>CM061551.1:105992337-107446712 GCA_030864225.1 Capsicum baccatum var. pendulum
CCAATGAGTTCTTACTTCATTGTTATTGCATTGATGGTCTATTTATATGTCTCTTATTGATGTATCATTGTTTCAAAGTATCAAAAATGCAGTGGCGGCCGAAATAACAATCTCAAAGATTTGAACTAAGTGATGGAAGTTCTCTTTTATCGGGTGGTATCCTAGGGGCATAAGCCTATCATAGGTCGATCCCTATTTATGTGTTTATGGGTGGTATCCCAGGGGCATAAGCCTATCATGGGTCGATCCCAGTTGATATGTACTGGAGGCAACCTAATGGTCAAAGTACAGTATAGTAATGATTACAAAGATGATAAGAACGAAGGTAAAGTGATTGAATAAATATAATGTACAGGTTGTCACAAGTTCTAGTAAGTGTGGTCCACTCCTATTATGATTTATTCACTTATTTCTAATTTCTATTGAGCTCCTATATCATATGTGATTATCTACAGCTTTACATACTCAGTACATATTTCGTACTGACGTTCCCTCTCAGGGGACCTGCATTTCATGCTGCAGGCACAGGTACCTCAGCTCATACACCGCACAAGTAGGAGCCAGGATATCCAGCTGCTTTTGGTGAGCTCCAGTTTGCTTCGGGACTTTTCGTGTCATATCCAGTCACTTTTGGTATTGTATAGAAGTTAGTTATATGGCGGGATGTGTCCCGACCTTAGTTAAACTCTGTGTATTGTCTAGAGGCTTTGTAGACCTAATGTACAGTCAAGGTGGTGTTTTGTTAATAGACGTGATGACTCTAACGGCCAAGTATTGTATGTACATATATATGTGTGCTCGAACTTATACAGATGATTATTTCCTTTTATATGCGACATGATGTTGTCCGAATTTTGGGTTGTCATAGAGGTATGCATGGGAAGTATAACGTTATGAGTTGGTTCTCCCGGGCCTCCTCGGTTACGGGTGTCAGTCCGCCCCAATAGGATTTGAGGCGTGACAATAATACCCACGAAAATACCTGAAGTTTAACTAAATTTCCAGTGGAGCATATTGAACTTTGCGGGGATCCTATTACCCCTATACTTTTTTAATTGAAATTAATTCTCCCCCAGACTTTTTTAAAGTGGAATTAATCCCCCCTCAAAACGTATACCCAGTTTTTTCCGTGGAAAGTGTGGTACACGCGTCGTTTCTTCTCCATTTTATCACTTTTCAACATTTTTTCACAATTACAACCATATTAAATATTTCAAATGATTCTATTGAAATTATGAAGAAAGTTTTTTCAAATAATTGAATGGAATCTTCTATTAATTTTCCATTGAAACTCGGAAGATTCAATTAGCGAGTTCCATTAATGGAAGATTCAATGAAACTCGCTAATTGAAAATTCAATGGAAGATTCAATTTCCATTAATGGAACTCGGAAGATTCAAAAATTCATTAATGGAACTCGAAAGATTCAGAAAATTTCCATTAATGAAACTCGAAAGATTCAAAAAATTCATTAATGAAACTCGAAAGATTCGAAGATTTTAATTTCATGTATGAAGCTATTCAATCTTCCGTTAATGGAACTCGGAAGATTCAATTTCCATGAAGCTATTCAATCTTCCGTTAATGGAACTCGGAAGATTCAATTTCCATTAATGGAACTCGAAATTAAATTAGCGAATTTTCGAGTTTGAATCTTCCGAATCATTCATTGAGTTTCATTTAGCGAGTTCCATTAAATTATAATCATTAAGGAATTTTTCGAGTTCCATACATGAAATTTAATTCGAAATCTTTCCATTAATTATAACTATTAATCTTTTTGAGCTCGAATCCATTTATAATTCCAAGTTCAAATTATAAATGGAACTCGAAAGATTCGGAAAAATCTTCCCATTAATTATTAATTATAACCATTAATCTTTCCATTAATTCGGAAAGATTCCGAGTTTCATACATGAAAAAAAAATTCATGATTTTTTGAGTTCCATTAAGAAGAAAGAAGAATGAAAAAATAAATAAAAATATAAAACTTTAAATAATTATAAAATTAAGGGGTTGTTTGGCAAAAAAAAAAAGAGTTTTAAAATGTTTTTAACACTGTTCACGCGCTCAATGCGCGTGAATCACACGCAGTGTGCCAAGTGGCAGATATATGCCATTAAAATACGAAAAAAAAGCCTGGGGTAATAAAACCCCCGCAAAGTTCAGTATGCTCAACTGGTAATCCAATCAAACTCCAGGTATTTTCGTGGGTATCATCCCTTATTTAATCGTTTCTAATTATTAATTATCTAGGTGAGAATAAAAACAAAACAACAAATAGATAAGCGAAGAGAGAGAAGAAAAGCAATTTATAACACAAGGGGCGGCTTATATAGTTAACTAACTACCCCAAATAAATAAACATATAAAGTAAAAGAATAAAAAAATAAATTTTGTAAAATCAAACAAAAGGGGCTTTGGTCTCATTCGGATCAGAACCACAACTTGTTAATTATTATCCGACCCACTACCCGAATTCTTAAACAAGTAACAATGTCAATTGTCATGCAATGTCTCTGGGTCTTATCATTTCCGAATGACTACTCATCCCACCCCAACTTGGCTGGCTGTTATCCTAAAGACGTTCTAAACATGAAGGATAAAACTAGCGTCTTTAGTAATACCTATCATCCAAGAGGCATTAGACTTCGCTATTTTGGTTTTGTTGTTTAGACAAAAATAAAGTTATGTTTTCCCTAAGACTTAAAGCACGTAACACACTGGACGTCACTTAGCACTTAATAATCACAAATTAGCCTCTTGATTATTAAAGAGTTGATTAACGTGATTAACATGCGAGACAAATAATTATTTAATTTATATGCTTAAACCTATGAGCATGATAACTAAATGATGTACAAATTATTTGTTATTAGGTCGACAGTTAATTGAGCAACTCCTATAAACAGTATATCCAAGTGTTGAACAATTTAAGAAAAGAATCGTTAAACCATTTTAAACAATATTGTAAATTTGTTTTTAACAAGGGACATGTCAAAGTCAAATGAATATTTGGTGAAAGAAAGCAAATTAAACATGTAAAAATTTAATCAAACTAGCAAAGCATGTTGTGATATATGCTTAAAGATCGGACAATAATTTTAACGTGCTGGACGTTTGTTTAAAAATGATGAAAATAATATTATAAATGCCAAAAATTAACTTTTATTGCTGGAAACACTATAAAATATTGAAGAGATCATTTAAATGCGGAAAATTATTTTATATGCTAAAAAAACAATATTTAACTACTGGAAATTGTTGATAATAAGCTGAAAATTGTTGAAAATAAGATGAAAATGAAATTTAATTGCTGAAAATTGTTTTAAAGTGCTAAAAAAAACAAACTGATTATTTTATTTTGCCAAAAATTATGTCAGAGCGCTGAAATCTGAAAATTAATAAATATGCTGAAAAATAGTAAGAAAGAAGAAGATTGTCGAAATATGTGTTATTTTAATATCGAGACTGATTTAATATCACCGAAATAGTCACACGTAGGATACTAAAAATTCGTTGCAATTTTAGAAGATAAAATATATCGCGGTCATTTTTAGTCGAAAGTTGGTTAATGATTCCTAAAGCATGCTTTCTACGTGACAAACACTTTAATTAACGAATCCTCAATTATGTTTGCCTAAGGGGTTCACATAGCAGATAAAACACATAATCCCCTCCCCAAACAGTCCCATAATTCATTATTACACTATTACATCATTAGAGTTTGTACTATTAATTACATAGAAAGCGAAAAAGAGATAAAACATAAGGAACTACAATTAACAACATTCCAATTTTCGGTGGCCCTTCATCTATGTCAGAGACTCGATGATATCTGTAAAACAAAACCACGTATTCAAAATGCACAACAAACAAAAAATATATAGAATTTCAATCGAGAAAGCATACGAAAGCTAACCTGTTCACAGCACAATAACAAAAGAGGATTAAACTTTCACAAGTGGATACGCAGCCGTAAGAGCAAACAAGAATCAATAATTTCAATGTAGAAGCAACAAGCAAAGTTTGACACTTAAGAATAGTATAGAGTAAAAGAGTATAGACGTCAGGGTAGAGTGTATGATAAGAGATGTAATTAAGAAGAGGTGCCCGTTAATGAGGAAGGGGAGGGTTTATATAGAACCAGAGCCGAGAAAAATAATGGAAGGAGAATATTTTGCACCTTCAATTAAGATAAATATCAAATCAATTAAAAATAAACGACTCCTATTTACCTTAAATAAACAAATCAAAATATGCTCATTTTAAGGAATAGGACAAAAAATATTGACAAGCCGTGAGTCTGGATACAGACGAATTCTTTTACCATATGCGAATGTAATCACACTAAAATTACCATAATTAAGGGTGCCCATCTATTTCAACAATCACAATTCACCGAAAAAATCAATATACTGCTGTAATCATGTAGGCAAATCAATCAAATTATATCTTCATTTTAAAGTTGTAAAGTTTTCAAAAACAACAAATGAGGATAAAAAATCACGAGTTCTTTTTGGAATTGAATTGTATGTCTAAAAAACTATTCCCAATTTTAAAAATCTAAGGTTAAAAGAAGTTCATAATAATTGCGCATTTCAAATGATAGCACAGATGTTCAGTCATACACAGACCACCACGTGATGTAACAAAATTCGCAACATAGCTTTTTCAGATAAATAATCTGTCAAACAAATGAAGTCAAAGAAAAAATAGAAGAGGTTGTAGGCAAAACTCAATTATGGCGACAAACCTGAGACGGATTCACATATGTGAATCCGTCATGAACTCAATGATTTTGCTGCTGCAATATTCTATCGTCCTCATTGTCATTTTTTTTTGGCTAAAAAGACACGAAGGGATAAAGCGGCGGTGGCTGGCGTAACGTTTTGACGGCTGGTGGCGCAACGACTTGTAGACTGCTTCGCGACTGAAGATGGTGGGGCGGCGGCGGTTCGAGGGACTATTTGGTCCACTATTTTGAGGGATTTTGCCAGTGTATATGGCTGCTGCATGCTCCGGTGGAAGGCGGCGACGGAGGAGAGGAGAACAGAGGGAGAAGGGACATCGGCGGTGGCTGGAGCCGAAGGGAGATGGTCGGCCGACCTGTAATTACCTTCGGTGGCGTCTGACTTTTAGAGAGAAGTGAGAGAGTGTAGAGAGAGAAAGATCATGTTGAAAATGGTGGGATTAGGGTTTATGTTGGTATAAATGGAAAGAGTAGAGCGGGTTGATCTCAATCGTTGGATCGATCTTGATCCATGGCTGAGATTAAAAGAATAAGAAAAAGAATTGGGACCTTTTAAATTGAATTAAATGTGGCTAGAATTGTAATAAGCTAAGTAAAATTAGGCTAAGATTGTTATAAACTGGATGAAAAAGGCTAGAATTTAAATAAATCAGGCAAATAAATTAATTTGGCTGCTATTTGATAAATGTTATAAATATATTATAATAATAATGGACAATATATTTGTAAATTATGAGCGTGCATATTTATGAAAAAATAATTTAATAAATATTAATGAATTACATAAATTATCGTATTTGAATTAATAAATGGTAGAAATGATACTAAAAAGCGATAAAATAATTCGTGCATTTTTAAATCATGGATGAGAGTCAGAAATGATTTGATACCAAAATAATGCGTAAAAAATATTAATATTTAAAGTTAAATAATTTTGACAAAATAACAGCCTAAGAGAGCATCAGGAGGTCAAAATTGGGTATCAACAGTGTTTCTTATCCCAAGTCGTTCGGTGTTTGTTATTTTTAGAGTGGTTATGGTTCTAGGGCACATGGTGCCCTATCTCAGGCCAGTAAGGCCCAATCAGCTCCATCATATCTTCCTTATCAGTTTTGCGGTCAGCTGCATCATGGTTAGTGTAAGAAGGGGAGGAATCAACGTTTTAGTTGCGGTTAAATTGGTTATATGCAGCGGGATTTGTCTTTCTAAGGTGGCTATTAGGGCTAACAAGGTTCTAATTACTACTTTATCAGCTCCTGCACCAAAGGATGCCACTGTTACTATTCATTTTCGAAACTATTCAAAAACGTTTCATAACTTTGTGGCGAACAAGAAGAAGTCAATTTGATTTTATTTGAGAAATAACTTAGAGTCGCCACTTAATCTTAGGGAAATTCAGAAACCATTTTTAAATGTGATTTTGAAAGAAAACATTTTAAAAGTAACCAGAGTCTATGTAAGGGTTCAAATAAATTCGAAAGAAGGTGTTAGACACTTTTGAAATTCCACAAAGTGTGGTTCCCGACGAATTTAACTTGTTTGGCTAAACATGAAAAACATTTCTTAAGTTACAAAAATCTTAAACTTATTTTTAAAATCTTGAATTTATTTGAAAATTTTATTTTAAATAAATATAATTTATTTGATACCAATCCATTTAATTTATTCAAAGTAATAAAACAAACTAAACATCAAAATTTCAAAGTAATTCTAACTTTAATACTTTTATTCGGATTACGACTTTGGGCTAAATGATTAACCCAACTTCTTAAAATATTGATTTAAAATATTAACAACTATGAAAGGAAATTCTCAAGTTATTTTTAAAAAAATTAGTTTGTCTAAGTAGAGAAATTAAAAATAACCAAGTAAAGTAAATAATTTCAACATAAACTTTCTCTCCGAGGATTCTTCTAGATTAATTTAAATTAAATTACAAACAAATAAATAAATTAATTACAATAACATAAAAAAAAAAAAAAGTCAAGATTTGGACCCCTTTTTAGTCTATTTTCAATTCTGTCCAGCTTTGGACCTAATTTTGTGGACTTTTCAGCCCCTTTTATTCCTTGCAGTTTTTTTCTTTTCATATATTCACTAAATATCAGCATGTAAATGACGTATATTTGCTTCCAGCTTCACTATGCATTAGATGTTGGTGTATACCAGCCACCTTTTACCTGTAAAAATCTGCATATCCACTGTATACAGTGTATACCAGCAACTGTTTCTTCATAGTTTTAATTCATTTCGCACTTGTAGGAAGCTTGGACTCGATAATGCTCGAATGCAAAGAGAATGAGAGTCGAAATGGACCCATTTGAGATAGTTCATGCACACAAAAGATGATAAATATTAGTACCTAATCAACTTACACTTGGCACATATCAAATATTAATAGAAATGATTTGACAAAGATTCAAAACATGTACGATCATACATTAATCGCCAACAATAAGCACATATTCTAATATTAATAGAAATGATTTGATAAAGATCCAAAACAAGTATGATCATACATTAATCGCCAAAAATAACAAATACTAAAACTAAACTAAGTGCCTAAAAAGAACAAACTCCCAAAACTTCAAGTAAGACAAGAAGGACCATTTGGATTTATTAATTTCAAGAGGTGTCATAATTTATCCAAAATGATAGCTCAATGTGCATAGATTCTATTATTCGAACTCAAACATCAAATCCACGAGAAGAATAATATAAGAACACAAGTAAATTGGTAACTATTGTACAATATAGCTCCATTGACGTTAACATGCTTTTAGTTGAAAATGTAATAAAAATTTGGACAATTAACACAATTTCTAATTCAATATTTCATTTTCATTCTCACTTATACGTAAGGTTCAACTACTCATAACAACAAAATAACAATCTAAATTTAAATAGAAAACTAAATGCTATCAACAATATAAAAAGAAAATCATTCGGTCTTTAGACTTAGCCTCTAAAACAATAATTCAACAAATCATGATAATCAATCTAAGGTACTACAACAACTACAACAAGAAAATAAAATTTATAGAGGATAACAAAAGAAACAATCAACTATGATGCTAATTCCACCATTAACTACAACAAAATATTATTTTGAGTAAAAAAAAAACAGAAGCAAAATTATGCAAGACGATAAAAATACCTTAACTTCTAGTCATAGTTTCAAAATTTTCAAATAAGATGAATAATAACAATGTCATTCTTAATAAAGCTCAATAAAACTAGATTTCAAATCAACAAATAATGAATACATCGCTAACATCTTTCAAACAATCATCAAACACAAAATCCTATTGCCTTCAAGACGTCTACAACAAATAATCTCACCATGACTACGATTACGAAAATTGCTACTCATAAAAAGAAGAAAAGAACAAATAACTAAATAATTCAAAAAGAGAAAGATGTGTTTATCTTTTTTGGGACAGTAAACCGGAACTACGTGCTTATGGATTCTCTTCGCATCACCGAAAGCTACCAAAAAAAAATCTTCACGAAAAATCATAAGCCAAAAGGTCTTACAAGGATTTAACATTGGAATTTTAATTTAGCAAAATTTCTTTCAATTGGGATTTTCTACTAAGTTAATCTCCCTTTGAAGAGTGACTAGGAGGAGTTTATATAGAACCCCAAAATCCTAAATTCACGATGAATTAGCAATATGAGATAGAAAAACTCAAGGGTGATTTAGAGAGTTTCAAATTAAGGATAAGGTTGAGACAAAATTGAACAATCTAATACAAATTTTGAAATTCAAATTTGAAGAGAGGATAAGGTTGAGAGTTGTACCAACTAGTACAAATTTTAAAATTCAAATTGAAGAGAAGATAAGGTTAAGAATATACCAACTAGTACAAATTTTGAAATTTAAATTGAAGAGAGAATAAAGTTGAAAATTGTACTTTTATTATACACAAAATTTGAAATTAGAATTTGAAAATTAAAAGAAAAATGAATGAGGTGTCGGTTTTGGTTGGTGGAGGTTGCTGGGTTGCTGGGCTTGGAGTGGCTGGTGGCCCAGTTTTTTTTCTTTAAAGAAATGGGTTGTTGGGTTAAGAGAGGGTTTTGGACTGCTGGTGGAAATGGCCATTGGGGTATATTTTTTAAAAAAATATAAACCCAATTAGATTGGGATTTAGCCATTCATTTAATTTTTGGTCAATTTAGAAATTAATTGGGCAATGGCATTGCAATTGTGGCTAACTAGATTTCATTCATGGATAAATTTAATAAATTGGCTAAATAAAATTATAATTGAACATGAATTAACACACCTAATATAATGTTGAGTTTCTCTGTTTGATAAAATCAAACACATATTTTTCCGAATATATCTTTTTTACAATAAAATATATTTAAATAAAGACTTCACCCATTTCAATAAATTTTCAAGATAGCCGTTGATTAAAAATTAAATTTTCATAAAATAATTCAAGTAGAAAAATTATACAATCTTGTAAATGCGAAAATATATAATCGTTACTCAAAAAGATAAAATTACCTTGAATTTTTTTTCTTTTATGTGAATAAAATAAATGTTATAATTTTAGTTAAAATCGAAGATACTAAAAGTTAAACTCAGTCATGGAGGGCAAAAATTAGGTGTCAACAACCACTTCTAGTCATTGGCCGAAACCGTCTATATGCTCTTGCCACCTACCAGGATTCTGAGGCATATCTTGATGTCATTAGTGGTACATTAAAACTCTTTTTTCGTGATGTGTATTGCTTGCTTGATTCGAGGTCTACTCTTTCATACGTGACCCCTTACGTAGCTATTCATTTTGGTTTTGATCTATTATGTATTTTTTATCTCTTTTCTGTGTCTACCCTGAGGGTGACTCTGTTGTGGCTAGAAGGGTGTATAGGGGTTGTGTGGTTTCTGTCTGTGGTAGGGAGACTTTGATAAATTTGATAGAGTTGGATATGATGGACTTTGATGTAATCTTGGGGGGTTGGATTGGTTACACTCGCGCTATGCCTCTTTAGAATGTCGGACCTGTAAGGTCATTTTCAAATTTTCTAATGAGCTGGTTATAGAATGGAAAGGGGGTTTCCTAGTTCCTAAGAGAAGGTTTATTTTTTATCTTAGAGCCCAAAAGTTTATTTTCAAGGGGTGTCTACCATTTGGTCCGGGTAAAAGATTCTAACTCGGAGGGTCCTTCCTTATAATTTGTTCCCATGGTCAATGATTTCTTGAGGTTTTCCCTGATGATCTTCCTGGTGTCCCTTACGATTGGGAAATTAATTTTAGGATCAATCTTCTCCAGACACTTGTTGTAATGTCCCGAGTCTATACCCATACATTATATGGTGCTTACAACCCCGAAATACCACAAGCTAACCCATGACTGATATCTGCTATGAGCACTGAGTAATAATACTGAAATAATGCAGAAAATTGACTGAAATGCCATAAGGTTCATAATTTGAAATAATAATAAAATATAACATCTGATGAAAATATCTGAAATACTAAATACTGCTGAAATAGTTTAGTCTGAAAAGCCTCTAACAGAACTGTCTGGAAGCGAAGTTGATGGGACAAGACCCCAACTAACTCCGACTGTTGAAGTACTAAAATAAAATATATCCTTGATAGATGAGGACTCACTACTAAAGCTGACACTGCTGGCTGTATCTGAATCTGTCTATGCGTGATCAAGAACCTGAGCATCCGAACCTATGATATAAGACATCATAACATAAAGAAAGAGTATGCGTCAGTACGTAAAATGTACTGGTATGCTAGATGAGGTAAGTCTGAATGCAAGGTTTCATATGCATGAACTATAACTGACTGAGTGATATAAAATAACTGAGTAAGAGTACATAAATAACTGAAACTACTGTAAATACAGAGTATGCAATACTGTGCATATACGTGTA
The DNA here is from genome assembly GCA_030864225.1 of Capsicum baccatum var. pendulum. Classification (NCBI taxonomy): domain Eukaryota; kingdom Viridiplantae; phylum Streptophyta; class Magnoliopsida; order Solanales; family Solanaceae; genus Capsicum; species Capsicum baccatum. The sequence continues at coordinate 106,002,995 of CM061551.1, forward strand.
TACTGTATCGGAGCTTTTACTGAAGCTGAGTTCTGATAACTGAGTAACTGATATCTGAGATTTCTGATAACTGAATTACTGATAACTGAGTGATTGTATTTGACAGTTCTAATTCTATAGAATTGAACTGAGTTCTATACTAAGACTGAAACTGAAACTGTGGGAAGTAATCATCTAAACAACATGCCCCAAATAAGATAACTGGGGTCAAACCTGTAACCCTAGTTGGAAGAGTGTTAGTAGCGTGCCACGGGTAAAGATAAGCTGAAGAGTTACCCTCATCTGAAAAGTGCTCTAATGAGCATGGTGGAACCCTCAACTGGCAGGTTAAGCACCTCATCAACCCTCAACTGGCAGGTTGATGTCTCAACTTACACTAGTTGTGCAGTTCTGGAACGCTAGGACTACTTCTAAAGATCACAGCCTCTACTGGCTGGTGAGCCCTCATCCTTGGGTTCACTCGGTACTGATTCCTACTCCCAACTGAATAGGCACTGAACTGATTATACTAAGCTAAACTAGATTGATACTGAGTTTCACTGGGTTCTGTAACTGACTGAGTTTACTGAGTTCTGTAACTAACTGAGTTTACTGAGTTCTGTAACTAACTGAGTTTACTGAGTTTTGTAACTGACTGAGTTTACTGAGTTCTGTAACTATTTGAGAATGCTACTGATCATGACACTACTGAGACTATTCTATAACTACTGTAGCTCTAGGTAAACAGCTAGATTTTTGGGTATCAGATACCTCCAGGACTCGATAGCGTGAAAGTAAAGCATAACATGATCTTGAAAAAAAGCATAACAAAGTCCACTTGTTCATAATTTATTCATGGAGACATTTTATCAAACACTCGTAGTGCAAAAACTTGTACATGATTGGGACCACATAATGACATGTCATGATTCCACTATTTACTTCACATAGGCATTTTAGCAAATACTTGGGGGGCAGGGATTATCTTACATGATAATAGCCAACATATGAACATCATGAATACAATACTCAATTGCAAATTCAAGGGTTTATCATGCAATTCATATAATTCATCATATAAACTATTTTTAATTTCATAAAAACTTATAATTACTCATGAATTGAGACCCGATTACTACCACAAACATGAATACAATCAATTTCAAGCATGAAATTCATAAATCTGAGAACTTGTAAGTTTAAAAGTGATTCTTTGACTTCATGGGTGAAAGGAACCCATGAATGAACACTTAACATACCTGAGAAGATTAGCTCTTAAAGGTTCTTGGAGGAATTTTTGAGTTTGTTATTGTTTTCTTGGAGCTAGGGTCTTGACCTTGAGAGAGAAAGCTTTTTATTTGGGGGGTGAATGAGTTAATTATGAATTAATTAGGTTATTTAGGGCTTAACATGTATTTAAGACTGACTTTGGTCATGGATAAGTACCCAATTACCCCTAGAGAAGATTTAAAATTGTCACTGAAAAAACCTGATTTTGGGCCATGACGCAACGCAGCGCTATCATATCGTGTCACTGAAAACTGACAATTGAGAACTAGAAGCTTAGCATGATATGGTTGGATCATGATGGAACACTGGAAAATGACAATTTCCATTTGCACCCCCTCCGTGATGCGGTGAAGTACCAGGTGGTACACTATTTTACTAAAAATGCTATAACTCTTCACCCGGATATTGAATTTGGGAGAATTATATATCGTTGGAAAGTTGATTAAATTTTCTACAAAATGATAAGCTCTAAACTGAAAAATAATGAGTATTTTAAAAATTTTATATATGAATACTCATGTACTGAGAGTTAAATTAAGCTAGAGAAATACGGGGTATTATACTTGTCCTCTCTCTATACCTCCTTATAGAATGGCTCCAACTAAGTTGAAGAAACTTAAGGAATAGTTGAAATATATCCTTGATAAGGATTTTATCTGCCCTAGTATTTCTCCATGGGGCGCTCTTGTACTCTTTATGCGTAAGAAGGATGGTTCCCTTCGAATGTGTGTAGACTACTGTCAGTTGAATAAGGTATCTGTGAAGAATAAGTATTTTCTTCCTAGGATTGATGATATATTTTACCAACTTCAAGGTGCCAAGTATTATTCTAAGATTGACTGTCGGTCGAGTTATCATCAGTCGAAAATTAGAAAGGTGGATATCCCTACGACTGCTTTTCATACCTAGTATGGTTATTTTGAGTTTTTGGTAATGTTCTTTGGTTTTTCTAATGCATCAGTGCCATTTATGGATCTTATGAATCGGGTATTCGATCAATTTTTGGATTTGTTTATATTGTATTTATTAATGATATCCTGGTATACTCTACGAGTGAGGAGGATCATGTCAATCACCTTTGTGTAGTATTGCAGACTCTTAAGGATCAACATTTGTATGCTAAGTTTTTAAAGTGTGCATTTTGGTTGAATGATGTTACTTTTCTAGGTCATGTTGTTTCTAGTGAAGGGATCATGTTGGATCCAAAGAAGGTAGAGATAGGGGAAAACTAGACTAAACCTACTACTCCAACTAATATTTGAAGCTTTTTGACTCCAACTGATATTTGGAGCTTTTTCAATTTAGCCGGGTATTATAGGAGGTTTGTGGGGAGCTTCTTATCTATTGATGCTTTGTTGACTAAGTTGAACCAGAAGAAGGTGAAGTTTATGTGGTTCAATGCATGCGAGGGAAGTTTTGATAAGTTGAAGGTTAAATTGACTTTTGCTCTTATTTTGACCCTGCCCGAGGGTACTGATGTTTCGTTGTGTATTGTGATGTGTCCCATGTGAGAATTGATTGTGTTTTGATACAACTTAGTAAGGTAGTGGCATGCACTTCTAGTCTATTGAAAGTTCATGAGAAAAATTATTCGACGCATGACTTGGAATTATTGGTTGTGATGTTTGTATTGAAGATTTTGTACCATTACTTATATGGAGTTCATGTTCACATTTATTTTGATCATAAGAGCCTGCAATATTTGTTCACCTAGAAGGATCTGAATCTCAGGCAAAGAAGATGGCATGAGTTGCTAAAAAATTATGATATGAGCCTCTATTACCATCCAAGTAAAGCTAATGTGGTTGTTGATGCTCTTAGCAAGTTATCTATGGGGATCTTATCTCATGTTGATAAAGAGAAGCGAGAGTTGGTGAAGGATATTCACTGATTGGCTAATCTTGGAGTTTGTTTTTTGGACTCCGGGGATGGAGGTGTAATTGTGCAAGAGGTGGTGAAGTCATCTATTGGTGCTGAGGTAAAAGAAAAATAAGTCCTAGATCCTATCTTGATATGAATCAAGGATAATATTGGTAAATATAAAGTCCTGGCTTTTGAGATTGGTGGTTATAGTATCTTAAGATACCAAGGTAGGTTATGTATTCCTGATGTTGATGGGCTGAGAGAGAGGATCTTGGTTGATGCTCATAAGTCGAGGTATACTATTCATCCTAGTTCGGCGAAGATGTACCATGACTTAAAAGAGATCTACTGGCAGAATAACATAAAATAGGATGTGGCTAATTTGTGGCTAAGTGCATGGTGTGTCAGCAATTAAAGATTGAGCACTTGAGGCCTAGTGGTAGGTCTCAAGAGATTGAGTTTCCTGTTTGGAACTGGGAAATGATTAATATGGATTTCGTTACCGGTCTTCTGCGATCTTGAAATCAGTTTAATTCGATTTTGGTCATCGTGGATAGGATGACTAAGTCCGCTTATTTCTTACCAGTAAGGACTAATTATTCTGCCGAGTACTATGTGAGGTTGTTTATTCGAGAGATCATGAAGTTTCATGGTGCACCTATTTTTGTTATTTATGATTATGGTAATCAATTCTCGTCTCACTTTTGGCGCATATTTTACAGAGGTTTGGGGACTAAGGTAAACCTTAGCATCGCTTTTCACCCTTAAGTAGATGGACAAGCAAAAAGGATGATTAAGACTTTGAAAGATGTGCTTCGGGCTTGTATGATCGACTTTGGTAGTAGTTGGGTTAATTTTTGGACTCTTATAGAGTTCGCTTACAAAAATAGATATAATTCCAGTATTCAGATGGCTCCGTTTGAAATATTGTAGGTAGGAGATTTCATTCTCATATTGGGTGATTCAAAGTTGGAGAGATGAGGTTGTTTGGTTCTTACTTAGTTCATCAAGCCATGGAAAGGGTGAAGGTAATTTGGGATAGGCTTAAGATCGCCCAAAATTGCCAAAAGTTCTATGCGGATGTGAGGCAAAGAGAGTTAGAATTCGATGTTGGAGATTGGGTGTTCATAAAAGTGTCTCTCGTGAAGGGAATGGTGAGGTTTAGAAAGAAGGAGAAGCTCAGTCCTCATTATGTGGGTCCGTATTTGGTTTTAAAGAGAGTGGGTAATGTGGCTTATGAATTGGATTTGCCTTCTAGTTTGGGTTTTGTTCATTCGGTGTTCCATGTCTCGATGTTGAATAAGTGTGTACGTGATACTTCCTTGGTTATTACTTTGGAGAGTGTGGGTATTTCGATTTTCTTGTCTTACGAGGAAATTCCAATTGAGATCTTGAATTGTCAAGTCCATCGGTTGCATACTAAGGATGTGGCTTAGGTGAAGGTTCTATGAAGGAACCAAAAGTTTGAATAAGGTACATGGGGAGATAAAGAGGACATTAAGTCCAAATACCCATTCTTGTTTCCCATTTTTGATAATCTTGCTTAAGGTATGCGTTTTCTTAATACCTTTTGATTTCTGACTTTGTTAAAGGAAATTGTGGTTTCCTTAATATCTTAGTTTTCTATCTTTATTAAAGGTAAGTGTCATTGTGTTTTGTGCTAGATCGTTCTAATGGATGCCTTGTCTCTTCATTCGAAGAAGAATGATCCTAAAAGGGGGAGAATGTAACACCCTAAATTTTGATCCTTGGAAATTCCTTGACATTTGAGCTTATTGTCCTAACTATGACTCTCCCTATGATTCATACGGTGCGTTGACGTATCATACGACCCAAGTCATAAGTTATCCAGTGAGATTTGCCTGAGTTACTGCCTTGGTGACGACTTGAGGTCACGAGTCGTAATGACTCCATACAAGTCGTAAGGTGGAAATTGTAGAGTGTCTAGTGTATTGGCCATAATAGTTTCTGTCTTGATTACGAGTGGAGCATATGAGTTATAATGTCTGGCTACGAGTTGTATAGTAAGATTCGCAACCAGACCAATGTGGATGCCCATGGACATTGTCAGTCTATGACTAGATTTCATGAGTCGTAAGGTGACCATACGAGTCGTAAGGTCACCTGTAACGCCTGGCGATGATTTTTAGCTTTATTTAAAAGGTCACTTTGGTCATTTCCCTTACTCCCTATTAAAACTCCCATCCATAAAACACCTTTGGGGCTTTATTTTCATCCCTTAGCAAATCAAAACACTCTCAAAGCTCTCAAATTCTCTCAAGCAAGAGCATTAAGGTTTACAAGAGGTTGGTCAATTAGAGATTCCAAAAGTAAATTCTCTCCATAATTCTTGATATTTCAGGCAGTGAATCTATCCTTGAACTCGTTTTACTGAAAGCATGACATTATATGTTTGTTTATATGGATTCAAACATAGTTTTTGAATATGGGTTGAGGATTTTGGCATGGTTGATTCTTAAATTAATTTCCCATGATTAAGCATTGTTCATGCTTTATTAATGATTTTGAACTTATGGGGTGCTTGGGCATGGTGAATAAGCTAAGGGGTCATGGTTTTTCCCTATTTGATGATTTTTTCCTTATATTTGGTTTTGGAAATTGTGTTCCCTCAACCCAAATTGTGAAATGGATATTGAATAGGGTTTGTCACATCGTTGACTTACTCACTTATACGAATGCATTAACATAAAAGGTTAATGATCCACAGATTTATTTTATTGAACCTTAGGGTTTGTGGATTCTCCGTATGAATGAATAATTGAACCTAGAGAGGCTATGAATTTTCCCATGCGAATGTTTAATTATCATGGCATAGTAATGTTAACTTGCAAGTGAGGTTGGTATGACAATACCAATACCAATGGGATGCCTTAATGAATGGATTGGTTTAATTTATGGAAATATGTGCTAAATATTTTAATTGGTCTTAAAAGAGGGTTGTGTAGATGAATCGTGAAAGTGGAGGTACCAAGGGACCAATACTGGAAACCGCAATTGTCGATGCGGAGGTCTAAATGACCGAGTGGTTTGAGTCCCCATTGTTATATGATTGGGTAGTTTGAGTTTCCCATGTTAAATAACTTAGGTGCTTAAGTCATATTTGATGTATATCAGGAGGTTAGGGTCCCCCATGGTGCATATGTATATATGACTATCCTCTTGTTCGTGCGGTTACACATACTAGGGCCCTTTTGGTGATGGGCTTAGAAATCAAGAAGGGCAAAAATAAGAGGGTATGGAGGATAGACCCCAAATGAAATGGGGTAACTTAACTTTGTCTAGTGTTTTTAGAGAGGCATTGGGTGTCTCGAGAGGCTGATTTGGTAAGCACTGGGGGGACTATAGTGAAATGAAGAAATTAAGAGAAAGGTGAAGACTAAAAGGTAGTTTATATTACGTTGGTGGAGATCAAGAATGATGTAGAAAAGTATATAAAGGGGGAGAAGTATAAGTTAGCTAGGAAAGCTGATATGTTAGAAGTTACAACAACTAAGACAACAACTTTCAAGAGCTCGAAGCAGCTTTAGAGAAGAAATATGGGGATAAGAAGTTATATAGGCTTGCCAAGGGTAGGAAGCGGAGAGCCCATGACATTGATCAACTAAAGTGCATTAAGAGAAAGGATGACAAAGTGTTGGTGGATGACGCCCTCATTAGGAAGAGGTGGCGTCTTATTTTTATAGACTTCTGAATGACAAAGAGGATAAAGGTATAGTGTTAGGGGACTTGGAGCACTAAGGGAGGTGTCAATATTACAGTTATTGTAGGCATTTTATTATTGAAGAGGTCAAAAGTGTTATTCATAGGATGCATAGGGGTAGGGTGACTAGGCCAGACGAGATTCTGGTGGATTTTGGAAGTGCATTGGAGAGAAAGAAACGAAGTGGATAACAAGGTTGTTTAAAATCATTTTTTGGACAACAAAGATGCCCGATCTTTGGAGATGGAGTACGATAATTCAATTATATAAGAACAAGGATAACATTCAGCATTACAACAACTATAGGGATATCAAGTTGTTGAGTCATACTATGAAGGTTTAGAAAAGGGTGGTAGAGATAAGGCTGAGAAAGATCAAGATTATTTTTTAGAATTAGTTTGATTTCACGCCAGGTTGATAGACTACCAAGGCATTAATTTTCTGAGGAGATTAGTCAAGCAGTACAAAAAAAAAAGACTTACACGGTGTTTATTGATCTTGAGAAAGCGTACGACAAAGTCCCTAGGGAGGTTTTGTGGAGGTTAAAGATGTGCCTATGACATACACTAGGTCGATTAAGGACATGTGCGATGGAGCAAAGATTCATATGAGATGGTAAGAGGAGATTCAAAGAACTTTCCTAATTTGACAGGGTTGCATCGGGGATCGACTCTTAGTCTATTTTCATGTCTTGGTGATCGTTGTATTGACGCGGCATATTCAAGGAGAGATGCCTTGGTGTATGTTATTCCTTGATGATGTAGTATTTATTGACGAGATCTAGAGAGGAGTTAATGATAACTTATCTCATCACTGTGGTATAAATGGTACGACAAATAATTTTGAGACTACCTAATACATCTAATTAAATGCAGGATAAATAATCATGAACTTTATCTCTGAATTATTATAATTATACCTCACACCAAACGACTCTTTAATAAATATAATACTAAAATAACATTAAATTTTGTGATAAATTTATAAAAGTATTAATTTACGTATAAAGTTAATAAACTTAAATAAAATGCTACAAATATCCATATTAAAAAATATTCATTACATATAATATAAAAAGATATTACATAAATATAGAATTAAAATTATAAAGAGAAAATACATTCCCCCCACCCCTGAACTTGTCTTCCAAACTCACTTTAGCACTTAAACTTAACTTTTGTTTATTTATCCCCCTTAACATCTTTAAAGTGTATTTGTTTCACCCTTCAAAACTGAATACCACTCTCACAACGGAGAGTGGGTTACACGCATCATGTCAGTGCCAAATCAGTGTCACATCAGTGCCAAGTCATTGCCACGTAAGAAATTAGGATTTAAAAAAAAATCTCACACACATACTATTTTTATGTATTTTTGTTTTAAAAAGCAAAAAATATATATTTACTATTTATATATATATATATATAGATAGATAGATAGATAGATAGATAGATATTAAATAAAAATTTCAACCCCTCCCCCCGCGCTCTTCTTCCCTTCCAGCCCCCCACCCCCCGTTCTTTCTACCCTTCCAGCACCCCCCCACCCGTCATTCTTTCTCCCCTTTCAGCCCCATCCCTACCCCACCCTTCCATCCCCCCACCCCCGTTCTTTCTCCCTTCCAACCCCCAAACCCCACCTTTTTCTTTCTTATTCAAGCACAAAAATACTTTCATCAAGTTAAAATTAATTTTTTTAAATTATCTTATTAACAAAAAAATTCAAAAGTAGAAATTAAAAGAAATCTCATTGATGATAAGTGATTAAAAAAAATCATCAATTTAATTTAATTTTTATCTAAATTTTGAGGGAGTTGGATTGAAGGTTGAGATGATGTTCAATGGAGAAAATTATTTAATAGTGTTTTCATGTTTGTTCTTGGATGGTGTTAATGGCGGAAAGTGAAAAAACTTAAAGGAAAGTGTTGTTCTTGGGTAGTGTTGTTAATGGAGGAAAGTGAAAAAAAATTAATGGAAAGTATTGTTCTTGGGTGGTGTTGTTAATGTAGGAAAGTGAAAAAAAAATTGAGGTTGTTAATGAAGGTTTGAGTGTTGTTGTTGATGATGATTTGAAGAAGAAAGAAGAAAAAAATGTCCATTTTTTATTTTTATTTTTATTTTATTTTATTTTTAAATTTTTTATTATATTTTAAATATAAGATTATTGAAATTAATTTTTTTAATAAATAAACGCACCCCTTTTTTAAAAAAAATGTCACATCAGTTTTAGGGGTCAAATAAATACACTTTAAAGATGTTAAGAGGGTAAATAAATGAAAGTTATGTTTAAGTGCTAAATTGAGTTTGAAGGGCAAGTTCAGGGAAAAAGATATTTTTTCTCAATTATAAAGGACAAAATGGACATTGCATGGAATAAAGAGGGAAGTATAATTATTGTTTAACGTTGAGAGGAAAGTTTTTCACCCATAGTTTTAAATAGCTTTTGTATTACTGATGAAAATAATGAAAATAGGGCCGGTTAGGGCGGGCAAGGGCTGACCTGCTAAGATTTCAATCCTCCTGTTCCCCCCCACCCCTACGCCTACCCGCCCTTCTCTATCCCACCCTACCCAGTTTATGTTATCTTTCATTTCTCCTCTTTATTTTTTGATTTGCAAAATGAATTTCTTCTTTTTTAACTTCTTTTCATATATATCTTTTTTGTAATTGGATAAATAATCAATTACCAGAATTGATTCTTTTCTTTTTGATCATTTGTTATTTCAAAATATAACTAGAATCACAAACAATTCATACGGGATAAAAAAAAACAAATCAAAATTTTGTAACTTCGAATTGAGAAGAACATGCAGAACTCAAGAAAAATTGTCAAGAAAGTGATTTGGGTGAGAATTAATTGAGAAGGATAGAATGTACACATATTTTACTAAGTGAAATTTCATAAGTGAGCGCGGTCTGAAATGAAAAAGTAAAGTATACACAGGGGCGGAGCCAGCCTTCTGTTCGAGGATTCGGCCGAACCCCCTTCGACGGAAAAATATACTATTTATATATGATTAAAATTATTTTTTATGTGGTTATAATAGGTGTTGAATCCCATTCGACTAAGTTTTCTTTGAATATGAAACTCCCTTAGTTGAAATCCTAAGTTTTCTTTGAATATGGAATCACCTTCGTTGAAATCCTAGCTCCGTCTCTGAGTATACACATATCTTACTACTACCTCGATGGAGATAGAAAGTCTTTTTTCCTAAAGACATTCCATCAAGTGCAATTAATACAACACATAAATCCAATTAACATATTTTCTACTAATATATAAGAGGGAGTTTGAGCAGCTTCGGGTTGTCCTTCTTGCCGACAATTCAGCTGCTTGTTCTGTGATTTTATTATATCACCCTTAATTAATTATTATATGTTATTTATACATTAAAAAATTAATATATTTAATTAAAAAATAAAATTGATATTGATGACACGTTCGCTTCAGCTGTTTCAATTATAATTTTACTATATTGCCCTTAATTAATTATTATAAGTCATCTAAGTATTAAAAATTTAATAATATTTAATTCTAAATTAACTTGAAATCTTATACGAGGTCCGCTTATATTTTTTTCTACAAGTATTTTTTTATAGTAATTTCGTTATATCACTTCTAATTAGTTATTGTAAGTTATTTAATACATCTCTGTTTCTCTACTTCAATAATGATTTTACTATATCACCCCTGCTTAATTATTATGATTCTAACTATTGTGCCACTTAAATTGGAATAGAAGAAAGAGTATTATAAATCATAATAATCAAATAATTAAATTATTTAAAAAGTATAATTGACTATCAAAACTACAAGATTTGGACAGGAAGAGTAATATATATTATTTAAAAATTACATACAAAAATATTCTAAATTACAATAATTAACAATTAAAATATCTTTTAAAATAATTTTTTATATATTTTGAAAAATACGTAAGAAAAATATAAATCACAATAATTAACAACTTAAAAAATTTAAAGATCAATCTATCTGTCTTGGCACAAATTCATTGATCCTTTCCTTTGCCTTCATTTTTTCATCCTTTTTAATTTGTTTGTCTTATTTCTTTTAATTTGTTATGTATTTCAAATAAAATTATGAATTTTTTTTTGTAAATCACAATAATTAATAACTTAAAAAATTTAGAAGATATAAAATATTTGGTTGACTCTCAAAATTATATCAATGACAGTTAAATTGAAGTAGAAAAAAAAAGTATTTTAAATCATAGTAACTAAAAACTTAAATTATTTTTAAAATATAATTGACTAATAATGCCATAAAAGTTTAGATAAAAAGAGTAACATATATTATTTGAAAATTATAAAAAAAAGTATTAGAAATTACAATATTTTAAAAGATTATAATATCTAAAAAAAATTAATGTGTTATATATTTCAAAAAAATACATTAAAATTACTATAAATTACAATAATTAACAAGTTAAAAAAAAATAAAAGATATAAAATATTTGGTTGACTACCAAATTATATTAGTGTCACTTAAATTGAAATAGTTAAAAATATAATTAACTATCAATGATACAAAAATTTGAACAAAGAGCGTAATAGGCATTATTTAAAAATTACACAAACAAGTATTATAAATTACAACAATGAACAACTTAAAATATCTAAAGCATATTAAAATTATAATTGATTATCTAAATTTTATTTGTGTCACATAAATTAAAACTAATATATATATATATATATATTGCGTCGTTGCTGGCACGGACCTTCGACATCTAGTTCTACATATATATGGAAGTAACTAGTTTAATATACGTGTGTTTCACGTGTATATAACGTCCATAATAATAAACACATGAAAAATAATAATTTGTTATTTGCTCGTTATATTATTCAGTACAATCAAATCCAGTAATGAACAATATTGGATGTTAGGAACGCTCAGTCAAAATTTTAGTCCGATCCAATAATGAACGACCTGACAACGCGATCTGAAGTTGATTGTTTGGAGAGGAAAAAACTACAGCAACTAAACTCTCTTTCTCTCTTCTCACTTTGGTGAAAGCTCTCTCAAAAACATATCTTATGTGCTAATGTCTCTCAAAGACAAATACCAATGAACATGAATAGTTCTTTCTCAAATAGTCTTATTTATAGATGATGGGTGCTGCTTTTGCTAAAGTCATAGCAACTCCATTTAAAAATAGAAATTTGAATTCTTTTCGAAATACGATTGAAACCCATAAAGAGAATAGGATTAGGCCATAGGCCTTTGACAGAAATATGGGCGACGACCCAACATTATTTACTAAAATAGATGGTTCACAATACCCTCCCCACTTTCTTTTAGTTGTCATGTATTTTGAACATAATTATTCTTAAATAATGGTCAATTTTAAAATAATCAAGAAAGAATTAATTTATTTTTCAGGTTTGCCCTTAGCATTAATTATTCAAGAATTAATAGATACATAAATAGTTAAGATTAATAAGAAATATATGAGTCAAATTACACTCCTAATTAATTTTTCTTAATAATTGTGCAAAGTCTTATGATGACAATTAAGAAGGAACGTAGGAGTACTTGTCATTTTATAAAATTATTGAAACGAATAATAAATAAGTATAATTTAGTCAAATTACTCTCTAGTTAAAGTTTACTTAAAAAATATGCATAATAATAATTACAAGAACTTAAGAGTTAATAGGAGGAAATATATATGCCACTTTAAAAGTGTAAATTGTATGTCCTTTATTGCCATATTTAGTGGAAATAAAAGAAGAAGATAAATGTAGGATAAAATGGCGAAAATATTGAAAGTAGATAAATAAGGTACTCTCATTTTTATCTGTTACTTATTTCTAAAATTAAATCTTATTTTTACTTGTTATATTTGACATATCAAGAAAAAATTAATTATTTTTTTTAATTTTACCGTCATTAATTACCTATCCTCCAAATAACATTAAAACATTACTTAGTTATAATTATATTCAAATAATAAGGATTTTAAAATCTATTTTGACGCACAAAAAATTTCTATTTTATTTTGGTGTTACATAGAGGTGATTTTTTTTAAAAACAATTTGTTCAATACCGAAGTTACATGTAGCAAAACTTATATCTCAACCTCCCTCGGTCTTTTGAGTCGACTTTTGGAATTTCTCATTATGAAGAATTTTTTGATATAGTTGTGGTTATTTAAACAAAACGTGATCCTTCAGATAAAAAAAAAATTGTTATAGCTATAAAACTTTAATCCTATGTATAAGGTATAATCTTTCAAATAAATGAAAGTTAGAAGATATTATAAATTTATGTGGCTTCATGCAAATTCTATAAATATCAACCTTCATATTTCTCCTTTTTATTTATTTTTCAAAAACCTCCCTTAATTTTTTTTCCCGATAAATTAGCTTAAAAAGTTTCTTGAGGTCTTTGGTTCACTAACCTTCATTATAATACGTAACAGGGACGGCTGAAGCAAATTCGTGACCTAAGATCAAAATTGAACGGAGGCCTTAAGTTTTTAAGAAAAATTAATTATTTTTTAAAGTCTATTTTAAATTATATAATTGATTTCATCTAATAATTCCTTTTTAATTATAATATAGTCAATGCATTAATTTCTTGAGATATAGTACTTTGAACCTGATATATCAAACTCCTTTTAAATTTCTTTTATATACAAATTTATTTTTTTTATAAATAATATCTAATAATCTTTTAAATCTATAATCTATTATATTTTTAAAAATGAGTCCCCTCAAATTTGGGGGCCTAAGACAACCGCCTTTTTTTTTTCAAAAGGGTTGAGCCGCCCCTGATACGTAAACCACACTGATATTGATAGATATTCATAATACTGATTGTCTCCTCAATTATCCATATTTTAAACCTCTTAAATATTCTCTAAACTTCTTTTATATTCTCTCATTTCCTCAAAGTCACATACACACATGTTTCAATCCATTTCGATAGGAGCTATTATGTCCAATTGATTCCACATTTAATTTGAACAATTTAACATACTGTTTGTATTCTTTTGATGTTACTTTTTTCACATTCAAATATTTGGAACTTTTTCATGTTATTTTTTCGTCCTTGTTTGTTTTAACATAATGGCCAAACCCATCGATAGGACCTCAAACTTGTCCCGAAAATTCACTTAGACCCCTAAACTAAGGCTTATACCTATCAGACTCCTAAACCCCCCAAATTTTATTTCAATTGGGCATTTTTTGCCCAATCAACAAAAAGAAGAGAGTGTGTGTAACACACTCGCCTTACGTGGCAAAATTGACCAATAAAATAAATACACGTGGTAAAAAAATAATTATATGATGGAGTTGCTGATTTATCCCTTTTTCTATTTAAAAATCTATTTAATAATAATTTTTTTATTAAAAGAAAAAAAAAAAACAACCCACCCCTCACCCATTCGTTTTCTTCACTGCCTCCCTCCCCGACGTTTTCACAGTTCTCTCTCACACACACAGTCGTCGTCGTCCGTCATCATCCTCTCCCCCATCGTCTTCACATACAAAGCCCCCCACCTCACCCCACCCATCTCGTCGTCTTCACACACAACCCCCGCCCCGTCGTCTTCACTTTGAGAATGCAAACTTCAATTTTTCGGCAAACTTTCATAATAATACACTTCATCAGCTGACCATTATAATACTCTTACACTTTAGCTGAGTACTGAGAAGAAACAGTGTCACCAAAGATTCCAATTTTTCAACCAATCTTTCCTCCTTTTTATCCCTTAAAATATTTTATATATATACATAACACACACATCCACCCTTCTGCTCCTTTTACACCAACTAACACAGTCACTGTATTACCACTGGTGGTACCCCATTCCACCGCCAACTGAAAAAAAATAAAAAATAAAAAGAAGACCCACATTTTGTCCTCCATTGTACCTGCCAAGTACTATACCAATATATATCTAAAATTCAATTATATGTGAGTTAGAGAGTAAAGGGGGAAGGGAGTTGAATTTTCCTCTATTTTTCAAAATGTTGTGCTGCAAGAATCCAGTTCAAAATAGTCGTGGATCGCTGCTAGTGTACTTAAATTTATACGATCTAACTCCCCTGAATGTTTATGATTATTGGCTTGGCCTTGGAGTTTACCATTCCTATGTTCAAGGTCAGTTTACCATTCCGTCGTTGTCATCAGAAGGAAGGGTGAAGACAATGAGGCAGGGTGGGGTTAGGGTGGGGTGAAGATGATAGACGCTGGGAGGAGATAAATATTTTCCTTTTTTTTTTAAAAAAATAGAAATTATTATAATTAAAAATTATATTAATAAAATAATTTACATATAATTTTTTAATTAAAAATAAATAAAATATTTTTTTTACTATTCACGCGCCCTACACTCTCCTTGCCAAATCAGTATTTTGTGTCTGATAGATACCAATTTTAACACTTGAGGTGTCTGATAGGTACAATCCTTAGTTTGGGGGTCTAAGTGAATTTTCGGGACAAGTTTGAGGTCCTATCGATGGGTTTGACCTAAAATAATGGACTCTTATATTATACTCATCAAGGCAACTGAAATGCTTCATCAATTCACTTTTACTTGAACATTATTTTAAAAATTTAATTTTTATTTTTAACATAACAATAAAAGATAATTATGTTACACAATAAGAGAGAATTATGTCAAAAATGACAAGTACATATACAAATAAAACATAGAAATAAGTGACAAGTAATTTCAAAAAGAATGTGTAAAATATCTTCTAAATAAGGAATGATTTGAAAAAAAAAGTAATGAAAACATCTAATTACTAATTGTTGTTTTTCTAGACCTAATAATAAACATCAATTCATAAGTGCGTTTGAGTTCAAGATTGATATCCTAAACAAAAACAACAATGATATATTTAATGTAAAAGTAGGATTTTGAGATAGTAGACTTCACTATTACCTCAAAAGGTAGGAAGACTATTTCCGATAGAACCTCAACTCAAATTAAATTGCTTCGCTAATCAATTCTGTTTAGCCCTAAAACACCAATTATTTTTTTGTTCTAAATTTCTTCCACCATATAACCATACTTGGTTCTAATTTCTAGATTAACATTCAAATTTTTAATTTCAATCAAATTCTTCAACTATCACCAACTAATACAAATAAATATTTAAAACCTAATTTTCAATTTTTAACTACAAAAAACCACTCATCCTCCCCAATTTTTGTCCCCACCAAAAGAATAACCATAAAAACAAACACAAATCATACGAAAACAGAGGAAATACACTACATATCACTGCCTTATTAAAATGTTTTTCCTATTAACTATGTAAATTCAGTAAACTATGCGTCAGTAGCCAAGATAATACATATAATTGGAAAATCAAATTTCAGGCTTCGAAAAATGACATGTTAATTACTGCGACGTCGTCATTTTGCCATTGTATACATCCGCATGAGAATTTAGTTCATAAAATTCACTTTTTAAATATAAGAAATTAAAAGGAACGAAAATAAATGAGTTGCTGCAAATCATATGTACAAATCTGAAAGAGCCATCAAAGCATGTTTCTCATCAATCACCAATCGTTGAGAATCGTTCATTAATCTGGAGGTGTTTTTTTTATCCAAGAAGACAGCATTAGATGCATGCAATCCCTTGTGACATGATATAACAAAAATAGGCCATATCACAAGGTAAAATTTTAGTTTTCCCATCTTGAAAAAAAATCATGAAATACGTATTAATCACAAATCAATCCAAATTAAGAAACACTTATTATTAAACTCTAGCTCAGTTCTACTTCAACTCTATTAAAAAAACCTCCATCCAAAAGATGAACAAATTACATATAATAATTTAAATTTGAATGATTATGATACTACAATAACTAATCAAATCAAAAAGTTTTAGTTAAACAAATAGAGAAAAAAAGAAGAAGGAAAGAGATAAACCTTCGATTGATTCAATTACTTTATTCGGTGACAACATGCTTGTTTCAACCAATTTGTTAGGCTTACTTGGTAAAGAATGAACACGCTGAAATTTCAGATCTAAATATAACTTAAGAAGAAAGTAGGCTTACTAAGACAAATTTGCACACTGAAAAAATGAATTGTAACACAAGTTAATTTAATCACAATACAAATTCTATAATTTGAGAAGAAAATTGACTTACTCGGAGAATGAGAAGAAAATCGGCTTACTCGGAGAAATATGCACACTGAAAAAATAAATTGTAACTCAAGTTAATGTAATCACAATAAAAATTCTGTAACTTGAGAAGAAAGTCGCTTATTCGAGAAATTTGCACACTGAATTGTAACACAAGTTATTGTATGGATTTTGGCAATACAGTTCAAGAAAATCATTATACTTTATAAGATGTAAAAAATTGCACAAAAATTAATAAAGAATGAAATTAATTTAACATCTTTAGAACTAATTGTTTGTTAAACTCACATAAAAAGGAGTTGAAAATTGCACGTATATTATTTTTATATGATCAAGTACACAAGAAAAAAAATAAACAAACGGGTATGAGAATTTTTTATCAAGCACGAGGATAGTTTTTGCACTTTATGTGGCAAAAACAACGCTAATAAACTAATGTTTTACATTATTAGGTTCTTTTATAAATACGCTTCTACCATACATAGATTTTTATTTATTCTGATTTAAAAGGTACAAGTTTAGTTTACTTTAATGACCTAAATAAAAGGAAATAATTTAAGGAGTACTACATAAAAGGAAATAGTAAAGAATTCTAATTAAGTTTTAATTTTAGTGTCTTTAACAAAAGAAACCATCGTGTTCAATTAGGGGTGTGCATCGGTCGGTTCGGTTCGATTTTACGTGTTATTGGTTCGGTTTATCGATTTTTGGTTTTTAAATATGTATAACCAATAACCAACCAATAAGATATTTTCTTATCGATTTCGGTTTATCGATTTTTGGTCCTTAACGGTTTGGTTTTCGGTTTAACCAATAAGAAAATACTTATAAGATAGAAATAGTAACAATATAAAAAATGAAATCTTAATTACCGTCAAAACCTACACAATGCATTTTAGTTTACAAGAATCTTCAAACTTGAACTGAATGTTAGTTAGGAAAAAAATTGAATCCTAATTGTTGGAAGCTATAAATGCTTCAAGCTGTTTATTACGATAATACCCGAACTTTATATTGTGCCTTTGTTGCCCTTAATAGGTTAATACTTTGTGAATCACTGAATTATGAATTATAGTGCATATAATCTATATACATACACATATCTATATCTATATCTATATCTAGATATACATATATATATATATATATAGAGAGAGAGATTTAAATATATAATATAAATAGGGATAAAACAATAATTTAGTGTATCCTTATTGGGTTATCGGTTTAACCGATAACTCAATAAGCTAAAACCGATACCGAACTGTTTAACCAATAAATTTTTTTATAAAACCAATAAAAAATCGTTAATCCGATAACCCAATACCAATAACCCAATAACATTTTTATCGATTTAGTTTATCGATCGGTTTAATTTTTGCACAGCCCTATGTTCAATGGCCTAAATAAACAAAACAATTAAAGGATATTATAAATAAAAGGAAGTAGCACACAATCTTCACGTAATATTGAAATAATGAGCAATTAAGATTTAAATAATTATTATTTAAAAAAATAATAAAAAGATAATTTTGTCAAAAATAATTTTTTTTTAATGAAAAGTAAAAAATGAATTTTCATATTTTTAATATATTATAAATATAGATATAAATTATAAATTATAAAAATAGATAAACAATAATAACAATCCGCAGAATCATAGACTGACCTCACCAGTTAAACTTGAACCACATTGGATCCTGAAAATACACCGTCACTGAGCGACGTTGGTGTGATCATAACCAAACTCCAAACCCTGCCTTTGGCGTTTGGTTAATATTTAATCTTTGCAACAATAATATTTAATCTTTGCAACAAAGTGAAAAAAGAAGAGAAAATAATATTTAATCTAGTTTCGTATTCAATTCAGCCCATCATCCCAAATTCCTTTTATATTTACAAAGAGAGATCCATGAAGTCCCATTATTCTACCCGAAAAACTCATTGAAATCCATTGATGAAGCTCTGTCTTCCTCTGTAATTCAATGGAGTACGGTCACAATCCATGGACTGGGGTACCACCAAACTCTACCTTATACGCTAACCCGATCGACCCCTATCAATCTGTGTCTCAAAACCCTAACCCTAGCTATGGCCAAGGGCAGGGTTTGCTGTTTAATTATGTCCACACCAATGCTGCTAGCAGCGAACCAACGACGGTGTATTATCAGGACCCCAATGTGGTCCAACTTTTAGGGGCAAATGATCCTTACAGGCTTGGTGAGGTAAGTCTATAATTCTACTGATTGTTAATTATTGCTTATTAGTTCCATATATATGTAGGATATGTTAATTGGATTTATGTGTTGTATTAGTTGCACTTCAACCCAGGGTCTCTTGGAAACAGCCTCTCTACCTCCACGAGGTAGTGGTAAGGTCTACCTACCATTGTGGGATTTCACTGGTTATGTTGTTGTTGTTGCTGTTGTTGATGATGTTGTATTAGTTGTTGTAATATTCTTAGGTTGTAAATTGGGAATTCGTTATTGATAGTTAGAACTATTTATTACAATCTTCCATTATTTCAGTTAAGCATTACAACTGAAGGGTTAATTCGAATTAATGGTTGTGGCATTCCCCTGTAATTGGTAGAAATAAAAGATTAGGAAGAAAGTTAGAATTGAGGAAGGTGAGAATTTTCAAAAGAATGCTGAGATTTTACCAGTATTCGTAACTGCCTCAGTTTAGCCTTCCGTGTAGAATATATTCCAGTCCAGTCTGTTAAACAAACTAACTAACTTGGTACAACTAAGTGAACTGATCTTGGCCATCGAATTGGTTGATCCGTGTGAAAAGCTCACTAAAGCTCGGCCTTTTATTCATTACACTTGAGTTGGCACGTGTAATGAATGGAGTTCTGTAATGAATGGAGTTCCTTTACTAACCACGTGTCCCTGATCCCTTTCTCAATTCAGCTGAAATTAAACCTAATTCCCAAATTGAAGTGTGATTCTTCACCTTTCCGACATATAACAGTTGTGACAGAGTAAAATATATATAGTTAAATGCACCCCACACGGTTGGTTTAGGTCTATGAGTCGAAGTAACTTCCTTGGGAACTAAGGGTTGAATTTCAACAGAGGTGACAAAGGTGGATTTTTTTAATCTTCCCACATCTTGTTGGATAGAGTTATCGTGTAGTTAGTGGTGGAAGGGGGTTCATTTGGCGGAACACCCCCCCCCCCCCACTCACACACACACTGTCACCTCTAATACAAGGGCTACTTAAAAACTTTCAAAAATGTACTGTTACTTTGAAAAGAACTTCCTAAATATCGAAGTTTATTATCTTTTATCCAAATTGAGTCATCAGATCATCCAAAAGTCTCAGTTAAACTCTTAAATCTGTTTCAGTTGCAACCAAATATTTTACTTCTATGGTGTTACAAAACCATTTGTGTTACAACCAAATATTTTACGTTTATCCTGGTGTTACAAAACCATTTGTGTTACATGCAATAAATAAAATGGTGGCTCAAGTAATTTCTCTTTCTGGAAAGGTTGTTCCAACTGTCACGTTAACAATCTCTCAATATGTAACTAAACAGTGGCAATTGATAGGAAAGGGGTAAAACAATAATAAAGCTTACCTTTTGTGCAATCAGATTGTATTTATACATGTAGGGACCTATGGTTCAGTGACCATGAAGTCAAATCCCATAGCAAGTCTTTTATCTTGGATCAATTGACAAGAAATTTTTAAGGTTGATTTTCCTGATTGAGGCACCCCATGATAGTGTTGATCGTTTATTAGTTTGGTTTAATTTTATACTTCTATTTATTTCGAAGATGAGGACTGAAATGAGTTTAAATGAAGAAGTGGGGGTTCATATAGCTGACCCCAACAGCCTGGGCACTACGGTTATCCAAAAAAAAAAAAAAAGGTAGCAGACTCCAACTTCTTTGGGATTGAGAGGTAGTTGTTGTATTGATGATAGGTTGATGTTCATAGTTAGATGCTTAAAATTATTACTAAATTTAGACATTTGATGATAAGTGATGCACCCATAAGCATTCAAAGGCCAAAGCTGGATGTGTTAATTAAAAGACCTAGTTCCCATGCTGTTTCTGTTCTGCAATGATCTTATGAAATGATTGACCATGTGCAATGTGTTTCATGATTGACATCTCATCTAAGGATCTATCATTTGTTGCAGTACATATTTTCCATAAACATCTCATCCACATGGTAAATCTGGTACTTCTATTTTCTTGCTTCGTCTTATCACATATCTATATGTTTAGATAGTTCCAGCATTCAAAAATATCTCAAAGTAGTACTCTCTTCTATTTTAAAAAGAATGTTCACCCAAGTACTTTTATCTATAGGTAGCTGCAGTGCCTCTAAATGGTGCAGAGAAATTGACTCCTGTAAATGTAAATTCCAACTTTTTGATTCAACCTGTGAGAAGTGGGTCTTGGGGAAGAGGCCAAAGGAAAAGTAAGACACAGCCTGTATGGTGTGATGTTTGCAAACTTGAATTTAACAGCAATATTGTTCTAGGCAAACATAAATTAGGGAAAAGACACACACGAAGTTTAGAAATATTAAAAGGAGGCAGTGTTATCACAGCCCCTACTTCTGCAGTGTCAGATACCACAGTTGTTGGACTGCAAAAGAGGCCTAATTTAGAAAATGGACAAGATGCAGGGGGGAAGGCCGTTGAACTGATGAAGAATTTGGAGACAAAAAGACAAAAAGTTTTGCAAGGAGGGGCAGCCACTAATGAGGTTTGTATTTGTCTCCCTTGCAACATGGTTTGCAACAGTGAGGCTGTTTTCAGAATTCATCTCACAGGTAAAAAGCACATTGCTAACATAGCAATGCAAGGGAAGCTTGCCTCTGTTTCTGCATCTCTTATTCCTTCAGAGGCGTCAGGTAACACATTTATTGGACCACAAGAGAAGCCTGACATAGTAAATTCTGGAAATGGGCAAGACGCAGCGAAGAAGGAGAATTTGGAGACCAAGACACGAAAAGTTTTGGAAGGAGGAGCAGCCACAAATGAGGTCCGCAAGTGTCTTTTATGCGAGGTGGTTTGCAACAGTGAGACTGTTTTAAGACTTCATCTCTCTGGCAAAAAGCACATAGCTAACATGAAAAAGCTTGCATCTGGAGCTGGAGTAGCCCCTGCCAATTAGAATGGGAATTTTAGAGGAGGCGGTGCTCGGTCCGTAGTTCAGGTTTCTTACAGCTGATACAACTAGTTTACTGTATATGACATTATATGTAATGTATTTGATAGTAATTCCTTGCTTTGAAGAGAAGGCAACTCAATTTTTCTTTTTCTTCATTAACTCAAAAGACCTAATTTTTTTTAAACCAAAAAGAAGAGAAGCCTTTATCTGAGAAAAGAGAGAAATTGTCGGTTAGAATGGAAGAAGAATTGACGACGAAGCCGAAATTGAGGTCACTGGTGGTGGATGTTCGCGTCGATCTATTGGAAAATGAGGGCAACAGTTGTTCTGGTTTTTGTTTAAAGAGATTAGACGCGTTTGAGAGAGAAGAAAATGAAATGGTATTGGGTTTTGATCCGATGAAAACTGATTTTGTTTTTGAATTAATTAGATTGGAGTTTTTTTTTTTGTATTTTTGAAAAAGTTTGACAAGTTTTAAAAATGTTAATTTAATTCATAATTTACTTAACCAAATATTAATGTCTGACCTTGGCTTAGTCAAAGTAGTCACTAAAACTTATGGAGATTTGCGCCAAATAACACTTTTTCTTAATTTGCTCGTATTGCTACACACGATTTTTTTTCTAAACATTATACAAATCCACAACTTAAGTTTCACCTATTACAAAAAATTTCATCTCTCCAAATACATTATAAAAAATTTATTTTTCTCTAAAAATACATATACATAGAAAAGCTATGTATATGCCGGTCCTGTTATGTATATGAATCGACTTTGTTATGTATATGTTGGCCTTGTTATGTATACATCGATCTTGTCATACTTGTTATGTACTCTCTCCATCCCATTTTACTTGTCTCAAATTGGAATGACACAACAATTAAGAAAAATAATAAATAACATGGCTAGTTTACCAAAGTACCCTTATTAAATAATATTTACATCTTAATTTAAAGAAAAAGTAATTAATGCAAAAGATAAAATATGGAAAGAAAAGTTTGTCTTATCTTGATAAGTAAAATGGGACATCAATTTAGCCAATTTGGGACGGATAAAATAGGACGGAGGGAGTATATGAATTGGCCTTGTCATATACAAAGGTTTCTATGTATATGTTGGCCTTGTTATGCATATGAATCTCGAGAGAGAAATAATTAAAGAAGTGGAAGAAAGTGTAAATAATTCTAATAAGATTGAAATTTATGTTATTTTTAAATTGTTCTTCTGTCGTCACTCCGACGATTTTTCTTTTATTTTTCTCTCACAATTCTGCTTCTTCCTCAATTCTTTCCCCCACAATCTCAAATTCAGGTAATTGTTTGCTCAAATCCTCAGATCTTGCGCCTTTGATTTGAATTCTTTTAGCGATTTTTCAAGCGTTTGTCTTTGTGTATTAATGGTGGAAGTGTTACAATATGTATAAAATTTTTACGAATAAATTACATAAAAACACAAATTTAAGAAATATAAATATATAAATTTTTTTATCTTTTAAAATATTTCATAAAATCTTATATTTCTCCTTTTTCTCTTGATACATATTAAATAAGGAGGTAATATATTTCCATTTATTTTAGAAGAGCAAATAATGGGAGAGAATCACTTAAATATCTAAAAAAAAATTAAATTAAAAAAATTTCATCAGATTTTATCATTTGCAATTACAATTTGATTCAATTTTTTTTCATTTATAAAAAAAATTTTCATTAAAATTTTGAAAGCTTTACTGTGTGTTTTATGTTGACAAACATTCATATTCTTTTGAAGAATCTTCATACTATAGAAGCTAAAAAATATCCGAATTTCTGGAGAAACAATGACAATAATAATGACCACTGCAATGATCTGCAGAATTAGATATCGAATTCGGCGTTTATATGTATAATTTTAGTTAATGTGCTTGATACATATATAACGTTGTTAATTTCTTGATATATTTTCATACTATAAACGGTGATACATCCGAGTGAGACACTTCCTGTCAGTATATTGGTGACAGATATGAGTGATACATTTGTTATCAAAATACTGGTGATAAATATAGCAGATAATTTTTTATAGTGATTCATATTTTTGATTCATTTATAAATGTTTGATACATTTAACATATGTTTGACATTTGTAAACTATTTATTTTTGTGTAAAATTAGATTTTGAACAAGTATCGAGTAATTTTAGCAGATGTATCATTCTAATACATCCGGAACTAAATGTATTTATGCCATGATTTGCGTGTGATTTACTCTCCGTAATAATTGAAAATCAGTTATTTCGTTATTTAACTAACCACTAATCACTCAGTTACAAATGTATCACAATGCATATGTATCAAGACTAAATAAATGCATCACAAAAAATAAAATTCGAATATCTTGTAATTTAACAAAGTTATGGTAAAAAGTGTTACAACTCATTAAAAAATCGAGATTTGTGTAAGTTATCCAGTAAATATCATCATCATAACAATTGATACATATTGTATTGATTCCACCTTAATAGACTAATTGAGGATAGGAATACAAAATTACAAAGTGGGGAATTAAATCCATACTAATAAGATAAAAGTTTAAGATCCACCCAATTGAATTAGTAAGATTTCCTTTAAACTTAGTTCCTATTTAAGGAATTTGTGCAATAATTTTTGATGCTATAATACAAAAATATGTTTTTCCAATCGAACAAGTTTTGTGAAAAATTTACTTACTAGGGGCAAATTAAGGAAAATGTTATTTGGTGTGAGGGTTGGCTAATAGATACTCCTAGTGTGTGATTCATGATTTGCATAGAGTATTTGCAAGGCTTTTATGAAATTTTTAAGACAAAGAAAGGAATAACTGTCGGGTAGCTTGGTTTGAGGTCTGCTTTCCTAAAGCTGAAGGTGGTTTGAGATTCAGATCTTTGTTTGATGTCTCTAAGGCTCTATTTGCTAAGTTGTGATGAAATTTCAGAACTAAAAAATCTCTTTGGGATAATTTTGTATGGATTAAGTATTGCAAAAGACATAGACTACAAATAGTTGAATGGAAAAGAGGGTCACAAACATGGAAATACATGCTTGAAATAAGAGATTTCTTTGTAACACCTCGCATTTTCGAACTAAAAATTGAACTGTTGTTTTTACGTGTGTAAGCGAAAATAGAAATTATTTCCAAGTGAGAATAAGTTTCATGATCTTTATCCTCGTGTTTGAAGTGCTTTCGAGGTGAAAATCTTCATAGGAACCACTTAGAGCGAAGTTGAGCTGAGAACCTTTGATTCGGCTAAATCTTTGTATTTGATTTTATAAGGGTATACATTAAACATGTATAACTTTCGATACAAGTAGAATTTTGCTGCTCAAGACCTACCAAGTTGTAGATAATGGAGTCACCTTTCCAACGATACCAGTTTCGTCAAAATTCGATACCCGAGCAAAAAGTTATAGCTATTTTGTGAGAGAGGCAGGGAGATCGCGCGATTAGCTCGTGTCGCATGCTCCAACGCCCCTAGCTTACAGTTGTTGGTTCCACGTTTTTAAGGGCTTTGTAGTCTTTTCTTTCCTTATAACTCCCAACCAACGTCTGATAACCCTTAAGGGGTGTTACTTTCTCCTATTTTTATCAAATAAACATCTCAAAATCCTCTCAAAACATAACTTTAGCTCCTCCCCAAAGATCAAGAATCAAGCTCCTAAGTCAAGAATTCCTAGAAACGAGCCAAGATTCGGGTTTTATTATCTGAACTACGTAATTTAAGGAACATGGGATTTTCCTAAACTATATAGGTATGATGAAATTGTTTTGATTGAGTTTTAAGATTGAGAAATTATGTATTTATGGAGGGTTTTGAATTTACATTAACAATTATGCATTGTGAACCCTTTTTGATAATAATGTTTTGGTCTTGAGATCTTCCCCCTTAAATTCAATTTTTGTTCGTATATATATGTATGCATGTGGTTTGAGTTTTGAAATTTGAATTGAGAGCATGAAGAATATACTCCCTCTCTTGTTATGAATTATTCGATTGCATATAGAGAAGCATGATATAAATGTCTTTAGTATTATTTATTAACTTGATATTAGTAATGACCTGAAGAGAGGACGTTTTCTTATTTACATAAATAAAAGGCGATGATCTAAAGAGTTGCATGGTTTGTTACAAGATACTTGACCACCACGTGTTTGTGAATTGAAATTGAGGATCTTTGCATAAGTTTTCATGAATTTCAATATACACATTTTCTTATACTGTTTGAATAGTTTGGTGGTCTAAACAGAATATTTTAAATGAAAAGACTGTAATATGATGTTGAATGGCTTAGACATGACTTGTAAGTCTTGGTATGGCGATACCAAAACAGATAATGCCATAACAGACTTAGAACAGAATAAAAGTCAAATTTCATTCAGATTTTCAGAAGGAAGCATGTTTTAAAATGTTAAAAAATGGGCTTAAGATATGTTAGTGGTTATCCAAAGAAGACACGAGTTTAGAAAATTCATTACCCAAAATGGTGTTTTGCCGATACGGGTTATTATGTCTCCAAAAGGGATTATACACTGGCCTATCACCTTGTGGCGTATCAGAATCAGAAACTCCAACCTTTGCGGAAAACTTGGGTTGGTGGCTTGGCCACCGAGTTAAGGGAGGATTCTATATATGTAACGATCCGAGACTACCCCCTAGTCGTCACACGGTGCTTGGAACCACAAGTGATCCTAAGATAACCCACAAACTGGCATACTGTTAAGCAACTGAATTATAACGTAATAAATAGTTGTTTTGCTGTGCGAAAACATAATCATACTAAAAAAAATTTAAAACAGATACAATACTAATAAAGCTTTACAACCTGATAAATCTGAAGGATGAAACTGAAATTAAATGACTGACTCTAACTGACATCTATGAAGCCTCTACTATACTGACTATTGATAGTTGGGACATGCCTCCAACTACCACTAATCAATACACATGAAAATAAATAAACTGTACATGAATCTAAAACTGTATGGAGTTTTCGAAGTAGGAGAACTCATCACCTGCTAGTTGGAATCTGCAACTGTCTGATCATGATACGTAGGCTATAACTGATACCTACATTATGAGACAATGTAGTACATAGACATATATGTGGATCAGTACTTCTGGGATGTACTGAGTATGCAGGGGTGAATGCAATAAGTAAAACTGATTTCATACATAATCATAAATCATGCATGCTAAGTGTAAGTAGACCCACCAATAGGCTGGAATAAACTGAAAACTGAAATATCTTAAAGCATGAGTGACAAACCTTCTCTGATAAGATGGTGAATCTCTACACTTAGTTTCTGTAAACTTTACTTTAATGATATAAGCATAACTGAAGCTGGGATATGATAAAACATGGATACTATATGAATATTGGGTTTGAAACTATGTGATGGAGACTGACATAAACTGAGGATCTGAATATACAATCATACCGAGCACGAATGTATAAACATACTAACTTATCTGACTAACTGAATGACTGATAGCTGAATACTGGGCATGTAAGCTTGAACTGTACTTAGTCTGAATACTTGGACTAAAACTGTAGAGTATTATGCATATGAGGTAAGTACTGACTGAGTAACATGAGATAACTGAGCATGAATTTGTGAAAAATGTATTATTTGAGAATGCAAGACCAAGCGTATAACATGATTCTGAAATAGTTAGTAATCTGAAGTACTGAAACACTGATAACTGTATGCTATGGTCAAGTAACCCTGAAACTGAACTGAGTTACTGATCTAATTACTATAACTGAGACTGTAATTGGGACTGTAACTAAGACTGTAACTAAGACTGTAATCGAGACTATAACTGAGCTCATACTAGAACTGAATACTGAGTTCTGATAACTAAGTTATTGATAACTGGGTGACTGTTTCTGACAGTCCTGATTCTATAGAACTGAACTAATCTCTATATTGAGACTGAAGCTGAAACAGAAACTGTGGGAGATATTATCTAACCGACAATGCCCTAGTCTGAGCTAATCGGGGTCCAACCTGTAACCCCAGTTGAAAGGGTGTCAGTACCGTGCCACGGGTAAAGACAAGCTGAAGAGTCACCCTTAATCTGGCAGGTGCTTTGGATGAGAATGGTGGTACCCTCAATTTGGTAGGTAAAACACCCCATCAACCCTCAATCTGGCAGATTGATGTCTCAATCTACGCTGGCTATGTAGTTCTAAAACACAAGGACTGCTTCTAAGGATTACACCCTCTACTGGCAGGTGAGTCCCCATCCTTGAGTTCACTCAGTGCTGAATCCTACTCCCAACTGAATAGACACTTAATTACTGAATTATTACTGATTGTGTTAACTGACTGAACTGGACTGAGTTCTGTAACTGAATGAGTACTACTGTTCGTGAAATTACTAAAACTATTTTGAAGCTATTGTAATTCTAGGTAAACAACTAGATTTTTGGGTATTGAATACCTTAAGGACTCGATAGCATGAAAAGTAAAGCATAACATAATCTTGAAAAGCATAGTCAGTCAATTTTTCACAATTCATTCACTGAGGCATTCTATCAAACACTTGGAGGTTATGGACTTGTACATGACTGAGAACACATGGTAGTGCATCATGATTACCTTATTCAATTCACATGAGCATTCTATCA
Source organism: Capsicum baccatum var. pendulum (assembly GCA_030864225.1). Taxonomy (NCBI): domain Eukaryota; kingdom Viridiplantae; phylum Streptophyta; class Magnoliopsida; order Solanales; family Solanaceae; genus Capsicum; species Capsicum baccatum. Next base: position 106,031,775 of record CM061551.1, read on the forward strand.
AGCACGTGGAGATTAATACTTTAATATGGGGCAATTCGCCAAACACATGGGGATCATGAACTTGGACATGGGAATGTCTTAAACATGGGAGCATAGCATGATTACATAACTAAAATCATGAATTGGGGAATTCACATGTAATTCGCTTGAAATAGGATATGAATATTTCATCAAAAAATGTAAAATTCATAACTTGAACACAAGAATGTCTTAATCATGAGGGAATAATAGAGTTACATGAAAAAATTCATAAATTGGGGATTCGTCTTGAAATTGACTTAACATGATATGAGAGTCTCATCAAACATGTGGAATGCATGAATTTAAAACATGGGAGTATTACTAAACATCATGAATTTAGGATCTATCATGAAATTTACTTGAATAAAGCATGGAAAATTCAAATTCATAGCATGAGGAATTTAAAATCTTTCATGGAATCATACATGGGCTGAATTGAATGAAAAACATTATGAAAACATGAAATTCAATCTTTCTTGGATATACAAAATACCATAGTAATGGAAAATTCATTCTTTAATTAAAAGAAAAGAGTTTTTGGGCTCCATGGGTGAAAGAGAACCCATGGATGAACTCCCACATACCTTAAAACTTTAATCTTAAAGGAGAAACACAATCTTGAAAGCATTCTTGAATTACTAAACTTGAGTTCTTGTTTTTCTTGAAGAAAGATTGATGAGGTTCTTGGTGTTCTTGAGGAGGCTAGGATTTTTCTTTGAGAGAATAGATGAATAATTGAATGTATATTACTTTTGGGGGCTGAAATTAAGTGCTATGGGCGTTGGGTGAGGGAAAGTGACCAAAGTGCCCCTAGACCCTTTAAAAATTAAATTAGCATGTGAAATAGTTTCATAACGCGCATGCCGACGCATCGCGTTGATATCACGTCGCTTACTGCCTCACACAAAAAATGCCATAACTTTTTGCTCGGGTATCAGATTTTGGTAAAATAGGTATCGTTGGAAATATAATTCAATTATCTACAATTGGTGGGTCTTGAGCTGCAAAATTCTATGTATATAAAAAGTTATACACGTTTAAAATAGACCTTTATAGGATCGAATGCCAAACTTTGGACGAATCAAAGGCTCTAAGCTCAACTTTGTTCTAAGTGATTCTTATGGATATTTTCCCTCAAAAGCAAATCAAACATGAGGATAAAGATCATAAAACTTATATACACATGGGAATCATTTAGATCATAGCTTATACGCATATGAACGACAGTTCAAAGACTAACTCAAAAATGCGGGATATTACAATATAGCACGTGGAATATCATATTTGTAGGGTATACCACCTAACTTAGAAGTAAAACAAAGAAAGAAGTTACATATACATAATTGTTTTAAAGTCATCTGAAACTGCCCATATATTTTTAAATTATTTCATGTATAATGTTTTATGAAATGCTCCCACTTATGTTATATAAAAGCACATTATTGTGGATTGCTCTGTGTACCAATACATCTGTATTGACCCCCTATATTTTAGGATCTAAGGCATAGTCTTGGGGTCCCGCTAAGCTGTAGATTATTTGTCCGAAGTTGCATCTGATGAGCCTCCCTTATTTTGGAAGGTCTTGGTTATTGGACATTACTAACTTGTTTTGTTTCAGGGGTCGACTGGGGCCTTGTCCCAGTATTTAGATAGACATTGGTCTTCGTATTGTTAGAGATTTCACAGAATAGTGTTCATATGGTTTTCGAATATTTATGAATCTAATTCCGTATTGTTTAGTTGAACTTACAAAATGACCATGATTCCGTTCATTTATTTTTTTACATTTATTTATAATATATGAATGGTGTGTATGATTGCTAAATATAAAAAGGAAACTCGAGCCTTTGTGGTTCGGAATGCTCGTTATGCCACGGCCTCATCTCGGGTCATGACAAACTTGGTATCAGAGCACGGTTCATGGTCCTAGGGTGTCTACGAAATCGCATTGGGTAGAATTATGTTTATGGATATTTAGCGCGCCACACTTATAAGGAGAAAGCTACTAGGCGTTTAGGAATATTTCACTTTTCTTCATGTTCTAGATCGTTCCATTATGTTGTCCATTGGAAGTATCGAGATTCCTTCTTTACTTTGGTTTTATTAACTACGTCTCATTGTCGAGTTAGTTTAAGTGCAGAATCTTAGAGTCTGAATGAGGTGGTCCCTTCTAATTGAGTCATAAAAAATTATGAAAGTACACAATGACTTGAAAGGAGTCCATAAGTGCTTTAAAGTGTATTGATTTAAGCTTATACCCCTATCTATATCAATCGTGCACTTGAGCCTGAGGTATGAAGTGTATTCAGTCCCTTTCCAAAATTCTTATTGCAGATGTCATGCTTAAGGGCAGTGATATATGTCAGAATATTGGAACAATATTTCCACCCGAGTAGTAGTATGTGTTAAGGTGTCATACTCTATTAGTAGTAAGATGATCCTGAAGTTAGTGATATGAAGGCACAAGGTTAGAATTCAGGGTGAGGGTGACTTTTGCGTGAAAAAGCTAGTTTAGTTGTATAACTGTGGATTAATGAGTGGGTTGCCATTTTATAGTAATAGACTAATGAGGTATCAATATTTGTAGATTGTATGGTAGTCTGTGAAAAAATGTGGATGGCTATGACTATTGTGTATTCAAAATAGGGAAGGAGCCTAGAGTGGTTAGTTACGGTGGTTATAAAAACTAGTTATAGGTTGTGAATGGAAAGAGGTAAATTAGTCAGTAAGTTATGGGTAAAGACTCATTGGTGTGAATGGAATTTGAAGGTAGACTAAATATATGCATAGGTAAGTAAATATGATGTGAGACAGTAAGATATGTTAATAGATGGTAATGGGTGATATTACAAGATTAAGATCGATTATCTTTATTATGTGACTTTACCCCCTTGATTGTCTTTCTCTAGTAGTTGTAAATTAGTGCTACACGGGAGAAGGTAGGTAGTGGATTTTTGAGGTGTAGTAGTAATGTCATGAAGAGGATGAACTTACGTGCCATAGTTAAGTGAAGTATGAGACTTCGGTTGATTTTTCTATTCGATTGATTAGTATAGTATATGACATGGTCCACATGATGGGTGTGGTTAGACAATAGGCTCAAACTTTAGACGTGGAGTGTAGTGGTGAGAATAGTAGCTAGAGATTGATAATGCATATTTTGTGGGAATGAATTAATTGGTTTGGTGTAATGTTTGAAATAGCCTAGGTTGGCAACTTGTAGAATAAGGAGTGGATAATTGTGTTATGTATATAGTCATGAGGACTAGTGTTAAAAATGATGAATTATGGTTGAGTCATTAAGTGGATAAGGGCGTAAGTATATAAAAGTAAGTTGTCCCCTAATAGCATGTTGTTAGATAAGGTTCTATGGGTATGAGTGCCATGTACAAGCAGTCTATGTCCACAAGTTTCTTAGTGTGGACAAGTCCAAGGAGTTGTTATATGGTGTTATGTAGAGTTGAATTGAGTAAATATAGGTAGGCAATGGGCGCCTTTGGTATAGTTTTACAAATTTTGTTAAGTTGTAAGTTATGTGATTTGAGGTGTAATGTTAAGTATTCTAAGGAGTTGAAGATGAAGTGTTAAGCGTTTAGAAGTATGGATGTCTATGCCCACGATAATATTAGTTGTAAGTAGATGACTTTGAGGGTTAGAGAAAGCTATGATTAGTGTCCTGAAAGGGGATGTCCGCAAGTCTAGGATTGTGACTTTGATCTAAAGGGGAAATGGTGAATTAAGGTAGTTCTCGAATTTTCTCAGTGTGGCAAGTTGTGTGGAGTCATGATAAACCTATTCCTACTCAAGCATACTTCTCCTACTTCAATTTAGGAGATTATTATGCTAATGTCTTACGGCATGTGTTCAAGTCATGCCTATGCCTATGGTTCGAGTTCTCTATGGGCTTATGTTCATGATATGACCTCCAAACTAGAAACAATAATGTCTCAGTAATCCAGTCTTTCATGTATTCAAGCTCTATGTTATGATGCTCATGATCCATAAAGAAATCCATGTCTTATACCATGTTTAGTTCTAAGGAAACTATGCTTTCTATATGTTACAAATTTATTTTATGCCGGGATTAGCCAAAGTGATACAAATTTATGCAAAAATTTCAGTTCTTTAAATGAGGAGCAATCGCTTCAAGTGACAATCTTTGTCTTAGTTGTTAACTACATAAATTCCGACTTTATGCTATATAACTCATGATATGTGCACTAATGTTTTCTCACTGTGCTCTGTCCTAATAACTCATGTTGTATTGTGTTTCTGCCAAATGACTCTCTACTTATGATCTAGACACTTGATATAGGAAGCACTTCGTGATTGTAACGTATCTTCACCTCATGTCCCACCTTGAGTAGATCAATAAATATAGGTTATAATTGAGTACTGTTTCTCCTATTTGTGATGCTTATGCTCGGATCCCATAATGACCATCCGAATGATAGTATGATAATAGTTATGGGAGAGTAGCAGTGACTTAGGAAGGGGGAGTAGATGTTCTTGAATGTGAAAATTTGTATGTAAATTCATTAGTCAAGGTTATAGGTGATGGGGGAAGAAAGAGATGGACTCTCATTATGTGAAATAGTTGGGAAGGAGGTATGTAGCGAAAACACTTATGAGAGTGATTGAAATTATTGGTTTTGGTGGGAGATCCATGATGTGGGTGTAGTAATGATAGGCTTGAATGTTATGGTTGATGAAAACACAAACCACTATGCTATGTGGTTAGTACTCCCTGAATTTTTAACTCTAGTGTGTTTGATGGCAGTGATAAGGTGAAATAATATTCTTAATAGAATGTAAAGTACAGGATCCCATAGCTTAAGCTAACATCTCTTTTCTACAAGTTAGACTTCAACATAGATGTACCATGCAGTGAGACTCAAACTCTTGTGGTTAGATGTGTGATGGTAGAAATGTAAGATGGAAAGGATGAAGTATGTTATTTAATGTTGGGGCATAACTGATTAGTGCTTTTAAGTTAAGTCTATTCGTTGTATCACGAGAGGTGGAGAATGTTTCTATCCCTATCTTCCGAAAAATCTTAGACCACCAAATAAACTCATACCCTATGTTTTGATGATTATGATCCCTAGAACTCATGTGCAAAGTCATTTTATGTCAATTTTTATTATCTCTCGCTTCGTGCTCACATATTTCACTAGGGTTATCATGAAGCTCGTTTGATGCCTTTGCATATTTCGTTGAGTAAAAATATTCAATACGAGGTTATATTCTGTATTCTACACTTTTAGAGCTTCAAAAAGTCCCTATCCATCATTCGGGGACGAATGATCCCAGGAGGGAGATAATGTAACACCCCGTATTTTTGAACTAGAAATTAAACTATTGTTCCTACGTGTGTAAGCGCTAATAGAAATTATTTCCAAGTTAGAATAAGTGCCATGATCTTTATCCTCGTGATTGAAGTGCTTTCGAGGTGAAAATCTTCATAGGAATCACTTAGAGTGAATTTGAGCTAAGAACCTTTGATTCGGCTAAATCTTTGTATTCGATTTTATAAGGGTATACATTGAACGTATATAACTTTCGATACAAGTAGAATTTTTCAGATCAAGACCCACCAAATTGTACATAATTAAGTCAGCTTTCCAACGATACCAATTTTGTTAAAATTTGATACCCGAGCAAAATGTTATAGCTATTTTCGTGAGAGAGGTAGTGAGGTCACACGATTAGCCCGCATCGTGCACTCCAACGCCCCCAAGTTCACAGTTATTGGTTCCGCATTTTTAAAGGCTTTTTAGTCTTTTCTTCCCTTATAACTCTCAGCCCACGTCTGATAACCCTCAAGGGGCATTACTTTCTCCTATTTTCATCAATTAAACATCTCAAAATCCTCTCAAAACATAACCCTAGCTCCTCCCCAAAGATCAAGAATCAAGCTCCTAAGTCAAGAATTCCAAGAAACGAGTCAAGATTCGGGTTTTATTATTCAAACTATGTAATCTAAGATACATGAGGTTTTCCTAAACTACATGGGCATGATGAAATTGTTTTGATTGAGTTTTAAGATTAAGAAATCTTGTATTTATGGAGGGTCTTGAATTTACATTAACAATTATGCATTGTGAACCCTTTTTGATAATAATGTTTTGGTCTTGAGGTCTACCCCCTTAAATTCGAGTTTTGTTCGTATATATATGTATGCATTTGGTTTGAGTTTTGAAACATGAATTGAGAGCATAAATATTATACTCCCTCTCTTGTTATGAATTATTCGATTGCATATTGAGAAGCATGATATAAATGTCTTTACTATTATTTATTGACTTGATATTGGTGATGACCTGAAGAGAGGACGTTTTCTTATTTACATAAATGAAAGGCGATGATTTAAAGAGTTGCATGGTTTGTTACAAGATACTTGACCACCACGTGTTTGTGAATTGAAATTGAGGATCTTTGCATAAGTTTTCATGAATTTCAATATACGCATCCTCTTATACTGTTTGAATAGTTTGGTGGTCTAAACATAACGTTTTAAATGAAAAGACTGTAATATGATGTTGAATGACTTACACATGACTTGCAAATCTTGGTATGATGATACCAAAACATATAATGCCATAACAGACTTAGAACACAGTAGAAGTCAGATTTCATTCAGATTTTCAAAATTTGATTTCAGAAGGAAGCATGTTTTAAAATGTTAAAAATGGGCTTAAGATATGTTAGGTGATTACCCGAAGAAGGCACGAGTTCAAAAAATTCATTGCTCAAAATCGTGTTTTGCCGATACGGGTTATTATGTCCCCAAAAGAGATTATATGCTGGCCTAGTGCCTTGTGGCGTGTCAGAATCATAAACTCCAACCTTTGCGGCAAACTTGGGTTAGTGGCTTAACCGCCGAGTCAATGGAGGATTCTATATAGCCCATGGAATATCATACTTGTAGGGTGTACCACCTAGCTCAGAAGTAAAACAAAGAAAGAAGTTACATCTACATAATTGTTTTAAAGTCATTTGAAACTGCCCATGTTTTTTTAAATTTCTTCATGTATAACGTTTTATGAAATTCTCTCACTTATGTTATATAGAAACACATTATTTTGGATTGCTCTGCATACTAGTACATCTGTATTGACCCCCTATATTTCAGGATCTGAGGCACAATCTCGAGGTCCCGCTAAGCTGTAAAATATTTGTCCAAAGTTGCAGTTGGTGAGCTTCCTTTATTTCGGAAGTCTTGGTTATTGGACATTACTATGTTGTTTTGTTTCAAGGTTCGACTGGGGGCCTTGTCCCAGTATTTAGACAAACGTTGGTCTTCGTATTGTTAGAGATTTTCCAGACTAGCATTCATGTGGTTTTAGAATGCTTATGAATCTAATTCCGTATTGTTTGGTTGAACTTAAAAAACAACCATGATTCCATTCATTTATTTTTACGCATTTATTATAATATATGAATAGTGTGCATGATTGCCAGATAGAAAAAGGACGCTTGGGCTTTCATAGTTCTGGATGCTCATCGCGGCGCTCGAGTCGTGACATTCTTTGACCAAGAAATCTGGTGGAAATCAAGATGTGAGAGTTCTAACACATGGTATGATAACTGGACATAACTAGTGGCTTTGCATTATATGTTACGTATTAATCATGAAAAGCAGGTGGGAATTGAAAAGGCTAAATAATTGATGCTGAAAAAATGTGGAATCTACCACTCTTACGACAGGTTATGACTGATGAGTTTGTTCACATGTAATAGAAAAATAAAAAATAGAGGAGATCGGGATAAGACCTGACGGAGTTTGACACCCAGTGAGAAATTTACTATAGCTAGTTCATGAAACTTGGTGAGAAATGAAAGAGAAAAGCAAGACTTGTTCTTTAATATTTGGGTCAATGATTACCGTTCAAGATGACCTTTTTATTGTAGAGAGTGTGCAAAAAAAAATTCCTATTGAAAAGGTGTTAATGAAAATGAATTTAGTGAAAACTGTAATATGTTGTTGTTGCAGTAACTCAGAAGTTGAAATTTTCAAACATTTGTTCTGTGGGTGTTCAAATATCAAGAAAACTTGACATAGATTTGCAATATCGGTTGAAATTATTGATTTCTTCTCACAGTTGAAAAACATCATTTATAATTTTTCAGAGTTATATCAGCAATGATATTTTGACATGTATGAAAAAGAAGGAATATGACTTATCATGATGGGAAAATGTCTTTTCAGTGTTTGACGAATGAACTTAATAGGAATATTCACATATATGCTAAAACTATCTATTCTTGATTAAGAGAAATTCCTAACAGTTGGCCCATGATGGTGCAAATTTCATGGAATACACTCTCATTCTGATGAGTAAAGTGATGAGGTAGAATATGCCAAATTCAGGTAGCTTCAAATGTAATTGGAATGGAACTTATAACGATAATCTTGGACCAATCTCTGTTGCATTTTGTCTCAGGAATGATATGAGGGACTTAGTGTATACAGAAATAAGACTGGTGGGAGAAGGTACTGTGTTAGAAGCTAAAACTCTGGCCTTAAGAGGAGGATTAAAATGAGTGTTGTCCACAAGTTGCTTTCTGTTACTCTAGAAATTGATTCACTTACTCTACAAAAGGTGTCGAATAAGGATTGGAGGGTACCTTAAAATATTTCTATGGTGGTGAAAAGAATAAATGTTATTAGGAGGAATTACTCAGAAATGGTGGAATATACTGAGAGGGGAACAAGCTAGCTGATTTTTTTGCTAATCAATTTATTATCATAATTTTTAGGTGGTATCAATAGAAGGAAAAGTCATTCTTAACATGAAAAAGAGTCAAATTTTAAATTTGCACATTAAAAAATATCAGAATAAAGACTTTATTTTCAGCACAACAACAACATGGTGACAACAAGCAATAAGAAGGGGACAAAATTCAAGCAAAAAAATCAACAAAAATGTTAAATACAAGCAGAATAGTAATAGGCGATTAGTAACATACCTTCATAACTAAACTTCAAAGGGTCAAATTTAATGAAAATCATCTCTGAATAGTGGTGTTAGCTTCCATGGAAGCTCATTTTGTTAAACGGTGAGATTATGTTACCTACAATGGATTTATAAGAATTTGAAATGTTGAATTTACCAATGACTAAGTTTATTATGGTTTTGATAGAAACATTGTTGAAGGAGTCTTCGATGAGCTAGATCCATGACACTTGTGAGATTTTTAAGTGCCCCTTATGTGATCTACTCGAGATTGCTTTATTTCAATCATGGGAACAACAGTTGCAGGTGGAATTTTCAATCTATTCTTGCTTCGTCACTTCAGTTCTCCGTAGTGCTAGGAAAGACGGGCACACAATCAAAGAGCCCGACAGGGTAGCAGCGGAAAATACCTAACACTAAACTTTCCCTTTCAACTTGAATCAAGAGGAGACAAATAAACCCAAGCAAAATAGAGTAATATAAAGCAAACAACTCAACCAAATGAAATAAGACAAGAATAAAAGCAATCACACGAGACACAAGATTTATGTGGAAAATCCTTCAGTGTGAAGAGTAAAAAATCAAGGGACCAAAACCTCCACAATAATCACCAAAGAGTTACAATATTGTACTCAAAAATGGCCACCAAACAAGTGTCAAACAACAAGAACCAATACATAATCCACAACACCAAACACTAGAGAAATAAAGGAGTGAAATCACAAAAAATGCAGCTACTGTTCGGGAATAAAGAACAAGAGCTACAGGCCACCAAATCAAGCTCCATCAGTTCCTAATCAAATATTGAGATGAGAGGAACAAGAAGTACAAAAATCAGCTCAATCGGACAAGAAACGAAGCGAGAATCGCAATTTGAAGATGACAGCTGTGACTGAAATTTAGGTGCGAAAATCAGCTTTGTTTTTCTCTCTTTAGCTGCTGAAAACTTTCTTTTTGTGATGGTGAATAAGACCTAAAAAGATCAATATATATGCCCCATAGTAATGGGCCTATGGGCAAAAGTGAGTTGGTCCAAATTGGGCTTCATTTTATCCACATAGGAAGGGATAAAGGCCTATGACTCAACACCTAGCTTGTTTTATCGCTGACCTTCAATGGAGATTAGTTGCTTGAAGATGGAGGTGCAGAGAAGCGGCTTTCCCCCTTCTCTTTCCCTGTACTTTTTTTTTATAGTTCTAGATTTTTACCTAAGATTTTTTCTATTGTTTTGATTTTTCGATTTTGGGCTATCTTGGGCCTAAACCCATTTATGTACATACTCTTTTTGTTTTGTTTAATAAAGGCAAAATGACCTTCTGATTCCTGTACTATATTGGTCTTATAAGTTGGACACTTCTACTTATATGTTTGTAATCTGAACCCTTGAACCTACTAAAAATCAATATTTTAAACCCTTTTTTGGTGAGTGTAACACACTCTCCCCCACATCAGCTGCCACGTCTGTCACGTCATCTGTCACGTCATTTAAAAAAAAAGTATTACAGTAAATTCCAAGTCATTTTTAAAATGCTACATAACAAATTAAATATTAAAATTAATTTAATTAAATAAGAAAACTTTATAAATTGCAGAAAAATTTGAATAATCATCTTTTTATTTTTTCTCACAAATTAAACATGAAGTCCATTTCAAATAATTAAAATTCTTCTCCAACTAATTTAAATTTTTAACTATAAATTCATATATACAACCATAATAATTTTTTTAAAAAAATTTGAATATTTTTAACAAATTCACAAAAAGTTTAATTTTTTTCAAGCGAAATTCACTAATAGTTTTCAATATTCACTATCACTCACATTCAATTTAAATTTAAATTTTAATCCCCCAAAAAATAACAATATTTTAAATTTAAATTTTAATTAAAAAATAAAAATACTTGAATTGAGAGGGAAAATTAAAATAAAAAATAAAAAATGAACTTGTGTGTGTAGAGGGGACTAAAAGAGTGTTGAGGTGGGGTGTGGGGGCTGGGGGGTGATAACGCTCAATCTACAGCTCTCGTAGGAGTGTAAAGCGGTCGTTAGCAAATATAGAACCCAACCTGGGTTGGGTATCGATCCCACAGGGAATAGCTTGGTCAACAAGTAAGCAAAATTACTAAACTTTTGGTGCAAGTCTCGTAAGAAGGGGGGAGTCTTGTCGTGCAAGTTATGTAGATAAAGTAATGCAGTAAAAGCTGAAAATAGCAAAGTAAAAAGAGAAAGATTGTTACGTAAGTTGTAAACAATGAGAATTGAAGCGTTGGGGTTATGTCCACCTTCTGAGTTATATGTCTCTATTGGCTATGAGTATGTAGAATTCTGACATGCAACTGCTTATAGAGAATTGTATTCGATGGTAAATCCAGGCGTCTTTCGACCTATTCGAGGATTATTTCACTTTAACTCTTTCTAGCTTAAAGCGTGTCTAACGGTACGAATTCTCCAAGAGGTTAGTCCAGTTACAACACTAGCTTTTTAATAGGAAAGGGTGTCCTACTACCTTGACACTATCTCTTTTCCAGACAAATAACCATTCTTTCGAACAAGTTAAATGTTATACTGGCGTATTCTTGCGTTTGCAACCACAAAGAATGTAGATTAAGATGAAGAGAATAATGATATAAGCAGTATACGTGTCGTGAACTCACAAACTCACAGCAATAGATAGTAACTCATTCGGCTTCCATAACCCCAATAGAGAGGTTTAGTTACCCATGAATGCGAAGGAGATCACGATTGACATTGTTGTTATACCACAAGATTGATGATTTTCGTGTAGCACAAGTGGTAGGCGTGAGGCGTGAATTCCAAGGCAAAAGTAACGATTCTCTTGTTGCGGGTTTTAAGAATAGATGAATAGAAGAAGAAAAATAGAATTAATGGGAAGATTAGAAGAGTTGTAGAATTGTTGTGGTGGAAGAAGAGAGGGATGGAAGAAGATTAATTGTTGAATAGAAGATGAATAAAAATCTCTAGCATGATAGGGTATTTATAATACCCATATCCTAATTCTACTAGGTAAATAAATATCTAACCAAATCCTACTAGACTAATGAAATACCTAACCCAAATGTACTAGGTTAATGTAACATTATCATAATCCAAATAAACTAATGAAATACATAACCCAATTGTACTAGGTTAATGTATCATTGTCCAAATCCAACTAAGTTACTGCAAGTCCCCAAAGTCTTCAGAAATGCTGTTTTAGCCCGGGACAGCTTTTCTATGCAGCGTTTTTGGTCCTTTAGGCGTCCAATCTTACGTTCCTTCCTTCGTGAGCTTTCTTTGGCGTCAAGTAAGCCATAAAATGCTGATTTCTGCATCATTTATACCTGAAACTTTGCTAATCATGTTCGTTAGCTCACTTATAGGAAAAAGGACTAAAAGTGCATAAAATATATAGTTTGTCCTCAAAACATGTCACAAATATGGGAAAAATATATTGATATAGGCCCGTAAATTCGCCTATCATCAACACCCCACACTTGAAGCTTTGTTCGTCCTCGAACAAAATATCATGTCCCTCTAAACATCAACTTAGGGTTTCACAGCAACAACACAAAATATTCGTCAAGACAAGCACAACAATTATCAACAAAGAGTAGTTTTCCGATCATTAGTAGAAACCATTTAACCTCTAGCATAGACTCGTGATGGTGGTCAACTCATATTCAAAAGTTAAGGAACAAAGAATCATGTACAACTATCCAAAACTCATCAACCATGTGTGTCTCACAATATAGTACCCATAATCACTCACAAGTATAGCATATTTTTCAAACATGGGTATCAAAATATCCTTGCTCTCACTCTCACAAAGAGTTCGTATGTAGCAACTGATGACCATAGGCTTGTCCTTAGTGTAATACTCCACTAAATGTCAGAATGTTAAGATTAGGATCAAGTAGGTCTTTTGATGGTTGTAATGTAGGCTAAGGGACGGGTAGGATCAACTATTTTGGCCAGAATAGTGACTATGTTCCTAAGCACTTTAATACATCACATTGTATTATTGACATTTTTTCTTTCAACCTTTCTTCTTTCTTTTATTCTACCACCCTTGTTCTTCTTTTTTGTTTTTCAATTTTAAGCATAACTCACTTTTCAGCTTTCTTTTCCTTTTTCTTTACACAACATACCTCTTATGATAACACTTTCTTTTTCATAACACATTCAAGCACCATTACAATTTAAAGCATCATACTAACCCAACTTCCTCTTATTTCGTCACATGACTTTTTCATTTTAAAGCACCTCGGAATTTGGATCAAATTATGGTCTTGAAAAAAATGGATTAGGCTTACATACAAGGTTGTCAAAGAAATAGGCTAAAGGCTCAAAAAAGTTTAACTAGGATGATTTACATGGGTAGGTAAAACTGAAGGTAAGCATATGTAGGTTGCCAAATAAATGCCTAAATCATCTCCTAAACTTACACTCCTTATTTTCGCTTTGTATACATACCAGGCAAGTTCTAGCATCAGCCACAAACATAGAATATACGATTATTCTCACACACACAAGGCACATGGTCGACTTGATTGGAAGTAATATAGACTCTCGACCCAACAAGTGAAGGAATTGAACCACAAAATATCACATAATGAGTCACAACTAGAGCCTAAACGTCTCAACAGTCATAATTGTAGCACATACTCTTGTTATATTCTCATGCTGCCTATTAGAATTATTTTATGCGAAGCTTAAAAAAACTAAAAAACGAAAAAACACGAAACAACAAAAACACAAAACAAAAACACAGTCAAACACAGTAAACAAACATAGATGCAAATAGAGAAGTATATCATGCGATACCGCCACCCCACACTTAAACGGGACACTGCCCTCAGTGGAAAGTAAATACGAAGAACCTGGTCAGTAGGACTCTTCCTCAATGTCGGGGGTCATACCCCCTTTGTCGGAATCAGCATAAGAGTCGTCGTCAGAGTTCTCCTCCTCATCGGAGTTTGGCAAGCGTCGATCGTTATCGGTCGGCACATCATCATCTAGAGGTTCCTCAAAGTATACACCCACTCCACACATCTCCCGGGCATGCATGTTCATTGGATAATCATGGTCCAGCTGTTGGAGCTCTTCAGCAGTAGGAACACGACCTCCACTCATCATTGTGAAGTGTGTCATGCCATAAAGATGACGGAAGAAACTCTCATCACGAGCATGTCGCTCCGCAGTAGTAAGGTTGACACCATGAGTTGTTTCAGCATCTTTGACCTTGGTGAGGTCAACCTTCTTTAGGTTATGTGGGAGTTTGTGGTCAGCTGGTTCCTCTTCGATATCCTCCTTCCGCAAGAGTGCTGTCAACAGATTACCAAAAGTGAAGTGGGATCTTTTGTGGAGTCTGGCCTTCCTCATGGTAGAGCGAATGATTGCCCCAAAGTTGATAGGGACATGTGTCATCAAAGCATAGACCAAACACACTCTATCTCTTGATATCTTGGTGTATTGAGTCCCAGGAATCAGGCATGAGTTGACAATACGCATCCAGATTCTTGCTTCCCTATTCAGTGGAGCATAGGGGAAGGTGTTGTGTCGGACGGTGTCTTTATGTCTGCCCCACCTTACCATCGATCTACTTCCATAAAGTGTGTGTCGTATTGCTCTATAAGGAGGCCTGCTGTACAGCTCTTTGAATGGTGCTGTGTCGACCGAAGGTAAGCCAAGAAAGGAGTTGATCAAATCTGCGTTGAGCTGTATTACTTGGCCCCAAATTTTGACCTCGTTGCCCGTTGTGTTAGGCGACCAGTTGGCATAAAACTCTCTTGTTAAATCAAGGTTGCATTCTCCCATATCGCGGAAGATGAAATCCAGCTTCAATGCCATTATTTGCGCCAACATACGCGGCTCCTTCTTCGCTAAGGTGTCCTTGTTGATCAAGTCGACGTGAACATATTTTCTTTCTTTGTTGTTCCGGTACCATTCTTTGGCGTCCTCCTCAAGAACCCATTTTATTCCAAATATTCTGCGGGGTAGTTGTGTTGAGGATGATTCTCCTTGGTCCTTTCGACCTCTTTTCTTGCCCTTTTGTGAAGTGGTAGCCTTCTCCTTGCCTTGTCTCGCTTTTGGTGCCATTGTACCTGAGACTAGAAATAGTGTTAATGGTAGCACAATCTCAATTGATACAATATATCAACAAGCAGTCGGGGTACCACCCCACACTTAGTTTTGTTAACATAAATCAGTGAGGTTAAAGTGGTCGATTACTCAGATTTCGTCGCCATACGTTTTAGGATTATATTCCGGCAAGAAAATCAGCATTTCATCGCTTACTTGCATCCATTGCACTACTTTCATGTTAGATAAAACAACACTACTACATAGGGGGTGTGTCACGGTATGGACATTGTCAACAATTGCAACCTCCTAAGTCGGTGGGCAACTATAAGGCTTATCCCGATGAACGGGATGGTCTAACATGTAAGCATCCAAGTAACAAGATCATAACATGATAGTCGATGTTCATAACCCTAGCAATTCCGTAAATAGTATAACAACGCTATTAAGACCAAATTCAAATCGGAAACAAGTCAAGATGATTCTAACGTATATATTCCCTCACATGGTTTTGCATCAACAATCCAAACACATGATCATCACCAACAATCTTTCAAGATGTAGCAATTCATAATAGATGTAGTACTTACGAGAAATAAATGAAGAATAAGAGAGTACTTACTTGCTTGAGGCTTTTGGAGATGGTTTTGTGAATTGGAAGAGCAAAAGAAGAAAATTTTGAGAGGATTTGGATGTATATGCGGTGCCCTTAGGTCAATTTCTAGTGTGGTTATGTTTCAAGACTAAGTCCCCTTTATATAGGAAGAGAATGGGTCGGGTTTGGACCCATTTACAATCGGTTTTGGAGACAAAAATGCTACATATGCGGCGCATAATGCTTGGCATAGTCATGACATATGCGGCGCATAGTCTATGGCATTTAGGGACATATGCGCCGCATAGTCTATGGAATTTTGAGACATATGCGCCGCATAGTCTATGGCATATGAGATCCTGAGATCTAATGCCATAGCATAGGCGGCGCATAGTCAAAAGCACACTTAGGCATGGGCGGCGCATAGTGTATAGCACACTAGATTCCGAGACCTTAGGCTATAGGATAGGTTTGGCAATGTTCGTGGCCTATTTTTACCTAGGCCTAGCCTTCCTTGATGCCTATTTTGGCATGAGAAATGCTTAATCCATAGCCTTATGCATTACCATTCCTAACTTACCACCTTTACCATGTAGCACATCCAAATTGTCAATTGAAATCAATTTCCTCATTGATTACCTTTTGCACCTATATTTGCTCAAAACCAAATGAAAACGATTAGTACGATGGGTTGCCTCCCACCAAGCGCCTTAGTTTTGGTCGTGGCACGACTCTTATTTTTGGATTTTTCATTTATCAAAACAAAACAAGTACTAGAATAAAAGAAAAAATGATAAACGATAAAATGATAAAACGATGGGTTGCCTCCCATCTAGCGCCTTATTTATTGTCGTGGCTCGACGTAGTAATCTCGAGTACTTAGACTTTGTCGAGATAAGTGATGGCCATGTCATTCCTCGAGTCAAAAGGACCGATATAAGGCTTAACACGTTGGCCATTCACTTTGAAGACAACACCATTATTGTCTTCCAATTCGACTACTCCAGACGAGTAGACTTGGATAACTTTAAATGGACCAGACCACTTAGATTTTAACTTACCTGGGAAGGGCTTCAATCTGGAGTTGAAGAGAAGTACCATATCACCCCTCTGGAAGTTTCGTTGAACAATCCGCTGATCATGATACTTTTTCATCCGCTCCTTGTATAGGTCTGATCTTTCATATGCATGGAGACGGAACTCATCTAATTCGTTCAGCTGCTCCAACCTCAGATTCTTAGCATCATCCCAATTCAAATTCAATTGCTTCAACGCCCACAATGCCTTATGTTCGAGCTCGATGGGTAAGTGACAAGCCTTCCCATAGACTAGTTGATAAGGAGACATGCCAATAGGTGTTTTGAACACAGTCCTATACGCCCAAAGTGCATCATCAAGCTTCCTAGACCAATCCTTCCTATTTGCATTAACCGTCTTCGCAAGGATTTGCTTGATCTCGCGATTGGAAACTTCTACTTGTCCACTAGTTTGGGGATGATAAGGCGTGGCTACCTTATGTTGCTTGACACCATACTTGGCCAAAACTGATTTGAATAGCTTGTTGCAAAAGTGAGATCCTCCATCACTTATGATAGTACGTGGTACTCCAAAGCGAGAGAAGATATTCCTCTTTAAAAATGCTACAACACGCTTCCCTTCGTTGTCAGCCAATGCTACAGCTTCAACCCATTTCGACACGTAATCCACAACAACCAAGATGTACTTCATTCCAAACGAATTCACGAATGGACCCATGAAATCTATACCCCATACGTCAAAGAGTTCTACCTCAAGAATTTTGGACATGGCCATCTCATGGTGTTTTGAAATAGTACCTTGACGCTGGCATTGGTCACACCTTCTAACATAGTCGTAGGCATCTCGAAATATCGAAGGCCAATAATAACCACTTTGCAAAACTTTTCTTGCCGTCCGATTGCCTGCATGATGTCCTCCAACTTGGGATGTATGGCATGCTTCCAATATGGTGGGCACTTCTTCATGGGATATACATCATCGAATGATACCATCAGCGCATCTTCGAAACAAATAAGGCTCATCCCAATAGTACTGCTGGACATCATGCATAAACTTCCTCCTTTGATGGTAAGATAATTTGGCAGGTATCACATTGCTCACCACAAAATTTGCAAAGTCGGCATACCATGGTAGTTCCTCCATTGTTGTCGCCAATATCTCTTCGTCCGGGAATGCATCATGAATCTGAATTTCAGGTTGCACCATATGTTCATTCTCAAGTCGAGATAGGTGATCAGCCACTTGGTTCTCACAACCTCTTCTATCTTTGACCTTAAAATCGAACTCTTGCAGCAGCAAAACCCATCGAATTAACCTTGGTTTTGCATCCTTCTTTGTCATGAGATACCTAAGAGCTGTATGGTCTGTATGAATGATCACCTTAGTACCTAATAGATAGGCACGAAACTTTTCAAACGCGTACACCACTGCTAGGAGCTCTTGTTCAGTAACAGTGTAGTTCCTTTGGGCTTCATTTAGGACCTTACTCGCATAGTAGATGGGATGAAATAATTTCCCCTTTCTTTGTCCAAGTACAGCTCCAATGGCTACACCGCTCGCATCACACATGACTTCGAACGGGAGAGTCCAATCTGGTGCTACCATGATAGAGGCTTCAATGAGTTTTCCTTTGAGGCATTCGAATGCCTTTAAGCAATCGTCATTGAAGTCAAACTTCGCATCTTTCTCCAATAGTTTGCACAATGGACTAGCAATTTTGGAGAAGTCTTTGATGAACCTACGATAGAAACCAGCATGGCCAAGAAAACTACGAACTCCCTTCACCGAAATTGGTGGCGGTAGCTTCTCAATAACCTCAATTTTTGCTCGATCAACCTCTATTCCTCTTTGGGAGATCTTGTGCCCAAGAACGATTCCTTCTTTTACCATGAAGTGGCATTTCTCCCAATTCAGCACAAGGTTGAACTCTACACATCTTTGTAGTGCCATGCTCAAGTTTGCCAAGCACGCTTCAAAAGACTCACCAACAACTGAAAAATCATCCATGAATACCTCCAAAGTGTCTTCAACCATATCAGAGAAAATGGACATCATACAACGTTGAAAGGTGGATGGTGCGTTACATAACCCGAATGGCATACGTTTGAAAGTAAACATACCATATGGGCATGTAAATGTTGTCTTCTCTTGGTCTTCGGGAGCAATACAAATCTGATTGTAGCCTGAATAACCATCAACGAAACAAAACCATCCTTTCCCCGCTAATCGATCTAGTATTTGGTCCATGAAGGGCATTGGGAAGTGATCTTTGAAAGTCCAAGAATTTAGCTTTCGATAGTCCATGCATACTCTCCATCCAGTGACGGGTTTGAGTGGAATAAGCTCATTCTTTGCATTCGCGACCACCGTCATGCCTCCTTTCTTGGAAACACATTGTACCGGGCTCACCCATGTACTATCAGAGATAGGATACACAACCCCTGCGTCTAACCACTTGATAATTTCTTTCTTAACCACTTCTTGCATAGGTGGGTTTAGACGTCTTTGATGCTCAATGGTGAGCGTGTAATTTTCTTGAAGCTGAATTTTATGTGTGCAAATCCCAGGTGGAATACCAATAATATCCGCAATGGTCCATCCAATGGCTCTAATATGCTTGCGTAGAGTAGCAATAAGAGCTGCAACTTGTTGCTCACCCAAATCGGCTGCTACAATGACTGGAAGAGTGTTTCCGCTTCCTAAGAATGCGTACTTCAAATGACTTGGCAGCTCCTTCAATTCTAACGTGGGTGGCTCTTCAATAGATGGCTTAGCTGGTGGTGTGGGCCGATTCTTAAGATCAAGATCCAGCTTCTTGGGAGTATAGCGATATGTCCCTAATCCCGATAGAGCACAAATAGCTTCCTCAGAATTTTCAGCATCCTCATTCTCTCCATTCATGAGCACAATTGCCAAAGGGTTATCAATAATCTGCTCTTCTTCAAGCACTTCTTTCTCATCATCAAAGAAAACATCAGCCACAGAGAATACACTTAGATCTTTGGGTTGCTTCATTGACTTGCAAACATCAAAGCGCACTACTTCATCATTTATTCGGAATGAGAGTTCATTGGCTCTCAAGTCAATGAGCACACTTCCTGTAGCTAGGAAAGGGCGCCCCAAGATTATGGGAACTTCTGAGTCTGCCTCACAATCCAAAATAACAAAGTCTGCCGGAAAGATGAATGAAGAAACCTTTACCAAGACGTCACAAAGAATACCAACAGGTCGTTTTACCGACCTATCCGCCATGACGAGCTTCATATTGGTTGGAGTAGGATCACCCAACCCCAACTTCTTGTAGATCGATAATGGCATCAAATTGATGCTTGCTCCTAAGTCACATAATGCTTTGGCAAAATTCAAAGATCCAACGGTGCAAGGAATCGTGAAAGCTCCAGGGTCGGCCTTCTTCTGAACTATTGATCGGGTAGCAATTGCACTACAATGATGCACATCATACTTCAGCTCATAACTTGCTGCCCTCTTCTTTGTCAAAAGATCTTTCATAAACTTCGCATACCCAGGCATTTGTTCAAGTGCCTCCACCAATGGAACATTAATGGTCAGTTGCTTCAACATAGTCATAAATTTGCTGAATTTAGTGTCATCCGCCACCTTCTTCAATCTTTGGGGAAAAGGTGGTGGTGGGTGTGGAAGTGTCCTCTCCGTGGATTTCTTCTCCTCTTGCTTCCGTTTTTCCACTTTTTCAGGTTGTAAGTCGTTGGGAGTGACGTCCTTGACGTCTGGAGTAGTTGCTGCGGCATCTTCTCCTTGTTCAATTTCGTCCATGTCCGCAACTTTGTCAACCACTTACTTGCCTTTTGCTGAAGTTTCTAGCACCTTACCACTTCTGGTAGTGATGGCCATGCATGACCCATCATTCCTTGGGTTTGGCACAGTATCGCTAGGTAAAGTGCCGGCCTTTCTTTGATTGAGTGCTGCTGAAAGTTGGCTCAATTGCTGCTCTATTTGCTTGATAGAAGTGGAATGTGAATCAACTAATTGTTTCATGGAGGACAAATCATTGATTACCTCTGTTACTCCCGCGCTCGTTGCTTCCACTCCTTTCAATAATTTAGCCATCATGTCTTCCATACTTCCAGAATTAGATGTGGTGGTGTCACGTCTACCAGGGGGAACGTACAAACCACTCTTTTCATTCTTGTTCTTCCAACTACCTTGGTCCTTGTTTACAGATTTATCATAATAGTTTCGACCTTGGTTTCCTTGGGCATTCCCGCGGAAACCCCCCTGATTGTTCAAGTAGTTGGCCTCCTCTTCAGAATCAGATTCGTCTCTTCCTTTTGACGCAATAGCTTTCACTTTTTCGGTCTTCCCTGATAATAAGTGCTTTGTAAGAAGATCCACTTGTGTTTTCATGTGCGCCATGTCTTGATCACGTTCTTCTTCTCTTCTTCTTTGGTCTGCAGTCATGCCAATAGATAAAGTGGGGCTTGCTACCTCAGAATCACTGGTATGCCAAGCTCTACTTTGTTTCGTCATACGATCTAGCATATTGCTTGCTTGACCAAAGGTGAGGTCCATGAAAGATCCTCCAGCTGCGTTGTCCACCACTGGTTTAGTTATTGAATTCAAGGCTCTATACAAGATCTCCATTAGGTGAACATTGGTCATGTGATGGTTTGGGCACCTCGCTAGCTTTGTCTTGAACCTCTCCCATGTTTCATGAAGAGCTTCAGAGGGAAGCTGACGAACGTTGCTGATTTCATCTCTCAATTGCGCCCTCTTGGATGGCGAAAAAAATCTTTCTAGGAAAACGTCTCTCAATTGCCTCCAATTTGTAATAGAATCAGGAGTCAGCCCATTCAACCATAGTGTTGCCTCCCCAGACAAAGACAATGGAAATAGACGTAATTGAATTGCATTCTGACCAACACCAGGATTGTCAAACGACTTGCATGTAGAAATAAAGTTGATGAGATGCATATTCGGATCATCGCCTGCTAGTCCACCAAATAATCCCTTGAGTTGCAATAACTGAATCATGGTGCTTGTGATGTTGAACTTGGCTCCGGGCGCTAATGGTGGTGGAATTATAGCCCCAGTGGCTCCGGCACCATCAAGATCATCATCATCATCGTCGAAAGCTGGCTGCATAGGTTGGCGATCATATCTATACCGAGCTTGTCGACCTCTTCTGTTGGCAGGTGTTGTAGTTTCAGCAACATGCCTTGGGTTTATCAACTCGTCATCACCTAAATCTTCATCGTCAGGATTAGTTTCTCGCCCAGGATTATCAATGTTTTGCTGGTGTACTTGGGCGGCAGCAAGAGCGGCTAATCTCGCCTGCTCGTGTTGAGCAGTCATCCTGTCGATTTCTGCTTGTGCTTCCATTCTTCTAATTCGTTGTGGTTCAGGATTGATTGGTAATAACGGTCGACCAGAAATTCTAGTATGGGGCATGCACTAAAAGAAAAACCTGCAATAAACAAAAACAAAAACTAAACGTAAAAGTACGAGAATCTTTGACCAAAGGGTCTAGTAATTATCACGAACTTGATTGATACTCGTATTCCCCGGCAACGACGCCAATTTTTGATAACGCTCAATCTACAGCTCTCGTAGGAGTGTAAAGCGGTCGTTAGCAAATATAGAACCCAACCTGGGTTGGGTATCGATCCCACAGGGAATAGCTTGGTCAACAAGTAAGCAAAATTACTAAACTTTTGGTGCAAGTCTCGTAAGAAGGGGGGAGTCTTGTCGTGCAAGTTATGTAAATAAAGTAATGCAGTAAAAGCTGAAAATAGCAAAGTAAAAAGAGAAAGATTGTTACGTAAGTTGTAAACAATAAGAATTGAAGCGTTGGGGTTATGTCCACCTTCTGAGTTATACGTCTCTATTGGCTATGAGTATGTAGAATTCTGACATGCAACTGCTTATAGAGAATTGTATTCGATGGTAAATCCAGGCATCTTTCGACCTATTCGAGGATTATTTCACTTTAACTCTTTCTAGCTTAAAGCGTGTCTAACGGTACGAATTCTCCAAGAGGTTAGTCCAGTTACAGCACTAGCTTTTTAATAGGAAAGGGTGTCCTACTACCTTGACACTATCTCTTTTCCAGACAAATAACCTTTCTTTCGAACAAGTTAAATGTTATACTGGCGTATTCTTGCGTTTGCAACCACAAAGAATGTAGATTAAGATGAAGAGAATAATGATATAAGCAGTATACGTGTCGTGAACTCACAAACTCACAGCAATAGATAGTAACTCATTCGGCTTCCATAACCCCAACAGAGAGGTTTAGTTACCCATGAATGCGAAGGAGATCACGATTGACATTGTTGTTATACCACAAGATTGATGATTTTCGTGTAGCACAAGTGGTAGGCGTGAGGCGTGAATTCCAAGGCAAAAGTAATGATTCTCTTGTTGCGGGTTTTAAGAATAGATGAATAGAAGAAGAAAAATAGAATTAATGGGAAGATTAGAAGAGTTGTAGAATTGTTGTGGTGGAAGAAGAGAGGGATGGAAGAAGATTAATTGTTGAATAGAAGATGAATAAAAATCTCTAGCATGATAGGGTATTTATAATACCCATATCCTAATTCTACTAGGTAAATAAATATCTAACCAAATCCTACTAGACTAATGAAATACCTAACCCAAATGTACTAGGTTAATGTAACATTATCATAATCCAAATAAACTAATGAAATACATAACCCAATTGTACTAGGTTAATGTATCATTGTCCAAATCCAACTAAGTTACTGCAAGTCCCCAAAGTTTTCAGAAATGTTGTTTTAGCCCGGGACAGCTTTTCTATGCAGCGTTTTTGGTCCTTTAGGCGTCCAATCTTACGTTCCTTCCTTCGTGAGCTTTCTTTGGCGTCAAGTAAGCCATAAAATGCTGATTTCTGCATCATTTATACCTGAAACTTTGCTAATCATGTTCGTTAGCTCACTTATAGGAAAAAGGACTAAAAGTGCATAAAATATATAGTTTGTCCTCAAAATATGTCACAAATATGGGAAAAATATATTGATATAGGCGCGTAAATTCGCCTATCATCAGGGGGATGAGGCTGAAAGGGGTGTGGGGGATGGGGGTGGGCTGGGGAGGGGCTGAACGGGGCTGGTGGGGTGTGGGGGGTTGGGGAAGGGCTAGGGTGGGGGTGAGGAAGGGATGGACGGGGCTGGTGGGGTATGGGGGGGTGAGGACGGGCTAGGGTAGGGGTGGGGAAGGGTTGCACAGGTGTTGGGGTGGGGTGGAGGGGCTGGGGTAGGATGGGCTGGGGTGAGGGGGTGGGGACGGGCTGGGGTGGAGCGGGAAAGGTTTTTTTTTTTTTTTAAATATTATTTTTAAATTTTTAAAAATATTTTTAAACTAATAAAGATTGAGGAAAAACATAGCCTTCTTTTTTAAAAAAAAAATTATTTTATGGAAGGGGCTAGGGGTGGGTGGGATGGGGCTGGGTGAGGGGTGAGGGTGGGGGTGGGGACGGGCTGGGGTGGAGTGGGGATGTTTTTTTTTTTGAATAACAACTTCCGTCTATTCCATAATACATAATGACATATATACAACTTTAGGTTAGAATTCTATTATAGGGAAGAATATATATTGTTATAACTACACAATCAGTAATTAAATCCTATTCTAGGAAAGAGAATATTCTATCTATACAATTATAATATTACCTGACATCTCTCCTCAAATTGATATCAGTGATCACATAGTAGCAATTTGGAGATAAGATAGCTATGTCGTGCACGTGTCATAGCCTTTGTAAACAAATCAGCAAGTTGATCATGAGAAGAAATGTGTTGTAGAGTGATAAGACGGTCAACAATTAGTTCTCGAATGTAATGACAGACCACCTTTATATGATTTGTGTTTTCATGTTGCACAAGATTTGTGGCCATTTTAATTGCAATGGTGTTATCAGCATGTAGCACCTTAGGAGATATAATAGCAATACCAAGCTTAGATAATAGACGTTGTAGCCAAACAATTTCCAAACTTACTGCTGACATAGCTCGATACTCAACCTCCATAGATGATTTTGACGTACGAGATTGTTTCTTATATTTCCAAGATATCAAAGATGTACCTAGAAACATGCACCAACTAGTAACGGAACGATGAAAATCGGGACAACCAACTCAATCTGCATCAGTATATCCCTCAAAATGTATAGGGGAATCAAAACGGAAGAGAACACCTTGATTCATAGAACCACGGACATGCCGAATGACACGAAGTAATGCAGTGTAATGTATACGGTAAGGATTAGCCATAAACTGACTTAGAACTTGTACCGCATATGAGATGTCCGGCCTTGTCATAGTGAGATAAACTAATGATCCCACTAATTGTCGATACAATGTGGGATCACTAAATGGTTCGCCATTAGCCTTCTTGTATTTCGTATTAATCTCCATTGGGATGTATACAACCTTGTCATCAGCAAGACCAACCATAGCAACAAGATCACTAGCATACTTTTATTGTGTAAGCATGATCCCAGTAGGCAAGTATAGAACCTAAAGCCCAAGAAAGTATATCAATCATCCCAAGTCCTTCATCTTAATGAGGTATGTAAGAATTCTTTTAACTTAGTAATATTCTCTTGATCATTTCCTGTGACAATGATATAATCAAAATAGATAAAAAGTATTGTGATACGTATTAGAGAAGTACGAAGAAACAGGGAATAATCTGAAGAACTTTGAGAGAAGCCTGCAATTTGAATCGTGGATTGAAATTTGTCAAACCAAGCTCTGGGAGCCTGTTTTAAGCCATAAAGAGATTTTCGAAGACGACAAACTATATTTGGTCTTGGCAGAACACACCCAGGTGGTGGTTTCATAAACACAACTTCTTCCAGATTACCGTGAAAAATGCATTTTTCACATCCAATTGATGTAAGGTCCAACCTTTAATTGAAGCCAAGGCCAATAATGTCCGTACCATTGTCATCTTAGAAACAGGTGCAAAACTCTCCTCATAATCCACTTCATACTCTTGTTTGTACCTTTGAGCAACCAACTGAGCTTTGTAGCGATCAGTTGTACCATTTACCTTTATTTTAATAGAATATAACTACTTACTTCCAATGAGAACTCCATCTGTTGGTTTATCAACAAAGTCCCAAATTGAATTTTTATTCAGTGCACAAAGCTCGTTCGACATTGCCTCTTTCCAACAGGTTTGTATAGAAGCCTGGGAGTAAGATATTGGAACCTCAACAGAATATAGTGTGCTATGCAAGGCATCGGACTTACCAAATTTCCCTGGAGAGTAAACACGTCGTTTAAGAGCATGGTGATTTATTCTACTAGACCAACGTGGAAGAGTAACTGGATAAGAGGATCCCTCTTTCGAAGATGAGAATGACAATATACAGTCAATACCAAAAAGAGATAAGGGCTGGAGAGCATCATTACCATAGTTCACGGGTTGTTCTAGAGATTCAAGTAGAGGATCAGTACTGGAAGAAGATGAGGGCTTGAGATTACCGTTATCATAGTCCACGGGTTGTTTCGAAGAGTCAAGTTGAGGGTCAGTAGCTACCACATCATCATCAAACTTGTATAGAAAAGAGAGAGATTCTTAAGCATGTTCAGAATTGTGTTTGCAAGAAAACTGATCCTCCAAGAAAATAACATGTCTAGATATTTGAAGCTGACGATGAGATGTATCATAACAGAGATACCCCTTTTGTATGTCGCTGTAGCCCACAAAAATACACTGTGCTGCTTTTGTCGAAAGCTTATGTTGTTCATGTGCTGGAAAATGTACAAAGCAAACACAACCAAAAGCGCACAAGTGATAATAATCAGGCTTACTATGAAATAATTTGAAGTACGGTGTCTCATTTACAATGATTGGGAAAGTCTATTGATCAAATATACAAAAGTATGTACTGCTTTGGGCCAAAAACTTTTTGGCATATTCGACGTACTCAACAAAGCCAATGTAGTTTCTAAAACATATTGATTCTTCCTTTCTACAACCCCATTTTGTTTCGGAGTATGAGGAAAAGTGCATTGGGCAATAATTCATTTGTTTTTGAAAAATTCAACAAGATTAGTCTTAGTGTACTCTCCTCCTAAATCAGAATGATATGCTTTTATAGTTTTATGAAATTGTGAACGAACATACTCAACAAAATTCATAATAAAAGTCAGAACCTCAGATTTATTTGTAATAAAAAAACACCTAGGTGTATCCGAATACATGATCAATAAATAACACAAAGTACTTTTATCCCATCCTTGACAAAATAGGAGAAGGACCCAAACATCACTATTCACTAAATCAAATGGATTTTCATAAGCAGATGAACTAGATGGAAAAGGGAGCTTGTGACTTTTTGAACCGGCACAAGTTATACATGCCAAAGGGAGGCTGGAATGGATGTGATGTACTGCAGGAAGACATGATTTAAGCATGTGATAAAGCCGAGAAGAATGAGGATGAACCATCATATTATGCCAAAAAGTGAGCAATTTATTCGAGCGAGTAACATCCACTGCAGAAACTAAAAAAAACAATGACAAAGTGACGGTGAACCGACTCTAGTAGAAATATTCTACCAAATCTATGCCTCGTGGCCATGATCATCCCAGTTTTCAAATTCTGAACAACACAATCATTGGGTGAGAATTTTACAACACAATTTTGTTCAACTAGTTGACCAACTGAAATCAAATTAGCCTTCAAATTTTGAACATAAAGAACATTAGAAAGATTTCCAACAAAATCAATACCTGACGTGGGTAATGTGTCCGTTTGTTGTATGGATAACATGTTTAGAAACATCACTAGACAATGATGAGAATTGAGACAAATCACCTGTCATTTAATTCTCCTAATCTCCATAGAGATACACCATGGAAGTTTTCAGATTCCATCTAGCGCTTTCTTCAAAGTTCAAGAGCCAGTCTCTAAAATCAGTGGTAAGTATCTCTAATTCAAACAGTATTCGAAGCCCTTGAATCTAGATGCCAAGTAGGTTTAATTGAATTACTTGTACCTGAAGAGGATGCTAAGAAAGCACTTGAGATGGCTTCGGGAAGAGCAGCTGCAGTAGAATCTCGAATTAAGTTTTCAAGATCATGACCAACAGGGAAGGAACCAGATGATGCAGTGACATTTGTTTGGTAAGCTTGGTGAGCAGTTCGTGAATGATTTGGGCGATGGCTACAATCTAAAATATGATGGCTAGTAATTTTGTAATAAGAAAAATATTTTTTCTTCTTATGACAATTGTCTGCGATGTGACCAAAGTCTTGGCATTCATAACATTGGACACTTCTCTTAGTATTTCCTGTTGAAGCAACGGTTGTTGATTTTTCCACAAGTAATGCAACAGAAGGTAATGGCATAGACTCCATAGTAGCCTGAGTTTGAAGTCTTGTCTCTTTACGCAAGACGGCTGCCAACACAACGTCAAGAGCAGGTGCGACTTTCCTGTTCAATAAACTACCACGAATCAACTCAAATTCAGGACGGAGTTTCATTAAAAATTGCACAACCCTTGTCTTTTTTTATTCTTCCGAAACTTCCTTAAGCCCCATCTTAGAAATATTTTGCCCAAGAATTTGATCTTGTTCCGACCAGAGCAACTACAAGCCAACATAAAAGGAGAGAACATTCTTGTCCCCCTGTGTGTATTCTGGAATGTTGCCTTCCAATTCAAACTCTCGTGCAAGGTTGCTTTGTTGGTAGATTATACGGAGGTGGGTCCACATCTCAAAAGCCAAACTAAAAGGTCTAAGCCCCATGGCAATATCCACATGTGCCGAATTCAACATCCAAGTGATTACCTTCGCATTATTCAATTTCTAAAGATCCAACTCTTTTGCATCTATTGGTGGATGAGAAGATCCGTCTAACAACCCAAAAAGGCCCTTGCCTTGAACACAGATTCCAAAGTGGAATTCCCAAAGAGAAAAATTGAAACCATCCAGTTTTGTAGAGAGCAAATCGTGTGAAGAGGATTGTGAATCCATTGATTGACTGAATACAAAAAAGGGGGAAAACCCCCAAAGAGAACAAAAGAAACTCAAGAAGGTAGCAAACTACCTGTGCAGACAAAACATAAAGCACGAAAAAAAAATAGAAGGTGGCTCTTGATACCATGACAGAGAAACAAGCAGAGAAACAAAGATATTCTTAATAGCAACTTTTGTCTATTCCATAATACATAATGAAATATATGCAACTTTAGGTTAGATTTCTATTATAGGAAAGAATATATATTGTTATAACTACATAATCAGTAATTAAATCCTATTCTAGGAAAGAGAATATTCTGTCTATATAATTATAATATTGCCTAACAGATGCTACCCATCAGGACAACATAAATCATAAAGGAGCAACAGAATTAACTCTTACACTGTTTAAAGATGCTTGAATTGGATAATTGAGATGATTTCTCTAATCCAACCATGTTTGGATGGAAACTCTGCCTATGGGTATTGGGTCTACAAGCCATATGCTGCATAAAGGAGATTGGTGAACACAAGCACTAGCAACAACAAACATATTTCCATATTTTTCATATAATAGTTTTCATCCTGGGATTTCTCTACTTCCACAGAAGCAATGACTAAACAGTTCTTGCGAAATGAGGTTAAAATAATTTGGGTTAGGTAGATTTCAAAGAAAAACATTGTACGCTTCTGTGCAATTATAGATCGGGTCGGGTCGGGTATTATAATTTGGGTAGGGTATGGATTTAATTAGGGTTCCTTTTAACTATATGGGGTTAAAATAATTAAAAAAAGACAAACGAATAGGCAATAGACACATGCCAACTGTTAGTGATAAGGTAATATTTGTACGTTTTCATTAACGACAAAGGTATATTTGTATCTAAAGTATAACGAAGGGTATATCTATAAAATTTATTAAAGTTTAGGGGTATATTCATACCTTTTCCAAAATCAAAAAGTTCATCTTCAAAAGCAATATTTTTTTTTTAATTAGAAATTCCATTAAAACTAAAATAGGTTGTGCAGATCAAAAAATATTTATTTTTGAAGATTTGATGTTCAATTTTAGTTAATGTTCTTGTTGATTCAAAGGAAAGAGCGAACATTGGAGTGTGTTTGGTATGATGAAAAATATTTTCTAGAAAATATTTTCATGAAAACAAGTTGATTTTTGACTTATTTTTCATGTTTGATTGGTGAATGAAAAATATTTTTTAAAAATATTTTATGGTGTTTGGTTGGTGAGTAGAAAATATTTTTTAGAAAAATATTTTTAATATATGGTTGGTGAATGAAAAACTATTTTCTAGAAAATACTACTAACTGTTAATTAGTATATCACTGCCTCTAGCAACTCAACAACTTGTAGGATCTAATTTAAGTATAGCAAATAATGCCAATATAGAGTACCAAAACATTACAAGCCACTAAAATTTTAGCAACTATTAATTATATAATTCAAGCCTCTTATTTAATATTTTCTCAAATACACAAAAGAGAGAAATTTAGCAAATACATGATACATTATAAAAATAAAAGTGCACCGAATAATAATTATTTTCAAACCCAATAAAGTTGAGTTCTTCCAACCCATATGTGTAATTATTGCTCTCGCTTGAATCGGTCCAACCACACCTCATGGAGATTTTAGTTTTTTGCCATGAATGTCTAAGCTAAAGTGTTGCTTTGTACAAAATAATCAAAAGCATCACCGATGAACTCTTCTTTATAACCTTTCATTGCCATAACTTCATCTTTTGTCACATCTATGCGACTATTAATCATCTTATCAATTGACGTTGCTACTTCTTTAAATTTTATTCGTATATCACCTACGACATCTTGCACCTCAAAAGAACACTTTCTTTTGCGTCTTGCCTTGACTTGACAAGTTTCACTCACTTGCACATTTTTTTCATGGATGGTCCTTCAATGTCATTATCATTATGTTTCTCAGAACAACAATCCAAATCAATATCTTTAAATAACTTAGCATGATCTCCCCTAGCTCGATCATTTCCACACACAAGAGATATTTTGTTAAATCTATTAATTTTTTTGTTGATGAACGTATCATGATTGGGATGCGCCTACAATGCAAAGACAAAAAGTTTTTTATATCAAGTTTATTTGATTCTAATTGGATAATGTAACATAAACAGACCATAACAAACACAACAACTAAAAAAGGTGGACATGGTGAAACATAAAAAAAATTCTCAATCAAAATCAAAAAGTTAGTTCAATTGTTTACAAAATTGACAAAAACATAAAATTGAAGAAGATATGCAAATACAAAAATATAGTTTATTCTTTCTTTAACCCCTCGCTAGGAACTCCCACCCTTTTTTACTTCCTTGATGACTTTTTTATTATTTTTTTTCAAAATGAAATACCACCAGCTTATACCATAACAAGTTAAACTGAAATTAAATACTGTTCAAATACTTAAAAACATAAAACTGAGAATGTTTTTTGAACTCAAACCACAACATCAGACTTAATCAATAAAGTTGAAACCCATGTCCTCATTAGACTCCTCAGCAGGCTTATCCTTCTCCTACCCCTTAGTAGTAGAACCAACACTAGAACTAGCAGTTGCAACAAGAGCAGCAGCAACGGCGGCAAACATGCTAGGATCCGCGACGTATTCCTTCACTTTATCAGCCGGAGGGAAAGAGTACTTATTTTCAACAACAATAGCCTACACATTTTTGTATTATTGGTGAACATGTGTGGTGCAGTAGCTATAGTCTGTGAAGGATTCAAATCAGTCTTTCCAGAAGGGACAACAACATCAACTGGCGCAACCAAACCAATACAAGCAGGTCCACAACATTGTACTTTGCGACTTCCTCACTCAATTCCTTCAAATCACCCTTGGTGAAGATCAATCCAGCATTTCCAACAAAGAGAGGGATGAGATTCAGGATAGTTTCATTTTTAGTTTTTTTCAGCATGAACTCTAATAGTCCTCTTCATCATAGTATTCTTACCCATCAGAACAACAAAATCACCTCTCAAACCCTTTCTAATATTGTTCACACCCAATTTTGGCTCGCTTATTTTTCTTTAATTATTTTTGTATGCTTCTTGGTAGGGATGGGCGTTCGGTATTCGGTTCAGTATTATCACAATTCGGATTCGGTAATTCGATAATCGGTAAATGAAAGTACATTCCAAACACCATACCATTAAACTTTGGTTTGGTAATTTGGTAATCGGTAAATTAAACTTCGGTATAGTATTTGGTAATACCATCTTAAAGTTAAATTTGGTAGACTCTACTCTAGGCCAATGATAACAGTTTACTTTCGAACTGAATCAAAACACAAGATAAAATTTCTGCCCTATGCCTGGAAACAACACTTTTTAACACTTCATCAGTGATGTTTTATAGCTCATTCATCATCTGTTGATTTAACATAATAACTGTTTAATACAGAAATGACTTCGAAAGATAATAGCCACATCTGTTCCTCAAATATTTGCCTCGTAGTGACTAGTGAGTGAGTTTAAATAAAAGAATTCACTAACCCTTTCATCAAGAATAACTTATGAGATATTTAAAATCATACAACATAGTGTCAAACCTTTTTGATAACTTAGTTACTTAGATATGGCAAGAAATGAGTATCTGTGCATCAACTCTCTCACTGGACATAACTTAGATATACCTACAAGTTGCATCAAGACTAGACAAGTTCAGGTTGTCTTGATAGATAGAACCAAAATGAAGAAAACGCGAGTAATATGAAACAATAACTTCATATTTGATCATGTTGTCCACTGCTGCTAACAATAAAAAATTTAAAAGTGATTTTTATTTTAAAATTTTAAAATGAATATAGTATTATAGACTTTTAGGTTGTGGGCTTTTTTTGACCTTTTGTAGAATATTAATTTGGACTCGTGGCCTATGGAGTATAGACTATAGTCAGTTAACAATAATTTGGTATTCGGTACATACCAAATACCAAATGGTAGTAATATCTTTTACCAATTTCGAACCCAAATACCATAATTTTAAAATTTTACTCCCAATTACCATACCAAACACCGAATTACCAAATACCAAGTACCAAATTCTTTGATTCGGTTTGGTAATTTGATTTCTGATATTTTATGCCCAGCGCTAAATAATTTTTCAAAATAAAATTGCATTTTAATTTCTATGAATTTTGAAAAAAAAAATGTAAAAAGAAGGATTTATTTTCCTATCATATTTTAAAACATTCTAACTAAATATAATTAACTATTTTAACATCAAAAATCACATAAAAAATATTTTTTGATAATCACGTTTGCATTTTTCTTTTTTGGACTATATATTGAATATATATATATATATATATATATATATATATATATATATATATATATATATATACACACACACATATGTGTGTATGTATATTTATATATATTATACTCTTATTATGTATATTTTTTTTATTATATTCTTACTCTCTCTCTATATATGTATGTATGTATGTATATATGTATGTATGTATACATTTATTATTATTAATATTATATATATTAAGTTACATAATTATTAAATTAGGTGTGTATTCTATATTATTATATAATTTGAATACGTATATGTATATGTTTATGTATATATGTGTGTGTATGTATACTTATTTATATTATACTCTTATTATGTATATTTATTTATTATATTCTTACTATATGTATGTGTGTATGTATATATATATATGTATGTATGTATGTATGTATACATATATTCTTATTAATATTATTTATATTAAGTTACATAATTATTAAATTAGGTGCGTATACTATATTATTATATAATTTGAATTATATACATTAAAAATAATTTTTAGGATAGTAAGAAGCATCGATAAAATTAATTTAGGTGCAAAAAGAACATTTGGGCCAACATTTAATTCAATTTCTCAATTGGATAAATTACACAAAACCATAAACCTAAGAGATCTTATTACCCAAAATCTCTTACCTTTTAAATAATTACTTAAAATCCAGATTTAATATTTTACTCTTGATACATATGAATAAAAAACTCATTCTATTTTTACTCCATAATTAACGCATGCAATCCATTTCAATCCATGAAATCATTTATTATCTCAAATGAATCCGTGATTAGTGCACTAAATTCGCCTAAGCTACGATAACCATTCCACCATCACTGTGTCCTCCCTACTTTCTACCATCATTTTATTTTATTTTAAGCCATTCTTTGCTTATTAAGTATCCATAAAGTTCTTATTTAAAAAAAAAAGATTATCCATAAAATAGAATAGGTAGTAAACTAAATTCATGAACTTTGCTTAGAAAATGATATTGTGAAAAAACACGCCTTCCACAAAATTATTTAATGAAAGGAACGTAATTGTAATTTCCTAAAAACATTTACATCTTGCTAATTTAGTCCTTCATCAAAGAGAGGTTTTTTATGTACTTTTTCTTGACATTTTAATTTAATACATAATAATTTTTTCATAATTTATACGTAACTAGTGCATATTTTTGTTGGTATATATAACTAGTGGACGAACGACGGAGGGAGTAGTGGTGGTGGATTATATGTATTGATCATAAGTATCAAGACATGTACATATGTATCAATCATATGTATCAAAACATATACATATGTATCAAATAAATGTATTTAATACATATATAGATACATATCAAGAACTTGTGTACTCTTTTCATAATTTAAAGGATGATGTATATATTTTTTGGTCATTTAATGATTTCACCACACTCATTCAGGTTGGATATTTTTCAATCGATACATGTGGTATTTTATTTAATTTTGTGTACATTTTATATGTGCACCATTGATACATTTTATCCCGTGAGAAACGACATGTGTAACATTGATATAATAGTATAAAAAATATGTATTGGTGTTGTTAATCAGTTATCAAAAATATATATATATATATTACCATTATGATACATTTGTTGGAATACTGGTGATACATACGACAGATACTTTGTGATAATGATTCATATTTTGTATTTATTTATAAATGTTTGATACATTTAACATAGTTTGACATATGTAAATTATTTATTTTTGTGTGAGATTAAATTTTTAACGGGTAGTGAGTAAATTTTACCAAATGTATCATTATGATACATCTGAAATCAAATTTTTTATACCACTATTTGTGCCTTATTTTACTCTCTGTAATAATTGAAAATTAGTTACTTCCTTATTTAACTAACTGCTACATTACAAATGTATCATAACGCATATGTATCAAGGCTAAAAATATGTATCACAAATATCAAAATGTGGAATATCATGTAATTAAACAAATGGGAAAATTAACTATATAAACTTATTAGATTAGTTATTACAAGTTATAGCAAAACTTTTAAATTTTCAAGTTATAGCAACTTTCCTTTAAAAAAAGTATATAAAAAAGATTTTTTTTTGTTTTGTTGAAAATCCAAAAAAGTAATTAATTAAAAAGGAAAATAAAGATTTAATACAATTAATATACAATTTACCTTCCTTAAATATAGTTAACCTTAATTAATGATATTTATCCACCCCCAAATCCCTCTAACCGTTATTTTTCCTCCTATTTTAATGCTTGCATTAAGAGTTTCCATCTTCGTACACTACCTTCCTCTTTGTACATGATTAATTTTTGACAGTAAATAAAACACCGTAATTTCGACGTCAACAAATTGCTGAGGATTATAATTTGAAAGAAAAGCAAAAATAAGTATTTCTTTTGATAACAAATATGAATTCTGTTAATTTGCATTCAATCATGATACGTCAGAGAGAGAGATGGGATTCATCAGGTTTGTTAAATTTTTTATGAAAATGAATATTTTTCATTCAAAACGAATTTAAAGATTTTTTTTTGTGTGTTTCTTCAATTTTCTATTGTTATATTGTTGAATTTTGTACGTTTATCAATTGCATGAAAACTAAAATTGTTGTTTAAAAAGGGGTACCGAGGGACTTTGAAATTGATGGGATTATGTATGATGCAACAACAAAGTACAAAGGATTAGTAGAAGCAATCACAACATAGCTGATGATAGACATATCGAGTTGAAAGGTCAAGTGCAAGCAGGTAAAAACGATTGTGTATTTTTAGCGTATTATATTAGATACTATAGTTGTATGTAATTTGGGTATCTGTTTTTTGAGTATTAATTTTTTTTGTTAATTTAACAGCTACTATTTGATTTGTGTGGTGGAGGACTGTACTTGGTTTCTTCGTTCTTCCAGAATTAACAAATCAAAGATTTTTAAGATAAGAAAGTATTGTGACATTCATACATGCTCAATAAAGGATCAAGTTTATGCAAGGCGTCAAGGGATGACAAAAGTGATAGCCGGACTGATTTTAACAAATCAAAGATTCCAGAATCACCCGGGAGTAATGGTGTATTTAGATCAGAAAAGTAGTATTGTTGATTTTTTTTGTTAAATATCTATTGTATGTGACATGCACCAAAATATATGACAATGAATATTAATGAAAATATTGAACAATTTGTTATTTGTGTTGGTATATAGGATTCTATCTATCTGTCTATCTATCTATCTGTCTATCTATCTGTCTGTTTGTCTGTCCGTCTGTCTATCTGTCAGTCTGTCTGTTCGTCCGTCTGTTTGTCTGTCCGTCTGTCTGTCTATCCATCTATCTATCTATCTATCTATCTATCTATCTGTCTGTCTGTCTTTCTGTCTGTGTGTCTGTTTATTTGTCTGTTTCTCTGTCTGTCTGTTAGTCTGTCTGTCTGTCTATCTGTCTGTCTGTCTGTGTATCTGTGTGTCTGTCTGTCTGTGTATCTGTGTGTCTGTCTGTCTGTCTATGGTCTGTCTGTATATCTATCTATTTGTCTGTGTCTGTGTCTGTGTGTCTGTTGGTCTGTTGGTCTGTGTGTCTGTCCGTCTGTCTGTCTGTCTGCCTGTCTGCCTGCCTGCCTATCTGCCTGTAAAACTGCTTTTTCACTATTTTCTTAAATTAGTTTTTAATTATATTTATAATATTGTCTCCTAAAATATATGGGATTAAGAGTTTAAAATATATGATAAGATTTTTTCTGAAATTAAAATCATAAAATTTATGATAAGAGATAATTTTAATCAATCATAATTTTACCTTATATAAAAATTATATCTTATTCTAGGTATACTCACTATAAAGACTAGCACTAATTTTAGAAGTACAAATCTACTTTTTTTCCCTTCACACGATTAATAACTTTGGAGTATTATCTTTACTAATATTATTATATTCATATTAAAGAAGAGACCTAATTAACTTAGATTTAAAAGGAGAAAAATAATAACAAAATTAAAAGTAGAAAACTTACTACGATAGTATTTATATTAGAAAAAGGTTTAAACTTTATTAATGTCTTCTTTTTTTATTCTTCATATAATTGATTGTTCCTAATCATGTGAGTTCTTTAAGCTATATTCATTTTTTTTTATAACATGTGATAATGTTTTCTTGGTTTAGTTTGTTGTTTCTTTTGTTTGATTGAAGAGATAAATTTCTTGTGATTTGAGGTGAATTTTCTAAAATTTTAGTATATTCTTGAAATTTACAACAAATGAATTATCATGTATATATATATATATATATATATATATATATATATATATATATATATATATATATATATATATATATATATATATATATATATATATATAGAGAGAGAGAGAGAGAGAGAGAGAGAGAGAGAGAGAGAGAGAGAAGTGTTTTAGTAAAATCTTGATATATCTTATGATTGAAGAGACAAATTTACTTGTGCTTTGAGGTAAGTTTTTAAATCTTTTAATATATTCTTGATGATTAAAATCTTATTAGTTTTTATGATTAAAGAGATGAATTTGTTTGTGATTTGATGTAAGTTTCCTAAAATTTTAGTATATTCTTGAAGTTTACAATAATAATCTATCATGTATTCTTGATCGACAATTGCTTTCTGACAATTTTTTTTTTTTTGAAATATTGATGGTATCTATGATTGAAGAGACAAATTTATTTGTGATTTGAGGTAAGCTCTGAAAATTTTTTGTGTTTTTTTTTTTTATGTTTACAAAAGTATCATGTATATTTTATAGACACTTGTTAATTGAGAAGGTTTTTTTTTTTGAGATTGTTCATTGTAGTATGTTCTTGAAGTTTAAAATAACAAATTATCATGTATTCTTGATAGATAATTGTTAATTGATTTTTTATGTGATTTTCGTTAATAATGATGCATTTACAATTAATAATTTGAAATTGACTTATTTATAAATTTGAACAAATTCTTTGAATCATTACATTCCGTCATAAGAAATTGATTAGTCATTCTGATTCTATATGAATTCCGTTTTAAAATTTAATTATATGCAACTTTTTTTAATTGTGAATGGACTATGAGATCTGACATATGGTCATTATTTTTAACAATAGTCTCTTTTGATTTTTTGGTACAAGCTATATAGATATAATGAATTTTTTGATTGGCAAGAGAGACACGTACAAAATACGTACACCACTCTTTGGAAAGTGATTCAAACTTTTGTCATTCATTAAGATTTTGAAATAAACAAAATTATTTTTTCACCTCTTTTTCTTAAAGAATTATTATTACTTATTATATGAAATATTAAAGAATATGAAATTAATTAAAATTCTTGTTGATTTAGGTATACCTTGTATAGAAAATAATTTCTACAAACCAAAATAACTACAAATTTAGTCTAAAATTTGATACTTTACAAAATAAATATATTAAAATAGGAATTCTATATAAATGACTATCAAAATTTGACTAAATTGACTATATTTTAATACAAGTTAATTTGGTTTAATACTAAACCCAATAAATTAAAACTGCAAATTTTACCGTAAATATGGTTAGCAATTTACACCAATTTTTTTAAGTCAGTACTTAATAAATATAACGTATACACATGAATTTATTTTTCATATACATTTATTGTTAATCAACGTAATACTCTCTTATGTCTTTTATATGATTTGTATGAATATATTAGTTTTATATTTAAGTATTTTTCATATTAAATAAATAAATTAATTTGCTTCTTAATTCAAGCATATTTTATTTTATAATATCTAAGTGATTTTGTTAACTGGACTCCTTGAAACAAGGTGCACGCGCAAGACGCGTAAGATACGACTAGTGTGTGTGTGTATATATATATATATATATATATATATTATACCAAAGAGCAGTTGTACACCTCTTTCTTTCTCAGTACCACAGAGTTCAATCCCAATCATATACCTAAAATCAACAACCAAACGACACCTCCTCTCTCCTTCTATTCATTGTCTTCTCCATTATCCCATAATTGGGAATCGCCTAAACCCTAGCCACTATTGAGGCTCTACCGCTACTACTCGAGAATCTCTTTTTTTTTCACCTCTCAACTCGTGACTCAAATAAATTCAGAGAAACCAACCCCAAATTAGTGAATAATGGGAAAAAACAATTCAATCCACCATTAAGAGCTCTAAAAAGTTAAAGATATGGGAAGAAGAGGTTTGATTCTAATTCAAAATTCAAGTCTTTTCCACCCCCTCTCTCATTTGTTCCACGCTTTTATTTTTGGGGTTTTAAATATGTTTTTTCAAGTCCAAATTTGCCTATATATAAGGGTATTCTTTAACCCATGAGGGACAGGCCTAAAAGTAGGAAAAAGAGAGGTGAAAGCAATAAAAAAAGTCACAGAAGTGAGAAAACAAAGTGAAAAAATGGAAAAACAAGAAGAAAATTTAAAAAAAGGAGTTTGAAAGGTGTAAAAATAGAA
Source organism: Capsicum baccatum var. pendulum (assembly GCA_030864225.1). Lineage (NCBI taxonomy): Eukaryota > Viridiplantae > Streptophyta > Magnoliopsida > Solanales > Solanaceae > Capsicum > Capsicum baccatum. Next base: position 106,071,257 of record CM061551.1, read on the forward strand.
AAAAAAAAGAGGTAAAAACGAGAAAAGAAAGGGAGTTTTTGAGTCTTCGGAGATTGAGTTTGGTGTTGATATGGTTCTGGACACTCGTTTAATATCTATCCCTCCTTATAGAATGACTCCATTTGAGTTAAGGGAACTCAAAGAGCAACTTAAGGATCTTCTGAATAAGGGGTTTGTGCATCCTAGTATACCTCTGTGAGTGCACCGATATTATTTGTGCGCGAAAAGGGTGGTTCTCTTTAGATGTGCATTGACTATCGGTAATTGAATAAGGTAACGGTTAAGAACTAATATCCTCTTCCAAGGATAGATGACTTGTTTGATTAGTTTCAAGGTGCCAAGTTCTTTTCTAAGATAAATCTTCGATTTAGGTATCATCAAATTAAGATTAGGGAGATGGTTATTCCTAAGACGGTTTTTCGTACTCGATATGGGCACTTTGAGTCCTGGTTATGTCATTTGGTTTGATTAATGCCCCGACGATATTTATGGATTTGATGAATAGGGTTTTCAAGCAATTTTTGAATCTTTTTGTCATTACGTTCATTGATGACATTCTAGTTTATTCTAAGAATGAGGTGGATCATGTTAATCACCTTCGTGTGGTGTTATGGACCTTAAAAGAGCAACAGTTCTATGCCAAGTTCTCCAAATGTGAGTTTTGGTTAAATGTTGTAGCATTCTTGGGCCATATTATTTATAGTGAGGGGATAATGGTGGATCCGCAAAAGGTGGCTATGGTTAAGAGTTGGCCTTGACCTACGACTCCAACTGACATTTGGAGTTTTTGGCTAGGTATTATAAGTGGTTTGTGGAAAGTTTCTCGGCGATAGCTGCCCAATTGACTAAGTTGACTCAGAAGTAGGTGAAGTTTTCTTGGTCAGATGTGTGTGAAGGAGTTTCTAGAAGCTTAAGGATAAATTAACTTCGGCTCCAATTTTGATGTTGACGGAAGGTAATGAGAGATTTGTGCTTTATTGTGATGCATCCTGGGTGAGACTTGGTTGTGTTTTGATGCAATATGGAAAGGTTATAGCCTATTCTTCCAAGCAGTTGAAGGTGCATGAGAAGAATTAGCCTACTCATGATTTGAAGCTTTTAGCGGTGATAAAATGCCTATGAGAATGCTTTTACTATATTGTTGGACTTTTTAATGGAACTATTACATGCTATGGTTTAGTAATGGAACCCTAAATTGTATAAATGGTTTAAATGGTTCGGAATGATTTGGTGTTCATGGTTATGGTTAATTGAACTACTTGTGGGGTAAAATGGAATCCCTCAACTAAACATGTTAATAAACAACTTGTAGGGTACATGGGACTCCCCCAAGCAAACATAATAATGGAACACTTGTGGGGTATGTGGGACTCCCCCAAGTTAACTTGGTAAATAGGGACACAGGAATCCCTTACTTGCAAGTTATAGTTGGTATGATGATACCACTATTAATAGCCTTGGATAATAATAAATGGAATAATGTATTGGTTGGAAATGATTTTAATTAAACAATAATGGCAAAGTGTGATAGCTAACCGTGAAGGTGGGAGTTTAATGAACGAACACTGAAAACTCATGTTTGTCGACATGAGGGGTTGGTCATGGTGACCATATATGATACTATGAGGTACAAAAAAATCCTCTAAGTACACTGTATATATGTATCATGGAGAGCGAAGGGTACTTGGGAATCCTCTACTCTTATGGTATCTCTGATTCATGCGGATACACGCATCGGGGCCCGTTCAGGGGGTTACACTCGACCCATATAGCCCATGGATGGTTTTAGGACAGTTAAGCTACACATACCCAGGTTAATAGTTTTAAATGCATGTTAAACCCGATTTTCTTTCTCGGCATGGTTATATATATGTATGGTTTGTATACATATGGTTGTTTTACGTGGTTTTACTGGATGAAATTATTTTATCCTTATCCTGAGTTCATGCTAGCGTCACCCGCTAACCCGTCTTCAGGCAGTTGTATCTCCACGTGATAAAGGAATCGACTGTTCTACTCCTCTTACATAGTGATCGAATTTTGGGATCAGCTTTTGGACTGAAGTGGTGAGCTTCCATCTTTCTGAAAGGTTTCATTTCATGTTCATGGATGTTTTACACACTTAAATTTATTTATGGATATTGGTTTTGGCTATGGTTAGGGGCATGGTTAGAGACTGTTGTGGAACTACTATGGGTTGGTATAGGCGGGATCGATATTGGTGTCAGCCTTAGTATTGGCATTGGTATTAGTGCTGATACCGGTTGCGATATTGTTGGTTGTTCCATCCTATTATATTATGTTGTGGAACTTGGTTTGGTTATTGTTTTGGTTTACGATTTTGGTTGGTTATGGTTATTGATGGGATTTGGGACTGTTGGGCTCGTTTGGGTCGGTCTCAATCATAGACCCATCTCAGAGTCTGGATTAGTGCTATTATACACTATCTTGTTATATATTTGGAATTTTTCCAACTCAGGGTATATGTTGGATGGTTGGGTTGGGTATTAGGGGTGGTCTCCGGTCCTGGTTGGACTTTAGATGCCTATTACGACAAGACCCCTGATTGGGTCGGGTCAGAATCCCCTTCCCGCCTCGCTTCTATCTCCCTTATTTTATTTTATCTGATTCTGTAAACATGTTATTTTAATTTTAAATGTAGTCAAGTTTTCATGTTGATGTTGCTGAAAATGCATTTTCGTATAAGTTTATATTTTGGCTGTGGACTCTAAAAATGGACTTGTACTCGAATTTCATTAAGGGATATTGTCATCGTCGAATCTAAAACAGAGTTGTATGCCAATATATTGCATATTTTTGGTCTCAAGTTTGATCGTTTTGTTGTTATTTGCCTTCGAAAAAATCAAATTGAATAGGATTTTCTTTTTTTAAGGTGTGGTGTTTTCTGGAGTTCAATTTGGGTTAAGTATGAAACTTTCGGTGTTTCGAATTTTACTGATGCTTTCTGTTTCGATGGTTGATGCGACTGGGGTTTATGATTCTTGAAAAAGGGTATTCAATATTTGGTGGTATTTTAAGGTGTATGTCATATGTATTTGAATTTAAGATTAGTGATTTTGATGGGTGAATGCTATTGGAATGTTTTTCTTGAAAAGGTTACCCGATATTTGGTGGTCATGTTCTACACCGATAATTAAAGAATGATCCACGTAGCATTTTAGTAAAGTTTTGAGATCTCAAAACTGAATCGGGGGTGGGGGTTGGGGGGTTGGGAATGTTTAGTCCAAGATTACATTTGATGGTTTGTCTTACTTCTTTAGTTGGGTTCCCTGGTTTTTACTTTGACATCATATTTTTTTCTACAAAAATAACATACGGCTGGAATTTTCATGTGCTGCAAGTTGTTGTTGTTCTGTTTTGTGTAGGGGGAAACATGGTATAATTTGTTTGAATATCTATGATATTTCGTTGTCACACCACTGGTGTTGAACAATGTTCAGTGTTTTCATCTAATGGCTAGTTCAGTTATTGTAAAAAAGGGAGGAAAGAAATTTTACATGTTAGACTAATACAATTCTTTAATACTCATATTTGGTGTCTGCTTATGTTTCTACTGTAATCTTACAAATCTTTATCTTTTCGTACTGCTTTTTACATGTGAACTGGGAGAGTTGGATTTTCGTCACGGGACTCGATTTGGCTCATAACCTCGGATCAACCGCTACTAGGATCACAGAGCCTCAGAGTCCCAAAATTAGAAGCTCAACGCCTAAACGTAGTCTAGCATTCCTTAGCCTTTTTTGATTTTATTACATACTTATTATGTTGAGTTTTTCTTAATAATGATTAATTTTTGTTCTTGTCATTAAACTTGTTTAAGATAACTTTATTTTTTATTATTATCGTATTATTTGTCGATTCTCCGAAGTTGTTTAGTGTCTCGATTTTTCATTTAATGCACGATTACTTTACTCGTGAAAAAGTGATATCGATTTATCATTTCAATACTTAGCTAATTCTTCTAAAAATTATCTTTGCCTCAAAAAATACTTTTAATAAAATTAACGCGATAATCTCCACGTTGCGTAAAACAAGACATGAAATTTCAATATAAACTCGATTGAAAAAAAAATCTGATTGTTTAACAAGTCACCTACCTCGATCTATGGCAATAAATTAAATAATCTCAATGTTCTATCTTATATTTTATTTTCCAACATTTGCTTTGAGTTTTCTCCAGGTTTCAAAGGGGCTTGAAAATTCCAAGGTATATATATACACTATTATACATAAGGTATATTTTAACTTTAATAGACATTTTATATTTTATCGTAATATTTATTTTATCCACTTACAAATGTTATATTCTTAATTTCATCTACTATTTATAATATTTATTTTGACCCACTTTTAGTTGTTATTATTTTTATCTATTATTTATACGTTTAATTTACCAAAAAAAAAATGCTAATGTGTGTGACATTCCTTTTATAATTTAATAAGATTCATTTTATTCTAATAAATAAATTTTCTCATATTTCTAAAACTACATTTTCTTTATTTTGCAAAGGTTCTATTTATTCAACTTTATAAGTTACTAAATATTATATTCTTGTAAAAATTATAAAATTTCATATTTAGTACACATTATAACAAAATACTATTTTTTTTAAAAAATCCTTTCCTATTTTTATGTCTTGATATGCATATATATTTTTCCATAAGTTATATCCGTGTACATAATGGTGCAATTTTATATACCTCAATTTTTTTTTCCTCAAAATAAAGGTTTTGTTATCACAATTTTTTGCAAATAACGAAGCAAATATCTTTCAAATATATTCCTAAACTGGGTCTAAGGACTCTTCGAATAGAGTCTGAGCGGTACCTAACACCTTTCCCTCGAGTAACCAAAACCCTTACTCAAAATCTCAAAATATTTTCTAAAGACCAAAACAGAATTTTTACGAAGTGATTTTTTCCTAATTTTTCTTAAAAAAATTAAGTGGGGACTTTACAAAAATAAATTTTCAAAACCCGAGAGTCACGACAAGCCACCACATGTTGTATGTTGGTTCGACCGGTTCGAAATAGGGCACGAAAGTGTGGTGACTCTGCTGGGGTTGTAATGAAATTAGGTTTTTACCTTAACACACTTAGTTTAGGATTATCATGTTTTTATTGCATTATTTGCTTTACATGTATTTATACCATGTTTTGTGTGAACGGACGCAAGCCAAATCCAAACTTTCATTCCTTATTTATTTGATCAACACTACTTGTTACTACTTTATCACTAGCATTTTCCTATCGAGTCTTTGACCATACACAATTCACACACTATGGTTGATGTCTTACACTCCTCTAAACCTTCTTTGGATTCCTTAGTTTCAGCATTGGGGCAATTAGGTTAATGTGCCTTATCGCACCTATTCAGTCCTACTCTTACAAGTTTAGTGAACTCTTACTCTAGAAATAGGCCATACTACATACATCTTAGGCGAGATGATCCAAGGCATCGTCATCGCAATTAGGAAGCCACCCTTTTGTTAAAGGTTACAAACCTGACGACATGCTTTTTATATGAAGATTGATATGAACGATCCAAACTAAAACACATAATGAATTTGAGACAAATTACTTATCATACCCTTTAAACTTTCTTTCATATGAGTACCAACCAAAACCTACCAAATGTCCAAATAATCGTCTTAGCCCCCAAAATCCTACAAAACTGGTGGCGAAGCATCTAAGCAGCGCATCGAGCCAAGGTTAAAAAAATACTTAGGTTCTTTTATGTCACTTATGGATATTCAGGACAACAAGGTGCTCACCAAGATATTGGTTCCGTTTTGAACTCGATCATCATGACTTTTCAGTTTACAAACTTTGAGATTACCCCAACTTTGGAGGAAATCAGTAGCCTCACAGACTTGCTTCTTGAAGGAAGAATACCGTTGGCCCCACCGGCCATGACCGACAATGGTTTCTTACGTGCTTTAGATTTAAGTGCAATTCGTGCCCCAAGGAGTATCAGAGATGGATGGGTTAACCTGAATTATTTATTTCAGAGATTTGGATGTCGAAGGAGCTATGGCAATCACCGAAATGATTTCTCCTGTAATAGAGCAAGATGGGGAGAGTTCTTGCCCTATGGACTTCGTACTCACCATCTTGGGATTATGGCCTTCCCAAAAAAAAGGGGCCACATCAATGTTAACTTGATGTCTTTGGTCTTTACTATGTTTACCGATTCTGAGAGATAGACATTAGCACCGATACTACTAGCGGAACTATTTAGGGCTTTATCTGCTTGCTTTAGAGGGGATGATTTCTTTGGTGGATTCAACTTTTTGCTTCAAGTTTGGGCCATGGAACATTTCTATCAAAGGGAGCCAATCAGCGACATCCTAGAGGACATTCGCGATAGGGTACAAAGACATGAACATAAGTTGAGATTTTGGGGAGCACCACTAGGACCAGAAGAATGGCGAGCTTATTTGACGTACCTCATAGGGGATGCCATCCACTAGAAGCTTTCTTGAATTATAGGAAGAACATTGCTAAGGAGGTACACTAGTTATTTTATTGATTTGGAAGGAATCCAACCATACGCTCCACTTAGAGTCCTACATTAATTCATCATAAAACAAAATCCCTTTTATGGTTACACATGGCTCCAACAGAAGTCACTTATGAAAGACAAGTACCTTGGGCCAGAATTAGAAGATTGCATGAAATATCGATGAACATACTTTATGCTGAAATTGGCCAAACAACTTGGTGCACCTTGAAATATTATGCATGAAAAGTAGAAGACCCATAATGCCACCAATATGGGAAAAGATCCCTGGGCTGGTGGACTATGACACGGTGTGTCAGGTGGCGAGTGAAATACTACCTCACATGTATTTCACCACCTCCATGTATCGACAGGTCATTCCATGATGAGTTAATGACGTGATACCTCTAGACGATGATAATGACGTGAGGGAAAGCACAAAAGAGGAAACACGAGATCAATTTGAGAGTAGTAAAGATGATCTGGACTACCCAAATTGGCTGATAAGTGTGGGAGATTTCACGAATTACCACTTGGACTTTTTTCTGGACCTAGATAATTATGATGAAGATGGCCCAATGTGTCCGTAGATTCTCTTCCATTGTTATATTTTCTACATTCCCTAAAGAGCCGCAAGGCCAACCCTATTGTATGCCTTTGCATTTATCTATAACACCCTTCTTTTTTTGGGTTAAGATTTGAACCGTCTTTCTTATGTATATAGACCAGAATCCAATGGTTTCTACTTATAATTAAGTTTTAATAACAATACTTTAGTGTGAGAACATCTTTGGAGATGAGTATACATCATAACAATCTCCTAGCTTTAAGTTAAGTTGAGCACGTTCTTACCGATTGAGTTTTAGTTGATGATTTTTCTTAGGTCAACTTCCAACGAACATTACTCCTACAATATAAGGTGTTATGTGGATCATTATATATCAAATTAAATCTCTTTGAGTCATATTTCCAACTAGGGGTGTACAGACCAAACCTTCAAGTTAAACCAAATCGAAGAACCAAACCAAATCGAGAAAAAATTGACTTATGGTTTGGTTTGGTTGGTTTGGCGTTTGAAAAAAAAACTCGACCATTCTTGGTTTGGTTTGGTGTTAATAAAAAAAAAGTCAAACCGAACCCAAATCAAACCGACATAATATATATATATATATATATATATATATATATATATATATATATATTCATGTATATAATTTAACTTTTTATACATAAAATATTAATTATAATCTACTTTTTAAATACTTTTTCAATTAGTTTTATTAATTTTCAATATTTAGAAAGTAGATGTATATGTATATATATATATTTATATTTGGGCCTTTAAGTTGTAATATTTACCCACGTATGGCTAATAAAATGATCCAAAATCCAACATAAAATTAAAACCTAAATTTTTCACTCTTCATCTTATTTCGCTACTAAAAAAAGGACGAAAAACGACGTCCAACGTCGCTTTTTTGGCAAAAACCGACAGAAAAGCGTCGCTTTTTTTCCATCGAAAAAAACCCGTTGTTTTTTAAAAACGACGGCATGCATCGCTTATTTTACGATGGACAATGTCGCTTTTTTTTTTTTAATTACTTTTAGAAAAAGCGATGTTGTGTGTCGTTTTATGTTCTTCATGTGAAGAACACATGATGAACAAAAACGACGCATAACATCATTTTATTGAAGAAAAAATTAAAAAAAAAATCAGAAAAACAACATTGTCCGTCGTATTTTGAGAAAAATAAAATCTTTTTTTCATAATGAACATAAAAAGTGACGTTGGCTGTCGCTTTTTGTTCTTCGTAATAAAGAAAAAAGTGACGTTGGACGTCGCATTTTGTTCTTCATAATGAAGAAAAAAACTAACGTTGGACGTCGCGACGTTGACCATCATTTTTTTAAAATTTTATTTTAAAAAATTTTAGAAAAGCATCAGACAAAAGAGACCATGTTCATCGCTTTTCTGCATTTTTTTTTATGCAAAAATTTGCATTTTTTGCATCCCACCTGCCAAATAAAAATGCAATTCAATATATACAGCCTCATGCAACACACATTTCTAAAATAATCATACAATGCACTACATTAGCAAAACATTAAAGCAATTCAAATCAACAACACTTAAACAATCAAATCCAAAATACAAAACATTTATTAATTAATCCAACAACTACCAAAACACTTAAACAATCCTAAAGTTTTTTCATTAGCAGTTGACTTCGAACTCTTATCAGGACGAGGCCAATCACCATCACCACCGAATGTCATCTGTATGCAAGTTTACATCAAAACATATAAAAATCAAGTCATTAGTTCATATTTCATGTGACTACACTTACTATTTTCAAGTTACTAATACACATTTCAAGATAATACACTCAAACCTTTTTCAAATATCTAATTGACATTTTATTTCACTATACTTAACCATTTTCAAATAACTAGTAGATATTTCAAGTAACTACACTTAACCATTTTCAAATAACTAATTCACATTGCAAGTCACCACACTTAAAATATTTTCAAGTCACTAGTACACATTTCAAATCACTACACTTGACTATTTTCAATTAACTAAATCACATTTCAAGTGACTACACTTAACCATTTTCAAGCATCAAGTTCACAATTTTAAGTAACTACACAACCATTTTTAAGTCACAAGTTCACAATTTCAAGTAACTACACTAAATCATTTTCAAGTCACTACAATTAATAATTTTCAAATAACTTATTCACTAGTACACATTTCAAGTCACTAAACTCAAACCATTTTCAAATAGCTAATTAACATTTCAAGTCACTATACTTAAGCATTTTCAAGTAACTACACTTAACCATTGTCAAATAACTAGTAGACATTTTAAGTCACTACACTTAACCATTTTCAAATAACTAATTCACATTTCAAGTAACTACACTTGACCATTTTCAAATAACTAGTAGACATTTCAAGTCACTAAACTAAACCATTTTCAAATAACTAATTCATATTTCAAGTCATTACACTTGACCATTTTCAAATAATTAATTCACATTTCAAGTCACTAAACTAAACCATTTTCAAATAACTAATTGACATTTCAAGTCACTACACTTAAACATTCAATTTAAGTTACTATACTTAACCACTTTCAAGTAACTAATTCACATTTCAAATAACTACACTTAACCATTTTCAAGTCACTAGTAACCATTTTCAAGTCACAAGTTTACAATTTTAACTACACTAAACCATTTTCAAGTCACTACACTTAATAATTTTCAAGTAGCTTATTCACATTTCAAGTCACTACACCATTTTCAAATAACTAATTGACATTTCAAGTAACTACACTTAACCATTTTCAAGTCATGTACTAGCATTTCAAGTCACTACACTTGACTATTTTCAATTAACTAATTCACATTTTTAAGTCAATATACTTAACTATTGTCAAATAACTAGACGTAATTATTTTCAAGTCACAAGTTTTCAATGGCAGAACATAAAAGCAACCAAACACATCTCACTTGGGCCAAACAAACCTACTCGCGACATATCATTGCAAAGCAACTCTCCATAGTCAAATTTTTGCATAGGTTAAATTATGTCTCACAGAGCTAGCATAACATCTCGAACTATGCTAATGGTTTTTTAAAAAAATTGGTACCTAAACTATGATAATAGTTTTATCCACATAGATTTAAGTCTATGAACACTAAATACAGCAAACACATCCAACTTTAATTTAAAACTGGTAATAGTTCTTCATGCCTTTAAGTCTATGAAATATGCTAATAGTTTTTTTAAAAAACTGGTAATTAAACTATGCTAATAGTTTTATCCATATAGATTTAAGTCTATAAATACTACACAGTTTTAAAAACGTCTGTTTTAAAAAAGTCTACACTCACTAAATACACCATTCGCATCCAACTTGGGCCTTACGAATAACATAATGTACTGGCAACGTATCATTGCAAATCAACTTGCCGATGGGTTCGGCCGTTTGGTGTCAGTTTTCGGCGAATCCTCATCGGTTGAGCACCGACTGGAGGTGGCTGCTAGTAGCATGGCGGCACTTGGATGGACGGTGTCGTCGAGAGAAAAGGAGGGAGGCAGTGGTGCGGCGCTCATTTTTTGTCGGATCTGGGCGGGTCCGTTGACGGGTGGAGGACGCCTCCGGGAAGGTGATTGGAGCAGCAACGTGAGGGCTGTGACATCGCCGCTTGACTGATGATCGAGAGAAGGTTTAGGGAGAGAGAGAGATTGTAAAGAGAAAGGGAGAAGGTGCGGCTGGCTGTTTGTGGAAATGGATTAGGGTTCCTCTTTTTTGTGTATATAAAAGGAAAGGAGGCAAGATCTTGATCTCAGCCGTTGGATCAATTCTGATCAACGGCTGAGATTAGAATAATTTTAAAAAAATGGATTAAAAATTAGAATTAATATCAAATTGGCTAAAAATTGAATACGAATTGGCTAAAATTATAATAAATTGGATAAAATTGAATAAAAAGTGGCTAGAATTTAAATGAATAGTGAACTTGAATTGAATTAGACTATTATGTAATAATGATGAGAATAAAATAATAAGGCACATGTGAAATTATATAAATTATCGATATTGGTAATAATAAAGACAATGCATTTATAAATTGTGAGTGTGCATATTTACGAAAAATAATTTAATAAATATTAATAAAATTGCATAAAATATTGTATCTGAATTAATAAATCATAAAAATGATATCAAAAGTTAACAAAATAATTTTAAATTATGAATGTGACACGTTAAAAATCTATTTGATGCGAGAAAAATGTGCAAAAAATACTAATATTTAAAATTGATAATTTTGCTAAAATAGTAGTCTAAAAGGAGCATCTGACGGTCAAAATTGAGTGTCAACAAAGATCAAAATTAATATCAGTTTGACTAAAGTTGATATTAATTGAGTACAAAAAATGGCTAAAAATTAAAGGCATAAAGAAATTAAATTAAATTGGTTGTCATTTTAATTATTTATATCTATAACCTATAATCTATATCTATATCTATAATAATGAAAAACTAGACAAAACTATTAATAATTGAAATCAAATAATTTTGAGAAAATAACAGCCTAAAAGTAGTATTGGGAGGTCAAAATTGGGTGTAAACATCAGTCATTGGATCAAGTTTGATCAATGATTGATATTAAAATTACTTTAGAAAGGGGTCAAAAATGGAATTAATATCAATTTGGTTAAAATTAACATTAATTGTGTACAACATGGCTAGAAAACAAAAACATTGAGAAATTGAATTTAATTGAATTAGGCCTGTTATTTTAATAAATTTGATAATGATGAGAAATAATAAGACATCGATATCAAAATAAACTAAGCATGTAAAAATTAATGTTATATAAAATTATCGATAGTAGTAATAATAAAGACAATCCATTTGTAAATTGTGTGTGTGCACATTTACGTAAAAATAAATAAATATTAATAAAAATTATGTAAAATTTTGGATTTGAATTAATAAATTGTGAAAAATGAAAATTTAATAAATGTGGAAATGACAAGAAAAATAGTAAGACGTCAATATTAAAATAAACTAAGCATGTATGAATTAATTATACGAAAAATTACTATATAAACTAGCAGCTTGAGAGGGGTATCGTGAGGTCAAAATTGGGTGTCAACACAATTAAACCAATTTAGTCCCACAAATTAGGTTTGTGGAGGGTACATTGTACGCAGACCTTCTCGAAAACCTATTCAAGCTTGAAGATTCTTGTAAAATAAAATACATCATGTAAGATTTTTGCCGCAATTAAGTTTTTTTTTTCTAGTTAATTAGTTGCTATTATTTCTATTTTATGCATATTTTCTTATTGGTTAAATCAAAAATCGAACCGTTAAAGACTAAAAATCGATAAACCAAAAATTGATAAAAAATACCTTATTAATTTGATTATTGGTTTAACTTATTTAAAAATTGATAACCGATAAACCAAACCGATAATATTTAAAATCAAATATAATCGACCGATGCACACCCCTAATTTCAAGAAAAAAATAGTGAAAATTGATTTTAATAATGACCGTTGATCAAATATGATGAACAGTTGAGATTAAAATTGCGGAGATGAGTCAAATTGGGATTAGAAATTGGGTTAAAAAAATATTGAATTGGAGATTTCGATTACGTTAATACAACGTATTAATATGATGAATTGTTGGTTCATTGACTTCATTATTATAACTTCAATAGTGTATTATTACCTCGATCATATGATTTTAACGTATTAGTAAAAATATTTGGATATATAGATTCAGTTAGCTAGCTTTTAACTATATACATCACATACACGAGTATATTACCTCGTAATAAACATATTTTATTTCTACTCTGATGAATTATTGTTTAATTTGGCTTACATTATTATATTATAATTTCATAACTATATTATTACCTTGATCGATCGACCGTATGACATCAATGTATTCAATCTATATAGTTTATTGGCTATAAAATTCACAATATGTACTAGATACATCACATACACATGTAAATTACCTCGTAATACTACGTTTTGTATATATACAATGATAAATTATCGTTTAATTTAGCTTATATTATTATATTATAACTTCAACAATATATTTTTTTTGATCAATCAATCATATGATATCAACGTATTCAATATATAATTGAATACATTTAATTTTTAATATAAAAATTATTTATTTAATAATAAATTAAAAATAAAATATTGAAGGACAGTGTCATTTTCATAAAGTTAATTTTTATTTAGTTTTAACAAAAGCGACGTTGTCCGTTGCTTTTTGAAAAAAAAAATATATATTTACAAATTGCGACGAACCACGTCGCTTTTCTAGAATTAATATTTAAAAAAATAAAATTATAGCAACGTTGTTCGTCTCTTTAAAAATAAATAAAAATAAAAATAAAATTTATAAAGCGACGGACAACGTCGCTTTTTTAAAAATTAATTTTTATTTAGTTTTAAAAAAAGCGTCACTGTCAGTCTCTTTTTCTAAAAATAAAGAAAAATTTAAAATAATTACAAATAGTGACGGACATCGTTGCTTTTCTAGAATTAATATTTTAAAAAATAAAAATTATAGCAACGTAGTCCGACGCTTATAATAAAAAATTAAAAATTAAAAATTAAATTTATAAAGCGACGGACAACGTCGCTTTTTAAAAAATTAATTTATATTTAATTTTAACAAAAGCGACGCTGTCCGTTGCTTTTTTGTAAAAAATTTAAAAAAATTAAAAATAATTACAAATTGCGACGGACAACATCATTTTTCTAGAATTAATATTATAAAAAATAAAAATTATAGCGATGTTGTTCGTCGCTTTTAATAAAATAAATAAAAATAAAAATTAAATTTAAAAATCGACGGACTACGTCGCTTTATAATAAATACTAATTACTATTTTTAATAAATTATGACGTTGTCCGTCACTTTTATTAAAAAAAATTATAAATTATTTTTTTAATTTTTGGCACAAAAATCCGCAAAAAAAGCGATGGATATTAAGACGTTGGCCGTCGCTTTAATAAAAAAAAAATTTAAATTAAACAAAAGAAGCGACGACCAACGTCATTTTTTAATGCGACACTGTCCGTCGTTTTTTTTATGTCGCTTTTTGATCATTTTTAGTAGTGTTTTTTAGTTTCAAGAGTGTTTTTTCTCTCCTCAATTTTTCATAATTGTGGCTTTTCATTAGCACATGAGTGAAAACATACTTGATCTAAATTTCAATCACAATATAATTGTAAAAAATAAAGATTATAAAAAAACTCTGAGAAAAATCGAAAGAACCGACTAAAACCTAAACCGAAAAAACTGATTTTATATTGGTTTGATTTGGTTTATAGTTTTAATAAACAGACATAATTGGTTTGTTTGTTTTTCAATAGAAAACCAAACCAACCTGACCTATGTACACCCCTCTTTCCAACGCAACTAACCGCTCGTCAATCTGACTTCAGAATCAAAAGTTATGAGTGGTTTAGTGAGACACTGTCTCAGGTCCATGTTGGGTCCGCGCCACGAACCCTAAGGTTTTCTTTGGCCTTACGCCGCCAAGCCTTTCTCAAGCGTCCAAAAGTATTTTGTTTTGAGTTATTTTATGGGAAAAGGGGTCTTTTCACCCTCCCAATCATTCCTAATCTTTTTTGGTAATAAAGGGTCCTAAAAATATTATATCATCTTTGTAAATACCTAAATATCACTCGATAAGCAAGAGATGAGAAACCACCTAGGGTTTAAATATTTTAATCTCCAAGGGTCAAATTTCACTACGTTCTCTTTGATTTCAAGGTATGTGGGACTATCCTAAATCTCATGGGCTTAAGTTTATCATTTTAACAAGTTCAAAGATATATAATTATGTATATGAAAAGGGTTTTTGGAAATCGTTTGAAGAGTATGCATTCATGAACCCATCTTGATGAAAATATGTGTTTATTGTGAGGTTTTTGCATGAACTTTAAATATATTTATGTGTACATATGTTATGACAACTGAGATCATGATTTTTGATATTCTTACTCTCATGATGAAATTACTAGTCTTAATTCGTCATGAGTCATTTTTATGCATGATTAAAAGCTTGAGTCGCATATTTTTCTATCAATTGGTGAAATTACATGGTTACATAATCAAATGAGAAGTATTTTCTTGTTTCATAAATGGTCCTTGTGTCAAACGTAAGAATTTTATGTGATTAATAAAAGAGATGGCCACCCTATGTTAAATTATTGAAAGAAAAGAGTTTTGCATATGCTTCATTTGATAATTGTTATAAGAACTCTCTCTTTTAGTATTTAAATCTTTTGAGTGGTCATTAATGAGTTTTTGAAAGAAAAGGCTATGATTATGCATGACATAAAATGGCTTGCATGTCTAGGTATGACAATACCTACCACAGGATGCCCTTAATATGAAAGAGATAATGTTTAAAAGCATGAAGCAATTTTAAAGAACTAAAATTGGGCTTAAAGAGAGTGAAATGGTCACCCGAAAAAGGTATGAGTTTAGATAATGCATTGCCCAAAATCGTGTTTTGCCCATACGGGTTTAGTATGTCTTGAATTATGAATTGTATGCTGGCAATGACCTCGTGGCGTATTATGTATGAAGTACCGTAGTTCTTGCAAAAAACTTGAATTGGGGGCTTGTCCGCTAAGTTAAGGGTGGATTCCACATAGCTCGTGGATTGGTATGAATGTAGGGTGATCCATCTATCTCAGAACTAAAGAAAAGAGTTGAGTCAATATTTTGCAAGCATGAATTGAAGCTTTTTAAATTATGCCCATGTGTTTTATATATATGTTATGCTAAATTGTTTTCACAATTCTCTCAATTATGTTACATGGAATATATATTATTTTTGGGTTGTTCTATATAACAATACTTTTTAAGTATTGACCCCCCTCCCCCCGTATTTCAGGTTCTACGATATAATACTATTGGTCCACCATATCAGTAGAATATTTTGATATGACAGAGATAGTGAGTCATCCATCTTTCGGAAGGTAAATTATTCATATGTTGACTCTTTCAGTTTATGGTCCAACCGGAGGCCTTGTTCTGACCTCGACAGTTAGTTTTCAGTAGAGGCTTCGTAGATGAGATATAAGTATTGTACTGTCATAACTTATTGACATAGTTTTATTATGAGTTTCCCTTCAATGTCATCATATCTTCCGTACTTTAGTTTATGTATGGATTATGCTTATGATAGTATGCTAAGGGGTCTCTCGGGCCTTCATGGTTTGGGATGCCTGTCGCAGCTAGGGCCTTAGTTCAGCTTATGACAAGCTTAGTATCAGAGCGCGGTTCATGGTTCTAGGGTGTCTACAAAGTTGTGTCTAGTAAATTATTGCTTATGTGTGTGTTGTGCACCATACTTATAATCAGGATGCTACTAAGAATTTAGAAGATGTTTCTCATTCTTTCATACTATAGATCGTGCGACAATGTTGTCCATATGGAAGTTATACAAATTCCTTCCTTGCTCTAATTCTATTGGTCATGTCTCATTTTTTAGATGATACAAGTGCAAAATCTTAGAGTCTAAGTAATGTGGTCCTTTTTGGTTGAGTCATCAAATAGGTTATAAAATAGCACAAGGACTTGAAAGGAGTTCATTAGTGCTTCATAGTGTATTGATTTAAGCATATACCTCTGTCTATGTCAATTATTTGAATGAGCCTGAGGTATGAAGTGTATTCATCCCCTTTCAAAATCCTTATTGCAGATAACATGGTTAAGGGTAATGATATGTGTCAGAATATTGGAACAGTATTTCCACCCGAGTAGTAGTAGTATGTGATAAGGTGTCATAACATATGAGCAGTAAGATGGTACCAGAGTTAGTGCTATTAAGTCATAAGTGAATAAGGTAGTTGTAGTTGTAGTTGTAGTTGTAGTTGTAGTTGTGTGACCTTTAAGTAGAGGGTGGTATGCCCTTTCACGGTGATTGGCTAATATTGTAGCAAGATTTTTAGACTGTGTGGTAGCCGTGGAGGAAGTGATTAGCTATGATAATTATTTTTTTAAATAGGGAAGGAGATAAAAATGGATAGTAATGGTGGTTGTAGAAATAAATTATAGGTTGTGAATAGAAAAAGGGGTAGATTAGCCAATTAGTTATAAGTAGAGACTCACAGGTGTTTATAGAATCTTGAAGGTAGTTGGGATGTATGCATGGGTAAGTAGATATGATGTGAGAAAGTAGAGTATTCTAATAAGATCGTAATGGGTTATATTATGAGTTTAAGATCGACTATCCTTATTGTGTGACTTTACCCCCCCTTCCCTCTACTTTCTTTTCTCTAGTAGTTGTAAGCTAATACAACATGTGAGAAGGTGTGTAGTAAATTCTAAGGTGTGGTAGTAAGATTGTGGAGAGGATGAACTTATGGTCCGTAGTTAAGTGAAATGAGGAATTTGGATTGATTTACCAATTTAATAGACTAGTATAGTATGTGGTATGCTTCATCGGTGGTACATGATTGATGCTAGACTATAGGGTTAAACTTTAGATGTGGATTATGGTGGTTTTAGTTGAGTTTTAGTAGATGATTTTTCTTCAGTCAACTTCCAATGAACATTACTCCTAGAATATAAGGAGTTATGTGGCCCATTATAAATCAAATTAAAGATCTTTTATCCCTCTTTCCAATGCAACCGACTTCTTATTAATTCAATTTCTGAATCAAAAGTTATGAGTATTTTAGTGAGACACTATCTCAAATTTTCGTCGGGTCCGCGCCACGAACCCTGGTTTGCTTTGTCCTTGTACCTCAAACCCTGTGGTTTGCTTAGGCCATACGCCGCCAAGCCTATCCCAAGCATAAAAAAATGTTCTGTTTTGTATTATTTTAAGTGCAAAGGGGTCTTTTCACCCTCCCAAACCATTCATAATCTTTTTTGGGAATGGAGGGTCCTAGAAATATTATATCATCTTTGTAAATACCTAAATATCACTCGATAAGCAAGAGATGAGAAACCACCAAGGGTTTGAATATTTTAATCTCCAAGGGTCAAATTTCACTACGTTCTCTTTGATTTCAAGGTATGTGGGACTATCCTAAATCTCATGGGCGTAAGTTCATCATTTTAACAAGTTTTAAAGATATATAATTATGTATATGAAAAGGGTTTTTGGAAATCGTTTGAAGAGTATGCATTCATGAACCATCTTGATAAAAGTATGTGTTTATCGTGAGGTTTTTCCATGAACTTGAAATATATTTATATGTACATATGTTATGAGAATTGAGAATTGAATTGAGAGCATGATTTTTGATATTCCATCTCTCATGATGAAGTTACTTGTCTTAATTCGTTATGGATTATTTTTATGCATGGTTAAAAGCTTGAGTCGTATGTTCTTCTATCAATTGGCAAAATTACATGGTGACATAATCAAATGAGATGTTTTTTTCTTATTTCATAAATGGTCTTTGTGTCAAACGTAAGAATTTCACGTGATTAATCGAAGAGATGGTCACCCCATGTTCAATTCTTGAAAGAAAAAGGTTTTGCCTAAGCTTCATTTGATAATTGTTATAAGAACTCTCTCTTATAGTGTTTAAATCTTTTGGGTGGTCATTAATGAGTTTTTGAATGAAAGGGCTATGATTATGACATGACATGAAACAACTTGTAAGTCTAGATATGATGATACTTATCACAGGATGCCCATGTTTAAAAGCATGAAGTGTGTTTAAAGAACTAAAATTAATCTTAAAGAGAGTGAAATGGTCACCCAAAGAAGGTATGAGTTTAGATAATGCATTGCCAAAAATCAGGTTTTGCTGATACGAGTTTATTATATCTTGAACTATGGATTGTACGCTGGTGACAACCCTGTGGCATATTATGTATGACGTACCCTAGTTCTTGCCGTAAACTCAAATTATGGGCTTGGCCATCGACTTAAGGGCGGATTCCATATAGCCCATGGATTGGTATGAATGTAGGGTGATCCATCTAGATCAGAGTTCAGGCAAAGAGTTGGGCCAATTTCTTACAAGCATGAATTGAAGCTTTTTAAATTATTCCCATGTTTGTTTATATATATATTATGCTAAATTGTTTTCAAAATTCACTTAATTATGTTACATGAAATATATGTTATTTTTGGGTTGTTCTGCATACCAATACTTTCCATGTGTTGACCCCCCCTCACATATTTCAGGTTCTGTGGTATAGTTCCATTGGTCCACCAGATCCGTAGAATATTTGGATACAAAAGAGCTGGTGAGCTATCCATATTTTGGAAGGAAATTTATTTATATGTTGACTCTTTCAGATGGTCCATCCAGAGGCCTTATCCCGGCCTAGATATTTAGTTTTCAGTAGAGTCTTCATAGATGAAATGTAAGTACCGTATTGTCACAACTTGTTGACACAGTTTGATTATGAGTTTCCCTTGAATGTCATCATATCTTTTGCACTTTAGTTTATGTATGGATAATTCTTATGATAGTATTCTAAGGGTTATCTTAGACCTTCGTGGTTCGGGATGCCTGTCGTGGCCAGGGCCTCGGTCCGGATCGTGACACCATCCATGTACTTTTTTTTAAACTTTCATCGATCTATTTTGATGTAACCTCTTGAAGACCTTTGTTTAATGAAAAAAATGTTTATCCCCAAATTCAAATGTGTTTCAATGGATCATTTATCATCAAACTAATTGCAATGTAGGCCTACTTCTAGTGAAAAGATGCTCTGTATTAGGACGTATTTTGGATGTTGCCAACTTGGCGTATATATTTGTTACATACTTCTTAAGTTTTTGATATCTCCCAAACTAACAAAGTTTACTTTTTATTTTTTTTTGTTTATTAATTCCCAAAAGAGAAAGTTGATTTATGTCGACTCACTAACTGGCGGAATCCCAATACAACCTTTGGTCCAAAGGGAAAATGACTAACAAGGATCAATCTGACAAGGCTACGATGATCCCAGTAGATGATGTTGAAAGTTCCAAAAGGCTGTTAGATACCAATAATGATGAACAGATGGCTAACATGGCACAAGAAATCAAATCATGAAATAAGAACTACATCAAATACAGGATTTGACCAAGATTACAGTGGCTACCTTTCCCGCTTTATTCCTGGCTCCAAATATTGAATTACCCCCTACCGTTCGTGCTAACTTAACAAATACAATTTCACATGCACAAGAACCACTTGAGCCTCCACCCTTATCTATTGTTGCGCTTGATCTCCCATTTCCTACTCAGAATTCTGACATTCTGGTCCATTCAACAATGCAACACATACCTGAGGCATATTTCACATACCTGAGGATTAGGGAAGGACGCCTAATCAAATGAGGAAGGGTGGATAATATCTTAGCTCGAAAGTCTAATGAGGGCATTCAGAAACATGCAAGTTAAAGGGGAGTATTGAAAGCTTAGACTATGATGACTTGAGATTCATCTAGACATCGACATACCAGTTGGGTACAAATCACCAAAGTTTGATATGTGTGATCGAAAGGGTGACCCACATGCACATATAAGGGTCTATTGCGACAAGTTGGTCAGCATAGGAAGGAATGAGAAGTTAAGAATGAAGTTGTTCATTCGGAGTTTGTAAAGATAAGCTTTGACTTGGTACACCCAACAAGACCCTTGTAAGTAGCGTGACTGGCAGGAAATGGCTGAAGACTTCATGAGCCACTTCAGGTTTAATACCAAGATTACCCCAGATAGGTTCTTATTGGCTAACATACAGAAGAAGCCATCAGAATTATTTTAAGAATATGCGTGGCATCGAAGGACTAAGGCTGCTAGGATCTAGCCTCCACTGGATGAAAGTGAGCTCTCCAAGTATTTTATCCAAGCTAAAGAGGGTGTTTATTTTGATAAAATGATGTCGATGATGGGCCAAAAGTTTGCAATATTATTCAAGATGAGGGATCTCATAGAAGAAGGCATCAAGTCAAGAAAGATCCAGTCTATGGTTGCATTGCAATTCGCAAGTAAGTCCATACAGTCTGGTTCCATTGGTGGTAATAATAAGAACAAAAAGTATGTCTCAGCTATCACATCATACTACCAACATGTAAATTCTTCTGACTGTTACCCTAACAACCCCTAAATTATTACACATGTTCCAATGTACAATAGTTAATCATATTACAATCGACCTCGATATCTAACATACAAAAATGCTCCAAGACCATATACCCTGTCCAAGCCCCAGCCCACCAAACTCAACCAACATATGCACCAAGATCATGTCCAAACCTCGAAGCCTGAAATACTCACACCTACACACCAATTATTGAACCTTTGGCTCAACTATTTGAAAGATTGAGAGAAATAAGTTTATTACACCAGTCAAAGGAAAAACCCTTAACCCAACCTCTCGAACTTCAATGGTATCAAGTGATGCTCTTATCACTCAGAAGTCTAGGGGGATGACACAGACACGTGTTATGGTTTGAAGAATCAAATTGAGTATCTAATCAGGAAAGGTGTAATCATATGCACCGTTATGGCTCTAAATATGAATAATATCGAGAATTTAACATGATAACTTTGGAGGAAGAGTATAACTTGGAGAAACCTATTGTGCCCCCATAGAACACAGAAGAAGTCGCCACTACATCCCCAGCACAACCTTTTATCACAGTTAAGTTGAGGGAGCCTTTGACTGTTCAGACTTACCTTCCAAGAGACGTAGTGATCACTATAGCCACTGGGAAGCCTGATTATGAAACTAAAGCAGTCCCATAAGATTACCTAGATAAAGCCCAGGGCAAAATGATAGATACTGTTGTAGCTCAGGGGATAACTAGGTCGAAAAGATATCATGCTCCAGAAAATCTGAATTGAGGAGTTCTCGGGAAAGTGCAGAACCCAAAGAGGAATATTACTAATGCTGAGGCCGCAGAATTTGTAAAGAAAATGTATTCCAAGGACTATTCAATAGAAGAACAACTAAAGAAATGCCAACCCACATATCCATTATGTCCTTGCTTATGAGTTCTGAAACCCACAGAAATGCTTTGATGGAAGTGTTATGCGAACTTAGCATATCGAAAGAGACCATAAGTGAGACTTTGGCTACAACAATTGGACAAATGGAAGAGGTGAACAAGATCTCTTTCCATGATGATGAGCTACCTTCAGAAAGAGCCGCACACAACTAACTGCTTCATATCACAGTTAGATACCAGAACAAGATCGCAAGTAGGGTTTTAATTGATGGTAGTTATGGTTGTAACATTTGTCCATTCTCCACTCTGAAAGATTTAGGGTAAACATAGAAGAGATAAAGGAAAGTAAGGTGAAGGTAAGAGCCTTTGATGGGTTGTAAAGGAGTGTCATTGGGTAAATCTACCTAATATTGCAAGCAGATCCAACTGCATTTTCTATCTTATTCCAAGTGATAGATGTATCTTCCAGTAGCAACCTGTTGTTGGGGAGACCTTGGGTCCACATGGAAAGAGCAGTTCCCTTCACCCTCCATCAGTGTGTAAAGTTTGAGTGGGGTCGCGCAGAAATTACGATTCATGGGGAGCTCAGTTATCCTATTTATTCTGTCAATTTAGTTCCAGTCAAGAGGAGTTAGATGGAGCCAGTTTTCATACCTTGGAGATTATGCAAGCTGTAAAGATCGATGAAAAGATAGACACAGTTGAAGTAAAAATATCGAGTGCTGCAAAATAGTTGCATCAAAGATGTTGAAATATGGGTATCAGCCCAAAACAATACTAGGACCAAAAGTCGATAAAATAATTGAGCCAATCCAACTGAAACATTAGAGAGGTACTACAGGGCTTGGATATAAGTCTACTTCTACAGGAGTCTGCAGCGAAGGATCAAGAGTGACGGTGTTCGTGCCAGCACAAGTCCCAGTCAGAGCAAGTAGTTGATGAAGACATCATAGAACAAATAGGAAATCTATTTATGGTCGTGATCGAAGGAGAACTAAAGATAGATTTCAAGAAGCTTACCATTCGTGATGCTGGGCCTGGAGAAGTCTTGTAGAACTGGATCATCAACCCATCCCTATTTTGACAGGAGTCTTGGTAGTGTGGAATTGTAGTCAATTTTAAAATTATTTTTGCATGATCAATTGAGGCTTGAATCATGACGAATCTCTTTTTACTACTCACCTCTTGCCAAATCCCAACATTTTTCTATCAATAAAAGTCTTTATTTTCCTATTTTATCTATTTACTTTGCTCACTTTATATATACTTTTTAGCGCAAATATTAGAAAATCATCGTTCCATGATTATGACATGTAACTAATCTATTGAGCAAAATGCAAGCGATGAGCAAGAGTATGAGGAGTACGATGAAAGCATGATGCCCAAAAACCTACCAAATGATATCGAGAAACTTGAAAGTCAAAAAATCCTAATACAGACAAAACCAAAGTCATCAATTTGGGTGACGAACAAACGGTGAAGGAAATACGAGTGAGTATACACTTGGAGATCGAAAGAAAAATAATTGATAAAATTGCTCAAGTGATACATCAACGTGTTTTCTTAGTCTTATGATGACATGCCAGGTTTGAGCACTGATATCATCTCGCATCAATTGCCAATTAACCCCTCATGTTAGCCGATGAAGCAAAAAACAAAGAAATTCAAACCTGACTTGAGTTTAAGAAATAAGGATGAGGTAACCAAACAGATAAAAGATAACCTCGTGAGGGTTAAAAATTACCCTACATGGTTGGCCAACATCGTGCCAGTACCAAAAAAGGATGGAAAGATAAGAATATGTGTATATTATCGAGATCTCAAGTAGGCTAGTCTAAAGGATGATTTTCCTCTCTGAAATATTCACAGTCTCATTGATAAAAATGCAAAACATATGTTACAGTCATTTGTTGATTGTTTTATGGGATATCATCAAATTTTGATGGACAAGAACGATGTAGAGAAGATAGTCTTTAGCACTTCATGGGGAGTATACTTCTATAGGGTAATTCCATTTGGACTCAAGAATGCCGGTGCAAATTACATGAGAGCCATGATTACCTTTTTTCATGATATAATTCACAAAAACATTGAGGTGTATGTGGATGATGTCATCATCAGGTCTAAAAGAAATTTGGATCACCTGGACGATTAATAAAGGGACGATCCGGTTCATACCTACTCCGTAGGTGTCGGGGAGGGGGGGGACCACTCCGGGCCTGACCTACACGCCCTCACCCCAGCTTTGCTGGAGGGGCATTTCGAACCTACGACCCTGGCACACCACGGTAAGCAAGCTTACCGCTGAGCCTGGACGATTAATAAATTTCTTTAAAAGGATATAAAGGTATAACCTAATTTTGAATCTGGCCAAATGCGCCTTTAGGGTTTCCACAGTAAAGTTATTGGGATTCATTGTTAGTAGGAGAGTTATAGAGTTGGATCCATATGAGATAAAAGACTATCAATGACTTACCACCTCCTAAGACTGAAAATGACGTAATGCCTTTCGTAGGAAGACTCAATTACATCAGTCGATTTATAGCCCAGTCCACGATAATTTATGAACCAATATTAAAGTTATTAAAGGAAGATGTCGCCACTGGATGGACTGAAGAATGTGAGAAGGCTTTTGACAAAATCAAGGAGTACTTGTCCAACCCACCGATATTGGCTCCACCAGAGCCCAGGAAGTCGCTGCTATTATATCTATATGTTATTAATAATGCATTTGAATGCGTATTAGGGAAGCATGATGAGACGAGAAAGAAAGAACAAGCCATTTACTACATGAGTAAGAAGTTTACACCGTATGAAATAAGGTATACATTGTTGTAGCAAACCTATTGCACGTTGACTTGGGTTTCATAAAAGTGGGGGCACTACCCATCCACGTATACCACGTACTTGATTTCAATAATGGATCCACTCAAGAACATCTTTCAGAAACCAATGCCTACTGTAAAATTGGCGAAATGGCAGATTTCGTTGAGTGAGTTTGATATTGTGCACATGACACAAAAGGCCGTTAAAGGACAAGCTTTAGACTTGCATTGTATGGAAGCTCACCACTTCAATGTCAACTCATGAGCTCATCCTGAATCCTAATCAGTGAGCAGGACGAGTAGAAGTATAGCTAATTTATGCATCTCATAGGGATACAATGTTCGAATACGGTTAGCGGGGTGAATGCTAGCATGTAACTTAAGGATAAAGACAAAATAATGGCATCAATTCAAATCAAGTCAACTAATGCGTAATAACCATATGTAAATACATATTTACATATCATATTGGGATAGGGAACAAGGTTTCGCCTGCACTTTAAAACCTTAACCTGGATTGTGTAGCACAACCGTCATATAATAGTACCCACGGGCTATATAGTCCCCAGATCTCACCCCCTAAACTGGAGAATAATCTCATATATATGCACACGGAGGACTCGAACCTCCTGAAATATACTAATGTGACTTAAGCACCAGATCATATAATGATTTACAAGGGATTCAAACCTCCCTAATCATGAAATAATAATAAGGGGGACTCGAACCTCCCTGGTTACTTTGACCCTCACATCGGTAAATATGGTTTTCAGTGTCGGTCATCTAGACCTCCACTTTAACGACTCAACTACACAACCCTTATTAGATCCCAATTATAGAATTTATCACACAATTCCAATCATGAACCACATTTCACATTAAGGCATACATTGTTAGTATCGTCATACCAACTACACTTGCAAGGTAACACATCACGCCAAAATAATTTCCATTAACCTGGGGAGATCAACTTCCTTTGTTCATTAATACAAGATGGGGGACACCGACTCCCTTTGTTCATTAAATCATACCATTGTGTTTCAAATACCTTTTTATATCATGCAATAGTTCAATACTAGTTTAATTTATAAGTTCCCACCTTTCTCATAACTCAAAACCAATTTCACACTATTGGTTAGGGTCATAACCATTTTAAAAGTCACAAGTTTGGGAAAAACACAATTCCCTAATTCATCCACCATACCCATGAACCCAAAAGTTCAAAACCATATTTAAAACATGAATAATCATAATTAAATTATGGGAAAACATTGTTCAACAATAAGTATTGAAAACCCACAACCCTTGTTTTAAAAACCAAAACAACTCCATGTGAATAACACTTTCATACATATGTTTTTACCAAATTAACAATGAGGAAGATTCTCTTGCCTGAAATAGTAAGATGTACGGAGAGAAATCACCTTTTAAAGACCTAATTGATCAATCTCATGAAAACCATAACTGCTCTTAACCTTGAGGAATTTGAGAGTTTTAAGGAGTTACTTTGATGTGTTTTTAGTGCTAATGACACCTTAATAAGGTTATAAGACATGGGTTTAAAGTTGGGTAAGAGGAGAAATGTCTATAATGCCTTTAACTTAAAAGCTGAAAAAGGGTCGTCTTTGACTATCAGTCAACCATCGACTCATACCCACTCCTTATGACTCATCACCACAAGTCGTAACCAGGGAAGAACCACCAAAGCACCCTACACTACTGACCTTATGACTCATAGGTCCCAGTTGTAATCCACATAAAACTCATTTGGGGTATACACTGGACACCCTACGATTTACTCCTCACAACTCATAACAAATCCCTACAGCTCATAGTGAGACACTCATACTTAGAGCATAATCATGCCACAAACTTATAAGATTTGGTTACTACTCGTCCACAATCTTACATGATTTAGTTACAACTTGTCCCAATAACTCAGCAGGATACCCTATGACTCATAGGTTGAGTTGTAACCAGCGCAGTGAGCTTAAAGATCAAGAAATTTTCAAGAGCCAAAATTTTAGGTGTTTCAATTCTCCCCACTTGGATCATTCATCCTCAAATTATGGGATAAAGAATTCATTAGAAAAAGTGGACTCCACATATCTCTACTCTTACCTTTAACAAAAACAAAAAACAAAGATGCTATGGAAATCACTTTTTTTTTTAACAAAGTCAGGAAACAAAGATGTCAAGAAATACACATACCTTAAGCACGATTATCCGGAGTAGTAAAAAAGAATGGATATTTGGACTTTATGTCCTCTTTTACTTTCCAAGTAGCCTCTTCAACCTTGTGGTTCCTCCATAGAACCTTTATTGAAGCTACGTCCTTCATCCGCAATCGACGAACTTGTTGATACAAAATTTCAATCGGGACTTTCTTATAAGATAAGAATCCAAAATACCTTTCTCCTCCAAAGGAATAACCATTGAAGGATCACCCAAGCATTTTCTCAATATAAAAATGAGAAACACCGGGTGAATGGAGCTCAAATTAAAAGGCAACTCCAATTCATACGCAACATTACCAATATTTTTCAACACCACGTATGAACCAACATCGGAGTCTAAGCTTCCCCTTCTAACCAAACTACATCACTCCCTTCATGGGGGATTGTAACACCTCGTATTTTTGCGCTAGAATTGTAACTGTTGTTCTTACGCGTATAAGCCCTAATACAAATGATTACCATGTGAATATAAGTTTTATGATAATTATCCTAGTATTTGAAGTATCTAGTAGGTGAATAATGTTCATATAAATCACTTAGAGCCAAGTTGAGCTAAGAACCTTAGATTCGTCCAAAGTTTGGTGTTCGATTCTACAAGGTCAACTTTGAAAGTGTATAAACTTTTATTTATGTAGAATTTTTTATCTCAATACCCAAAAAACTATATATAATTGATTTAGCTTCCCAACAATACCAATTTCACCTTAATCTGATACCTGAGCAAAAAGTTACGCCCATTTTTGTGAGAGGCAATAAGGGTGTGCGATTGGTTAGGCGCCGCCCAACTAAACATAGGCAATTGACAAGGAATCACCGACCTTGGCTTGGGATATTAAATGGGCACCTCCTAATTCATTGTCACGTGCCAAAAACACTCCGTTTTGACCTAGATCAAGGGTGTTGAAGTCATTTCACACCCCTAAATTGTCCCTAATCACTTCAAAATGTTTTTATAAGATATTAAATACATAAAATCCTCTCTCTTAACCCTAAGTAATCAATAAGTAACTCAAAATCCATCTTTTATTCCCAAGAACAAGATTTAAGTGTCTAATACCCCAAACTTTCGTTAAGTCAAATCTAGTCTCCAGAAGAGTTAGTGATGACTTCCTAAATGATTAATATTTAAAACAGATAGAATTTCCCCAATTTTGATTTTTTATCCTGTGGAAAATTGAATTAGCTTTCCAAATATATCAATTTCATTCAAATTTGGTATTAGAGTAAAAATTTATGAACATTTTACAGAGAACTGTCGGAATTGCCCAGAAGCAACGGTCAGACCGATGGACCGTCGAGCTAGCGATGGACCATCGGTCAAACCATCGCCACTTCCAATCAGCAATTTTAATCCAGTTTTAAAGGGTATTCGAGTCCTTTTCCACCCATTTTAACCCCTATTATACCGGACCAGAGCTCATAACTTTATTATTCATCTATAACACCAAATTAGGGTTTCTCTCAAAAATCAATCCCCAAGAACAAGAAACCCTAGGTGTTTTATTCCAAGTTAAGAATTAAAGCTTTCCTCCACTAATATTCAAGGAAATCATCCACCCAGGTATGTCAAGTGTTGATTCATGGGTTCCTTTCACCCATGAAGCTCAAGAAACCCTATTTGAAATATAATCTATGGATTTCATAGTATTAATTGAATTATATCCATATTTATGTTGTTGCTTGATTTCCAAGTTGAAGTCTTTAATAACTATCATGAAAATATGTTAGCATATGGTTGAAGTTCTTGCATTAGAAGTGTAAATGTTGCCATGATGTATTATTTTAATATTCATGCCTAAGCCTAAAGAAATACATTCAAGGTGTTTGATAAAATGCCTAAAAGAATAGGAATTATGCCTTATGACTCATTTGTGACCAAAATTGATGAATCCATGTTTCTCTCTTACGTTCGATATGGCTCACATATTATTGTTATGCTTTTGTAATGGATTGCCGTAATGCCCATGAGATTAGGCTTATGAAATTATGATATGTTTACATGCATTCCTATTCATGTGTAAGCTTATAGCATGCGAATACTTCGTGAAAATCCCCAATGATTGTACTATGAATTATTGACTATGGTCTTGTGTTAAGAAGTGTCATGTCTTGTCAGTTTCATGCTATCAAGTCCTGGGGGTACTTGTACCCGACAATTTAGCTGTGTTCCTAGAGCCTGTGTCATGTTTTCAAGATACTCTCAGTCAAGCCATGTTCAGTAGAACTCAGTCAGTCATGTGAATTAGGAAAACTTAGTAAACAGAGTAATCTCAGAAGTCTCAGAAATTCAGTAATCTCAATAGTATTTTGCCAGTCAACGGAACTCAATGAACGCAGTCCAGTTTATTTCAGTTAATCATGCTCAGTGTATATTCAGATGGGAGTAGGATTCAGCACCGAGTGAGCCCAAGGATGGAAAGTCACTTATTATTAGAGGGTGTGATTCTTAGAAGCAATCCTTGCGCTCCAGAACTACATAGCCAGCGTATGTTGAGACATCAAACCTTCTAGTTTAGAGTAGATAAGGTGGATTAACCTGTTATATGAGGGTTCGATAATTCTCCTTAGAGTACCTGTTAGATGAGGGATTACTTACAGCTTATCCTTACCAGTGGCATGGTATGGATACCCTTCCAATTGGGGTGACAGATTGGACCCAACTCAATTATATTATCTTATTTGGGGTATGTCGGTTAGATGACTACTTCCCACAGTTATAATCTCAGTCTCAGTGATAAAACTTAGATTGTTCTATTGAATTTAGGACTATCAGATACAGTTACCACATTCAGTACAAAACTCAGCTAGTTCCATCAGAAATAGGACTGTCAGATACAGTCATTTAGATAATAGTATATCAGCCATACAAAACTTATGTTATCAGTATTCAGATTCAACGATGTCATGATCTCAGTTACAGTTCACGTATTTATGCATGTACTTTTATGTTCATGTTATTCAGTCAGTTAGTATTGTTCATCCATATAAACCCTTTGCATTCAAGCTACCTCACTTGCATACCAGTACATTCAATCGTACTGACGCATTTGGACTATGGTTTTTTATACCATAGGTTCAGAAGTACGAGCTCTAGAGCATTCTTAGTAGATCAGACGTTCAGCAGCCAGACTAGCAGTGAGTCCTCATCATTCGAGGATAGCATAATAATTTTATTTCTTTATTATTTCAGTGGTCCAGAGTTAGTTGGGGACATGTCCCATCAACTCCATAGTTTTTAGACAGTTTAGAGGCTTTCAGACTATAGCATGTTCAGATAGTTATTTCAGTTGTTTTGGTATTGTAACCGTATTTTCAAATGTTATGATTTATCAGATATTTGAACCTTATGGCCTTTCAGCCTTTTATTCTATATTTATACAGTATATTATATAGCGTTCAGGTACAGATATCAGTCATGGGTTAGCTTGTGGTCCTTTGGGGTCATGAGCATCGTGTAGCGTTCTGGGTACCAAATTCGGGGCGTTACAAAGTGCTTTTCACAAGAAATCAAGGAATCCAAGCTTAAAGGTCCAACGTCTTCATTAAGGTATGTGGGGTTATGAACAAGGATATTCTTTCATCTTTGTGCCCAAAACTAGTTTTAAAGAACGAATTTACATGAATTTTAATTTAGGATTCATGACCAATTATCTTATTTGATGATTATGATGTTACAAGTGATTTAAATGTTGAATTGCTTGTTTATTTTCACATCTTTAAGCATGTGATATGATTTTACAAATTTTTAATCGAGTTTTAAGCATGATATTGTGAGTTTGATTTCATTACTTTAATATTGTTGAAGTATTTCAAGAAGTATATTGAGCATGATATTTTTCTTTGAATTTGCATGAGTTTAAAGTATAGGTTTTAAAGACCTAAGTTTAAGTATTGATATCTCAACAAGATTATGATTTTGAGTCTCTTTTACAAATTGATTACCAAAATTTATGAAAGAAAGTTGATCTTAAGCTAAGATAAGGAATCCACATTGTTCATACAGTTTGAGATTTAAAGAAGAGAAGCATAATTGATTTTCATTACAAACCTTCAAGCTATTTTAAGGTGGAATTCCTAAAGTTCTGAGCAAAAGAATGGAAGTAGTATTTAGCATCGAGTTGGGTATGTTTCTAAGGTCTCATGCCCCAGAACTACATGCCACCGTAGGATGAAGATTAAGTGCCCATAGTGGGCTAAGACAGTGATCACTAAGATAAGATTATACTTCTTTGAAAGAGTCTGACATCTCTGATAACGCTCAATCTACAACTCTCGTTTGAGTGTAAAGCGGTCGTTAGCAAATATACAACGCAACCTGGGTTGGGTGTCGATCCCACAGGGAATAGCTTGGCCAACAAGTAAGCAAAATTACTAAACTTTTGGTGCAAGTCTCGTAAAAGGGGGGATTGTAATGTGTAACGAAAACAATAAAGTAAAAGCTGAAAATAGCAAAGTAAAGAGAGAAAGATTGTTACGTAAGTTGTAAACAATGAGAATTGAAGCGTTGGGGTTATGTCCACCTTCTGAGGTATACGTCTCTTTTGGCTATGAGTGTGTAGAATTCTGACATGCAATTGCTTATAGAGAATTGTAGTCGATGGTAAATCCAAGCGTCTCTCGACCTAAACAAGGACTATTTCACTTTAACTTCTCTCGAGCTTAAAGCGTGTCTAACGGTACGAATTCTCCAAGAGGTTAGTCCAGTTACGGCACTAGCTTTTTAATAGGAAAGGGTATCCTACTACCTTGACATTATCTCTTTTCCAGACAAATAACCTTTCTCTCGAACAAGTTAAATGTTAGACTGGAGTATTCTTGCGTTTGCAACCGCAAAGAATGTAGATTAAGATGAAGAGAATAATGATATAAGCAATATACGTGTCACGAACTCACAAACTCACAGCAATAGATAGTATCTCATTCGGCTTCCATAACCCCAATAGAGAAGTTTAGTTACCCATGAATGCGAAGGAGATCACGATTGACATTGTTATTATATCACGATATTGAGTAATGGCGTGTAGATCAAGTGATAGGCGTGTGGCGTGTTTCCTTGGCTTGGTAACGATTCTCTTGTTGTGGAATTTAGGAATAGAAGAAGAATAGAATTAATGGAAAGATTAGAAGAGTTGTAATTGAGAAGTAGAATGTGTCTCTCCACTAAGGGAGGACTTTAATAAAAATCTCTAGCATGATAGGGTATTTATAATACCCATATCCTACTCCTACTAAGCTAATGAAATAAATAACCAAATCCTACTAGGCTAATGTAATACTTAACCCAAATGTACTAGGTTAATGTAACATTATCATAATCCAAATAAACTAATGAAATACATAACCCCAATTGTACTAGGTTAATGTATCATTGTCCAAATCCAGCTATGTGTCTGTAAGTCCCCAAAGTCTTCAGAAATGTTGTTTTAGCCCGGGACAGATTTTCCATACAGCAGTTTTGGTCCTTAGGCGTCCAAACTCCCTTTCCTTCCTTCGTGAGCTTTCTTTTGCGTCAAGTAAGCCCTAAAATGCTGAATTATGCATCATTTATACCTGAAACTTTACTAATCATGTTCGTTAGCTCATTTATAGGAAAAAGGACTAAAAGTGCATGAAATATATAATTTGTTCTCAAAACTAGGCTAAAATATGGGCAAAATATATTGATATAGGCGTGTAAATTCGCCTATCATCAATCTCTCCCCAACATGAGGTTTTACCCTTAGGGCAACATGACATTGGACTCCATGACGACCCACGTGGTGCATGTCTATTAGAAGAACCTCCCAAAGTCCCTAATTCCTAAAACAAAATAAAAGAACAGATTTTAGAAACTAAGTGTAAAGGCTCACAGTTTTATTCAGATATTATTTTACATAAGATATTAGCTATGAGATTTCAACTTTAAGTTTACAGATGATAAAGATGAGTCCTTTTTACACTTAGCCTACATGATTTGAAAACAGACTTAACTTCAGTACTACTTATTTCACTAGCAGAAAAAGTAAAAGTACAAATTTAGAACTAAGTGTTATGGCTCATAAGATTTATACACCATGCTTTATTTCTCATGATTTATGATTATTAGCTTTCAGTTATTCAAGACAATGTGAGTCATTTACACTTACATACATTCTTTACAAGTTATGTGAACATTGAATTACTATTTTATTTATGCATTTACCCCTACATGCTCAGTATATTCCAAAAGTACTGATCCACATATAAGTCTATGTGCTACATTGTTTAATAATGTAGGTACCAGTTCAGTTCTAGTCCATATAACACAATCAGATAGTTGCAGATTTCAGCCAACAGATGATGAGTTCTCCTACTTTGGGGACTTCAGTTAGATGTTATTTTATGTACCTTACTTCCTTACTCATA
Organism: Capsicum baccatum var. pendulum; assembly: GCA_030864225.1. NCBI lineage: Eukaryota > Viridiplantae > Streptophyta > Magnoliopsida > Solanales > Solanaceae > Capsicum > Capsicum baccatum. Next base: position 106,104,716 of record CM061551.1, read on the forward strand.
TGTATTAATTAGTGGTAGTTGGAGTCGTGTCCCAGCTACCTATAGTCAATATTAGTAGAGGTTTTATAGACAGTTAGTAGAGTTGATGTATTTGATTTTCATTTTATCAGAATGTAAAATTGTATCAGTATTATATTTTTCCTAGATTTTATCTTTATTATGTTTCCGCATGGTAAAATTAGTTATTTTATATATATTGAAATCAGTTGCTTAACAGTATGCCGGATCATGGGTTAGCTTGGGATCACTTGTAGTCCTAAGCACCGTGTGACGTCCAGAGGGTAGTCTCGGGGCGTTACAAACTTGGTATTAGAGAACATATTTTAAGTGTCCTATGGTGTCTGTGAAGCCGTGTCTAGTAGAGTCTTGTGGAATAGTACGGAGACGTCTGTACTTTTCTTTGAGAGGCTACAAGGCATTTAAGAAAAAATTCCTTTATTTCATACTCTAGATCGTGCTGTAAAGTTGTTCCTTCAAAAACTTCTATCAATTTGTGTATTAATCCATACTTCTCCATCTATGTTATATTCTTTAGATAACATGATTAGCAAGTTCCAACTCCTCCCAAGATGATGCTCTTAGGTTTTCTATCAGTAATTTTAGAAGTCACAACGGGGCTTGAAAGGAGCTCGCTAGTATGATATAAATTCCTTAAGTTGATAGTTATTTCCTCATCTTCATGAGTCCTTCAGTTAAGACAGAGTAAGATATGTATCCAGATTCCTCATTAACCCTTCAATACAGATAGTGCTCATAAGAGGAGATAGTATAAACCTAGATTATTAAATAGAGTTTGCGTTCAAGGGATATTGAAAAACTACAGTGTTATGATTTATAAGTAGTATAACCTTCTTATAGTTAGAAGTATGGGTTTAGAAGTGTAGTGAAAAAAAAGGTAGTAAGGGCAATTGATTGAATGCATATATCTAAAATTTTTCATACAATTGAGTTAGTAGTAAAGTGATATGTCCTTGTGTGTTAGTTTAGTGAAAGATAGAGAAAGAGTTATTAGTTAAGGTGAATTGTTGTTTTCTTGAACTATCAAAGGAGTTATTGATGGTATTTATTTTGTTAGAAAAGTATAGGTTATTAATAAAAGTATTTGGTGGTTGAGTATTGTTAATTTAGTCTTCCATTGAGGTTGCAAAAAGGAGTTTAGTTAAAACTTATTGAGCTATGAAAGTAATTTAGGTGTATAGATGGGTAAATAGTCATAATGTATAGAAGGAGGATGTGCTAACATTTTTTTAATAAGGTATAATACATGATTATGGCCGATTATTATTGTCATGAAGTTCTAGTGGACTAGTGTTTCTTGATATTTTATTTTATAGCTTCCAAGTGAGAATAGTATGTGAGGTTGGGTTGTTAATCATGCCTAGCACTAGACACTAAGATTGAACAGTGAATGATCATCAAGGTGGATGTAATGGTTGCTTGGTTAGCGATGCTAGTTATATGGAGGTGAACCAATAGGCTTGAAACAGTAAAATACAAGAATTTAAGTTTATTGAATTGAGATTAAGTATGATGTTGTAGGTATGATGTAGAGGTATGCCTAAGGTGATATGGGGTTGCATTATTTTCTAAGGTTATTAAGTGTCGTGTGTGGTTAGTAGTACCCTTGAGTTGCTAATAGGAAGAAGGCAAGTTATATAGTACATGGTGTTGTTAATAGCAAAGTTGAGGAGTTTTGGATAGATGGTGTTGAGTCTTTTAAGTATGATTTTGATTCTTAAGATTTGGGAAAAATATAAGTAAAGAAGTGTGATCTTGGTAGGCTATGATTAAGTTTTTAGTGAGGTAGATATGTTTGCAAATGAAACTGTAAGTCTTTAATGATGATTATTGAGGCTAAAAATTTAAGGATGGTATATGAAAAGGTTGTTCAAGAATGAAGTCAGTAAGTTCGCAATATAGTTTATTCTTGTGAGTTTAGCATTTATGTGTAGACATTAGAATGAAGAAATTATGGCTTAGTTTTGATGACATGGAATAGACCCATAAGCTTAGAATATTAGCTTTGAGCTAAAAGGGAGATGGAGAGTGCAAAACCAAATCAAGTTTTGAGAATTAGATTGTGATACATGCCAATAAGAGTTGAGATGAGATAGTGATCCCTTCTTACTCTAGAGTATTCCTTGGATTTTAGTCATTATCATACCAAATCCATATCGTGCGTGATAGATCCATGCCAAAGACCAATACTTGTACACTTCATGTGCACTCAAGTCCATTCTCAGCTTCTAGCAAGCAAGTAACAACTTCACTCTATGATTTGAGTTATCCCTCGTGAATCTATAAACTCCAATCTTATGTTGAATAGCTTATAAGTATGAATTTATGTTTCAGAGTATGATCAGTCCAAAACTTATGATCCTCGTGAAGTCTTGTTTATATCATGTATGCCCCCAGTTTAGATCTCCTTGGTGAATCCATAATGTTGATACTCTATTTCTCAGGCCTTCGTAAAGTGTCCAGTTATGCTTAGTATCCCTTTATGTTTCAGGTCCTCATGTTCTAACCTTTCCTTATGTCAAGATAGTGATGATGAACAATTGTTTATATGGGAGAGAGCACATGTTTCTTGTTCACAAAAGATTGTTGTATGCCCGTTTTAGCTAAGGCTATAAGTGTGAAGTAGTATTGAGGTCAAATCTTTAATACATGTCATGGTTAGTTGAGAATTATGGGTATGTCTTCTTTAGCATAGTGCATGAAAGTTATTATTTATGAAGGCATTATATAATAGGAGAAAAGTTCCTAAGTATATTGGGTGCCTAGAAGGTCTTATGTGGTTATAGTGATAGGCTTGAATGCTAGGAAAGGATGGATACAATATGCGCTAGTGAATCCATAGTAAGAGTTCTGAGTTAATCATTGAAGTGGTAATGTATGTTATGCTTAGGGTGTAAGCTCTAAAAAGACATAGAAGATTGAATCATGTGGTTTAGACTAGTATTAGGGTGTAGCATGTTATACCTTGTGATTTCTAGTAGATGGATTTATCAATGCCCATGTGAGAATTATAAGTTGAATCAAATGAGTATGGTATTTAAGGGAAATAGTATAGCTGAGGGAGTATTTGAGAAGTATTGCTGAGCTTGAAAGTAAGAAGTTGCATTTCCTGAAGCCTAGTAATTCTATCATAGCTTATGAGTTGTACATCTATGTTACATAATATAGAGTTGTATCAATGTTTTGATTCCTTATTCAGATATTGTATTCAGATCATTCCAAAGATTCTTTGCTCCCTAAATTTTATTAGAACTTATTGCAAAGAGTGTTAAAGAAATACTTTAATTGAGTATAAGCTCTCAGTATGATTTAGTTTGTATAGCCAACAATTTAGTTTAGCAGTCAGACAAACAAGTTCCGATGGTTTTATTTCTTTCTATTTAGTATTACTACACAAAGTTTCACAAGTAAGGCCATTCCATGAGGTAAAATATTTGCATTCGTGGAAATTGCAAATTCAACTTAGTCCATGCACCAGGCATCAGTTTCAGATTCAACTATTTAGTCATGACACAGTTCATAAGTGTTCAGTGCATGATCTCAGTTTTCTAAGCATTCCATCTCAGACATTGTAATACCTTTGTACGACCTTGGTCTCGTTACCTTATAATTCGTACTTACGTAATGTACTTGGTGATGCCATGAATCCTTTTTTTTCTTTGATTATTATACGTGTCTTGTTTAAGGATAATCCCTAAATGAGAAATTGCATTCTTTATTACATCCTTAATGACTCTTAGAATTTATAATGTATCATTTATCACTTTGCAATTCTATATTAATGATTGTATCATGCAAATCTCAAGTGAGTTCTAAACTTCAAGCATGAATGTTCCTGATAGTCAATAAAGTCAAGTCAACTTAAAATTCAGCTTCATGATAGAATTTTTAAAGTTTCAGCTTAGCTATATCCTTCATTAGACATTTCATCTCTACATTATTCCATACTTTTAATGTTTAAATAAGTTCCAACCCATCATTCGAGGGTGAATGATTCCAAGGGGGAGATAATGTAACACCACGTATTCTTGCGCTAGAATTCTAACCATTGTTCTTAGAAAGTGTCTAGTGGGTGAAGAATGTAACACCACGTAATAGCCCTAATACAAATGATTTCCATGTGAATATAAGTTTCATGATAATTATACTAGTGTGTGAAGTGTCTAGTGGGTGAAGAATGTTCATAGAAATCACTTAGAGCCAAGTTGAGCTAAGAACCTTAGATTCATCCAAAGTTTGGTATTCGATCTTACAGGGGTCAACTTAGAAAGTGTATAAATTTTGATGTATGTAGAATTTTTTAGATCAATACCCACAAAATTGTAGATAATTGAATTAGATTTCCAACAATACCAATTTCGCCTTAATCTGATACCCAAGCAAAAAGTTATGCCCATTTTCGTGATAGGCAGTAAGGGTGTGCGATTGGTTAGGCGCCACCCAACTAAACTTCGGCGATTGACAAGGCGTCACCCACCTTGGATTGTTCAATTGACTGGGCACCGCCTAAGTCATTTCCAAATGCCAATAACACTCTGTTTTGACCTAGATCAAAGGTGTTAAAGTCATTTCACACCCATAAACAGTCACTAATCACTTCAAAATATTTTAATGAGATATTAAATGCATAAACTCCTCTCTTTTAACCCTAAGTAATCAGTAAGTAACTCAAAAGCCCTATTCCATTCCCAATAACAAGATTCAAGTGCTTTTCACAAAAAATCAAGGAATTCAAGCTTAAAGGTCCAATCTTTTCACAATTTCATCGTCATTAAAGTATGTAGGTTTACGAATAAGGATATTCTTTCAACCTTGTGCCCAAAACTAGTTTAAAATATTAAATTTAAATGAATTTCAATTTAGGGTTCATACCCAATTATCATTATTTGAAGATTATGATGTTACAAGTGATTTAAATGTAGAATTGCATGTCTATTTTCACATCTATATGCGTGTGATATGATTTTACAGATTTCCAATCGAGTTTTAAGCATGATATTGTGAGTTGGATTTCATTACTTTAATATTGTTGAAGTATTTCAAGAAGTATATTGAGCATAACGTTTTGCTATGAGTTTGCATGAATTTAAAGCATGGGTTTTAAAGCCCTAAGTTTAAGTATTGATATCTCAATAAGAGTATGATTTTGATCCTCTTTTACAAATTGATTACAAAGATTTAAGAAAGAAAGTTGATCTTTTGATCCTAAGCTAAGATAAGGAATCCACATTGTTCATACAGTTTGAGATTTAAAGAAGAGAAGCATAATTGGTTTTCATTACAAACCTTTGTGCTATTTTAAGGTGGATTTCCTAAAGTTCTGAAAAGAATGGGAGTAGTATTTAGCACCGAGTTGGGTATATTTCCAAGGTCTCATGCCCCAGAACTATGTGCCACCATAGGATTAAGATTAAGTGCCCATAGTGGGCTAAGACAGTGATCACTAAGATAAGATTATACTCCTTGGCAATAGTCTGATGCCTCTCTCCAACGTGATGTTTTCCCCTTAGGGGAACATGACGTTGGACGCTATGACGGCTCATATGGTGTATGTCAGTAAGTAGAACCTCCCAAAGTCCCTAATTCCTAAAACAAAATAAAAGAACATATTTTAGAAACTAAGTGTAAAGGCTCACAATTTTATTCAGATATTGTTTTACATAAGACATTAGCTATGATATTTCAGATTTCAGTTTACAGATGATAAAGGTGAGTCCTTTTTACACTTAGCCTGCATGATTTGAAAACTGACTTAACTTCAGTACTACTTATTCCAAAAGAAGAAAAAGTAAAGTAAAACTGTAGAACTAAGTGTTATGGCTCACAAGATTTATACAGGTTGCTTAATTTATCATGATTTATGATTTTCAGCTTTCAGTTATTCAAGTCAATGTGATTCATTTACACTTAGGATGCATTCTTTACAAGTTATATGAATATTAAGTTACTGTTTTATTTATGCATTCACCCCCACATGCTCTGTACATTCCAAATTACTAATCTATATATACGTCTATGTGATACATTGTTTAATAATGTATATACTAGTTCAGTTGTAGTCCATATATTACAATCATACAGTTGCAGATTTCAGCCAGCAGATGATGAGTCCTCCTACTTCGGGGACTTCAGTTAGATGTTATTTCATGTACTTTACTTCCTTACTCGTATGTATTGATTAGTGGCAGTTGGAGTTGCGTCCCAGCAACCTATAGTCAATATTAGTAGAGGCTTCATAGACAGTTAGTAGAGTTGATGTATTTGATTTTCATTTTATCAGAATGTAAAGTTGTATCTATATTGTATTTTTTCCAGATTTCATCTTGATTGTGTTTCCGCATAGTAAACATAGTTATTTTATACATATTGAAATTAGTTTCCTAACAGTATGCCAGTTCATGGGTTAACTTGGGATCACTTGTGGTCCTAAGCACCGTGTGACGTCCGGGGGGTAGTATAGAGGCGTTACAGGGATACCTTTAAAAACACCCAATCACCAACACTAAACTACAATTCTCTTCTCCTCACATTCGCGTAGGACTTTTGGTGACTGGGTGGATTTAAGCCTATCCTGAATCACCTTCACTTTCTCCATTGCTTGGTGAACCAAATCCAAGACAAACATCTTAGCCGCACTAACTTTAAACCATCCGATGGGAGACCTACACCTCCTACCAGACAAGGCCTTGAAAGGAGCCATACTAATACTAGAGTGGTAGCTATTATTATATGCAAACTCTATAAGAGGCATTCACAAAATCTATAAGAGGCAAATGATCAACCCAACTACTACCATAATCAATCACACAAACTCTAAGCATGTCTTCCAGTGTTTGAATAGTTCTTTCCTCTTGCCTATCCGACTATGGGTGGAAAGAAGTAGGAAGGCTCACCTTAGTTCCCAAACCTCTATGAAATGAACGTCAAAACTGTGATGAGAACTGAGTGCCATGATCTGACATAATAGAAACAGTCTCCTCAGGAAACTGCACAATCTCCTGGAGGAACAACTTCGCAAAATCCTCTGTCGAATAATTAGTCCTCACTGATAAGAAGGGAACAGACTTAGTCTCCTAGCCACGATGACCCAAATTGAATCAAAATAATTTTGAGATCGAGGATGACAGGTAATGAAATCAATGTTAATCACTTCTCACTTCCACACCAGTAACTCAATTTCTCGATACAACCCTTCAGGCCGCAAGTGCTCAACCTTCAAGTGTTGACACATTATGCATTTAGCCATAAAACTGGCAACATCTCGCATCATATTTTCCACCAATAAATCTCCTTAAAATCATGATACATCTTCATTGAACCAGGATGAATGACATAACACGATTCATAATCCTCTATCAATATCCTCTCTCACAACCCATCTACATCGGGAACATATAATCTGCCTTGGTACCTCAAGATACCATTGCCACCAATTTCAAAAGCTAGAACCTTTTGTTGTCCCATATCTCTCTTAGTCTTTATAAAGATAGGATCAATACCTATTTCTAATTTATTTTATACCAAAAGAGAACTACGCCATGTTTTGCACAAACACACCCCCGTTCTCAAAGTCTAATAGAAGAAATCCAAGGTTAGCCAAATGGTGAATATCTTTCACCAATTCCTGCTTTTCCTCATCCACAAGAGTTAGACTCTCCATGGATAACCTGCTAAGAGCGTTAGCAACCACATTAGCATTACCTCGGTGGTAATAGAGACTCATGCCGTAGTCTTTCAACAACTCAAGCCATCTTCTTTGTCTGGGATTCAGCTCCTTCTAGGTGAACACATATTGCACGATCTTATGATAAAAAAAGTATCTACATGGACCCCATACAAATAGTGATGCCAAATCTTCAATGCGATCACCACAACCAATAACTCTAAGTCATGAGTCGAATAATTTCTCTCATGAGCTTTCAACTGCCTAGAAACATAGGCTACCACCTTGCCATGTTGCATCAACACATAACCTAGTCCTACATGGGAAGTATCGCAATAAACCACAAATCCATCATTACCTTTGGGCAAGGTCAAAACTTGAGCCAAAGTCAATTTATCTTTCATTTTCAAGACTACACTAATAAGCATCAGATCATAAGAACTTCACCTTCTTCTAGGTCAACTTAGTCAGCGGGGCACCTATAGTCAAGAAACTCTCCACAAATCTCCTATAGTATCCGGCTAACCTAAAAAGCTCCAAATATCGGTTGGAGTGGTGGGCCTAGGCCATTTCTTAATTACTTCAACTTTCTGCGGATCCACCATGATCTCTTCACTAAAATGACATGACCCAAATAAGTAAAGTTTCCAACTAGAACTCACACTTTAAAAATTTAACATACAAATGTTGATCTTTTAAGGTTTGCAACATGAAATAGAGATGGTCGGCGTGATCTACCTCAATCTTAAAGTACACTAGAATATCATATATAAACACGATGATGAGAATATCCAAAAACTGATAGAAAACCCTATTCATCATGTACATGAATGCCGTTGGGCATCAGTCAAACCAAAAGACATGACTAAGAACTCATAGTGACTATACCGGTTTCGAAAAGTTGTCTTAGGGATATCCACCTTCCTAATTTTTACCGAATGATAACAGGACCTAAGATCAATATTAGAGAAATATCTAGCGCCCTGAAGATGGTCGAACAAATTATCAATCCGAGGAAGAGGATACTTGTTCTTTACAGTAACCTTATTTAAATAGCGGTAATCAATGCACATCCAAAGTGAACCATCCTTCGTATGCATGAAAAAAATAAGATCACCCCATGAAGACATACAAGGATAGATAAAACCCTTGTCAAGGAGGTCTTTCAACTCAGACGGAGCCATTCTATAAGGAGGGATAGATATAGAACGAGTATTCGAAATAAGGTCAATCCCAAAATCAATCTCCCTATTGGGAGGGATACAAGGAAGATCATCGGGAAAAACCTCGGGGAATTTATTAACCATGGGAACGAATTGTAAGGAAGGACCCTTCGAGTTTGAATTTTTAACCCGTACCAAATGATAAAGTTATCCCTTAGAAATCAACTTTTGGGCTTTAAGATACAATATAAAGCTTTTCTAGCCACTAGATAACCCCATTCCCACTCAATGACCGACTAATTAGGAAATTTAAACATGAACTTAAGAGTTTGACAATCTAAAGAGGCATAGAACGAGTGCAACCGGTCCATCCCTAATATTACATTACAATCAACCATGTCTAACTCTGTTAAATCTACCAGAGTTTCTCTGCCACCAACAGATACCTCACAATCCATATAGACTCTTCTAACAACCACAGAATCACTCACCAGGATAGAAAAAAAAGGGATCAGGATATACTTAGGACCAAAACCAAAATGTACAGCTACATAAAAGGTCACATAAGAAAGAGTAGACCCTGAATCAAGCAAGCAATACACATCACGAGAGAAGAGTCGTAACATATGAGTGCTGACATCGGGAGATATCTCAGAGTCCTAGCGGGTAGCAAGAGCATACAAGAGATTTCGACCAGCGCTAGTACCAGAAGTAGAATCAACATTCTTTGGTGCAGGAGCTGATGAAGTGTCAATAGGAATCTTATTTTCCCCTGAAGCAACCTTACAAGGACAATCCCTTTGAAAATAAGCAATATTACTATATTTAAAATACATATTCCTTCTCTCTTTACGAAATGCATGGCGTGCCTACCCGCAGAATCTACAAGAAGGATACGATAGAGTGGACTAAGCCCCACTAGCCTGAGATTGGGAACCCTATGCTGTAAACCAACTATCATACTGAGAATGATGATCACCTAACAGTTTTGAATAGGGAGTACTAGACGTAGAGTAAGAACCAGAACTCTCATACTTCTTCTTAAACCATTTTACACCATCTTTACCACTCTGCGGCTGACCCCCATCCTGATCGAAAAATCTAAACTTCTTATTTTTTCATTCTCATATCTCTACCTACTTCTTCTTCTCTTTCTCAACCTATTGCATAAATACGACCAATCTGGAGAATTCCATATCCTTATTAAATGAGGCAACCTTACTCTCTAGAATCAAATTGTAGGATAATATGGAAGCAAATTTCCACATTCTAGCCCTCATGCTAGACACAAACTCGGGATCATACCAGGACAATTGATGGAATTACAAAGTATACTCCTTGACCATCATCTTTCCTTACGTCAAATTAACGAACTCTTCTACTTTCACCTCCCGCAACTCCTGAGAAAGAAGCAGTCCAAAAAAGCACTAGAGAAATCATCCCATAGTGAGAATTCGTCATTGTCTCCCCTAGACCATTCCAATTCCTCATACCACCAATATGCTACATACTTTAGTTGATAGACAGCGAATTCCACACCCTACACATTAGAAACATGCATCATACAAAACATCTTTTCCATCTCATCAATAAAGTTTTAAGGATTTTCCTAAACTTTAAAACCAGTGAACATAGGAAGACTAAACCTCATAAACTATCCAACCCTTGTGGCCTCAGAAGATGGAGTAACAAAAGCTATATACTCAGACTGAGAAGCTAGAAACTGATCTAACATATGAATAAACTGACGAAATTTTGTATTTGACACATTAGCCTGAAGAGCTCAAGGAGGATTAGAGGGAACCGGTGGAACTTCAGAAGGGAAATCAAGAATTGGACCCCTATACCGAGTCTGTACCCCATAAGCAGGGTGTGTCCAATCAATGTTGGCCTCAAGTGGGATAGAGGAGTTTCTATGAGCTTCAGATCATCTAGGAGGCATGATCTGAAAAGCGAACACACGTGAATTAGAGAGACTCAAGACCTTAGACTTTATAACTTAAAACAGAACAACAAAAAAGGTAAAGATTCCTAAATGACTCATAGCCTCTTCCTTCAACACGACTTTGTTGGACACCCAATGACACCAAACCTAGGCTCTGATACCAATCTGACATGAGCCAAACCAGTTCCTTGCCGTGTCGAGTAGCTCAAGTCCCACGTGGATCAGAGATCACCCTATGTACCTAACCAACCCAAGCACAACATATCCTAAAGTTGGATAAATTCCAAACATATAGCAAGATAGCATACAATAGCTTAAGAAAGTTTTAATGCATATCCATAACCAACCACCGATGACCGGTCAAATGACCAACCGACACCACTCAATAACCATAATAGTCCAAACAAAATGATCCAAAACTGAATATCAATAAAGTGTCGAGACATGCTTCCAACAATAGCCAAAAAAAGTCTAAGACATAAGAGGAAAAAAACACGAAATATCGATTTTAGATGTATGGAAGCTCACCACTTCAATGTTAACTCACGAGTTAATCTTCAATCCTAATCACTGAGCAGAAGGAGTAAAAGTATGGACAACTTTTTCATCATGTAGGGATACAGCATCTAAAGATGGTTAGTGAGGTGAACACTAGCATATAACTCAGGGCTAAAGATAAAATAATGTCGTCAATTCAAATCAAGTCAACCAATTCACAATAACCATATTCAAATATATATTTACTTATCATGTCAAGATAGGGAACAAGGTTTAGCATTCACTTTAAAACCTTAACCTGGATTATGTAGCTCAACTGTCATATAATAGTACCCACGGGTTATATTGGCCCCAGCTCTCACCCCCAAGTCGATCCCCAGTATGTGTGGCCACACGAATCGGAGAATAATCTCATATATATGCACACAGAAAACTCGAACCTCCCAATATATACTAAGGTAACTTAAGCACCCGATCATATAATAATTTATGGAGAAATCAAACCTCCTTAATTATAAAATAATAATAATAAGGGGGACTCAAACCTCCCTAGTCACTTTGAACCCCACCACCAAATGCGATTTCCAGTGTTGGTCACCCGAACCTCCACTTTCACAACTCAGATACACAACCTTTATTAGAGCCCAATTAAAGCATTTATCACAATCTGAATAATGAATAACATTTCAAATTAAGGCATACATTATTGGTATCATTATCCCAACTACACTTGCAAAGTAACACATCATGCCAAAATTATTTCCATTAACCTGGGGAGATCAACCCCCTTTGTTCATTAATATAAGGTGGGGGACGCCGACTCTCTTTGTTCATTAAATCATACCATTGTGTTTTAAATACCTCTTTATATCATGCAATAGTTCAAGACTAGTTCAGTTTACAAATTCCTACATGTCTCATGACTCAAAGCCAATTTCACACTATGGGTTGGGGTCATAACCATTTCAAAAGTGACAATTTTGGGAAAATCACAATTTCCTAATTCATCCACCATACCTATGTACCCAAAAGTTTAAAATCATATTTAAATCATGAATAATCATAATTAAATCATGGGAAAATATTGTTCAACAATAAGCATTCAAACCTACAACCCTTGTTTTCAAAACTATAACAATTACATATGAATAACACATTAATAAATATTCTTTATAACAAATTAACAATGAGGGAAGAGTCACATACCTGAAATAGTAAGATGTACTGAGAGAAATCACCTTTGAAAGCCCTAATTGATCAACCTTTTAAAAACCCTAAGTGTTCTTGAGCTTAAGAAATTTATGAGCGTTGAGGAGTTACTTTGATGTGTTTTTGAGTGCTAATGAAACCCTAATGAGGTTATATGATGTGCGTTTCAAGTTGGGTAAGATAGAAAATGTCTAGAATGCCCTTAACTTAAAAGCTGAAAAGGGTCAACTATTACTATGAGTCAACCATAGACTCATAACCACTCTTTACGACTCGTCAACATGATTCATAACCAGGGAAGAAATACCAAATCACCCTACACTGCCGACCATACAGCTCATAGGTCCTAGTCATAATCAACACATAACCCATTTGGGATATACACTGGACACCCTATGATTTACTTCCCCATAACTGATAACAAATCCCTACGGTTCATAGTGAGCCACTCATACTCAAAGCAAAATCATGCCACAAACTAACATGATTTGGTTACGACTTGTCAGAATACCCTATGACTCATAGGGCGAATCATAACTAGGGTAGTAAGCTCAAAGCTCAAGAAATTTTCAAGGGACAAAATCTGGGGTGTTTCAGAGGGCCAATCATTTTTTTCTCAATAAGAAAATTCTATATTGGAGGACTCTAGATTTGGGATTACTATGATGTGTCGATGGCATGTAATCCATGAGACTGATAGAGGAGTTACACGTAGGAACTTGCGGACCCTATATTAATGGTTTTATGCTTGCGGAGAAGATTTTAAGAGCTGGATACTTTTGGATAACCATGGATAAGGATAGTATCTGATACGTGTAGAAATATTACCAATGTCAAGTTCATGGGGATTTTATATGAGTTTCGCCAAATGAGCTTAATTTGATGGGTTTCCCTTGGTCGTTTGCTGCTTGGAGAATGAATGTTATTGGATATATAGAACCTACTGCATCAAACGGACACCGTTCTATCTTGGTTTCTATTGAATACTTCATAAAGTTGGTTGAAGATTCAACACCGAAGGCATTAACCAAAAACGTGGTAGTAGATTTTATTCACAATAATTTAGTCTGTTGGTTTGTGATTCTAGAGTCAATCATAATAGATAACGGGGCCAATATCAATAACAACCTTATGAGAGAAATTTGTGAAAGGTGTAATATCTCTCATAAAAATTCCACCGCATATCAACCATAAATGAATGAAACAGTTAAGGCTACCAAAAGGAATATTATTCTTGTGGAAAATAGTGGACGATGACAGGGAATGGCATGAGAAGTTAACATATGCTTTAATCGTCTATCGCACCACGATCAGAACATCCACTGGGGAAACTCTCTATATGCTGGTTTACGATTCGAAAGCAGTGATACCTACAGAATTGGAGCTACCTTCATTGAGGATCATTCAGGAGGTTGGTCTAGATGATGCTGAGTGGATTGTAGCAGGATCGAGAAATAGATGTTCATTGATGAGGAGAGAATGTATGCAGTTTGTTATCATCATCTTTATCAAAATAAAATGATCAAGGCATTTAATAATAAAGACAATCTTCATCGATTCACACCAGTACAATTGGTATTAAAAAACATATTCTCTCACCGAGATGAAGCCAAAGAAAAATTTATGCTAAATTGGCAAGGTCCCTACATAGTTCACTAAGTACTCTTAGGAGGAGCAGTAATCCTTATAGAGATGGATAGCATAGTAAGCACGAAGTCGATCAATTCAGATGCCATCAAGAAGTACTACATTTGAAGACACTAGGACTAGTTGTGGTTTCTTTGTACTTTTGCATTTTTTTGTAATGTAACAGAATTATGTATTACACTGATTTCCTACGGCGGGATACATAGGCAAACCATATCAGGTCCGGTTCCCTTAGAAAAATAAAAAAAAACATCATCCTTTCATATATTAAGAACTACGCTCGATCTGATTTCCCTCGGTGAGATGTGTAGGCAATCCTCATCAGATTCGGTTCCTTCATATTTTACTCTTTCATTATACTGAAATATGGCCTAACTTGATTCCACTTGGATACATAGGCAGCCTGAGTCAAGCCCAGTCACTGCATTAGTTTACTTTACCTCCTTGTATTGAACTACGTCATGACCTGATTTTTATTTTTAGGATATGTAGGCAGCTTGATTTAGGTTCGGTCATTACATTCCATATATTCATTTCTCTCCTTGTATTTGAACTACATCATGAACTGATTCTACTTGGATATGTAAGCAGTCTGAGTCAGACTCGGTCGTTGAATTCCATATTTCTTTCTCTACCCTTGAACTACGTACAGATCTTCTTCCTATTTTGAGGATACATAGACAACTTGCAAGGTTCAGTTTTACCTTTAGAAAAATCCTCTTTTTCTCATAGTATATCCCCAGAATATAAGTAATCTCATTTCTAGAATCATAATAGCATCGCTAAAAATCTGAGGAGCTCCACCCAAAAAATGAAGCTGCGTGGGCACGATCGACAAATGAAGGCTTAACGAATTTCAAAACATGTCATAATCTAAAAATTATAGAGGATATACGTAGTATATTTGCAAATATATATATATATATATATATACACATACATATATATATATATATATATTTCATAATACTTTCCTACTTTCCCACCTACCAAGACTCCAAATTTGGGAATGATTGAGCAGACGAGGTAGTGTTGAAGAATTCCATAGACAAAGACATCATCCATAAGTCGACACAAATCAAGACCCCCCTCCCAACTAAGATTTTTTTAGCGTAGAAAAACAGGAATTAGAAGAGATGGCATCGAGTCAATCTTTTAAATGGGATCAGATACATCATGCGGCTTATCACTACAATATGAGCAGAAATACTCTTCCCCTACTTCATTTTTCACATATATATTTATCCTCACAAGTTCTAAGAATTTCATTAGAATTCTTTTGTAGATACGGTGAAGACTCGAGTCAAGGCAACAAATAAAAGGGTCCTCGTAGGAAAGTTAGGCTATTTAACTTTTTCCAATAAACTCTGTTGATCGGAGCTAGCCACCTGACTGCATCGATTAACTTTGTCAATTGAAGAATCACCATCTAATTGCGTCGAATAACTCCACCAATTGGAGAGTGTTATCTAACTTCAATAAAGTTAAGCTCCCGCATTCTAGGACTGAGCATAAACAAATAAAGTCAAGTTTCCATATTTTGATGACTGTACATAAGAAAAAAAGTTGAGCTTCCATAATTTGAGGATTCTAAAAAAGCAAATGAAGTCAAATTCCGCATTTTGTAGATTCTACATAAGAACGCAAACCGACCCTCTGCCATATTGAAGGATGCGAATGAGCAATATAACTCTCCATTATATTAGAAATTGTGCACAAATAAGGGGGCACCCTATCTCAGACAAAGAATGTACATAAGAAAAGAAATGCTTCGTCTTATCGGAGAATCACATTTCAGCAAATAGAGCACATCCCACCAATCAGAGGTTCACACTATAGTAAGCACGTTAAAAGTCCGCTATCATATCAAATGCACCCAAATCCACTATCATGGGAGCAAGAAAACCGCAATCGTAGTAGCATCAGATACCAATAAAAATATCATCATCAAGTTTGGGTTGAAGATCACCTTGCCAGAATGAGACTTTTACTTTTAAGTAACTTCCCCGCTAGTAGGGGGATTTTACTTTTAAGCAATTGCCTTCCAGTCGGAGGATTTTACTCTTCAACAACTATTCATCAGTCGGATGACTTATTCTTCAATTAACCGCTAGTGGGATGGCTTTTATTTTTCAAAAACTGCTCAGTCGATGAAGGATCTTTACATTTTGATCACTGTCCTGCCAGTCGGAGGCTTTCGCAAATAAAGGCTACAACACTAGCTTGAATATCTACACTCTTCTCTTACATAACAATTTGAATCTATAATTTTTTAACAACAACAGGTACTTTTCACCCGCTTTAACCTGTTTTGCAGGACAATGCACTACAATGTGGAACTACCCTCTTAGCAACAAACTGGGGCAAGCTAGCGAAATGTCAAGCATCTTTAGCTACGTCAAGAACTCCGGCAAAGAAACTCAACTCAACTCGACTCAATCATCCTATTTTCACTTAGTGTCATAGCCCAGTGTTGTCTTAATCCGACACTGGGGCAATTTTCAAAATTCGCAATCCTTTTTTGTTGAAAAATCCTCAATAGATATTGCTATCTAACATCTTCACATTCCCAGCTATCCCAAACAACCAATTCAGGAATGAGCGCAACCCTAATTCGATTCATACAAAAAATTTTGCAGTCATCTTCGAAGGGACCCAGTGTCACCATAATTCTATACTGGGAAAATTTTGAGGTTGATCAAAATTTGCTTGGCCTGATTTCTCGTGAAATTCGAGATATATAGGTAGCTCAGAAATTGAAGTTGGAGCACAATCTTTCAAATATTTTGTTTTGCTTGAGGCAAAATTGGTTACATCAACGTGATTGACCAAAGATTTTCACACTAATCTTCGATCAATCAGGGAAACTATTGACACCCAATTTCGGTTCGCTTATTTGTTTGGAATGTTTCAATGTTTAGATGTTTGTCTATTATTATGATTGGTGAGAATGTTTAGTCCAAGTTTATATTTGATGGTTTGTTTTAGTTTTTTAGTTGGGTTCCCTGGTCTTTACTTTGACGTCATGTTTTTTTTTCTACAAAAATAGCATTCGGCTAAAACTTTCATGCAAGTTGTTGGTATTCTATTTTGTGTAGGGGAAAACATGGTATTATTTGTTGGAATCATTATGATTTTTATTGTCTTGCTACTGGTGTTGAACAATGTTCAGTGTTTTCATCTAATGGCTAGTCCAAGTTATTGTAAAAAGGGGAGGAAAGAAATTTTACATGTTAGACTAATACCAATCTTTAATACGCGTATTTGATGTCTGCTTATGTTTGTACTGTAATCTTACTAATCTTTATCTTTTTGGATTGCTTTTTACATGTAAACTCAGAGATGTGGAGTTCCAACATGCGACTCGATTTGATCCGTAGTCTCGGGTCAACCGCTACTAGAATCACAGAGACTTGGAGTCGCAAAATTATAAGCTCAACTCCTAAGCAGAGTCTAATTTTCCTTAGCCTCTTTTGATTTTATTATATACTTATTATGTTAGAGTTTTTTTTTAATAATGACTAATTCTTGTTCTTGTCACTAAACATGCTTAAGATAACTTTGTTTGTTTATTATTATCATATTATTTGTTGATTCTCTGAAATAGTTTAGTGTCCCGATTTTGCAATTAACGCATGATTAATTAACTCGTGAAAAAATGATATAGATTTAACATTTCAATACTTATCTAATTATCTTTGCCTCAAAAAATATTTTTAATAAAATTAACGTTTTAATTTCCACGTTGCGTAGAACAAGAAATGAATTTCAAAATAAACTCGATCGAAAAAAAAAAATCAGATTTCTTAAAAAGTAACCAGCCTCGATTTATGTCAATAAATTAAATAATCTCAATGTTCTATCTTACATTTTATTTTCCAACATTTGCTTTGAGTTTTCTCCAAATTTCAAAGGGGAGTGAAAATTTGAGGTATATATATATACACTATTATACATAAGGAATATTTTATTACATTTTTTTTGGTAGGCAGAATATTTTATTACTATTATAGTTATTTATTTACTTATTATTTTTACTTGATTTTAACTATATTTATACATTTTATATTTTATCATAATATTATTTTATCCACTTTCATATGTTATATTCTTAGTTTCATCTACTATTTATAATACTTATATTGGCCCACTTTTAATTGTTATTAATTTTTATCTATAATTTATACGTTTAATTTACCAAAAAAAAAAAACAAAAAACAAATATGCTAATGTGTGTGACATCCTTTTTACAATTTAATAAGATTTCATCTTATTCTAATGAATAAATTTTCTCATATTCCTAAAATTACATTTTCTTTGTTTTGCAAAGGTTCTATTTATTCAACTTTATAAGTTATTAAATATTATATTCTTTTAAAATAATAAATTTTCATATTTAGTGCACATTATAACGAAATACTATTTTTTTAAAAAAAATTCTTTCCTATTTTTATATCTTGATATGCATAAATATTTTTCCATAAGTTATATCCGTGTACATTGTAATGGTGCAATTTTATATACCTCAAATTTCTTTCCTCAAAATAAAAAAAGGTTTTCTTATCACAATTTTTAGCAAAATAACAAAGTAAATATCTTTCAAATATTTTTCTAAACTGAGTCTAAACACTATCTTCGAATAGGCTCTGAAGGGTGCCTAACACCTTTCTCTCAAGCAACCAAAACCCTTACTTAGACTCTCAAAACCTTTTCGAAAGATCAAAATAGAGTTTTTACATAAAAAAATATTTTTGTCTAATTTTTCCTAGAAAATTTATATGACGACTCTAAAAAAAAAATTTACAGAACTCGAGAGTCACGACAAGCCACCACATGTTGTATGCCGTTTCGATCGGTTCGAAATGGGGCGCGACAAATGTTCTGAAGATGATTGGATCCAACATTATCAGCAATAGTATGCCTGTCAACTGGGTCGGTCCGGTTCAAAACGGCACCAACCCATTAAATGTTTTAGGGTTGTGGGCTGATCCGGTCTAGGTCCAGTTATTAATGGGTCAGTCTGCTCCAGGACCAACAGTAAGAAATACCCAAACGGCTTGTGACCAATCCATATAGTGTAGAACCAATTTTAACCAGTTTAAACTAGTTCAGCCCGGCCCAATTCGAGAAATAGGTCTGTTATCGATCCTTATGTAAAAAAATTAAATTCTAATTTTCATGTTCTTTTCAATATATACTATATATACACACACATATATATTTTAAATACGTTAAACAATAAATGTATAACATATATACATTACATATTACACTACTTTAGAAAACATATACGTATGTATACATTAATTATAAAATACTTTAGACTTCAGTCTATAGAAAATATATACACATATATACATACAATATAATTTATATACTACTTAACAAACTACATGAAACAATATACATACAAAACATATACATTACATCTATACTAATTTAGAAAGCATATACACATGCATACATTAAATATATACTACTTTAGACTTTAATCTAAAGAAAATATATACCCATATACACATACAATATAATATATATATATATATATACTACTTAACCAAACTACATGAAACATTGTACATACAACGTATATGCATTACATATATACTACTTTAGAAAACATATACACATGTATACATTAAATATAACTACATTAACTTTAGTATATATAAAATATATGCACTCATATATATAGAATATATACTACTTAAAATACCACTTGAAAGTTGAAACATATATACATTACATGTTATACTACTTTAGAAAATATGCACACATATACATACAATGTATACTAATTAATATAATAATACTTGAAGTCTTGACCATATATTCAAAAATTTACATACACCACTTAAAAGATAAATTTATATAGTATTTTTATATGCAGTACTAGTTGTCTAAGTAATATTTGCTATCATTATTTTTTTTTTTATTATATGTATATATGTATCATTATTTTTGGATGATATAGTCCTGATTGATAAGACACATAGTGGAGTTAATGCTAAATTGGAGGTTTGGAGGCAAACTCTTGAGTCTAAAGGGTTTAAGTTGAGTAGGTCCAAGACGAAATATTTGAATTATAAGTTTAGTGAGGTGTCTCATGAGTCTAATGTGGTTGTTAAGCTTGGTACTCATTCTATAAGTAAGAGCGATAGTTTCAAGTATCTAAGGTCTATGATTCAGAAAAATGGAGAGATTGACGAAAATGTAACTCATCGGACTGAGGTAGGGCAGATGAAATAGAGGCTCGCCTCTAGAATATTATGTGACAAAAAGGTACCTCTCAAACTTAAAGATAAGTTCTACAGAGTGGTGGTTAGATTGGCGTTGTTGTATAGGGCAGAGTGTTGGCTTGTTAAGAAGGCCCACATTAGAAAGATGAAGGTGGTGAAAATGAGAATGCTTAGGTGGATGTGTGGGTGTACTAGGAAAGACATGATTAGAAATGAGGTTATTTGAGATTAGGTGGGCATGACTTCGGTGGAATCCAAGATGAGGAAAGCGAGGTTGAGATGATTCGGTCATGTGATGAGAAAGAGAACAGATGCTCCAGTGCTAAGGTGTTAGAGATTGGTTGGGAATGGTTTCAAGTGTAGTGAGGTAGACCGAAGAAATATTATAGGGATGTGATTAGACATAGCATGGAGCAACTTTAGCTTATCGAGGACATGACCTTGGATAGGAAGTTCTGGGGTAGACAGATTAGGGTAGAAGGTTAGTCTGAGTTTAGGGTATATCTTTTGGTGTATTACTTGGAGTGTCCTGTTTATGGTATTATTAAGTTTTCTAATACCTATTATATATTTTTCTTTTACTATTCTTACTATTATTGTTTCTCATCTTAGATTGTTCTATTTTGAGTCGGGGGTCGATCAGAAACAGACTCTCTATCTCATATTTGAGGTAGTGGTATGAATTGGATATACTTACCCTCCCCAGATCCCACGTGGTAGGAGTATACTGGGTATATTATTATGTTTATATATTTATGACTTTGTGTGAAGTTTGATAGTAATATATTAAAAGTATTTAATTCAAATTTGACATTCAATTTGAATGAAAAAAATATGTAAGGAGTGAATAAATCTAGTATTTTATTGATTGCAAAATGATCCAAAACTTATAAGTTACATGATTGAGAAATATACAAATTTTGCATCATTTTCTTAACTCATGCATGCTAATATTAACTGGAACTACCATAGGAAAGTCAAAATTAATGGGAGCAAAATCATGCATTGCAATTGATTGTGCGGAGTTCTCCCTTAAAGTCATAATTTCTTCAAGGTTCTGTTCGTCAGCCGGCTCCATCTCCATTCTTGATTTCTTCGTTCTACTCCAATCCAATCTCTAAGGCAAACTAGAACATTCATAGCATTGCCTCCTAATAAGTGTCAGTTGTCTCCAAGCTGTTGTCGGCCTTGACTAAAAGCGCTCTCCGATGCAACGATTGACACTAGAACATTCAATATAGATCTAGATAATCTTGAAAGCATAGTGTATTATCTTTCAATATTCTTCTACCAATCCAGCTCATTGATCCTTGCTCCACGATACTCTATCAGTTGTCGCAGATAATACTTAAGCTCTTTCCAAAAATATGTTCTGTGTGATGAAGGTTGCACCCTGTCCCAAATATTTAAATGAAAATAGTAATCAGGATAACTATTATGTGCCTACCTTTTAGAAGAAGATGGCACTTCGGGATCTTGAGGGCGACAGTTGGAATGATATTTGCCGATACGGCATCAAGTAAATCGACATAATGGTTATATAATGCTTCCATATAACTGTTCGCATCACTCATAGTCGTAAACAAAGAAGTTTCTTCTTCAGGTTTTATCTCTAAAGCATTATAAGTAATAGAACTAAATTCAGACATAGTATTATATTTCATACATGAATTTATTATAGCATCAATAGAGGAAATTGGGGGAAGCAAATAAAAATATTTTTTAAATTTAGCAATCATAGCAGTAATAGCTTCTTTACTATTATTTTCTTTAATCAAACAATAATTGTAGGCTAAATAAGCTAAAATATTATAAATAATAAGATAATAAGCACCAGAAAATTCAAATGTAGCTATATAAAATTTTTCCAAAAATATAACAAGATCAGCAATTGGAGCCCAATCAGAATCATGTAGCATACACTCAGGAAAAGAATTAGAATATTGATTAAAAGTTATTGCAATAGGAACTTTATAAGTAAGACAAGTTCACAAATAATTATAAGTAGTATTACATCTAGTATCACATTCTTCAGGCATAAATATAGATCTAAGTCCATTTTGTTCACATTTAGTTTTAAATTCTTTCATTCTAATTTTTCGATTATTTTCTTGAATAAAGTCAACATCAAGTCGGACCTTTTCAATATAAATCTCAAAAAATTTAAGATAATGTCTTATGATTAAATTATATATATGACAAGTACATTTAACATGAAATATTTTGGATAATGGCGGAGAAAGTTAATTTCTTAACAAGTCAACAACAATCTTGTTGTTAAACGCATTACCAGAAGATGTACATAAAACTTTTCTTTCAAAACCATAATCTTTTGTAGCTTTAGAAATAGATTCAAAAATAAATTTTTCAGTGTGTCTACGATCTTCATCATATAAAAATGCTAGAATACGTTTTCAGAGCAGAGCAGTTAAAGATATGTATGACGGAGCGAAAACTCAGGTGAGGACGGCGGGAGGAGACTCAGAGCATTTTACTGTCTTGACAGGATTGCATCAGGGATCTACTCTTAGTCCTTTTTTGTTTGCTTTGGTGATGGATGTGTTGACGCGGAGTATTCAAGGGGAAGTGCCTTGGTGTATGCTTTTTGCAGACGATGTAGTTCTGATTGACGAGACCCGAAAGGGTGTGGTTGACAAATTAGAGGTGTGGAGACAAACTCTTGAGTCTAAAGGGTTCAGGTTGAGCAGAAGCAAGACAGAGTATTTGGAATGCAAGTTTAATGACGTGAGGTTGGAGGATGAGGTGGTAGTGAAGCTGGAATCGCAGGAGGTATGTAAGAGGGATAGTTTCAAGTATCTCAGATCCGTGATTCAGGGTAACGGTGAGATTGACGAGGATGTCTCGCACCGTATTGGGGCGGGATGGTTGAAGTGGAAGCTCGCTTCGGGGGTGTTGTGTGATAAGAAGGTGCCGCCCAAGCTTAAAGGCAAATTCTACAGGATGGTAGTCCGTCCGGCCATGTTGTATGGAGCGGAGTGTTGGCCAGTTAAGAACTCCCACATCCAAAAATTGAAGGTGGCGGAAATGCGAATGTTGCGATGGATGTGTGGGATGACTAGAGGGGACAGAGTTAGGAATGAGACTATCAGGGAGAAGGTTGGGGTGGCTCCAGTGGAGTGCAAGTTGCGGGAAGTCCGATTGAGTTGGTTTGGACACGTGAAGAGGAGGGATATGGATGCCCCGGTTCGTAGGTGTGAGAGGCTAGCGTTGGATGGTTTTAGGCGGGGTAGGGGTCGGCCGAAGAAGTACTGGGGAGAGGTGATTAGACGGGACTTGGAGCAGTTACAGCTCACCGAGGACATGACCCTAGATAGGAAGGTCTGGAGGGCGAGGATTAGGGCAGAAGACTAGGCCAGTTTGGGGGCACAAGGGTAGGGAATTTTTTTGGTGGGGTTTATTCCTGTTATTCTTCCTACTCTTATTTTTATTCCTATTCCTATTCTTCTTCTTGTTATGATTTCGGTGTTCCATGTTGTATTAGGTATCTGAGTGCTTCCCGATGTTTCCTACTACCTATGCGTTACTTTATATTTATATTTATATGTATATTTATATTTATATTTATATTTATATTTATATTTATATTTGTGTGGCGACTGTCTTGAGCCGGGGGTCTATCGGAAACAGCCTTTCTACTTCTTCAGAGGTAGAGGTATGGACTGCGTACATCTTACCCCCCCCAGACCCCACTAGGTGGGAATACACTGGGTTTGTTGTTGTTGTTGTTGTTGTACTATCCTTCCAGTGAAAAGTAATTGTTAAATAATTATTTTTATTAGCAGCACGATCAAGATCAAAAGTTAGAGCAATTATATATGGAATATTTTTTAATAATGCAGATAAATAATAAACATATTGTGCATGGAGTCTAAAAATATTAGCCCGATACGTACTTCTAGGAATACTTGTAAACATGGAATTATAAATTGCTTGACTATAATGAATAAAAGCATCCGAAGAATCAAAAGACAAAGGCAAACAACCCACAACTATCATTCTGGCTATTTCTTCTCGGTCCTTCCTTTTATTATAATTCTTAAAATTGACCGGTTGTCGGGTTCAATCTACGTTGTGTTGGCCCTCCAACAGCCTCACCACCTTGTGCAAAACTTGGCTCTATGGAGTGTTTTTCTCTTAAATGTCTCATCAATGAACCCGGACCCGCTTTATTGACTCCAATTTTATGCTTATATACCAATTCACAAATTTTGCATTGGACCTTAGTTTCTCCTTCTACTTCTGAAAAAAATTCTCATGCAATACTAGTTCTTCTACGAGATCTTACAGGGGCACAGAGAGGACGGGGAAGAAGATTAACCGATTCAAATCTAACATTAGCATTATCGACTTTGGGTGTCTCACGAATATTTTCATCATCTATATTTTAATCAACCCCATCTACTTCATTATTTTCTTCAATACTATAATTTTAAAGAGTTTCTAAACAATTCATATCGTGAGCAACTCACCTATTTCATCTTCAAAAGGTTGACTAATTGGTACCGGAGGCACACGAGTATATCTAATACTTGAACTACCTCTATCAGAACTGCCAAAATTCATTTTTTACTACCACTATCACTTTTGGGACAAAAGTTTTTAACACTTTTACCGATGTTTCTTAATTTGTTCATATTATAAATTAAACTAAAAAATATTTAAAATACACAAAAATAATAAAAATAAATATTCAACAAATATTACACTAATTAAAAATTAAAATGTAAGAGATAGAACGATAATATCAAATTTTGAAAATATCTGAAAATTGCGACTTTAGAAAACTTCCATGTGATATTTGTAGTTGTAAAATTAAAGAATAAAATTGAGCATTTTAGAAGATAATTAGAATATTTGAGAGAGAATGAGATAATAAGATTGTGTGAAAAATGATTTTGAATTTCTGGTATTTATAAGAAAAAATTAAATTAATTTTTTTTAAATAGGTCAATTGGCTGTTAGGTCAGCCACCGACAGTATAGCCGTTGGGCTGTCAACGGTACAATTGGAGCTAGGCCAATCAACAGCCTTTTTAATTTTTTTAAAAAAATTTAAAAACCAGGTCGGGTAATTGGTGGATATAGTCTAATTTCGTAACTGAGCCAGTCCACTGGGCTAACCATCTCAGACGATCCAACCCAAAATTGGTGGCCCAGAAAATCAATAGCCCATCGGGCTGATCAATTTAAATGGGCCTGGTTAATCTGGCCAGAACAGGCCGACTCGACCCACATGACGAGTTTAAGAAACAGCCACAAGCACCTAAGTATAATTATCCAAAAGTTCATTAGATTCAGCATTATCTCTCTATGCTCTATTAATGCATAGAGCATTATTAGTATTTCATTGTATTAGTGATAACCATCAAAAAATGACATGTGCACATAGGTTTATTCAACAAAATCAAGAAATAGAACTACCAATCAAAATTTCAGAAAAAAAAATCAGTACCAGGTAAAACAAATAAAAAAAATAAGGAAATAAGCTAACAAACACATTTTATTTTACCTGAATATGGACAACATAGACGTAGAAACTGGCCATAATTATCTTCAAGTTATCATGTCATCTAAGGCCACTTTTGTTTAATAGAGTTTGCACTGTACTCCATATGCTTGTTATTGTTTTAAGATGATTATCCAAATGTTTAGATGAATAATCCATTCTTAGTTGTTCGTTAATGGCATTCAAAACACGATTGAATAAGCTGGCATTAAATTGATTAGTTGATTTATTCCCTTGCTTCACTTCAACAACTAGAATCTCCAACATCAAATATTCCATTGATTTTTTCCACCTAAACTGCTTCTCTCATTTTTTCTCTCTCCATGATTTACTGTTACAAATCCAGAAACTACATTGAATAAGTAATACCCAACAAAACACAAATACAAATTAGTAGAAACGTGTGAACTCTACATATACCAAAGAAAAAGAGCAAAAATAAGAACACTCAAAGCTAAAAAAATACTAAACCGTAAATGTATTTCTTTCATAAAGGATCTCCCAGGAACTACAATAGGAAAAAGGAATAAGGAAGTATCAAAAACAAAAACAAGCAACATTATCTATTTAACTATCAAAGTTTCTTAATACACTAAAGTCCCTTATTCCCTTGCCTATCATAATTTATGAAGATGACATGAGAAATTGCATCTCATTTTGATGATCATTGTTTAACTTCTTCACATCTTTCTCTTTGTGTTTTATAGCTTTAACTTCCTTGAGAACATTGAGTAATTTGAACATTTTGAGGTTGAATTAGTGTTTCAACATCTACTTTTTATATTATCGCGTCATTTGGCTGCAAATCAACTATGTGATTATGTAAAATGCACGGTGCTAATACCATATTCACTTGTGTCTTAAAATTTAAAAAGAATTCATTGTCAATCACACAAAATCATCTCTTGAGAATATAAAAAACATATTCAATTGAGGATCCCAATGATGCATGATGAAGATTGAATAGTTCTTTTTTATTTTGTGGAGGGCAATCCCTATACTCTTTCAAGTAACAACGAGGAAGGAATAAACTCCTTACGAAGACCATATCATGCTTAAAAGAGAAGAAAGAACAGTTCTCTAAAACCCAGGAAATGATTATTACTTTCAAGGGAGAGCTTCATGCAATTAGAGAGAAACATCCATTATCTGGAGACGAAGTAGAGACACTATCCAAATTGAAAGAGGCAGTTGAGGTGAGTCTCAGCAAATTCTAAAATTTCAACCTTTTCCATAGTTTAGATATTTGCTTCGAATTTGTTTTATTGCTTATTATGATGAAGTGACATTTTTTCCTTTGGTGCAATAAAAGTGACCTTTAGCTTTCATAGGAATTATTTCTCTTGAAATTCAAATATTGTTGCGCCTGTTTTTCATTTTTAAATGATCAAGCTATATGAATTTTCCCCCAATCATGAATAAACTTTGGGCTCTGTTGACAACATGTATCCAAATCAAACTTCTTTCCAATTAATCAGAATTAATTTTTTTAAAGTTAACCATGAATCTACCCTATTTCATAGTTTTGCGCGGCTAGGGTAGAAAATTCATAACTCAATGTACAAGTCTTTAAATTATGAACCATCTATTTTTTGCAAAGATGACACAAAGAGCTACAACATATGTAAAAATCAAGACCGAATCCTTTACGTATTTGTGCAGATTCGTCATTCTCAGTTCGAAACCTGATGGTCTCTTTCGTAGCTTTGAGCGGCTATGGTATAAAATTCATAACTTGACGCAAAAGCCTTAGAATTACAAGCCATCTTTTATTGCAAAGATAACACCCAGAGATATCACATATGTAAAACTCAAGACCATATCCTTTACTGATTTGTACAGATTCATCATTGAAGTCATCTCAAATCGAAACCTGAGGGTCTCTTTCACAGATTTGAGCGGATATGGTAGAAAATTTATAACTTGACGCAGAATTCTTTGAATCACAAGTAGTCTTTTTTGTTGAAAATATAACGCCAAGATCTAAAAAATATGTAAAATACAAGACCATTTCCTTCATGAATATGTACAGATTCATCATTAAAGTCAACTCAGTTTGAAACCTGATGGTCTCTTTTGCAGCATTGAGCGACTATGGTAGAAAATTCAAAACTTGATGTAGAAGTATTTGAATCACAAGGCGTCTTTTTTGTTGCAAATATAACACCAAGATATAATATATATATATATATATATATATATATATATATATAAATCAAGATCATATCCTTTATAGATTTGTACAGATTCACCATTGAATTCAGCTCAATTCAAAACCTAATGGTCTCTTTGCAGCTTTGAGCGGCTTATGGTAGAAAATTCATAACTTGACGTAGAAGACTTTGAATGATGAGCCAATTTTTTCTTTTTGAAAAGATAAAACCAAGGGCTACTACATATGTAAAAGTCCTAGTCAACACCTTTATAGATTTATCCAGCTATACCATTAAAATCTACTTTATGTTACATGTTTCTTAACCTTTGCATGTCTGTGGTAAACTAAGAGAAGAAACATCTAATTCGTGCGATATCTGTGTCACTTCAAAGTGTTATTGCCATGATCAAGTAATGACATATCCTCCCCCCTTTTTTAACTCATATGACTGAACTTAGAGTAAAAGTATACTCTTAAGTTGCCTACGTAACTCGGCAAGATCAAGTCATAACGTCGTTCAGGATGATGAGTTAATTTTCTTTTTACTTTTTTTCTTTTTTTAGATCCATTCATAGTTTAGACTCATGAAGGCTAAGAGTGACATGCGGTTTAAGCTCGTGCCTTAAGAAGCATAGGCGACCTTCATGAAAAGTACTTCTTCAGGAACTTGCCGTTGATGGGACCAACTCTTACACCATTTTGATCGACGATCATATAAGCTACACTTGAATATGCTTCTTTCACAACATATGGCCCATCCCACTTAGATATAAACTTGTCACTAATGCATTTACTGAGGATTATGGGTCTTCAAATTTCTAAGACCAAGTCTCCTACTTGAAATGATCATGGTTGAACTCTTTTGTTGAAAGCTCTAGCAAGTCGAGCTTGATAACACTCCAACTTTTATTGTTCTTTTAATTTCTTCTCGTTCAATGCCTCTAACTCTGCCAAACAAAGTTGAGTGTTACTTTCAGTTGTAAGACCCTTCTTGGATCGCCATTCATAGTGATGGAATTTATTGTTCTAGTGGAAGAACTGCTTCTACGCCACACACCA
Source organism: Capsicum baccatum var. pendulum (assembly GCA_030864225.1). Classification (NCBI taxonomy): domain Eukaryota; kingdom Viridiplantae; phylum Streptophyta; class Magnoliopsida; order Solanales; family Solanaceae; genus Capsicum; species Capsicum baccatum. The sequence continues at coordinate 106,133,838 of CM061551.1, forward strand.
ATGAATACAAAGTCACTTGGGTAGCAGTTCTGCAGGTCGTACAATATGCCCACAAAGCTTCACCGATCCTCTCATGCCAGTCTCTTTTATTTTTTGCAACCACTTTCTTCAATGGGTTACCAAGTGTTTTATTAAAAGTTTCGGCAAGACCATTGGCAGGTGCATTGTACATTGAAGACATATGCTACTTAAATTTGAACTTCTCATACAAAGTCCTCATGACCTTATTGTTGAAGGGTATTCCATTATCAGTAACTATGTATCTTGGTATGCCATACCTAAAGATGATGTTTGACTTGATAAAATCAATGACATTTTCCTTTTTAACCTCTTTTAGTGGCACGGCTTCAGCCCATCTAGAGAAATTATCGATAGCAGATAAGATGTACATTTCCCTTTTGATGACTTCGAGAGAGGTTCAACAATATCAAGTCCCCACGCATCGAAAGGCCATGATGATATAGTTGTATGAAGATGCTCTGGAGACTAATATATATAATTAGCATGGAATTGACATGCTTGATGGCATGCTCTAGACAGTCCATCACCATTGTTGGCCAATAGTAGCCCATCTTTTTTATGCGAAAATAAAGTTTAGTCCCTGATTAGTGTGCTCTACATGTGCCAGAATATGCTTCCTCTATTATTTGTTGAGCTTCTTCTTTATTAAGACACCGCAAGAGTAACCCTTCGTAAGAATGATGAAATAAAATCCCCTCATGAAAAATGAATCGTGGTGCCCTTCTCTTAATGTCCACTCTTTTTTGCGGCTCCTCGGGGAGCCTTCCATATTCGAGATACTCAATCAATGGTTTTCTCCAATCTTCTTCTTCAATTACTTGAACAGATGTAGCTTTTATCTAATTGAAGATCAAGACAATCGGGAATAACCCACTAATGACTCACTTGCACCTTTGTTGACTCATTGTTTTTAGTATTATCATCGTAGCTAAGTTAGACAGAGCATCCGCCATGTGATTTTCTTCTCTTGGGACATGGTTTAAGAATACTTGATCAAACCTTTCAAGCAAACAAGTACTGTATTGATAATATGGTATAATATCTTCCTTCTTCACCTTATAACTGCCTAAGAGTTGATTTATGATCAAATTAGAGTCACCATACATATCTAATTGTGGAATCTTCATATTCGATGTCATTTCAAGTCCAATAATTAAAGCTTGGTACTCTGTAGAGTTATTGAAATATGTTTCACCCAGAACAAATAAAAATAGAAAGATTAGTTTTTCTGGTGATATCAACACGACGTCTGCCCCTGCACTATCTTGACATGTTGATCCATCGAAGAGCATTGTCCATGTCGGCAGTTCTTCAATAAATAATGCATCTTCATCAAGAAACTCATCTGAAATCTCCCATTCTGCTGGCAGGGGGTGATCAACGAGGAAATTAGCAAGTTCTTACCCTTTCACAGCTTTTTGAGGCATGTATATGATCTCATATTGGTTAAACAATATAGACCATCTGTCTAGATGTCCTGAGAGAACTGGCCGAGTCATAACAAACTTCACGGGATCAACTCAGGAAATTAGCATGATAGTGTATGCTTTAAAATAATGCCTTAATTTTTTTATCACATAAAGTAAAGCCAAACACATTTTTTCAATAGGTGTATAATTTAACTCAGCTCCTATCAAGGTTTGACTTAGATAGTACAGTTCTTGTTCTCTTTTAGCTTCATTATCTTGAGCCAACAGTGTGCCAAATGATCGCTCTTGTGATACAATGTAGAGTATCAATGGCCTTCCAAGTGTTGGTGCCCCTAGTACAGGTGGATTCAACAAGTATCTTTTAATGCTTTCAAAAGCATTTAGATATGATTGATCCCAATGAAAAGAGACATCTTTCTTTATTAGATGACTGAAGGGCTGACACCGTCCAGCTAAGTTAGAGATAAACCTCTAAATGAATGCCAAATTTCCTTGTAGACTGCGGAGGTCTCTCAAGTTCTTTGGCTTTGGCATTTTCTGAATGGCATCAATCTTTGTGGGATCAACTTCAATTTCGCGGTGACGCACAATAAATCCAAGAAACTTTCCTGAAGTAACTCCAAATGCGCATTTGAGTGGGTTCATTTTCTAGTCGAATTTTCTTAAACTCTCAAAAATACTACAAAGATATTCAAGATGATCGTCCCTACACTTTGTCTTCACCACCAAGTCGTCAATGAAGTATTCCACCCTTTTATGCAATATGTCATCAAAAATATTCTGCATCACACATTGGTAGGTGGCACCCTCATTCTTTAGACCAAAAGGCATCACCTTATAGCAATATATCCCTTTTAGAGTTCAGAAAATAGTACATTTATCGTCTCTTGGAGACATTCTGATTTGGTTATATCCTGAAGACCCATCCATAAATGACATAGCTTCATGTCCAGTCTTCGCATCAACCATGATCTCTATGATTGGTATGGGAAAATCATCTTTAGAACACGCTTTGTTCAAGTCTCAAAAATCAACGCACACACATATTTGACCATTTTTCTTTTTGACAGTACAATATTTAAAATCCATGATGGGTATTTCACCTCTTGAATAAATCCATCTTCGATGAGCTTATTGACCTCTACTTTAATTTATGTTACCAACTCAGGGCGAAACACTTGTTGTGACTGCTTTATAGGACGTACCCTGTTTTGATCCCCAAATAATGAACAACTACCTTAGGACTAAGGCCTGGCATTTATTTGTATGACCAGGAAAAGACATCTTTGTATTTTACTAATAACTTGAAGTAGTTTCTCTTTTCTCGTGTTGTAAAAAGTGCACTAACAAAGGTTGGGCGCGGATTCTCCAATCTACCTAGGTTTATCTCCTTGAGTTCATCTATAGTCAATTGTACTCCATCCTCTAGTTGAGGGTGTGCTTCTTTAACATCATCATCATTTCATTATGGAACATATTGTCCTCCATCATTATATGATATGATGTATTGACTTCCTCTAGATCCTCTTTTGTTTCTCAAAGATGCTGGTTGGTAAAAATAATAGTTATCTTTCTTACCTTCAATGAGACATCTGTGGTAATTGACAAAATAGACTTTCTTTTCATGTGTGATGGAAAAGCACTATGAATTTTCTTATCATCAATGTCCTCAGAAAAATATTGTTGTTCATGCTACAACAACGTCTTTCTAGATAATGGCTTTTCTGTGGTTCCCAAGCGAAGAAAGACAGAGTCATTCGCGGTGGTAACACATCTTTTAACACAGTCAAGAGTTCCACTTCTATATTTGTCTCCTAATCTATCAAATACATAGACAAGAGTGTTGATTTTCCTATGCAATCAAACACTAAGGTCTGTTGTGGTGTTTTCTCGCCCTTACCCTTCTTTTCCCCTTCTGTTGAGATGTGGTGATATGAAGTTGTTTCATTCACCTTCCTAGCTGAAATTCAAAGAGGCTCTGGAAATTTGAGTGGCGATGTAATATCCCTGCTTTCTCAACTTTATTTGGGATGTTGTAAGGCCGTGTATTTTTTCACTAGTGACTTCATCTTTGAGCTCTCCTAGTCTTGTCGGATTGGAGAAGTCATAGCTTGATTTTTCAAGTAATGTTAAAGCCTTTTATCAAAGTGACCTTTTATCTTTTCAACTAAGGTATCATTTCTTAAAGACTCAAAAGTAAAGGGTTAGATTTGTATGAATGGGATAGTCATACTCTTCTTCAAATCTTGAAACATTTCGTGGCTAATTTCTTTTCTTGGATGGATAAATTGTTGAGTACATGCCTCTAACAAGGGTTGTCCCTCTCTTCAATGCTCATGTGGAATGTAGCAAAAGACTAAATACTCCTTATCCATCTTTGTTTTTATGTCTCCTTCAGATAATGAGAACTTAATAGCGATTCAATCAGTTTTTTCCTTAGACATCTTAACAACACCCGTTTGCACTCTTATATCTTCTTTTGAACCCAGTTGGGTTGAAGAGTGTTGGTTTCTTCACATCTAACTCATAAGAGTCCAAGTAGAATTTCACATCTGCAAAGTATGACTCTGTCTTTGTAAAAGGATTGATATCCGTATCAACTTCGACTACCTCACCATCCTTCATATACTTCATGTATTAATGCAAAGTAGATGTCACCACTCTATTTTCATGCAACCAGGGGTGTCTAAGCAGCAAGTTGTATGATGTCTTGCCATCTATAACGTGAATCAAAATGTTTGATTTCATATTGCCAATGGATAATTCTATGGATAAATCTATAACTGTTGAACCATCATTGATCAGTATGCGATTGAGATGTTGTTCTCGATTTGCTCCTACGACAAACAAAGTCTTGTTATGTAGTTTAGACCCTAATAACAAATCATCATCTATGAAGGAAATTACAGCAGCACGGTACAACTTCTGGCTTAACATGGTATTCTTATGCTATTGTTGGATGATGCTCTTGTTTGCTTTCTTTGGGTTCCTCTATGCTGGCAATTATATGTGTCGCCCTGCATTGGATATTTTAAAGAAAGATTTTCGAGCCATCTGTGACAAGAAATCACTAGTCCTCTTGCTAGCATTAAACTTGACACTTTTTTATGGTCGTAATTGATCCACATTATTCCTTATTATTTTTAGCTTAGGAAGTGGTATTATTGGAATCGCTCGATGTCTCTTTTTCTTATGAGAAACCAGAGTCCAACCTCCATCCTCATCATTTTTAGAATTTTCGTCTTTCTCTATTGTAGCTTCAGAAGTTCTTCTTGGAACATCTATTTCAACCGGCCTGAAATTCCCGAATTATAAAGAGACGGAGCTTCGCATAGTCTGCGGTATGGAGCATTTTGGTCGATTGACAATACTAGCATGATTTGCATCCATGATTTCATCCATGTCAATGATGATTTTCCCTTTACTTACTAGTGTCATGATTTTCTCCTTCAAAACGAAGCATTTCCCCGTCGGGTGGCCAATAACGCAATGAAAGTTATAGTACTTGGGATCATTAACACTATTAATTTCCTCAGGCCTCTTTAATTCTAGAATATCAATGTGATTTTCTTAGCCAACAATCCATCAAGGATTGTAGGTACGTTTGAATCTAGAAATGGGTAAACTTTTGCTTCTAACTCTTTCAAAGTTGGGCGATGTTTTTTCTTCCTCGACTGTTTCTTGGAGGTTTCGTCTTCCTTCACTTTTTGCTTCGTTGTAACCTTTACTGAAGTTGCTTTCACCGTCATGGATTCTTTAGTATGGATCTTTGGGATCGTACCCTTCTTGAACTCCTTCTTTTCTTTTGTAAGATCAACAAAAGGAGATGCCTTCCCATGACTTACGATGCTGAACTCCATGTCATGTGCTTGTGTAGCAAGTTCTTCAAATGTTCATGGTTTTATTCCTTGTAGTATGTTTAGAACACCCCAATGCATTCCTTGAGTGCACATTTCTACAACGGATATTTCATAAAGGCAGCCTTTGCAGTCCAAACTCAATGACCTCCAACGATTCATGTAATCCACCACAGGCTCATCCTTTCTTTGCTTAGTGCTAGTCAAATATATCATACTCATAGTTCGTCGAGTGCTGTAAAACCAATTGAGAAATTCCTTCTGGAGTTGCTCCCAACTATCAATTGACTCATGCTCCAAGTTGATATACCGTCGAATGCATTTCTTTTTAATGAAAGGACAACCTATTTTACCAGGAGATCGTCATTTATTCCAGCATTTCTATATGTTTTGACAAAGTAGGCGATGTGTTGCCTCGGGTTTCCCTTGCCATCAAATTATTGCAACTTTGGTGGTTGATAGTTCATTGGCATGGGTAGATAATCAATTCGCCTTTTGTAAGGCTTGGAGTAATACAATAAACTTTGTGGTGCTCTGCCATATTGAGCCCTGATAGAGTTAGTTATCATGTCTTCAAACTGTTGAATAGACAAAGTTGCGACCGAAGCAGACTGCTTTTCCTTTTGAGCTTTAGTCTTGACAGGTGACTCCTCGACATTTTTATTTTGTAGAGTAAAGCAAGGTGGGTTAGTAGGATCGTGGATCAATTCTCCAGGGATGAAAGACGCCAACTTATTCATCAGTTGGGCAATTTAAAGATCTTTCTCCTTTACTAATTTCTTTAAAACTTCAATGGTTTGTTCCATCATTGCGAACTTCACATCCATATCAGTTGCGTCAGCCATCAAGACGTTAACCTTGTTGAAACTGGAGAATCAATCAAATCTTCAGATCAACTAAAACGGATGCCAGTCTGAGAGAGTTCATCAGATAGCAAGGATGTCAAGTTGCCCTAGGAGTTGCGATTTCAGACGCCATATGAAATTTACTCTTTTTTGCCTTCTTCAAAGAAGTAAAGTATTCAGATCCATCCCAACTACTGGTCTTAAACTTGCGCCGAGTGAGTGGACCAACATGTTGCGCTCATCGGATGTGGCAGTAGCAGAGTTCTTGCATGAGACATCTTTAGTATTTCTGAAGTCCATAGCACTAGATGAATTTAGTTTGCAAGAGAAAGAGATGGAGAGTAGAAATTGTCCCATTGGGTATACTAAAATTTATTCGCAACAAATTTTCGTGGTGTTGAAAATTAAGTATAAGCAAAAATAAAATAAACAAAAAGAATAATTTTATTTAAATGAATTTTATGGGTACAATTCTGTTATTCTCTTGATTCTTCTCTCCTAAAATTTTTTCGTGATTTCAGGGCCTTCCGTAGCATGTTGCTTGAATGTAGGATGATTTAAGTCTCCTAGAAATACGTTTGGATCTCCAGGAATGTCAGACAACACTTTGTCTTGTCGAGTTGATCTCCAGGCAGAACTGCATTAGTCAATTCTTTGAAGAACTATGAGTTAATGCAGAGCTTTATCCGATGCTTGCAGAATGGCCTCAGAAAATTATGTAACCCTCCTATTTATAGTTGTAGGGGGTAGGCATTCCAAGTGTAAATAACCTCTTCTGCCTCATTCTGATTGGTCCACTCAATTTTCAAATTTATCACAAATGTTATGTGACAAGGTTACTTGTGATTGGCCAAAAACATGTCATTTAGGACACTTGGCGATGTTTCATTGGCTCTTGAACTTGACTTGGATTGCTACATCATTTGAGTATGTGGCCTTGTCTTGTTGGCCTTTATTTTGACTAGGATGCCACGTCACTTGACACGTGGTGTGAGTTTGGACCTCAATGTGAGATGGACCTTGATGAGGAATAAAATGGGCCTATTATTTTTTACGGTCCAAAATAATTTTAGACCCAATAAAATATGGATCAAGTTCAAATTTTATATGAATTTGACCCAATAAATTTTACGGGTCTACAATTGCATATTTGATTTTAAAAAATAGATTAAAAGTCCAAGAAAACAATTAAAAGTCACTTAAGTTATGTTAAAAATAGATTAAAAAAATAAACGCCAAAACTTAATTTCATGGACTAATATTGTATTTGTTGCATTGAGGCTGAAAGAATGTCAAAAGTTGTTGTATTCAAGGAATTGATGATTCTGTATTAGTCCTACTTTAATTTTGAATATCATTTGTGATGTCTTTTTTGTTTTTTGCTTATCTTTTGAATTCATTCTTTCATATTCATTTTTTATTGGATCTAAAACTTGACTTTCACATTCTGTTAAAGGATCAACAAATGAACTGAATTTGTGTTTATCTTTACCACATTCTCTACTGTATGTTTCACTTTAATGCTTACTAATCTCAACATTTGCTTGAAACAAATATCTTTTTAGCAATTTCTTTAGAGTACTTATCATTTGTGGCTAAAATCATAACATCAAATGAGTTTTTCATTAAGCCATTTAAGCGAATGTCATAGAGGATTATATTGATTTTTTCTTTTTTTGTATATTCTTCAATCTTATTTTCATGCTTAGACTGTAAGAGGAGGTCAATGGATGTTTGTCTGCGAGCCTCATGAAGTTGAAGATATAGAAGACTTTCATAATGGGGGAAAATTTACACCCAAAGATGAATTCGAAGAGATTATTCATGTCTCAATGCTCCTCAATACATGAGCTTAAACTTCAAGTTACAAAACTCATCAACGCACGAGTCTAAACTGCAAGTTAAATAGCTCCTCAATGCATGAGCTTAAACTGCAAGTTATAAAACTCCTTAATGCACGAGTCAAAACTGCAAGGTATAACGTTCATTGATGTATGAGCTTAAACTGAATATCACAGAGTTTCTCAAGTTCAAGACAAATATTGAAGTTACGAGGCTCCTTAAACCCAAGCTAAATTTCAAGATTAATTGCTCCTTAACACATGATCTTAAGTTAAAAGTTATAAAATTCCTCAATACACGAGTCTAAACTGCAAGTTAAAGTTACTCCTCAACGCATGAGCTTAAACTGCAAGTTACAAAACTCCTCAATGCACGAGTTTAAACTACAAGTTAAATTGTTCCCCAGCGTATGAGCTTAAACTGCAAGTTATAAAACTCCTCAAAGCACGAGTCTAAACTGCAAGTTAAATTGCTTTAAAAAGTGTCACGCCCCATTTTCTTCGCGAAAAGAGCGATTCGACGTGACTACTCTTTTGGAGATTGTTTTGAAGAAAGATTGTGAAGAGTCTCCACCTAACGAATTAAGGTGCATAAGGGCACCAGTCTAGGATAACTACGAACCTATTTTTTTTATTTGTCTTAGTTCACCAGAAATTTGGGTAAGGATTCAAATTACCTCAAAAGAAAGGTGTTAGGCACCTTTCGAGGTCCACAAAGGTGGTTCCCGGCTGAATTCGTATTTTATGTGGGGATTCTACGTGATCATATAAAGGTCTCTTGTTTTATTAACTTAAATGTAAACTAAGTGAGGAAGTAATTAAAACACATGTTATTTTGTCATTTCTAATTGTTGATTATCTAAATGATAAAATCAGTAAAACATATAATGAGACAAGCGAGGAGAAAGAAATGACATAACTTATAACAAAGGGGACTGCTTTTGTAATAAACTAACTACCCCAAATGAACATGTAATGTAAATAAAAGAGTAAATTTGAAAATCAAACAAAGAAAGGTTTTGGTTTCATTCGGATCAGAACCCCAACTTGTTTAATCATCATTCGACCCACTGGCCGAACCCTTAGACAAGTCATATGTCTTACCTTAATGTCTGTTGGAGATCATCACTTTTGAATGACTACCCGTCCCACCCCACCTAGACTGGTTGTCAAATCTAATTGATTGTGGATTATTATCGTTGATTTGTTATGTTGGAACAATGGTTAAAAATGATTTGAGGATGGGAATCGAAAGTTGATGAAATCTATTATTTGATTTGAAATGGATATTAATGTTGTTGAATTTGGATAAATTTTAATTCATTGATGTTGAATGTGATAGAATCGTGAAAGGTCAAGTCGGGTAAGAAAATAGTAGGTTCGGGTAGGTAAATTTTGAACATGGAATATTTGGTTGAATGTTTAAATGTGAATGTGAATGTTTTCTTTCTAGTTTATCCCATTTGATTCAAGTGTATTTATTTGGTCGGGGAATGCCCTGAGGTTTCATATATTTATTCACCGGGAAATGTCCCGATGTAATATGTCTTCGAAGGAGATTCGTGATCAAGGCCCGAAGCATTAGGTAAAGCATTGGAGCTTAGCCGGACTAGTTTAGAATAGGGTTTATATTTTTTCGCATTTTTCCATTTTGGACTGTATATTTGGACTGGACACTATATTTTGGATTTGTTTTGTTTTGTTTGATTGATTGTTTCTGTGTGGTTTATACATTCGTATTGTCAAATTAGCCGATATACTCCGTCAATAGATCGTGGTCGAACCACGGGATTGAGGGGTGCCTAACACTTTCTCCTCGGTCAACAGAATTCCTTAATCGGAATCTCTATTCGCAAACCAGTATTAAAGAGTCAAACCATTTTGAAAAGGACTTTCAAAAGGTGACTTGGCACACTGGATTATGCCAAGTGGCGACTCTGAATAAAAAATAAAAATAATTTCTTTTCGAAACAAACTTTCAACTTTTGTCACTTAATAATGAAAACTCTTTCGAACCTTAAAATATGATCTTTTGGTTAAAAAGGGGGTGTGACAACTCTGGCAACTCTGCTGGGGATTTTTTAGAATTCAAGTTTATTTTTGGAGTTGTATTGGCTTAGTTTGACATTATGAGTGTATAAACATTGTTTGTGTTTATTTTATAATTGTTGAGTGCTTACGTTCTACGTGTTTACAGTTTCTCTTGTGTGTTACCGCTTTATATCTGGCATCATGTGCATAACCCGAGTTAATTCTTTCTGTAATAAGTCCTGGAGTGCACGTCGTGCACACAAACTCTAGTTGAGTCACCCTTATTTTAGGAGTGGGAGCCGTCGGACATATGGAGTGGGTGGAAAGCAAAGCAGCCATTATCGACCATATGCTCTCCCGAATGGCCTTGTTAGTAAACCCCAACATAGGTCAGCCTTTAGGTCATGTTTATCTACATCACATTGAGATCTAGTGGGACCCACTTAGTCCTTTATAGGAGACTCATCTCTGAAGCATCCTTACGTGCTAAATGTTGCATCTTTGAGGGTAACGTGGTCATTTGACGGACGCTATTTGGGGGAAGCATGTATTAGAAGTAAAGTGTGTAGACAAGAAAGTGTTGAAAAAAAAGACAGAAAAAGAAAAGTAAGTCAAAAAAAAAAAGAGTTTCGTAAGTTTTTAGAGTTCTTTATGACTTTTGATTTTTTTTCTTCATAATTCAAAAATTCAAAAAGATTTTTGTACCTTTCGCACTCATTTTCTCAAAAACATCAAAAAGATTTTCCTTTTATTCCTTTACCGAGCATTCATAATTCGAAAATTTCAAAAATAATTTTTTTTCAAATAGAAGCTTTTTATAAAAGAAAAATTCAAAAAAGATGGTAGAAGTTTAATTTATTTTGTATCGAAAATATCAAAAAGATTTTTCTTTCATGGTTGTTGGTGTCATTTTTGTATGAAGTGTCAAATTAAAAACCCAAAAAGATTTTATTTTCATCGAGTACTCGTGTCTCTCAAGTCAAGGTTTTGTTTGTTCTATAATTCTTAATTGTCCAATCTGGACGAACTACACACCCCTGATTCTCCTCTCGAGAGAGTGAGATACGTAGGCAATCTATTGTGGGTTCGGGGATCTTATTTCAAAAAAATCCAAAAGATTTTCTTCACTCTTCACTTAGAGTAGGTGTTTCATATACATCTTTAAAAAGAAAACTACAAAAAGATTTTTCCTTAATAGTTTCAAGTTTCATTTTCGCATGAAATTCAGATTCAAAAACCCAAAAAGATTTTTATTTGACCATAGTTTTCATTTTGTATAGGGATATTAAACCTGAAAAATTTAAAAAGATTTTCATCAATTATTTTAACAATTTGTTATTTTCTTTTCTTCTTAAAGTTTCAAGAAAAAAAAAAGAGGAAAAAGAGTTTGATTGGCCATTTTGGAAAAACTTCACGAACTACGCACACTTGATTCTCCTCTTTCGAAGGTGAGATACGTAGGCGCCCTTCTTGGATTCGGTGATCTTTTCTAAAAAAAAGGTTTTGAAGAAAAAATGTTGAACTCTAACATATTTGTTGTCTCTTGTTTAGTTAATTTAAGGTGGTTGGTTTGTGGCTTCCTGGATGGTCCTCCATATCACACCTCCAAGGAAGGGTTAGTTGTGTCCAACAAGGATATAGAGAGTGGCATCGTGGATGAAACAAAGAGTCAGAAAATTGAGAGTTTAAAGGAAAAGAATTTGAGACTGAGACAACAAATGATGGAAATGTACCGAGCTTGGGACAGTGGGCTGTCTCCACCTCCGTTCCCCACTTTTGTACCTTAGCGCTGAGCATTCCTCGGTATCATGATCTTGAATATTTGAGTGATAAGCACAGTTTTTAGATGGATCAAAATTAGGGGTGAGATGTGTAGGGGTCCATTCTTTCTTCGGTTCCACAATACCTTGGGCCCTTAACCTTTCAAATATGTTCGCCAAGGGCTCAGTCAAGGGAGTAAAAGCTCAAGACCTCACTCTCTCCGATTGATATAAAGTATTGTGTACTGGATAAGGCCCTTGTTGAAAGTTGGGCTACATTCTAAAAGCCTCATTTTGAGAACCTTGTTGGATAGAGTAGGGTTGGATCTAAAAAACCTTGTTTTGAGAATCTTGTGAGTTGTAAGGTTCAATATGTATCCCACGAGAATAAAAAATGACATGAATCCCTTCATTATTCGGGTAGCCTTGTGTCTGAGGTATGGAGGGTGGTGAATCTTCTTATCCTACCTCGGATGGACTCTTTAGTGTTTGAAAAGTGGATAGCTTTGTAGAAACATCAAAAATTCTCCCCGCTCGAATATCATATTCTAATTTATTTTCAATCGAAATTAAACTCTCGAAACTGTGACCGATTAGGAAGAACATTTTCTGAAAGTAGATTCCATTTAGTGATTTGAGGGAAATTCGAACCAACTCCTCTTCAGGTATGGAAGGACATATCTTAAAAGCTTCTAATTGCCACCGTATTGCATATTCCTCAAAAGACTCATGGTCTATTCTTTTTATCTCCAGCAAATCCCACATTGTTGAACTGGTGTTGATGTTAAACTTATATTGCCTTACAAATCTTGAGCCAATACTTCCCAATTATTTTATTTGTAGAAATCTTGCAGGGCAAACCAGGTGAGCGCTATTCCTGATAGGCTTTGAACAAAAAATCTCATCAGAAGAGCCCCATTACGTCCTATGCGAACTAGTCTTCCACAGTAGTCTGTTAGAAGTGTGATTGGATTTCCACGCCCATCAAACATGTTAAACCTTAGAACTCTATATCCTGGAGGTGACTCAACTTTTGGATGTAGACACAGTTTCTCATACCTCAAGTCGTAAATGTCTTTCGAATGCAGTTTCTCATCCAATATTTTCTCTAGGTCATGAAGCCTTTGATGACGTGCATCATAATCAACTCTCTCATGGGCAGAAGGAAATTGTTAAGAGGGTATGTGTGTAAAGAAAGGATAAGGAGTCACAATGGTCTTTCTTGGGCGAGAAGAAGGAGGGCTAGAGTCTTTTTGGATATTTAGCATATTTGACATTTTGTAGATTATCACATGAGTTCGATGTTCAAATGCTAGACAACCTTAAAATAAAATAAACAAGCCCAAACGAAAGTTACCACACAGCACATGTAAGTTCAAAATATAATAAATATAAAACGAAGGCATTCTAAGATGAAGACTGAGACTTAATGAGTGTTCTAAGCGTAAAGATTTAAGCTCCTAACGCACAAAATAGGATAGTAATTTAACATGATATGAAAATTACAATTGTGATTGTAAAGGGGGTAAGAGATATAGGAAATGAACAAGTTCGACTTTCGCTGAACATCAGATTTGTTGATTCATATCATATTTTTTATTCATCCAACTTCGTACAAAAAAATGATAAAGCAGGGGGGAAAGCTTTATTATGGTGAGATCCAACTCATTAAATAAGATCCTATATATCCACAGGGGAATCAGGTCGATCGTAGTTCAAATTACATAAGTAGGAAAACATACAAAGGAAACTACAAATTGTAAAACATGAGGAAATTTCAAATGTTTGGGAGTCTAGAGTAGAGAATCAACATGATATCTTCTTCACCAATGTCAAAAGTGTCAGACAAGTATAGAAAATCAAGCAGCATTAAGATTTGGCTTCATCAAGTTTATCACCTTGGCATCGATCAATTTTTGAATCATGCTCTTCAAGGTGAAGCACGCCTTAGTAGGATGTCCTCTCATTCCAGGGTGATAGGCACAAAATTAGTCAGGAAAATACTGCCTAGACTTAGTATCAGTAGGTACAGCAGCAATGGGTGTGATGTAGCCCGCCTCCTTGAGTCATTCATACAACTATTCTATGGGTTCACCTACAGGAGTGTATTATTTTGGTGGATTGTTTTGGAGGTCGTATTGAGGTTTGGTGGATTGGTAGTTTGTTGGTAGATTTGGTAAGACATTAGAAAGTAGTTTGATATTGAAGCAACAAATGGAGGTCGGTACCAAATAGTCTGTGGAAGAGGTTTTGTGAAGAACTGGGGATAATAGGCTTGGACATAATTGGATGTTGGAACGGTTTCTGGAGTTGGGTACCATATCAGTTGAGGTTGGCGTGTACTTGCTTCAGGATTTAGAGGTTTGGATGTCTCATTGATGATCGTCTTCCCCTTGTCTCTGAACTGTGGCTCGACCCAACCAGTCTCGATTATGAGCTTTCTTTTTAGCTGATTGTCAAACCGCCTAAGAAAGTCATTTGCTAAATTGTCCCAAGAGACCTATTTGCTAGTATTATTTTTGGCGTACCACATCAATGCTGGACCAATGAGTGAACTAACGAAGAGTTTCGTCTTCAGGCTATTATCTTTTCCTATAATCAATAGCTTATCGAGGTACTCCTTCAAATGGGAATGAGGGTTTCCCGACCCATCATAGAATGGAAAGTTCAAACCCTCGATTTTCTCCTTGTCTTCTTCCATTGATTTGGATGACTTATTCATTTTGGGCTGTTGAGATGATCCTGCCTCATTATCAGGAACCTGTCCTTTTATCTCCTTATTCTCACTCGTATTTATCAACTCAATAAGTGTTTTTTGCAGTGCGATTGAATACAGACTTGGAGACCCTTGTGCCGTAAAATCAAGCATGGGTGAGGTTGTCAATATAGGGGATGACACGGTGTAGGTGGGAGCAATAAAGTTAGTTTCGGATAGTGGCTCTGGAAAATCTGGTGGCATATCAACTAAACCTCAAAGACCAATCACTATTCCCCTAATTCTCTTGTTTCTTTTTTCCATCCTTATGATGCTTGAAATGACTCTGTTTTGATGTGGCCCCAAACCCTCATACTCGGCTTTGCTTATTAACGTGATTGATGAATGTTGCTTGACTAGCCATTTCTAATGTTCAACTTTTGGTCAACCTTAGAAGAAAGGACTTATAATTAGAAACAAAGAGTACGCACGGGAGTCTAGAATGAATATACTACTCATTTGAGAATAATGAGTTATGCTCATTCAAAGTGAATAAAAGTTATGAGAGCTCTATGTAATTTAGAGATTGTGAAAGCTAGAGTACGATACGAATATGCTGATATTAATGTCCGAGGATCATGGTAGGACACTACTATGTAAACGTTAGAAGCATTAGGAAGAGGATATCCTAAAATGATAAGTTGCACTAAGAGATTGTGAATAAGGCTAAAACCTTTTGTCAAAGCCAAAGTTGAGCCTAGAGATGATTAATATGCGAACGGATAAGTCAAGAGGATAATTGAAGGAAAGTTTTGAATAGGCCCTAAGAGTGTATTGTAGGGAGCTAACATGACAAGAATTTTAAGAGTAACGAGCTCTAAAGTGAGGAATACTAAATGTAAGGAGTGACTACGGCAAGAACGGAAACAACAAGATAGGAAAGACGTCAATACATATGTAAAAATACAACACATATCAAATAATTGTGAGTCCCTTTGAGGTCGTGAACCTCTTTGGACTTTGAATGAGACTAAAATTCAACGCGTCAAGGATGCCAAGGCCTCCTACATTGAATGGGATGCATATTCCTTAATAAAAAAAATATGTATCCAAGACCTAAAGGACAAGAGTGGGTTTATGACATGATTCCTTCGAGTGGACTACTCGAGAGTGGGAAAGCTTGTGACTATCGACGCACCGCTGATTGACCATTTCGCAAGGCATTTCTCGAAGGCTGTTTTAGGAAAGGACGTTCGTGCTACCATGCAATCGTCCATAAAAAAAATAAAAGAGGTTCTAAGTGGAGAAAAGTATGAGAGGGATGCCAGTTATAAAAAGCAGTAACACATACCACATAGCAACATTCAATAGCATGCTTTAGCAATATAAAAATAAATAAACGTCAATGCACATAAAAAGGGAAAGTGCAGAAAAGATAGACATGGATAAAAACACATAAAAATGAGAGGGTGAAGGGGCTAACACATAAGCATAAAACATTATAAATGCAATAAAGGGAAAAGAGATAAAGAAATTACGAAGAAATAAAACAAAAAATGGTAATAAAATTCCACATAAAACAAAAACTCGTAATGGTTAGAACCGAAGATCACCAGTAGAGTCGCCATTCTGTTGCGCCCCATTTTCCTAGCGAAAAGCAAAATTCGATGTGACCACTTTTTTTGGAATTGTTTTGAAGGGAGATTGTGAAGAATCGCCACCTAATGATTAAGGTGCGTTAAGGCACCGGTCTAGGCTAACTATGAACATATTTTATTTTTTTGTCTTAGTTCACCAGAAGTTTGAGTAAGGATTCAAATTCCCTTGAAAGGAAGATATTAGGCACCTTTCGAGGTCCACAGAGGTAGTTTTCGGCCGAATTCGAATTTTACATGAGGATTCTACGTGATCAAATAAAGGTCTCTTGTTTTATTAACCTAAATGTTAACTAAGTGAGGAAGTAATTAAAACACATGTTATTTTGTTATTTCTAATTGTTGATTATCTAAGTGATAAAATCAGTAAAACATATAATGAGACAAGCGAGGAAAAAAAATGACATAACTTATAATAAAGGGGACTGCTTATGTAATAAACTAACTACCTCAAATGAACATGTAATATAAATAAAAGAGTAAATTTGAAAATCAAACAAAGAAAGGTTTTGATTTCATTCGGATCAGAACCCCAACTTGCTTAATCATCATCCGACCCACTGGCCAAACCCTTAGATAAGTCATATGTCTTACCTTAATGTCTGTTGGAGATCATCACTTTCGAATGACTGCCCGTCCCACCCCACCTAGGATGGTTGTCAAATCTAAAGGCGTTCTAAGACAAGGATAAAACTAGCGTTTTAGAATACCTATCGCCCTACTTATCGTCCAAGAGGCATTGGACTTTGCTATTTTGAATTTTTGGTCTAGACAAAACAAAGCTATGTTTCCCCAAGACTCAAAGCGCGTAAAACATAAAGGACGTCAAGTAGCAAGTAATGTCTTATGTTAGCCTCTTGGTTATTAAAGAGTTGATTAATGTGATTAACAAGCAAAGACACATAATTATTTATTATATCATTAACCTATAGGCATGATATCTATGCATTAAACAATTGTTAGTATAACAAAATGTAACTATTGTTCATGTCAAAAATTATGTTGTAAAATAATTTAGAAGGGCATGTCGAAGCAAATGTGATAGAATAAGAACTCTAATGTAAGCATAATGTCTAAGTGAAAATTAATTGTTAATTGATGAAAGGTAATTGTCAAATCACTAAAAATAATGTTGTAAACTTGTTAAAACAGAGTATGTCAAGATAAAGTAAATATGTTAAAGCATGATGCCCATTAATTTTGTTACGCGAAGCATATTGTAAAAGAAAAGTTGGAACTTAATTTTAGGATACTAGCAAAAATAATTAACAAAAAAAATATTGAAAGTTCATTTAATTCAATATCTAAAAAGTCATTTTTTATTTCTTAAAGTGCTGGAAATTATTTGTATGTTAAAAAAAATATTTAATTGCTGAAAATCGTCAAAAACAAGCTGAGAATGATATTTAATTGCTGAAAAATGTAAACAACAAGCTGAAAAATGATATCTAATTGCTGAAAATTATTAACAACAAGCGAAAAAATAATATTTAGTAATATTTTAATTGCTGAAACTTATTAAAAAATACAGAAATATCAATACATGTGTTGGAGATTACATGTTGAAAATTATTATTAAGCTGAAAATGCATAGAAAAGCAAATAAAATGCTAAAAAATGATTTTTTTTATTTTATTAACAATCCCTAAAATAATTTTGTCATGTTGAAAGCCTATTAAGGATGCGATTTCTAAGTGGTAAAGCGAATTTATTATTAATCCTAAGGATTTGCTTGAGTGATTCACGTAAGCACATAAATACATAAACCTAAGTTATGTTGCCTACGGGATTCATAGAGCACATAGATTCCTCCCCCCCCCGAGCAGTCCCCAATTTTATTATTACATCAAAAGGTTTACAAAAGTTATTACAATAAAATGAATAAAAATAAATAGTTAAAAAAAAAAAAAAAAAGGACGGCCCCTTTCCTAATATCCTGACGACTCTTCAAATTCCCGAAACTATCTATTTACACCTGCGAGATAATGTATAATAGTAGTACAAGAGAAAATATAATATAACACGGACATAACAATCAAACACCGAATGATTTCTATAAACATGTTTACTAGCGTCATCACATAAAGTGTAAAAAATTACATCGATAATGACTTATCGGTTGCCGATAACAAATAATAAAAAGAAGAAGAAAATCAAGAAGCACAGGATCCACGTATGAATTGTTGCAGAACAGTTAAGATCAATGCTCCAAAAAATAAGTACAAAGGAGTAATAAAGTAAAATTGTTTCTTGTTTGCTTAATGTTTTTCGTATCATAGAGTGTATGTGTTGTAAGTTGTTCTTAAAGAATGAAAAAGGGATTGTTTCTATAGCAAAAGGGGTAGTGGAATAAAAGAAAGAAGAAAATTCCCATCAATCAGCAATCAATATTTTCCAAAAATAGAAATCGAAAGAGTTATATTTACAATTAATCACAATATTAATGTCCTTAATCAATCCAGAGTCAAATTATCATAAATAGATAAGTAGAAAGATACTAATTTAAAGGAGAATAAATAATAATAATAAAACTTGTATTATCATTAATATTTACCATATATGTTAATGATTGATTGACAAACCATAAGGCCATTAGGCATAGTAATCAAACTAAATCAATTCTATATTATCGGTCAAAGTAAAATGGAATAAGCACAAAATTACATAAACACTGATTCAAATTTCTGATAATATCAACTGAATCAAAATATAATCCAGGCACAATATCCTCAAGTACAAGTAGGCATCAGTAATCATATTGAACATCACAAAGAAAAAATTGGGGAAAATTCTCGCGTATGACAGCGTAGATAATTAATCAAACACACATCTAAAAAAAAGAGGGTTTTGCCAAAAAATACTTGACCAAAGTAATCTCAAACCATAAAAATCTGTCACATTAGCAAGAAAAAGAGGCTTTTGAGACTAAACAAATAAAATATAAAATTAAACCTGAATGGGTTCTCAAGAACCCATCATTTTTTATGAAACTTGATCGGAATAGGCAGGTGTTAAGGAGCGATGGTTATTGGTATTGGTGTGGTGGTACGGGCTGCTGGCTCATGGAAGGCTGGTGGCGTTGGTTGGGTTGGTGTTTGGAGCTAACTGGTGGAGATGAAGGAGAAGGCTCGCCGGCAATGGGTGGATGGCTGAAGTAGTGGCGGTGTTGGGTTGCTCAGCCGGTGGCGATGGTGGATAGAGTGAGGTTCGCTGAAGATGGTGGTGCGACAGTCTTGGAGGTCGTCCGTTGTTGTGGCTCCGGCGGTCTGGCTACTTTTCAGAGAGAAAGAAAGACGAAAAAGAGGAAGATTTAAGGTGATGGAGAGGTTTGGAGAGAAGAGAAAGGCATTTGGATGATGGTGCCAGCCGTTCGGTGTCTATATCTGGCAGTGGCGCGGAGGCGGCTGGTGTAATACTCCAAATTTTTCCTAAGCTTGATTTCTCCTCGAGAAGGTTAAGGAGTGACTTCCTAAGTGAGTATCATTTTAACCATATAGAATTTTCCAAATTTCAACTTTTTATCACATGGGAAATTTGATAAGCTTTCCGTCGATATAGGATTCACCCAAATCCGATACCCGGACAAGAAGTTATGGCTAATTTAAGTCCTAGTCATAAAACATCATCATTTTAGTGCTTGGCGCGTCGCGAAGAGGGTCTATTTGACAATTGTAATTTTTAGTGGAACTCTGTGATAGCGGTACATCGCGCTGAAGTTCCAGGTCCCAACTAGTGGGACAACGCGATAGCACCGCATCGCGGTGACCCCAGAATCTCGTTTGTCAAATTCCAGTGAGCCACCGCGATAGTGGCGCATCGCGGTGGCCCATAAAATTGGGTTTTCCAGTTTAATTTTTTTATCTTCATACAGAAGTTAAAAAGGGCACTTGGACTTTTTCCAAGCCTCTTAAACCGTACAAACACCAAATTGAAGCCATTTACAAGCATTCTATGAAATTTTTCTCAAAATTTCTCGCAATAAAAACCCTAAGTACCAAAAACCTCTTCCAAGGATCTCAAGAATTCACCATAGCTTTTTCAAATTGAATCAAGATTCAAGGTTCCCAAGTCAAGGGCTTTAAGAACCCTCATCAAAAAGTACGAGAAAGAGTCTCAAGCAAGTTTATCCACCCAAGTTCATAATCTGAGGTATGTGGGGTTTGAACAAGAAGACTCTTTTAGTTCTTGTGCCCAAATTATTGATTTTTATTAAAGAATTTCATATTTTTGCAAGTGGGTTTATACCCAAATTACTTTATTTTGAGATTATGAGATTACGAGTTGTTCAAGTCTTGATTTGCATAATTATTTCACTATTTTATGACATAAGTTGAGAAATTATGCTATGAGTTGCACATCCTTGTATCGATTTGATGTTTTCAAGATTGATGTCATGATTTAAGCTTTGTTATGAAACGGAGATTATTTGAGCATGAGTATAAGTTTTAAATCAAGTATGAGTTTTAATGTTTCTTGAAGAGTATGTTGTTTAGTACGATTCAATCAACAAGTACTTTGATTTTAAAGAAAGATTACTTTTGATCCGGAGTTAAGATAGGAATCCACATTATTTAATCTTTATATAGACCTTTGAGTTGTTTTGAGGTGCATTTCCTAAGAGTTCTGAGCTAAGTATGAGAGTAGTATTTAGCACCGAGTTGGGTATGATTTCAAGGTATCATACCCCACAACTACGTGTCACCGTAGGACTAAGATTTATGGGCCCAAGGCTGAGATAGTGATCACTGAGTTGAGGTTATACTCCCTGGCACGAGTATGACGCCTCTCCCCAGCGTGAGGTTTCTTTCTTAGGAGGACAAGACATTGGACTCCATGTAGCTCACATGGTTTATGTTGGTTAGAAGAAACTCCCGAGTGTCCAAAGTTATGTAATTCCAAGAGTCACAGAGTTCCAAGTCTTAAAGTTTCAAAGAGTCCTGAGTCCTTGAGTTTCAAAGAAGTTTTACTCTACATAAGATAAAAGTATGAGTTTGAAAGCATTGTTTAAAGTTCCTTTAGCCTTCAAGTATTGAGAATAAGAGGATAGTAGAGATTTTAAAGTTAAGTATAATGACTCACGAGATTTGTGTTACATGCTTCATTATACATAATTTATGAGCTTTACATTTTAGACTTATTCAAGCTATGTCAGTCATTCCTAATTGCATGTATGATTTGATTAAAGAATATTGATAGTGTTTTATGTAAATGCATACACCCTCATATGCTCAGTACATTCCCAAGTGCTGATCCACATATACGTTTATGTGCTACATTGTCTTATAATGTAGGTTCAGGTGCTCAGTTCCAGCCTCTTCAGATTTTCGAGTACCTTTGTCTACATCTCTGCAGTGGTAAGTCCTCATGGTTCGAGGAACTATCTTCAAATATTTCAATATTTTAGTAGATATAATATTGCTTCCAGTTCAATTTGAGTCAGTTGGGGACATGTCCCAATGGCTCTCTAGTCATGGAGTAGTAGAGGCTTTGTCAGACTAGTTATGAGATTGTTAGTATGTTGAGATTTCCAGTATTGTGGTCGTTTGGACCAAGTATTTTCATCGTATTTCCTATCATTTGATATAACAGTACCAGTGTTTTGTTTATTTCATTTTGAAATAAGTTATTATATGTAGTAATAGGCTCAAAGGGTTAGCTTGGGGCTACTTGTAGCCTTAAGCACCGTGTGACGCTTCGGGATGAGATTTCGGGGCATTACAACAAGTGGATGACTGGCGGCGGCTTCTGTTAGAGAGAAGAGAGACAAAGGAGAGCCCACCACCCCTTGTGCAGCTGTTTTTTGGTTAAAATAGATTAGGGTTTGATTGTTTTTTATTAAAAGAAAAGAAGAGGATATTTTGATCTCAGACGTTGGATCAATATTGATCAACGAATGAGATTAAAATAATATGATGGTGATTTAAAAATTGGGTTAAAATTGAATTTTAAATTTGGAATCAAAAATTGATGTCAATTTGGCTAAAATTGACATCAATTAAAAATAACAATGGCTAAAAATTAAACATATAGAAATTGAATAAAATAGGCTAGTATTTTTAAAAAATAATTAATAATAATAATAATAATAGACAATGTATTTGTAAATTATGAGTGTACATATTTGGGAAAAAATAATTTAATAAATATTAATAAAATTATGTAAAATGTCGTATTTGAATTAATAAATTGTAAAAATGATACTAAAAAGTAACAAAATAATTTTTGCATTTTTTAAATCATGAATGTGACATGTCAATATCTGTTTGATACTAGAATAATGTGTAAATAATAATAATAATAATAATAATAATAATAATAATACTAACATTTATAGTTAAATAATTTTGTCACAATAGCATCATCGAGTGGTCAAAATTGGGTGTCAACAAAAAGCACGAGCTTAAACTACATGTCACGAAGATGTACAAATTTGAGTCAAATCTGCAAGTTGTAAAGCTCTTCAAATTTGAGCTAAAACTTCAAATCACTTTTTAAATTCAAGTCAAATCTTGAAATCATAGAGCTCTTCAAATTTGAGCTAAGTCTTTACGCCATAAAGCTCATCAAATTACGAGCAAAATTTCAAATTGTGAAGCTCTTCAAATTTGAGTGAAGTATTCAAGTTAAAATGCTCCTCAAAATACGAGCCTAAATTGTATATCACCAAGCTCTTCAAATTTGAGCTAAGTCTTACAAAGCTCATAAACCTGCAAGCTAAATTTTCAAATCACAAAGCTCTTCAAATTTGAGCTAAGTATTCAAGTTAAAATGGTCCTCGAAACACGAGCCTAAACTATATATCACCAAGTTCTTTAAATTTGAGCTAAATGTTACAAAGCTCTTCAAATTGCGAGTGAAATTTCCAAGTTGACATGCTCCTTAAAACACGAACCCAAACTGTATATCACCAAGCTCTTCAAATTTGAGCTAAGTATTCAAGTTTAAATGCTCCTCGAAACACGAGTCTAAATTGTATGTCACCAAGCTCTTTAAATTTGAGCAAAATCTTCAAGTTGAGACACTCCTAAAGGCACGAGTATAAACTACATGTGCATTCTTTAAGGCACGAGTATAAACTGCATGTCCACCCTTGGCCCGCAAGAGTATAAACTGTGTACGGCTCAAAAAAAATGTCCGCTAGATTGAAAACCTCGAAAGAGGCAGCCCAGGCAAAATTTAGGACCAAAAAAATTATTTTAACAAAAAATAAAAAAAACACTCACCCAGAACTACGTTGTGACTTGATCCTCTTCACTGAGGCACGTAGGCACTTGGAATCTCATTCTGAGTTCAGTTGCATGAGTGTCAAAAAATATATATATTCCTGAAATATCCGCCATTACCAAGTATAAAAATATTCTAATTAAATTTTGAGACTCACTCAAAGTATTAATGGCTCAATAGGGGCAAACTCCAATGAAATATCAGCTTCGCTCATATAAGATGAAGTCTCCAAACTCCCAAAATTTGAAAGTTGAACAACTCAAAATGCCAAATTTGAGAGTGAAAGTTGACAGAATCTCCAAGTTTTCAAATCAAGCCCTCCAAAATTTTCATGTCTTAAGGTGGCAAGATTTGTCCCTTTGCACCTTAAGTTGGTCTCTTTACGAATTTATCTTTAAGAAGATATAAAAAAGTTTGCAAGCCTTAAGGTGGACAAAATTTGTCCCTTTGCACCTTAAGTTGTCCTCTTACGAGTTTATCCTTAAAAGAATCTCCAAAACTTTCATGCCTTAAGGTGGACAAGATTTGTCCCTTTACACCTTAAGCTGGCCTCTCACGGGTTTATCCTCAAAAGGATCTCAAAATTTTGATGTCTTAAGTTGGACAAAATTTGTCCCTTTTCACCTTAAGCTGGTCTCTCAATGTTTTATCCTTAAAGGGATCTCAAAATTTTCATACCTTAAGGTGTACAAGATTTGTCCCTTTGTACCTTAAGTTGGCCTCTCACGGATTTATCCTTTAAAGGATCTTAAAATTTTCATGCCCTAAGGCGGACAAGATTTACCCCTTTGCACCTTAACCTAACATTTGAACTGATTGGTAATTGTTATGGGGCTATACTTGAAGCCGAACTTGTCAAGTCTCAAAGTGACGGAGGCGAAGTTAAACTCACACACCTTAAGCTGACCATACTTAAAGAAGACCATTGCATAAGTGCATCAATGAAAGAGCTCATACTTAAAAAATACCATCGCATAAGTGTATAAGTGAAAGGCCCATACCTAGAGAAGATCATCGCATAAATACATCGATAAGAGCCCATATTTAGAGAAGACCATGATATAAATACATCGGTAAAAGGGCCCATACTTAGAGAAGACCATTGCATAAATGCATAGGTGAACGGGCCCATACTTAAATAAAATCATTGCATCTTGAAGCAGAATTGGTCGGATCTTAAGGTAACGAAGGCGAAGTTAAACCCTCCCACCTTAAGTCGACGTCCACCGTCTTCAAATAAAATCTTTCAAACTTAAGGTGATGGAGGCTAAGTTAAAATCTCGCACCTTAAGCCGATGTCCACCGTCTTTAAGCAAAATCTTTCGATCTTAAGGTGACGGAGGCGAAGTTAAACTCTCGCACCTTAAGCCGATGTCCACTGTCTTCAAGAAAAATCTTTTGGTCTTAAGGTGATGGAGGCAAAGCTAAACTCTCGCACCTTAAGTCGATGTCCACCGTCTTCAAACAAAATCTTTCGATCTTAAGTTGATGGAGGCGAAGTTAAACTCTCACACCTTAAGCTGGTGTCCATCGTCTTCAGGCAAAATTGTTCTTTCTTAAGGTGATGGAGGCAAAGTTAAACTCTCGCACTTTAAGCCGATGTCCACCACTTTCAATCAGTGGTTGCATATTGCTATTTGTTTCAAACCTACAAAAAAATATAAGGAAAACAAGAAAGAAAGTAAAAACTAAAATAGAAAGGATGTTACCTGTTAGAGTGCTACGACCTTGAAAGTTGTATATCACCATCTTGGATTAAGACAAGATGTTTTAATAAGAATAAAGCCTTCAGAATCAAGTTTGCAGCAATCAAAATACTCTTTGGTGGTGACGGTCCCACATCGAGATATAAATTATTTGGTGAGGCAATGCAAAACTAGAATCCTCTGCCGGACAGCATATAAGATGGACTTCAAAAAAATCATCAAGAATAATCCAAGAAGTGTTAAAATCCAAATTTTGAATATGTTATCTATGCATGTTTTGGGCATCTGTCGATTTAAGCGGATCATAATTCTAATACTCCTACATTGAGATATAATTTTTTTGGTGACGTCGCATAAATCTGAAATTGCTGATGCATCAAAATTCAATGTTAATTTTGGGATAACACCTAAAATAATCTTGAAGGTATTAAATTATTAGTTCTAGATATGCTGTAGATATTTTTGTATAGTTTCTCAAGAATCAAGCGGATTGCAATTTCACCATTCCTTCTTCAAGATAAGAAAGTTTTAGTAAAGACGTGCAGATCTGAAATTTTCAGCATAATAAAATCCAGGGCTAACTTCAAAAAATTATCGACAATTATATTGAAGAAATTTAAAGCTGAATTTTGGATATGTTATATGTCTCGAAGTCTAGTTCCTGAAATATCAAACGGTTCATGATTTTGATAGTTCTACAATAACCTATGAATTTTCTTCCACTAAGATATTGTGCTGAAAATAAAGTGGCAAAAATAAAAGAAAAGTAAGAGGGAAAGAAATTAAATCAATATTGTTCGTTTCTTGAAAACCCCAAAATTGATATTAAAAAGGTGGGGAACCTACATCCTTTTATAGAGTTGTAGGATGGATGTTTCCTTCTCCAATATAAATTCAAATTGGAAGAGCTTCCACCTCTAATACAAATGCAAATTGAAGGTTGTTCCCTTCCTATACAAATTCAAATTAGGGGTGTTACCATCTCCAATATAATTCAAATTGGAATAGCTTCTATCTCCAATACAAATTCAAATTGGAGGTTGTTTCCTTCTCCCATACAAATTCAAATTGGAGATTGTTTCCTTCTCCAATACAAATTGAAAGAGTTTTTATCTCCAATACAAATTCAAATTGGAGGTTGTTTCCTTCTTCCATTCAAATTCAAATTGAGTGTTTTCTTCTCCAATATAAATTTAAATTGGAAGAGTTTTATTTCTGGTTAAGTAAGGTGGTAAACAGTTTTTCAAAATCTATTTGTAATGAGATATTATGTCTCACCAATGGGTCTTACATGTGGAGATTCATGAAAACAATAAGAGATTTTTTAAAAGGCAATATCAATATGTAAATTGTATGGTTCAGCTTTATGGAAATCTTTGAAGCAAGAAGGAAGCATGTTTAAATAAATCATACTTCAAATCTAGTCTCAAAAGGATTAAATATCTCGACAAGTCGTGAAGTAGGGGGCATTTTGTGGGCAATAAAATTGTATTAAATTAAAATCCGTACGAAATTTGAATTATGTTAAATTCAAAATAGATTAGTCCCAAATAAATATTGCGGATTAATATAATTGAATTAATTATTTAAGTCCAAACACATATGAATTTAATTAAAGTCTAATTTTAATTAGGGCTAGCCTATTGATTTGGGCTACAAATGATGAGCCACTTTACTAAGCCCAAAATATCGTCATATTTTAGAGGCCTAAATAAGTGTCACTTGTCAAATTACATAGCATGTCAAGTCAAGTGAAGGAACCAATAGGATCATACCATATGTCAAAATGATGCAGCAGGTTTAGTGAAATCAAAAGCCCATAAAAGATGACACGTCACTTGAATTTGATTGATCAAAGAAAGTCCATCTTCATCGTGACTCTTTCCTTTTCACAACTATAAATAGGGGTCTCATAATTCAGAAAAAGGCTCAGAACTCTAACAAGAAGTAAGACAAAGCTCGTGGATCAAACACAATAACTTCTCTACAAAGATCAAGCATTCAAATCAAGTTCATCAAAATTCAAGATCAAGATCGCAATATTCAAGAACATGCTCAAAAGCCCTTGAATTCAAGCACAAGTCAAGATCAAGACCATCAAATCAACAAATCAAATTCAAATTCAAAATCAAGATTTAAGCCCTTAAATTAATATTTGAAAAGGCGAATCAGGAGATTCATAGAGATTGTAACACTCACATTGAAATCAATAAATTGATTGTTGCAATATTTTTCTTATCTCAAATTATTTATTTTCGATCTCAAAATTTATTGTCCAACCCCCACCCTCCACATTGAATATTAATTCCATCATTTTAGTACAAATGGTGGGATAAAATAATCTCAAAATTAGATAATACCTTGTTGGTGAAATCACAACAAATATTACAACTGAAAAAATTACAAGCGAAAAAAATCAAAAGTTATTCTTCTTTTTCGGCCGAGGTGCGGATATATCGCTCTCTTTAAGGAGATTCAAGCCCACTGCAGTAAGTTGTCTCACCGGTCCAACAGTAATCTCCTTGACTTGTACCCTCCAAGATACAACAACCTTCTCACAAAGAACAACTGAACAACTCTAGACAAGAGTTGAGTTTAAGGCTCCACAAAAAGAACACCTCCCTTCAACTAATGAACTCTTTTTTTTTACTATATTTTGTAAACTCTACATTATATTATGTATGTATACCAAAAACATGTAAGAATCACCTCTATTTATAGGTGAAGAAATCTTCCATGAAATGAATAGGAAGAATAAATGGGAAGATAAATAGAATATAGGTTACAAAGGTTACAAAAGTTATAACACATAAATAGTAGGATAATGGAGAAATAAAGAGTGTCAAGTTACAAGAATTTCAAGGTAAATGATGAAAAAATTCATTCATCACTAAACAAGAGACAAATGCACACAAGTTACATAATGCATGCACATTTATTCTACCTGAAGGTTTCCTCTAATTCAATTAAGTAATTGATCACATATCAAGTCCAAATAAATAACTCCAAAGTAAATGGAGAATAGTAATGTCATGGGTTACAACAACATTAATACTACAATAGTAAACATAGGCAATAATACCACTGGAGCACTAACGGCCTAACATGAGTAAAGTGCTCTAGGCAGCATATTTAATGCTCACTTTTAATTCTTATGAGCTAAATTGATATAATAATAATAATATTAAAATTCTCAAACACACTATCAATCTCCCACTCATTTTAATATTAATAAGAAAGTTCACTAGTTAAAGAAAGTCAAACATGCATAATGAAGGTGTTCTCTGCATTGAACCTCCACTTAGTAAATAGTATTTTTTACTCCAGAGTCGTAGTGGTCTCAGACTTGAACTATGACTGTTTAAGGGAAATAAAATGTTACTGCTTACACATAATAGTCAAGGTGTTAACATTAACTTTATAGTCAGCATGTTACGACCTTATGCTATCCCAGTTTCATGAGTGTCTTTTGATAATTAGCCTAATTCTCATAGGAAATGGCCTACCTCCACACTCACATAGGTGAAATCCATCGAGAGTGCTCCTGTAATTTTAGCACCCCACTCATACGAGCTACAGATTTTTATTAAGAGTTTTTTAAACTCAGTCTCACAATCATTACAGGCAAATGCACTCATACTATAGGAAGGGATAAAAAAACATAGTGCATTTATCACAACAAGTCATCATATGATTTGTTTTTCCCATTGAACCTGATTATAAAATCTCTAGTCTGCAGGTAAGGTTTCCTCACATATGATTCAAGATTCAATAAGCCTCAATCCCATCTCCCTTGATGTGCTCCATACCTTTTCTCTTACTAAGGCCTTAATCAATAAATCTGCAAGATTATCACAAGCTTTGACATAATTAGGGGTGGGCGTTAGGTATTCGATTTGGTATTATCATAATTCGAATTCGGTAATTTGATAATCGGTAAATAAAAGTACATACCAAATACCATACCATTAAACTTCAGTTTGGTAATTTGGTAATCGGTAAATTAAACTTCGGTTCGTTAAGGTATTTGGTAATACCATATTAAAGTTAAATTTGGTAGACTCTACTCTAGGCCAACGATAACAGTTTACTTTAGAACTGAATAAAAACACAACATAAAGTTTTTGCCCTATGCCTTATGGAAACAACACTTTTTAACACTTTATCAGTAATGTTTTATAGCTTATTTATCATCTGCTGATTTTACATAATAACTGTTTAATGCAGAAATGACTCCGAAAGATAATAGCTACATCTGTTTTATCATCTGCTGATTTTACATAATAACTGTTTAATGCAGAAATGACTCCGAAAGATAATAGCCACATCTGTTCCTCAAATATTTGTCTCGTAGTGACTAGTGAGTGAGTTTAAATAAAAGAATTCAGTAACCCTTTCATCAAGAATAACTTATGAGATATTTAAAATCATACAACATAGTGTCAAACCTTTTTGATAACTTAGTTACTTAGATATGGCAGAAAATGAGTATCTGTGCATCAACTCTCTCACTAGACATAACTTAGATATACCTACAAGTTGTATCAAGACTAGACAAGTTCATGTTGTCTTGATAGATAGAACCAGAATGAAGAAAACACGAGTAATATGAAACAATAACTTCATATTTGATCATGTTGTCCACTGCTGCTAACAATAAAAAATTTAAAAGTGATTTTCATTTTAAAATTTTAAAATGAATATAGTATTATAGACTTTTAGGTTGTGGGCTTTTTTTGACCTTTTGTAGAATATTAATTTGGACTCGTGGCCTATGGAGTATAGACTATGGTCAGTTAAACATAATTTAGTATTCGCTAAATACCAAATACCAAATGGTAGTAATATCTTTTACCAATCCCGAACCCAAATACTGTAATTTTAAAATTTTACTCCCAACTACCATACCAAATATCGAATTATCAAATACTGAATACCGAATTCTTTGGTTCGGTAATTCAATTTCTGGTATTTTATGTCCAGCCCTAGACATAATCAACATTAATGGTATTATTTTTCAAATATGATCTCACATTACATGTTTTCTTCTTATAGGTCTAAATTTACCGTTGTAATAATGGTTCTTAACTCTACCAATTGCAGTGGTGCTATCATAATGAATTAAAATAGGAGGAATTGATTTTTCAAAATAAGGTATTTGAAATAACAAATCTCTCAATCAATTTCCTTTCTCACTAGTTGAAGCTAAAGCAATTAGTTCAGCATCCATGGTAGAGTTAGCAATAATTATTTGCCTTTTAGACTTCCAGCAAACAGCACCGCCATCCAAAGTAAAAATATAACCAATAGTAGATAAAGAATCACCTGATAAAGTATTTCAATCCGCATCACAAAAGCCTTCAAGTACATCAGGATATTTTTTATAGAACAAACCATAATTTTTTATTCCAGTTAAATATCTCATTACTCTCGTTATAGCATACCAATGTTCATTATCTAGCTTGCTAGTAAACCTGCTAAGTACTCCTACTGCATATGTAATATCAGGTCTAGTGCAATCAGTCACATATCTTAAACTTTCAATTATGCTAGCATATTTCTTTTGTTTTATAACATCATTTTCATTTTCAACAGGAAATAAGTGAACTCTAGATTCAAAAGGAGTAACAACATGCTTGCAATCAAGGAAATTATGTTTTTTCAAAATGTTCTCAATATAATGTGACTGGTTAAGGAAAATTCCATCACATGTTCTAGTAATTTTTATGCCTAGAATAAATTTGTCTTACCAAGATCTTTCATATCAAAATGGCTTCTAAGAATATTTTTAGTTTCACCAATAACATTCATGTTCGAGTCAAAGATCAATAAATCATCAATATATAGACAAATAATAACATGCGAAATATTTCAAGACTTATGATACTTGCACTTATCACACTCATTTGTTTCAAAGCCATTATCAATCATACAGGAATCAAACTTTTCATGTCATTGTTTGGTACCTGTTTCAAGCCATATAGAGATTTAATAAGTTTACACACTTTTCTTTCTTGGCCAGCTTCAACAAAACACTCGAATTGATCCATGTAAATCTCCTCATTTAGGTCTCCATTTAAAAAATAGTTTTGCATCCATTTGATGAATTTGTAAATCAAAAATTATCGTAATAGCAACTAAAAGTCTAATGGATGTAATTCTAGTTACCGAAGAAAAAGTATCAAAAAATTTTAGGTCATTTAGTTGTTTAAAACCTTTAGTCACTAGCCTTGCCTTGTATTTATCAACAGATATATCCGATTTTAATTTTTTACGTAAGACCCACTTATATTTAATTGTTTTACAATCCGGTGGTAAGTCAACTGGCTTTCAAGTTTTATTGGAAATTAGTGATTTCATTTCATCATTTACAACCTTTTTTCAAAAAATAACATCATGCGAAGACAAAACTTCTTTTAAAGTGATAGGGTCATTTCCAACGTTAAAAACATAATAATCGAGACCAAAATATTTTTCTACTCTAACTCTTTTATTTCTTCTTAACTCAAAAAAATTATTTTCTTTATTTTTCAAAACAGAAGTGGAAGAACTAGGTGGTGACAAAATATTTTCTTCAGTCCTTTGACTCCCACTATTATAGAATCAAAAGGAAATTTATTTTCATGAAAAATAGCATCACCAGATTCTATTATAATACTTTCTTCGAGATTAAAAAATCTATAGGTTGTACCATTTGAAGCATAATCAAGAAAAGCACAGTAGTAACTTTTTTACTCATTAGAGATTTTAGGGTCCATTAACCTTATACAAGCTAAGCAAACCCAAACTTTTAGATATTTCAAATTTGGTTTATCACCCTTCCACAACTCAAAAGGTATTAATTTGATCTTTTTATGAGGCACACGATTCAATACATAACAAGCAGTCAAAAGAGCTTCACCCCAGAAATTTCAAGGTGCACAAGACTTAATTAACATTGCATTAGTCAACTCAATCAAAGTTCTACTCCTTCTTTCCGCTACACCATTAGATGCAGGAGAATAAGGAGGAGGAGTTTCATGATTATACTCAATGATCTAACAAAAGAATTAAACTCATGTGACTCATAATCATGGCCTCTATTACTTCTAATTCTTTTTTTTTATCAAACTGATTTTCAACTTTATGGAGAAAAGTTTTAAAGTTCTCAAAAGCATCACTTTTATTTTTCATTAAGTAAACATATGTAAACTTAGAAAAATCATCAATGAGATAAAATATCTATTTTCTCCACGAGTTGAAATTTCTCCAAGTTCACAAACATCAGTATGAACTAATTCTAAAAAATCAATTTTTCTTTCAACTTGAAAATGAGGTCTTTTTTGTGACTTTGGCTTTACAACAAGCCTCATATTTTTCAAAAAACAAATTGATCACTAAAATTAATCTTAAACTACTCATGAATCCCATATAACGATCATTTATATGACACAAACGAGCATGCCAAAAATTAGTAGAAGAAAGCATATAAACAAAAGTAGATGTTTTATTCATTTCAATATTCAACTTGAACATACCATCACAAGCATACCCCTTTCCCGCAAAAATATTATTTTTCATAATTACATACTGGTCACAAATATAATAATTTATTTGAAGCCTTCTTTATTAAGAACAAAACTAGACATTCATTTTTTCTCATGGAAGGAGTATCAAGTACATCTTTTAAAAGTAATAACTTTTCAGAAGTAAAACTGAACTCGACATCTCCCATTCCAAGTACTTGAGTTGTGCGAGAATCTCCAAACATGATGGTTTTGGGATCCTCAAAATTAGTATACTTCTTAAACTAGTCATGACGGATTGAATCAGAGTCAGTCCACAATCCATCAACATTCTCCACCATGTTTATGTTTGTTATCACCGCCATAAATAATTCTTCACTAACATTTTTCTGAGGTGTAGCTCCACGTTTTTTAAATTTATGAAATCGAGCAATATGCCCACTCTTGCCACAAACAAAGAACGATCCTTTTTCTTGAACATGTTGATTTCTTGCTTGGTTATTTCCACGATTATTGTCCTTGGGATGTCTACCATAATTTTTCTTAAATTTTTTCTTCTTAGACTTTAAAGAAGTATTTTTATTAGTTTCAGGGGTAGCTTTATTTGAAGTAGTTAAATTTACCTTCAGTGTGATGTTGTTCTCTTCTGTTGGCCAAAATGCATCTTAGCCCCTTGCCTCTTCTTCCATCCGGATTCTCATTATCAAAGTCTCAAGAAAAGTTTTCTTTTGTTTGTGGCGCATAGTTTTTTGAACTTCCTTCCACAAAGGTGGAAGTTTATCAATTATGCCACAAATAATAAGGTTATCTCCAATTTTGACTTCCTCGGACCTGAGCTCGCCAACAATCATTATAAAGTCTTGAGCTTGGTCTACCACTGATTTATTGTCCACCATTTCAAAATGAAAAAATCTGTTAGCCGCATATTTTTTTGCTCCCACCTCCTCAGTATCATACTTACTCTGCAAGACTTTTTAAATTTTCTTTGCACTAGAGTAAGTTCTATCATAATAATCATAAAAATTATTGGATAGACAATTAAATAAAAAATACCAACAATTGTAGGAGTCACCATCATATTTTTCAACTTTCTCTTGTAGAGAAATAAGTTCATCATCAGTCATGGAAGAGTTATCAACATTGTTTGGATTCTTCTCAGTTAACACATAATGGACATCGAGAAGACTTAAGTAGAAAAATACTTTACTCTTTCACCTTTTGAAATGAGTACCGTTGAATTGGAATAGATTGTTTAGATCTCCCATCTTGGTATCCGCGGATTTTTCAGTAGTTGCCATTGAATCTCCTTAAAATTGTTGGTGAAATTATAAAAATATTACAACTGAAAAATTACAAGTGAAAAAAAATCAAAAGTTATATTCTTCTTCTTCGGCAGAGGCACGGATATCTCACTCTCTTTAAGGAGATTCAAGCCCACTACAATAAATTATTGCACCGATCCAGCAGTAATTTTCTTGACTTATCCCCTCCAAGATACGACAACCTTCTCACAAAGAATAACTCAACAACTCTAGATAAGAATTGAGTTCAAAGCTCCACAAAAAGAACATCTCCCTTCACTAATGAACTTTTGTTTTACTATATTTTGTGAACTCTACATTATATTGTGTATATATACCAAAACCATGCAAGGACCACCTTTATTTACAAGTGAAGAAATCTTTCATACAATGAATAGGAAGAATAAATGGAAAGATAAATAGAATAGAGGTTACAAAGGTTACAAGAGTTATAACACATAAAGAATAGGATAATGGAGAAATAAAGAGTGAAAAGTTACAAGAATTTCAAGGTAAATGATGACCAAATTCATTTATCACTAAACAAGAGATAAATTCACACAAGTTACATAATGTGTTAGAGTTGCGACCCAAATTTTGTTAATTAGGCCCTGAAAGTTTTGCGGTGTGACTCATTAAATTTGTAGGCCTAGGACTTATTTGTATGCACATATTATGTAAGTGCATTTAGATGGGTTATTTTGGGTATTCAGAAATTTTGTCAATCTCCACATTGTACTTTTTCTCCATTATAGTGAAACCTCCTCTGCCTCTGCCCATGGTTTTTCCTTTAAGGGTTTTTACGTAAATCTATATGTTTTTCTTGTTCTCTTTTACTTCTGGTTTATTTATTTCTGCCCGATTCCTAACAAAATGGTATCAAAGTCTATTCGATTATTTTCTCGGGGATGGCAACCATGAAGTATGATATTCTGTTGTTGGATTGTAACACCAGATTTTCATTATGGCAGGTTTAAGATGTGGGTTGTGCTTGCGCAGATGGATTTGGATGATGCTCTATTAGGGTTTAATAAGATGCTCTCATCATGGATGAACGAGGACAAATGGCATAAGGATCAAAAGGCTCTATCTCAGATCCACCTTCATTTATCTAATCAGATTCTACAGAACGTTTTAAAGGAGACCACTGTCGCTGTGTTGTGGTTAAAATTGGAATTGTTGTGTATGACGAAGAACCTAACAAGTAAGTTACATCTCAAACAATGACTTTATTCCCATTTCATGTCTGAGGGTGCGTCCTTAGAGGATTACCTATATGTATTTAAGTAAATTGTCTCTGATTTAGAGACTCTGGAGGTTAAGTACGATGAGAAAAATCTAGGGTTGATTTTGTTGTGTTCGTTGCCTGCATCATACACGACCTTTAGGGATATAATTTTATATAGTCATGATACCCTGACCATAGATAAAGTCTATGATGCGTTGTTCTTTAAGGAGAAGATAAAGCATCTTGTGAATAGGTCAGAGATTTAAGGATATGGTCTTATTGTTCGAGGAAGGAATCATGAGAGGAACTCTGGGGGGTGATAGAAATAGATTGAAATCCAAAAATAGAAATAAAACCTGTAATTACTGTAAGAAGAAGGGCCACATCAAATTTGAGTGTTGGAAGTTACAAAATAGAAAGAAAATAGAAGCTCCAAAATATAAGGGAAATCAACCAGAGAAGTCTGGTGAAGCTAGTTTTATTGAAGATGATGGTAGTAATGGAGAACTCTTGGTTGTTTCTGATGGTAACTCCAAACTCTATGAGGATTGGATTCCCTATTCAGCTTGTACGTTTCATATGTGTCGCAATCGGGATTAGTTTACAACATATGAAACAATCTCTAAAGGTGCTGTGTTGATGGGAAATAACACACCTTGCAAGATAGTTGGTATTGGAACAATTAAAATTAAGATATTTGATGGGATTGTGAGGACACTTGGTGATGTGTGGTATGTCCTAGACCTGAAGAGAAATTTTATTTCCTTGACTACTCTTGATTCGAACGGATATAGGTACACTGGTGAAGGTGGAGTCTTGAAGGTTACTAAAGGTGTTCTTATTGTGATGAAAGGACAGAGAAAGTCTACAAATTTGCATATCTTATAGGGCTCTATGATTATAGGTGATGCAACAGTTTCTACCTCCTCTCTATCAGAAAGTGACGTTTCTAAACTTTGGCATATGCGTCTGGGGTATATGAGTAAAAATGGGATGGATGAACTAAGCAGGAGAGGGCTTTTTGATGGGTAGAGTATTACCAATTGGAGTTCTGTGTGCATTGCATTTTTGGGAAGCAGAAGAGAGTCAAATTCACTAAAGGCATCCACTCAACTAAAGGCACACTTGATTACATTCATTCTGATCTCTGGGGTCCTTCTAAAGTACCTTCTAGAGGAGGTGCGAATTACTTGCTGACTACTATAGATGATTATTACAGAAAAGTTTGGTTGTTCTTTCTGAAGCAAAAGAATGATGTGTTGCCTACTTTCAAGGAGTAGAATATTATGATTGAAAAGTAAACAAAGAAGCAGGTAAAACGCCTTCGGACCGATAATGGTTTAGAGTTCTGTTCTAATGAATTTAATGCTTTGTGAAAGTCAGAAAAAATTATGAGGCACCTGACAGTTTGTCATACTTCGCAGCAGAATGGTGTGGTTGAATGAATGAATAGGACTATAATGGAGAAGGTGTGTTGTATGCTCTCTAATGCTGGTTTACCCAAGTCTTTTTGAGCTGAAGTTTCTTCCACAGTTTGTCTTTTTATTAACCGCTCTCCCTCAGTCGCGATTGATAAAAAGACTCCACAAGAGGTATGGTCTAGTACTCCTACTAGTTATTCTGATTTGAGGATATTTGGATGTCCTACGTATGCTTATGTTGATAATGGAAAGTTGGAGCCTAGATCTTTCAAGTGCTTATTTATGGGTTATAAGCCTGGTGTAAAGGTTATAAGCTTTGGTGTCTAGAAAACAGAAAGGTTATAATTAGCAGGGATGTTGTGTTTGATGAAACTGCTATGCTTCGGGCTCCCTTCAAATCTAGTGTTTCGCCACAAGATGAGCTTAGTGACATTAATCAGCAAAAGTCATTCACCCATATTGAATTACAAATTGGAGAAAAGTCTACACCAGTGCCTACTTCTTAGTCTAGCCCAGAGATATAGAGTGGTACTATTTCTTCTTCACCATCAGTGACGCCACAATATTCTATTACTAATAATAGGACTAGAAGAGATATTAGACCTCTTCAAAAGTATGTTGAAGCTGATTTGGTTGCTTATGCATTGAATGTAGCAAAAATTATTAATTTCAGTGAAGAACCTTCTTCTAACTCAGAGGCAGTTAGTTCTGATGATTTCGACCGATGGATGATTGCTATGCAGGAGGAAATGGAATCACTTCATAAGAATGGCAAATGAGATTTGGTGAGATTGCCTAAAGATAAGAAAGTTGTCTGTTGCAAGTGGGTGTTCAAAAAGAAAGGAGGAACATCGGGAGTTGAAGATGCTAGGTACAAAGCAAGACTAGTTACTAAAGGTTACAGTCAGGTTCCAGGTGTTGACTTCACAGATGTGTTTTCTCCAGTTGTAAAGCATAGTTTGATTCGAGCCTTGCTTGGTATTGTAGATATGCATGATCTTGAGCTTGAGCAGTTGGATGTCAAAACTGTATTCTTACATAGAGAACTTGAGGAGGATATCTATACGCAGCAACCAGAGGGTTTTGTAGTCTCAGGAAAGGAGGACTATGTATGCTTGCAGAAAAAATCTCTTTATGGCTTAAAGTAGCCGCCCAGGTAGTGGTATAAGAGGTTTGACTCTTTTATGACCTCTCATATGTTACGGAGGAGTAGTTATGATTGTTGTGTCTACTTCACAAAGGTAAATGATGGTCCATTCATATACCTTCTTTTGTATATTGATGATATGTTTATTGCAGCAAAGGATATGAGAGAGATAATAAAAGTCAAAGCCCATCTCAGTAAGGAGTTTGAGATGAAGGATCTAAGAGCAGCAAAGAAGATTCTTGGCATGGAAATTATGAGGGATAGAGAGAAGTGTAAGTTATACTTAAGTCAAAGAGAGAAGTGTTAGTTATACTTAAGTCAAAAAAAACATATTGAAAAAGTGCTTCACAGGTTCAATATGAAAAATGCCAAGCCTGTCAGTACTCCATTGGCAGCTCACTTCAAACTCTCAGCCAATGTATCTCCAAAGACAGATGATGAGCATGACTATATGTCCCGAGTTCCATACTCTAGTGTCGTCGGGTCTTTTATGTATGCGATGGTGTGTTCCCGACCATATTTATCTTATGTTGTCAGTGCAGTTAGAAGATACATGGCGAATCCTGGCAAAGAACATTGGAAAGTAGTTTAATGGATTTTCAGATACTTGCATGGATCTGCTAATGTTTGTTTGCAGTTTGGGCGAAAGAGAGATGGAGTAATCGGGTATGTTGATTCTGATTTTGCAGGAGATCATGATAAAAGGAGGTCCCTTACAGGCTATGTTTTCACCATTGGTGATTGTGCTATTAGTTGGAAAGGTACCTTACAGACTACGGTTGCCTTGTCAACTACTGATGTAGAGTATATGTCTATTACAGAGGCTTTCAAGAAAGCTATTTGGTTGAAGGATTTGTTTGGTGAACTTAGCAAAGACTTACAGATTACTATAATTTTTTGCGATAGTCAGAGTGCTATCTTCCTTACGAAAGATCAGATGTTTCACAAGAGGACAAAGCACATCAATGTTCAGTATCATTTTGTGCATGAAATTATTGCTCATGGTGATATTGTGGTGAGCAAGATTAGTACTCATGATAATTCTGTTGATATGATGACCAAAACACTACCAAGTGCCAAGTTTGAGCATTGCTTGAACTTGGTTAATGTTAGCTGTTAAGATGTGCCCTTAGGGGCTTTTATGGAAGAGGTGGATAGTTTGTCTTGAAATGGATTTGGATTCTGAATTAGAATTCGTGTCAAGGTGGATATTATTAGAGTTGTGACCCAAATTTTGTTGATTGGGCCCTGAAAGCTTTGCAGTGCGACCTATTATATTTTAGGCTTAGGACTTATTTGTATGCACATATTATATAAGTGCATTTAGAGGGTTTGTTTTGGGTATTCAGAAATTTTGTCATTCTCCACATTGTACTTTTTCTCCATTATAGTGAAACCTCCTCTGCCTATGCCCGTGATTTCTTCCGTAAGGATTTTCACGTAAATCTATGTGTTGTTCTTGTTCTCTTTTACTTATGGTTTGTTTATTTCTGCCCGATTCCTAACATAATCCATGCACGTTTATTCTACCTGAAGGTTTCCACTAACTCAATTGAGTAATTGGTCACATATTAACTCCAAAGAAATAACTCCAAAGTAAATGGAGAATAGTAATGTCATAGGTTACAGCAGCATTAATACTACAATAGTAAACATAGGCAATAATGCCACTGGAGAACTAACGTCCTAACATGAGTAAAGTGCTCTAGGCGGCACATTTGATGCTTACTTTTAATTCTTATGAGCTAAATTAATATAATAATAATATTAAAATGCTCAAATACACTATCATACCTTACACCAAATATGAAATAAAGGTAATTTTAAATTTTATCTCAAAATTACTTTCCGTATTCCTTCTACGAAATGACTCCTGAAAGCTAGATAAATTACCTTTCGTTGAACGAAATATGTAAAAGTGAATGGAGAAATATTATTTACTCTTTCGGTCTCTTGAGTATCTCGGAATCAAAATGAGTCAAGATATGAATAAAGTGACCAAAATAACTCATTCATTTAATTAGTCACCAAAATAAATTAAATGTATGTAATAATTTATTACGTTTTGTGTTATTATTTTAATGATGTTTTAATGGTAGTGAACAACGTAATATTTTTGATAAAATATAATAAAATCTTATGTTTTATAAATATCTTTTAAAACATAAGAAATTCTTACATTTTACAAAAAAAGACAAAAGAAAAAAGCAGTCTTTTTCAAATCAAAGTGCAAGATAGCTTTATGTCAAATTAATTGTAAATTGTAAAATTATTACAATTATAAATTATAATAAATTATTACGTTTTTAATCCCAAAAAAAAAAATACTTCATTTTGTCAAATCAAGTACCACCTAGCCTACATTTTTTGACTTTTTCTTCCGTAAATAGTACTAAAAGTTACTTTGCCTTTAACATATATTTTCATCATCCCTTTATCTTTCTTAATTTCAATCACAAAGGATATCTTCGGAACTGAAAGTTAGAGTTTCTTAATACGACTTATGTAACACAGATCTAGAAAAAAATATAATTTTTATTAAATTTTAATAAAAAGTTAACTTTTTATTACGCATTTTTCATTTTTTTTTGTTAAAGAGTAACTTTTTAATACGATTTATGAAAGAAAAAGTCAAAAAAAGTGAGTCAGATGGTACTTGATTTGACAAAACGAAGCATTATCTAAAAAAAAAATTAGTTAAAAACATAATAATTTATTACAATTATTATAATAATTTATTACAATTCACAAATTATTAATACTTTACAATTGATTTGACATAAAGCTATCTTGCACATTGATATGACAAAACGTTGCTTTTGTCTTTTGTCTTTTTTTTTTTTTTGGTAAAAACGGAAGAATTTCTTATATTTTTATAAGATAGTTGTACACTATAAGATTTTATTATGTTTTTGAAAAAAATATTATATTGTTCACTGCCATTAAAGCATCGTTAAAACAATAACATAATACGTGATAAATTATTGTATTTAACTTATTTTGATAACTAATTAAGGAAATGACTTATTTTAATTATTTTATCTATATCTTGACTTATTTTGATTCCTAAATGTTTATTGAGAGTCGTTGATTAATTATATTATAGTATAACGTACTATTTTGTTGTTTTGCATTTTCGTATGGAAATATAGCATGCCTAATTTAGTGGTGGAGGTTGGGAGAGGGCCACAAGTTAGTATTGGAATAGGACATTCGACTATTCATTTTGATACCATTGACAGGATCTCTTAGGCTGGGGTATGTCACTCAGCCTACCAGACCACGTAATAATATCGGATTAAGCCTAAGTCGGAAGACCGAACCAAGGCACCAACGAAAATAGAAAAGAATCTTAAGTAATTTCATGACTGTATGGACAATCTTTTACCCAAACATGGGGCCTGTCAGAGATCTAACAATCTTGTGATAAACCTGCGTGTCTAGAAGTTCTAATTGTGCAAAGTTCGCCCTTTCTCAACAATACGGGCTTAAGAAGGACAACTTACTAGACGGAGTCACAGAGACAAGGCTATCATAAGAATATTAAACTCGACAGTACCTCCATTTCGGAACCAAGTCAAGAAATTCCGAAAATTCTTTTATATCTAAGTAGAGTCTGGAGCTTTCATAGTTAATATGTTAGTGAGGTTAGATCTTTAGCATGGACATAAGGAATTGTTTCAGCCAGACATAGTCACGGCGTGGTTATGACAGAAAGTTTAAATAAAGAAATCTGTAGTAAAAAGCTATGTACCTTGCTAACCGGAAAGCAGCCGGAAAAGTAGTAGTAACTTCTTCTTATTTATTTGATCTTCAATATATTACAGAGAGTAGTGAGTTTTAGTAAGAGAAACTAAAAGAAAACTGAATGCCTCCTCTCTAAGAATGAGGCTCCTTTAAATAAAGAAAAAGAGAATCTTGCACAGTAATATGTGGGGTCCTGTGCATAGTGTTTTTACTGTTTACAACAGAGATTTTTAGCAAAAAGTGTCTTTAGGTCTTGTCTTTCCCTGTCCATTTTTTGAGGAATGCCTCTGCTTTTTCTATTTCTTCTTCTTCAATCAGAATTTCGGGTGGTTGAGAATCAGTGATATCTTCAGTATTTGCATCTGTGCTATTCTTAGAAGCATCCGAATTTCGCTCAACATTCTGTAGTAACTTATCTCGGACTTCAGATAAATATTCTTCGATTAATTAAATTTTATTTCCGTCATGGGCAGATATTCGTCGGGAAACATAGTTAAGATTTTTGTCTTCGACCAATATCGATTTTCTGGGAGTTTTTTCATATTCCGCAATTTTCTGAATTATTTCTTCCCGTTGATCATGGCCATAGGCTAGTTTTGTTTCTGGATCTTTTCTGAGTAATTTATCCCAAAAATTACAGTAGAATATCCGGTATAGGGCAGGAATTTGATGAGCGTCATAGCCAATTTCTATCGACCACCGATGAATCTAGGGAATAGAGAATTCGATGTAAAAATACATTTGATCAATAGTGTCAATTTTATAAATATGATCAGAAAGATATAATTCGGTTAGGAATGGAGAGGATTTTTTCCAAGAGTAGTATAAAGAAGAATATTCTGGTGGTAATATTTTAATTGTAGATCCGTGATTAGTCCACCACTGAATAAACCAGTTAGGAATGGGTTTTTCAAACACTTTAGAGCGGATTTTGATAAACCAGGTATGTTTGTGCTTGTAATTGTTATAATATAATACTTGAGAGAAGGCTTTAATGTAATCCCAATAAGTAAAATTCGCAAGAGTTTGACCCATTGGCCCCATTGGTATAGATCGTTGTGTCATCGATGAAATGCCCCATTCTTCAATAGGAATAAGTTTTTTAATCACCATTTTGGAGTATCCATGTACTCCTGGGGTAGATTTGCCAAGGGGACTATGGTCGAAGGTCGCGCTGAATGTCTGTACGAGAATATGTTCATAATAAGTTCGAGTTTTGTATGACTCTCCCGTAAAATAGACATTGGCAGTAAGATAGTTCTTAAGTATTCTCCAAGCTTCTTCAGAATTTTCTTGTGTCGGAATATGCTGATTTTCCATATACAAAATAAGCTCTCTAGTCTCGAGCTTTTCATAGGAAGGTCTATCTTCAGTGTTTTCATTTACAATGGATGCAAAAGAATCTGCAGTTTTTTGTTCATTAGATAAATAAGATTGCAATTGTTTGAATAATGGATGAGTTTCATGAATATCTTCTAAATGTATAGAAGAACCAATATGCGGAGTTTTTGATGAAGATGCTTCTTCTCGAGGGATTTTGGAATTAATTAAAGTCCTATTTCCTTGTTGTAAGACAGGAAAATTAGAACTTGCTGAGCTATATGCAGAATTTCTTCGATCAAAATATGAGGGATTTGTTCTTCCACCTTGATATGAATATGAAGAATTTTGATTTCTACCCAATGTTAAGTGCGGTGAAGAAATTTAGTATGGGTATAAGGATTTCATAATTATGGATATGGGAGAAGTAAGTACTAAAAGTACAAAACTCAAAGAGGTAGATTTACCTCAAGATATGGATCTACTAAATAAATAGACTATTCCAAAAGTTGAATTAAAAACTATTTATGAATATGGGTTTTTTGATAAAAAAAAAACACAAGCAGATTATTAAAACAACTGAACAATCTCTTGCTTTAAATGCTGACGAACAGACTATTCAACTCCTTAATAAGCGTGATATTGATATATTCAAACAAAATTATAATTACATGCATATTGGATTAGTTCAAATTGCCTTTCGACCTCTAACTTTAAAGGGTCTTTCCGAAACATTTTTAGCAGCTTTGCGTGATGCTAGAAATTTAAATTTTTGAAAATCTTTAATGGGATCTATTGAATCTACTCTTGCTTATGGTCCTGTATATTTTAACACTCAACCTAATTTACAATTATCTTTGTCTGATGTAAATATCCTTCATGCTTTAACTCTAAATGTTAAAACTCATGGTTATGATTATGCTCCTGGATCTGAACTTATAGGATTATCTTACCGCATATATTATCGTTTATTATCAACTCTAAATCCTCGATGTAGGTTGATTGATGATAATTCTGATTGCACTATGCTTATTGAAACTAATTTTATAAAATCTAGGGTTACTACCCGAAGACC
Organism: Capsicum baccatum var. pendulum; assembly: GCA_030864225.1. Lineage (NCBI taxonomy): Eukaryota > Viridiplantae > Streptophyta > Magnoliopsida > Solanales > Solanaceae > Capsicum > Capsicum baccatum. Next base: position 106,177,647 of record CM061551.1, read on the forward strand.
TATTAGATGGGATGAAATTGATTTCCCTCAAACTTGGATTTTAAATTCAGTCACTTCCCCAAAACAATTGGCAGAGGATGTGACTAATTCAGAGTTAACGCAAGTAACTCAAAACGCCAACGGACGAATTTGTCTACAATTCGATAGCAGTCCTCCTGTATACAGAAATTCCTTTTCTTTACCAAGGCGACTTCCTTCAATACATCATATTTCTCCTATCGAACCTGTTTACGGTCCAGCTAGAAATCGAGCGGCATCTTTGCATACCATTAATTCTGCAGATTCGCATGCTACACCTAAATGTGTAGAAAAAATCAAAATCAACTCAAAAACTAATATAGTTCAAGATTTTGAAAATGAAAATCCTACTCCATCTGAAATGGATTTTGACATCAATTCGGTTTAATTATGATGGCTCAACTTATTGATTTTAGTCCTGGTTCTCAGGCACGAAAATATATCCAAAAGGAATTCTTTACTGAAAAATGGAAAAATTTCAGGACTTGGTTTTTTGAAACTTATACTCCCGATGAACTACAGAATATTTCAGAAGAATTTTATGAAATGTGTACTTTACATAATAAAATTATCTTTTTTGTGCCATGGTTTATGTCTGCATATTTGTCGTCATATGTTAACATAATCGAAAGATCTTATCAAAATTTGGATGGAACGATTACTCAGGCTCTCTATCCTCCTCAGTCTTCCTTCATCTTACCCAATAACACTGGCATGACTTTTTCTGCTTTCCAAAAATTTGTCAGCGAAGATGTGGGCAAAATTACTATCTCAGAAATCAATAACCTTATTGCTCAAAATAATTATTTGAGTCTTTATGTTAAAGTTTTAGGATAGCATATTTCTTCTCTTGATAAAAAACTTGACGAACTTATTGAGTTAGTCAACAAACTTAGTATCCAAATGACTTCCTCTAATATTCCTTCTACTTCCAAAACCACAGACGATGAAAGACATATTCTTTATAAACCTTGTATTCAAAGACCTCCTGAAATAGAAGGATTTGAAAGGATTTCTCCATTAGACCAATTAGAAAAGCTCTTAGACAAAAAATTCTCTCGTTTGAATATTCAACCTCTTAATGTTTCTGATGATTTTGTACAAAATCTTGAGTCTAATTTTGCTGATAATATTGAATCTACTGCAAACCCTGGTGATGTAATTTCTTCCGAACTAAATAAACTAAAAGGTATGATTAAAAAATAGCCGGAAAAGAAATACACTGATATTCCCTGCATGTCTACTGCTTATTATCCACGTCCAACTCCTCAAGACGTTCTGATAGAGGAAAGGGAATGGAATCAAACAAATACTTCCTATAGCGGAGAAGCTATTTATGAATGAAATATTGACGGACTATCAGATCGCCAGATCTCCATTCTTATTCATCGAATGTCCATGTATGCAACCATTGCTACAGCCACTGCTTCGCCCAAAAATCGAGCCAATCGTACTGACCCAACAATTTGTAAAATGATTGTTGCGGGCTTTACTGGCCAACTTCGAGGTTGGTGGGACAATTTTCTTGATGATACTAAACGCGAGGTTATTTTTAATGCCACCAATGATCAACCTGGAAAAGACAATCTAGGTCTACCACTTCGGGCAGGAAGACCAGATGTTGTCTATACCCTTATGCTGACTATTATTGAACATTTTGGAGGTAGGTTTACCAACCAATACGAAAACATTAGAACTCTTCTTAATGGTTTAAAATGTAATCACTTAGGCGAATTTAGATGGTATAAAGATACCTTTCTTAGTAGGGTTATGGATTTACCCGAAAGTAAGTATGACCATTGGAAAGCAAAATTCATTGATGGTCTTCCACCTTTATTTGCAGAAAGAGTCAGAAAATCTTTTAGAGGGTCTTATGGAGAAGTCCGGTATTCTGAAAAAACCTATGGTCAGCTTATTGTAGCTTGCACTCAAGAAGGATTAGCCCTTTGTAACGAGTTGAAATTAGCTAGACAAATTAAGCTTGATAAACTCCGAGAAAAATCTCAATTAGGGGACTTCTGTGAACAATTTGGTATGCATAAACCTTTAGTGCGAAAACCCCATTGTTATTCCAAGACTCATAAATCCTATAGAAATAAATGTTCCCGACATAGGAGTAAGGAAGAACGTGAAGCTAGAAAATCCTTTCGTAAGTCTACTAGATTCACAAAAAACAGGTCGAAAAGAGACTTAGCCAAAATCAGGTGCTATAAGTGTAACCAGTATGGTCATATAGCTCCAAACTGCAAATTGCAAAAACTTAAATCCCTAGAGCTTTCTGAAGAAATTCATGACCAAGTTTACAATTTATTGTATACATCTGATTCTAAGTCTAATTCTACTTCTGGCAATGATTTTGAGTTACCCGATTCTGACAGCGAGCTCGATCAGGGTAATAAATGTAATGACTGTGAAAATAATGTTTGTAATTGTGATGAAATGATGTATAAACTGCAAGCTCAGTTCAAATACCTTGATTTAAATGTACAAACTCTCTCTGCTGAAAATGTTCTTGAATTACTAAAAGAAGTTACTGATGAGAAACTTCGCGAAAAAATTCTCAACTTTGCTACTCAAAAAAATTTTGCTCATGCTAGCATTTCTAAAGATAACTCTTTATATAATCATCACCTGTCTTATTCCTTAGCTAAAGTTAATCGTCGTCTTGCTTTAAGTAAAACCCCCGATAGAGATACTACCTTTGATGATTTAAAATTCGAAGTTGAGCAATTGAAAAGGGAGATTATTTCTTTAAATCAAAATCAGATGATCTCCGATCATAGAATTTTAAAAATTGAAGAAAAAATTGATATCCCTATAAACTCTGCTAAAGGAAAAGAAAAGGATTTGGACTATTCTGAAAATTCAAAAAATTTTGAACTTGACAACTTTAGTCCAGCAGAAGATTTGAAACGAGATTCCTTTTTGGGCATGATGCAAATTGTTACTGCTCATAAATGGTATATAAATTGCACTATTTTAATAAATAAGGAATTTTTCATCACTAATATTGCTATGATTGATAGTTGTGCTGATGTTAGTTGTGTTCAAGAAGGATTAATTCCGACTAAGTATTTTGAAAAAACTACTCATCCCATAAGGTCTGCAACTGGTCATACTCTTGACATCAATTATAAATTGCCTAATACTCATATTTGTCGTGATAAAATCCGTATACCTCATTTCTTCTTTCTAGTAAAAAATCAGATTTATCCTCTTATTATTTTGGGCACCCCTTTTATAAATGTCATTTACCCGTATACTCATATAGATGCAAATGGTTTTAAGGCTACTTATAAAGACAAACAAATTTCTTATCCTTTTGTTACTCATCCAGTAACAAGAGATATAAATGCCCTTATTAATATGAAACAAAATCAAATTAATTTTTTACAATTAGAATTAATGAGCATTAATATTTTTGACACTTTAAAATCATTAAAAGTACAAGAAAAAATAAAAATAATTTCTAATCAACTGATTCTTGACATTTGTGCTCATCATCCAAATGCTTTCTAGAACAGAAAAAAACATATTGTTTCTCTTCCCTACGAGAATGACTTCAGCGAAGAAAAAATTCCAACAAAATCTCGACCTTGTCAAATGAATACAGAATTAGTAGAATTCTGTAAAACAGAAATTGATAGTCTTTTGCAAAAAGGTCTTATAAAACCTTCAAAATCTCCTTGGTCTTGTACAGCTTTTTATGTCAATAATGCTGCTGAAAAAGAGCGAAGAGTACCTCGATTAGTCATAAATTATAAACCCTTAAATAAAGTTTTAAATAGATCCGATATCCTATTCCAAATAAAAAAGACTTGCTGTCCAGATTGTATGATGCTAATATATTTTCTAAATTTGATTTAAAGTCTGGATATTGGCAAATTCAAATTGATAAAAGGCATACTTATCGAACTGCTTTTAATGTCCCTTTTGGACAATATGAATGGAATGTTATGCCCTTTGGATTAAAAAATGCTCCTTCTGAATTTCAAAAAATTATGAATGATATTTTTAATCCATATATGGACTTTATCATCGTCTATATAGATGATATTCTTGTATTCTCAAAAACTCTTGAATCTCATTTAAAGCATTTGCACGCTTTTAAACAAATTATTATTCAAAATGGTTTAGTCATCTCCAAACCCAAGATAAGTTTATTTCAAACTAATATCAGATTTTTGGGACATAATATTTCTCAAGGTTCTATTGAGCCTATTCAACGAGTGCTAGAATTTACTAAGAAATTCCCCGATGTTATTACGGATAAAAAGCAGCTTCAACGGTTTCTCGATAGTCTTAATTATATTTCTTTTTTTTACAAAAATTTATCCAGAGATTTAGCCCCTTTATATGATCGACTAAAAAAGGATCATAAAACTCCTTGGACTCGAGATCATAATGATTTAGTAAAATTAATTAAAAACCGAGTTCAAACTCTTCCGTGTACATCTCTTGCCAATCCTAACTGGTTAAAGATTGTTGAAACTGATGCCTCCAATATAGGATATGGTGGAATACTTAAACAAGTCAATTCCCATACAAAAACTGAATGTTTGATTCGTTTTTATTCTGGCAAATGGACTGAAAGTCAGAAGAAGTACGCCACTATAGCCCATGAAATGCTACTACTGTAAAATGTGTTTTAAAATTCCAAGATGACTTGTATAATCAAAAATTTATAATTAGGACTGATGCTCAATCCGTTAAATTTATGTTTAGTAAAGACTTTAAACATGATGCTTCTAAGTTAATATTTGCGCGATGGCAAGCTCAATTGGCTCCATTTGACTATGAAATTCAATATAAAAAAGGTAGTGAAAATTCTTTGCCTGATTTTTTATCTCGAGAATATCTGACATGAGTTTTTACACTTATTTCCTCTCTGAAAAAACTATAATTACTATTATCAAATGCATCCCTTTGAATGCAGATATTCATTTTCTTATTTTAGAAACTTTAATTCATCGCTTCATAGAAGAAGATTTGTTTCTTAACCATAACAACGAATTCATTAATAACGAAATTTATTGGTTTGATATTGACTTAAGTGATTAATGATTACAGATACTATGAAATTCTTTTTGCACTTCTTCTCTGCAAAGTACTTAATCACTTTTATCAAGGCAGCACCGCTACCTATGGACTTACACATGCTCATTCTAAGAAAAGTCATTGATAGTCTTATCTCCAAAGATACTCTTTATGAAGATCTTTGTGAATACATGTCATGGTATGCTGATTAAATTCCTTATGACTAATGCAGTATGGAACCCCCTTGGCAGCTAGCCAAAGGAAGAGGACGAGGGGGTAGAAATCGAAATTCTTCATATTTATATCAAGGTGGAAGAACAAATCCCTCATATTTTGATCGAAGAAATTCTGCATATAGCTCAGCAAGTTCTAATTTTCCTGTCTTACAACAAGGAAATAGGACTTTAATTAATTCCAAAATCCCTCGAGAAGAAGCATCTTCATCAAAAACTCCGCATATTGGTTCTTCTATACATTTAGAAGATATTCATGAAACTCATCCATTATTCAAACAATTGCAATCTTATTTATCTAATGAACAAAAAACTGCAGATTCTTTTGCATCCATTGTAAATGAAAACACTGAAGATAGACCTTCCTATGAAAAGCTCGAGACTAGAGAGCTTATTTTGTATATGGAAAATCAGCATATTACGACACAAGAAAATTCTGAAGAAGCTTGGAGAATACTTAAGAACTATCTTACTACCAATGTCTATTTTACGGGAGAGTCATGCAAAACTTGAACTTATTATGAACATATTCTCGTACAGACATTCAGCGCGACCTTCGACCATAGTCCCCTTGGCGATTCTACCCCAGGAGTACATGGATACTCCAAAATAGTGATTAAAAAACTTATTCCTATTGAAGAATGGGGCATTTCATCGATGACACAACGATCTATACCAATGGGGCCAATGGGTCAAACTCTTGCGAATTTTACTTATTGGGATTACATTAAATCCTTCTCTCAAGTATTATATTATAACAATTACAAGCATTATTATCACAGTCATTACATTTATTACCCTGATCGAGCTCGCTGTCAGAATTGGGTAACTCAAAATCATTGCCAGAAGTAGAATTAGACTCAGAATCAGATGTATACAATAAATTGTAAACTTGGTCATGAATTTCTTCAGAAAGCTCTAGGGATTTAAGTTTTTGCAATTTGCAGTTTGGAGCTATATGACCATACTGGTTACACTTATAGCACCTGATTTTGGCTAAGTCTCTTTTCGACCTGTTTTTTGTGAATCTAGTAGACTTACGAAAGGATTTTCTAGCTTCACGTTCTTCCTTACTCCTATGTCGGGAACGTTTATTTCTATAGGATTTATGAGTCTTGGAATAACGATAGGGTTTTCGCACTAAAGGTTTATCCATACCAAATTGTTCACAGAAGTCCCCTAATTGAGATTTTTCTCGGAGTTTATCAAGCTTAATTTGTCTAGCTAATTTCAACTCGTTATAAAGGGCTAAGCCTTCTTGAGTACAAGCTACAATAAGCTGACCATAGGTTTTTTCAGAATAACGGACTTCTCCATAAGACCCTCTAAGAGATTTTCTGACTCTTTCTGCAAATAAAGGTGGAAGACCATCAATGAATTTAGCTTTCCAATGGTCATACTTACTTTCGGGTAAATCCATAACCCTACTAGGAAAGGTATCTTTATGCCATCTAAATTCGCCTAAGTGATTACATTTTAAACCATTAAGAAGAGTTCTAATGTTTTCGTATTGGTTGGTAAACCTACCTCCAAAATGTTCAATAATAGTCAGCATAAGGGTATAGACAGCATCTGGTCTTCCTGCCCGAAGTGGTCGACCTAGATTGTCTTTTCCAGGTTAATCATTGGTGGCATTAAAAATAACCTCGCGTTTAGTATCATCAAGAAAATTGTCCCACCAACCTCGAAGTTGGCCAGTAAAGCCCGCAACAATCATTTTACAAATTGTTGGGTCAGTACGATTGGCTCGATTTTCAGGCAAAGCAGTGGCTGTAGCAATGGTTGCATACATGGACATTCGATGAATAAGAATGGAGATCTGACAATCTGATAGTCTGTCAATATTCCATTCATAAATAGCTTCTCCGCTATAGGAAGTATTTGTTTGATTCCATTCCCTTTCCTCTATCAGAACGTCTTGAGGAGTTGGACGTGGATAATAAGCAGTAGACATGCGGGGAATATCAGCGTATTTCTTTCCCAGCTGTTTTTTAATCATACCTTTTAGTTTATTTAGTTCGGAAGAAATTACATCACCAGGGTTTGCAGTAGATTCAATATTATCAGCAAAATTAGACTCAAGATTTTGTACAAAATCATCAGAAACATTAAGAGGTTGAATATTCAAACGAGAGAATTTTTTGTCTAAGAGTTTTTCTAATTGGTCTAATGGAGAAATCCTTTCAAATCCTTCTATTTCAGGAGGTCTTTGAATACAAGGTTTAGAAAGAATATGTCCTTCATCGTCTGTGGTTTTGGAAGTAGAAGGAATATTAGAGGAAGTCATTTGGATACTAAGTTTGTTGACTAACTCAATAAGTTCGTCATGTTTTTTATCAAGAGAAGAAATATGCTATCCTAAAACTTTAACATAAAGACTCAAATAATTATTTTGAGCAATAAGGTTATTGATTTCTGAGATAGTAATTTTGCCCACATCTTCGCTGACAAATTTTTGGAAAGCAGAAAAAGTCATGTCAGTGTTATTGGGTAAGATGAAGGAAGACTGAGGAGGATAGAGAGCCTGAGTAATCGTTCTATCCAAATTTTGATAAGATCTTTCGATTATGTTAACATATGACGGCAAATATGCAGACATAAACCATGGCACAAAAAAGATAATTTTATTATGTAAAGTACACATTTCATAAAATTCTTCTGAAATATTCCGTAGTTCGTCGGGAGTATAAGTTTCAAAAAACCAAGTCCTAAAAGTTTTTCATTTTTCAGTAAAGAATTTCTTTTGGATATATTTTCGTGCCTGAGAACCAGGACTAAAATCAATAAGTTGAGCCATCATAATTAAACTGAATTGATGTCAAAATTCATTTCAGATGGAGTAGGATTTTCATTTTCAAAATCTTGAACTATATTAGTTTTTGAGTTGATTTTTTTTTTCTACACATTTAGGTGTAGCATGCGAATCTGCAAAATTAATGGTATGCAAAGATGCCGCTCGATTTCTAGCTGGACCGTAAACAGGTTCGATAGGAGAAATATGATGCATTGATGGAAGTCGCCTTGGTAAAGAAAAGGAATTTCTGTATACAGGAGGACTGCTATCGAATTGTAGACAAATTTGTCCGTCGGAGTTTTGAGTTACTTGCGTTAACTCTGAATTAGTCACATCCTCCGCCAATTTTTTTGGGGAAGTGACTGAATTTAAAATCCAAGTTTGAGGGAAATCAATTTCATCCCATCTAATAGGTCTTCGGGTAGTAACCTTAGATTTTATAAAATTAGTTTCAATAAGCATAGTGCAATCAGAATTATCATCACTCAACCTACATCGAGGATTTAGAGTTGATAATAAACGATAATATATGCGGTAAGATAATCCTATAAGTTCAGATCCAGGAGCATAATCATAACCATGAGTTTTAACATTTAGAGTTAAAGCATGAAGGATATTTACATCAGACAAAGATAATTGTAAATTAGGTTGAGTGTTAAAATATACAGGACCATAAGCAAGAGTAGATTCAATAGATCCCATTAAAGATTTTCGAAAATTCAAATTTCTAGCATCACGCAAAGCTGCTAAAAATGTTTCGGGAAGACCCTTTAAAGTTAGAGGTCGAAAGGCAATTTGAACTAATCCAATATGCATGTAATTATAATTTCGTTTGAAAATATCAATATCACGCTTATTAAGGAGTTGAATAGTCTGTTCGTCAGCATTTAAAGCAAGAGATTGTTCAGTTGTTTTAATAATCTTCTTGTGTTTTATTTTATCAAAAAACCCATATTCATAAATAGTTTTTAACTCAACTTTTGGAATAGTCCATTTATTTAGTAGATCCATATCTTGAGGTAAATCTACCTCTTCGAATTTTGTACTTTTAGTACTTACTTCTCCCATATCCATAATTATGAAATCCTTATACTCATACTAAATTTCTTCACCGCACTTAACATATTTACTATGAAAATTCACAGGCTCTGACACCATTGACAGGATCTCTTAGGCTGGGGTATGCCACTCAGCCTACCAAACCGCGTAATAATATCGGATTAAGCCTAAGTCGGAAGACCGAACCAAGGCACCAACAAAAATAGAAAAGAATCTTAAGTAATTTCATGACTGTATGGACAATCTTTTACCCAAACACTGCAAGCTCAGTTCGAAGACCTTGATTTAAATGTACAAACTCTCACTGCTGAAAATGTTCTTGAATTACTAAAAGAAGTTACTGATGAGAAACTGCGCAAAAAAATTCTCAACTTTTCTACTCAAAAAACTTCTGCTCATGCTAGCATTTCTAAAGATAACTCTTTAGATAATCATCACCTGTCTTATTCCTTAGCTGAAGTTAATCGTCGTCTTGCTTTAAGTAAAACCCCCGGTAGAGATACTACCTTTGATGATTTAAAATTCGAAGTTGAGCAATTGAAAAGGGAGATTATTTCTTTAAATCAAAATCAGATGATCTCCGATCATAGAATTTTGAAAATTGAAGAAAAAATTGATATCCCTATAAACTCTGCTAAAGGAAAAGAAAAGGATTTGGACTATTCTGAAAATTCAAAAAATTTTGAACTTGACAACTTTAGTCCAGCAGAAGATTTGAAACGAGATTCTTTTTTGGGCATGATGCAAATTGTTACTGCTCATAAATGGTATATAAATTGCACTATTTTAATAAATAAGGAATTATTCATCACTAATATTGCTATGATTGATAGTGGTGCTGATGTTAGTTGTGTTCAAGAAGGATTAATTCCGACTAAGTATTTTGAAAAAACTACTCATCTCATAAGGTCTGCAACTGGTCATACTCTTGACATCAATTATAAATTGCCTAATACTCATATTTGTCGTGATAAAATCTGTATACCTCATTTCTTCTTTCTAGTAAAAAATCAGATTTATCCTCCTATTATTTTGGGCACCCCTTTTATAAATGCCATTTACCCGTATACTCATATAGATGCAAATGGTTTTAAGGCTACTTATAAAGACAAACAAATTTCTTATTCTTTTGTTACTCATCCAGTAACAAGAGATATAAATACCCTTATTAATATGAAACAAAATCAAATTAATTTTTTACAATTAGAATTAATGAGCATTAATATTTTTGACACTTTAAAATCAGTAAAAGTACAAGAAAAAATAAAAATGATTTCTAATCAACTGATTCTTGACATTTGTGCTGATCATCCAAATGCTTTCTGGAACAGAAAAAAACATATTGTTTCTCTTCCCTATGAGAATGACTTCAGCGAAGAAAAAATTCCAACAAAATCTCGACCTTGTCAAATGAATACAGAATTAGTAGAATTCTGTAAAACAGAAATTGATAGTCTTTTGCAAAAAGGTCTTATAAAACCTTCAAAATATCCTTGGTCTTGTACAGCTTTTTATGTCAATAATGTTGCTGAAAAAGAACGAGGAGTACCTCTATTAGTAATAAATTATAATCCCTTAAATAAAGTTTTAAAATGGATCCGATATCCTATTCCAAATAAAAAAGACTTGCTGTCCAGATTGTATGATGCTAATATATTTTCTAAATTTGATTTAAAGTCTGGATATTGGCAAATTCAAATTGATAAAAGGCATACTTATCGAACTGCTTTTAATGTCCCTTTTGGACAATATGAATGGAATGTTATGCCCTTTGGATTAAAAAATGCTCCTTATGAATTTCAAAAAATTATTAATGATATTTTTAATCCATATATGGACTTTATCATCGTCTATATAGATGATATTCTTGTATTCTCAAAAACTCTTGAATCTCATTTCAAGCATTTGCACGCTTTTAAACAAATTATTATTCAAAATGGTTTAGTCATCTCCAAACCCAAGATAAGTTTATTTCAAACTAATATCAGATTTTTGGGACATAATATTTCTCAAGGTTCTATTGAGCCTATTCAACGAGTGCTAGAATTTGCTAAGAAATTCCCCGATGTTATTACGGATAAAAAGCAGCTTCAACGGTTTCTCGGTAGTCTTAATTATATTTCTTTTTTTTACAAAAATTTATCCAGAGATTTAGCCCCTTTATATGATCGACTAAAAAAGGATCATAAAACTCCTTGGACTTGAGATCATACTGATTTAGTAAAATTAATTAAAAATCGAGTTCAAACTCTTCCGCGTACATCTCTTGCCAATCCTAACTGGTTAAAGATTGTTGAAACTGACGCCTCCAATATAGGATATGGTGGAATACTTAAACAAGTCAATCCCCATACAAAAACTGAATGTTTGATTCGTTTTTATTCTAGCAAATAGACTGAAATTCAGAAGAAGTACGCCACTATAGCCCATGAAATGCTTACTATTGTAAAATGTGTTTTAAAATTCCAAGATGACTTGTATAATCAAAAATTTATAATTAGGACTGATGCTCAATCCGTTAAATTTATGTTTAGTAAAGACTTTAAACATGATGCTTCTAAGTTAATATTTGCGCGATGGCAAGCTCAATTGGCTCCATTTGACTATGAAATTCAATATAAAAAAGGTAGTGAAAATTCTTTGCCTGATTTTTTATCTCGAGAATATCTGACATGAGTTTTTACACTTATTTCCTCTCTGAAAAAACTATAATTACTATTATCAAATGCATCCCTTTGAATGCAGATATTCATTTTCTTATTTTAGATACTTTAATTCATCGCTTCATAGAAGAAGATTTGTTTCTTAACCATAACAACGAATTCATTAATAACGAAATTTATTGGTTTGATATTGACTTAAGTAATTAATGCTTACAGATACTATGAAATTCTTTTTGCACTTCTTCTCTGCAAAGTACTTAATCACTTTTATCAAGGCAGCACCGCTACCTATGGACTTACACATGCTCATTCTAAGAAAAGTCATTGATAGTCTTATCGCCAAAGATACTCTTTATGAAGATCTTTGTGAATACATGTCATGGTATGCTGATTAAATTCCTTATGACTAATGCAGTATGGAACCCCCTTGGCAGCTAGCCAAAGGAAGAGGACGAGGGGGTAGAAATCAAAATTCTTCATATTTATATCAAGGTGGAAGAACAAATCCCTCATATTTTGATCGAAGAAATTCTGCATATAGCTCAGCAAGTTCTAATTTTCCTGTCTTACAACAAGGAAATAGGACTTTAATTAATTCCAAAATCCCTCGAGAAGAAGCATCTTCATCAAAAACTCCGCATATTGGTTCTTCTATACATTTAGAAGATATTCCTGAAACTCATCCATTATTCAAACAATTGCAATCTTATTTATCTAATGAACAAAAAACTGCAGATTCTTTTGCATCCATTGTAAATGAAAACACTGAAGATAGACCTTCCTATGAAAAGCTCGAAGCTAGAGAGCTTATTTTGTATATGGAAAATCAGCATATTACGACACAAGAAAATTCTGAAGACGCTTGGAGAATACTTAAGAACTATATTACTTCCAATGTCTATTTTACGGGAGAGTCATACAAAACTCGAACTTATTATGAACATATTCTCGTACAGACATTCAGCGTGACCTTCGACCATAGTCCCCTTGGTGAATCTACCCCAGGAGTACATGGATACTCCAAAATGGTGATTAAAAAACTTATTCCTATTGAAGAATGGGGTATTTCATCGATGACACAACGATCTATACCAATGGGGCCAATGGGTCAAACTCTTGCGAATTTTACTTATTGGGATTACATTAAAGCCTTCTCTCAAGTATTATATTATAAAAATTACAAGCACAAACATACCTGGTTTATCAAAATATGCTCTAAACTGTTTGAAAAACCCATTCCTAACTGGTTTATTCAGTGGTGGACTAATCACGGACCTATAATTAAAATATTACCACCAGAATATTCTTCTTTATACTACTCTTGGAAAAAATCCTCTCCATTCCTAACCGAATTATATCTTTCTGATCATATTTGTAAAATTGACACTATTGATCAAATGTATTTTTACATCGAATTCTCTATTCCCTGGATTCATCGGTTGTCGATAGAAATTGGCTATGACGCTCATCAAATTCCTGCCCTATACCGGACATTCTACTGTAATTTTTGGGATAAATTACTCAGAAAAGATCCAGAAACAAAACTAGCATATGGCCATGATCAACGGGAAGAAATAGTTCAGAAAATTGTGGAATATGAAAAAAACTCCCAGAAAATCGATATTGGTCAAAGACAAAAATCTTAACTATGTTTCCCGACGAATATCTGCCCATGACGGAAATAAAATGCAATTAATCGAAGAATATTTATCTGAAGTCCGAGATAAGTTACTACAGATGTTGAGCAAAATTCGGATGCTTCGATGAATAGCACATATGCAAATACTGAAGATATCACTGATTCTCAACCACCCGAAATTCTGATTAAAGAAGAAGAAATAGAAAAAGCTGAGGCATTCCTCAAAAAATGGACAGGGAAAGACAAGACCTAAAGACACTTTTTGCTAAAAATCTCTGTTGTAAACAGTAAAAACACTATGCACAGGACCCCACATATTACTGTGCAAGATTCTCTTTTTCTTTATTTAAAGGAGCCTCATTCTTAGAGAGGAGGCATTCAGTTTTCTTTTAGTTTATCTTACTAAAACTCTCTACTCTCTGTAATATATTGAAGATCAAATAAATGAGAAGAAGTTACTACTACTTTTCCGTCTGCTTTCCGGTTAGCAAGGTACATAGCTTTTTACTACAGATTTCTTTATTTAAACTTTCTAACATAACCATGCCGTGACTATGTCCGGCTGAAACAATTCCTTATGTCCATGCTAAAGATCTAAACTCACTAACATATTAACTATAAAAGCTCCAGACTCTACTTAGATATAAAAGAATTTTCGGAATTTCTTGACTTGATTCCGAAAAGGAGGTACAGTCGAGTTTAATATTCTTATGATAGCCTTGTCTCTGTGACTCCGTCTAGTAAGTTGTGCCTCTTAAGCCCGTATTGTTGAGAAAGGGTGAACTTTGCACAATTAGAACTTCTAGACACACAGGTTTATCACAAGATTGTTAGATCTCTGACAGACCCCATGTTTGGGTAAAAGATTGTCCATACAGTCATGAAATTACTTAAGATTCTTTTCTATTTTGGTTGGTGCCTTGGTTCGGTCTTCCGACTTAGGCTTAATCCGATATTATTACGTGGTCTGGTAGACTGAGTGGCATACCCCAGCCTAATATCTATATCTTGACTTATTTTGATTCCTAAATTTTTATTGAGAGTCGTTGATTAATTATATTATAGTGTAACGTACTATTTTGTTATTTTGCATTTTCGTATGGAAATATAGCATGCCTAATTTAGTGCAGGAGGTTGGGAGAGGGCCACAAGTTAGTATTGGAATAGGACATTCGACTATTCATTTTTAAGTTACTTATCCTAAATTAATCTGTTTTCTAAATTAACTTTTACTCCACATTTTATAATTAAATTTTAAATATTTAAAAATTAATAAAAAATTTATATCCGAAGAAGATCCTTTTCTTTCGGTACAAAGGTGACATTCAAACAAAATCGATGAAATTAAAGAAATCTTTCATGATTAAAACATTTTATGTACGTTTTCTTAACTAGTGTGTTGATAGGTGGGCTCTATTGAGTTGGTACTTCCTTTAAGAAAAAATTTATTAGAGATTTATTTTATCAAATTAGTTTTATTAATTATGTTTTGAAAATATAAATTTGAGAATTTTCACTTTATTTAGTCATTTAATGATAAGAATAATATTGAAAAATAAAATAATATTTTCTTAATTTCATAGAAGAAACAATTAAATTGAAACAAATACTTTTAGAAAGAAAGTAAACTATTTTAAAAGAAAGAGAATAACTACTTAATTAAACACTCGAACTTAAACTTTCTTTAAGAACCCACATGCTCTAATAACTGTAACTAATTTATGGTATAATCTAGTCATCCGCACCCCCCTACAAATGGTATCAAAGCCCAGTAATTTAAAAAGTACAACAGTAAGATATGTGTTAGAGTTATTAGAATTTATATATATTTATTGAATTAATTATGAGAAGACCATTTAAAAATAGAGACGCTTTTAGAAAAATTAAAGAATCTTTAGTTAGTAATTATTCGGAATATATAAGTCTAAATAAAACAAAAGAAAATCCACAAAGATTAGCCTACCTAATTATTATAAATATAATTTAAATGAATAAAGAGCAAAAATACAAAGAATTAAAACAATTTATTTCTGACAAACGTAAAGAATTAAAAATAAGAATAGAAAGATTACATTATAATATATTTGCCGGAGTTAGTAAAAACTCAATAAATACACAAAAAGATGAAATATCAAAATTAGAATCACAAATAGACAGTTTAGAATATATATACCAATATGAACTATTCACAATAAAATGAATAAAGAAGAATTTATAATAGATGAAAAAATGTATGAAAATCACGAAGGACTAAAAATAAAAATAGTATTTTCTAATCTAGGAAGAAGATATAAGAAAATAGGTGATTATAGACCAGCATTTATAGTAAATAAACATAGTGAACAAAAAAGAGGAAAAAGTAGGATGGTTATTGATTATAGAAATTTAAATGCAAAAACTATAACATATAATTATCCATATAAATTCTAATAACTCTAACACATATCTTACTGCTGTACTTTTTTAAATTACTGGGCTTTGATACCATTTGTAAGGGGGTGCGGATGACTAGATTATACAATAGATTTATTATGTACCTAATGAATCTATTCTTTTTTGTGCGTGGATATTTCCTAGATTTTGTTTAATTATTAGATATTAATGTAATTAGGTAGGCTAATCTTTGTGGATTTTCTTTTGTTTTATTTAGACTTATATATTCTGAATAATTATTAACTAAAGATTATTTAATTTTTCTAAAAGCTTTTCTATTTTTAAATGGTCTTCTCATAATTAATTCAATAAATATATATATATTCTAATAACTCTAACACATATCTTACTGCTGTACTTTTTAAATTACTGGGCTCTGATACCATCCGCACCCCCTACAAATGGTATCAGAGCCTAGTAATTTTTTAAAAAGTACAGCAGTAAGATATGTGTTAGAGTTATAAGAATTTATATATATTTATTAAATTAATTATGAGAAGACCATTTAAAAATAGAGAATCTTTTAGAAAAATTAAAGAATCTTTAGTTAGTAATTATTCAGAATATATAAGTCTAAATAAAACAAAAGAAAATCCACAAAGATTAGCCTACCTAATTACATTAATATCTAGTATTGAAGCAAAATTAATAATCCATTTAAAATTTAGAAGAATGAGACATATACCACCTAATTATGATAAAATTAGATTTAGATATCCGCCAAGATATTATAAATATAATTTAAATGAATAAAGAGCAAAATTACAAAGAACTAAAACAATTTATTTCTGACAAACGTAAAGAATTAAAAATAAGAATAGAAAGATTACATTATAATATATTTGCCGGAGTTAGTAAAAACTCAATAAATACACAAAAAGATGAAATATCAAAATTAGAACCACAAATAGACAGTTTAGAATATATATACTAACATGAACTATTCACAATAAAATGAACAAAGAAGAATTTATAATAGATAAAAAAATATATGAAAATCACGAAGGACTAAAAATAAAAATAGTATTTTCTAATTTAGGAAGAAGATATAAGAAAATAGGTGAACATTTATATCTAATGTTAGAAAAAGAAGAATTAAAATTAGAAGATAAATTAACAGCGATGGTAAGAATACAAAAAGAAAATGAAGAAATCTATAAAAGAATGTACTTGTTATAATTGTGGAAAGTTAGGACATTTAGCTAGAGATTGTAAATTACCTAAAAATTCAAATCTACATAAATGCTCTACATAATTGCTAACTTTTAATCTTATCAAGTTTACGTAAGTTTATACAATAAATGGTTCAAATATCTTGTCTTCCGTTGTCGTATCTGCTATATCTCCATTATTGCTCCTTATCTTATCTTCCAGCTGGCATCTTATCTTCTTGATTTTTATTCTAGATGTACTTCTGGAATAATATTATCTTCTCCATTACATCTCGAACATTGGTGATCTGGGTATTTGTGTCCAATTATTTTACAATATCTTGTCAGTAGTCCGTCTGAAATAAATCTTTTTTTGATTGCTCTTGCGGTAGATTGTTTTTCTGGGTTTAGTAATGTCATGATCCATTTTCTGACATCTTCCATATCTGCTTGTCGTAGCTCTTTTGAATTTGAGTAAATCATTTGATGATCTCTCGAATAATAGCTCCATATTGGGTTTTCATTAGTATAATTATTTGCTAGTTCTTGTATAATCGTAGCTAGTCCAATAAGTCGTTTATTTGCGTAGAAATCTGGTATCTCAATTCTGGGTATCTCCGGTTGCTGAGTAATATCTTCTGGTATGATCATATCTCTGGTTAGTCCTATTTTTACAACTTGTATAACTGGTTTTATCTCGTCATATAATATCTCTGCGGGTGCAGTATAACACTTTATATAAAATAGATTGCCTTTCGTTATTCTTTTGTAGGTGGTGAATATCTTGTGTAATTCTTTCATAGCTGTTAATTCTTCTCCGTCTTGGGTGTATATGGTGTTTAGTAGTCCGTAGTCAAAACAAGTTTTTACTAGGCCTGGGTTAGTTTTGGGTAGTGCGATTAGCTTGTTATATCCTTGTAATTTTTGGGTTATATAGTTGGTGTTTGGTTCTTTTATATTTGTAGCTCTGGGGTTAGGTTTAGAAAAGTTTGTACTCTATAGATATTTTCTATGTATTTCTGGGTTGTATAATTGTAAACTTTTTTATCTTGGTTTAGGCTATCTCGGTATGTGGTAATTTGTGGGGGTATGAATAAATGGTCTTTTTGTGTTTTTGGTGTAAATGGTTTTTCAAATATTTTATTCATGTTCATGTTTTGGTATCTTGGTCGACTAACTCCTTTGCTTGTACCTTCAAAAGTAGATTGATAAATGTTATGGGTTTTATGGAGTGTCCCAACGTCTCCTTCTAGCTCTGGAACTTTAACGTCTTCCGATCGACATAGCTCTGCACACTGCTGAGTTAGCTGATTTATAGCTATAGACTTCAATTTATCTTCATTAGTCTTTAGCTTTTCTATCTCAGTACCCATACTGTCCACTTTCAATGAAAGCGTAGTTAGGGAGTTGAGTATTTTTTCTAGAGTATCTTCTTCTATAATTTCAGTCTGTGTAGCTTTGTCTTGATATGTAATCTGCAATAACATTTTTGTTAGTACTAATTACTTCTATTATAAATGTGAAATTCAATATATTCAAGACTAGTCTCCGAATTTCTTTCGTTGTAACTGAATTTTGTATTTTCTTTGTTAGCCACCAGCGTACCTGTGTATTATCTGTTCGTACAATAAATTTGTTATATACAATATATGGTTCAAATGCTAACAAACATTTATATGATGAACAAAATTCTTTCCTATTTATTTCCCATTTTATTTCTGTCTCATTGAACGTACCTGAGTAGTATCTACAATGGTGTTCTATTTTTTCTACTTCATATCGATATTTAAGTACTCCTCCATAACTATATTCACTAGCACCGGCTTCTACTATATATATAAATTTTCTATTTTCATCTGGACATTGTAATTTTGGTAATTCTTTACAAAGTAATTTTATTTTTTGGACTTGTTTTTTATCTTCTTCATTATAGTTATATTCTATATCCTTTTTTAATTTTTTCTGTAGTGGTTTTAAAGTTTCTGCTAATTTTGGAATATATTCTCTTACTTGGTTTACTAATCCTAAAAATGATTGCAATTTCTTTTTTGTATCTAATTCTTCTTTTTAATTTATTATTTTTTGTACTATATGTTGTTGCATTTTTACTCCGCTTTTATCTATTTGTATTCCTAAAAATTCTATCTGATTTTTCATAATTCCAGCTTTCTTTTCGCTTAGACATTCCCGATTTTTCTATTATATTCGTAAACTGTTCCAATAATTTTAAATGTTCTTCTTTGGTTTTTGTATATAATAATATATCATTTATGTATACTATACAATTAGATAATTGTTTAAAATAATTATTCATAAAATGTTGATATCTACCTGGTGCGTTTTGATATCCAAATGGTAATACATTCCATTCATAAAATCCTTGTGGTACCGTAAATGCGGTTAATTCTTTAGATTCTTCTTCTAACTTGAGATGGTAAAATCCTGATTTACAATCGAATTTACTAAAATAATTATATCCTTGTATTTGCCTTATTTTTAATATCTTATTTGGTATTGGATAATTATATGTTATAGTTTTTGCATTTAAATTTCTATAATCAATAGCCATCCTACTTTTTCCTCTTTTTTGTTCACTATGTTTATTTACTATAAATGCCGGACTATTATGTTTACTATTACTTTTTTGTATATATTGTTTTTCTAATAATTCATCTATATGCATTTTAAATTCTTTTAAATCGTCAAAATTATAGGTTAATGGTTTCTGGGTTATTATGCTATTTTTGTCTATTAATTCAATTTTTATGGTAGTTTTATGTTTTTCCCATCCTTTTAATGGATCTTCACTATATAATTGTTCTAATTTTTTCTTAACTATTTCTATCTTATTTATTGAAAATATAGTTATTTCTGTTTTATTTATCGAAAATACTACTAGTTCTATTGTATCTTCAGTATTTTTTATATTTTCTAACTTTTGTGTAATTTTTTCACTTCCTTTTATCCAATCGGTTTTCTTTCTTATTTTATTATTAACTCTTTTTGCTCTTACTTTTTGTTTACATGGTGTTGTAAACCACCAGTCATTTCTAGTTATTATATGTGGGTATAATTTATCTAAAAATGGCATTCCTAAAAGTATGTCTTTTGACGTTAGTTCATAATGATAAATTTCTTCTATTGTTAATATTTTATCTCATATTTGTACTTTTACATTCCTAGCTTTAAGTTTCCTTCATTATTAAATCCTTTAACTATTATTGGTGTTTTTAATTTATCCCATTTACTTTCTGGTAAGCAATTATATCTACATAAATTAGCTTCTGCTCCTGTATCTATCATAGGCGTATAATATCTACTGTAATATCCTTCTACTGCTATCTTCATTAATACATATATTTTTATTTTATGTTAAGGCTTTTTTTAAGAATAATTTTTCTTTGTTATATGTTAAGGTTAATTGTGTATGTTCTATATTATATGGTTTTACTTGTTCTAACCATTTTATTCCTAATATTATATCTGCTTTTTGCATTTCTTCCTTTCCTTCAAATTCTATTTTTATTTTTCTAACTCCTATTATTATTTTTTCTTCTACTATGTTTTTATTATTTATTAAACTTCTTGGTAGATCTGGGCACATATCATTATTGGTTTTTATTTTTTCATTTTTTACTAGATATTTTGCTATATAATTTTCTTCTTATCCTGTATTTAAGAGTATTAAATATTCTTTTTCATTTATTTTTCCTGTTATGTAATATTGGTTTAAATTACTTATTGAATTTGTTTCATAACTTGTTCTTTTTTATGAGCCTGATGATTCTGGTTTTTCATCAGCTATTCTTTTCGTTGTACTTATTCTATCATTTACTATTTCTAAATTTTCTTCTATATCTATGTCTCTATAGCTATAATCATTATAATCTATTGTTTTTACAATTTGTTCGAATGGGCTTTCTATTCGTATCTTGTTAATCTTATTTTTTTCTGTTATTTTATGTTTTGTTGTTAATACATATAAATTTTTGCATCTTGCTATAAATATTTTACTTCCTGGGGTTAATTCTATTCCTTATATTTTCCAATATAATACTAGTGATTTATCTATATTTCTATCTGTTACCGCTACTGAATAATTTGCACTTATTATAAATTTAAATTTTTGCTATATTAAATTTCCTTTTACGGCAGTTATTATGCTTTTTTCTATAGGTTTTATAATTCTATCATCTGCTAAATATAATTCTATTGGTGTATCTATTCCTTCTCTAAAACATGCTTTTATTAATATTTCTGTACCTCCAAGGTGTACATATTTTATTGGATCTCCTTTACTTTTTATATCATTTATTTCTTTGTTAATTATCCTTTTTGTTACTAGTGGTATACTAGTTTTGCCTTTTGCATATCTATAGTCTATTACATGTTCTTTTTGGCATACTACATAATATTCATCCTTTTTCCTAGAAGTTGTTTGATTGTTGACTGGTTGTTAGTTTGGTAGAACTCCTTACATTCATTTTTATTTATCATACTTTAACTTCATATATTTATTTAAAATATAATTAATAATATAATTATTTTATCATAGTACCCTTATTAAATACTAATTACATTATATTTTTAAATTAATTTAGAGAAAAAACGATCAATGCTAAATGTAAAATAGAAAAAACAAGTCGTCTTCTCTTGATATGTAAAAAATAAAAAATAAAAATAGAAATTCAATTAAGAAATCAAGGACATGTAAAAGCGAACGGTGAGAGTATAAAGTTTGGAAATAAAGATAAATTGGAAGGAGTCTTGTTTCAATTCATACTATTTTTTTTTTATCGTTCAATGTCTGAAAATCGTACAGTAACACGATTGAATTTGAATTAACACATTATAGAATTTATTTTAAGAGATTGTATTTGCAACAGAATTTTATCATTTTCGAAAATTTAAAAATAAAATCTCTAAATAAAAATGAAGGGCACTTCAATTTGTTATTCTTAAGTTTATGTTTCAATAAATTTTGAAACAAATACATTGGTTAAAGATTTTTAGAGTTATGTTTCAATTAATTTTGAAACAAATGTGTTTGTTCGCAACAAATTTTAAATTCATGGAAAATAAATTTTAACCCCAAACAAAAATATGAAGAAACAAGAATTTTTTTTTATTGATAAATGATTGTGGTTAAAAATCTGTTCCTCCATTGATTCTTCTCTCTTGATTTTCTCCGTAATTCGAGGGCCGTTAGTGGCTTATTCTCGAACATAGGATGATCTCTTTATGAATATCTCATGATTTTGTGGGATATTGAAGATCCCGATCTTTTTACGAATACCCATCAGCTTATGGGATATTCAAGATGCCTGTTTCAGAGAACATGTTACCCTTTAAATAGGCGAGATTTAGGGTAAAGTAGCCTTCTAGAACTCTAACAGAATTTGGATTCTTATTGAAGAGTCCACAAATTTTAGATGTCTACAAATGCCCCCTACTTCAAGACTTGTCGAAGTGTAGATTTGATGACGAGTCTTGAAGTACCAATGGAGCTTCCATCTTTATGCGGTGGCTACAGATTTGCTGATCTGATTTATGAAAGAAGAGATGAAGGACAGATTTGATCCCACTGGGCGTGCCAATTTGTTTGCAACATAATTTAAATTCATGAAAAATAAATTTTAACCACAAACAAAAATATTAAGAAACAAGAATTTTTTATTAATAAACGAGGTGGTTACAAATTTGTTCCTCCCTTGATTCTTCTCTCTTGATTTAAATATGCAAATCTGTAGCCGCAAGATTGTAAAGATGGAAGCGGTACTTCAAGACTCGTCTTTGAGTTTCATCAAGTCTACACTCCGACAAGCCTTCAAGCAGGGGACATTTGTAGACATTGAAATTTTGTGGACTCTACAAAAAGAGTTCAATTTTGGTTAGAGTTCTCGGGGCTACTTTACCCTAAATCTATCTTGATTGCTACTCAACCTAAACCCTAAATTATGCATATATAAAGGGGGCAAATATCCCTTTAAAGAGGCATTTTCAGTATCCCAAAAATTCACGGAATATTCACAAAGAGATCAAAGATCTGAAAAGTCCCAATAAATTCATGGGATATTCATAAAGATCAAAACTCTCTCTTCTTGATAATCAAATACCTCAAGAAGACAAACCCTCATTTCATAGAGATCAAATCTAAATATTCCTACGTTTGAGAAATTCGCCACTAATGACCCTCGAATTACAGAGAAATTCATATCCAAATCTTTATACATTCGAGAAATATGCTACTGGTGGTGCTCGAATTACAGAGAAAATGAAGAGAGAAGAATCAAGGAAGGAACAGATTTGTACCCATATTCTTGATCAATAAAATTATTATTTCTTCGTATTTTTATTTATGGTTGAAGTTTATTTTTCATGAATTAAATTATGTTGAAAACAAAATGCATTAGTTAAAAGTTTTGAGTGACAAAGAACACGAATTTGATAAATTCATTCTTCTTTAAGTTTTACGTTTTAGGTTCTTGAAAGAAAGTTATCTTTTATTTTAAAATATTCATGAACCTATTAACTATTACTTAATTAATATTCTTCTCTTACATGAAACTTCTATCCTATAAACATTGTTTCTTTTGTTTGAAAAGATAAGTACTCAAAAAATACTTTTTCCTTGAAAAAATATTTGAGAGACATTGATCAAATGGTGAGATCACTAATTTAAGAATAGAAGATCAACATTCTTGAATGCTACTTGTTTTGTGGTTTAGTTGAATCCCAAAGATAGAGTTGTTACTAATTCCTCCATTTGCTCGTGGGAGAGACTCCAACTATCTTCAAGAAGCGTATTATTATGCTTCTAAGCCAAGCAAGTTTTATTTTAAATTTCTTGTACAATTAGCATTGTTTTCTAACAATTTGAAGATAATTGTTTGTCTCTATGACTTCTACATCAATATCGAATAGTATTTCATCTTTGTCTAATCCTAATTTCAAAATATTTGATGGCAAGACTTTCGTAGATAGCGCAAAAAAATGAAATTCTTTTTAAAACGATTAAAGTTGGCGTATATTCTTGAAGAATCATGTTATAATGCTCCTGCTTCTGAGGTAGCATCTGACGAGGCTACTTGTATTAAAGAACAAATTTTCAAGTGACAATATGATAATTATTTGTGCAAGAATTATATTCTTGGAGGAATGTCCAAAAAATATTATGATCAATATTATGTAAAATGAAAATTTGCTAAGGAGATCTGGGACACTCTTCAAGAGGCGAGTTCTAAAAAAAAAATTTGTTTCAAATTATATGGAGTTCAAAATGATTGATGACAAGTCAACCACTGAACAAGTACAAGAATTTTAACTCATAGCTAATAAAATTGCTATATCTGAAATTGCTCTTAATGAAAACTTTCATGTTGGTGCTATTGTATCAAAACTTCCTCCATCTTGAAAAGAGAATAGAAGCAAACTCTTACACAAAAAGAAAGATTTGACTCTTGAACAATTGTTGCAATACTTGCAAATTGAACAAGAGACACGATATCGTGACAGTAATATTTTGAAGGAACCTGTCATGAAAGCTCATATGGTTGAAGAAAATTCAATCAAGAAGGAAGCTGAAAGCAAGAATCTCTTAATGGAAAAGAAGACTAAAAATTTCAAGTGTAATGATGCCAATTTTAAATCTGGTGAATGCTATCATTGTCACAAAATTGATCACTATGCGCGTGATTGTAGAATTCTCAAAGCCGAAAAGAAGAAAGAAAAGGCAAATAAAAATAAAAAAATAATCTTATGGGAATGGTCACAGAAGCATTTGTAGTGAAAGATCAAATGAAATGGCAGATAGATACCGGTGCAACTCTTCACATATTAGGTAACCGAAATTCTTTCAAAACGTATGAATTAGTGGAGGACGGTAAAATTTTATATATGGGAAACTCCTCCTCTGCTAAAGTTGTGGGAAAAGGAACTGTTGAACTAAAATTTACTTTTGAAAAGATAGTTACATTGATGGATGCATTGCATGTTCCTGATATTCGAAAGAACTTGGTGCCGGATATTTTTTCTCGAAGCATCATTTTAAAATGATTTTTTAGGCAAACAAGTTTATTTTATCTAAAAATGACATGTTTGTTGGAAAAGGTTATGTTGCAAATAGAATATTTAAACTCAATATTAAAAATAAAAATATTTTTGTTTATCTTGTGGATTCTTTGGACTTATGGCATGAACATCTTAGTTATTTGAATGTTAGATTCATCCAACTTATGGTGAATAGTGGATTAATCAAAGACTGTGAAAAGAATCATACTACTAAATATCTTACTTCTAGTAAATACAAAATTACAAAGAAGCCATTTAAGACAATTGAAAGGACTTCCACACTGTTGCAATTAATCCATACTGATGTTTGTGAGATGAATTATTTGTCACCACATGAAAAGAGGTATTGTAATACCCCGGGAGTACACCCTGGACGCCACACGGTACTTACAATCATAAATGACCACAAGTTAACCTATGAATTGGTACCTGCTGTGAGCACTGAATAAAACTGATAACAATGACATGTGCGAAAATTAATTGAAAAATGTCATAAGGTTTTAGGTTCTGAAAACAATACAACTAAATACACAAAACTGAAACATATGCAGTAATATTGAAATCTGACTGATAGAACTGACAAACTAACTGACCGTCTGAAAGCCTCTAAACTAACTGAGGAGTGATGGGATAAGAACCCAACTAACTCTAACTGACTAACTGAAAGAAAATACTGAAAGAAACACAATAGGTCCTCGAAACACAAGGACTCACCACTGTTGTTGTTGCGATGAGATGAACAGTCTAGGCGTGTTCAGGAAACTATGCGTCTGAACCTATGATATTAAACATCATAGCGCAAAAAACAAGTATGCGTTCAACACTTTGAATGTACTGGTACATGAGATGAGGTTAGGCTGAAATGTATGGGTTTATGTGCATGAGATAGTAACTAATTTAATGACATGAGGTAACTGAATATGAGTACATAAGAAACTAAAATACTAAGGATACAAGACCAAGCCTATCATATATTTGAAATAATCTGTAAAACTAAAATACCAAAATCTGGTAACTGAATACTGATAAACTGTATGCTATGGTAAAATAAAATGAACTGAATTCTGTACTGAGTACTAAAACTGAAATTATGGGAGGTATCATCTAACCGACATACCCCAAATCTGAGCTGATAAGGGTCCAACCTGTGACCCCAGTTGGAAGGGTGCTAGTACCGTGCCACGGGTACAAAACAATAATTATGGAGTCAATCCTAAACTGGCGGGTGACCCCTGAGATCAGTCCTAAGCTGGCGTGTGATCCCTGAGAGAATGTCAGTCCTAAACTGGTGGGTGACATCCTATAATCCTATGTTGGCTACGCAGTTCTGAAACATAAGGACTGCTACTAAGGATCCAATCCTACCTAGCGGGTGAGCCCCCGTCCCTAGGTTCGCTCAGTGCTGAATCATACTCTCAACTGAACTGGCACTGATTACTGAACTGATCTAAGTTTACTGGCATGATAACTGACTGAACTGACAATGCTCATAAGTGTCTGAAACCATTCTGAAAATAGTGAGACTAAGTAAAAAGCTAAATTTTGGGTATTCATAACCCCCAAGACTCGATAGCAATAACAATAAGACTATATGAAAACTTTGAAACCATAGAGGGAAATCCTTGTTCAACATTCAACAACTTAGGAATTTCATCAAACACATGAGGGTCATAGGTTGAATAATGGGAATAGTTAAACTATGTGATAATAACATAATTTCAATACTAAAATAATGGTTTTAGGGTGTAACATGCATAAATCACCATCCAAACGTACCAAGGGCAAATTCCAACGAAAACACATGGTAAACATAATTGAAATCAAAGTTCATAATAACTTCTTGAAGAGAACTCATATTAACATGTAAAAATCATGGCCTTAAAATTGAAAACAGATTCATGGACTCCATGGGTGAAAAGGACCCATGAATGAATATCGCAATACCTTAATTGAAGAATTCGCGAAGATTACTAATGGTTTTCTTAAAAATTAAGCTTGAATTTCCTTGATTCTTTTGGGGAGGAGGCTAGGGTTTGTTCTTGAGAGAGATGCCTTATTTTGAAAGGATTTTGTGAAATAGGATAGCAAATTATGCTTTTGGGACCCTAAATCTCGGGTTATGGACCAAATGGGTAAAGGGAAAAGACCCAATTGCCCTTGAAAAAATGGAAACAGAAGCTGGAAAAATAAGGGGCGGGCGATGAGTCAGGCGTCGCATGCTCTAGACCGACGATCTAAGCCCCGCACCGCGGGCTCTACCGCGGGCACCCCTAGCAGTGCACTGGAGGGCATGCCGCGAGCTTATCCCGGTTCTGCTACTATTTTGGACTTCTAAACATGCTCTTACGCTCGTCCAGAAATTTTGAAACTAACCCAAGATGTACCTTTGACATCCCTGATCATGAATCAACTAAAACATTAACTTTTCAATCTCAAAAAGATCGAAAATAAAATCATCAAAGTTTAGGGGCTTTAGAAATGACTAAGTCCTAACACTAAGTGAAATTTTCTAACTCTTGAACCCCTTTTACATACAATAGTAAGTTGGATTGAGCTAAGACCTTACGGGGTCTTACAGGTATTTTAGCACTTTCATTAGTGACTACTCAAGATATACGTATGTCTTTCCATTGAAATAAAAGATGAGATATTTGAGACTTTTAAAATATATAAAACTAAGGTTGAAAATAAATGGACTTTGAAAATTAAATCAATTGGGTCTGATATGGGTGAAGAGTACTTAAAGTCTGATTTTATTAATTTTTCTAAAAAAGAAGGCATTGAAAAATAATTGACCATGTCCTATACACCACAACAAAATGGTGTAGCAGAAAAAAATAGGACTTTCATAAAAATGATTAATTCTATGCTTTATGGATCTGGTATGTCTGAAAATATGTGGACTAAAGCCTTACTTTCAGCATGTCATATTTTGAATAGAATTACTTTCAGAAATCATGATGCATCTCTATATGAACTTTGGAATTATTGAAAGTCAAATATAAATTATTTTAAAGTATGGGGTTGCTTGGCTCATGTTCGATTACCATATCAACATTTGACTAAGATTGGCTATAAAGGAGTACATTGTGTGTTTATTCGTTATTCACAGATCAGTAAAGCTTATAGATTTTTAAATCTTGAGACCCCAAACCCTCACACAATATTGAATCTTTACATGCCAACTTTTTTGAGCATATATTTCTCAAGAAAAGATTCTTTTGAACAAGATATAAGTTCTTCAATTTCTCCTCTTCAAAGAAAAATAGTTGAGCCCTTAAAAGAAAGACAACCAAGACGTAGTTCAAGATCAACCAAATCAAAGGACTTTGGACCCGATTTTCAAGCTTATTTGGTTAAAAAAAATAAAAGTTCTGCTAAAGCTATGTATTTACATGATGCTCCTTTTTAACGTGAATCTACTGATGATGAAATGTATTTTATCCGATCAAATAATACATGGATTTTATCAGATCTTCCTCCTGGATGTAAATCAATTGGTTGCCGATGGATTTTTAGAAAGAAAATAAAATCTAATGGTATTTTGGATAAGTACAAAGCTCGCTTAGTAGCTAAAGAATTTACTCAATTGAAAGATATTGATTATTTTGATACTTTTTCACCTGTAGCTCGGATGACCTGTATTCGTCTCTTGATTGCTTTAGAACCAATTCATGGTCTTGTGATTCATCAGATGGATGTGAAGACTGTATTCCTGAATAGAGATCTACATAAAGACGTTTACATGAAACAACCAGAAGAATTTGTCATTCCTGGTCAAGAACGTAAAATTTCTAAGCTTCTTAAATCTCTTTATGGATTAAAACAAAATCCAAAGCGATGGCACGAGAAATTTAGAAAAGATATGATTTCTAATATCTACTTAATCAATGGTGGAGATATCTGCATATTTAGTAAATTTCAAGAAAATCTTTGTGTTATGATATGTCCTTATGTAGATGACATATTGATCTTGGGAGCTGATATTGAAAGAGTCAAAGAAACAAAATCTGTTCTAGCTTCTCAGTTTGAAATGAAAGATCTTGGAGAAGCTGATGTAATTTTAGGCATAAAAATTGTAAGATCAGCAAATGTTTTGACTCTTACTTAATCAAATTATATTGAGAAGGTTCTGAAGAGATTTGGTCATTTTGATGACAACTGCTACACTATTTAATCCTAGCATCAGACTAGTGCGAACTCTGGTGATATTCTTGATCAATTGACATATTCTCAAATTGTTGGGAGTCTTATGTATGCCATGCATTATACCAGGCTAGCTATTGGTTATGCAGTAGAAACTTTAAGCAAGTTTACTAGTAGCCCTGGAGTTGAGCATTAAATGCTTTAATTCATGTTTTAAGATATCTGAAGGGTACAATTAATGTTGGCCTACATTATTCTACCTATTCAATAGTTCTTGAAGGCTATAGTGATGCTACTTGAAATTCTAATCTGAATGACTCTAAATCTATTACTGCTTAGATTTTCACTTTGATTGGAGCAGCAATATCTTGGAGATCAAAGAAGCATACATGTATTAATCACTCAACCATGGAGTCAAAATTTATCGCTATGTCTTTTGCTGGAAAAGAAGTTGATTGGCTGCGGAGTATGCCGATAGATATTCCATTATGGGGTAAGCCAATACCACCTTTGACTATTTATTATGATAACAAAAGTTGCTATATTTTGGGCTTCAAGTGATTGTTACAATGGAAATTCAAGGCAAGTTCGTCTCAAACACAATCATGTGAGAAGATTGTTGGGTTCGAAATCGAAAGGGCGTCATGCAAAAGCTATTAATTGCAAACCATTGAACGATAATCCAGATGACAAAGAAAAACATAATAAAATGACATATTATTGATACGATTTGGTCGAACGACCTACATATTAAAAACTAATATTTGAAAAAATATAAATCTATGGAAGAACCAGACTCTTTTAACAACTACATTATGGATGCTCTTGTGTTATTGTATAAGAAGGGTCTTCTATTTATAGATGTCCAAAACTTTTCCCCCAACAAAGAGGTTTGCCAAATATGAAAAAGTTTTATATTTTCCTTTAAGAAAATTAAAACTTAAATTTAGTAAGAAAACCAGAACAAAAAACCTAACAGATCTTTCCCTTTTGGCTTGATTTTCTCCACTTGATCCGCCTTCTTCACATGCATGAACTTCATTTTCACAAAATCTTCATCACTGCTGCTTCCCGTGGTTAAAAATAAGCTTTAAAATATCATAGTTAAAAAATAGTTTAAACGTAATATTTTATTTTTATTTTTAAAGATGCAGCAACAGGAATGTTGAAAATATGGTTGAAACTTGTTCTCAACATGTAGTTCGATAAACATCCTCATTATCATTAAATTGGTTGCAAATTGGTTTGAACCGTCATGAACTTGTCTTCAATCTCGTTTCACCAAACCACTGGACCTTTGAACCGTAAGCTCTGATACCATTTATTGGGTTCGAAATCGAGAGGGCATCATGCAAAAGCTATTAATTGCAAACCATTGAATGATAATCCAGATGACAAATAAAAACAAACTAAAATGACATATTATTGATATGATTTGGTCGAATGACCTACATATTAAAAATAATATTTGAAAAAAATAAATCTATGGGAGAAATCTCTCCCTAAACCAGACTCTTTTAATGACTACATTGTGGATGCTCGTGTTATTAAATGAGAAGGAGGTCTTCTATTTATAAATGTCCAAAATCTTTCCTCCAACAAAGAGGTTTGATGAATATGGAAAAAATTTATATATTTCTTTAAGGAAAAATAAAAGTAATTATGGTATTACTTTTATTTTCCTTCTAAGAAAAGTAAAACTTAAATTTAGTAAGAAAATCAGAGCAAAAACCCTAACAAATATTATTGGAGGATGGAATAATATCGCTTCAATATGTGAAGTCCAAACTTAGTTTAGCAGATTCTTTGTCTAAAGGGTTAGGTAATGAATTGGTGGTACAAACTTGTAATGGGATGGGAATAAAGCCTGTTGTAGATTGATTATACTTTACGTAACCCTACATAATGATGTAATCTTGTGTTTAAAGGGAAAAATAAGTAAAGTTACAAATGTGAAGCACATCAATAAAATTTTCTTTTTCCCTAGAGAGTGAGTAGATGTCCATAAGTTGAGATTTTTTCTCTTGATAAATCTATAAGATCAATCTTGATTGGAGTAAATAATAACACTCTTGATAGATTTGACAGTATTCCTAACAAAAGAGAAGAATGAGATTATATTCTCTTAATAAGTCTATATACCTATTTCAGTTGGAGTGTGTAGAAACACTCTTGATAGATTTACTGATACTTTGTTGTAAAGGAGGATGAGAGTTATTTCTCTTAATGAAATTCATAGACTATTTAGTCGGAGTATATAAAGTTACTTTTGATGAATTCACTGGAGGCCGCTTCAATAAGATTTTAACAGGAAAATCTTAAATCACTTAGCTAAAAGTATTCAGGACACATGGTCGTAAAGTGTCAAAAGATTTTGATTTTCACCGAAAAATAGTAATATGCATGAAGTATTTTTCTACGTCATTCAATGAACTACTTAGTTCAAGATTTATTCACTAAATAATCAATGATTTAGAAAGTTTTCACTAGTTAATGGTTCAAGTCCAAAAGACGTCATTATTGATGCATGTTGTTAGATTAATATCTCAAATGAATTTTATTTTTAAAGATAAAATTTCTTGAAACAAGTGGGAGACTGTTATTGTTAAGTTTATGTTTTAATAAATTTTGAAACAAATATATCGGTTAAATATTTTTAGAGTTATATTTCAATTAATTTTGAAACAAGTGCATCAGTTAAAAGTTTTGAGTTACAAAGAACATGAATTCGACAAATTCATTCTTCTTTAAGTTTTACGTTTTAGGTTCTTGAAAGAAATTATCTTTTGTGTTAAGATATTCATGAACCTATTAACTGTTACTTAATTAATATTCTTCTCTTTCATGAAACTTCTATCCTATAGATAGTGTATCTTTTGTTTGAAAAGACAAGTACTCAAAAAATACTTTCCTCTTGAAAAAATATTTGAGAATATTGATCAAATGGTGAGATCACCAATTCAAGAATAGAAGAGCAATATTCTTGAATGTTACTTGTTTTGTGGTTTAGTTGAATCCCGAAGATAGAGTTGTTACTAATTCTTCCGTTTGCTCGTGGGAGAGACTCTAACAATCTTCAAGAAACGTATTATCGTATCTTTAAGCCAAACAAATTTTATTTTAAATTTCTTGTACAATTATCATTATTGTTCTAACACAATCAATATTGATTCCTCCTTCATCCTTAATCTGATGATCTCTCCTTAGCTAAACAGTAGTTTATAATTTATATTCTGCTCATCATACAATAAGTTATTTGATAGTTTTTCAAAGGCCAGTGAGTCGAACGTTTAGTGAGATTGTTGAAATTATATATTTTGATGTGGCTCTAGAATATTCTACAAGTTCTATTATTTTTCGATAACAAGTACAAATATATTTTTAACATATTTATTTTAAAGCAAGATGGTTACCAATATATATTTTTTGAGCTAAAAGAAGGTACGAAGTTAGAATGTCGATTACGGGATCAATCGGACTCAATGATTTTGATTTTAATTTTATATTAATCTTAAAAAATTAATGAATATTTATGAATTATTAATTTAGAATCCAATAACTTTAGAATTTTTATACCATGATGAGATAGAAAAAGATCGTCTATAAAATTTGCTAATCTCTAACTTTAAACTGTGTTTTTTCCTTCAAATAAGTTAGTCTTTAAAATATGCTTTTCAAGTTGTTTAATCTTGAAGTTTTGTCTTTGAAAATTGAATTTATACTTAGTAGGCGTTTGATAGTGAAAACTAAAAAGTTTTGGAGCTGGAGTTGGAGTTGAAGTTGTGTTTAACCATGTTTTTTTTTAATCTTTTTTTAGACTTTTAAAAAGACCTTTTTAAATATAATTTTATAACCCAACTTTTAAAAACTATTAAAATCAATCAATTTAACTAATTACCTACAAGATGCAATCAAACGTGAGAGAAGACAATAATGTTGCCTTTGTTGTTGGTATTGCATAAAGAGTTGCAAGAATGGACGGATTAAT
The DNA here is from genome assembly GCA_030864225.1 of Capsicum baccatum var. pendulum. Classification (NCBI taxonomy): domain Eukaryota; kingdom Viridiplantae; phylum Streptophyta; class Magnoliopsida; order Solanales; family Solanaceae; genus Capsicum; species Capsicum baccatum. The sequence continues at coordinate 106,210,878 of CM061551.1, forward strand.
GTTTTGTCGTAACATGAAAAGATTTTGATGAAGAAGAAAAAAATTGAAGTTGCCTTCAATTTTGAGGTCTTTTATCGATGAAAGTAGGAAGAAGTGGGCAATGTGGTAGTTAACTACGGTTGTTGGATGAAATTAATAGGGTATTTTTGTAAAAATAAAAAAGGGGGTCATTTGTAATAATAAATAAAATTGAAATTAAAGTTGGAAAAAGGTGAAAACAAGTTTACTCGTTTTCATTTTTTCAAAAATAATTTAAAATTGAATTTGAAATTCGCATGACCAGACACTAAAATTTTCACTAAAGTGAAATACTTTTAAAAAAAATGAATTTTTTTAACCAAACAGGTCCTAGTGAGTCATAAGTTTTTTAGACATTAAAGTCATATTCGAACATAACTTGTGGATTATTATGATAACACAAATATAAGCTTATGTCTGAGGAAAAAATCATTTGTTCTGAGAGGCATTTATTAAAGATCAATACAAGTTATATATCAAAAGTTTAAATTACTCCTAACTAATTCACCATTTTAGTAGAAAATGATTTTTCAAGAATAATTAATATTCATAACCAAATAAGAGAAAGTAATCACGTACTTTGACTCAAGAGTGTTTTTTCTAGAGTGGCAAACAGACGAATTAGATTGGATTTGGACGGGTTAAATATGAATCGAGCAAAAATGGTTTGGATTGCAATCCACCCATATAAATATGGGTAAATATAGATTTGGTCTAATATGGATTGGATAAAAATGGTTTCAACCCACTTTAACTCCTATGTCAAAAACTTAAAACTTCTATATTATATCAACTTGATTTTTTTTCCATTTTTTTTTTTAGTTTTTCTTTTGTCTCTTCTATATGTAGCCTCTAATTTTCTTTTTTCATTTTTTTGTTATTTCTTTTTTTCTCTCTGTCTTCCATCTTTATCCTCTACCCTTTGTTTCTTTTTTTTTTTTCTTTTTTTTTTCTTTTCCTTTTTAATCTCCTTTTTTCTATTTTTTATTTTTTTGTTTTTACTTCTTTCTCATTTTTTTCTTTTTTGGTTGTATTTTATGTTTTATATTTTTTTTATTTTTGAAAAACATGTTTAAGTCGAGTACAAATTATGGATGATGACTAAAATATCGTAACCACTCAGTATATTTGTTTTCACCATCATTTTTTTTTCCTCCTTTTTCATTATTTTTTCTTTTTGATTTTTTTCGTATTTTTTTCTTCAATTCTTTCTTTACGCTTTTTTCTCTCTTCTATCTCTAACTTCTACCTCTCTTTCTACTTTTTTTTTCTATTTTTGGTTTCCTTCTTTTTTTTATGATAACAAAAATACCATAAGTGTATATTGATTTATATTCTCTCAACATTTATAATTCGAGGGCTATGTGGATCCTCAACCTATATATTTTAGTCTCAAGAAAATACAATTAATTCATATACTTTTTTTTTGTTTTTCATTTAGTGTCCGGTGCCTGCATTGGAGCCCCGACTAATCCGGGTCGGGCGTTGCAGGGCCCATTAAGGTGGCAGCGCTCCCAACAGATTTTTCTCCATAACCAGGGTCGTACTCTCGACTTCTGGTTAAGGGTGGAGTAGCTTCATCCACTGCACCACAACCCATATTAATTTTAATTCATAGTATTCGTATATAAATACAAATGATAAATTGCATATAATGACAACTAAACTATTCAAATACAAATAATAATTTTTTTTAAAATATATAGTATTATACAAATAAATTTAAAGTAAAAAAAATATAAAATGCAATGACAAAAAAAAGATGAGGAAAAGAATATAAAAAAATAAGAAAAATGACAAAAATTAGGAACCTAGAATGAAAAAGGGGGAAACGAAAATACAAAAAAAAAAGAATGCAAAGAAATAAAATTGAAAAAGAAAAAAATGATGAAAAAGAAGAAAGAAAAAAGTGTAAGAAACGAGTAAAAAATAAGTGGAAAAAATGAAAAAGAAAAAAAAATTAAAGGAAAAAAGAAAGAAAAAAATAGTAAATTAAAGGAAAAAGAAAGAAAAAACAAAAAAAAAACAAAAAAGGACAGAAAAAATAATAATAAAGGAGTGAGACTATGAATTATATTTAATTAATAAGAGATGTTATGAATTAGATAGGCTAAATGGAATAATTAGAAGCTTATATTTACTAACTCATGTAGGTCTCAAGCGAATACGAATGATGAAATAAGAATGAGAAAGGGGAAAGCAAAAAAAAAAGAATACAAAGAAAAAAGAAATAAAAATAAAAAAATAAAAAAATAGATGAAAAAATGAGAAAGAAAAAAAGATTATAAGGAATGAGTAAAAATATAAAAAGAAAATGAAAAAGTAAATTAAAGGAAAAAAGAAAGAAAAAAAAAAGAAGAAAAGAAAAAAAACTGAAACTTTAAGTATAGGTGGGTGATCTCTGTGTTTAAATGGGCACCCATATTTTACCCATTTTGTTCATATTTGTATGAGCTTTTAAAATGAGTTGAAATCCATATTTACCCATTTGAAACATGAGTGATCAAATTCACTAAATATGGATTAAACGGACTCTTTTCACAAATATAGGTTGAAATTGCCATCCCTAAACTTATTTCTTATCTCTTTAATTAAGCAATCACTTAAAATTTAAAAATTCATAAATTTTAAATTCTAATTAATTTTTGACAATTGTATGAGAGTAGTTCTTAACTTGATATGACTATAGATCGTTTAAATAATGATTTCAATTAGGGGGGAAACAAGCTTCTAATCAAAGAATTGGAGGAAGTATTCCCCGTTTCATTTTATTTGTCTCTATATTATAAATAAATATTTTATTTATTTATTTATTTTCGTAAATTTAAAAACTTTTATTACTTTTTTTTTAGATTTCTTTTAGTATGAAACAACTATATACAATAGTAAAAATTAAATTAAAGTTTTAAAACATTATTAATAAAATTAGATTTATAAAGTGAATCTCTAATTAATTTTTTTTATAAGGAATAATAATATGAACAGGCAGAGTAGAAGAAATTTGCATTCACAATACTCCCTCATTTTCTTTTTACCTGACCATTATATTAAAAAAAGTCTAATAATATTTGTTCAGTTTAAAAAAAAGTAATGAATAACTTATTACTCCTCCTATTTGATTTAATTGTCCCTTGTTGATTTGACTTGACACTTTTTATTAAAAAAAAAATAAAAAATTAGGAATCTATTTTACTACATTAATCTTATTAATTATGTTTTGAAAATATTAATTTGAGCATTATAGACTTTATATAGTCATTTAATAATAGAGATAGTACTGAAAGAACGTGATAAATTGTTCTTGATTTCATAATTTGAACAACTAAATTAAACAAATGTTTTTTAATAAAAGGATCAAGTAAAACGAAATTAAAAGGATACGTATTTAATAAGTTGAATCAAACAATTAATTACATCTTGATTTTTTTAAATGATAAAACTTTAAAGAATATTTAATTTTAAGAGGTGTTGGGATTGACTTCTTTTAATTAATTTATATGTTAAAAGTTAAAAAGCAACCAATAAAGGAGGCCCTAGAATACATTTAGGGGAAGAAATTTAAGAAAGTTACCATAGAAACGGACTCCCTAACACTAAAGAGGGTGATAGATAGATAGTGAAAAGTGTCCGGGGAGCTAGTTGAGCAGATTGAGGACATAAGAGAAAAGCTTCATAGAACTCAAGCACAGATTCAACATACTTTCCAGGAAGAAAACACAGTAGCAGATGCATTAGCTAATGAAATAATCTACTCACAAATCTCTACAGACTATCATGATTTCTATGAGTTACCAGTAGCAGTCAGGAAATATATCACTCAAATCCCCAATCTGAGGATCCAGATAAAGAAGATTAACATTCAAACATAACAACAACATGCATACAAATAAAAGACATTCACAGAGTTCAACGAAAAGCAGGTGGTCCCAAATATTACAAGTATATAAGAATTAAACAAGGACACAGAAATAATTGTTTTTGTACAACTACTCTATCGTGTTGATACTAGTTAGATGCCCCAGCTCCCAAAAATCTTCACCAAAAATAGGGACAGATGGTGTTTTCCTTACCAGCAGCTCAACTTTCTCAGGGACTAAGAGACAACATCATCTGCAGAGCATAAGCAACGACATCAGTAGAGGGAGTACAGAAATACAAACAATGAAAAAGAATGAGGAAGTGGATACTTACAACGCAAATAGAAGAAGGACATGAATTATCGATTTTAATCGGAGAGGAACATTGAGCTGAGGCAACGAAAATCGAAACAAGTGAAGAGTACTGAATACTCTTGGCCATCAGTGCCTGTTATTTATTTTTTTTGGAAATTCTTCACCTCTCCTTCGATGGATCGGGTTGGCTTTTGGACCTGGATTAGTATACATAATTGGGCCTTAATTGTTTTTGAATTTATATTTATAAATAAAATGGTCCAACAATGGATCTAGAATTTAATTGTAAAAAAATTAGTATAAATAACATAAATACCAACCTTTTTGGAAGTAATTACACTCTCTCCCACTTTTTTAATTACTTTACTCTCTCTCCCTATTAATATACATAGCATAGCTGACATATACATACCATTCTGTGTATATGTTGGGATTTTTGTAATATGTTTAAAGAGTTGGGATTTTTTGTAATATTGAAAACATAAATTGTGTATTTGTGTAATTTTTTGAAAAAATTAACTAGAATGTGTTATAAAACTAATAAGTGTACTACTCTAGAAATTACTTCCACTACTTGTCTCCATTATTCCCCTTCAGTATGAAGATAACCTCCATCATTCATGACCATTATTCTTGTGACCTTACGAATCCATAAACTCCTTCATCATATCAATAGTTAATGTCATGTTTATGACAACAATTTGCATACCTCTATATGACACTATAAATAGAGGCATAAGAGTTCATAATGTATACACTTGTATCTTTGATATTTGGAAGAATGAAAAATTCTCATCTCTTATCTTCTCTCAATACTTTTATCTATTTTACTGTTCATAATATTCATCTTTTAACTTAGTTTTAAAATACGTTATTAGCACGAATCTCTAACCAGTTGAGATTATTTGCTTTCAGTCAGGACTATTTTATTTCATAAGAAAATTGAGAATGTCCAGTTAAGTTAGTCATGGACAAAGTAAGTCTCTTCTCAATTTCACCATCATGTGTACGTAAAGCTTAATTTTTCTTCTCAAAGAAGACTGAAGATATGTAATTTTCATATCTATGTGTTAAATATATATTAAACCTCTAGATGTCTACTGATTCAATATTACTTGTTAGTACAGTATAAGATTGTAAGTTCATAAAAGTAATTTATTTTCACATAGCAAATAGTGATTTTTTATTGTTGTTTAATATTTCATTAGTATATGATATCAGTATTAAAAGTTTGAATTTTTCCATCTCTACTTAAAGGTAAAAAAAAAAGAGTCAAAGTTGTTCATTTTCTTACAAACCATAATGTGTTACTAAATAAGGGACTTAATCGAAACACAGAAATTCGGACTAAGTTGTATATATTCTACTACTTCATATGATAGAAACTATTATGTATGTTATTTGGGAATAATAAGTATCAAGTTGTTAGTATTTTGTACATGCTTACTTTTTCTATACTTTTAACTACAAAAGACTACGACATACAATTTAGTAGTCAAATGATGTTTGAGCAGAATCCATCAAGATTTAAAGTTTGTTTTCTTTTGAATTTTCTTTATATTGTTTTTGTTCTTGACGTCTTTTATACAAATTTTTTGAATTTTTTTACTGGAGAGACATTTTTATTTGGAGAATTAATATTGTCACTTTGAAATATTTTGTTATTGGCTGATGGTAAGATGATGGATTTAAATCTTGTCACATCAAAAGAATACGACCTCGGGTTAAAGTCCCGATGGTATCATGATAATAAGATATTTGATTTGAGATCCATCGAATTATGATTTAAAACGCCTTTATATGGGTAAGACGTTAGGTTTAAGTTCCAACATGATATATTGACGACTAAAGCAAAATGCTAAGTTTTTAAGAAAAATCATGAAGCCCACCACATTGATTTGCTTCATTCCTTGATGTGAATGTGGTACTTGTGCATATAAGTATAAAAGATGACAAAAAATTAACTATGATTGTACAAATGATAAATCTAAAAAATACAAATAATTATGGTTGTACAAATGAATATGAATGTAGCACATGACAAAGTGATCATAGTTATCATTGTGGTAATTATAAAAAAAAAAGAACGTTGTGAGTTCTTAAAATGATCTTTCAAAAGATCAAGGTTATGTTTATCATTAATTTGATAGGCAAGGTATTGAACACTCGATCATAGTGTGATCAAATTTGATAAATTTTATAAAATCTCCATCAAATAAAGGAATATATGATGGTGGTACACTTAACCTTTTAAGATGATGTTGAGATGGGTCATATAAATATGACAAATGAACAATGAATGGCAATGAGCTTATAATAAGATTATGAAGCACAAATAATGAATTAGTCCATTCTTTGAAGAAAATGTGACTTGTAATAAACTCGTGGATGCCTGACCATTCATGAAAGTGAATGTGTCAAGATGCGATGAAATTCACGGACAAAGACGTGCTTATATATGGTTGGATAAACACCAAAACTCACCTCGATCTACGAAAGGTTTGAGAGAATAAAGAATATTTTAATTTGATATAAAAGGATCATTGATGCTATAGTATGTTTTATCACGATCTACCAAAGGGTAAAATCAAGAAGTGATTCTTGCCTATAAAAGTTTTGGCAATGACCAAAATGATTATAGTGTGATCGAATGAATTGTCATTAATCGCGTAAATATGATCAGTCAAAAATGACTTTGTCAAATGTTATAAAAATAAATTATTAAAGGCAAAAGTAAAGCAAGAAAGAGGTCTAGCATAAAATAATTTTGACTATAATGACAATAATTTTCTCCCTAAAAGGAGATGATCACCATACAAATCGTGTTTTGAAATATGAGGAAACATATTAATAACCTCGTAAAGCTAATATGTTATTTCTCGGAGGAATGAAATTATTTTGGTCATTGAAATTGTAGTAAGTTTCCAAAAGAAAATTTTTAAGTTTCAAGGAAATTGAAAAAAAATAAATTATTATTATATTGAGACTGTAAATTATGCAAAGCTTTTGTATCTTTATATTACGACAATCGAAACGGGTTATAAATATTTGTGAAAAAGATTATCCTTTTTTTCTCATGTTTATTGATACAAATATATGGGCATGGTGATGGAATCACATGTTGTAGTAAACAAAATGTTTAAAGAAAATAAATAAGTTGGCATGATCGGTTGACCATCCCAATTCAAATGTGTCAAGATACGATGAAATTCACGGACAAAGACGTGCTTATATATGGTTGGATAAACACCAAAACTCACCTCGATCTACGAAAGGTCTGAGAATATAAAGAATATTTCAATTTGATATAAAAGGATCATTGATGCTATGGTATGTTTTATCATGATCTACCAAAGGGTAAAATCAAGAAGTGATTCTTGCCTATAAAGACTTTGGCAATGACCAAAATGATTATGGTGTGATCGAATGAGTTGTCATTGATCGCGCAAATATGATAAGTCAAAAATGACTTTGCCAAATGTTATAAAAATAAATTATTAAAGGCAAAAGTAAAGCAAGAAAGAGGTCTAGCATAAAATAATTGACTATAATGACAATAATTTTCTCCCTAAAAGGAGATGACCATCATACAAATGGTGTTTTGAAATATGAGGTAGCATATTAATAGCCTCGAAAAGCTAATGTGTTACTACTCGGAGGAATAAAATTATTCTAGTCATTGAAATTATAGTAAGTTTCCAAAAGAAACTTTTTAAGTTTCAAGGAAATTGAAAAAAAAAATTATTTTATTGAGGCTGTAAATTATGTAAAGATTTTGTATCTTTATATTACGACAATCGAAACGGGTTATAAATATTTGTGAAAAAGATTATCCTTTTTTCTCATGTTTATTGATACAAATATATGGGCATGGTGATGGAATCACATGTTGTAGTAAACAAAAAGTTTAAAGAAAATATATAAGTTGGCATGATCGGTTGACCATCCCAATTCAAATGTGATGCAAAAATAATTGAGAATTCATGTGGTTTTACATTGAAGAGATAAAAGATTCTTCAAGAATTCTCTTATGTTGCTTGTTCTCATGATGAAATATTATAACAACTAAGGTTATGATTGTATCCCCCAAAATTTTAAAACGTACAACAAGGTGAATATGGCCCCATTCCCCTGACATGCTGACTGTTTATTATGAAATGAGATGCATCTATGGTTGGTCACATGCGCTGCTATCAACTTTCAATTTGATTTTTGCAAGGTTGTTTGGTCAAATTGTTAAATTGAGAGCATGGTTTCAAACTATAAAAGTTGATAATGCTGATTGAATTAATAGAAAATTGTGTGCCTCCAATTATAGCTGAATCATTGGTTATGAGAACAAATCTATCAAAAAAAAAATTGGTATGACATGAGTTTATTTAAATATAGCAATATTTGTGTGTATCGAGCAAACAAGGTTTCCCTATATTATTGATTTAGGGTCAAAAATCAATTAAAATTCATCTAAAAATTTGAATGTGCAATATCCACCACGTACAATAATGGATCCCCAAATAAGGTTGGGATAAATGTTAGATTTTCTAACAATTAGGGAGAGATATGATTATAGCTGAAATGTATGGAATGAATGATCTAGATCCTCGTAAAAAATATATATTTAGTGAACTTGAAGTTCAATTGATAAGTCATGATTTGCGAAATGTTGCAAGTATATTGTCAAACTGACCCTATGTTGTAACTCAGTTGTAAATGCTCCAATAAAAGGTCCTTAAAGGGCAGAGTCTATGGCACGCCTGAAATGTGATAGACCAATTGTTTCCAAATATAAAACTCTTTACAGAAAGAAAGGAACAACTAATCAAGATGGTTTTGATAATGAGGCAACTGCTTTAAAAGAGTACCATGACATAATACTTCATAAAACCTTGATAAAAGGTTCAGGTACCTAAAAATGATGAAATGAAGAGATCTCGATAAGTTATGTCTTATTGAAATCGATATCAAATAACCGTCGATGGTATCTTTGATATAATATAGCAATCACCATTATAAATGATTACGGGAATCTTAAATTTAAATCTGTCAAGTAGTATGGACAGATAAAATACACAATTCAAGTACATTGTGTTTCACTTGAAAAGTGATGTTTTGAAATTAGTCCATAGATTAAGGAATAATGCCAGTGAGATACAAATTGGTGATTGTGCGAAAAGTAAAATTATAAAATATAAAATACGACTTGTGCCTTGAGGCATAAAGGTTATTCGCAAAGTCCTGGCATTATTTTTAAGAGATGTATTCTCCTATGGTGGATGCAACAAGGTTTTTTTCAGTCTGGCAATGTATGAAAATCTTAAATGCGTATTACGCATGACTGTCATGTCTAGCTAGACGACAAATGTTAGAGAAAAATCTTTAAAGAATTTAAAAGAGATTCGATCCATTAAATATCCCAATGATTGTGAGATCACTTACAATAAAAAAAGATCAATTTTCATCTCATGAAAATAATTAGAAAATATCATGTATTAGTGCAATTATTGCACTTATGTATCCTGCTATTCTATACATGAGATAATAATTTTTATTAATGTGCAAAAAAGATATTCACTTTTATGTGAATGTGAGTGAAATCAAATATTATTGATATGAATTTATTATTTCTAACAAATATTGTCAATGGCTTGTTGGTTATGCAAATGCAGAAAGAATATTCGATCTACGGTCAGTTTTAATATCATGCAAATGATTTTTTTACAACTAACTGGTTGTTACTATGAACAAGTTCAATCTGCAAATGACTTGCGATGATGAGGTCACATATGAAGTAATTTTTAAGAATTTATTTGACTGAGTTTATGGGCTTAATATATCCAAGGAACAAGAAAACAAGACATCAGGACGATTTCAAGAATGCAATATCTTCGTGAATGTGATTTTATCACAACGAGACAATCAATATCAACATTTGAAAGCAGACATATAAGATTAGAGACATCATCTTTGAGAAGTGAAATGATGTTTGCATCAGGGGAGTAAAATATGTGATGTACTCTTTTTTCTTTAGCCTAGATTTTGTCCCAATGAATTTTTCTGGCAAGGTTTTTAACGAGGCAACAAACAAACGCGTATTACTGTAAGATATGTGTACTCTTTTTTCTTCACTAAGAATTTTTTCCCCACAAATTTTTTTCCTGATAAGATTTTAAAGAGACACATCATCTATAGACATCTAAGGGAGAGTGTTATAAAATTAATAAATGTGGATGTCCACTACTCTAGAAATTACTTTCACTACCTGTCTCCATTATCCCCTCCATTATGAAGAAAATCTCCACCATTCACATATACATAACCTCCTCCATTATGTTAATGGTTAATGTCATGTTTATGACAACCTTTTGCATACCTCTATATGACACTATAAATAGAGACATAAGAGTTCATATCGTATACACTTGTACATTTGATATTTGGAAGAATGAAAAGTTCTCATCTCTTATCTTCTCTCAATATTTTTTATTTACTTTATTGTTCATAATATTCATCTTGGCTTAGTTTTAAAATAAAATGACAGTTATCTAGGAAGACAATTATTGTTCTATATCTGTTTTCTTTGTTCGAATTTATTTATCATATTTTGACTTGACATATTTATTAAAAAAAGGGAAAAGGGTCAAAAATATTCCTCTACTTACATAAATTAGCTAAGTTTGTCCTTCGTTATACAATGGGGTTAGATATACTCCCGTTGTTAATAAAATTTCTAAATATGCACTTCTTTTTAACATTTTTCCACAGAGGATGACACTTGGGTGAGATTGACGCCACGTGGCATGCCACCTCAGCGCCAAATATTAATTTTTTTTTTCATTTAACTTTTCTTACTTTTTCTTTTCACAACAGAAAGTGGCTTTAATGGCATTTTTTACAATTTCATTTTAGTGGTCTCTCTTCTTATGCTTAAGTTGATGAATCTTCAATAGCATTTCAATCACTAAAAACAAAGATGTAAAAAAAAATTGTGTTTCTTCAAGATCGAAAAAAAAAAAGTCAACATTTAGTATAACTTTTTACTGAGATTCAAACATAAATCGCTACCTGGGACATCTGCAAGCACTCTCTTACCGATGGTTTTGTTCCAGAACATTTCTCCTGGCCCTCCAAATACCCTTGTACAGGTTGCAGTTAAAATAATCAACAACCAGTGTAGTATTTCAACGATAAAATCTATTTTTACGTACTTTTCACGGAGGATGGAGCGCTCCACTTTTCTAGAGACTTGAAAGTCACTACCTGATTCAAATGAGGTATCAAGGGACTTCCCATCATCTGTTATCACTAGTGTTGAAACAACCCTTGATCGGCTAGCTGCATCAAACATGTTCTTTATTGCTAAGCACAAACATGCTAACCAGGAGGTGTTGTATCTTTCTGCCAAGATTCCTCGAGGAATTCCTTTCTTGATCGAACTAACAATAGTTATTGGAATCCCTGGTGTCAAGTGTACCATGAAGACTCTAAGCCCTGAAATGGATCCTCTCTTCTATGAAGTTGTCGAGACTTTGCTTAAGAGTCAATAACTTGTTTTTCCCATCTCCATTAAATTTATTTTCCCTGTGATTTTGTATTTCACGCTCTTTTATTGAGACATGATCTTATTTTTGTTTTGATTAATAACTCGAGAGTTTTCAGGTTGAACTGTTAATTCACGCTTCATCCTATGTTCAGGTGCTTGTTATTATAGTTTTCTTTATCGACGAATTTTTTCAACTCTATGGAATGTATCTTAGAAATTTTCTTTTTGTAGTCTTTTATTTGTTGGCATTGAGGATTATCGAGTTCATTTGTGAACCGTAAGTTAACTCATCTGTAGACCATAATTTACTGAGAGCATCGTTGTCTTGTTACAATTGCTGGAAAGTATTATTATTTGGGAATGAAAAAGAAAATTAATATTTGGCGCTGAGGTGGCATGCCACGTGGCGTCAATCTCACTCAAGTGTCATTCTATGTGGAAAACCGTTAAAAAGAAGGGCATATTTACAAACTTTATTAACAGCAGGGGTATATCTAATCCCATAGTATAACAAGGGTAAATTTAACTAATTTATGAAAGTAGAGGGGTATTTTTGCCCCTTTTTCCTAAAAAAAATAATGATTGATATAAGGGAAAAGGATAAAAAATGTCCCTCTACTTTCATAAATTGGTTATATTTGTCCTTAGTTAAACTATAGGGTTAAAAATACCCCGCCATTACTAAAGTATGCAAATATACCCCTCTATTTAACGGAAGTCCACACAGACTAATATTTAACTGATATGGACTCCACATGGCATGCCGCGTCAGCACCGCATTTTTATTTTTTTCACCTTTCTTCTTTTTCTTTTCTTCTTCACAATTCAATTTGGGAGATGAAAGTAATATGATTCTTATCAACCTAGCCTAATCCTATCTTTAGCAATGTCCATTCCTATCTTAATGGATGAATATATGAGCTGGCATTTCTTCAATGACAAAAAAGAACTATAAATTCATGGCGATTACAACACAATAACCTGCAATTTCTTTCTATCAACAATGACGTTTAAAAAAATTGTAGCTCAACATCTTTTCAATGCATACAAAATTACTCGTCCTTCGTTAACAATTTGTCGTATTTGTTCATCAATAATGATCAAATCGATAGCGGGTTCAAATCCCGATAAGATAGCTTCAGATCTCAGAGAAGGTGGATACTTTCGTCGGTCTCTCCACCGGAGTTTTGTATTTCAATCGCCTGAGGTCCGGTCAATTTCAATCAGTGAAAAGCTTCTCCAAAAGCTGAGAGGAATGGATATTGCTAAAGATAGGATTAGGCTAGGCTGATAAGAATCATATTACTTCCATATTTCAAATTGAATTGTGAAGAAGACAAGAAAAAGAATAAGAATGTGGCGCTGACGTGCGTGGAGTCCATCTCAACTAAATGTTAGCCCGTGTGGATTTCCGTTAAATAGAGGGGTATATTTGTATACTTTAGTAACGACAAGAGTATATTTAACTCTATAGTTTAACTAAGGGCAAATATAACCAATTTATGAAAGTAGAGGAATATTTTTGACCCTTTTCCCTTGATATAATGACGTTATTATATTATTCTTATTAATTGAGGTTTAATATTGAAAAATAATTTATAAAATAAATAATTAATAATAAGAGTAAATATGATTTTTTTAAAAATATTTTTTTGATTTGTCAAAAAAATAAATAAAAATAAAAATAAAAAATAGAAAAAATAAATGCAAAGGGAGTTGAGTATTTCAGAGGCATGGCGGAGGGAGTGACAGTAAGCGCCACGTTATTTGGGCCACAGTGAGGGAGGAAGTTTATGCCGGAAACCCAAAAGCTGCAAGTGTGTGTGTGTGTAATCGGAGAAAATGGAGAGAATAAGGCTTCGATTGACGTTTGAGGACCCCCACATTCTGAGTGACTTACAAAAAACAGAGGGTTTGAGGCGTAGTTGGTTTCTTCTCAAACCCCAAATACACACAACTATCTCTCAACTCTCTTCTCATATTCTCACCACTTTTCAACTCAATCACTCTTGTCCTCATGGAATTCTCCTATATGTATGTTTTCTAACTTCTATTTTTTTTTAGTTGATTGCTGTTTATGATTTTTGGGTTCAGTATTGTTTTTGTATTAGTTGAAATAGAAATATTCGCTTGCAAGTGAGGCTTGTTCAAGTGGTTGCTGGAGGGTAAGCAGGAACACAATTGATCCTCGTTGGGGTGGGGTGGTAAAAAAGAGGTTCGCTGAGCTTGTTTGCACGTCAATTAGTTGCTAGTTTTTAACACTGATGCTTATAGCTAGTTTGGACACGCTTTTGGGAGCAAAAGTGCTTATTTAAAAAAGTGAAAGTGTTTGACCAAGCTCTTGGCAGAAAATAAGTGCTTTTGATGTTATATAGGGAAATAATAGCATGTGACAACTAGACTTTTTTTGTTAGAGATAGATGCATAAAACAACTTCATAGCTATCAAGTAGAAGACAACTTCATGGTATCAAGCCGAAAACAACTTCATAGCTATCAAGCCGAAAACAACTTCATAGCTATCAAGCCTCTAACAACAATGCTCCATTGTGAGGGTATGGCTAAATAAAATTGTGCGATAGAATGGAATTACAATACTACCATGATTACTCTTCTAATAGCAATTATTTATGGATTCAAAACTCATTTTATCCCTAACGTGAAGCATATTTGTATGATTTGGCTTTTAGGTTTGTCCAGGATATATCTATTTGTTTATAATCATTTATATGCTAAAAAGAGTAGTTTTTTTTTTTTTTTTTACTATACACACTTCTGAGAAAAAATTACTTAAAAACACTAAACACTAATTGCAGCTAAAAATTGCTTTTAGAATTTATTGGCCAAGCACAAATTGGTTCTCTCCGAAAGTATTTAGTTGAAAGTAGTCTTCAAAATAAGCTGATTTAGGAAGCTTGGCCAAACATGCTATTAAGCGGATGGAGAAATTACCTACCCTTTTTGATTTCTGATTGGGATGAAATTTTGGTTTCCCATGTTATTTCATTGACCGCTAGCCACAATCTTTGGTTCTTGGCTTGTTACGTTGTTGATTGAACTTGGAGATAGAAACTTCCTCTGGCTGCTCTGTTGCCACATATTAACATTTCAATGATACTACATTATTAAGTGGTTCATTTTCCTGTTGAATATACATGCAGATGGATGGTTTTCTCTTGCCTCCTTTTGAATCAACTTGTATCTTGAAGAATAGATGTATAGTCAGGTTTGCTAAACTGCGGCTTTGTCTTCTGCTATTTTTTTTTTAAAAAACAGTTGCTTTTATTATTATTGTTATTACTATTATTTCTATTAATAAAGATTATGTTCTCAAAATTCATGTGCTAGTGTGAAGAAGAAAGGAGGTGTTTTAGCCATTGAAGGAAATGATGGGCCAAAATTAGCTGAGAACATCAGAATTGTTGAAAAGCAACCTTTAAAGACAGGACACTTACCGTTGGAGAATAAGGAGTTTGACAATGAATCTGGAGGTTATGACAGTGAAGATGAGTCAGAAGATGAGGAAGTGGCAGATCTAGTAAAACTCACAAGTCCACATCTTGAAAATTCTTTGGGTTGTAATGTGATCTCCGAGAAAAGGAAGGCGTCAGAAACACTTCCTAGCCTGGAGTAATTTCTTGATCACTTGTTTGATGATTCTGACTTGCACAGACACATTGGTTTTGTAAGGCTCATGATTGACTTCTTGAATCTTTCTTCTTCACAGGAAGAAGAAACATTGTTCTGAAGTGTCTGAGAAGGTTGATGAGCAGACCAAGAAATCTCAACAAGATCTCACAAGCAATAAGAGTCTTTGCAAGCAAAAGAAGGTAGCTGATCCGGATAGCAACGATGTGGATAAGATCAAAGGAAATGCAGAAAGTAGCAAGGTTAATGACAGTACTTCGGGCATGAAGAAGTACGGCTATTGGAAACTGCAATCTCATTCCTTGCATTATTACAGTTTATTTTAGGTTATTATTACTTTATTTGGTCAATTTCTGTCCATTTTCTTGGTATATTGCTTTGAAAGCCTGTTTTTGATCCTTTTTGTTGGGAAACAATATTCCAGAGGCAAGAATTAATCGGATTAGTAGGACAGGGAAGATACAACAACAACAACAAACCCAGTATATTCCCACACAGTGGGGTCTGGGGAGGGTAGAATGCACGCAGTCCATACCACTACCCCCGAAGGAGTAGTGAGGCTGTTTCCGATAGACCTCCGGTTCAAGACAAAGGATTGTAGACCAAAAGAAGAGCAACATGATAAAGTAACAAAGAAGCAACATCCATAAAAATGAAGTATAATCAACAAACCAAGGATCCCCTCCCCCAAAACTAGAACTACCCACCAAGCTATTCTTTAACCCTCCTATCTACAGACTACCACTCGACCACACACCTTAGCCCTCAAGCTTAATACTTTTCCTCCAAACCTTCCTATCAAGGGTCATGTCCTCAGTAAGCTGTAACTGCTCCATGTCACGTCTAATGACTCTTCTCCAGTACATCTTCGGCCTACCCCTACCCCGCTTGAAACTCTCCAAGGCCAGCCTCTCGCACCTACGAATTGGGGCATCCGTGCCCCTCCTCATCACGTGGCCAAACCATCTCAACCGCACTTCCCGCAGCTTATCCTCCACCGAAGCCACTCCCACCTTCTCCCGAATAGTCTCATTCCTAACCCTGTCAGCCCTCGTAAATCCACACATCCAACGCAACATTCTCAATTCCGCCGCCTTCAACTTTTGGACGTGAGAATTCTTAACAGGCCAACACTCCGCCCCATATCCAGCTCTATAGAATTTACCTTTAAGCTTGAGAGACACCTTCTTATCGCATAAAATTCCCGAGGCAAGCCTCCATTTCAACCATCCTGCCCCAATAGGACAGGACATATACTGATTAATATTGTCTGAATTATCTTGTTAGTAGAATAGAACTTCCCTTAGTGATCAGGACTCTTGTTAATTCAGTTTTATAGGACTTTTTCTATTTCTAGTTTGTTAGGAATCGTTGCTACTGTAAACCTCTATTTAAGAGAGTTGTTCCCTATATGAACTGCAAAATTCAACAATCATAGTTGCTACTGTAAACCTCTATTTAAGAGAATTGTTCCTGAATGAACTGCAAAATTCAGCAAGCATAGGCAAGTCACGAAACAAACACAAGGGCTTAGACCGTAACGTTGGACTCGATCCAGAACTAGGGACCATAACAAAGCCATACTGTGGTCATTACCTTAGAGGGTACATTCCTTCCTGCAATACCACTTAGTTGAGGTTTTAAACCTTTACACTGCTACCGTTTTAGTATCAATAACAAAGTTGAAGGTGTTTCTTGTCTCCATTTCGACAAGTGTTTCTTTGCCCATGTATTTTCTTTGCTTGTTTTGTGTATCATTTAAGTGTTGCTCAGCCCTTGTACGGAGTACGGATTTTGGTGTTTCAACATAAAGTCCAAATTAATAGGAACTAATGCAACATTAGAGCCATGTTGAATGAGAGCCTAAGTACCCCATCTTTCCTTGTTGAGCATCTTGTAAGTTCCCCAAGTTTATCTTTATCCATCCCCTGCTGGTGAAAATCTTGAATTTATTTTTTCCTAATAATTCCAAGTAATTTTTCCCTTATCTGATAAGTATTTGTTTGTGGTGGCTCGACAAGTTCAATGTTATTGATGAAATGTGCAAGATCCAGGAAAATTTATATTTGAAGTGACTTCTTTTCTGATGACTTAGGCATTTCCAAGTGCATCCTGTTTTGTTTTTATCCATGCAGATATGTCCAATATCTTGGTAGGTTGCTGAACATTTTTTCTGTTTTCTTCAGAAATGACGAGTTTCAAGAGAAAGGTGTGGAGAATGTAGAGGCAACCACCAAGCCTGAGAGAGTTAAAAAGGTCCATTTCTACAACTTTTCTCATACATTTCTGTGAGAAATTGGCAACAATTAATCCTACAGTTGGTGGAGCCATTTCAGAAAATTGCATGAAACTGTGTAGATTAATGCTGCAACTGCACTGTATTAGAACTGTCACTTGAAAGTAACATTTGTTCTTGTCACAAAGTCACCTGACATGGTCAGATGCTATAGTGCTTTGTCAGATCTGTTGGCTAGTATAGTTGAATTTAGCCTCTTGAGAATTTTGTAGGCATTTCACGGGTAATATTCTACTCATATGACCAGTTAGTCTGTGTTAAAAATAGTTTCCATTAAATATCACTATTAATCATTTTTTCCAATTTTCTTTGCCTAAAGATATTGTAGTGCTCACGTGTTGATTCTCTCTCAGGGCCCAAGTAGAAGTGCCCGGAAACAATATGCGAAAAGGCAATGGTTGAGAGAAATGATCAAACTTTATAAGAATGTAGCTTCTGAAACAGAGGGACTTGTAAGTAATTATAAGATGTAGATACTTGCCTCTTTTTTTGAATCTCAAAAAATTTATAAGATGTAGATATTCCAACTCTTGTTTCCATGATATGTTACATTTGCTCGAATTTTTTTTTTATGCGGAACTGGAATGAATTGCAGACTAATGCTGGAAAAAGAGCCGGCAACTTGCACCCAAAGTGGCTTGTTAATAGTGAGACTGAAGGCAGACCAAAGGGACGTGTGAGTAGTGAGATACCTAGTAGTACTTCTTGCTTTTGCTTTTGCTTCATGCATCGGAAACTTATATGGTAGACTTTGCAGTGGAATAGGAAGCAGCAACAAAGCAAAGATAAATATCAAGAGGTGATTGGCCAACCAAAAGGACTTGAGAGTAATCAGATTGGCCAACCAAAAGGACTTGTGAGTAATCAGACTTGAACAAATGTTTTAATTCTTCTGCAGAGTCTCATTTCTATTGACAAAGTGGTGTCTCACATGTAGCTGCACTGGAAGCAATCCCGCGAAGAAGATAAGGTTAGAGATACAAACAGACAAGGGCAGGCAAATGAAAAAAACACCTTGTGTGAAAAACCAGAACATGGTGATATGGAGGATGAAATTGTTCCAGGTTCCTTTTTCTATGATTCAGTTATCCTTCACCTTTCAGGGAGAAGAGTTTTGGATGCTATTCTGCTTCCTGCCAGTTCCTAAAATATTAATTTGGGTTAACCACTTCTTTCACCATGGTTCAGTTTTGCATTCTTTATTATGGAAGAACTCCATTGTCTGAAAATCTTTTGTTTAATGCAGGTCAAGCTTTGCAGCAGGATCAAGTGCAAGAGGTAGATTCGGCTATAGTTTGTTTATGATGTTCTTCCGATTAATTTCTCTTGAATTTCTATATAAAGTTCAAAGGAAGAGTTTGAGATACCGAAAGTAGAGTGAGTTGTCAAGTATAAAATTTGTCTAGAATGTCATTTTGAGATTTGCATTCAAGCTTAACAATAGAGATGCTAATATAAGGAGAAAATAGATGTGGAATACAGTATCTTTATGCATTATATGTTGCTATTTGGTTAGAAATAAATAAAAGATGTTTTGAAAGAAAGAAGTGGCAACTTACACGAAAGACAGATCGTTAGCTTTAAGTTGCACCATAAAACAATCTGTGTGAAGAATAACCAAATTACAAAACTTTTTCCTCCCAGGCACGTTTCACGAGAATCCTCTCTCTCCTACTTTCTAGGGGACAGAGCAGCCCCTTTCCGGTAGTCTTCTATGCCGGAAATAACCCTTTTTCTTTCTTTTATTGCTTTTAGTTCTCATGGGGGAAGATAGGATTTACTACCATGCTGGTTTTAAATCGTTTGAAATTTCTAAAACCTCATCGAAATCTGAGACTTGGTTTGAATGGACTGAGCGCAGCAGAAATTTGATGAGAAAAGTATCTTTAAGCCGTAAAGTTATGAAATGGTTAGTTCATGTATTTACTGATGCATCAAAGGAGCAGAAAATGTCAACGAAGAGATGGAAAACAAGAGACCTTTTTGCTGAGTTCTATTGTAACCTTAAATACAATGAACACGGTAGATACATAAGCTTTATTGCATTACAAGGGGGGAATAGATCAGTAATTATATCTCCAGAAATTGCGTTAAATGCTGGTTGGGCAGCAATAGCTCAGAAGATGGAAAAATTTATTGCGACCCCAACCAGAAAGGGTCCATCTACATTCAATCAACAGCATCAGCATCAAAAGTCCTTTGCAGAGTCTATCAGAAGCATTAAATGGTCATCGGCAGCAATAAAAGGAGCGACACCTCAAATATCCAACTCAAGAATCAAAGTTGCCGGAGTGTCAGAGGTTTCAGAAGACGATGTACTTGGCAGATGCATCGTGGGAAAATTCATGTCAGCAAGCCATTAAATCCCAACTCTTAACGATGTAAGAAGGTGGGTGAGCAGCGTATGGAACACAACACATGGAACTAATGTGTATGTAATGAATGACTCTCAATTCCTCTTCGAACTTCCAACTAGGAAGGAAGCAGAACATGTCTTGAAAGGAGAGTGGAGGTGGAAGAGGTCCATTCTGAGTCTGGACTGGTGGACTCCAACCGTAGGATGTTGGCCGGAAGAGGAATCATGAACCTGGGTAGGGATTCGCATATATGGATTACCTCTGAGCCTCTGGACACAATCCATTTTCCGGAAGATAGGAGATGCATGCGGTGGATGGATTGAAACAGAGGAAGAAACAATACTAAAAAATCATCTGTGCTGGGCACGAATCAAAGTCAAGGGTGACGGGAAAGCAGTACCCAGAGATATTGAGATGGAAAGTGATGGCTACATCTTTAATATGCCTATTTGGTGTGAGATCCCGACAACTGTGAAAAAGAGGAAGATGGACGGAAAACAATCCTTACACCCTTTGGATAATAACCAGGGTCAAACTCTTTTATCCACTGACCTCTTTGTAAAAGAGTTATACGGGCACGTGGGCCCCTCGGTTGAAGCCAGCAATTTTAAAAAACCTGCATGTGATAGGGACGTGAGGTTTGTGCAGCTATTAAACCCTCCACTCCCTGTGAAAGAGGAAATATGGGCAACAACAACAACAAACCTAGTGTATTCCCACATAGTGAGGTCTGGGGAGGATAAGATGTACGCAGTCAATACCACTACCTCCGGAGAAGTAGCAAGGCTGTTTCCGATACACCCCCGGCTCAAGATAAGTCATAAAAAACGTACACAAAGCATGGAATAATATGACATGACATAAATACGCCACCTATAAGGAGTAGTAAACAAAGAATAGTAAGCAATCGTAATGCAGCATAACAAGAATACTGCACCGGCCAAGTAAAGCCCTATCCTACCTACCGAAAAAGTCACTAGCCTTCTATCCTAATACGCTTCCTCCAGATCTTCCTATCTAGGGCCATGTCCTCAGTAAGCTGTAACTGCTCCATGTCCCGCCTAATCACCTCTCTCCTATATTTCTTTGGCCTACCCCTTCCCCGCTTGAAACCATCCAAAGCAAGCCTCTCACACCTACGAACCGGAGCATCCGTACCCCTCCTCATCACATGTCCGAACCATCTCAAACGGACCTCCCGCATTTTGTCCTCTACTGAAGCCACACCAACCTTACTCGAATAGTCTCATTCCGAACCCTATCCCCCTAGTAAGCCCACACATCCAGCGCAACATCCGCATTTCCGCCACCTTTAGTTTTTGAATGTGAGTTCTTGACAGGCCAACACTCCGCTCCATACAACATGGCCGAACGAACTGCCATCCTATAAAATTTGCCTTTAAGCTTGGACGGCACCTTCTTATCACACAACACCCCCGAGGCGAGCTTCCACTTCATCCATCCCGCCCTGATCCGGTGAGAGACATCCTCGTCAATTTCACCAATCCTCTGAATCATGGCCCCTAAGTACTTGAAACTATCTCTCTTACACACCACCTGAGAATCCAACCTTACTATGGGCCCAAAGGAAAAATTGGGTCTTGACCCAATTCAGATGACAAAAAATATTGGTATTGGGCCCAATCCACCACAATATGACCCAATGTTAACTGAGGCTCAGATCTGTCAAATTCTGGAGAATTCCACGCGAGCGGTGACAGTAAAAAACAATGGAAACCAGGAGAAAAGGAGAAGGAGAAGCAGCGACACTTTTGAAATGGAAACACAGGATTTGGGGAGAGATTAATAGCGCAGATGAAAATTTAGCCCAACAATTCATCTCTTTACCAATTTCTGACATGCCACCTATAGAGATATGTGAAGAAGCTCCTTTACTGATAGAAGATGCACATTCCCCCGTGTATGGAATGGATGTATCTCTGGGAATGTTCAAAAACATCAATAGAATTTGTTAACAATTTGGGGTAAACTACAGAGATTGTGAAAGAGAGACTCAAAGAATTGCTCTAAAAAATTGACATGCTGAGATCGAATAAAAATTCCCCTACAGTTCCAAAAAAACTGCAGAACTACCAGGTGGAAAGGTATTCAGGAACTTAAAGGTTAGTTTTTGACATGAAATTCAAGAGCAATGGAAG
Organism: Capsicum baccatum var. pendulum; assembly: GCA_030864225.1. Taxonomy (NCBI): domain Eukaryota; kingdom Viridiplantae; phylum Streptophyta; class Magnoliopsida; order Solanales; family Solanaceae; genus Capsicum; species Capsicum baccatum. The sequence goes on from CM061551.1 coordinate 106,233,067, forward strand.
CAGACCCAAAGGGAGATTGACGATTGAAGGTGGATCATGAAGTTGAATATCATCTCATGGAATGTGAGGGGTATTAATGACGGGGGGAAGAGAACTGTCTTAAAGAGTTTGATCCATGAATAGGGAGCCGACATCTACTGTCTGCAAGAAACAAAAGTCGGAGGGGATATAGCTACATACGTTAAAGAAATCTGGGCTAATAGGTGGGTCAAATATGAGAATCTACAATCAAATGGTACTAGAGGTGGAATCTTAATTATTGGGATAGTAGAATATGGGAGGGGGAACTTATTTGTGTTGGGGTATACTCACTGTCTTGTAGTTTCAAGGCAGTAAAGCAGAATTTCAAGTGGTGTCTGACCGGTGTCTATGGGCCAAATTCCAGAAGAGAAAGATTAGAATTGTGGGAAGAGATTGGTGGAGCCAAGGGTCTTTGCGAAGATTTATGGGTGACTTGCAGAGACTTCAACACAGCCAGGTTCATTTCTGAAAAAAAGAACGCAACTACCTTGTCGAGAAGTATGGAAGATTTCTCAAAGTTCATTGAAAATTCAAAATTGGTGGATCCTCCTCTAAATGGTGGAACCTTCACTTGGGCTAGAGGTGGCACTCAAGATTCTTTTTCAAGAATAGATAGATTTCTCTTCACCTCTCACTGGGATGAGGAATTTTCAAGCATAAACCAGTCAATTCTCCCCAAAGTTATCTCGGATCACTTGCCTCTATCCTTGAAATGTGGGAATTAGAGCAGCTCAAAATCCTACTCCAAGTTCGAAAATTGGTGGTTGAGAGTAGATGGCTTCAAAGATCAGGTGAAGATATGGTGGGACTCTTTCACAGTGGCAGGCAGACCTGACTTTATACTAGCAATGAAACTGAAGGCTTTGAAGTCTAAGCTCAGGGAATGGAAATTGGTTACTAATGGCAATCTAAGTAGAAAAACTTAACATTCTTAACCAGATTTCAGCCCTAGACAAGATACAACAGATAAGGAGTCTAGATAGTGTTGAAACTGCATTAAAAGTGGACTTGAACACTAAGTTTGAAGAGCTGGCCACAAGGGAGGAAATACACTGGAGACAAAGGTCAAGAGTACAATGGTTGAAACAAGGGGACAAAAACACAAAGTTTTTTCAGAGATCAGCAAATGCCCATAAAAGGTACAACAACATTGATCATCTTGTAGTAGGGGGAGTTGAAACAAAAGATCCAAGGGTTATCAAAGCAGAAATAATCAAGTTTTATGAGCAAAAAATAATCAAGTTTTATGAGCAACTTTACTCAGAATCAGAAAATTGGAGACCAGAATTCAATCAGATTGCAGGCCCTATGATATCTGATCAAGAAAAGGACTGGATACAGTGACCCTTTGAAGAACAAGAGGTATTTGAATATATAAAGCTTTGTTCTGTGGACAAAGCTCCCGCGCCAGATGGTTTTAATATGGGTTTCTACATCCACTGTTGGGACATAGTCAAAGGAGATATCATGCTGGCAATACACAATTTCCACAATCAGGAGTACTTTGAAGAAAGCTTCAATGCCACATATATAGCATTGATCCCCAAAAAAGGTGATGCAAAGGAGTTGAGAGATTACAGACCTATCAGTTTGATAGGTAGTGTATATAAAATCATATCCAAACTTCTCACAGAAAAGTTGAAAACAGTAATGCACAAATTGGTGGAACACATCAAATGACTTTTATCAAGGGTAGGCAGATCATGGATGCTGCACTGATTGCTAATGAATGTTTGGACTCTAGAATGAAACATAGTAAAGCTACTATTCTATGTAAGTTGGACATAGAAAAAGCTTTTGATCATATGAACTGGAACTTTCTGCTTAACATGCTGAAGAGAATGGGTTTGGCAATAAATGGGTGAAATGGATTCGATTTTGTATTAGCGCCGTTAAATTTTCAGTTCTGATCAATGATGAACCTGAAGGCTTTTTCACTTCAAGTAGGGGGTTACGTCAAGGTGATCCCCTCTCACCTTTCCTTTTCCTAATTGTCATGGAGGGTCTAAACAACATGTTGCTCACAGCTCACCGGAACAATTGGCTCAGAGGTTTTAAAGTTGGTAACAACAAGGGGACAATCTTGAAATCACTCATTTGTAATACGCAGATGATGCAATTATCCTTTGCGATGCAGAGGCTGAGCAGATGAAGATTTTGAAAGTTATTTTGACTATTTTTTAAGGGGTCTCTGGGTTACATGTAAACTGGAGGAAGAGTCTCATGTTTGCAGTTAAAGAACCTCAAAACTTTCAGCTTTGTGTGGATATCCTAGGAGGAGAAGTAGGCACACTACCCATAACATACCTTGGTATGACCCTGGGGGCACATTGTAGATCCATTGACATCTGGAATGGAGTGCTTGAAAAATGTGAGAAAAAACTCCCTAGATGGAAGAGTCAGTACCTATCTTTGGGCGGCAGACTTATACTCATTAATAGTGTTCTAGATGCACTCCCTACTTACATAATAGTCACTCTTTCCTATACCACCACAGGTTGAAAAAAGGTTGGACACATTGAGAAGCAACTTTTTATGGCAAGGAAACAAAGAGAAGAAGGGTATACATCCAGTCAAATGGAAAATATTAACAATCAGCAAGAAACAAGGAGGGTTGGGCATAAGGAACTTAAGAAAGCAAAACCAAAGTCTCTTTATGAAATGGCTCTGGAGATACACGAATGAAGATCAAGCATTGTGGAAGAAAGTGATTAGGGAAAAATATGGAGAAGAAAATGCCTGGAAAACCAAAGTTGTAAGCACTGTGTATGGGGTTGTGTATGGGGTTAGTGTGTGGAAAATCATCAGAATCTTGTGGAACATTTTCAGCATCAACATCAACTATAAGATAAAGAATGGGCAAAGAATCTCCTTTTGGGAAGATAATTGGTTAGGCAATGGCCCTTTAAAGCAGTTGTATCCCGAAGTTTACACGCTGAACCAGTAACAAAGGTCAAAACTTAGTGAGGTATGGAATAATGAAGGATGGACCCCACTTTTAGAAGATACTTGAATGATTGGGAGCTGAACAGATTCATTGCATTTTTCAATAGTCTCAACCAATTCAATGGAGTGTCATTGGATCACGATAGATTAGGTTGGTCGGGAGACAAAACAGGAGTTTATTCAGTAAGGTCAGCATATCATTGGAGAAATTGCAGCAACACACAAATACAATGGCCATGGAGACAATTATGAAAGACAAACATACCATACAAAGTAGCGTGCTTTGCATCGTTGGTGGTAAAGAAAGCTTGTTTAACACAAGACAAGCTGCAAAGAAGGGGAATACACCTATGCTCTATTTGCCTTCTATGTGGAGATTATGCAGAAACAAATAGCCATCTTTTTTTGCATTGTAAGGTGACCTCTCAGTTGTGGGACATCTTTCTAGCTAAGATTGGATTGAGTTGGGCAATGCCCACCAATACACTGGATGTGCTAAATAGTTGGAACAGGAGAGGAGGATCTAAAGCCCAAAAAAGGATCTGGAAAATGATTCCAGGATGCATTTGGTGGACTGTCTGGAAAGAGAGGAACTCAAGAGGTTTTGAAAACAAAAGCAACTCCATCCAGGCGATAAAGCATAATTGGATTCAACTTTTACATTTTTGGTGTTTCGGAATGTTCATTACAAATACAGGGACGCTTGGACAGTTCTTAGAGTCCCTATAGAATTTTATTTTCTTTTTGCTTACCAAGCCTATATGTAGCTTGTAACTATATCCTATATGACTTTGTGGAATCAATACAAATGTTACCTTATCAAAAAAAATAAAATAAAACAATCTGTGTGTGGAGAAGTATCCTCATTGAAGTTGGTCATAAATGATGTGTAAGATGGCTCCTGTATATAGAATTTTAAGCTACATGATCTAAAAAGGTTATTAAATTAGGAAATCAACTATATTTGTTACCTCCAGTTGTTTCTTGTAAGACACATCGAGATACCTCCATTTGTAAGGAAGATGGATCACTGAAGGTGCTTAAGCTGAGTGAAATTGAATATACATCTGTGAGAGTGGATGCCACGAATTGGGAATTGAACCCAACTTTGAGGAATAAACAACAACAAACCCAGTGTATTCCCACATAGTGAGGTCTGGGGAGGGTAAGATGTACGCAGTCCATACCTCTACCTCTAAAGAAGTAGAAAGGCTAGTTAATTACATTTCAGTCCTATTTTTATGGTCAATTAAGTCCAGAAGTTTCTCTTTAGTATAGGACATGTGTCATCTCTTGAGATGGTTTGTTACCAAGTGGGGTCATAGAATATTGTTGTATATCCTGGTTCTAAAAAGTGTATCAGTGTCGGCTCAGATGGAGATATCGAATAAAATGAAAAAAGTTATTTTGATTCTTATTTTTCTCTTTAATTCCTCTTTATTCTAGTTTATGGCATTTCATCATTAGGAATTGCTACAGTGGATTTCCATGTGTCTTTGTGTTTTGAACTTTAGTTATTATTAATAGTTAGATATGCAACTTCTGATCTTAATGCTAATTGCAAAGGCCTTCTTTCAACAACTTGGAATGCTAAACTGCATCTTCTTGCAGATAGATTTTCCGCCAGTTCTTGAAGTTCACCTTGTCAAAAATGGTAATTCAGACTCTGTAACAGGACTATCTGGTCAGCACAGTGATGATGATGCTACAAACAAATCAAACCCAGTGCCTAATGCTGGTGAGAAGAAAACTCATGGCCCAGCTAAAGGTAACTATCATTGTTATTTCACTGGCTATATAGTGGAGTTAGGTGGAGGGGATTTCATTAGATCCAAGTTAGTTTTCCTTTCCATTTGAGTCATTATAAGCTGACTGTTTTGTGGAAAAAACCATGGAAAACGAACACATTCTGTTCATGGAGGTGTGAGACGATGTTTTCTGTTAACACCTTGATGATTTATCATTACTGAATTACGAGTTCATTGAGTGTTGGATTTCATAACTAGATATTAATGCTGTTTGCAGAAAATGGAGGCGTAGACCTCTGGGAACAACACTGTGAGACCATGAAGGTGGAGAAGGAAGAGTTACATAAAGAAAATAGCTGGGGTACATGGAGCTCTGGGAAGCAGAGCACATGGTCAGAGAGAGCCTTGAGAGAGGGTGCTTGTGGTCCTACAATGGCCCTGAGAGACAGAGCTCGTGGTCCTACAATGGCCTTGAGAGGCGGTGCTCGTGGTCCTACAATGGCCTTGAGAGGCGGTGGTCGTGGTCCTAGAATGGCCTTTCGAAGATTTAGAAAATGAAGTATGAGATGAAGCAAAACTTGTATATATTGTTTTTTGCTCCCAAGTTTTAGCTGAATGAAGAGGATGAACTCCATTTGGTACGTATCAAGGGGAAAGTTTGTTGCTTACAGTGGCAGCAAATTAGTGGTCTTAATGCATTCGTGGGTGAGTTTTGCTAGTGCTACTTAAATTCTATCTGGCTGTCTCAAAGCTAGCTTTTAAAAATGTTCCATATGTAGCTTCCCAAAACTTGTTTACCTTTGTTGTACTGTACTGCAACTCTGCAAAGTGTCTACCCAAAACTGGTTTGAGCTTTTGGTGCAAGAAATTCTAGCCTATATAATATGCTTTAAGCATGGTTTCCTGTTATTTTGTTATTATTGTTATGTACTTCCTCCAAGTAAAAGAAAAGGAGATGTGATGGCCAAGAGTTGGAAGCAAACAGTAGGGAATTCAAGAACAAGGAATAGACCAGAAAAGAACAAATAAATCATAGACACAAAACACAAGAAAGATTGTACCAGCATTATAGGACTCGAGAAGAAGGAATCACCAAAACCAGAGGTAAAAAACATGATGGGAACTAGTAGAGCACAATTAGATTGTCAATTGTTTAACTTTAAGTTCTAACTTATAGAACTAAGTCAAAAACTAGGCTGTGAACTAGTCTCAATGAAGCAAAATTAGTCGTGAACTAGGCTGGTCGAACAACTAGTAAAGCGATTTTCTTGAGCTTTATAACTGTTGTTTCTTTTCTTCCTCTCTTCTAACTTGACAGTTGAATTTTAAATATGTTGCAAGTCTTTTTACTGCCCATTAAAGGACATCTATTTTCACTTCAAGACCGTGGAGCTCCTCTTGTTTTTGACCTTGCCATATGGGAGTTCAGAAGACTCGTGGTGGTGTTCAAGTGTTGATTGACTTACTTGAGCTATCAATTATAGGTTCATATAGTCTTTTTAGATGCAGAATGGAGAGGTACATATGTGCACAGGAAGAGATGATCATGGAAATTCTAAAAGAGCCAACGAAATTTTATCCACCTTTTGAGGTGATTATAATCATGACTACTTTGATTGGAAAGGTCTTACTGAGAGTTATCTTTGATTTCAATGGCTACTCGAGAGTTGATTTTCATTTTCTTGATTGAAAATTGACCCTTAAGATGTTCCAGAGTGATATCTTAATGTGGTTGGACAACTACAAACTTGAGACCTGGTATGCAGTGAAGAAATTCATGAGGAAAGAATTTGCATCAAGTCACTCATTCCATAGACGTTCCAATAAAGTTGGTAGTCCAAAAATTGAAGAATATTTCAAGAGAGAAATCATATTACTATATAGTATATAGTGAAGGACAAGTTAAAGGGTTGGAGTGAGCTTAAAAGGGAGCCTAAAGACGGTTATGGAAAGCAATATGCAGAAAACTCCAATTTAAAGAAGTGTGGTACTACTTCAAGAATGGATAAAATCAAGAGCAAAAGCTCTCTCTTGTGGTGAAGGTGAGGATGATTAACCCAAGTAGAGGTTGGTCACATAACATTTGTGCCTCGTGGTATGGACCCAAGGTGATTAAACAAAAGAGTACTTCATGGGTTGTAAATATCGAAGTGATAAGATATGACATCTTAAATTTACCGAAGACATAACTCTAAGATAGAAAAATTTGACGGTCGGGGATTATGATAGAAGATCAATAGATAGTCGATTGTTGTCTAATTTATTTATTAATATTGCCATTATTGTTTCCTACTATCTTTATTTTTCGATTTCAGTATTGCATATTGTCTCCTTGGATTTAGTTATCATATTATTTGTTGTTGCTACGATTCTCTTGTCCATTATTTTCAATACGACTTCTTCACTAATGTATTTTCTTCACATACTTGATTTTTGATATGTTTTACTTGAGCTGAGGGTCTATCAAAAACATTTTTTTACCTTTTTTCTCAAGGTAGGAGGAATAAAATTGTGTAAGCACAGCCCTCCTCAAATACTACTAGTGGAATTACATGGGATATGTTGTTGTTAGTGTTTCCATCAAGGGTAGTTAAACGATTTTGATGGCCTAAAACCAAATTTTAAAAAAGGTTTCAAATATATTTAATAAAATTATCTTTTGTGTGCATCACACGCGTATCTCGCATAGCACACGGCATCTTATGCGATTTATGTGCATCTTATGTGCATATCGTACACAATACATACATTCGGTTGTCAATTAGTAAAAATATATATAAAAAAATGGACCCCCATAAAGTGGGTCCCAAGCCAATTGCTTTAGTCACTATATAGTTGAGCCGACCCACATAAAACTATAAATGCATGACATGTAGTCTCTAAGTAAACTTTAATTACTTTAACAATGATTAATTGTTAATATATAAGTTTATCATATTTTGTACTATCTCTTAAAATTAAATTATTTTTGTTTGGGACAAACTACCAACTGGTCATTTATGTTTCCCAATAAGTTAAATTTAACGGTCCAATTTGCAAAACTGATTATTGTATGATCTGAAAAAGCGAATCCAATGTTTTTTAAAAATAAAATCCAAAAAGAAACTAGCCGTTACAAAAACCAGGAGCGTCTAAAGCTCAACGTGTACTTCTTTTCCCCCTCTTTCCCTCTTCCATTCATGAATTCAATAACAAGAAAACCCTAACCAATCACCAATAACCCCAGTTCCGATCAACTTTTCGGCGACAATTATACTATTTCCGGCCACTTTGATGGATTCCAACTGCAAATCCACTAGGCTTACGCCGAAGAAATGCTCCAAGAATTCCGAAAACTTGAATCCCAATGTCGAAAACAGTCCAGTTTTGTCAAAATCTTGTAAATCACTTACGAAATCGGCGACGAAGACGCAAAAGTCAGTTTCAAGAAACTCTAATGCGATTCAATTGGCTTCACCTTCGCCGAAAAATAAGATTCGTCAGAGGAAGTTTGTGATCGCGAAGAAGAAGAAGAAGTCGAATGGAGATGATGTGAATGTGTCCATGGTTTGTAAGTGTAATAAGGATGGCGTTGAGAAGAAGAAGTGCCTTTGTGTTGCTTATGAGACTCTTCGGGCTTCTCAAGAAGAGTTTTTCAAGAATCGCGGTGGAAATGATCACGATGATAATGAATTAGAGAAGTTGGATCGCGATGACCAGGAGGTAACAATTCCTGTATCAATTTCCGAGGGGGAGAAGTTAAAGGAAGGCGTGGGTTTGGGTGGAATGAGTGTTGTGGGGAATGTAAAGAGGGGAAGGGAGAGATTGTTGGAAGAAGTAAGGCAAAGTGTACCTGACCTTGGTTCTGGAAAAGTGCTGAATTTGGTAAAGGCTTTTGAGAATCTTCTTTCGATACCCAAAACAAATGAGTGTGAGGAGGAAGGTGAAACTGATGAAAAGGAAAAAGAAGGGGCATTGCCTGGCTTACAGTCTCACAAGATTCCTGAGACACACGTATCTTCTTCTTCGTTTTGTCCACCCGATTTTTTCATCACCTCCGAGAGTTTAGGCTTGGATTCGCGTCGTGCCTCCTCATTGGATGGCAGCCATGATGGATGGTACTCGAAACGCCATTGATTTTTTTTCTTTATCTGAGTCCTATTAATTTTATGATTGAGATGTAACATTTGCTTGATGTTGTCCTTTTATTCCTCATTTGAGTGCTGATATTAGATCTGTTCTTTTGGCTATTCCAAGCTTTAGTATTTCAAGCAGGACTTCTTCAGGTGGTGGTCGGAGGAGCAGACGTGATGTAAGAATTTTCTTCTTATCCATTACCGTTAGAAATGGCGAGGAATTTGTGTTGATCTTTATTCATTTATTTTCATTTTTAATGCTGCAGAGTGCTGAATCCTCAGGCACATTTACTAGAAGAAGCTGGAAGAGAAGGCAGCTCAAAGCAACATCCCAAAAGCCCTTCAAACTTAGAACCGAGGTTTGTGAGTTGTGTGTTTGGTTGCTCTAGCATTGCCTAATTGGTTACCAAATATGATCAAATATGCAGTTGCAGTATATCCTGTTGATATGTGCTGCTGCCACAAATAGTGATATATGCAGACAGACACTGATTAGGATAGAAGGGTAGGAGTTAGGAGTCCATACTTAGTAGGTAGCTTAGTTGTATGGACTCTTCAATTTCAATGCCTCATGCACTCGTGTTGGATTCTCCAAATATTACCCTACTTTTGGAGAATCCCACACGTACCTGCTGACATATTTGAAGAGTCCGAGCAACATAGGTAGGTAGGAGTGTATTGACTTCAGTGGCGGATGTAGAGTAGAAGGTGTGGGTTCCCGGAGTGTATTGACTTCAGTGGCGGATGTAGAGTAGAAGGTGTGGGTTCCCGCTACCGTAAGGCTTAAAATTACATAGAAAAATCGTCAAAATTTATAAATATTAATAGGTGGGAACCCATAACTAAACCAAGGGATAGCTTAGTGGCAGGAAAGGAGTCCTTGGGAACCCACAAGTTTAAAATTCTGGATCCGCCTCTGATTGACTTGCTGTCCATTCTAGTAGTCGTAGTATTACTCTTGTTACTTGTTCGTCGATTTCTGTTATTATATGTTGTTTTGTGTAGGTTGATTGTAGTATTATTTTGTTGTAGCATGGTTCTGCTACTATCTTTTATTTCCATTACTTCTTTTGACTGTTTTTATCTTGAGTCGGGTTTGGAAACAGCGCTCTACCTCTAAGGTAGTGGTCAGGTTTGCATACACTCTACTCTCCCCAGAGCCCACTTTGTGGGAATATACTGGGTTGTTGTTGTTGTTTTAGACTGGACACTGAAAGATGGACTGAATTCTCTATGGCTACACGCAAATCAGAACATTGGTCTCAAATTCCCTTTGTTCAATTCATAAAGGCCATTGTTCCCTGATCACTTGCAGGGTGGTCTTTGTTTGTATAGTTTCCTATTCTTTGAATCCACAAATTGATTGTGTCCTTTCATTGTTGAACTGCATATAGATACACCTTTTCAATTTAGGATGTCACGTTAATTCCAATTATTTACCAATTATACTTGAGGAGTTGCTTATATTGGCTATTGCTGCAGGAAAGGGGAAAAGGCAAGGAGGAAGAATTTATTAAGAAAGTGCAACAAATGGTGGAGGAAGAGGAGAAACAGAGGATACCAATTGCACAAGGCCTTCCATGGACAACGGACGAGCCAGAGGTAGCATAAGCTTTCCACCATTTCTAACCAATAAGTACTTCAAAAGTGAATGCATTGATCTACAAGATTACCTTGTTTTAACTATGCCTGGAACTTAAAAGGGAATGCATCTTGGTGATCTAATATTTTGGGGACTGGAGTTTTCCGAACCAAAATAAAACAGAAATTAAAGTAAAATGTTATAGGAAGTTCATGTTACTATTGCACAAATCTTTTGCATTTGGGATTGTACTTAAGACGGGAATTAATCTGTTTTCAACTGTTCAGTGTTTGTCAAAGCCTTCGGTAAAAGAGATCACGATACCAGTTGATCTGGTGCTGCACAGTGACGTTAGGGCTGTTGAACGTTCTGAGTTTGACCATCAAGTAAGCTTTGCTCATTCTTTATCAACTTTGGCCATTCATTAACCTAGATTAATTTCTCTTCATGAAGGTGCTTTAGTTTCATGCAAAATATCTCAATTTTGTTTTCATTACGAATATTTTATATGAAACATGTAAATGTCTGGGTAAAGAGATTCTCAAAGAAAGTGCACAAGCAAATTTCTTCCAGTAAAGTCTTGCATGTTTAGAGAAATAACCAAAGAGAGTGCAATTTGTATCAGGTAGCAGAAAAACTGAGCTATATTGAACAATACAAAATGGAAAGAGAGAGACTACAGAAGGTAAGCCAAGCAAATCTTTTTGGGTTGAAATACCTATATGCAGTTTTGCACTTCCATTCTTATATCGTTTATTGTTTCCCTTCTCCAGATGGCTGAGGAAGAAGAAATTAGGAGGCTGAGAAAGGAACTTGTTCCAAAAGCTCAACCAATGCCCTACTTTGACAGGCCTTTCGTCCCTAGAAGGTAGTCACAAGTTTCCAACTTTACTTTATTGCACAAGGGTCTAGATGAGCATTATTTAAATAGGAAATTTGGTGGTGTGCATTAGGTCATCGAAAAATCCCACTATGCCAAGAGAGCCGAAGTTCCACTTACCTCAAAACAAGAAGATCAAGTCCTGCATGTCTTTGAATGATATGTACATACACAACAAGATTGAATGCGGGTGCAGCGATGACCTGTGAGGGTGAGGCAATCTGCATTTGGGTTTGCATTCACCAATTCATATTCTTTCATTCAATGGTGTATATGAAGCATTAGTTTTTCTTAATCATCGTCTCTATGTTGATAGAGGAAAAGAAACAGTGATATGGCACAATAATATGCCATCTCTATTGGCACAATCTGTGTACTTCCGTGATTATGTTTTTGAATGAGAACATTTTGATTGGTCCATTTTTTCGGTTGAAATAATCATCTTACTCTTCCCGCTGCTTGTCATTTTATCGCCCACCATTTTGATCTGCAACTAGGCAGCAACAACTATGATCAGCGCTGATCGCAACTTATATCTAATAGAAAAGTGCAGAAAATAAGAGAAATAAATTTTAAGGCAATGAGTTTGTTAGTTTATTGAAGATGCTACTGAATTACATGGACACAATTAATCTTGGTCAAGATCGGCAATTGGGCAAGAAGAATTGCTTGTTTAGTTGGTTAGATAAAGAAACAAATTCTTGCCTCCACCCTTGGTTCTCTTTTGTTTTGCTGCTCCAGTTTCCATTATTTTTGTGTGGGAAATTTGCTCTTTTCATTCCTTCTCAGTATTTTCAACTTTTGATTTAACTTTCAATTAATTAAAAGGTGCGGTTAAATTTGTGTGTTATGTTAAATTTGTAATCTAATATTTTCGGGTTCCATATTTTCTTTGTAAACAGAGACCAAAAACACACATCTTACTTGATTCACTCGCACATGGATGAAAATGTAGTTACTCTTTTTGGTATGTTGTAAATTCTAGTCACCAATGTTTCTCTCAATCACTCCAATGTCAAATGATGCACATGAGGAAGTATAATTAGTGTTGAATAGAAACAAAGTTAATTGGAGGTGTGCACAATTGAACATGCAAGTTTTGCCAATTCGATAGAATTTGTACACAATTTAACAAGTTAAATCTTATTACTTCTGCATAAAAGGTAGGTAAATGAATATAGCATTAAATCTTATTACTTCTGCATAACTTTTGAATAATTGAACGACACCCATTCAACTAACTTATAAACAATTAATTTAACAAGAAAGTAGAATGAATAATGCCGAATCTTGTTAGTCTAGCAGAATTTGTAACTAGATGAACAATGCATGAGAGTTTTTATTACTCCTACATTACTCCTACATGACTTGTGAACAATTTAACATGATAGATTGAATAGCAATTGTATTAAAATTATGCCTTGATGACAGAACTTATGAACAAGGAAAAAATTCTGCCAATATGACAAGACTTGTGAACAATTTAATAAAATAAATATTTTGAAAGAAAAATGATAAATCCAAAAGGAATACCTGCCTACAATGTTAATCTATCATTCACTCACTATTCATCCCTGAATATTAATGGGATTGAGTTGTGGAGATAACAATGTAATAATATTTACATTAGAACTAAAAGATAAAGATAATTATGAGGAAAATAACTTCCGGGAAGACGTTCCTTATGCACTAAGCTCCGATATCCATGGTATTCGGGGAACCGCGGTACCACAAATGTGACTTACACAGAGAAAGAAATTATATTAAAGATTCATTATTGAATTTCTTCAATTTCTATGTTATTCTATGCAAAATAGCCAAAGGGAATGTAGCTCAAATGGTAGAGCGCTCGCTTTGCATGTGAGAGGCACGGGGTTGGGGTTCGATCCCCCGCATCTCCATCCTTTTTCTCTAACTTTACTAAACAAAAATTTCAAAGGACAACCACAGAAAGCATAAATCTCAAATCATCTTCACAATAATTATTTTATTTTTGCTAAACTCAGAAAGAATTTAACTTCCAAATTATGGGAATACTTGTCACTATCTTTGTACAAATCCCATCAATATAAATAACAAAATTTCCTCATTCTTGGATACCATTGACGAACAATTGAACACTACTAGTGTCAATCACCATGCACCACTATAGTTATAGGTACTGTTCAGACTAATAAGTTGTTCTGCATTTCCCTCTTGAATTCAGCATAGTCCGAAAGCAAGCTACCATTTACTTTACTCTTCATGTTCTGCAACAGTCTCCTTAGCACCTGTTCAAAAAGGCAAAGGATCGTTTGTCAAACTCCAATTTATAACGACAATTGTAGTACAAATATATTTCCAAAAGGGAACTAACTTATATAAACTGACAGTGACGAGAAGTGTTTTTTCTTAAAAAAAAATCTTTTATGTGATCTTATGTTTACAACCAGTATATAGAAGTTGAACTCATGGGAAATAGAGCAGGTATGGCATCTAACCGACTCTGTGACATCTCTACGAACAGCTTCAGGGACCAACGCTAGCACGGGTGGAAGAACAAAGCTAATGCTCATCTGTAATTGACCTTTCAGCCTGCTCCTTGGTCCATTCCTGTCCGGGTAAAGAGACCCTTTTACTCCAAGTGAGAACTGGGATGGCTTCATCACATCATCCAGCCCTTGAAGCTCCCATCTTATCTGCATAACCATTGCTTCGACTCCACATTATACCATTAGAAAATACAAAGAACGTACGATTGAAAGAACATGGTATAGATTTGGTTTGACACTTACTATGTCGAGTTCAAGAACCTTAGAAACATCAGGTGGGATCCCAGGCGGGTAATCTATTCCTTTAGATTTACACCTCAATCTCATATCAATAACTGGCCAGACGGTGATCAACAGGAACTCTATGGGTAGCATGTGAATTCTCCACTCTTCCTACATGGAACTAGTAGTCAGGCACATATAACAATGCATGTTTTGATACTGAAAAGCAGCAACAGAGTGAATAGGGAACACCAACTATTCAATCTCTTTGACGTTTTCAAAGAGGAAAAAGGAACTTTTTCTTGGAAGTGCTGTCAAACTAAGACATATTCTCTTATTGAGACATTCATCACTGTCTAATTAGAGTATAGCGCCCCAGATAGCATGAAGTGATTGTTTCATAGGACTGTCAATTAGAAAGGTTTAAATGCAGCATAAAAAATTGGAGAAGTGTCAAGTATTTGAAAGCTTTCAATTCTGGAAGAAGATGACAGCATGACAAAAGAAGACAAAGTTAGCCCAACGAAGGAGCAGGCATGAGCCTTTTTCTAAACGCGGAGAATGTAGAAAAGTTCAAATTTGGAATATAAACGTAACCAGCTTTTTCCTTTTGTTAGTAATAACAATTACAGGATCCAAGAACATTCAATCCACAAAGAGTTGAAAAAGAACTTTATGCAGGGAAAAAAAGAGTATTGACATAACATGTAAGATAACCAACATAATTAGAAGGTTGCAATGGTCGAGAGCATTACCTAAAATAGTAAAAGTTCAGAGGAATAAGGCGTCTAACAAACTTGATTGCCTTAGAAATGCAAGTAAACAGGATAACCTCAGCAGCTGGATTGCACAAGTCACTATGGAAGTAGAACTAACGTCACACCTACTTATTACCCCTATATCTTTGTTTGCTAAACTACATTCTTAACTTTGCTTTCCCACCAGATTTTGTGTTCATCAACTGAACTTCAGGTTTATAAATACTGATGTTAGGATGAATATACGCTTCACGAGTGACATGTTGGTGCTCAATTAGCACAGCATAGCACACAAACAAATGAAATACAAAGGGGATTAAAAGATGAATTGGGAATTCATGTTATGAAACTGGACCTTGGTCTATCTCGTCGTGTGAGGATTTGTCCAAGATCATATAAGGAACCAATCCCTCAAACGATGTGAGACACTACACACCTCTCGGTCCCTCCCATATCCAGGACTGACATCTAGTGCTTGGTCAATACAAATTTGGGGCTCAACAGTGGATAAACAGACAATAGAAATGGACTCGACTACTTTTACCAAGTTAAGAAAATGAATTTTGGTCTAACTTAACCTAAAAGTTAGCTCATGAGTCGAGTATTGCCCACGGCCATTTAATAAAGAGAAAACATATTATTCCGCCGACCAATTCTGGGGTTCCAGTGATGAATACCTGATTGAGTTGCTGGCTCCTTCTTTTGTCAGGAAAAATGGCCTTGAAAATTCGAGGTTTATTATCCAGATATCTATCAAACGAAGCCTGTCAATTCAATTATTCAACTTCCACTGTTAAAAAAATTCTGGCTCTCTGAACGCAATATATGAGATATAATTTATAACTTCACTTAAAAAAAAAAAGAGGATTGCAGGAGGCTGACGGACTCATTAAAAGTAGCTAGTAATCGTAACTATTAATTATTGCGATTGATTAATAAAACTGACTAAATTTAAGATAGAGCTAAATTAGTTAAGTGATTAACAAGTAGAGAATGCAAAAATTAATACCCCGGGTATTTCATATAGAGGAATATCAGTGGCAATTCTGGAAGTGTAAGTTGTAGCATTATCTATCATCTGGGATTTCACAATCAGTTGCTGTGACCTTAGTCTTACTAGCTTTTGCTTTGCCAGGGATAAAAGTATTCGTGGTCCATTTAATTTGGGCACCAAAAAATTGTTGTGGAATGAATATGTACATGAACATGACATATAAGCTGCTGAAAATTTCAACATACTTTTTATATAAATGTTGATTGCTCCTCTAATTATGGTTTAGACGCAAGGGAGTCAGTCCATTGTGGAGAGTGATGGAAAAGGAAAGAGAAACAACATGCGGACACACAGATAACCATATCTACACTTCTTTTTAGTCCCATGTGGCAACATGTCAGTGGTATGTGGCAACATCTAATGGGGTATGAAATGATCCATCATCTATCTATTGATCTGAAATGCTTTTTTTCGTCTATCTATACGACCTACTTTATCCTTTTATTTAACAAATCATGAGACGATAAATAAGATGACAACGAAAAACAATACTAAAAAATATAAAACTAAAAAATAGTAAAAGTAAAAGTAATTATAGTAACTTTTATTTTACGCCTAAAAAAAATATAAAACTTAAATATAGTAAGAAAATCAGGGCAAAACCCCCTAACAAATCTACCTTTTTTGGCTTGATTTTGTTCAAAATATTCTTGATCCTCCTTCTTCTTGTGCATGATCTTCGTTCTTTATATACATTCTTCATATATCACTGCTGCTTACCATGGTTAAAAATAAGGTTTAAAATATCATAGTTAAAAATTGATTTAAAAGTAATATTTTATTTTTATTTTTAAAGATGCAGCAGTAGAAGTGTTGAAAATATGATTGAAACTTGTTCTCTACATGTAGTTCGACAAAAATCTTCATTATCATCTAAATTGTTGCAGTTTGATTTTGAAATCGCTTTGAACCTGTTTAATCTCGTCTCACCACACCATTAGACCATTGAATCGTAAGCTTTTATACCACTTGTTGGGTTCGAAATCGAGAGGGCGTCATGCGGAAGCTATTAGTTGCAAACTATGAGACGATAAATAAGATGACAACGGAAAACAATACTAAAAACATAATTTTATTATATGATTTGGCCAATTGACCTATATATAAAACCTAATATTAAAAACATAAAACTAATAAGAGAGAAAATTCCCCCCTAAAAGAAAATCTTAAAAGATTACATTGTGGAAGTTATTATGTTATGAAGACTATATTGTGGTTGTTATTATATTATGGTATGAGAAGGGATGGTTCTATTAATAGAGTTCCAAAACCTTTCTTCCAAGAAAGAGGTTAGTCAAATATGAAAATAATTAAATTTTTTTCTTTCAGAAAAAGTAAAAGTAAAAGTAATTATGGTAATTTTATTTTCCTTCAAAGGAAAAATAAAACTTAAATATAGTAAGAAAATCAGGGCAAAACCCCCTAACAAATCTTCCTTTTTTGACTTGATTTTCTTCAAAATATTCTTGATCCTCCTTCTTCTTGTGCATGATCTTCGTTCTTTATATATATTCTTCATATATCGTTGCTGCTTACCATGGTTAAAAATTAGGTTTAAAATATCATAGTTAAAAATTGATTTAAAAGTAATATTTTATTTTTATTTTTAAAGATGCAGCAGCAGAAGTGTTGAAAATATGGTTGAAACTTATTCTCCACATGTAGTTCGACAAAAATCTTCGTTATCATCTAAATTGTTGCAGTTTGATTTTGAAATCGCTTTGAACCTGTTTAATCTCGTCTCACCACACCATTAGACCATTGAATCGTAAGCTTTTATACCACTTGTTGGGTTCGAAATCGAGAGGGCGTCATGCGGAAGCTATTAGTTGCAAACTATGAGACGATAAATAAGATGACAACGAAAAACAATACTAAAAACATAATTTTATTATATGATTTGGCCAATTGACCTACATATAAAACCTAATATTAAAAATATAAAACTAATAAGAGAGAAATTTCCCCCTAAAAGAAAATCTTAAAAGACTACATTGTGGAAGTTATTATGTTATGAAGACTATATTGTGGTTGTTATTATGTTATGGTATGAGAAGGGGTGGTTCTATTTATAAAGTTCCAAAACCTTTCCTCCAAAAAAGAGGTTAGTCAAATATGAAAATAATTAAATTTTTTTCTTTCAGAAAAAGTAAAAGTAAAATTAATTATGGTAATTTTATTTTCGTTCGAAGGAAAAATAAAACTTAAATATAGTAAGAAAATCAGGGCAAAACCCCCTAACAAATCTTCCTTTTTTGGCTTGATTTTCTTCAAAATATTCTTGATCCTCCTTCTTTTTATGCATGATCTTCGTTTTTTATATATATTCTTCATATATCGTTGCTGCTTAGCATGGTTAAAAATTAGGTTTAAAATAACATAGTTAAAAATTGATTTAAAAGTAATATTTTATTTTTATTTTTAAAGATGCAGCAGCAGAAGTGTTGAAAATATGGTTGAAACTTGTTCTCCACATGTAGTTCGACAAAAATCTTCATTATCATCTAAATTGTTGCAGTTTGATTTTGAAATCGCTTTGAACCTGTTTAATCTCGTCTCACCACACCATTAGACCATTGAATCGTAAGCTTTTATACCACTTGTTGGGTTCGAAATCGAGAGGGCGTCATGCGGAAGCTATTAGTTGCAAACTATGAGACGATAAATAAGATGACAACGGAAAATAATACTAAAAACATAATTTTATTATATGATTTGGCCAATTGACCTACACATAAAACCTAATATTAAAAACATAAAACTAATAAGAGAGAAAATTCCCCCCTAAAAGAAAATCTTAAAAGACTACATTGTGGAAGTTATTATGTTATGAAGACTATATTGTGGTTGTTATTATATTATGGTATGAGAAGGGATGGTTCTATTAATAGAGTTCCAAAACCTTTCTTCCAAGAAAGAGGTTAGTCAAATATGAAAATAATTAAATTATTTTCTTTCAGAAAAAGTAAAAGTAAAAGTAATTATGGTAATTTTATTTTCCTTCAAAGGAAAAATAAAACTTAAATATAGTAAGAAAATCAGGGCAAAACCCCCTAACAAATCTTCCTTTTTTGGCTTAATTTTCTTCAAAATATTCTTGATCCTCCTTCTTCTTGTGCATGATCTTCGTTCTTTATATATATTCTTCATATATCGTTGCTGCTTACCATGGTTAAAAATTAGGTTTAAAATATCATGGTTAAAAATTGATTTAAAAGTAATATTTTATTTTTATTTTTAAAGATGCAGCAGCAGGAGTGTTGAAAATATGGTTGAAACTTGTTCTCCACATGTAGTTCGACAAAAATCTTCGTTATCATCTAAATTGTTGCAGTTTGATTTTGAAATCGCTTTGAACCTGTTTAATCTCGTCTCACCACACCATTAGACCATTGAATCGTAAGCTTTTATACCACTTGTTGGGTTCGAAATCGAGAGGGCGTCATGCGGAAGCTATTAGTTGCAAACTATGAGACGATAAATAAGATGACAACGAAAAACAATACTAAAAACATAATTTTATTATATGATTTGGCCAATTGACCTACATATAAAACCTAATATTAAAAATATAAAACTAATAAGAGAGAAATTTCCCCCTAAAAGAAAATCTTAAAAGACTACATTGTGGAAGTTATTATGTTATGAAGACTATATTGTGGTTGTTATTATGTTATGGTATGAGAAGGGGTGGTTCTATTTATAAAGTTCCAAAACCTTTCCTCCAAAAAAGAGGTTAGTCAAATATGAAAATAATTAAATTTTTTTCTTTCAGAAAAAGTAAAAGTAAAATTAATTATGGTAATTTTATTTTCGTTCGAAGGAAAAATAAAACTTAAATATAGTAAGAAAATCAGGGCAAAACCCCCTAACAAATCTTCCTTTTTTGGCTTGATTTTCTTCAAAATATTCTTGATCCTCCTTCTTTTTATGCATGATCTTCGTTTTTTATATATATTCTTCATATATCGTTGCTGCTTAGCATGGTTAAAAATTAGGTTTAAAATAACATAGTTAAAAATTGATTTAAAAGTAATATTTTATTTTTATTTTTAAAGATGCAGCAGCAGGAGTGTTGAAAATATGGTTGAAACTTGTTCTCCACATGTAGTTCGACAAAAATCTTCATTATCATTCAAATTGTTGCAGCTTGATTTTGAAACCACTTTGAACCTGTTTAATCTCGTCTGACCACACCATTGGACCATTGAATCGTAAGCTTTGATACTACTTGTTGGGTTCGAAATCGAGAGAGCGTCATATGGAAGCTAGTAGTTGCAATCTATGAGACGATAAATAAGATGACAACGAAAAACAATACTTAAAACATAATTTTATTATATGATTTGGCCAATTGACCTACATATAAAACCTAATATTAAAAACATAAAACTAATAAGAGAGAAAATTTCCCCCTAAAAGAAAATCTTAAAAGACTACATTGTGGAAGTTATTATGTTATGAAGACTATATTGTGGTTGTTATTATGTTATGGTATGAGAAGGGGTGGTTCTATTTATAGAGTTCTAAAATCTTTCCTCCAAGAAAGAGGTTAGTCAAATATGAAAATAATTAAAAAAATTTCTTTGAGAAAAAGTAAAAGTAAAAGTAAAAGTAATTATGGTAATTTTATTTTCCCTCTAAGGAAAAATAAAACTTAAATATAGTAAGAAAATAAGGACAAAACCCCCTAACAAATCTTTCTTTTTTGGCTTGATTTTCTTCAAAATATTCTTGATCCTCCTTCTTTTTATGCATGATCTTCGTTTTTTATATATATTCTTCATATATCGTTGCTGCTTACCATGGTTAAAAATTAGATTTAAAATATCATAGTTAAAAATTGATTTAAAAGTAATATTTTATTTTTATTTTTAAAGATGCAGCAGCAGAAGTGTTGAAAATATGGTTGAAACTTGTTCTCCACATGTAGTTCGACAAAAATCTTTATTATCATCTAAATTGTTGCAGTTTGATTTTGAAATCGCTTTGAACCTGTTTAATCTCGTCTCACCACACCATTAGACCATTGAATCGTAAGCTTTTATACCACTTGTTGGGTTCGAAATCGAGAGGGCGTCATGCGGAAGCTATTAGTTGCAAACTATGAGACGATAAATAAGATGACAACGAAAAACAATACTAAAAACATAATTTTATTATATGATTTGGCCAATTGACCTACATATAAAACCTAATATTAAAAACATAAAACTAATAAGAGAGAAAATTCCCCCCTAAAAGAAAATCTTAAAAGACTACATTGTGGAAGTTATTATGTTATGAAGACTATATTGTGGTTGTTATTATGTTATGGTATGAGAAGGGGTGGATCTATTTATAAAGTTCCAAAACCTTTCTTCCAAGAAAGAGGTTAGTCAAATATGAAAATAATTAAATTTTTTTCTTTCAGAAAAAGTAAAAGTAAAAGTAATTATGGTAATTTTATTTTCTTTCTTAGGAAAAATAAAACTTTAATATAGTAAGAAAATAAGGACAAAACCCCCTAACAAATCTTCCTTTTTTGGCTTGATTTTCTTCAAAATATTTTTGATCCTCCTTCTTTTTATGCATGATCTTTGTTTTTTTATATATATTCTTAATATATCGTTGCTGCTTACCATGGTTAAAAATTAGATTTAAAATATCATAGTTAAAAATTGATTTAAAAGTAATATTTTATTTTTATTTTTAAAGATGCAGCAGCAGTAGTGTTGAAAATATGGTTGAAACTTATTCTCCACATGTAGTTCGACAAAAACTTCATTATCATTCAAATTGTTGCAGCTTGATTTTGAAACCACTTTGAACCTGTTTAATCTCGTCTCACCACACCATTAGACCATTGAATCGTAAGCTTTTATACTACTTGTTGGGTTCGAAATCGAGAGGGCGTCATGCGGAAGCTATTAGTTGCAAACTATGAGACGATAAATAAGATGACAACGAAAAATAATACTAAAAACATAATTTTATTATATGATTTGGCCAATTGACCTACACATAAAACCTAATATTAAAAACATAAAACTAATAAGAGAGAAAATTTTCCCCTAAAAGAAAATCTTAAAAGACTACATTGTGGAAGTTATTATGTTATGAAGACTATATTGTGGTTGTTATTATGTTATGGTATGAGAAGGGATGGTTCTATTTATAGAGTTCCAAAACCTTTCTTCCAAGAAAGAGGTTAGTCAAATATGAAAATAATTATATTTTTTTCTTTCAGAAAAAGTAAAAGTAAAAGTAATTATGGTAATTTTATTTTCCTTCTAAGGAAAAATAAAACTTAAATATAGTAAGAAAATCAGGACAAAACCCCCTAACAAATCTTTCTTTTTTGGCTTGATTTTCTTCAAAATATTCTTGATCCTCCTTCTTTTTATGCATGATCTTTGTTTTTTATATATATTCTTCATATATTGTTGCTGCTTACCATGGTTAAAAATTAGGTTTAAAATAACATAGTTAAAAATTGATTTAAAAGTAATATTTTATTTTTATTTTTAAAGATGCAGCAGCAGGAGTGTTGAAAATATGGTTGAAACTTGTTCTCCACATGTAGTTCGACAAAAACTTCATTATCATTCAAATTGTTGCAGCTTGATTTTGAAACCACTTTGAACCTGTTTAATCTCGTCTCACCACACCATTGGACCATTGAATCGTAAGCTTTGATACCACTTGTTGGGTTCGAAATCGAGAGAGCGTCATATGGAAGCTAGTAGTTGCAACCTATGAGACGGTAAATAAGATGACAACGAAAAATAATACTAAAAACATAATTTTATTATATGATTTGGTCAATTGACCTACATATAAAACCTAATATTAAAAACATAAAACTAATAATAGAGAAAATCTTCCCTAAACGAAAATTTTAAAAGACTACATTGTGGATGCTATTATGTTATGGTATGAGAAGGGGTGTTCTATTTCTAGAGTTTCAAAATCTTTCCCTCAAAAAAGAGGTTAGCCAAATGTAGAAAAGAATTATATATTTTTTTTTTCAGAAAAAGTAAAAGTAATTATGACAACTTTTATTTTCTTTCTAAAAAAAAATAAAACTTAAATATAGTAAGAAAATCTGAACAAAAAGTTAAGTTGTTCAGAAAATATTCAAGGACATGAAAAAAAACCTGAACTACAAAGAACACAAGAACTTACCAGCATGAATACAAGCACCAATAACTAGGAAAGTGTAGCCCAAGCTCCGAAACAAGGATGCCAAGTTGATGTGCCTCAGGGAGTGGAAGGACAGAAATTGAGAGAGAAATATCATTACTACTGTAACCATTCCAAAGAAGTGATACAATTTCAGTGGCCCATGTGGAAAAAGTTCGGAATACATGATCTTGAAAGGCAAAACAGAAACAATAATGTGAGCAGCAGGTGATTCACGGAGACATAAAAGCCAGCGTTATTATGCTTGATGGGAACTAAAACGCGAGACTTGGCAATTTTGGGCTGGCACGACTTATGGATCATGACAAGAGTCCGGTCTCAATGGGTAGCCTGCTCCCTAGTACCTTCAATATCCAAAAGCAACCGAGAAAGCTGATGTTTCCAGCTATGGTGCGGTTTTACGTTGATGCGCTATGGCTTATGGAAAAGCAACTAGGTTGATGCCTTACTGCCTCTAGAATGTGACACCATCTTTACCTCTATCAGGGTAATTTTACGTCCTGACTCTTCCCTATTGGGGCCTGAAACAGGGGATCTTTTTTGCACTTTATTGAACAAAACAACATTGATGTCCTTGTTGCTGTTATTGTAATTGCTTTGTTGACGCTAAAAAATATTCATGTTTGGTTGGGACAAAATGTATGGGATAACTCATTTTGGGATTAGTTATCCCAGAATTATAGTGTTTTTCTTATTCCTCCTTGAAGGTGGGATAACTAATCCTGGGATAAATTATTTTCCAACCAAACGACGCCATAGTAAAATCTAAAGTGAGCTTGGTTTTAGTAAGAGTTGTGTACAATAGGTTGTTTATAAAAGCATGCAGACATGCAAAGACATCACAAAATCTGCACTACTTGGACTTGTAATTAGGATAGAGTGGAGGTACTTTGTCTTTTTATTTGTAATTTTTCATACTTTGAGTTGGACCTGTTAAATCTTTTAGTGATTTTGGTATTCACCGACAAAATTGATGGGTATTTTTGTTATCAAAAGACACGAGGCAATACAAAGGTTATTCAATTTGTGGTATGCCTCAAGGTTCTTAATATTAAAACTTATATAGTATGAGAGCGCATAAGAAATAGTCACTAATAACTATTGTTGTGTTCAAAATTTTTCAAGTTATTCGACAATTTGTTGTTTCTGTTATAATAAATCTATTTATAAATCTCTCTATCAGCTTAGTTATCCGCACCCCCCTCCAAATGGTATCAAACCTCAGTAATTTAAAAGGTACGGAAGTGATATACGTGTTAGAAAAACTAGATTTAGATAAGATTAGATTATTTTCGTATATTTTTTCATCTATTATAAATTCTTCTTTATTCATTTTATTGTGAATAGTTCGTGTTGACATATATATTCTAAACTATCTATTTGAGATTCTAATTTTGATATTTCATCTTTTTGTATATTTATTGAATTTTTACTAACTCCGGCAAATATATTATAATGTAATCTTTCTTTTCTTATTTTTAATTCTTTACGTTTTTCAGAGATAAATTGTTTTAATTCTTTGTATTTTTGCTCTTTATTCATTTAAATTGTGTTTATAATATTTTGGTGGATATCTAAATCTAATTTTGTCATAATTAGGTGGTATATGTCTCATTCTTCTAGATATTATGTTAAAAATTATAAAAATAAAAGACCATATAGAAAGAAAAAATCTATAAAAGAATGTACATGTTATAATTGTGGAAAGTTAGGACATTTAGCTAGAGATTGTAAATTACCTAAAAATCCAAAAAATAAACAAATATCCGAAATAAAAATAGAAAATACAGAATATATGCAAATAGATTATATAGATTATGAACTAGAAAGTGAAGATAGTATATATGAAATTTCAGAAAACGGAACAGATACTGAAATAGATAGTGAGATAGATGAATCAAATGACTGAAGAAGATATAAAAATAATAACAAAGGAAGAATATTTAAATGATGAAGGAACAGAACAAAAGATAATATTTGACAGTAATATATTTGATGAAATAAAAGGAAAAGAGTTAGATTTAAGTGTAGAAAAAATATTTAAAATACCAACAATAAAAAATATTTTTAGTAGGAAAAAAGATGAATACTATGTAGTATGTCAAAAAGAACATGTAATAGACTGTAGATATGCAAAAGGAAAAGCTAGTATACCACTAGTAACAAAAAGAATAATTAATAAAGAAATAAATGATATAAAAAGTAAAGGAGATCCAATAAAATACGTACACCTCGGAGGTACAGAAATATTAATAAAAGCATGTTTTAGAGAAGGAATAGATACACCGATAGAATTATATTTAGCAGATGATAGAATTATAAAACCTATAGAAAAAAGTATAATAACTGCCGTAAAAGGAAATTTAATATACCAAAAATTTAAATTTATAATAAGTGCAAATTATTCAGTAGCAGTAACAGATAGAAATATAGATAAATCATTAGTATTATATTGGAAGATATCAGGAATGTATATGGCTTGTCAAATAGCTTATTTAAGTTCATATTTTTTCTAACTCCTTTGCTTGTACCTGCAGAAGTAGATTGATAAGCGTTATGGGTTTTATGGAGTATCCCAAATGGTATCAGAGCTCAGTAATTTAAAAGGTACGGAAGTGATATACGTGTTAGAAAAACTAGATTTAGATAAGATTAGATTTAGTTATTTATTAAATTAATTATGAGAAGACCATTTAAAAATAGAGAAGCTTTTAGAAAAATAAAAGAATCGTTAGTTAACAATTATTCAGAATATATAAGTCTAAATAAAACAAAAGAAAATCCACAAAGATTAGCCTATTTAGTTACATTAATATCTAGTATTGAAGTAAAATTAATAATCCATTTAAAATCTAGAAGAATGAGACATATACCACCTAATTATGACAAAATTAGATTTAGATATCCACCAAAATATTATAAACACAATTTAAATGAATAAAGAGCAAAAATACAAAGAATTAAAACAATTTATCTCTGAAAAACGTAAAGAATTAAAAATAAGAAAAGAAAGATTACATTATAATATATTTGCCGGAGTTAGTAAAAATTCAATAAATATACAAAAAGATGAAATATCAAAATTAGAATCTCAAATAGATAGTTTAGAATATATATGTCAACACGAACTATTCACAATAAAATGAATAAAGAAGAATTTATAATAGATGAAAAAATATACGAAAATCACGAAGGTACAAAAATAAAAATAGTATTTTCTAATCTAGGAAGAAGGTATAAGAAAATAGGAGAACATTTATATTTAATGTTAGAAAAAGAAGAATTAAAATTAGAAGATAAATTAACAGCAATGGTAAGAATAGAGAAAGAAAATGAAGAGATAGATAGAAAAAAGGAAATAGAAAAAATTAAACAACAATCTACGGAAGAAATACGAAAAATAGAAGAAACCAAAAATAATAGAATTGCTGAATTAGAAAAAGAACTACAAATGTTAAAAGATTTATACGAACAGAGACAAAAAGAAAAAGAAGAAATAGATAAAGAACAAAAATTAATAAACGAGATAAATCAATTTAAGGAAAAATTAGAAATAAATAATATAGAGGTAGAAGAAACGGATAATTATGATTCAGAAGATAGTGAAACATATACGGAAATATTAACAAATATAAAAGATTTAGAAATTAACGAAAAACAAGAAAGAATTAATCAAGAAAACTTAGAAAATAATAATACAGAAATAAATACTCTTGACAAAAAAGAAGATGAAAATTTAATACCCAAAACAACAGAAATAAGAAAACCTATATATTACAAAAATAAATTTAAAAGATATAATGAATATGACAAATGGACACCAAAACAAATAGTTAATAAAAATTATAACTTTTTAGATCTAGACTGTGTAATAGATACAGAAAAAACAATACAATTATGGGTAGGATATATGACAAAACAATTATTAGACAATAATATAAACATAACAGATGCACCAGAATACATAGAAAAAACTCTAATAGGATCAGTAAAATTATGGTTTACAAATTTAACTGAAAATAGTAAGAAAGTATTAAGAGCTAATAAACCTATGGAAGGAGCAACATCAACAACAACAAAATTAACACCTATAGAATTATTGAAAAAATATGAAACAGCTATAAAAGATGAATTTGGTAGTATGACAACATTAGAAGAAGAACAAGACGAAGAAAAAGATACAAATAGGAATTTAATGATAAAATTAACAATATGTAATATGTGTTATATAGATGAATATACTTGCGCATTTAAAGAATATTATTATAAAGGAGCATATAGTATAGAAGAAAGTAAAGAAATAAGAAAATTATATTTTAATAAATTACCCGAACCATTTAGTTCAAAGATAATAAAAAGTTGGGAAGAAGCAAAAATAGTAGATACATTAGGAGCTAGAATAAAATTTTTACAACAATGGTATAGAAAGCTATGTGAAAAATATAGAGAAGAATTAAAAATGGAAAAAACATTAATAAGAAATTTAGCATGTTGCAAAAATAAAATAGCACCTCAATTTGGATGCGAAGAAAGATATTATAAGAAAAGAAAAAGACATAAGAAATATAAGAAATATAAAAAATCAAAATATAAGTATAAGAAACCAAGAAAAAGATATTATGTTAAAAATTATAAAAATAAAAGACCATATAGAAAGAAAAAATCTATAAAAGAATGTACATGTTATAATTGTGGAAAGTTAGGACATTTAGCTAGAGATTGTAAATTACCTAAAAATCCAAAAAATAAACAAATATCCGAAATAAAAATAGAAAATACAGAATATATGCAAATAGATTATATAGATTATGAACTAGAAAGTGAAGATAGTATATATGAAATTTCAGAAAACGGAACAGATACTGAAATAGATAGTGAGATAGATGAATCAAATGACTGAAGAAGATATAAAAATAATAACAAAGGAAGAATATTTAAATGATGAAGGAACAGAACAAAAGATAATATTTGACAGTAATATATTTGATGAAATAAAAGGAAAAGAGTTAGATTTAAGTGTAGAAAAAATATTTAAAATACCAACAATAAAAAATATTTTTAGTAGGAAAAAAGATGAATACTATGTAGTATGTCAAAAAGAACATGTAATAGACTGTAGATATGCAAAAGGAAAAGCTAGTATACCACTAGTAACAAAAAGAATAATTAATAAAGAAATAAATGATATAAAAAGTAAAGGAGATCCAATAAAATACGTACACCTCGGAGGTACAGAAATATTAATAAAAGCATGTTTTAGAGAAGGAATAGATACACCGATAGAATTATATTTAGCAGATGATAGAATTATAAAACCTATAGAAAAAAGTATAATAACTGCCGTAAAAGGAAATTTAATATACCAAAAATTTAAATTTATAATAAGTGCAAATTATTCAGTAGCAGTAACAGATAGAAATATAGATAAATCATTAGTATTATATTGGAAGATATCAGGAATAGAATTAACCCCAGGAAGTAAAATATTTACAGCTAGATGTAAAAATTTATATGTATTAACAACAAAACATAAAATAACAGGGAAAAATAAGATTAATAAAATACAAATAGATAGCCCATTTGAGCAAATTGTAAAAACAATAGATTATAATGATTATAGCTATAAAGACATAGATATAGAAGAAAATTTAGAAATAGTAAATGATAGAATAAGTACAACGAAAAGAATAGCTAATGAAAAACCAGAGTCATCGAGCTCATAAAAAAGAATGAGTTATGAAACAAATTCAATAAGTAATTTAAATCAATATTACATAACAGGAAAAATAAATGAAAAAGAACATTTAATACTATTAAACACAGGACAAGAAGAAAATTATATAGCAAAATATCTAGTAAAAATTGAAGAAATAAAAACTGATAATGATATATGCCCAGATCTACCGAGAAGTTTAATAAATAATAAAGATATAGCAGAAAAAGAAATAATAATAGGAGGAATTAGAAAAATAAAAATAGAATTTGAGGTAAAAGAAGAAATGCAAAAAGCAGATATAATATTAGGAATAAAATGGTTAGAACAAGTAAAACCATATAATATAGAACATACACAATTAGCCATAACATATAATAGGGAAAGATTATTCTTAAGAAGAGCCTTAACATAAAATGAAAATATATGTATTAATGAAGATAGTAGTGGAAGGATATTACAGTAGATATTATACGCCTATGATAGATACAGGAGCAGAAGCTAATTTATGTAGATATAATTGCTTACCAGAAATTAAATGGGATAAATTAAAAATACCAATAATAGTTAAAGGATTTAATAATGAAGGAAGCTTAATTACTTACAAAGCTAGGAATGTAAAAACACAAATATGGGATAAGATATTGACAATAGAAGAAATTTATAATTATGAACTAACATCAAAAGATATACTTTTAGGAATGCCATTTTTAGATAAATTATACCCACATATAATAACTAGAAACGATTGGTGGTTCACAACACCATGTAAACAAAAAGTAAGAGCAAAAAGAGTTAGTAATAAAATCAGAAAGAAAACTGACTGGATAAAAGGAAGTGAAAAAATTACACAAAAGTTAGAAAATATAAAAACTACTGAAGATACAATAGAATTAGTAGTATTTTCAATAAATAAAACAGAAATAACTATATTTTCAATAAATAAGATAGAAATAGTTAAGAAAAAATTAGAACAATTATATAGCGAAGATCCATTAAAAGGATGGGAAAAACATAAAACTACCATAAAAATTGAATTAATAGATAAAAACAGTATAATAACCCAAAAACCATTAACATATAATTTTGATGATTTAAAAGAATTTAAAATGCATATAGATGAATTATTAGAAAAAGAATATATACAAAAAAGTAATAGTAAACATAATAGTCCAGCATTTATAGTAAATAAACATAGTGAACAAAAAAGAGGAAAAAGTAGAATGGTTATTGATTATAGAAATTTAAATGCAAAAACTATAACATATAATTATCCAATACCAAATAAGATATTAAAAATAAGACAAATCCAAGGATATAATTATTTTAGTAAATTTGATTGTAAATCAGGATTTTACCATCTAAAGTTAGAAGAAGAATCTAAGGAATTAACCGCATTTACGGTACCACAAGGATTTTACGAATGGAATGTATTACCCTTTGGATATAAAAATGCACCAGGTAGATATCAACATTTTATGGATAATTATTTTAAACAATTACCTAATTGCATAGTATACATAGATGATATATTATTGTATACAAAAACTAAGGAAGAACATATAAAATTATTAGAACAATTTACAGATATAATAGAAAATTCAGGAATAAGTCTAAGTGAAAAGAAAGCCGAAATTATGAAAAACCAGATAGAATTTTTAGGAATACAAATAGATAAAAGTGGAGTAAAAATGCAACAACATATAGTACAAAAAATAATAAATTCGAAAGAAGAATTAGATACAAAAAAGAAATTACAATCATTTTTAGGATTAGTAAACCAAGTAAGAGAATATATTCCAAAATTAGCAGAAAACCTAAAACCCCTACAGAAAAAATTAAAAAAGGATATAGAATATAATTATAATGAAGAAGATAAAAAACAAGTTCAAAAAATAAAATTACTTTGCAAGGATTTACCAAAATTACAATTTCCGGATGAAAATAGAAAATTTACATATATAGTAGAAGCAGATGCCAGTGAATATAGTTACGGCGGAGTACTTAAATATAGATATGAAGCAGAAAAAATAGAACACCATTGTAGATACTACTCAGGTACGTTCAACGAGACAGAAATAAAATGGGAAATAAATAGGAAAGAATTATGTTCATTATATAAATGTTTATTAGCATTTGAGCCATATATTGTATATAACAAATTTATTGTGCGGACAGATAATACACAGGTACGCTGGTGGCTAACAAAGAAAATACAAAATTCAGTTACAACAAAAGAGATTCGGAGACTAGTTTTAAATATATTAAATTTTACATTTGTAATAGAAGTAATCAGTACTAACAAAAATGTTATTGCAGATTACATATCAAGACAAAGCTACGCAAACTGAAATGATAGAAGAAAATATACATGAAAAGATACTCAACGCCCTGACTATGCTTTCATTGAAAGTAGACAGTATGGGTACTGAGATAGAAAAGCTAAAGCTAAAGACTAGTGAAGATAATCTGAAGTTTATAGCTATGAATCAGCTAACTCAGCAATGTGCAGAGCTATGTCGATCGGAAGACAATAAAATTCCAGAGCTAGAAGGAGATGTTGGGATACTCCATAAAACCCATAACGCTTATCAATCTACTTCTGCAGGTACAAGCAAAGGAGTTAGAAAAAATATGAACTTAAATAAGCTATTTGACAAGCCATATACACCAAATATACCAAAAGACCCTATGTTTACACCCCCACAAGTTACCACATATCGAGAAAGCCTAAACCAAGACAAAAAGACATATAACTACACAGCCCGCACATATATAGAAAATATCTACAACGTACAAACTTTCTTAAATAGCAACCCAAAAGCTACAAATATCCAAGAACCAGATACGAACTACATAACCCAGAAATTAACCGGATACAACAAGCTAATCGCCTTACCCAAAACTAGACCCAGCTTAGTAAAAACTTGCTACGAATATGGATTACTTAGTACCGTATATACCACAGACGGAACTAAAATATCTACTATACCCGAGATATATGAAGCATTTACCATATTTAAAAGAATAACCAAAGGTACTTTATTTTTTATAAAGATCTACACGGCTCCAGCAGAGATATTATTTGACGAAGTAAAGAAACCTATACAAGTTGTAAAAATAGGAATGACAAGAGATATGATCATACCGCAAGATATTGGTACACAACCAGAGATACCCAGAATCGAGATACCAAAATTTTATGCGAATAAAAGAGTTATCGGACTATCTACGATTTTACAAGAATTAGCAAACACATATTGTAATCAAAATCCTATATGGAGTTATTATTCAAGAAACCATGTATTGATATATTCAAATTCAAAGGAACTACGAGAAACAGATATGGAAACAATTAGGCAATGGATTATGACGTTGCTTAAACCGGAGACAGAACCTATCGCCAGAGCTATTAAAGAAAAATTTATTTCAGAAGAATTATTGACCAGATATTGCAAAACTATTGGACACAAATACCCAGATCACAGATGTTCAAAATGTAACGGAGGAGATAATGACGTCCCAGCAGTACAGTTAGAATAAAAGAAGATAAGGACGACAGCTGGAAAGATAAGAACAGAGCAATAATGGAGATATAGCAGATATGACAAAATAGACGGAAGACTTATTTGCAGATATGACAGATAGACGGAAGACATATTTACAAAATTTGTTACGTAAAGCTTTGTAGCATTTATTGTACAATTAAATGTAGAGGCAAAAATTTCAAAGTAGGTTATTAATGTAAAGAAAGAAATTTTCAAAGTAGGTTAGGTAAAGAAAGACTTTTACAAGTCTTTTAGTTAGTCTTTTTTCTTTAAGTTTTAAGTTTTAAGTTTTACGGATGTAAAGACTTCTCATTCTATAAATAAGAACTCAGGAAGCATTGCAAAGGCAAGCTTTCCTACATTCAGCAAAAATACTCTCTCCATTCCAATTCAAAAATATTTAGCCCAGTTAATTAAATATATACACCGCAATGGAAAAAGCTATGGAACAACAAACCTCAGAAATATCAAAGCTACCGGGACAGGTATATCTATTTACGATTATGAATAGCTAAATTCATAATTCCCGACAATCATGATATGATAAAATAAATTCATATTAGTTACTTTATAGTAGAATTATTCGAAAAATAATATGTTAAGAAGTTTACTAGCAAAGTGGAAACGGAGAAAAATCCCAAGGAACTATGCCATCCTAAAGGTGAAACCAATGAGGCAAGAAGCCGTGGCGGGGAGTAACCAAAGTCGAGGCGCTGTTTAAGGGAGAATATCCGAATTACCATGCTAGTAGTGACCGAAGAACATGTTATTTAAGAATAATCTAGTATATAGTAATCTGAGATGACTATATTTTATTATGTATATGGTTGCAGGGAATATTTTGAAAAAGCAATTTTATGATAATGAATGATAATATATCTGATGTCATGGTAGATAAATTTAAGATACTTGTTTTGTATGCACTTAGAGATATAGATGTTGCAGATATAAGAAAAGTTATATTAGAAAAAGCATATGGAAAAAATTATACGGATAGAATAAATTATATACCACACATACCTGACTACTCTTATAAATATTTATTATGTTAAAATTACGTAGGACTTTTAAAGATACGCAAAAAATACAGTTACTAGAAAAACAGATAAAAATAAATATAGACAAATACATGGAAAATAAAAAATATATAAAATCTCTTAATAAAAATATGCAAAAACTACTAAGCCTAAAACAAATAGCTATAAAATATAAATCTTAGAAAATAGCCCATTTAGACTACCTTAGAATTTTAGTCTTATATATACTTAAGGATATAGAAATAATAGATATTAAGAAAATGATATTAGAAGAAGTAATAAACTATGAAATAAACTATGAAATAGAAATGATAAATGCCACAGCACAAATATACGAAGACATTTACCCAGAAGGATATTATTCAGACCAAGATTGTGGATGCTAGAATATATTAGAAAAACTAGAGAAAACCAAGATAATTTAAATAACGAAATTAATTACAGAAACCAAATTAGAAAAATAATGGAAGATCTAAAAGAAAAGTTAATATGGATAGAAAAAACCTTAGAAAATTTAGAAAAAAGTACATGTAACAGTTTATATAATATAAAAAACTCACTACGAGAAGAACAACACAAAATAATAAATGACATAGAAAATCTAGAATTAGATATACACTACAGTACAAAAAGAATAAGTTATTACACAGAAATTTGTAACTCAGCAGTTACTACAGGATAAAATAAAAATTAATGAATACATCTAACAAAAAGAATGACTTATTAAAACAAAATCTACAAAATAACCGAATACATCTAACAAAAAGAATGACTTATTAAAACAAAATCTACAAAATAACCGAATACATCTAACAAAAAGAATGACTTATTAAAACAAAATCTAAAAAATAACCACGCACAAAAAAGAATAGATTCATCAGTTATAATAAATCTATTTATAAATCTATTTACCAGCTCAGTTATCCGCACCCCCCTCCAAATGGTATAATAAATCTATTTATAAATCTATTTACCAGCTCAGTTATCCGCACCCCCCTCCAAATGGTATCAGAGCACAGTAATTTAAAAGGTACGGAAGTGATATACGTGTTAGAAAAACTAGATTTAGATAAGATTAGATTTAGTTATTTATTAAATTAATTATGAGAAGACCATTTAAAAATAGAGAAGCTTTTAGAAAAATAAAAGAATCGTTAGTTAGCAATTATTCAGAATATATAAGTCTAAATAAAACAAAAGAAAATCCACAAAGATTAGCCTATTTAGTTACATTAATATCTAGTATTGAAGCAAAATTAATAATCCATTTAAAATCTAGAAGAATGAGACATATACCACCTAATTATGACAAAATTAGATTTAGATATCCACCAAAATATTATAAACACAATTCAAATGAATAAAGAGCAAAAATACAAAGAATTAAAACAATTTATCTCTGAAAAACGTAAAGAATTAAAAATAAGAAAAGAAAGATTACATTATAATATATTTGCCGGAGTTAGTAAAAATTCAATAAATATACAAAAAGATGAAATATCAAAATTAGAATCTCAAATAGATAGTTTAGAATATATATGTCAACACGAACTATTCACAATAAAATGAATAAAGAAGAATTTATAATAGATGAAAAAATATACGAAAATCACGAAGGTACAAAAATAAAAATAGTATTTTCTAATCTAGGAAGAAGGTATAAGAAAATAGGAGAACATTTATATTTAATGTTAGAAAAAGAAGAATTAAAATTAGAAGATAAATTAACAGCAATGGTAAGAATAGAGAAAGAAAATGAAGAGATAGATAGAAAAAAGGAAATAGAAAAAATTAAACAACAATCTACGGAAGAAATACGAAAAATAGAAGAAACCAAAAATAATAGAATTGCTGAATTAGAAAAAGAACTACAAATGTTAAAAGATTTATACGAACAGAGACAAAAAGAAAAAGAAGAAATAGATAAAGAACAAAAATTAATAAACGAGATAAATCAATTTAAGGAAAAATTAGAAATAAATAATATAGAGGTAAAAGAAACGGATAATTATGATTCAGAAGATAGTGAAACATATACGGAAATATTAACAAATATAAAAGATTTAGAAATTAACGAAAAACAAGAAAGAATTAATCAAGAAAACTTAGAAAATAATAATACAGAAATAAATACTCTTGACAAAAAAGAAGATGAAAATTTAATACCCAAAACAACAGAAATAAGAAAACCTATATATTACAAAAATAAATTTAAAAGATATAATGAATATGACAAATGGACACCAAAACAAATAGTTAATAAAAATTATAACTTTTTAGATCTAGACTGTGTAATAGATACAGAAAAAACAATACAATTATGGGTAGGATATATGACAAAACAATTATTAGACAATAATATAAACATAACAGATGCACCAGAATACATAGAAAAAACTCTAATAGGATCAGTAAAATTATGGTTTACAAATTTAACTGAAAATAGTAAGAAAGTATTAAGAGCTAATAAACCTATGGAAGGAGCAGCATCAACAACAACAAAATTAACACCTATAGAATTATTGAAAAAATATGAAACAGCTATAAAAGATGAATTTGGTAGTATGACAACATTAGAAGAAGAACAAGACGAAGAAAAAGATACAAATAGGAATTTAATGATAAAATTAACAATATGTAATATGTGTTATATAGATGAATATACTTGCGCATTTAAAGAATATTATTATAAAGGAGCATATAGTATAGAAGAAAGTAAAGAAATAAGAAAATTATATTTTAATAAATTACCCGAACCATTTAGTTCAAAGATAATAAAAAGTTGGGAAGAAGCAAAAATAGTAGATACATTAGGAGCTAGAATAAAATTTTTACAACAATGGTATAGAAAGCTATGTGAAAAATATAGAGAAGAATTAAAAATGGAAAAAACATTAATAAGAAATTTAGCATGTTGCAAAAATAAAATAGCACCTCAATTTGGATGCGAAGAAAGATATTATAAGAAAAGAAAAAGACATAAGAAATATAAGAAATATAAAAAATCAAAATATAAGTATAAGAAACCAAGAAAAAGATATTATGTTAAAAATTATAAAAATAAAAGACCATATAGAAAGAAAAAATCTATAAAAGAATGTACATGTTATAATTGTGGAAAGTTAGGACATTTAGCTAGAGATTGTAAATTACCTAAAAATCCAAAAAATAAACAAATATCCGAAATAAAAATAGAAAATACAGAATATATGCAAATAGATTATATAGATTATGAACTAGAAAGTGAAGATAGTATATATGAAATTTCAGAAAACGGAACAGATACTGAAATAGATAGTGAGATAGATGAATCAAATGACTGAAGAAGATATAAAAATAATAACAAAGGAAGAATATTTAAATGATGAAGGAACAGAACAAAAGATAATATTTGACAGTAATATATTTGATGAAATAAAAGGAAAAGAGTTAGATTTAAGTGTAGAAAAAATATTTAAAATACCAACAATAAAAAATATTTTTAGTAGGAAAAAAGATGAATACTATGTAGTATGTCAAAAAGAACATGTAATAGACTGTAGATATGCAAAAGGAAAAGCTAGTATACCACTAGTAACAAAAAGAATAATTAATAAAGAAATAAATGATATAAAAAGTAAAGGAGATCCAATAAAATACGTACACCTCGGAGGTACAGAAATATTAATAAAAGCATGTTTTAGAGAAGGAATAGATACACCGATAGAATTATATTTAGCAGATGATAGAATTATAAAACCTATAGAAAAAAGTATAATAACTGCCGTAAAAGGAAATTTAATATACCAAAAATTTAAATTTATAATAAGTGCAAATTATTCAGTAGCAGTAACAGATAGAAATATAGATAAATCATTAGTATTATATTGGAAGATATCAGGAATAGAATTAACCCCAGGAAGTAAAATATTTACAGCGAGATGTAAAAATTTATATGTATTAACAACAAAACATAAAATAACAGGGAAAAATAAGATTAATAAAATACAAATAGATAGCCCATTTGAGCAAATTGTAAAAACAATAGATTATAATGACTATAGCTATAGAGACATAGATATAGAAGAAAATTTAGAAATAGTAAATGATAGAATAAGTACAACGAAAAGAATAGCTAATGAAAAACCAGAGTCATCGAGCTCATCAAAAAGAATGAGTTATGAAACAAATTCAATAAGTAATTTAAATCAATATTACATAACAGGAAAAATAAATGAAAAAGAACATTTAATACTATTAAACACAGGACAAGAAGAAAATTATATAGCAAAATATCTAGTAAAAATTGAAGAAATAAAAACTGATAATGATATATGCCCAGATCTACCGAGAAGTTTAATAAATAATAAGGATATAGCAGAAAAAGAAATAATAATAGGAGGAATTAGAAAAATAAAAATAGAATTTGAGGTAAAAGAAGAAATGCAAAAAGCAGATATAATATTAGGAATAAAATGGTTAGAACAAGTAAAACCATATAATATAGAACATACACAATTAGCCATAACATATAATAGGGAAAGATTATTCTTAAGAAGAGCCTTAACATAAAATGAAAATATATGTATTAATGAAGATAGTAGTGGAAGGATATTACAGTAGATATTATACGCCTATGATAGATACAGGAGCAGAAGCTAATTTATGTAGATATAATTGCTTACCAGAAAGTAAATGGGATAAATTAAAAATACCAATAATAGTTAAAGGATTTAATAATGAAGGAAGCTTAATTACTTACAAAGCTAGGAATATAAAAACACAAATATGGGATAAGATATTGACAATAGAAGAAATTTATAATTATGAACTAACATCAAAAGATATACTTTTAGGAATGCCATTTTTAGATAAATTATACCCACATATAATAACTAGAAACGATTGGTGGTTCACAACACCATGTAAACAAAAAGTAAGAGCAAAAAGAGTTAGTAATAAAATCAGAAAGAAAACTGACTGGATAAAAGGAAGTGAAAAAATTACACAAAAGTTAGAAAATATAAAAACTGCTGAAGATACAATAGAATTAGTAGTATTTTCAATAAATAAAACAGAAATAACTATATTTTCAATAAATAAGATAGAAATAGTTAAGAAAAAATTAGAACAATTATATAGCGAAGATCCATTAAAAGGATGGGAAAAACATAAAACTACCATAAAAATTGAATTAATAGATAAAAACAGTATAATAACCCAAAAACCATTAACATATAATTTTGATGATTTAAAAGAATTTAAAATGCATATAGATGAATTATTAGAAAAAGAATATATACAAAAAAGTAATAGTAAACATAATAGTCCAGCATTTATAGTAAATAAACATAGTGAACAAAAAAGAGGAAAAAGTAGAATGGTTATTGATTATAGAAATTTAAATGCAAAAACTATAACATATAATTATCCAATACCAAATAAGATATTAAAAATAAGACAAATCCAAGGATATAATTATTTTAGTAAATTTGATTGTAAATCAGGATTTTACCATCTAAAGTTAGAAGAAGAATCTAAGGAATTAACCGCATTTACGGTACCACAAGGATTTTACGAATGGAATGTATTACCCTTTGGATATAAAAATGCACCAGGTAGATATCAACATTTTATGGATAATTATTTTAAACAATTACCTAATTGCATAGTATACATAGATGATATATTATTGTATACAAAAACTAAGGAAGAACATATAAAATTATTAGAACAATTTACAGATATAATAGAAAATTCAGGAATAAGTCTAAGTGAAAAGAAAGCCGAAATTATGAAAAACCAGATAGAATTTTTAGGAATACAAATAGATAAAAGTGGAGTAAAAATGCAACAACATATAGTACAAAAAATAATAAATTCGAAAGAAGAATTAGATACAAAAAAGAAATTACAATCATTTTTAGGATTAGTAAACCAAGTAAGAGAATATATTCCAAAATTAGCAGAAAACCTAAAACCACTACAGAAAAAATTAAAAAAGGATATAGAATATAATTATAATGAAGAAGATAAAAAACAAGTTCAAAAAATAAAATTACTTTGCAAGGATTTACCAAAATTACAATTTCCGGATGAAAATAGAAAATTTACATACATAGTAGAAGCAGATGCCAGTGAATATAGTTACGGCGGAGTACTTAAATATAGATATGAAGCAGAAAAAATAGAACACCATTGTAGATACTACTCAGGTACGTTCAACGAGACAGAAATAAAATGGGAAATAAATAGGAAAGAATTATGTTCATTATATAAATGTTTGTTAGCATTTGAGCCATATATTGTATATAACAAATTTATTGTGCGGACAGATAATACACAGGTACGCTGGTGGCTAACAAAGAAAATACAAAATTCAGTTACAACAAAAGAGATTCGGAGACTAGTTTTAAATATATTAAATTTTACATTTGTAATAGAAGTAATCAGTACTAACAAAAATGTTATTGCAGATTACATATCAAGACAAAGCTACGCAAACTGAAATGATAGAAGAAAATATACATGAAAAGATACTCAACGCCCTGACTATGCTTTCATTGAAAGTAGACAGTATGAGTACTGAGATAGAAAAGCTAAAGCTAAAGACTAGTGAAGATAATCTGAAGTCTATAGCTATGAATCAGCTAACTCAGCAATGTGCAGAGCTATGTCGATCGGAAGACAATAAAATTCCAGAGCTAGAAGGAGATGTTGGGATACTCCATAAAACCCATAACGCTTATCAATCTACTTCTGCAGGTACAAGCAAAGGAGTTAGAAAAAATATGAACTTAAATAAGCTATTTGACAAGCCATATACACCAAATATACCAAAAGACCCTATGTTTACACCCCCACAAGTTACCACATATCGAGAAAGCCTAAACCAAGACAAAAAGACATATAACTACACAGCCCGCACATATATAGAAAATATCTACAACGTACAAACTTTCTTAAATAGCAACCCAAAAGCTACAAATATCCAAGAACCAGATACGAACTACATAACCCAGAAATTAACCGGATACAACAAGCTAATCGCCTTACCCAAAACTAGACCCAGCTTAGTAAAAACTTGCTACGAATATGGATTACTTAGTACCGTATATACCACAGACGGAACTGAAATATCTACTATACCCGAGATATATGAAGCATTTACCATATTTAAAAGAATAACCAAAGGTACTTTATTTTTTATAAAGATCTACACGGCTCCAGCAGAGATATTATTTGACGAAGTAAAGAAACCTATACAAGTTGTAAAAATAGGAATGACAAGAGATATGATCATACCGCAAGATATTGGTACACAACCAGAGATACCCAGAATCGAGATACCAAAATTTTATGCGAATAAAAGAGTTATCGGACTATCTACGATTTTACAAGAATTAGCAAACACATATTGTAATCAAAATCCTATATGGAGTTATTATTCAAGAAACCATGTATTGATATATTCAAATTCAAAGGAACTACGAGAAACAGATATGGAAACAATTAGGCAATGGATTATGACGTTGCTTAAACCGGAGACAGAACCTATCGCCAGAGCTATTAAAGAAAAATTTATTTCAGAAGAATTATTGACCAGATATTGCAAAACTATTGGACACAAATACCCAGACCACAGATGTTCAAAATGTAACGGAGGAGATAATGACGTCCCAGCAGTACAGTTAGAATAAAAGAAGATAAGGACGACAGTTGGAAAGATAAGAACAGAGCAATAATGGAGATATAGCAGATATGACAAAATAGACGGAAGACTTATTTGCAGATATGACAAAATAGACGGAAGACTTATTTGCAGATATGACAGATAGACGGAAGACATATTTACAAAATTTGTTACGTAAAGCTTTGTAGCATTTATTGTACAATTAAATGTAGAGGCAAAAATTTCAAAGTAGGTTATTAATGTAAAGAAAGAAATTTTCAAAGTAGGTTAGGTAAAGAAAGACTTTTCCAAGTCTTTTAGTTAGTCTTTTTTCTTTAAGTTTTAAGTTTTACGGATGTAAAGACTTCTTATTCTATAAATAAGAACTCAGGAAGCATTGCAAAGGCAAGCTTTCCTACATTCAGCAAAAATACTCTCTCCATTCCAATTCAAAAATATTTAGCCCAGTTAATTAAATATATACACCGCAATGGAAAAAGCTATGGAACAACAAACCTCAGAAATATCAAAGCTACCGGAACAGGTATATCTATTTACGATTATGAATAGCTAAATTCATAATTCCCGACAATCATGATATGATAAAATAAATTCATATTAGTTACTTTATAGTAGAATTATTCGAAAAATAATATGTTAAGAAGTTTACTAGCAAAGTGGAAACGGAGAAAAATCCCAAGGAACTATGCCATCCTAAAGGTGAAACCAATGAGGCAAGAAGCCGTGGCGGGGAGTAACCAAAGTCGAGGCGCTGTTTAAGGGAGAATATCCGAATTACCATGCTAGTAGTGACCGAAGAACATGTTATTTAAGAATAATCTAGTATATAGTAATCTGAGATGACTATATTTTATTATGTATATGGTTGCAGGGAATATTTTGAAAAAGCAATTTTATGATAATGAATGATAATATATCTGATGTCATGGTAGATAAATTTAAGATACTTGTTTTGTATGCACTTAGAGATATAGATGTTGCAGATATAAGAAAAGTTATATTAGAAAAAGCATATGGAAAAAATTATACGGATAGAATAAATTATATACCACACATACCTGACTACTCTTATAAATATTTATTATGTTAAAATTACGTAGGACTTTTAAAGATACGCAAAAAATACAGTTACTAGAAAAACAGATAAAAATAAATATAGACAAATACATGGAAAATAAACAATATATAAAATCTCTTAATAAAAATATGCAAAAACTACTAAGCCTAAAACAAATAGCTATAAAATATAAATCTTAGAAAATAGTCCATTTAGACTACCTTAGAATTTTAGTCTTATATATACTTAAGGATATAGAAATAATAGATATTAAGAAAATGATATTAGAAGAAGTGATAAACTATGAAATAAACTATGAAATAGAAATGATAAATGCCACAGCACAAATATACGAAGACATTTACCCAGAAGGATATTATTCAGACCAAGATTGTGGATGTTAGAATATATTAGAAAAACTAGAGAAAACCAAGATAATCTAAATAACGAAATTAATTACAGAAACCGAATTAGAAAAATAATGGAAGATATAAAAGAAAAGTTAATATGGATAGAAAAAACCTTAGAAAATTTAGAAAAAAGTACATGTAACAGTTTATATAATATAAAAAACTCACTACGAGAAGAACAACACAAAATAATAAATGACATAGAAAATCTAGAATTAGACATACACTACAGTACAGAAAGAATAAGTTATTACACAGAAATTTGTAACTCAGCAGTTACTACAGGATAAAATAATAAACTAAAAATTAATGAATACATCTAACAAAAAGAATGACTTATTAAAACAAAATCTGAAAAATAACCACGCACAAAAAAGAATAGATTCATCAGTTATAATAAATCTATTTATAAATCTCTTTATCAGCTTAGTTATCCGCACCCTCCTCCAAATGGTATCGATCATGTACTCTGAACTTTTTCCACATGGACCACTGAAATTGTATCACTTCATTGGAATGGTTACAGTAGTAATTATATTTCTCTTTCAGTTTCCGTCCTTCCACTCCCCGAGGCACATCAACTTGTCATTCTTGTTTCTGAGCTTGGACTACACTTTCCTAGTTGTTGTTGCTTGTATTCATGCTTATGTTCTTTGTAGTTTAGGTTCTTTTTCATGTCCTTGGAATATTTTCTGAACAATTTAGAAAATTTAACTCACAAGGTTATCAATTGTTATTGTTAGGTAAACTTGATGTGTATCAATTGTGCCGGCTGAAAAATCGTAGACATAAGAAACGCCAAATCTTTATGTGAATTTTGCTTTCTTTTAGGAAGCTCGGAAGCATTTTTTCAAAGTTAATGTTGCTTATGATCAGTGTCCTTTCATCAATTAGCGTTAATTAGGTGAAAAAGAAAAAGAGAAAAATTGGAGAAAAGAGCTGACTGATTTGTTTTTTTTTTTTTAACGTTATTAGGTTTGGATGGGGCGGATCGAGTTATTAGATTTGGGTGGGTTAGGTTTAGCGGGTCGGGTTATTAATTAGTTTAATTAATTATTACTTGTCCAATTAAAAGAAGTCACGTCATTAATGAACTGAGTATAACTTAATCTGTTTAAATAAAAGGGCAAAGTAGGCCCTATAGGTAGATGGAGAGGGCATTTCAGGCCCAATAGGTAGACAGAGGGTATTTTTACATCATTTCATATAGTTGAAGGACATTTTAGATCCTTTTTTATTTGAAATTTATAGTTTTACTAGTTTAGGTGTATGCACCTCGCACGTGTACCTCACTTTAATATATTCAGATGTTACACTAAATACGATATTTGATATTTGTTGAAATAATAAAAATGAATACAATAATTAAATTAAATTTATTTTAAACATGTAAATATGAAGAATTTATTTAATTAGCTATATATTATTTGTAAATATCTAAGATACACAGATAAGATTGGTGAAGTACATTAACAACATCTTAAATTTGCATAAATTTTACTAACCACTTCTTACGATTTGTTTC
Source organism: Capsicum baccatum var. pendulum (assembly GCA_030864225.1). Classification (NCBI taxonomy): domain Eukaryota; kingdom Viridiplantae; phylum Streptophyta; class Magnoliopsida; order Solanales; family Solanaceae; genus Capsicum; species Capsicum baccatum. The sequence goes on from CM061551.1 coordinate 106,277,071, forward strand.
GGTTGAGCACTTAAACACATGATAAAGTATTATTATTAGACACTTTCAATTTTGAGATAATTTTTCTATTTATATCCTCAAAGCCGATCGACATTCATCTACCGCCTGTAAAATACAACAAAGCAATACGATAATAGAGATATCATAATAATAAAATTAAACCTAACCTTTACAAAAATATTTCCTCAAAACTGACCGACATTTATCAACCACATGTAAACTAAAACAAAATAATACGATTAAACCTAACACTTACACAAGAAAAAAAATTCAAAGTCAACCGACATTCATCTACCACTTATATTAAGTAGAGAAGACAACGATGCTAAGATATTAGAACAAAAGGACTATTAGGTCAAATACGACTTTACCTAACCTTGACATACATATTTCTTAAAATCCAACTGAACATATAAAATAACATGATGTTAGAGAAATCAAAACAATATCATTAAACATAACCTTTATAAATAATTTCTCAAAGCTAACTGACATTCACTACCACTTATAAATTACAATAAAATAATACAATAATAGAGATATCAAAACAATACAACTAAATCTAAAATTTACGCAAAAAATACAAACAACAATAAAATAATATGATAATAGAGATATCAATACAATACAAAGTCTTAATATCTTTAGAAAGACATTTTTTCATTTAAAGAACATAAAAAGTAAGTCAATATTATAAGAATATTTTTCGTCCATATAATAAATATTATCATACAATAAAATCAACACATTAATGTCATCTTAAAACAAAACATACTTTATGATGTACTAATAAAACTTGAAAGAGGCAACACTAAAAGCAATTAAAATTTTATAAAATAAAAAAAGAGAGAAAATAATTTTTTTCTAAACTAAAAAGAGAAAAGGAAAAACCTAACCAAGCACTAATTCTTAGAATAACGCCGACAATGAATTCGCCGCCTAAAAATTGCGCGAGTCTAAATATTTATAGGAATATTTTTTTAATTGAGTCCTCTTCTTGTTCTATTTTAGGAGTCCCATTTTAGTTGGGAGAGAATATTAATTAATTCTTCTTTCCATATATTTTAGGAGTTTAGTTAATATAATAAAAATATTTAAATAATAAATTAAGAAAAAAAAAGGTGAAAAGACGATTTTATCTAAATCAGAGTTTTGTAATGAAAGGCAAAAAGTGCAAATCACTTTTCTTAGGTTTTCGCACTTTTAATATATTATATTATTACTATACATATAGATATAGATTATAGATTGTAGATTATATAATAATATTTGTGTGTTTATAATATTTTTACATTTAATAATCTTAAATATTTCATAATATTTGTGTGACTATACAAACTCTCTTTAAACCTTAAAATAAAATTTTAGCTTATATTATTTCCAAATATAGGAAGGCCTTCTCCAAAAAATAAATTGACGAAAAAATAAGTTAATTTAAATTGAAACAGAGAGTATTTTTATTACATTAAATCAAACAAAGTACTATTGGTTTTCTAAAATTTTAAATACCTTATAAGTCCATTTAAGTTGTTTGGTGCGATTTACAACCCTTCTACAATTTCTTTGAATACTCGTTTGATTTACGGACTAAATTAACCTAGAATTATAATTTTTAAAGTAATTTATCCCTAGAAGGTGAGATGAAAGATATTACCAAGTTAGACGGGGACATCCACTCCAAGATTGAGTTTGGGATAAGATTTATTTTATGTTTGATTGACGGTATAAAATTATATCAGAATAAACTTAAACAGTCTAACCAAATGAATATAAAAGGCTATCAACTTAATTGACATAAAATGTCATTAGTAAAGGGCACAAAGACAACAATGAATGAGGAGTTATGTACTGTTGCACGATAGTGGCAGTAAAAGAACAGTTACAAGAGAAAATTGAAGAAAAGGTGTCTTTTAAGTCTTAAATGAAGGATTGGTGACATTGACCAACTTAAAGGGTCAAACATAATTAGGAAACTTTATTAAGTTAATTGTGGACTTGATTAATATTTTCAAAACTTTCTAATCTTTTCAAAAATATAAATCAACCCAACTCACACCCCTCTTCAATCCAAATAATCGACCGTCTCTCCCCTCTCTCTCGATAGCTTCTCTCAACCAACTGTTCTGCAAATTTCTCCTTTCAATCCCCGACGACTTCAACCTCTGATGGAAAATAGTTGGGATTCGAGTTCCTTTTCGACTTCAACCATCAATCGACGTCACAGACTTGATCTCTGGTCACAACAACTTCAAATTCTTCATTGTTCCTTTTCTTCTTTCATAGGTAAAAAATTATGGCCTTTTTAGTTTTGAAGAAAATGAGGAACTTGAGCCAACTTCTCTTATAGTATTGGTTAACAATTTTAATATTTATTGCTTTAATTTAAAATGAGGTCTGAATAAAACCCTAATTTCTGATATTTTTTCTCTTCTGTTCTCTTTTGTTGTTTGATTTCAAATTTTAATTTATTGCACTCGTTGTTGGATTGATTTGTTCTTGGTAGAAATTGTGATATTGTTGTTGTTTTGTTGAACAAAATCGTGCTACTATTTTTTTTTCTCCAACAGATTATCCATCTGGTGTAATATATTAACCATCTGATGCAACAAATTTAGTATATGATGCAACAGATCAACCATCTGATGCAACAGAAAAATCATCATGTTAAAATTCTGATATAACAGATTAACCGTCTAATGCAATAGATTAATCATTTGATGCAACAGAAGAACCATCAGATAAAAAATCTAATGCAACAGATTTAGCATATAATGCAATAGTTTAACCATCTGATGCATCAGTTTAACAATCTGATGCTATAGATTATTCATATGTTGCAATAGATTAACTATCTGATAAAACAGATTTACTATCGGATTCAACAGAGAAACCAATGGATTAATAATCTAACACAACAGATTAACCATCTGATGCAATGGAGGAACCATTGGATTAAAGATTTGATGCAATGGATGAACCTCCTGTTGGATAAAGTTCTATCAACTTTTCCAATAGGACACGTCCAAGACTTGATTTTTCCAACTGATCATTCTTCTATCGCGATAGACGAACCTTCTATTGGAAGAAATTTAAACAACATTGACCGTTGATAACTGTTCCAACAGATCACTTATATGTTGCAACAGATGTGTGACCTGTTGCACAGACCATTAATTTTTTCAATAGTTGAGTGATATATTTTGTATTGTCACAATAGATTACTCAGCTGTTGGTACAGGTTAGTTAACTATTCCAATAGATTACTCTTATGTTACAACCGATATGTGATCTATTGCAAAGACCATTCATCTTTCTTAATAGATGAGTAATATATTTTGTATTATCGCAACAGATTACTCAGCCGTTGCTATAGATTATTTAACTATTTCAATAGATCACTCATATGTTGCAAAAAATGTCTGATTTATTGCACAGACCATTCATTTTTCTCAACAGATGAGTGATATATTTTATATTATTGTAATAAATTACTCATTCGTTGCAACATGTTATTTAATTATTCCAACAGATCACTCTTATATTACAACAGATGTGTTATCTGTTCCACAGTCCATTCACCTGTCTTAAAAGATGAGTGGTATATTTTATATTATTGCAACAGATTACTCATTCATTGTAATAGGTTATTTAACTGTTCCAATAGATTACTTATATGTTGCAACAGATGTGTGATCTATTGTACGGACCATTCATTTGTCTTAAAAGATGAGTGATATGTTTTGTATTATTCCAACAAATTACTCATCCGCTGCAATAGGCTGGTTATATGCTGCAACAGATATCCTACCTGGTGCAACAAATCAGTGATCTGTTAGAACTATTATTTTACTATTGTACATGTTTGATTTACTGTTATCCTTTTTAAATGATGAATTAATCAATTATAATCTATTTTATGTTCCTTAAAATTTTAGATAATATGGCTCTCAAAAGAAAAGAAACCGAATCAAGTCCAAGTAAAGGAACAAATGAAGTAGCTAGGCTACATCCACCGCTCTATGAGCTTGCTTTGCAAGCGTTATCTCAATCAGGAGCAGAAGATAATGAACATGGAGGGGAAGGAATATTTCAAAAGAGAAGATCCAAATGCTAATATCCCTTCCATCGAAGAGGTGGTCAAAACCTTTAGCATTAATTGTTATCCTGTGAGAATGCAGTGCGATGGTGCCACAAATTTAATGGGTGATTTCGTGGTTAAGTCATCCACGGGAAAATCTTTCGACGCCTTTAGAAAAATACTTTGAGAATAAAAATTGGATGCTTATTTCAGTGACAGTTGTTTTGAGAAATATCTTGATTTACCAGAGGAAAACAGTGCTCGTTTCCAAATAAAAATGGTATATGAACTTCTCAAGCGTAGCTTTTTGTATGAAAACAAAGATAAAATAGATGAGATGTGGATAAATTACTATGGCATGCCTGTTTGTTTTGGTTGAAAAGAGTTTGCCATAGTTACCGGACTAAAATGTTATCCTCCTTCCCAAGTTATACCTATTCTAACCCCCAAAAAACACCTCGCACACCCAAAGAATCTTGAGATGGTTGTCTGCCAAAACTGATAAAAATGCAAAATTTCTTGATCTCTTCAACCACCCGAAGGATACAGTAAGTATAATTATAATTAAGTTTTTGTTTTAATTAATGATTTTTTGAATGATATGATCATCATTCTAATATATGTAATGATTTATGTTAGATTGTGCATCCGTTGCTAGTTCCGACCAATCGAGAGTTGAAGATTCCATTTTTTCTTACTTTATGATCTGTGCAAATTTTATCGGACCCTAAGGTCATTGTCAGAATAAAAATGGAATTATTTGGAGCAAAAACCATTACAAGAAAAATAATTTTGGAGGGTGGGCTTGTTGTTGTTGGTGGTCTTAGTGGTGATGGAGTTGTTGGTACTAATGATGCTCCTCTTACAGTATTTAAAACAAATAATTATGAGTATGATCATACTGTTATATAGATTTTGCCTCTCCCAACGAATGTTCTGCATGCAAATGTCAAGACTGCAAGGCAAAACATAATGTAGTGATTAATGCTATTAATGCATTAACTGCTTCTGTAAAGGATTTGACAACTAAGAGGGGTGTCATTCCATCAATGAGGATTTTATATCCAGCTACTCCATTAGAGATTAAGGCTAAAAGGAGAAGGAAAGTAATTTCCAAGGCATTATTAAGCATCAAAAAAACAAAATTGCAACTCTTCTGTCTACGTGTTGCATTGAGTAATGTACAATGGCCAAAGAAGAACAACACGAGCTAAAGAAGGTGAATATATATGTCTATTCCAACTAACAAACAAACACATATCTATTTCAACAGATGACACATATGCTGAAAATTATCAAATAGATATATACATCTATTGCAACAGTTGCCTATCTTGTTGCATCAGATGAAGTATCTGTTGCAACATATGTCTCTTCTGTTTTAGCAAATCAAATAACTCTTCATACCATTTTTATTTGTACCAACAGATGACCTATTTGCTGCAACAGATGAGTCATATGTTGCAACAGATGGTTCATCCGTTGGAAATTATCACACAGGTCTTCCTCATGTAGAAAGTTATCCCAACAGTTGATTCATCTATTACAACAGAAATATAATCTGTTTGGGATAATTTAAAATAGGAGGAAGAATTGTTTGATTTGCTAGAACAGATGAGTTATCCTTTTCCATTTTGTTGTATCTCCATGATTAGCATTGACAAATTCTGACTTTCCAGGTGGATGTCGAAGCTACTGCTGAACAACATTGACAATATGCTACTCATTTTATGGAAAGACGGAGAACAGAAAGCGCAGAAACCGTATGTAAGCGACAATACAAATCCAAAATGACCAAAGCCGAATTTCATAGCACCGGATGGCGAACACTTATCCATATTGAGTAGATCTTTATAGCCTGAGTCTGTCAAAGTAATAATCTCACCCCTCCTTTAGAACTCTTGCCATCAATACTTAAATTGTTGATGTATTTATTGAGATTTGTACCCATAATAATTTTTTTTATATTTTATTTATTTATTGATTTATTTCAGCTAATTTTTGAAGGCTTCGATTTATTTTATTTTGTCTATGAATTTTATTTTTTTCTTAGATTTGAACTTATTAATTGAAATGGAATACTAGATTCAAATATTGCAACAGATAATGTATCTGTTGCAACAGACGACACATCTGTTGGAAAATATTAAATAGATTCAGACATATGTTGCAATAGGTATGTAATCTATTGAAAATTATCAAACAAGTTTTCCCACTGTTGCAACAGATATACTTAGATAGAAACATCGACATTATGCAACAGATGACCAACCTATTACAATAGATAAACTATATGTTAGAACAGGTAGAATATCTGTTACAAAGATGGACAAAATCTATTGCAATATAAAAATTCAACTTTCATTAGACATAAAAAAATTGCCACTATATATAAAAAGGTGAAAAAGATTCTTAAAATAAAAAAGGTGGAACCCATCGACAATGTTTAGTTTAAACACAAAAAATAAAATAGACATCAAGTAGACAGTGTTCATTTTAAACACATAAAATAAAATAGGCATCAAATGTTTTAGTTTGTCACTTTTTGTTCTGTTGGCTACTCACATGTAATTCACGCAGCCAAGGCTCGTTGAACCCCTATTTTTGCTGATTTGGCCCCTAACGGCTATTTTTCTCCTATTGTCTTATATATTCATCTTCTTCCTAAAATTTAATTCTAAATTCCCAAATCTTCTCTTTCTTCTTCATCTTTTTTTCTCTATCCAAATTCATCTTGATTATTTGTATTTTTTTCTACGTATTTTTTATTTTTTCCAATTGAGCGTGACGATGTCGAGCTCATCTTCCACTGTTTTTTGTGACAAAGATTTTTGATATTGTAAGTGTGGTCATGAAGTTCTATTGAAGACTTATTGGACTCAACAAAATCCAGGTCATAGATTTTTTACTTGTAAGATTTCAAAGGTAATATTTTTCTTATTTAATTAGTTGATTACTTATTGAATTGTAATTATGGTCTTATTTTTGTAGAAGTTGGGTAGATGTGATTACTTTGATTAGTATAAAGAACGACACCCTTCACAAGCAAATCGTGTTATCTGGGGTTTGTTGAAGAAAGTCAAGGCTTTAGAAGAGAAACAAAATCGAGTAGGAAGATACTACATTGTTGGCGTTATTGCTACTGGTTTGGTGGTGTTGGCCACATGGATATTTGATGTGTGAGCAAAAGCTAACACATTTAATGCTTTTTAGCTCAAATAATTGTGAATTTTGAAGCAACTCTTGTTGTTTTGATGTGTTTGCTCATGATATTATAGAAAAAGGATGAAGAAATAAAAATAAACAATAATGGAGCAAAAGAGTTGAAAATCTGAGCAAAATAGAAGAAAACATGGCTGACGACCTTCATGATAAGTTGTCAGCCTCGTGATAGCCTATTAGCATTGACGTCAGCCTTAACTAGGGAGTTGCAGTTTGAGGAGCATTTCTGATGACACCGGTGACATGGCATCAAAGTCGTGATAAGGCGTCAAGAATGGTGTCAGCCTTAAGTAGAAAGTTAGCATGGGAAGAAGATATCTGACGACGTTGGTGTTATGCCGTTAGATCCCTGATGCAACGTCAACCATATCGTTAGCCTAAGACAGAACCTGAAGGCAACTGAAGCCTCTCTGACGCCATCCGTGATAGGGCGTCAACTTCTTGAAGCGGCGTCAACCTGGCATTACCTATTTCGAATAATTTTATTAATTTTGTTATTTTATTTCCTTAATTAGGCTTTAGTATAAATAACATCTTTTAGGGTTTTTGATTCATTCATAATTCATCTATCTGAACAATTTTACTGGGGGCGAAAAAGGAGAGAAACCTCTCATTGAGGGTTCCTAATGTTCTTGTAAACATCTTTCATTTGAAGATTGATTGTGGGTATGATTTATTACTTATTCTTGATTATGAATTCAATACATATTATTGATCTTTGTATCATGAATAGCTAATTTTCTTTACTTGAGTTATGGGAACCTTGATGTGAATACTAATTTGGGTTGTGAATCTAATGTATGTCCATAAGAAATTGATGTTGCATAAACCTTTCTTTATTTTAATGATCTTTCTTGGATGCAACTTAATAGAGTCAGCACTACAAACATCACTTGTCTGAGAGGAAAGTGTTTGTTAGGTTATTTCAATGAAACAATCACTTGTCTGAGAGGAAAGTGCTTGTTGAGCAATGTAACGATCTCTCTTAGTTGCAACTTGAAAGGTGAGCCCAAGAACGTCACTTGTCCGAGAGGAAAGTATATGTGGGAAAAGAAAGAGTTTACATGGACTCGAAAGATTTTAATCTTTAGTTTAATGGCAAATGCCTTAAGCGGATTTGCCTACATGAGAACATAGTTGAATAGCAAACACATCCTTTAAGTTCGAGAGAATTAACGGATACACTACCTACTGAGGTCGAGAGACGGATGGGTAAATAATAGGATTCAACTCTTCTTGCAATTGAAGTGTCAATTGGAACTCTAAAGTGATTTGCAACCCAACCTATGTAAGTATCTTGGTAACCATAACTCTAGTGTCCCATAACATTGTTAAATTGAAGTGTTTATCAAATTTTGTTTAACCATTTAAAACCCCTAAATTTTATCTTTTTCTATCATTTGTTTAAATTCAACTTGTAGCTGTAATTTCAAATTAGTTTGATCGCCAGTCACATTGTTCCTCGTGGATTTGACCCCGACTCCGAAGTTGGATAAATATATTGACAACGACCGCCTTGCACTTATTTGATGTGTAAGTTGAGCATTATAAAAAATGGCGCTGTTGCCGGGGAACAATTTGGCGTATTGAGTTGGTTTGAAATTTTAGCCTACTAGCTTGAATTCAAACTTGTAAATATTTGTTTTTAGTTTTCTTTTATTTTTTGTGTTAGGTAGATTTTTATTCTAATTTACTTATTACTATGGCATCTTGGAATGGACATGAGTTTGGTGGTTGGAAATCGTATCTTGATGATCCATGTTCATATTATGATGGACCTCACTTTTGGCAAGATTGTAAATATGCTCCTCGGAGAGAGACGTGTGCACCATCTCCAGCCTACTGGGAGTATAATTGTTCTTTATGTGGTGGTCAAGAGGGACATTAGAGTGATTGCCCAAATACCCCTTCCCCCTATTGCGCTATCCCAGGTTCTAGTTCTTCTTATGAGTATGACAGGTCTTATGGTCAAGAAAAGGAAGAACAAAGCACTGGAAATAGTGACATGAAGCTATGCTTCAACTAATGTTGGATCGTACAGATACAACGAATGATACCATATGTGACAGACGTCAAGGTATTAGGGCATTTAACGACGGAAGAGAAAAGATAGAAGAGATGGATATCGAGGTCAATCATTAAAAACACTTTTCTACATTGTGGTTAGATGATATCTTGTCTGTGGAATCATTTAACATAATGGATGAGTATGAAGATGAGGAGCAGGAATCCTATATCGATGTTGTGTTTGATGTTGATCAGACCTTGGAGATTTCCCAACCAACCGAACCAACCATAAGGGATAATGCCAAGATTGCGGAAATGGTGCTAAAGGCAAAAGAAGAAAACAACCCAATCTCTTAGGAAGACTCTAGCTCAATTCAAAGTAAAAATGTTGAGAAGATGAATAAAAGTGAGTGTGTAGAGGATAGTGTAAATTTTGACGTAGGATTTGTTGGGCCACACTCGAAGTATTTTTCCACATTATGTTTAGATGATATCTTGTCTGTGGAATCATCTAAACTAGTGGAAGACTGTGAAGATGAGGAACAAGAATCCTATATCATTTATTTTACACTTAATAAATAACATAAAAACACACATTACTTTAAGGTCGAGTTGTTTACCATGCATCATTCATTACTCGACTTCTTAATCTTTGTACCACCTCCCTATGAGCGAGCCAAGAAGATGGACTCTAAGTTGGGGGTGAAATTCATATCCTCAAGGTGGAGGAAAAAGTTGAGTTGGGTCGTGCCGCAACGTTAAACTAGATGCTTCTTGGGAGGCAACCCAAGGTAATTTATTGTTTGTATTCGTATTATGCGATTGACATCAGATCGTCATACCCATGGTGCTACAAGTATGTTTCTAACTCTCTTGTTTTGATTTGACGTGTTGGGAACAATACATGATATTAAGTTGAGGGTGGGGGTACTTGTGGGTGTTGATGTCCTCCTGGGGTTTTTGTTGCCGTGCCTCTTTTCCCCGGAGTCTTGTTCCTAGTAGAGCCGGTATGTTTAGGCGTATTGTATTTTGTTTTGTGATGTGTTGTGGTTAATTGGGAGAAAAATTAGTATCTAGGATAGTTGACATATTTTTGTTGATTTTTGAGACTGATAAACACCTCTCCGTTGGTCTGTTTTATAACTGTGTGATATACATTTATATGTGACCACTGTGTATCTTGTTATGGCATTAGTACTAGTGACATAATATCCACTGCTAAACAATCTCATGAACCGGATAGGTAGTAGCTTGTGATGCACCTTTGTGCCATGTGTGTGTGAGATACTACTTAGTTCCCTTCGAGTGTTAAATCCAGAACTTGCCCGGTTAGTCTTACTTTGGTTGAAAGATAGGGGTTAGGAAAGGATCATAGGCCGTTTTAATTTTTAAGTCACTTTTTTGCCTAAATAACCTTCCATGTATGCATGATATCTCTTGTTCCCTATTTTGAGCCTGAATTGACCATTTCTTTCTATGACATCTATCACCTTCCCGTTTAGATCATAATAAACCTATTTTGGCCCTGGTCCTCTTTGGACACTGTGCACCTAGACTTAGGTAAACAACCTAAGTTGAGGGTGGATATCATAGGGGTGCGTGATGTAAACTGGGTATGAAGAAAGGTAGAATAAAAGGAAAAAAATAAGTGAAAAAGAATAAAAAGTTGGGTAGTGTGGAGGAAGAATAAGAAAAGAAAAAAATGAAAAAGAAAAGCCACATCCATCCTGAATAATGTGTGATCAAGAAAAGGAAGAAAAAAGAAAAAGGTTAATAAGTGAACTCCAAAAGTTAAGGTACTGCCAAGGAGGCTTAGTCACTCTAAATTCCATTGAATATCATAACAGCCCTTAGCCTACATTACAAGCCAAAGAAAAGACCTATAGTGATCCTAACTTATCTGTCTGGACACCTTGGTAATAAAAATAAGGGCAACTATATGGTATTTGATATGCATTGATTGGAATTTCTTTCTTAGAGTGAGTGTCTCTTGACCGTCCCCGCATTGACATGCTTGAGTTCATATATGAGTGAGAAGGGACTTCTTTGTTGTAAAGGCACATCGGTTGCATTGCTAGCTGTTTACTTGTTTGGGTAGTGTAACTTGTACATATGCATGGTTATTGTTGCTAAATTGATGCCATAGCTTGATTTCTTTGGGTCACATTGTTAATCTTCATGGATATGCACAATTGGATTTATAAGTAATTGAACGTGGAGAGTGGCATGAGTTTTGAGCTAAACTTGATAATCAACTGTGATAGGTATCTTATGTGTCTCTTGGTTAAGCATCGTAGTATGGTGTTATGTAGTTGCTTGAGGACAAGCAATTGTTTTAAGTTGAGGGTGTTGATGTGTGAGCAAAAGCTAACACATTTAATGCTTATTAGCTCAAAATAATTGTGAATTCTGAAGCAACTCTTGTTGTTTTGATATGTTTGCTCATGATATTGCAGAAAAAGGCTGAAAAATGAGAATAAACAATAATGGAGCAAAAGAGTTGAAAATCTGAGCAAAATAGAAGAAAACATGGCTGATGACCTCCGTGCTAAGTAGTCAGCCTCGTGATAGACTATTAGCATTGACGTCAGCCTTAACTAGGGAGTTGCAGTTTGAGGAGCATTTCTGACGACGCCGGTGACATGGCATCAAAGTCGTGATAAGGCGTCACGAATGGTGTCAGCCTTAAGTAGAAAGTTAGCATGGGAAGAAGATATCTGACGACGTTGGTGATATGCCGTCAGATCCCTGATGCAACGTCAGCCATATCGTTAGCCTAAGACAGAACCTGAAGGCAACTGAAGCCTTCTGATGCCATCCGTGATAGGGCGTCAACTTCTTGACGCGGCGTCAGCCTGGCGTCACCTATTTCGAACAATTTTATTAATTTTGTTATTTTATTTCCTTAATTAGGATTTAGTATAAATAACATCTTTTAGGGTTTTTGATTCATTCATAATTCATCTATCTGAACAATTTTACTGGGGGCGAAAAAGGAGAGAAACCTCTCATTGAGGGTTCCTAATGTTCTTGTAAACATCTTTCATTTGAAGATTGATTGTAGGTATGATTTATTACTTATTCTTGATTATGAATTCAATAATATTGTTGATCTTTGTATCATGAATAGCTAATTTTCTTTACTTGAGTTATGGGAACCTTGATGTGAATACTAATTTGGGTTGTGAATCTAATGTATGTCCATAAGAAATTGATGTTGCATAAACCTTTCTTTATTTTAATGATCTTTCTTGGATGCAACTTAATAGAGTCAGCACTCTAAACATCACTTGTTTGAGAGGAAAGTGTTTGTTAGGTTACTTCAATGAAACAATCACTTGTCTGAGAGGAAAGTGCTTGTTGAGCAATGTAACGATCTCTCTTAGTTGCAACTTGAAAGGTGAGCCCAAGAACGTCACTTGTCCGAGAGGAAAGTGTATGTGGGAAAAGAAAGAGTTTACATGGACTCGAAAGATTTTAATCTTTAGTTTAATGGCAAATGCCTTAAGCGGATTTGCCTACATGAGAACATAGTTGAATAGCAAACACATCCTTTAAGTTCGAGAGAATTAATGGATACACTACCTACTGAGGTCGAGAGACGGATGGGTAAATAATAGGATTCAACTCTTCTTGCAATTGAAGTGTCAATTGGAACTCTAAAGTGATTTGCAACCCAACCTATGTAAGTATCTTGGTAACCATAACTATAGTGTCCCATAACATTGTTAAATCGAAGTGTTTATCAACTTTTGTTTAACCATTTAAAACCCCTAAATTTTATCTTTTTCTATCATTTGTTTAAATTCAACTTGTAGCTGTAGTTTCAAATTAGTTTGATCGCCAGTCACATTGTTCCTCGTGGATTCGACCCCGACTCCAAAGTTGGGTAAATATATTGACGACGATCACCTTGCACTTATTTGAGGTGTAAGTTGCGTGTTATCAATATTCAAGCCTAATTACTGAAATTTTCATGGTGGTGTATTTGTATTTGCTACCGGTTTGGTGTTGTTGAGCACATGGATGCTCAAGCGTAATTGTTGAAAATCACCAAACAGATTTAGACATATGTTGCAACATATAGGTTATCTATTGGAAATTATCGAATAGGTATTTAACCTATTGCAACAGATAAACTATCTATCAGGAGAGATAGAATATGTTTTACAACAGATGGACAATCTGTTGCATTATGAAAAATTCAACTATCATCAGATAAAATTTTTTTTCCCCTACATATATGTATGTATGTATGTATGTAATGTAATGTAAAGTATGTAAAGTGAAGTGACTTGAAATAAAAAAATTATTATTTCACAGGCTCTTCTTTATACACAGGCTCCAAGCGTCCAGTTAGTACCCTATAAGCCTAGACCTCTTGCATGTTTGCCACAACGTTGTTGCACAAAAAGGTCATTGGCTAATCCATTTTTGTGCCGGTCAGCAAATATTCGATGTGTGCAAGAGCGTGCAACCCGCACACGGCAACGGTTTTATTTTTTGGAAGGTTCATGCCCTTGTTTCAACTTTCAAAATCCCATGGCTACTTCATAAACACTTCCATTGGCAAATGATCCATCAGTTTACTCTACCTCAACAAGATGGGGAACAAATCCAACAGTGGCTGCATGTAGGTAAAATAAATTGACCTCATCCAAGGAAGGTAAGTTGCAGTCATAAAGATTGATCTTTCCCTCATCGAGAAGTATATCAATGGCCCGATAATGTACACTATCCACGTTTATGACTCCAAGAATTATCTTTTCCTCGGTCCAGCTCTTGTCGTGTGGATTTGGACTCTCTCCTCTAACATATTTTATTATTTCTTCATTGCATTAGAACCCAGAAAGTAACAAATAAAATCCCTCGCCACAGGGAGTTAATGCTAGGTTACTGAGATAATAGTACCTATCCTTGAGATTTTTGTAGAAGTCGAGGTCCATTATCCTATCGACAATATCATAAGCTTTCGGGTAGGCTAATTGCCTACCCCTCATGAGGCAGAGAATTTTTCAACATACTGTGATATAAGAAGTCAATTTTTAAATAGGTTAGTAATTGTAAAAAAGAAAAACATAGTGAAAGAAACAACGGATGGTCCATCTATTGCAGAGGGTTCTCTAAATCCATTCACATATTACCCATCTAACGCAACTTATGCAAGAGATGGATAATATGTTGCAACAGAACCACCACAAGTTGCATCATATTACACATATATTGTAACAAATGACAAGTAGATTAGAAGGATAGGTTAGGAAAAGTAATCTTACCCTTTCCACGTACTGTGTACGCATATCTATCATACTTCTAAAGTTTTCGGTGGAAAAGGTATGGATGGGGAATATTTTGCGCCTTGCTTGGCCCGTCGCAGATCCCTCTTATCTTTGGCGCCAAGTTCCGCATATATGTATACCTTATTGAATGGTCCCTAAACTTCAACAGCTTTTGGAAAGGGAGGAATTGCAATTGTTTTGGATTTTCGATTGGAAAGTACTTAACTAATTGCTCTTTTCTTCTTCCTAATCACCTTTGTAGGAGTGTATGACTCCCTCTTCTTCTTGGATGGTATAACACCCCTCTTGGATTTCAATTCCTCAATAGCTTTAGTGACAGCCTCTACTTTTTCAAAGAGTTTATCCTGGCTGTCCTTGCGCTCTTTGCATTGGAAACAAGAACATGAGGGTGAAAAGGGGTGAGAAAGACTGGTGTAAGGGTGAGAGGGACCTGCCAGAGGTGTGTTTTCAAACATATTTATTTTTTCTCGAGCATCAACATGCTCAACATCACGACTGGGTGTAGCATTAGCAAGCCTGTCACCAACATCAACTCCACCAGCAACACCTCCAGAAGAAGCACCCAGATCTGTTGCAATAGTTTGGTCACGAAGAGCCTCAACACTAGGCTGACCTTGCCTAACTACTCTTCTTATGGCAGTTGCTCCAGCCAATTCCTTCCATATTAAATCCATCGTTAGGTATGCTATAGTATCAATATGACCTAGAGTAACAAAAGAAGTCATCCCCAACTCCTGCTCAGTAGGCACGATCCATAGATGCACAACCTATAAAACAAAAATACAGATTCATTTAAATCATAAAATATAATAATTTTCATAGTAGGGTTACATGTTAACACAGATAACTTATGCAACAAATGATCTGTATGTCACAACAGATGATCTGTATGACGTAACAGATTAACAATATATTGCATTAGATTAACCATCTGTTGCATAATTTACAGTAGATAGTTAATCTATTAAGAATCGAGTTCAGAGAACCAAAGCAATAGACGGATAATCTGATGTAAAATATCAATCATCTGTCATAATAAATTACTCATTTGTTGCACCAGTTGGCACAAGACGGGCAATCTGTCGCAATAGATATCCCATCTGGTGCATCAGATATAGCATCTGTTGCACCAGGTATAACATCTGTTCAATATCTTTCATTGAGTCAAATTATTTTACTTGAAAGAAGACATACTGCATCATTCGGAGGGATAAAGAGATCAGCCTCCTTAATTCCTGTGTTGCTCTTTACAGTCAACCACCTAAACATTCTTAAATGAAAAACGTCATTCAGGTAATCCATTACCTGCTTTCGAGGGGGAGGAATGACTTCAAATGCCCAAGCCTAAAAAATATAAACAGAAAGCAAGCAAAAAAATTCATAATAACTATATTCTATATAAATTAATGGATGAGTAAAAATAGTGATTAATTTTACCATGAAAGCCTAAGGAAAGCCGTAATGTGGTTGTCCTTGGGGAAAGTTTTGTCAGTAAATATTGGACAGTCAAGTAGAAGTTGTCATATCCCCAGGGATAATTATTGAACTTTTCAAAATCCTTAGCATGCGCCAACAAATCATCTTCTATAATCTTGTTGACGTCTCTTGCCAATATAACAAAATGGGCAAACCAAACTAAGCATAATTGCTCCCTGTATTGCTTTGGTATGATTTTATCCTTGAGATCTGTCATCAAATCCGATGCTTTGTAGTGATGTCCAGCAATGTCCAACAACCTATCTATTTTTTTCTTGCATTTTTTGGTTTTGTTGGGTGGTCGCTGGGACAATGCCTTCCCTTTATTTGCTTATGGTGGTTTGGCTGTCCTGTTTTCCTTGGCGATAGGTTCTTCTGGAAGATCGCATCTCAGGCCCATCACTATAGCAAACTCTTGCAAGCTAAAATAAAACAGCGTGCCAGAATAGTTGATCCAGATTTCATCCATCTTTTTGCCCCCTCCTCCGAATCTTTATCATCCCCCATGTACTTAATCCTGCACTTGAGAAGACCATATACCATACTCATTTGAAAATGGGCAGGGGTCCCTCAGGCAGCTCAATAAAACGTCCAAAGCAGCTCCTTTTAAAAAGTCCTTCTATGTTTTCTTTCTTCATAATATTCCTAAAATAATTATATTTTTTCTCCAACTGAAATTTAAGTACAAGTTCACCTGTTAGTTCTGCTGTAGGGTCATCTATTGACGTTACAACTTGAAACCTGTTGATACTAATAGTTTTGACAAGATCATGCTGGGATGTCGCTATTAATTCACGCCCTATTGGTGATCTATTATCATTATGTTGATGATCATCCTCTTTCTCACTCTCTAATTCCTCCTCTTTCTCACTTTCATTTTCTTCATCATCATCTACAGACCCTTGTCTACCTCCCTCGACATTGTTTTCATATCTCTCCTCAGGTTCACTTTTTCCTAACAGAGATTATTCAGGAAGCTCCTCTGAATTTCTCTGTACTGTAGACTTTGTTGTTGGGTGGTCAAAAGTTGATCCACTTTCACTTTCTTTTCTTTTGGGAGACATATTTTACCTATGTACAACAGAAATATAAAAATTACATTACAATTGATGTATACATAAATTTTAAAAAATACATTACAAACACCACCAATACCGATATACCAACAATCACCATCAACCAATGCCACTAGCAACCACCAAAATACCACCAGTGCCACCACGACGACGACGACCGCGACCACCACGACCACCAACATCAAAAACACAATCCAATAATACCATGACAGGCAACGGAACACAACGACAAAAACTAGGATTTTCTCGAGTTCTTCCTATGATTTTACCATAAAAAATCAAAATTATAAACCCATTCTCGAAGATAATATAAATAAAAGTCTTCTTTTTATCATTAACTTAAAATCCCTTATTTTTTTGAAAAAAAACAAATATAGTACTCTTCTCGAACTCTGTTACTTATGAAGACAGAGAAAATGGATGATACAAGCAAGAATAAAGTCAAAAATAACACCTATGTGGTCAGAAATAAGAAGAAAATCGATTTGTTATGAAGGGTTGAGCAATTTATTGAGTAGATGTTGTCTGTATTATTGAGAGAGAGAGAGAGAAAAGAATGAGAACACGAGATTTGAAATGATGAAACGTTTTTCTCGCAAATGGATGATTTGTATGAGTTGATTTGTATTTTGGAAAAGTATGACAGGTTTTGAAAATATTAATTTGGTCTGAATTCATCCTAATTATTTATAAAATTATAAAAGATATGCGTAATTCTTAACCCTCTCATCATGCAATTTTCAAAAGACTCAATTGAAGTTGTAGTTGACCTTGTGAGAACTCACCCCTAGTCCTAGATTAATCAATTTAGGTATTAGTTGAACATATAACTCAATTGAAATTGTATAAAAATAAATGTTCAACCTGTTGCAACTGATGACTTATCTGTTGGAATTAACCAAACAGATTAAGTCATCTGTTACAACAGTTTACCCATCTATTGCAAATTATCAAATAGGCATTGTCATCTGTTATAGTTGGCCCTATGAGAACTCACCCCTAGTCCTAGATTAATCAGTTAAGGTATTAGTTGAACATATAAGGTAATAAGAATCGCTTCATCTCAGAGCGATTGATCGACGACTCTGGTCGGGAGGAACACAATACCGTTTTATCATGCAATTATCAAAAGACTCAATTGAAGTTATAGTTGACCATGTGATAACTCACCCCTAGTCCTAGATTAATCAATTTAGGTATTAGTTGAATATAAGAACTCAATTGAAATTGTATAAAAATAAATGTTCAACCTGTTGCAACAAATGACTTATCTGTTGGAATTAATCAAATAGATCAAGTCATTTGTTGCAACAGATTACCCATCTGTTGTAAATTATCAAACAGATTAAGTCATCTGTTGTAATAGATTATCCATATGTTGTAAATTATCAAATAGGCACTGCCATCTGTTGTAGTTGACACTGTGAGAACTCACCCCTAGTCCTAGATTAATCAATTTAGGTATTAGTTGAACATATAAGTTAATAAGAATCACTTCAGCTCAGAGCGATCGATCAACGACTCTGGTCGGGAGAAACGCAATACCGTCTTATAATGCAATTGCCAAAAGGCTCAATTGAAGTTGTAGTTGACCTTGTGAGAACTCACCCCTAGTCCTAGATTAATCAATTAAGGTATTAGTTGAACATATGAACTCAATTGAAATTGTATAAAAATAAATGTTCAATATGTTGCAACAGATGACTTATCTGTTGGAATTTATCAAACAGATTAAGTCATCTGTTGCAACAAATTATCCATATATTGTAAATCATCAAACAGGCGCTGCCATCTATTGCGACAGATGACTGGGCTTTGGAAATTTTCAAACAGAAATTGCCATCCATTGTAAAGTATGACTTAGATGTTTTAAGATTTTTTTAAAGCAGTTTAGGTATTTCTTGTCTGAGATAAAAAAGATAAAATACTAAGACGGAAAAAATATTACTTGTATAGCTAAAAAATCTCCTCATTGAGTAGTCTTATCTGGTCTTTTCAATGTCACCATTGTTGACACTCAATTTCGGCTCTCCATAAATGGCATAAAATATAATTTTTTCACACATTTTTTGCAATTGTTGATAATCAACATTATTTTAGGATTTCTACTCATTTATCGTCATATTGTAAATTTTTATAAATTTTAGAATTTTTATCAGTTTATTATTATTTTAATATTTTTTGCACAGTTAGTTGCATACGTACACAACATAGCACTATAAATTTTTATTGCACAGTATAATTTTATTTATTTATAGTGTAGACACATATTAGATTAATTTTGGACAAGATTTGAAGACACGCAGACAACTTGAATAAAATTAATATTAGTACACACCTGGGGACAATATATATATATATATACCTGGAATAATTGGAAGAAAAGGAAAAGGAGGAGGATAGACACAAAAATCATCCACATCTCATATTGTCTCTCTCTAAACTCTCTTTCTCTCTCACCATCTACTGCTGCCAAACCAGATCCGGCGGCCTCCCCATCAAACACACTCCAGATCCGGGCAGCCCGCTACCACCATTGAAAGTCATATTATGTTGTTTAATTTTCTTAGTGATTTTATTTTCTCTGTGATATATTGGTATTGCTTTATCTGTGCTAAAATATTTTGGCCGATGAAAAAATTCTCCGTTGATTTTCGAGGCCTTCATAAATAAAAGACGGATATTACGTATATAAATACGTAATAAAATAAATATTTTGGGCAATGATGAAATTGTTATAACTTATTTTTGAAAGCTTTACCTGAGCCTGCTTTTTAATAAAAAATTATATTTTTTAATACATATATATACACATGCCCTTTTATAATTATTTATTTGTTACTAACATTTTTTATTACAAGTGTTTGTACAGGTTCTTAGGAATATTCATCGGGAATAGCATTCAAAGAAGACTTTAATTTTTATGTTTGTCTTTTTATACTTTCACACTTGTACAAATATTAAATTATAGTGAAATCTTTATTTTTGGGGTGTTGGGAGGGATATTATTTATTTACGCAATTTTCATCATGCGTTAGACAAATTTAGGCCGTTACAATTTATATAAAATAATTAAATTGATTTAGCTATTTAATAGAATAATTCATATTTTTACACTAAAACATTACGTAATATTTTCCTTTTGAACAAATTTTTCTTTATTTAATCTTTTTATTTTATTTTATACATATTCTCATGTATTTTGTTTATTTTCATGCACATTTTATGCACATATTTTTTATGATAACATATGCAATTTACACATTTTTTACATATAAATTGTATATATTATTTTAATATGCATTTTTGTATTTGTACTTACAAACATCAATTTTTCCTCTTTCTTTTTAATAAACCTAAGTTTGGCCGGGAACCACATTTGTGGATTCTGAAGGGTGCCTAACCCCTTTCCTTCAGAATAATTTGAACCCTTACCTAGAATCTAATTTGGTTTCGTAGATTAGAATAAAGTTATCTTGTTAAATAAATAAATAGGTTTCCTTATTTTCCTTAAAAATTAGGTGGCGACTCTGTATATTAAATTAATTCTTTTTAGAGTCCATAATGTCGTGCTAGTTTTGACCTTAGGCGAAAAAAGGGTATGACAGAATGTCGACTCTGTTGGGGATGCAAGGTTCTAACCATTACAGACTTAGGTAAATATTATGATTTTATACATTACTATTTTTTCATACTAATTGTTTTGATTTATCTTGTTTTGGTGGCATGAATTATTTATTTGTTATTATTTTATATATATTGTTTATTTATTTATCGCTTTATTAAATTAACATTCCGTTCATATTTCTTCCATTTGGAAAAAGCTGACATAATCAAGTAAGGTGTGTTTTGTGCACCCGCAAATTTCTTTCAAAATCCTAAATTTTAGGAGAGTTGGCATATGTGGGGTGTCTGAATCTTTTTTTGTGTGCCCGCGTAGCCTTCTCACTTGAGTAGTCCGCTTGAGAACCATAGGTGTAGCAAACCCACTCTTAGTCGAACATAGGATAGAGCTAAAACAATAGCTTTTAGGTGCGTGCATTGTCAGTCAACTTTATGTCCTAAGGGTTCACGACCCAAGTGATGCATTATCATATTCTCTATACATATTTGAATAATTATTGTGTCTATACATATTTATTTGCTCTAAATTGATTATACTTTAGCGAGAAGGTTTAGTCTAACCTTTGTATTGCATAGCGGATTAGTTAAAAGATACACCTTACCAACATCACTACTAGTTGCGTATAGTCCTGAACTACATTTGACCTGATTCCTGCTTCAACGGGATACGTAGGCGCCCTAACACCTCAGTCATATAACCCCAGGAAATGAAAAATGGGGTAGAATTTTCAAGAAGGGTTCTCAAAAATTCACAATGATGAAGATCATCATGCAACAAAGAGACCAAATACTAACAAAGACTTCGGATCCTTTTGAGCTGAGATCGTCTCAAAACAACTTCAAACTAGGGCAGAAATTTTGAGGAGGTCCTTAAAATTTCCATAAATGTATTAGAATATATTTAAAATACCCCAACACCAGAAGTCAAAAGAAAGTTTTTCATATCATATCATTTTCAGGAGGGCCATTTCATATCATATCATTGCTAAGAGGGCCATTTCATATCATATCATTTCCAGGAGGGCCATTTCATATTATATCATTGCCAAGAGGGCCATTTTATATCATATCATTGTCAAGAGGACTATTTCATATCATATATCATTGCCAAGAGGGCCATTGCATATCATATCATTACCAGGAGGGCCATTTCATATAATATCATTGTCAAGAGTGCCATTTCATATCATATCATTGCTAGGAGGACCATTTCATATCGTATCATTGGCAGGAGGGCCATTTCATATCATATCATTGTCAAGAGGGCCATTTCATATCATATCATTGTCAAGAGTGTCATTTCATATCATATCATTGCCAAGAGGTTCATTTCATATCATATCAATGCCAGGAGAGCCATTTCATATTATATCATTTCCAGGAGGGCCATTTCATATCATATCATTGCCAGGAGGTCCATTTCATATCATATCATTGCCAGGAGGTCCATTTCATATCATATCATTGCCAGGAGGGCTATTTCGTATCATATCATTGCCAAGAGGACCATTTCATATCATATCATTGCCAGAAGGGCCATTTCATATCATATTATTGCCAAGGGGGCCATTTTATGTCATATCATTACCAGGAGGGCCATTCCATATCATATTATTGCCAGGAGGGCCATTTCATATCATACCATGCCGAGAGGGCCATGCTGAGAGAGCCATGCTGAGAGGGCCATACTAAAGGGATCACGCCATAAGGGTCAGTGACATCTCATTATGTTACGGACCGTCACCTCCTTCAGAGTGACATCTTATTATGTTATGGACCATAACCTCCTTCAGAGTGACATATTATTATGTTATGGGCCATCACCTCCTTCAGAGTGACATCTCATTATGTTACGGACCGTCACCGCCTTCATAGTGATGTTATAGGCCGTCACCTCTTTCAGAGTGACATCTTATTAGGTTATGGACCATTACCTCCTTCAACATCATATGTTATGTATTTTGACCTAATTCAGTATGACCGTTCAAGTGACATGTTATATTCAAGATGGGTCGTCTGCCTTTCAATGAGACATGTTGAACCGTCACTCCATTCAAAGTGACATGTTATATTCAAGATGGGTCGTCCGCCTTTCAATGAGATATGTTGGACCGTCACTCCATTTAAAGTGGCATGTTATATTCAAGATGGGTCGTCTGCCTTCCAATGAGACATATTAGGTCGTCACCCCGTTCAAGTGACATGTTATATTCAAGATGGGTCGTCCGCCTTTTAATGAGACACATTGGGTCATCACCCCGTTCAAGTGACATGTTATATTCAAGATGGGTCATCCGCCTTTCAATGAGACATATTGGACCATCACTCCATTCAAAGTGGCATGTTATATTCAAGATGGGTCGTCTGCCTTTCAATGAGACACATTGGGTCGTCACCCCGTTCAAGATGGGTCGTCCGCCTTTTAATGAGACACATTGGGTCATCACCCCGTTCAAGTGACATGTTATATTCAAGATGGGTCATCCGCCTTTCAATGAGACATATTGGACCATCACTCCATTCAAAGTGGCATGTTCTATTCAAAATAGGTCGTCCGCCTTTAAATGAGACACGTTGGACCGTCACTTCATTCAAAGTGGCATGCTATATTCAAAATGGGTCGTCCGCCTTTCAATGAGATACGTTGGACCGTCACTCCATTCAAAGTGACATACTACATTCAAATTGGGTCGTTCGCCTTTCAATGAGACATGTTGGATCGTCACTCCATTCAAAGTGACATAAGATAGGTCGTCCTCATTTCAATGAGATATATTGGACTATTACTCCATGAAAAGTGACATATTACATTCTAAAATAGGTCGTCTACATGTTACATTCCAAAATAGGTCGTCCTTCTTTCAATGAGACACATTGGACTGTCACTCCGTTCAAAGTGACATGTTACATTCCAAAATAGGTCGTCCGCCTTTCGATGAGACACATTGGACTGTCACTCCGTTCAAAGTGAAATGTTACATTCTAAAATAGGTCGTCCGTATTTCAATGAGACACGTTGGACTGTCACTTCATTCAAAGTGACATGTTACATTCAAAATAGGTCGTCTGCCTTTCAATGAGACACACTGGATCGTCACTCCGTTCGAAGTGACATGTTACATCCAAAATAGGTCGTCCGCCTTTCAACGAGACACACTGGACTGTCGTGCAAAATTGGCTACGTGTCAACGGTTTTATTTGAAGACTTCTACATTATCTTCAAACGCAAAGGGGCTAGTTGTTGACACCCAATTTTGGCTCTCCATAAATAGCATAAAATGCAATTTTTTCACACATTTTTTGCAATTGTTGATAATCATCATTATTTTAGGATTTTTACTCATTTATTGTCATATTGTAATTTTTTATAAATTTTATAATTTTTATCAGTTTATTATTATTTTAATATTTTTGCACAGTTATTTGCATACGTATACAACATAACACTATAATTTTTTTACTACACAGTATAATTTTATTTATTTATAGTGTAGACACGTAATTTTGTTTGTCCTAAAAATTAATTCACTTTTTTACCTCCTTACCTACCCCACATAAGAGCAATTGAACAATTTTGGTCTTGGGACCTGTGCAACTTTCTTTCAAATCCCACCTAAAGTGGAAATTTATATATACACAACATTGGCTGGCAACAACTTTGACAATATATATATATTAATCTTGGAACTAATTAAGAAGGAGGACATCATTATTTTTCCTTGGTCAACTTTGGGACAATCTTGGATTATTTTTTATCTTGGACACACGTGGACAGCTGGGATTAATTTTGGACAAGCTTTGAAGACACGCAGACAACTTGGATAATATTAGTATTAGTACACACCTGGGGACAATATATATATATATACCTGGAACAATTGGAAGAAAAGAAAAAGGGAGAGGATCAACACAAAAATCATTCGCATCTCATATTCTCTCTCTCTAAACTCTCTTTCTCTCTCACCATCTGCTGCTGCCAAACCAGATCCGGCGACCTCCCCGACAAACACACTCCAGATCCGGCAGCCCACTACCACCATTGAAAGTAATATTATGTTGTTTAATTTTCTTAGTGATTTTATTTTCTCTGTGATATGTTGGTATTGCTTTATCTGTGCTAAAATATTTTGGCCGATGAAAAAATTCTCCGTCGATTTTTGAAGCCTTCACAAATAAAAGATGGATATTACGTATATAAATACGTAATAAAATAAATATTTTGGACAATGATAAAATTGTTATAACTTTTTTTGAAAACTTTACCTAAGCCTGCTTTTTAATAAAAATTATATTTTTTAATACATATATGTACACATGCCCTTTTATAATTATTTATTTGTTACTAACATTTTTTATTACAAGTGTTTGTACAGGTTCTCAGAAATATTCATCGGGAATAGCATTCAAAGAAGACTTTAATTTTTATGTTTATCTTTTTATACTTTCACACTTGTACAAATATTAAACTATAGTGAAATCTTTATTTTTGGGGTGTTGGGAGGGATATTGTTTATTTACACAATTTTCATCACGCGTTAGGCAAATTTAGACCGTTATAATTTATATAAAAGAATTAAATTGATTTAGATATTTAATAGAATAATTCATATTTTTACACTAAAACATTACGTAATCTTTTCCTTTTGAACAAATTTTTCTTTATTTAATCTTTTCAATTTTTTTATACATATTCTCATGTATTTTGTTTATTTTCATGCCCATTTTTTGCACATATTTTCTATGATAACATATGCAATTTAAATATTTTTTACATATAAATTGTATATATTATTTTAATATGCATTTTTGTATTTGTACTTACAAACATCAATTTTTCCTCTTTCTTTTTAATAAACCTAAGTATGGCCGGGAACCACATTTGTAGATTTTGAAGGGTGCCTAACCCCTTCCCTTCGGAATAATTTGAACCCTTACCTAGAATACTATTTGGTTTCGTAGATTAGAATAAAGTCATCTTGTTAAATAAATAAATAGGTTTCCTTAAAAATTAGGTGGCGACTCTGTACATTAAATTAATTCTTTTTAGAGTTCATAATGTCGTGTTTGTTTTGAACTTAGGCGAAACAGGGTATGACAACCGTCTCCTCGTGCCCCTCAAAATTTATTAATGAATATTAAAAACTCATATCTAGAATACTCTTACTTCTTTATTCTCAGTTCTCTTTCTCTCATTTTTTCCACTCTTTTCTCTCTTCTTTCGGAGGAGGATCTTTTCGGATCTCAACCGATCAATATCTTTTCTCGATTGAACTGTATGTTCTGATCCCTTTGCTTTTTTGACATTACAGGTATGGTTCACTATTGCACTTTCCTTCTCGTCTTATTTTTTGTATGTTATTTAAATTAGGTATTTACATCTGTTGTTATTAATGATTTATCCATTACCAGTTTCCTATTTATTGAGAAAATTAAAGGAAAGGTGACTTTTAAGTTTTGAATGAACGAACCGTTGCTTCTATTAAAATATGTGAAAAAAAGTCATCTGTTGGGTGAACTTTAAAAGCCTTGTTGTCGGTATTAGTTTTTTTTATGTTTTTTGTTTGTTACTTTGGTGGTGCTGTTGTTGGGGGTGGTGGTCATGTTGGAACATGTAGTGTTTATGTTGTTGATGGTGTTGGAACATATGATGTTGTTTCTTTATTGTTGATGTTGTTGTTGGTGGTGTTGCAATAGTTTCCTCAACTGTTACAACTGATGAATCAGCTGTTGGAACAGACGGACCAACTGTTTGAAGAAATCAAACTAGTAGCAAGGCTGGTTTGATTTATTCCAACAGATGACCCATCTGTTGCAGCATGTCATCCATTTGTTGCAATAGATGCCTCATCGGTTGAACAGATGGGGAATCTGTTGTGTCAGATTGGTCATGTGTTGATTCATTCAATTTTGTGTTACCCTTTTGTAATGTTCTTTTTGTTCTTCTCTTGTTTGTCATCAAATATATTTCTCTCATTTGCAGATAAAAAAAAGTAAAACTGGATCAATTTTTGCCCGACCAGCATTAAAAGCTAGAGTAGAGATAGGTTCGGAGGAATAAACTGCTTGCAGATGGAACCACTTCATTTGTTGGAGGTATGTATTACTGATCAACCTATCGTGAAAACACACATCTAGTACAATGATTTTGTAAATATTGATTCTTTACCTATCAGGCGTTAATCCTTCAAACAAGATATGGCATTTTACAGTTAAGATTGTTAGGTTCGAACTGGTAAGACCGAGGGACCAAGTAGGTAGTGTCGATACCCTGTTACAGTTTAATGAAGATTTTGATAATGTTTATGTGTCAAGTTTGGAGAAGGGTTAAGGTTTTTGGTGGTAGTGTAAACATTCAAATAGTGATTGCATTGACTTTAAGGGTTCAATGAACTTTTGAAAGGCCTCCGAAGCCTCGCACTACTGGAAATAAGAATGGAAGTGAATATAGTTATTGCTCTGGTACAAATTTATATAGATGGGTTGCTCGAGGAGACTATTATACAACAGAAGGTTATTGTAAGAATACTTGTGCGGGAATAGGGGTGGAGAAGACCATATATTAACTCAGACCTTATTAAAGAAGAAATAATAGGTAGGAAGAAAAGTGGAGCGAAACTGGCTGATGAAATTGAAATGAAAAATGAAAAAACTGAATGAGTTGCGAATGTAAAAGTGTATCCAAAAATGAAAATCCATCAGTCGTTCTTAAAAAGGAAAAATGCCCAAGTGGACTGGAGTTGTGCACTTTGTTCGGGGACTGCAACTAACTAGCATGGCTTGAATGAAGACCCACAAAATACAGGACCATACCTCTAAAGTTTAAGCTTCGCGAGCACGGAAAGTGGTAAGATTGTTGGTCAGGATTGAAACCTGAACCAACTACTCCTGAATTAAAAATAAAGGATCAAGCCAAGGTGGCAATTTCTCAAGTTAAACTTATATCCCATGCCTCCTTTTTATGGCTATGGTCAGGTCAAAGACAGTGGAAATAGCAAGACATGAGATTTCTACCCAACTTCAGACCTATTTGTTTCTACTGACATTGACCTGATCATAGCCACAAACAGAAGGCATGGGATGCAAGTTAGACTTCAGAAATTGACGTCTTGGCTTCCTTTATTTTTAATTCTGGAGTTGTTAGTTTGGGTTTCATTCTTGACTGAAAATCTTATCAATCTCTTGTGCTGGCGAAGTTGCTTTCTTAGATATCTGGTCCTGCACTTTGTGAGTCATCATTGAGGCCATGCTCGCTAGTTGCAGTCTCTAGCAAAGTGACTAGCTTCAGTCTTCTTGACTATTCTTTTTTTCTTCAACGACTGACAGATTTTTATATTTGGATACACTTCCACATTTGAAGCTCATTCAGTTTTTTCATTTCTTATCTCAATTTCATTGGCCAGATTCGCTAGAAGTTCCTTACTTGCTTCTCTGTGTTTCCTCTTAAATAGGGTCTGAGATGATATATGGTCTTCTCCACCTCTCCCTTCCCGCACAGGTATTCTCCCAAGCATCTTCTGCTGCATAATAGTCTCATCGAGCAACTCATTCATATAAATTTAGACCAGAGGAATTTCTATTGGTTCCATCATTGTTTGTTGCAGTGTGAGGCTTCGAAGGCCTTTTAAGAAGTCCATTGAGCCATTAAAATCGATCCAATCACTATTGGATATTTACACTGCCACCAAAAACTTGAACGTTTTCCTAAACTTAACACAAAAATATGAGCATAAACCATTATTAAATTGTAACAGGGTATCGACACCACCGCCTTGAAACCCTTCGGCCTTATTAGTTCTCACCTATCAAATTAAACTGTACAATGCAAGATCTTATTTGAAGGATAAATGTCTACTCGGTAAAAAATTGCATTCACAAAATCATTATACTTTATGTGAGTCTGTCACGGTAGCATGATCTATGATACATAACTCCCACGCATGAAAGTTGATCCATTTATCTGCACGCACCTTATTCCTCCTACCCCATCAAGACATGTCAGACAGTGTTTATTTATCTGCACACAAGTGATGACTATTAAAAAGAGCTGAAAAGTCATGACTTTTTATCTAACACATTCAAAATAGCTGATGAATCAAACTCTCTATCTGTTACAACTGATGAATCAACTGAACTGTTAGAAGAAATCAAAATATCTCCTCTAACAAATGCTCCATCTGTTGTAACAGATAGTACAGATATTGCAACAGATGGTAAATCTATTGCAATAGATCAGACAGCGTTTAACCATCTCCACACACGTGATAACTATTAAAAAAGAGGTAACGAGTTATGACTTTTTATCTAACACATTTAAAATAGCTGATGAATTGAATTTTCCATCTGTTGTAACTGATGAATCAGCTGTTAGAAGAAATCAAAACATCTCCTCCAACAGATGGTCCATCTATCACAAAAAATAATACAGATGTTGCAACAGATAGTAAATCTGTTGCACATACAATCCATCTATTGCAACAGATGGTAAATCTGTTTTGATAGATCATCTGTTGCAATAGATGGTAAATCTATTACACCCCAGCGGTTGTTCGGCTGCGTACTCCCCGTCTGCCTATCTCACACTCCCAAAGCCGACAGATGGACGATCTATTGCAATAGCTTAATAATAACGGTTGTTATCAAGTCTCAAACTATATTGAAAAGGTGAGAAGTTTGAATGTAAAAAAAAGCCGCATCTTTCCACGAAAAATAAAAAGCCAGCAGTTTGAATGTAATTAATACAATGGACATGAACAGTCGTGCCTTTTAGCCTAAACGATTTATTGCAACAGCTCAATAATAACGATTGTTATGAACCATTTGTAAAAGATAAGAAGTTTGGATGTAAAGAAAAAGTCGTGTCTTTTCACAAAAAATAAAAATCCAGCAGTTTGAATGTATTAATACAATGGACCTGAACAGTCGTGCCTTTTTGCCTAACATATTCAAATTCAATCCTCTATAAATAGGTCCCTCCACTTTTATTTATTTCTTGCATTTTGACTTTTCGGATTACATCTTTAACCACTTCTCTTCAAAGAGCATATTCCTTTCTCGTTGAGGTAAGTTTTTTTCTGTGTAAATCTACCAGTTCATAGTATACATTGTATTACATTCGGACTCTTTTCTTTACTTTTATGTTTTTTTTTGTCAATTCATGCGTGTTCTAGCTATGGCTGATGCAAATTGGGACGTTGCAATTCTACAAGACACTGTTCAAGAACTTAAGTCGCAGGTTCACGACCTGCGGTGGGATTTGTCCGCTATGAGAGCCTGGATGATCATGGAGATTCGCAAGCTTAGGAGGGCCTTGCTTCTGTCTCTTGAAGATTGGTCGGCTGGCAATAATGTTGCCGCTGATAATAATAATAATTAGAATGTGTTTTTTTTAATTCTATATCGAATCTATAACTAATGTATTTTGTTTTTTGTTTAATGAAAAATTTATTATTGGTCGACTTTGGATTTTTAATTCTTATTTAATTTTCATTCTGTCTATTCCTTCTTCTAAACATGTTAACATGTCGACTGTTGGAGCCGTAAGGAGCAATTTTGAATCCACTAGCAATAGCAATTTTGATATTTTAGTTCTTTCAACAGATGGACCATCTGTTGGAATAGATCGGTTGGATTTCTATCAGCAGATTATCCATCTGTTGGAGGAAAACATTCTAGTTTGATGAAATTGTGTTGTGTTCTTCCAGCTAATGTCTATCTGTTGCCACAGATGGGTAATCTGTTGAAAATAATTGTGGTCTGTTGTATTATGTAATTAGTTCATATTACCTCTTTTTATTGATGCACAAGTTATTAAAAAAGATATTTTATATATAATAAATGATAACATTACGTTCACAATAATGAATTAAATATATAAAAGTCCATAACAAACAACAACCCAAGTTTTTGCAATTACAATGATCATCGTGGATTATGATCCGGACATGTAGTTCTTTTGTGGCCAGCGCGCTTACATACAGAGCACTTGTTTCTTCTTGATGAAAATAATTCTCCGACTCCACGCCTCCTCTTATATGGCTTTCTTCCCGGTTTGATAGTGCTTGGGTCAATATATGGAGGAGGTATTAATCTCCCCAAAAACTTTGCAGGAACAATTTAAGATTTTTCGGGAGGCACCGAAGTAATATGCCCATATGCCATTTTATATTTTTCCACCGAATAATATTGAGAGGAGTGCTCGTAAAATTTAGGTCCATATTTTGGACCGTATTGAGCTCAAACTGCTGCCATAGCATGTGACAGGGTATTTTGTCCAAGTCAAAAACTCCGCACGTACAAGATCTTGTTTGAAGATCGATCGTGCCAACATCACCATGACCGGTGATGTTGAATTTGTAATCTGCTATTTTATGAGATAATAACCTATCCCCCAAACTGATGTTTGTTGATATTATTTTTTTGATTTCGAGAACAAATGGGGTTCTTCTTGGACCCTCGAACTGCACACGTCTTTCGTTAAAAAATTAGCCATACTTCTTGTTTATTATTTCAAACAGAGCCTTGATGGGAAATTCTCTTTCATCGCCAAACAATGAATTCACCAATTCATTTATGTTTGATGTCATAATATTGTACCTATACAAAAGAATCACTTAGTACGACATCATACTAAACTTGTAACTCAAACAAGACATTAAATTCATAAGAATATATCTATCTGCCAGACAGAATGACCGACTCCATCTCTCGAAATCGACACGTACGAGAAGTTTTGCTACCTCGGGATGCACATCCGTTATTTGATTGAAATGGTCTAAAAACTCCTCTCTACTATATGCTTTAGCTGCTCTATAAAAAAGGGTCACGACCCTTTCGTTGTGATAGTTGGTCCGAATGTTCTCTCCAAGATGCCTGATGCAACAACCAAAGTAAGCTGAAGTGAAGAAAATTGAACCCATCTTTGAAATACTTGGATGCCTATCTGAAACAAAACACAACTCTTCGGTATCTTCGACACAGTTTCGCAGTTAAAAAAAATTAATAAGAGGCATCACATTCCTTGTCCGTTACACAAAAAGTGACAGGAAAGATGTGATTCTTCGCATCCTGCGCTACTGTCGCTAGCAGAACTCCATTATACGTGCTCCTCAAGAAGGTACAGTCGACGGCTATGCCTTTTCTCAAATGTCGAAAACCTTGAATCCAAGCACCATAGGATACAAAAAAGCACTTGAACCTTTCGTTTTCATCAACATGCAATGCCGTCTTACTTTCAGAATTTGTGGACTCAAATAACGGTAGGCATCCAGGACTGCATACCTTTGCTTGTGTGTTCCCCTAACCAAGTCCTTGGCAATCCCCATGGCCATATATATCTTCCAATAACTGACCAGGACACCCAATTCCGTAAGGAGTTGATTGGACATAACCCTTATAGAAAGGCCTTTGTCGTCGGGGAAACTACTCTTGAAATATTCACTGAGTACCTTTGTCGTGGCATGAGGATTTTGGCCCAAGATGTGCTCCGAACCACATGTCTGATGCTTTTCATGTTTATGAATGACGAATCTGTCAGAACTTACGTACTTCACCGTTCTCAACCACCACTTGTCATTCGGATTAGCACATTTGTAGCTAAAGACACTGCTTGAATTAATCACCTTTTTTATTCTGATTTTTTTTTCAAGCAAGAAATAAACAAAGTGGTAGATAGTTCTTTCTTGTCCTTAAATGACATTCCACTGAAAAATTCGATCCCATCGTCTTGAAGATTGCCAGACTGTATCGATCGAGAAAAACTGTTGTGATCAATCGCAACAAATTACTTACCTGTTGGGATCCATGTTACGCTCCTGAAGCTGATTTCAACAGATGAATTATTTGTTGTAACAGGTGAATCATATGTTGCAACAAATTATATATCTGTTGCAATAGATGAAGTGTCTGTTGGGATAGATGTTACAGTACTAAGGCACCTTTGGAGCTAATTCCAACAGATGAGTGACATGTTGTAACAAATTATTAACCTGTTGCGACAGATGACTTACCTGTTACAACAGACGATAATCTGTTGGAATCGAGGTCAGGTTCTATCACAACAGGTTACTAATATGTTGCAATAGATATTTACTGTCTGTTGAAATCGAGTTCATGTTCTGTTGCAACAGGTTAATAATATGTTGCAACAGATATGTACCCTGTTGCAATAGACAACACGTCTGTTGGAATCAAGTTCAGGTTTTGTTGCAACAGATATTTATCATGTTGCACCAGATAACTAATCTGTTGTAACAGATGGGTTATATGTTGAAACAGATGACCCATCTGTTCGATTCATGTTATGGCACTATAGAACCATAAACATGAATCTAACATATGAGTCTTCGATTGAAACAGATGTTTCATCTGT
Organism: Capsicum baccatum var. pendulum; assembly: GCA_030864225.1. NCBI lineage: Eukaryota > Viridiplantae > Streptophyta > Magnoliopsida > Solanales > Solanaceae > Capsicum > Capsicum baccatum. The sequence continues at coordinate 106,310,221 of CM061551.1, forward strand.
CGCAACAGATGATTGATCTGTTTAAACAGATGGCTCTTATGTTGCATTCATGTTCGCGTGCTATCTATTATTGAAAAAACAACACAATAGCAGTTACCCAGATGAAAAATTCAACTAAAAATCATAATTTGACTTTCCAAAGTCTCCTATGAAGTAATGCCAAAGTGGAAAGTGTTGTTCGAAACAAAATTTGACCTAAGAAATTGGTCAAATAGCAACAGTAGCGGTAACAACAACAACAACAACAATGATCAACAAGAAGAAGATGAAGATGATAATGAAGTAGATGATGATAATGAAGCAAAAAATGATGAATAAAGTAGCAGCAGCAATGAACAACAAAAATCGCTAAGAGAGTGAAAACAACAACGAATGAGAAGAGAGAGAAACACACATTTTTTTCCTCCGTTTCCATTATATTAGGTAAACATTTGGATCAAAGTGTAAATTTAAAAATTTCTGAGCTATTCTCAAACTTACCCAACTTTCTTAATCCATAATAAAGTATTTGTCACCTCCACTCAATTTTTAAGACTAGTGTCACCTACACCTCATTTTAAAACTCTTTTGTAACCTACAACTCAAAGCCCCTAGTTACAATAGTCATTGTAACTTATAAAGCCACTAAAAAACAATGTAACAGAAAGTCACTTAGCCACTAAAAAGCAATGTAACAGAAAGTCACTTAATATGCAGTACCAAAAACATTTTATTAAGAGTCATATTTAACAAAAATATTAAAATGCTCACATGAATTTTCATTTATATCAGGATAAACTTAAATCGTCAATCAAATCAATATATAACCTAATTTCAAACTTAATCCTGAGATATCTCACTTGATGTTGCATACCAGACAACCCTGTGGCAACTGTCGTTGCCATGCCAATTGATGACCATAATTCAATTCACAGAATAAGGGGAAAGTTGATGCGTGACAATTTTTTTTCTTTTTTTTTGAGAAGTTGATGTATGACTCAGTTATATTACGGTAAATGCTCGCTCAAACCCTATTTCACATATAAGTTGATTTATGACCGAAGAAAACTAAAATCACATTTCGAACTTCAATTTTTTTTTAAGACAAAATAATCCAGATGGCATTCCCTAGTAATAGATGTAACAATAGGGTTTTGTAATACCTCCAAGTAATGTTGGCTTACACTTACCAAACACAAAATAATCTTGAAAGTGGGTCTTTTAGCAGGCTGCCGTGTAGTGCGGATCCTTGGCAAATAACAACCTTTTGTGTTTCCCAATCCAAACAACTTGCAAACGTCTTTCCCCCTTTTATGTTTTGTTTCAACAAACTAACTCACTGCTTATATTTCTTGTTAGCATTTCCACCTTCTCACATCTCTAATCAAAGAGGAAATTAAAATTAAGCTTAGAAAGAATTACCATAAACAATGTCTTACTACCCAAAAGGCTACCGTCAAAGTGACGATGTCCCTGAATTTGATGAGTATGATGAGACTCCGTATGGTGGTGGTTACGATATCTCATTGACATATGGCCGTCCAATTCCACCTTCCGATGAGACTTGCTATCCTCCCACGTCGGAATCCGATGATTTCGACTATGATCGTCCTCATTACACTTCCTCTGCTGAACCCTCTGCCTATGCTGATGAAGCTCTTGATAATGAGTACCAGAGCTATTCTAAGCCCAAGCCCAAGCACAAGTCTCGTCCGTCACGTTCCCGTCCATCTAAGGATGGGGATGAGAATCCTCGTCGTAATTCTGGGATGAATCGTCCAAGTGGAGGAGGTTATGGTGGAGAAAGTGAGTATGGTGAATCTGGTTATGGACGAAAAACAGACTCCGATGAGTATGGATCAAGGCACAGAAGGAAAAATGACGATGAGGAGGAAACCTCAGAATACGGTTCTGGTTATGGAAGGAAAAGTTCATACGAGGAGAAAAGTTCGGAGTACGGGTCTGGTTACGGACGAAAGGCAGACTCGGATGAATATGAATCTGGTGGATATGGGAGTAAACCTGCATCGGATTATGGGTCAAGGAACAGAAGAAACAACGATGACGAGGAGAGGAACTCAGAATACGGGTCAGGTTATGGGCGAAGGACGGACTCTGATGAGTATGGATCTAGTGGATATGGGAAGAAGACGAACTACGGAGAGCAACAAGACAGTGGGTATGGCTATGGAGGGAAATCAACCAGTTATGGGCGTTCAAGCTACGACACAACGGAAAGTGAAGGGTACGGGACATCATTTGAGAGGCCTAGTTATGGAAGGTCTGAGGAAGAGGACTACAGAAAACCCAGCTATGGGAGGTGTGACGATGATGATGAAGGTTATGGTCGCAAGAAATATGTAAGTACCTGATTACTCTTCCTTATTTTTGAATGGCATGACTACAATGGAATGTAACTGAGTTTTGTACTTTTAGTGCGCTTATCTGTATTCGGTAGCATCAACCTAAAGTTTTATTCAGCTTCCATTGATTTTATCTGATAAATTGGCAGGGTGATGATGACTCTGACGAAGACGGGGAGAAGAAACAACGCCACAAGCATCGCCACCATCGAGATTACTCTGATGATTGAGCAGAGTGCTTCTGTCACCTGCACCACAGCTTCATGCCTTATTAGAAGTTATATAGTAGATAGAAGTTGTAGTAAATAAAAATTGGCATGTCTTCACAGTGTTTTGTTTCATTCCAAGCACTGATGATTAAGCAGAGTGCTTTTGTCATCTGTTCCAGATTAATGCCATATTATTAGTTACTAGTAATAAAAGCTGGCATGTAAGGAAATGTTGGCAGTAATTTGTATTAGTAGGCATTTTGCTCTTTTTACTTGAATAAAATCCCAGACTTCTCAGGCAAAACTATGCCATAAAAAGTTCTCTTCTTGTTGTGTTTCATCAAAATTAAAAAATATAAGTTCTGACCTTTGCAAAGTCACTTGACATGAAAGAAGGATATATACAAGCTCTTTTACTCTCTTTTCAAAGTTCCAAGAGTTTAACATTGATTTCTTATTGTAGTGTCACATGGAAAATGCGATAGAAACTTCCTTGTCCAATTTGTTTTAAATCGATACTTGAAAAAAAATGATAAAAAAGATAAAATAAAGTCACATTATAAATTTAGAAGGTTAACTGCAATCAAAAACTAGTTCAATGGAAAATTTTGGGGAAAAAACAGTCCCATAATGACACTTCTTTGTTTATCATTTATTTGAAAAGCGTAATACATAGACATATAATTATATAATGAGTTATTGATGTTAGGTGAATTTTTGCATTCTAGCGCTACTATTCTAGCTTATTTAGCCTTGTTTTGAGGATGATTATTATGGATATGTTAATAGTGATATAAATGAGCAATTATGTGTCCAAGTATGTGTTCACAATGTTTAATATAAATGAGCAATTATGTGTTCACAATGTTTAATGGTGTTTCCACACAAGTTTTGATTCAATTCGACTATTTAGAGTTCAACTAAGAAAACTAGTGTGACTAGCTTGAGCTAGGTGTTGTCTAGTCTCTTGTGTTGGGTTCTAATGTGTCTTAATGAGTTACCAAGGTTGTTATTATGTATTTATATGTGAAACAACTTGTTTATAATGTTCAAGGGTCAATTGGATCAAGCCAAGGGTCAAAACAATGAGTTAAAGCTTAATAAGAAATTAGCCTATGCTTAGTTCATGTTTCTAGTTCATCGTTGAGGATTTTATGTTGTTTTGAACTCTAAATTGTTGTGTTTAATGCTATAGGATGCTTGGTGAATGGACAATGATGATATATGAAGAATATACAAGCTTCAAATCAAGTGGAAACAACTCAAAACGGCTCGTAAATAACCACAGAAGCACAAGACGCAAGCTGGACACATTTTGGACCCCTGAAATGTATGGGACGCGTGTCGACTGTATATGTGGCCAATGAAGGCGTGCAAAATACCAATGGATTCAGAAAAGGCTCAAGTTTTTGACCCATAGGTGCGTGCAGCTAATAATGGGGTTTAAAGAGGCCCCGTGACGCGTTGAAATCGCGACGAGCTACTGATATTTGACAGATTTTTTGACAATTGTGAATTGGCATGTCATCGCGTCGCGCCGAAGCCCAAAATCGGGATAATTCTGCCCAGCTGAAATAAAACAGCGTGGAAACCCAATCCAAGTCGGTTTATGACTTGTTTACTATAAATATAAGGTGTTAAATCACGTTTTAATCATCTTGGGACCTCTTGGAAACCCTAGATAAACTTGGAACATCATTGGAGGATACCACAACTTCTTTTTAGATTTTATCATTCTTTTTTTTTTTTTTTATAGTTTGTATCATCATTTCAAGGGATTGGATGATGAATATTTTCATTAAAGGCTAAAACCCTCTTTCTGGGGTTGAGGCCAAGAACATGAATACTCTTTAATATTATTTATTGTTGTTTAATTGTGGATTATCATATGGATTGTTCTTGATTTCTTGAGCTTACTATTTTGATGATTAGCTACCATTAGAATAAATCTATATTTCTATGTGAATCCGGGAGGAGAATCATAGGATAGAATGAAGAAATTAAGGAACAAGGTTCTTACTCTTTTATGAGATAAGGAGTTTGAATTAGCATCTAGGATAGGAATATACCTAGGAGCTTTGTTTGGTTCAATTGCAAGAAGATAACTTATTGAATCTAGAAGAATAGTTGTATCTCTGCGGGAGTTGTAGTTGCAATGTTCAATAGATAAAAGATTTGAGGTCGGGCGACTAAAATCATAGCATAAACCTTGTGAATCAACAATCCGATAATCAATTAGACTGCGATAGGAATAAATATTTGTAAGATTGTTCGAAATGCGTCAACCCTGGGCTTTACTCCATTGATTGTCCAAGATTTTATTTTATGCATTAGTTTAGATTAGTTTTAATTTACAAAATTACAACTTTATTTGCTACTCTCCTCAATTGGTTAAACTAGAAGTAGATAGGCAGCGAACGCAAGTCCCTGAGAGATTGATACTTGGGCTTCCTTGAAGCCACTATATTACTTGATAAGACCACGTACACTTGCATATGCACTGTCAAGTTTTTGGCACCGTTGCCAAGGACTTGTAATTAGGCAACTATCTTAATTTTAGTTTTTCTATATTGAGTTGTTAATAGTTTTTATTTGTGTTTTTGTTTCTTTATATTTTTTCTTTATTCCTATTTTTCTCACTTGAGATGTCATTCTTGGATAGATGGTTTTCGAGGGATGATGATTCTTGTCATTTTTGTGGACCCCACCATGAGGCTTTTTCTCCAGATTTTGATCCAAGCATTTGGAGGGGACCTATTTGTTTCCAACCTTTGGAGCAACCCACAAGTTGGTGTGTGGTTTGTTCAGTCTGTATCACTCTGTAGATATGTGTGCTTTAATCCTGATTCAGCCATGTTTGCGAAGACAACTATGGAGGTTAAGGATATACCACCACCACCACAAGAATTGCAGCCACTCGACTGTTACCTTTCTTTTGAGACTAAAATTAAGAAGGTGAATAAGAGTGAGAGTGTTGAGGATAGTGTAAATTATGAAGTGGGATTGGTTGGGCTTCATTCAAAGCACTTTTCTACATTATATTTAGATGATGTCTTGTCTATGGAATCATTTAAAATAGTGGAAGAATGTAAAGATGGGGAACAAGAATCCAATATTCTTTATTTTACACCGAGCAAGCAATATAAAAATACACCTCACTCAAAGACCGAGTGGTTTACCATGCACATTCCATTACTCGGTTCATTAATTTTTGTACCATCACCCTATGAGCGAGGCAAAAAGATGGATGCTAAGTTGGGGGTGAAATTTATATCCTCAAAGTGGAGGAAAAGGCATGATTAGGTCGTGCCGCAATATTAAATTAGGCGCTTCTTGGGAGGCAACCCAAGCTAAGGTATATTTTCTTTTTGGTTTTTAGTTTTTTTTTTTACTTCATGTAGTTTTTGTTTTTGGTTGAGTCACAGGTTAATGGGAAGTCCGAGTACCATAACCTTGAGCTTAAAGCATGGTAAAGATTAAGTGTGGGGTCCCATGAATCTCATTCATGTGAAGATGCTACTAACTAGGCCTAGAGGCCTCAAGGAGTATTTCTATCTCTTACCTTTAAATTCACTTTGGGGACAAAGTAGATTTTTAAGTGTGGGGTAGGGAAATTCCAAATTTTTGGCTCAATTTAAAAATTTTAGGTTAGGAATAAGTGAGATATTTTTGTTAGTGCTATTTTTGATTATCTGATGCAAGTGGATTTGTTGGTAAAAGCATGTGATTTTGGAGAATTACTACTTTTTAGACTCTTAGGCTCATGTTTTGTGACTCTAGTATTTGTTCTTAATTTTGAATTCATGTTATTGTTTGGTTGATAGTCTATGATGATCCTATTGAGTTGAGTATGTGTCATGTACGTGTGAGGTATTTTTGTATATTCCTTGTTACATGTGATGTCTAGAACTTGCCTGGTGTGTGTGTGTGAAGCGAAATAAAGAGTGTGAGTTTAGGAGATGATTTAGGCATTTCTTTGATAGCCTTGTTTTATACATTCTTTTAACCTACCCTTGTGCATTATCCTAGTTAAACCCCATTGAGCCTTTAGCCTTTTTTTTTGTAGCCTCATATATAGCCTAATCCCTTCTTTGATAAATCATAAGTTGTCCAAAAGACTTCTAAGTGCTTCAATTGAAAAAAAAAATGAATTTGAGAAAGGAGTTTAAGAAATTGAAGAAGAAAAGGTGAAATTGATGCCCAAGGTAATAGTTATTAGTGTTTATAATTGAATTGTGGTGGATTGATGTGATATAATTGATGTTAGAAATATTGCCATGATAGAAAAGAATGAGAAAAATGATTCATGTAGTAGTAAACTATGTGTCCACCAAGTATTTGTGAAAATACTTAAAAGAGATGGGGCAAAAATAAAAGAGATGGGTAGACAAAAGTGGTATAATTTGGTTGTTGGAGATTGATTTTAAATATATAGTGTAGTGTATTAAAGCGCTTAGAGAGGTCAGTCACTATTCTTGGCCAAAATAGTTCCTACCTGTCCCTTAGCCTACATTACAACCCGAAAAAATCTTAATTGATCCTAAGCTTTACATTCGACTATTAGTGGAACACTATACTAAGGGCAAGACTATGGTTCATTATGTGTAACTTCTGAATTCTTTTTTAGAGTGAGCGTAATTTGATTCTTGTACCCATTACATTATAAATTGCATTATTTTGAGTGATTGTGGGTAACTCTCTTGTTGTGAGGGGCACATGTTTGATGAATATGGGCGATTTGTAAGATGTCTTTTAATTGAATTATGTGCATGAGTTTGCTACTTGTGGAGTCCATTCTTGAGGCTAGGATGTTTTGGAAGTAGGATTCTTAAGCTTTCAATTGTGCATAATATGCTTAGTGTAGAAACTTGCATTCCATGTAGTCATTGTAGTGCTAGCTTGAGTGTATTGCATGTAGTAGAAGTGTGGAGTCTCTTCAGCTCATGGTGTTTATAGTTAATAATTGTTTGAGGACGAACATGGCTTTAAGTGTGGGGTGGTGATGTTGGGTGAATTTATGCATTCTAGCGCTACTATTCTAGATTATTTAGCCTTGTTTTGAGGATGATTATTATGCTATATGTGTTAATAATGATATAAATGAGAAATTATGTGTCCAAGTATGTGTTCACAATGTTTAATGGTGTTTCCACACAAGTTTTGATTCAATTCGATCATTTAAAGTTCAACTAAGAAAACTAGTGTGACTAGTTTGAGCTAGGTGTTGTCTAGTCTCTTGTATTGGGTTCTAATGTGTCTTAATGAGTTACCAAGGTTGCTATTATGTATTTATATGTGAAACAACTTTTTTATAATGTTCAAGGGTCAATTGGATCAAGCCAAGGGTCAAAACAATGAGTTAAAGCTTAATAAGAAATTAGCCTATGCTTAGCTCGTGTTTCTAGTCTATCGTTGAGGATTTTGTGTTGTTTTGAACTCTAAATTGTTGTGTTTAATGCTATAGGATGCTTGGTGAATGGTGATATATGAAGAATATACAAGCTTCAAATCAAGTGGAAACAACTCAAAAAGGCTCGTAAATAACCACGGAAGCACAAGACGCAAGCTGGGCGCATTTTGGACCCCTGAAATGTATGGGACGCGTGTCGACTGTATATGTGGCCAATGAAGGCGTGCAAAATACCAATGGATTCAGAAAAGGCTCAAGTTTTTGACCCATAGATGTGTGCAACTAATAATGGGGTTTAAAGAGGCTCCGTGACGCGTTGAAATCGCGACGAGCTACTGATATTTGACAGATTTTTTGACAACTGTGAATTCGCATGTCACCGCGTCGCGCTGATGCCCAAAATCGGGATAACTCTGCCCAGCTGAAAGAAAACAGCGTGGAAACCCAATCCAAGTCGATTTATGACTTGTTTACTATAGATATAAGGTGTTAAATCACGTTTTAATCATCTTGGGACCTCTTAGAAACCCTAGATAAACTTGGAATATCATTGGAGGATACCACAACTTCTTTTTAGATTTTATCATTCTTTTTTTTTTTTTTTTTTTTTTATAGTTTGTATCATCATTCCAAGAGATTGGATGATGAATATTTTCATTAAAGGCTAAAACCCTCTTTCTGGGGTTGAGGCCAAGAACATGAATACTCTTTAATATTCTTTATTGTAGTTTAATTGTGGATTATCATATGGATTGTTCTTGATTTCTTGAGCTTACTATTTTGATGATTAGCTACCATTAGAATAAATCTATATTTCTATGTGAATCCGGGAGGAGAATCATAGGATAGAATGAAGAAATTAAGGAACAAGGTTCTTACTCTTATATGAAATAAGGAGTTTGAATTAGCATCTAGGATAGGAATATACCTAGAAGCCTTGTTTGGTTCAATTGCAAGAAGATAACTTATTGAATCTAGAAGAATTGTTGTATCTCTGCGGGAATTGTAGTTGCAATGTTCAATAGATAAAAGATTTGAGGTCGGGAGACTAAAATCGTAGCATAAACCTTGCGAATCAACAATCCGATAATCAATTAGACTGCGATAGGAATAGAGATTTGTAAGATTGTTCGAAATGCGTCAACCCTGGGCTTTACTCCATTGATTGTCCAAGATTTCATTTTATGCATTAGTTTAGATTAGTTTTAATTTACAAAATTACAACTTTATTTACTACTCTCCTCAATTGGTTAAACTAGAAGTAGATAGGCGGCGAACGCAAGTCCCTGAGAGATCGATACTTGGGCTTCCTTGAAGCCACTATATTACTTGATAAGACCACGTACACTTGCGTGTGCGCTTGGGCGCTGTCAGTTACCTACTTCATCTTTTGAAGAAGATGAAGCTGAAGAAGACACATGCTAAACCAAGAAAGAAAGAATTGCCACATGGGTCCGTTGAGAAGCTACACACTTATCTTCTCCCCTTGCTAGGAAGCAACAATGGGGAAAAAATCACAGGTGTAGACGTAAAAAATAAAAGAATGGTACCCTTTAACTTGGCCTCAATTCACATCTATGACCTCCAACTTTGGATGTGCACAAGTAGGCACTTAAACTTGCATAGAGTTGAACAAATAGACACGTGTCATATATATGGCATCCTACGTGGCCAATTCATGTCCAACATGACATCCTACATGTATTATGCCACATGCGACGTGTGTTTACTTGTTCGATTTCATACACGTTTAATTGCCTAGTGCACATCCAAAGTTTGAGGTCAAAGATGTGAACTGCGACCAAGTTAAGGGCATGTTTCAACCACTCTTTGCAAGCAGCTCCAGCTCTTCACTCAAAACAACAACATACCCAGTGTATTCCCACAGAGTGAGATCTGGGGAGGGTAGAGTGTAGGTAGACCGTACCACTACCTCAGGAGAAGTAGAGAGACTGTTTCCGATAGACCCTCGGCTTAGGACCGATAGAAGTATACTAAACACAAAAGATAAGTGCATATGAACTAGTATGGTACGCAAAATAAACTAACAATATAACAAACACCAAAAATAAGTGCATATAAACTAGTACTGTATGCAAAATAGCCACACGATAATACTACAACCACAACACCACGAACAAGAAACTCTAGACACAAAAAATCGCTCCCCTACTATTACCGACGCACTCCCGCCCCCTAACCTTCTATCCTAATCCGCATTCTCCACGCCTTCCTATCAAGGGTCATGTCCTTTGTAAGCTGTAACTACTTCATATCATGCGTAATCACCTCCCTCCAAACTTGATTGAAATGTTAACTGCTGGATTCTGTCGGATTACATGTTTAGCAATCACCAAAATATTCAACTCAGTATGCTCATATTCATATGTACTGATGACTGATCCATAAATTGCTCGAAATGACTAGAATGTGCATAGGTTAAACAATTTCACTCTCAAGGGCCAAGGCAGAATACAAGGCTTAAAAATTGTTGCGCCCTCTCAAATTGCAAAAGAAATAGGCACTTGTAGATGGACATCAAGCTTTTGTGATTGCCAGAACATGCTAAGTTTATTCCTAATATTATTAATTGGGTAAGCAATTATTCAGAACTATAGCACACAACGTAGAGAGAGCACAGTTTCAGCACTATACTCTAATGAACATAAGAAAATGGGTTAAACTCTATTTTGGTGAACTGGAAACCTCCTGATTCTTCTCATCACCACTCTGAGAGGCAACCAATGAGTCAGAATCGGAGTCTTCTGCTGTTACAGCACCTGGGCTGTCATTATCTTGGTTTCCAGAAATAGATGAAAATGACAGCGGGTTATATGTTGAGCTTGCCTTCTTTAATCCCTGAATGGCTTTTATTGCAGCTAGTGTGCTTCTGTATATATCCCCATTTTCTTCCACCGGTGGAAATGTTGTATCAGGGAGAACATTGGAAGCATAAGATGAAGTTGCTCCCACCTGTTCACCTGCAGGGGCAGCTAATTCAACAACTTCTGCTTCCAAAGGAAATAGGACCTCAAGATTATCCTCACACTCACGGACTAGTCTCGTTAGAGGCTCCGTAGTAAAGATCGGCTGATGAAGAGCAACCTGTGTAAAAGGCAGACGCAGCAATCCCCCAGTTCGTTTGTCATACTTCTTCAAGATCTTAACAAGTCCTAATGAAACAAAAAATTGTTAAAGTTTGACCTTCATAATATTGGATAGCAGAAATCCGAGGTATACCTCTAAACCAGGAAATCTTACTTTAGTACTATTAAACTCAAGTATGACTAGCTGTGTGACAGTTGTCCTTGTTTGCCGAGTAGAGCTAGTAGCTCCCATAATTTTACATCACTCCTATTCCTCTCTATACCCATCATCGGTGTTCCTCCTCAAAGCATTCCTACTTTCTCTTCCTTTCTCCTTCCAACAGCCCTCCTTTTTCATCCAACACTGCATCATCTCGTTATCTTTCTTCTCCTTCTCTCCCCAGCTTCCCATCCTCTCCTCTATTTTCTCTTTGTTTCATCCCAAGACCGCACCATCTTATTATATCTACTACAAGGCTCTTGACGATTTCAAATGACGTGTAATCAATTCAAAAAATTAATGTACAGAATCGCTAAGTTGCTCAGACTCTTCAAAAATGTCTACGGGCGCATGTCGGATCCTCCAAAATAGTGTATTTCTAAAGGATCCGACACGGGTGCGGCAGCATTTTTGGAGAGTCCGAGCAACTTAGCAGAATCGGAAAGAAGAAGTGAACTAGTCCAAGGATTTAGAAGTAGAGGAAGAGAATTGAGGAAGAAAGAATCATCACAAGAAAATGGAAAAGGATATTGGAGAAAACGAAAACTCGGAGATGGAGGACATGTGTTAAAACATTAAACTGCATGAAAATGTGGCGTGAAGTGGGAAAAAAGACGGCATCACAAAACTTGGAATAAATTGTAATAGTCAAAAACTGTTTTGGAGTTGCATTCCATTTCTCTATCTTTTGTGCAGCTATTGCCCAAACTTTGAAGAAATTAAGCTGCATCTTTACCTAGTTTATGTGTTTCGATGAGTTGCTTGTAAGAGTCAAATAGGGAATAAGGAATCAATAACAGTGGAGAAGGTGGAGTAAGAATCTCAGAGACGTGACTTGGGAAAAGGATGGTTTTGGGAGGACTTGGTGGAAGAAGAAAAGTATGAATGAGAGAAGGTTTTGAGGGGAAAACGGCAACTGATGGGTGTTGAAGAGAGAGGAAGAGAGGGATGATGTAAATTTCACCTGGCAAACAAGGCCAACTCATGACTAGTCATAATTGTGTTTAACACAGTTAAGCTTCTCCTCTAAACCTCAGAGCACTATGATGCCGGAAACACATTATTATCAATGGTAACAAATTATTAGAAGTGCAAGGTGAAAAGCGATGGACAAGCTCAGTACCTGCAAAATTTAATGAGCTATAATTTTTCAGAAGAACCATCTCCCCGTGTATGGAAACAAAGTCTTTACGAATGCTCATCATTTCTTCACTGAATTCATTGTCTGTTGCAAGAACTCCATCTTGGACACCCTTCTCCTTCACACGTTCTATTCTTTCCTTCAGCTCCTGTTATATAAGTAGAGAAAAAACTCAAAACCCACACTAAAACAGTTTGAGACTTGCTCCTTATCTATTACAAATATATTTGAGAACTAAGAGATCAATAATACTGCTATATGATGACTCTCATTTTGTTTCCACATTTGATATCTTATGCACTCATTCTTGCATCCTTCCAATGCCTATCTCTCCATTAAGATAAGGAAAAAAAGAAAACACTGTCCATTTTCACATTCACCAGTCGCGTCCATCTAATCGTCCATCATGTTGCCACAATTCTTCAGTCCTTGCATCATCGTGAACCCATCCACAGCTTTCCCGGAATCATTACACTACCATAACTCATTTCATTAAGTAGACAGTTTGATAGTTACTTGACTGTCCATTTCTGTCGCAAAATAAGTAAGGTTTGTAATTGATGAACTTGGTCACAAACACGGCTGGATGACAACAGTAGACTTTCATGCCATTGAATGTGAGGTCAAAATATGATATTGTATATTCTGGCCTGAATGGGACAGTTGCAGATTGCATATGCAATTTAACGGGCTTCATACTAAAACTTGACAACTTTGGATAGCACATTTCATAGCAATACTCAGAAAAAGTTGTCGGGAATGATAGCCATATTCCTGTCTTTATGCTATTATTTACTCATGATGCCTTGCGCAGTAAAGGTTGATGGGATAAAGAAATCCTGCATATTATATATAATATGTTAAAGGTACTTGGTTACATCTGACACCAGGTATTATATAACAACTCCTGTCACCAAGTACCAATCCCGATCCTGGATTAAGATGGATGACAATGCTCCACTCAGAGCCCTACACGCTAACGTACCAGATAAGAGAATTACGAAAATCCCACTCCCAACTGTTTTGAAATCCATCATATTCTGATCCAGATGAAGAAAAGTTAAAGGCCAACGTCATCATTGGATCCAATAATTTTCAAAAGAAACTTAATCTTCTAAGTTTATGATCAACCAACTGAAATGTTCATTATCCGGGCAATTCCCTAACTACCGGTACACCTCATGAAGTGACCAAAGGAGGGGTTGACTCTGGTGCCGGGCTTTGAGGAATGGGAACAGCTTTGGAATCGGCACAAGTAGATGTGGGTCACCCATATAAGTAATATGGGCAAGTACGCGAAGTTAGTATTATGGGACTATTTTGATTTATTAGTTAAGTTAGACTAAAAATATATCTAACAGACCGAGAAGCATAGACTATAAGGAACTACAAAGAACAAAACTGATATTTGACAGAAAGAATGCACTGCTTATACTGAATGTTTAGTTTTATTACTCAACATGAGATTTAAATATTTGATATGGTGTTTTACACAGTAAGTACATTAATAATTTGATTGCAATTTAAGTTTATGTTTATACTATGATTGCGTGAAACATCTTGACTTTTATTAATGGAAGTGCTATTTAAATCATTGTAACCATTACCTTTGTGTCCCAACAAGACAAGAAGCTTGTACAAAGCAGACAATGCCAGTCCCTCGTTATCGAAGTCATATAAAAGTCAATAAATTGTAGTAATATTTAATATTTTCTCTTATAGTATTCAATATATGAGTGTTTTTCTTATTTAATCTAGTACTTGGGACCACAGCAATGCTGATAATATGGTCAAAATCCTAAAACTAATTTGACAGTTGATTTATTTTAAGGTAAAGAACTAATCTGATAGTTACGTAAACTTGATCAAACAAATTTTGATAGCTATTAATTGGGAAGCCACCATCCGAAGTAGTAGGACAAAGGGAGAAATGACCAAACTTTACTAGTCTCCAACAACAACATACACGGTATAATCACACAAAGAGGGGTCTGGGAGGGTAAGTGTACGCAGTCTATACCACTACCTAGAGGTGAGATAGAGAGGCAGTTTCTGATAAACCCCTAGCTCAAGACAAAAACAGTCTAGATCTACTAGTCTCCAAGCTGAGCAATAATCATGAAACAACGATTCAAAGAAACTAGCAAAATGATCAGCTCTCAAAGCTCCCTGCTTGTTTAGGCAACCCATGCCTAGGGTGCCCATGTTGTACCTATGATGTGGGGAGGATCATAGGTGGCTTGACCTAGCAGTTAAGTTGAGCACCCCAACTCCAAGTTGCCAAATATAATGATTTTCTCTTTGAACTTGAAGAAAAAGTGGACATTTAAGGGTCCTTTGGTATGTGGGATAAGGTGGGACAAGGTGGGACAAGGTGGGACAAATTTATACCGTCAACCAAACACAGTATAAATACTATTTTAGGCATAATCCTGGGATATCCCATCCAACTTGGGATTATTTTATCTAACCTCCCAAATGAGATAAATTAGTCCAGGAATTATAATCTCATCAGGACTGTGACTGTAAGTATACTCCCAGGATAATTTAGTCCGCATACCATACTACCCCTTAAGTTACAAGTGTTTTTCTAGAGAATCTGCTCAGGTAAGCGGAGGAGCTTCAGTTTTGTGTGAAAAAGTCAGAGATATTATGATATTTAGTGTGTGGCAATTTCCTTAGTCAAATCAGCTCAACAAATTATAAAGGCAGCAAGCAGAATATGCCATTAAGATGCTTTTATATCCCTCAGCTTTACTAAGAATATTCTCCAGGAAACTCCTGTCTTACTATTTCCCTCCACCAGCACCCCAATTATTTGCTTCTATATGTGGGATATGTGGTAAGTATATATCTCCTTTCAATTACTTGAACCATCCATCTGAGGTCCCCCAGGGACCATAAGTTTTTGGTATTGCTCTTAAACTATCCGTAGTTGCATTTGCATCTTTTGGGCCTTTGTTGTGATTCAAATAATGATTTCCTTCTTCGTCTACACTTTAAGGTACAAGATCAAAACAAAAAGCACAGATAGCAAATTCCTTTGGGCTAGATAGACTGATAGAGTAGTGGTTGTAAATTACTAGGTAGCTAGCTCGGCGCAAGAGGTCGGACCAGCTCAACTCTTGCGCAGTGATCAATCAATGAAGTCATTCTGGATCCTTGACTCATGTCATTCTAAGCCTTTGGCCTGTTTGACATTGAGTCAAATCTGTAGTATCAAAATCTACGTACTGTAGCAGCACATCAAACATCCAAAAGATAGACTTTACCAAAATCCCTATGAAAATCCCTAATCTTTCAATTCCTCCATCCTTATTCTCACCCACGTGCTAAACTACAGGGCATTTTAGTGCACTAAAGCCCCCTATGTGTGGGGTCCAGGGAAGGCCCGGACCACAAGGGTCAATTGAAACTAAATTTCACTCACAAAAATGACAGTACATTTATCCCTCTCTTCAACAATAAGCTACGAATTATAGGACCAGTAAATACCATAAGCATATTCTTAAAAAGCCTCACATTCCGGGATCAATCAAAATGCTAACATTTTGATTCAATTTACGGAAATCATACGTAACAATTCCGATGAAATATAGGTTTTCCGGACTTGAACAAAGCGCAATGAATACAAGCAGATTCATGTAGCTAACCACAACTAATCCAGAATTAAGGCATTAGATAACCAAATAATTGAAATACAGGAAACTATAAGCTGATTTTATCTACAGTAAAAAATTCCTGTTAAACTTATATTAATCAAACTAATCACACGTAAAAATCACGCAATCTTTTCACACCAAAAAAAATAATTAATCAGAATGTATAAACGAAAAAAGGAAACCTGAAAGCGGATAATGAAGTCTTCTTCTTTATCGACGTAGAAATCGTTGAACTTTTCGAGTTCCTCATTGAGAATTCTAATAAACCAATCCTGCAGCTCTGCCGGCACCGGCGGAGGAGCAGGAGGAGGAGGATTATCGGCGACGGAAGAAGGAGGAATGTGTTTGAGAAGCTTCTTCAAAGGCTTGTAACACAAGTATTTGTCTCTCCATTCAGGTAGGGTTTCTTCTAAATGGATGCTAAATTCTTTCCCAAATTTCATAATCACCCTTTTCTTTCTTTGATATCTCAAAACCACAATGATTTTGTACAAAAAATTTGCACTAGAAAATGTTATGAGTAGAATTCTTGAACCAATTAGCAATGTTGAGCTGTGTCTTTTTGAGGATACGCGAATAGCTCACTCACCAACCAGGGGAACTCAAATTAGCAGAATTTATAAGTTTTTAAAAAAGAATTTAAGTTATGAGTTATTTATTACCCCAACAAATTTTATTTTTAAAAAAGAACTGATCTCTCAGGCTTCTCGCAAATTAAATAAAAATAATAGCAATATTTTCAGATAGAGTATCTTATATATAAGAACAAAATAAAGAGTTAAAAGCAAAACTATTACTATGTCTCAAACAATGGTGGTAGTCCCGGAGCTTTTTTTTTTTTGGTAA
Organism: Capsicum baccatum var. pendulum; assembly: GCA_030864225.1. Classification (NCBI taxonomy): domain Eukaryota; kingdom Viridiplantae; phylum Streptophyta; class Magnoliopsida; order Solanales; family Solanaceae; genus Capsicum; species Capsicum baccatum. The sequence continues at coordinate 106,327,137 of CM061551.1, forward strand.
ACATCCTGGGGCTTATTTGTTCTAATGCTCAATGATCTTACGGAATAAAAATATGAGTAAATTTTACAAATAACTATTTACTTTGTTCTTAAATAAGGAGTAATATTTTAATTTTTTTATTTTGTTTCTAAATAAGTCTTCTTATAATTAAGAAGACACCAATGATTGTTCTATCAATTTTACTTTTTACTTTCCTTTAACTAAAGAGAATTTTATAAAGACTTTCTTAAGAGATTTGTTTAAGTTAAAAATGCCACTTATTTATTGAATGGAGTAATTTTTTTTTTTTTTCAATTCCTAGAATTACAAAAATACTATTCAGTTTTATGAAAATTTAATTTTAAAATGTGAAACTTGTTGCAATGCAATTGCGCGGAAAATACTTGGGAATTTCGTACTGGGTTGTGTAAGAATATTCGATCAGAGTGTCATGTTAGCTTAACTATTCTGTCCCCCAAGAGGCGCAGGAACAACAATAATAAAACACAAATTTATGAAATTGCCCTCATGCAACTCTAACTTGGAGGTCAATTAATAATACTTTAAAGTATTTTCTCAAAAGAGAATGCACACATGTAGACTAACACACTGAGAAAATAGTTCAGATACCTTTCCTATCAAACTTTTGCCAAATTCATATGACCTTTACTCTTCTCTACAGTTGAGGGGCTACTCCCTCCGTTCTATTTTACTTAGTGATTATTGAGTTTGATATATTTATTAAAAAATATTAATTAAATTTATAAATTTAGTTTTATTAATAATATTTTATAATTATAAATTTAACTATTAATATTTTTTTAGTTATTTAATAGTAAGGTTGATTAACATGAGAAAAAAAGTAATAAAACACTTTTAATTTATGAAAATAAACAAGTAAATTGAAATATCTAAATTTAGTATAGAGGTCGAGAAAAATGAAATTAAGAAAATATTTATTTTTTTTAAAAAAAAATATGTATCAGATTATTGGGAAGTGCAAATTTTTTCATTAAGTAGAATTAATTTTTAAAATATAATTTATTTAAAAGAGCATACATTATTAAAAACTGATTAGTTTAACCACGTGTAACGTTTGATTATTTAAAATTAAATAATTTTATTTATTGTGGAGATTTTTAATAAAGTATGAAAGTTCTTTTTAAAAATCTTTCACACGTTAATATAATTAGTCTAGGATACGTGCATTGCACATGAATTTTAACTGATCATCATCATGACATTATAACTCTTAATGTAATGCATAGTAAAAATTTGAATTGGATTATTTAGAAATTCTAACTAATCAAACTGAAGCCAACACATTAAAATATTGAGAAAATTAACTAAATAAACTTATTAGATTGTTTATTACAAGTTATAGCAACTCTTTTTAGTTTCAAGTTATAGCAACTTTCATTTAAAAAAAAAAACTAAAAATATATTTTTTATTTTTTTTAAAAAAGCATATCAAAATAATTTCAGAAAAAGAAAAATATAGATTTAATATAACTGATCTACAATATTTCTTCCTTAAATATAGTTAACCTTAGTAATTGATATCAATCTCACCTCCTAATTCTCTCTAACCGTTTTTATTTGTCCTGTTTTAATGCGTCCGTTAAGAGTTTCCATCTTCATACACTTTTTTTCTACACGATTATATTGTTCCACTAAATCAATTTCATAATCAATTTTGGCCGATAAAATTTCGCTTTGATTATGCGATATAGACTCACCTTCAATTACCTTCTTCTTATTCTTTGATAATGGAGATGGGTTAAAAAAAAAAACTCAAATCAAATGAGGATCTAGATAGAATAATCAAACTATTTTCTTGTATTCATCTTATTAGGAGTAGAATCAAATTTGTATTTTTTTGACATGTCTCAAGAAAAAAAAAACTAAAGTGAAGAACTCTTAATCCAAGCATATGAGTGAATGTTGGGAAACCCAAGTTTCATACGCATGAAACTCAAAAGAAGATGGAAAAAAACTCTCTGAAATAGTGTTACTCCAATTTCATTAACATCTAAACGGTTTCATACTTTCATAATTATTATTCAATCAGCAATTTCTTCTTCTTCATCAGAAATTCTCTTTCTTCTATTTTTTTCTTTGTTCTTAAAAAAAAATAATCTATTATAAGTATAATTTTGTCTTAATTCAATCTAATAGATGGTGATAGGTTACATTCTCTACTTATAATGCATGGAGTAGGATGAGACGTTAATGATATTTTATTTGTTAAAGTCAATTAATCTTTTGATTTTATCTGTTCTATTCGAAAAATCAATAGTTTAGTAATCGAATACATACGAAAAATATTGAACAATTCTTTATTTGTGTTGGTAACAACATAAATAAGGATTTGAATGTAGGTCGGAATCTTTCATAGACATAATATAGTAAAAATTATCTTGTATATACTTATTAGACTATTTTGTGTATGAAATCTGTATAAAATCAATATGAAATATCAATATTCCGTTCAAGGTTTATAAAATAGTTTCTTACATGTTATATTTATATGAAATGAGTATAATGATTGTAGAAGCTGGCACAGAAATCGACTTTCACCAAATAGTATACACTATTATTTATTTTAGTGTATGAACTTGTAGGTTTTTGAATTATTTCATGTATGAAACCTTTATAAAATCAATATGAATTATCAATATTCTATTCGAGGTTTATAAAATAGTTTCTTACATGTTATATTTATATGAAATGAATATAATGTGATTGTGATATTCAATTAAGAAGATATACTTAAGATTATAAATTGAATGGAATTAGTTCATAAAGTGATTTCTTACATGTCACATTTGTATGAAATGTGTATGAAATAGATATATAAACTAATATTTATAGATTGTGATATTCAATTTAGGTGATACCAATTTATATATCCATTTCATACATTATGTGTTTATTTCTTTGAATCAAGATCAATCATACAATCTCACGTAAAATCCTACAATACCCGATATCAATTTATATACCATTTTCTCAAAATCAATAAAAATCCTCCATAGAAATCGACAAAAAGTCTTTTTTGAATTTCACGTAAAATACTCAAATTGTTATTTATCAATTTTAAGGAATACAATCTCGACTAAAAATATCAAAATTTTATGAAAGATTTTGATTGGAAACAATAGATGTTTGTTGATATGTCGCAGGAACAAGAAGGTAAAAAAATCAAAAGATGTTGAAGAAGAAGAAACACACTACTACAACTAATTCTCCAAAAATATAGATTTAATATAACTTATCTATAATATTCTTTTCTTAAATATAGTTAACCTTAATAATTGATATCAATTCCACCCCCCAATTCTCTCTAACCGTTTTTATTTCTCTAATATTAATGCATCCGTTAAGAGTTTTCATCTTCATAAACTTTTTCTTTTCTTCATGGTTATATTGTTTCAGTAAACTAATTTCATAATTAATTTTGACCGACAAAAATTCGCTTTGATTATGCGATATAGACTTACCTTCAATTACCTTCTTCATATTCTTTGATAATAGAGATGGAGTAAAATATCCCAAATTAAAAGAGGATCTAGATAGAATAATCGAACTATTTTCTTGTATTAATCTAGGATTTTTTCTATTAGGAGTAGAATCAAATTTGCATTTTTCTGACATGTCTCGAGAAAAAAAAACTAAAGTGAAGAACTCTTAATCCAAGCGTATTATGAATGAATGTTGGAAAACCTGTAACGCCCTGAGTCTGTACCCCCGATGCTACACGGTGATCATTATCTCCAAGGACCACAAGCTAACTCATATCTGGTACCTGCTGCAATAACTGAGTAATAATACTGAAATATACGGAATCTAGGAGGAAACTTGTCGAAAGGTTCAACACTGAAATATAAATAAATAAGGTATCACAATACCAAAGCTGAACATCAATACTGAAAACTGAACAACTGTCTGAAAACTATAGTCTGAAAAGCTTTTATACTGTCTGAACTGTGAAGTTGATGGGACAAGTCCCAACTAACTCCGTCTACTAAAATAAACCAATCATTGCTAACTGAAATGATAACTTCGTCATCGAACTATGAGGACTCACCACAAGTCTGTTGCTGATAGGCTGGGCTGCTAAGGATGGTCAGGAGCCCGTACGTCTGAACCTATGGTATAAGACACCATAGCGCAAAAGAAAAGTATGCGTTAGTACTTTGAAAGTACTGGTATGCAAAGTGAGGTAGGCTTAATGCATAAGTTCATGTGCATGAACAATACTAACTGAATGACATGAATATAACTGAATGAAAATACATGCATGAGTACGTGAACTGTAACTGAGATCATGATAATACTGAATACTGAATTTGAATACTAATCAACTGATATCTGAGTCTACTAATACTGTATAACTGATAACTGAACGACTGTATCTGACAGTCCTGAATCTGTGGAACTATACTGAGTTCCAAATTTAGCTGAGTGATTGTATCAGACAATCCTGAATCTTTGAAACTGGACTGAGTTCCATATTGAGACTGAGTCTGAAACTGAGACTGTGGGAGGCAGTCATCTAACCAACATGCCCCTTTTTCTAAATAGATTTGGGGTCCAACCTGTAACCCCAATTGGATAGGTGTCAGTACCATGCCACGGATAAAGACACTGAAGAGATACCCTCATATGGCAGGTACTCAAATGAGAATGGTGGGACCCTCAACTGACAGGTTAAAACGCCTCATCAACCCTCATCTGACAGGTTTGATGTCTTAATCTACGTTGGCTACGTAGTTCTGGAATGCAAGGATTGCTTATAAAGATCACACCCTCTACTGGTAGGTGAGACCCCATCCTTGGGTTTACTCGGTGCTGAATTATACTCTCAACTGAATAGACACTGAACTGAATTTTAAACTGAACAAGGCTGGACTGATCTGTTACTGATTGTACCGTATACTGAGCTGAACTGATTATACTGAACTGGACTGGACTGATACTGAGTTTACTGAGGATTCCTGAGTCTGTACTAACTGAATCCTACTGATCGTGACGTGACTGATATTATTGTATGACTGACCATGGATCTAGGTAAGCAGTTAAGTTGTCGGGTATTAAATACCCCCAGGACTCGATAGCATAAATTAAGAGACATGACATAAACTTGAAACATGTAAACTAAGTACTTGATCATCATTTATTCAATTGGGGCATTTCAACAAACACTTGCATGGCATGAACTTGTATACATGCTAACATGATATAATTTTACTATTCAACTCGTATGTTTAACTCATCAAACACTTGAAAGACAGAATATATGCACATAATACTTATCAACATGTGAGCACACAATTCCAAACACCAAATTCACAATTTTGAAGGCTTTAATGTGATTTCACATGATAACACATATAAATCAATTAATCCCACATGAAGCTTATCATAAAACATGAATTAAAAACCCAATTAATCATTATAAATATGAATATTACCAAACTCAACATGAAATTCATGAATCATTACACTTGAGGTTTTAAAAATAGTTTCTTGGCTTCTAAAGGTGAAAGGGACCCTTAGATGAACACTTGACATACCTTGATTAATGATTTCTAGAATATTGAGGTGAGTTCTTGAGACCTGACTTCTTGAAATTGATGAGGCTAGGGATTGCTCTTGGGAGAGTTTATGAGTAAAGAATGTTATTTTGACCTATAAGCTAATTAATCTCGCGTTAAGGCTGAATAAGGGTGGGGAAAATGAACTATTTGCCCCCACAACCCGTATTAAAATAATGATGAACTGGGCTGCCCTCATGTTGCAACCCCTGCTTAGGTCAAGTACCCATTGCGGCGCGACCCCTGGTCAGGTCAAGCATCCATCGTGTCGCGACCCCTAGTTGGGTTGACTGGCCTTTGCGACGCGGGGTTATCGTGATCCTTCACTATGTTGGGCACCCAAACTCTCCCTTACGCAAGTCCGAAAATTCTGAAACTCGCCTGACATGACCTACAAGTGATCCTGATCATGAATCAATTTGAAAATCAACAAACGAAGGTCGGGAAGGCCGAAAATAAAATCCTCCAAGTTTGGAAGGCTAAAATGATTCTAAGTCTTGATACTTAGCTAGAATTTTTTTTCTAAGTCTGGAACCCCTTGACCAGTTTAATGGACTGATTTAAACTAAGAATTTTGCGGGGTCTTACAAAACCCAAGTTTCATACGCATGAAACTCAAAAGAAGAGAAAAAGAAAATGAAGAAAAAAAATATGATTAAGAGTGAAGACTTTAATCGGTAAAGAAACACTGTAAAACATGATAAATTGTAGAAAGTAAGTTAATTATTAAAGTTGATAAAAATTTAAAAATCAAGTATCAATGTGAACAAATATATTTACCATATTTGATTCCTTAAAATTGTAAACAATCTTTGAAACTTAATTATTAAAAAAAAATCATTGATACCAATAATATAACTTGTTATAATTATCAAAAGATTTAATGAAGAGTGATAAATATTAAATGTTATAAATAAGAAAATAATATGAATATTAAAAAAATAATTTTTAGATATTTAAGTAAAAAAAATAATCTAAAAAGATGCTATAACTTGCAATTATTTCTTTAGTCTAGTAATTATTGAAAAGTGTTGCTATAACTTGTAATAAACAATCTAATAAGTTTATTTAGGATAATTTTCACTAAAATATTTATAGTTTAGAACGGAATTACATTATTAGATATGGATTAGAAGCAAAAAAACTACTTACCTATGTTTTAATTTGGCGAAGGAAACTGAAAAACTATCGTGCTTGAAAAATCTAGACAGCAACGTAGTGGAGGATTTATGAAAATTTCTAATAATAAAGCTATTTTTCACTACTCCAAAAATCATTGCAATGTTAGTATCCCGTATTAAGAAAATATTATTAAAAAAAATACAATAGTGAAGAAACATGCCAATTAGCAAGGAAAGCAGTTAGAGAAATAATGCATGAAATAATGCGGTAATTGAAATACAATATAAAATAGATTGTAATAGATATCAACAGTAAGAAAATGCATGTATGAGGTTAATACTATGATAGACACAATGCTCCCAAACTCTCATTAACTTTTGTTTAAAAAAAATAATAATTATTATATATAAAATATAATTTTATCCAATATCTAAGTGCACACCTTAATTGATAACAAACACTTAAAAAAAAAAATTCGGCACTTCGTCTTTAATCCGTCATCAAGAGAGGTATCTAGAGATTTTGGAAACTTCTAGAACAAAATACAATTATTTACAACAATACATGAATATACAATTATTTATAATTACTAACTTCTAAAACAAACTAAAAAGAGAAAAAAAATTATCTCAAATCACAAACAAGTTTACTTTCGCAATCGGCAGCTCTATAAAAGACAAGTAAATTGTTGAATAATTCAAAACCTAATGGTTCTCCAAAGTAGCCTACGACAGTTTGTTAAAATAAGTCTACTAAAGTGAATAAACTTAAACTGAAAATTTCGAAGTGTTAATTATGGCAAGTGTTCTTTTGCAAAAAAGAGAAGGAGCCTAAACAAATTACTGATCCATCTTCTCAGGAATCAACTTGATCTCACACCCTTCCATAGTACTGCAGAAGACTTTCGCGTGAAAAATTAATAATTATTATTGTTACAGAATAATGAAACAAATAAAATGTCTTGTGCGTTTTTTACAAACATAACATTTCTTTTTCGATGTATCACTGTTATTATAGATACAAGATACTAAAAATAAGATAATAATAATTCATTGTCCTATTTTAATGTCAATTTTTAACATAAATTAAAGTCATAAATGATATTCTTGTAGTTGTTCTTGATCAAATTTAGTTCCTTCTTGTTTTTTGCTTTTGAATTTCGATTAAGATTTGTCTTTTAAACTCAAATAGATATTTATTATAACATAAAGGAACTAAAATATGAAACGTTTCTTGTGATTTCGTTTCCATCGACTAACTCTTCATTAGTTGTCTCCAGTGGCGGATGTACATGTATTCCAGGGGTTCATTCGTCGGAAAATTATACTATTTTTACATGGTAAATTTTTTTATTATTTTTATAAATAATAGAGGCTGAACCCCCTTCGACTAGTCCGTATATATACTACTGAACTCCCTCACTGAAAATATTGGATTTGTCCCTGGTTGCCTCCTCCACTATCCCAATGGACTACTTTAAAGCAAACAATCATATCAATAGGTGTTGGGTCACCAATTTATCATACATAATAACTTAAGAGTATAAAAATAAATATATATTCAACTCTAGTTTAGCCAACAACATGTACATATGTCTTTTTCCACAAAGCTCTTCCACGAAAAAAACTCGATCTGCAAACACGCTTACCTCTCTTCCATCTTCAAGCAATTGTTGGAGGCTCTCTTTGCAAAGCAGGAGATAAGCACAACTTTTGACGTGATGAGAAAGTCATAGAATGGTCAGAAGATCAAAAATAAAAGAAAATCTTAACTCTTAATTTTTTTACCTTATATTTTACTATTATCATAAGTTTTCTACTCCTAAAGACAATAAAAAGAGAGCAAGACCCAGAAAAAAAATGACCAAAAATATATGAATAAAATCAATGTATCAAAAATTGAAGTGAAAAATAGTTAAGTTCCCAGATATTAAATTTCCTTTATAAATTTTAATATTTAAGTGCAAGGAAAGAAAAAATTCAGAAGTCATACACCTAAAAGGAATTTAATTAAGGGAAAAGAGTCAAAAATACCCCTTTACTTTAGTTAATTGGCTAAGTTTACCCTTCGTTGTACTTTAGGTCAAATATACCCTACCGTTAACAAAGTGTATAAACATACCCCTCATTTTAACGGTTGTCCACCATGACCTAACATTTGATGAGGTGGATGCCACATGGCAATGCCACCTCACCCCTAGAGTTTTATTTCTTGCAATTTTTTATTTTTTTCATTTCAAATTTTATCCTTTTTTTTTTTACTTTTCTCTTCAAACCATAGCTGCGTTCTTTTCCACTCCATAGGTTAATTCCTATGCCATTCTTCCCAATAGCCAGATGTTAGATTTTGGTCCAACCCTTTCATCATTTTCTCTTCCAAACACCTTTGGCGCAGCACCCTATTTTGCAATTCTCTTCGGAGCCAAAAATGCAGAGGAGGACTGACCTGCTTCTTCATTTTAATCTTCCTCAACATTGATCTTTTCAGAATCATAAACTGATGCTTCACATGCTAATCTGATCAACATTTGGCCACTAGTAGTGTGAATAAAGATATCTCCAGCACTTAAAGTCTTATGAGCCCTTGGAATCAACCCATTATGAATCTTCACTCGTAGAGCAGCAAGTACTGTTCCAAGAACAATAGCGATGAACTCCTCTGGCAATCTTTTATCTTGACGAGTAGAGAGAATATGACGAAGGGATCCCTGCAGTGGCGGATGTACATGCATTCCAATCCCCTTCGTCGGAAAATTATACTATTTTACATGGTAAAATTTTTTTATTTATCAATAGTAGAGGCTGAACCCCTTCAACTAGTCCGTATATGTACTATTAGACCCCCCCACTGAAAATCCTGGATCCGCCCCTGGATCCCTGTGACATATAAGGCAATGAAACACATGACAAGTCTTCAGTAGCGGAGACTTTCTTGATTCCAATTGTGGTGTAATAAGAACGATCTCCTATCGATGCATCAATTCTGCGCTGAAGCTCCAGACAATCACTTTCGTGGATTTTTCTGTTGATGACCTTCAAAGTGACATTGCCAGAATTGAAAAGTTCGACAGTATCCTCCATATATTCGGAATAGAGAGCTCTGTAAACACGACAACATCCATTAGAATAAGAACCAATTTCCTCTTTGAGAAGATACGTATCGTTCCTGGATGAATCAATGATGGTTCTCCCAACTTTTCCAGGATGATAATCTTTTGGTAGTTTTTTAGTAAAACCAATTTCCCATTTGATTTTCTGATTCATCTTTGACCAAGAACCAATTTCCTCTTTGAGATAACTGAATGTGGTTATCTTTGAACAAGAACTAATTTGAAATGAAAAAAAAAAGGAATATTAAGGAATAAAACTCTAGGGGTGAGGTGGCATTGCGATGTGGCGTCCACCTCATCAAATGTTAGGCCATGATGGACAATCGTTAAAATGAGGGGTATGTTTATACACTTTGTTAACAGTAGGGGTATATTTGACCCTAAAGTATAACGAAGGGAAAACTTAGCCAATTAACTAAAGTAGAGAAGTATTTTTGACCCTTTTTCCTTTAATTAATTAATCTATTTCTTAGGAAGAGAAAGACAACATAAAACACTAAAGTCCTATGATTTAAAGGATCATAAGTAGGTTATTAAAAATTAATTGGAATTAAAGTATTAAATATTATGATAATTATAAATAACAATAACTGAAGAAAAATAGTAAACAGACGATTTTGTCTATTGCAGGTCTTTTAACGAAGGGCAAAAAGTTCAAATAACGTTTTTAAGGCTCTTCACACTTTTAATATAATATAAATAGATATAGATAATGTACATATCAATATATACACATATGTATTTTACCACTGAAAGTTTCAAGTGGTTGATGGATCATCACTTTTACTTTTGCCATATAGTACCTCTTTCCTTTATTGTCACAGACTAAGAGAGACGTATCAATTTGAAACATATTTGTGTTACGGTTATTTATTTATTTTATATATATATTTAAAACATTTCCTTATTTTTAAAGTCAAATATTTATAAAATTATTAATTACATTTTTATTACGTACTTAAATTTTTTAAAAATCTGATACTTCTTAAATTTTTCTTATTCTAATGGATTTATATTTATTTCTAGATTTTCTAATCTTTTTAAAATCAAATTTAGTTGATTTGGAATTCTTAAGCTAATGGAAAAAGTATTGGTTGTTATTAATTTTGATGACTTCTAATAAGAGTTCTAATAAGGAAAGATTTTACTATAAAAAATTTAGCTAATTTTTAACTCTTAAATTAGAAAAAAATAGTGAAATTCTGGTGATTTCGAATAAGGAAAGGTTTTACCATAAATATATTTAATTAATTTCAACTCTTAAATATTAGAAAAAAAATAGTGAAAAAATGATTTTATCAAAAGTAAAGACTTTTAACAAAGGAAAAAAGGTTCAAACAATACTTCTAAATATATTATATATAGATATAGATTATAAATTATAGATAATCTAGCACGGAGTAGCAACTATAGGAGCCTCCCACACAGTAAACACAAATTCACATGCATTCTCCCCTCCCCCTTCCGCCGTATAAACCCTCCCCTCATTTTTACTTATCTGGTATTTTAAAAATAAAATTTTATTTTTACTTGTCTTTTTTAATAAATTAAAAAATAAGGTTGAATACATATACAAACTCCTTAACTATTCGACTTTTTCCATTTAGACACCTCAATTAAGCCATGTGCTCATTGAATACTTTATTCCTTCACAAAACGTGTCAATTGAGCCCAATCGCTGACATGGCGCTGACATGGCGTGGCATGTGTAATACACTCTCCTTTAAGAGAGTGAGAAACCATAATTAATTAAAAAAAAAATTAAACATAAAAAACTTCAATCAATAAAAAAGAACACATAAAAAGAATTTAAAAAAACACATAAAAGTAATTAAAAAAAAGCTATCATCTTCTTCTCCATTATTCTTGCCAAGCTTTCATATTTTTCTTTCCATAAACCTTAAACATAGCAATAGTAAAAGTTATTTGTTAGTACTTGGATACTTCTAACAATTAGCTCATTTATTGAATAATTGGGTGCACACTTTTCGCTTTTTAAAGATCCTGTGAACGAATTGCCGGAGAGATAAAAAATACTCAAATTTGAAAATGGCAATTCCTTTTTAAAAGAATACACACTTAGAGGGCCCCACAGTAATTATACACACATCTACATATATACTCCTTTTTTCCATTAAACAGAGGGGACACACACATTCCTCATCATGGAAACACACTAAAAATACGTAACACACACAGATTCTCTCTTCTTCACAGCACACACACAAAATTGATATCTACATGCACATCACAAAATACACAGTCCATATACGCACACAGCTCACAGAACTCGCACAACTCACAATACACGCAGCTACACACATACGATACACACAGAAGAATTGGGGAAAAGGAAGGAAAAAAAATAGTAGCAAAGGAGTAGGAAAAACGGGAATTTGGGGAAAACAATGGAGAAACTGAGAGAATAGAGAGAAATAAGGTGCGAGAAAGAGACAATCGATGGAGAAACAATGAACGGAGGAGAAAGATGCGAGAGAGATAAAAGAAAAAAAGGGAGAGAGGGAGAGAGAAAAGGATCGATGAGGTCAGAAATTTGACCCATTTTTCTTCAATTTCCTCCGTCGCCAAGCTCGTCGGAGCTCCGGCAAAGTGAAAACAGCAATCCCAGCCCTATTTACGATCAAATCCTCATCGGAGATTATGAATGGGTTCTGTTGGTCATCGTGATTTTGTTATAAGACAAATCAAGAAATTTAAGGTAACTCGATTTGTAAAGGGAGGACGGTAGAGGTTCACTGGATGAGTTTGTTTAAAGATCAACAAATACCAGTGTCTGCCATGATAGATGGTCCATATCCAACGGAATCTAGCTTCCCCCCCCCCCTGTCCTTCTTCCAGTTGAAAACAATTCATCTTCAATTATCCAAATTCAAATACTCAAAATACACTAATTCATTTGAAATTGTTGTTGGGTATTGTTTTGGTGGAGAAATAAAGGAGTGAAGTGAAGATAGGGAAGATGGATATTGTTGAGTATTGTTGGGTATCGACGAAATTGAAGTGCTTCAATGGTGGGGAAAGGGTATCGACGGAATCGAAGTGCTTCAATGGTGGGGAAAGGGGTATCGAAAGAAGAAGATACTTTTTTTCTTTTACGTTTCTGTTGTGCAAAGATGGGGAAAGGGGCGTTTGGAAGAGAAGGGGGAGGAGGGGGTGGGGGGTTAGGATTGGGTAGGGCTGTAGTGGGGGGTTATTAATGGTTTTTTTAAAATTTAAATTTAATTATATTAAAAAATTATTTTTATAATTATTTTAAATTAAAATACCACATGTCGTTATTTAATTTGCCACTTTGCCACATCATTGACGTGTGTATTACGCGCAGTTTATATTTTTTACCGCGTCAGCAAATTGGGCTCAATTGAAACCATTTGTGAAGGAGTAAAGGGTTCAATAGGTACATGGCTTAATTGAGGTGCCTATACGAAAAAAAATTGAATAGTTAAGGGGCTTGTATATGTATTCCATCAAAAAATAATGTATTTTTTTTTTCATATTTCACCTATAACATTAATTAGTTATTTTCAAATCATTGTCGGCACTTAATACTAAACATTAATTAATATAGGTATTGTGACAAATACTCATTTCAATCATTGAATGGGAGCCCTGAAATAACTGATAAAATTATTATTGTGATCAGAAGGTCACCGGTTCAAGTGATGCAAGATAAGACTGTGTACAATACGCTCTTGTGGTGAGATCCTTCTCTGAACCCTGTAGAATGATAATTTTAGTGCACTGAACTGTCTTTTTTACTTATTTCAATTATTATTTTTTAAAAGGCGTGCAAGATTTAAGATCACACAAGAAAAAGAAAACGGAGAGAGTTTAGTTATACAATTTCTTTTAAAAAGGGATTCTTAGAACAATCCATGAAAACAAATTGACACATTCGACAAGTAAATATTTTGTTAACAAATTTTCCCAAGCACGTGTAACGAAAATTTCGCCTAAACCCAAACTTGGCGTCCCTAGCTCATCCTCCGTTCCTTGTTTATTTCTTCCAAATTCAACGTCACTGGCTTTTCATTATCCTTGGTTAAACTTTTAAAATTAATTTATTTTAAAAGATATTTTTTTCAAAAGCATTCTTCAATTTTGATAAGAAACAATTTGTGTTTTGACCAACAGATTAAAAAATACTTTTGAATAAATAATTAGTGTTTGACCAAATTTTTAAAAATATTTTTAAGTACATTTTTCTCAAGTACTTTTAGGGAAAAACTAAATTTTTTTAGTTTATGAAAAACTTCTGCTACTTTACAAAGCATATGTTTTCTCTCGAAAAATTTGGCTACACACCTTAATTTTTTAAAATAAGCACTTCTGAGTAGGACTGAGCATATTTTGGTTTAAACAAAAAAAAAAACAAATAATTTTGGTTTGGTTTTTCATTTTTTCGGATTGGTTTCGATTTCAAATTTTAGAAATTTAGTTAAACGGTTTGGTTTTTGGATTTACAAAAAAAAAATTCAAATAAACCGAAAAATTGAAATTACATAAATAATATATTATAATATATATATATATATATATATATAATTTAATATATATGTAAATATACTAAAAATATAATATAATCTAATATAACATATAAATATATAAATTATAATCATTTGGTAATCCTAAATCCTAATATACTACTTTCCTTTAGATCCTAACATTAACGTGAAAGTTGTGGCGGCACTCAATCATCCTTAGTTCGTCAGTTCATTTGAAATTTCAACAGTGCCAACGACAGTCGTTTGCTCAGTTCGTCACTACCGTCGGCAGTTGCTGCCGAGTGCGGCCACTGCCGTCACGCCTACAATGATGACTCAGCGAGGTCGATATTATGGTTATTTCATGTGTTGAATTAATTATATTTGGAAATGAAAAATAGGTTTGAAAAAAAAATTATTTTTCTAGAAAAATCACCAATTTTAAATGCTCACTACTTTAATATTTAAAATCGAAATAAAAATCCGAAATAACCGAACCGAATTTGTAAAAACCAAACCAAACCGAAATAATTTTGGTTTGGTTATGGTTTTCATTTTCGTCAATGTAAAAATCGAAAAACCGAACCGATATTCAACAATCAAACGGAACAAACCGAATGCCTTTGCCCACCCCTACTTCTGAGTGGAAAAAAACACTTTTGGGAAAAAAAGCTTGGCCAAACATGCAGCGGTCAAGTTTCCAAATGAATCTCCTTCCTCTACAACTATCCCATTTGAATTACTCGTCTTTGAAGAAACTGAGAGCTAAGGAAATCGACATGAAAATATCCAAAAAATTTGATGGATTGGATCACCACTTGATGATCCTTCCTCATTACATCCAAATCATTGATCATGTGGAAGTCACAGTAATAACAGAAGTACGAACTATCAAAGATGGAACCACAGGAAAGGGAAAAGAAAAAGAATCGTTGCAGGTGAAACAGCCTATATGGACTCAAAAGCTTGAAGAATATCAGCTTTCACGTCTTCAAAGTCTTCCACTCCAAAGCTGAACCGAACCAAGTTATCCATGATCCCATACTTTGCTCTATCAGACTGACTAAGATCCCTGTTTTACAGCAAAAAATAGAGCATGTTATCCAAGAGTTTTCAATGTTTTTGATATCTAATTTACCTTGCCATCCCATATTAATAGTTGAGAAAAATGAGTTCATAGACCCTCCCAAGTTTTTAATTAAAAAAAGGGGATAAGTGGGTCCCAAAAAATAAAGTCGCTTAAACAACTAGGACAGTTGTTCGACAACTACATTAATTGTCTCAACAGCTTCGCAAAGTTGTCGAACAACTTCGCACAGTTGTCGAACAACTTTGCAAAGTTGGCGAACAACTTTGATAGTTGTTGAACAACTTCGCAAAATTGTCGAACAACTATCAAAGTTGTTTGACAACTTTACAAAGTTGTTGGAACGAAAATATTTTTTAAAAAAATTGAAATTTTTTTTGGTCCCTTTCACCTAATTTTTAAAACTTGAAGGACCCTCACTTAATTAGGAAACTTGTTCGTCCCTTTTAATTTAAAAAAATAAAATCGCTTAAACAACTAGGACAGTTGTTCGACAACTACATTAATTGTCTCAACAACTTCGCGCAGTTGTTGAACAACTTTGCAAAGTTGTCGAACAACTTTGCAAAGTTGTCGAACAACTTTGATAGTTGTTGAACAACTTCGCAAAGTTGTCGAACAACTATCAAAGTTGTTTGACAACTTTACAAAGTTGTTGGAATGAAAATATTTTTAAAAAAAATTAAAAATTTTTTTGGTCCCTTTGAAGGACCCTCACTTAATTGGGAAACTTGTTCGACCCTTTTAATTCAAGGTCCCACTTAATAGTTGATATCAATTTTTTAAGTTTTAGGTTTTACCGCACATGCTCAAAAATAGCTAAAGGGAGAAACTGAGACATCCACGACCTTAGAATAGAATATACTTTTTTGATAAGTAACCATGAAATAGAATATTGACATACCAGTAAGACATTATTGCTGGTTGGTCCACAATGCTCTCACAACCTCCAAACGACGGAGCAATATAGGGAATCCTCAGAGCATCCACAAATTTTGCAGTAGTTAGGAGGTCTCCATCAACCTAATAAAAAAATATAGCTTTTTAATATATACTGCAAGTAGAGGGAAGTGAAAGGGATGCTTATTTGAGCAAAGATTATAGATCCATCATAAAACACAGACCTCAAAACTGACCACACCACCAAAGCCAGTCATTTGTTTCTTTGCAAGATGATATTCCGGATGACTTGGTAAGCCTGGATAATAGACATGTTTCACCTGCAACTCATTTTTTTCAGATATAACGGAACTTGCAGAAGTAGCAGAGATCTTAATGAAATGCAGGAAAAACAAGAACTATGAACTTTAATGCAACTGCTCATAGAAAAGCTAGACGTACGTCCTGCTAATAATTTTATGTTCATTAATGAGAATCATGTAGTATTCGGATGAAGTAGCTATCTGACTTAAGGTGGATTGTAGGGAGTATAACTGTACAAGTACAATAGAAAAACTTTAATGAGTTGAAAGGATATTGATCAACACTAATGAATGTTTCCTCTTCTGCCTACTGTTTCCTTGTTTCCCACCTATTTCTATTTGTGAGTGCACATGTTGTCGTTAGGGAAGACGAGCAAGCACCCCAAAGTAGCAACCATGGATGTAAATAGACAATCTTGTTAACCGATGAAGGAAAGAAAAAAAAGAATCATCCAAATGGTACAGCACAATCTACAGGTGAAAATGAGTGAGAGAAAATTCTGTCCACTCCCATAATAATGGCTGAAAACAGGAGACTGCATCTTTTTCATTAGTTGCTTTCAGTGTTATCTTCCACTTCCTTTAAAGATTAAACCAGTTTTATTTCCTAGAACTAGGTCATGATGTCAATGTTATGCTCATAAGATTGGCACCAACATCAAGTTGACATTCTTACTTTTCTCATATACATAAAATATCATTAAATCAATTAGATAATTGTGCTCTAGTCAAAGTGTGAATTTCAAATCATGACTGACAAAGTTATAAAAGCTTAGAGTACCTTGGGATGAGCCTCTAAAATCTCGGCCATCCTCAATGCAGTTGAGTTTTGTTGCTGTACACGAAGATGCAGCGTCTTCATGCCTCGGATGATAAGATATGCAGCATTCTAGTAGATGGGAAAATTGAATTAGACTTCTATAAAATACAAGCTTAAAATTTGAGTTACACTTCATACATCAGCAACAACTACACCGTAATTATCCATGTCACTCCATTTAGACCTCGGTCCAACATTAAAATTTTGGGTTATCTAAGACTCTTAACACTTAAAATTCTATATTTGGGAACAAACTAAGTCCAAATTAGCCCAATTTCAGATGGGCTGACTTGGGCTTGGCCCAAATTGACCCACCATGAAAATATGCTGATTCCAACCTGCCCAAAGCAATTCTACCTTTACCAAATTTACACACATATACAGCATAGAAAGTCGGGGCATTAAGTTAATCGGGACTTTAATTAAGAAAACTCACTGGATTGAGAGCACCACCCAGGATATGATGCAAGTTTCGGATTACTGAAACTAATTTTTCAGGACCACTAATGCAACCTGCAAGAACCTGTATGAAGTGCAGCATCACAGTCAGTCTGATGTTGCTTCATAGCCGCATAATTGCTTAATAGTTAAAACACCAGCTAATGCCACTTACATCATTGTGCCCACCAAGGAATTTTGTAGCAGAGTGCACAACAAGGTCAGCCCCTAGAGCAAGGGCCTTCTGGTTAAGAGGAGTCGCAAACGTCCCATCTATGCAAACCAAGGCTCCTTTCTCATGGCAAAGCTTTGAAACCAGCTCAATATCAACACATCTCAGGAATGGATTTGTTGGAGACTCGGTAAAGAAAAGATCCACCTGCATTGAACAAGGTGCTTGTCATTGGGAACTATATTCCATAACTCTATCTATTTAAGTTCATCATAGTTTAGTGATACACAACAAAGTGTTTGCATACTGACTTGCTTCTGATTTAATGCTAACTCCAAAGCTCCCATATCTGCTGGATCAATGACTGTGGCCTGTGGTAATGAAACACCTTCAGTATTTTTTTTCCCACTAATTCAACAATAAGAGAAACGTTATGGTTCGATTATATTAATCGCCAGAAGTTTTTGGAGAGTGTTAACTAGATTGAATTTGTAATATATGTTTCATTACTACAATAAAAAAAAACAGCTCAATTCTGAATAACATGTTTTCTCTTGTCAAGAAATATTGTAATATCTCTGGACTTCAAAATAGACTGACGAGTATCTTAAACATTTGGTTTAGTGGAAGTACCGTAATTCCCATTTTAGGCAGTATTGTCTCAATAAAAACACGGGTTTTCCTGTAGCAGTCTGTGGTTGTAACAATATGCCCACCAGCAGGAACCAAGGCCAAGAACATTACAGTACTTGCACACATTCCAGATGCTACTATCAAGGTTGATTCAGCGCCCTCAAGTGCACTGTTAGAGATACAAATACCTCATTACTAAAACAACTGGCCCTTAAATACCAAACACTTACAACTAGAGAAAATAAAAGGAAAACGCAAATAGAAAATGAAAACAAACTGATTAACCAAAGATAATGCGAACCTTATTTTCTCCTCGAGAACAACGGTAGTGGGGTTCCCATAGCGTCCATATTCAAAACTTGCACGTCTTTTCTCCTGCCAAAATATGATAAGGTGAAATTGATCATAAAGACAAATTCACCTTGCTGAAATGATGTACATAGCATTCTCTCCCACCAATTTGATGGTACACCAGTATAATATTTAAAGAAACCTGACGATTGACCAAGAAAGTGGCTAGGCTAGTGGAACTTTTCAGTGGAACTAGAGAGCAATTGTACTTTAGATTCATACAACACAAGGATCAAATAAGACAGTAAATACCTTAAAATCAATAAGGATCAAATAGGACAGTAAATACCTTAAAATCAATAAGGTCAGAAGTCTTGTTGAAGAAGTAAGCAGATGTGTTAACCACTGGGGTAGTTATGGCATCAGTAACAATACCGCGTCCCAACCTTTCACCTGCAGAAGAACAAACAACATAAGCTTTTTTCTTGATTCATACAGCCGATCTGAAAGCATAAATATTACCCGAATACTCTGAAACCCTTATTTTGACGCCACTTGCACTAGGTGAAGGTATTTATTGAAATAATCTCATTCACAAATTTCTCAATACTTACAACCATAAAGACATGTCTTTTTATTTTTATAGGTAAGACACACCTATTACGAGGATAGTTTTTCATCATTGTATTTTTTTTTTAATTCAAACTAGAGAATATCCATAAATGCACGTCTATGTTATTGAATAAAAAATTTGTTTTCTCATAAGAGGCAGCCCAAGAACCGCCATGCGTTCAGGTGAGAATATTAAAGGAACAACATTTCCTTTTTCTTCGGAAGTGGCTCAAGGGGCCCCTTCCTTATAGTCAAGTCACAAGTGGCTCTCCATTTCTAGGAAGATTGTGTCCAGGATCTCTGTCATTTTGTTGTGGTTTGTCAGAAGATGAAAAGAAAGAAAAATGAATCAATAGTGTTGAAATCCAGATCCAAGTCAGAAATGGTTGCTTGGAATGGGAAATGAAAGAACCGCCTCTTGCATTTTCCACGCCAACCCGCCATCCTTAACTTGAGTTTGGATTCTAAAAGCTGAGGCAAAAGAAAAAAGTCAAAGGGAATACACAAAACTCTTGTTTCCTCCTATTTTGGTTAAGAGCTGAGTCATTGATGTCTCTAACCAGTCTTCTTCTTCTCCACATAAACACTCACGGAAAGAAAGAGCATTAAGAAAATGTGAAGAGATCATTCCAGCTTCAGTTCAGACAAGACACCAAATTTTTCAGCTGAGACACATTCTAACCATAATATCTTGAAATTTGGCTGAGAGTGTAAAGTTGAACCTCAATTAAACTGAGAGTTATGGACTTTTTTCAGACAAACTGATAAATAAAGTTGAATACTTTTTGAGCATTCATCCAAAACGTCTATCCTATTTTAACTTGAAGCATTACAGTATTTTTATCCTCGGCTTAATTAAGCTTCAGAGTGATAAGGCCCAAAACAAATTTCATGCATGCATCCCTTCCAAGTGATCAAGCAAACTATGGGTTTAAACCATTCATTTAATCAATTGACTTCACCTCAATCCGGAACTGCTATATGTATCTCTATATCCCATCCTCTTTAATCTCTATATCGATTTAAACCATTATAAAATAAAAAAATATATATTTATCAGATCGCATGGATGATAGACTGTCCGATTTTATAATACAACGCAAATGTTAATCAGACTTTTCATAATATTATTCACGAAGCATAGCAACAGCATAATAAGAGGAAATGATAACTAACAAGACGTATGAGCTGTAAACACAAAGCATACCGGCATGAATAGCAACGCTTCCATCGGAATTCAAAAATGAAGCATATTTAACACCTGTAGAACCCTTAATCTGTACATTTTCATCATTAAAAGCCTTATTTTCCACCACTGCCGCCACCTCCTCGTCACCTGCGGTTATACCAACCGCAGTAACTGCAGCGGAAGCGGAGGCGGATGAATCGACAGCATTAGCCGCCGGAGTGAAATCAGGAACGGCGTTGTTGTTAGACCAGGAAGCCGCCACAATTTGAGCTACACCGATGTTGCTGCAATTCCTCCGAGCCTTAATGCTTAGCTGCCTCACGAAGTTTGGAGGAAATCTGAAAATCAGAGAAGACAGACCATAAACCTGAGATCGGCTACTCCCGGACTTATCCTTACCGGAGAACCGAACGCCGGCGGTGGCGTTGGGACGTGGAAGGCTGCCGGAGAAATCGGGTTCGGAGCGGCATTCAAATGACGGAAATGCCCTAGCATAACTGGACACTGCCATTGGGTTTTTGTGATGATTTTGGAATTTAGAGGGTCAAAAATGTAATTCTCCGACGGCCAATTGGCCTTGTCTTTCTCTGTGAATGGAGAAAAAAAAATGAACGGAGGCTGAGGGATTTGGCTTCCACACAAGTTTAAATAGTCGTCACAATCCTCAAGTAGTGTACTTTGTGAAATGCACGCGGTTGAGATTTGTCGCATTATTGAAAAGAAAATATTACTGTACTTGAGTGGTGGGGTCCAAAAACACTATATAGTTGATAGGTAAATGTGACCATTCATCAACTTAAAAGGTCATTTAGCCAAGCAATTTACATCTTAAATTATTAATCTGTTCAAAAATTTCTTACTTTGAAATAAGCTAAAAAGGAATCATAATTCAATTCATCTAGCTCTTACCAAATTAACATGTAGTACAAGTCCTAAATGGAATTGACATCCTTTTAATCTATTAGTCTTTATTCTTTACCTATATATTTGGCCTAAAGAATTGGCACTACGTAACTTTCTTATCTGTGTATATTCATTCCCTGAGCAAAACCCGGAGAAAGAATATCTTTCTTGTTTTGCTTATTTCGAAAGTGAAGATCCTTAAAACTACGAATTTTTTTTTTATTTTTTATTTTAATTTCGTTACTGGATATCCCTAAAGTTAGGGATCCAGTTTTATGTTATCCTTTTTATTCAGAGAATATTAATTAAAATGCTTTATATATCTCTTTGCTTATTTTCAAGTTAGATATCCCCTAAAAATATGGGTTCAAATTAGTATAAATATGGGTTCAAATTAGAATTTGTTTTCCTTATTTCACGTACTTGCAGTAGTATTAATTTTTATTATCTATAATCTATATTTATATATATTATTATATATATATATATAATATTATATATATATATATATAATATTAAAATTATATATATAATATATTAAAAGTGTTAAGGGACTTAGAAATATTATTTGAATTTTTTGTCCTTTATTTAATAAAATTATCTTTACATTACTTTTTTTAATATTTAAGAATTAAAAATTAATTAAATATATTTATGTTAAAACATTTCGTTATTAGAACTCCAAATTCCTAATATTAAGAAAACAATATAAATAGTGATTAATATTAATTTATATAGACCCTTGGAAACATTTTACACTTCATTAAAATACTCTTCTTTAGACAAAATTGTCTTTTCATTATTTTTTTAATTTGTTATTTAATTTTTTTTATTATATTAACTAGACTTTCTGGAATATATGAGACTCCTAAAATATATGGTATGAGAATTAATTAATATTTTTCTTTCTACTAAACTTTCTAAAATATATATATGGGACTCCTAAAAGAATTAATTAATATTTTCCTTTATACTGTTCAATTAGAAAAATATTCTTAAAATAGAACTCTAATAAGAAAATATTTTTATAAATTAAAATAAGACTCTATTAAGGAAATACTTCTATCAATATTTGGTGGATGCTTGATTTTCTAACCCCCAACTTCTTCACTATTTTTGTCAGTATATATATATATTCCCTATTTTCATTCAAAATCATTTTTAGGGTCAAAATTTTTGCTCAGATAAAAATTAATTTGATCAAAATTGAAGCTTTGTAATCACTATTATATTTTATTTTTATAGTTTACAAGTCGTAGATGAATGTCGGTTGACTTCGAAAAATTTCTTCTCTAAAAGTTATGTTTAATTGTATTGTTTTAATATCTTTATTATGTTATTGACACTACTATCAATAAAAGTAATGCATTATTTTCACCTTGAACTATAATCGAAATTGTTGAAACACACTCCAATTTAAAGGTAGTCCTGTTACCTGGACTAATTAAAACTGTATTTTTGGCAATCTTAAAGCCTATGTGGCACATATATGGTACACTGCGTGAATCAACATACTCAAAGTCCACGTAGGCACACGTATGCGCCACGTAGACACTTAAGATTGCCAACAATACGATTTTAATTAGTTCAGAGATAATATGACCCCTTTAAGTTGGGGAATTTCATTTATAGTTCACGATTTACTCATAAAAGTATTATCTTTAACTTCATTATTATATCATAATTTGTGTAGGACTCATTCTACATATATTATCCAATACATCTTATACTAAAATATATATGTGTATACGGACCAATGGATATTAATGCAATTTAAGGTATACATCAATTTATTAGATGAATATAGACCAATGAATAATGGTGAAAGAAAATCTATTAGGTGAAGGCAAACCAATGAATAATAATGAAAGCAAATACATACAAAATTTAGATGAATACAAGTCAAGGCGTGTATGCAAAATTCAACAAACAGTAAAATACAAATTTGCAGGTGTATACATTATAGCATACAAATTTCAACTGCATTAAAAATCAATTATGAGATGTATATAAATGTGTATGCAAAATTCAACAAACAGTAAAATACAAATTTGCAGGTGTATACATTATAACATACAAATTTCAACTGCATTAAAAATCAATAATGAGATGTATATAAACGTGTATGCAAAATTCAATAATAAAAAACCTGAAAATATCTATATTATTATGCATATAAATTTCAACTAATCAACAACTTTTTAGAAAGTTGAGGGAAAAAAACAGCTTTTTTGAAAAAAAATTAAATTATTTCATACAATATAATTAATCAAGATATAAATATCGCAGAGATTTTTGTGAATCAGTTCAAGAGATTTAGGGATTAGAATGGTTTAGGAGGAAAATAGAAAAGTTGAAGGAATAGAATTTCTGGTGGGGCGGGGGAGGGGAGGATGAAAGAAGAGAATCGACTAAAAACTTTATGAATTATTATTTTCTATTTTTATTATATGCAAAAAGTTATAAATGATCATTTTGCACCAATATTTTAATGGGTCTAATTTTTGTGACATTGATAGTTAATTATATTTTAAAAATAATTTAAATTTTTAATTATTGTGATTTATAATATCTTTTCTTCTATTCTAATTTAAGTGGCATTGATATAATTTCGAAAGTCAATCAAAATATCACGATGAAATAGCGAAGCAGGTATGTCTTAAATGACTCATAATAACTAATTAGAAATGATATAATAAATTTGCTATAAAAAATACTTGTAAAAAAATTTAAGATGTCAAGTTAATTTAAAACATCAATAGTTAATTTATCATTTTTGGCTATTTTACTTTTTTTAATTAAATATTTTTTTAATAGTTAGATGACTTATAATAATTAATTAGAGATGATATAGTAAAATTACGGTTGAAACAGCTGAAACAGTCATGTCATAATCTATTTTACTTTTTTTTTTTTTATTAAACATGATTAATTTTCTAATATGTAAGAGTCAACCAAATATCGTGGTTGAAGTAGCGAAACAAACATGTCTTAAGTGACCCATAATAACTAATTCGAAGTGATATAACAAAGTTGTTATAAAAAATACTTGTGAATTTTTTGTAAGTGGGTCTCACATAAGATGTCTAGTTAATTTAAAACATCAAGAGTTAATTTATCATTTTAAGCCTATTTTATTTTTTTATATTAAATATTTTTTTAATACTTGAATGATTTATAATAATTAATTAGGGATGATATAGTAAAATTACGGTTAAAACAATTGGAGCAGACATGTTATAAATGTTTATTTTATATTTTTATTAAATATTATTATTTTCTGAATACGTACCTGATATATAATAATTAATTAAGAGTATGTAGTAAAATCACGGAGTAAGCAGACACTTTGACGAATACGTACGGTTGAAATAACTGAAGCAGATATGTCATACATGTTTTAATTTTTTTATTAAATATCATTAATTTTTTAATACGTAAATGACATATAATAATTAATTAGGGGTGATATAACAAAATCACAGAGCAAGCAGCGATGTTGACGAACACGTACGATTCAAACAGTTGAAGCAAACATGTCATAATATTTATTTTACTTTTTTCATTAAATATTATTAATTTGTAATTCGTAAATGACATATAATAATTAATTAGGGGTGAATGGTATAATCACGGAGCAAGTAGACACGACGATGAAGATGTTTGCTATACCGCACATTTTTTATTAAATATTATTATTTTTTAAATACATAAATGACATAATTAAAGGTGATAAAATAAAATTACAAAGCAAATAAGCAGGTTAACGAAGAGGTGTCTACTTCACCGTATTTCTACACAGTAATAATAATATAATAATTACTATTCAAGAGTTTCAATGGACAGATAGTGCGTTAGAGATAGAGGAGAAAGTAGCGGGATTGGGGGTGTGGGAGTGTAGGGGGACGTGGAGGTTATATGGGATAGGGCTGCCAGTTGCATCACGAAGACTGCTAGAGAAGTGTTGGGTGTTTCAAGGGGTCGGGTAGGACAACATAAGGGGGACTGGTGGTGGAATGAAGAAGTTAAGAAGAAAGTGGAGATTAAGAAGAGGGAGTATGTTAAGTTGATTGAGAGTAAAGATGCAAAAGAGAAACAGGTGAATAGGGAGGCCTACAAAGTAGCAAGGAAGGAGGCTAAGCTAGTAGTTACGGCTGCTAAGATAGCAGTGTTTGAGAGCTTGTATGCGGGGTTAGAGGAGAAAGGCGGAAAAAGAGGTTGTATAGGCTTGCTAAGGCTAGGAAGCAGATGGATCGGGACCTCGATCAAGTAAAGTGCATTAAGGGGGAGGATGATAGAGTTTTGGCGAAGGATGTTCATATTACGAAGAGATGGTATGATATTTTCATAGGCTTTTGAACGAGGAGGGGGACAGAGACATTGAGTTAAGGGAGCTGGAGCACTCAGCGAAGAGAGGTGATTTCAGTTATTGTAGACATTTTAAGGTTGAGGAGGTCAGAGAGGCTATTGTAGGATCCGGAGGGAAAGGGCAATGGGGCCTGACGAAATTCTGGTGGATTTTTGAAAGTTTATAGTTGGGGCAGGTTTAAGGTGGTTGACTGATTTATTTAACAATATTTTCAAGACGACGAGAATACTTGAGGCTTGGAGATGGAGTACGATGATTCCGCTATATAAAAATAAGGGTGACATTCAGAGTTGCATCAATTATAGGGGTATCAAGCTGTTGAGTCATACTATGAAGATTTGGGAGAGGGTGGTTGAGCGAAGATTGAGGAAGATTATGTCCATTTCGGAGAATCAGTTTAGTTTTATGCCTGATCGCTCAATGACAAAGGCAATCCACCTGGTAAGGATATTAGTGGAGCAGTATAGGAAAAGGAAGAGGGATTTGCACATGGTGTTCATCGACCTGGAGAAAGCATATGACAAAATCCCTAGGGAGGTTCTTTGGAGATGCCTAAAGGTGAGAGGGGTCCCGGTGGCGTACATCAGAGCTATTAAGGACATGTATGAAGGATATGTATGATAGAGGGAAGACTCGGGTGAGAATGACGAGAGGTTACTCAGAGTATTTTATGATAGCGACAGGGTTGCACCAGAGTTCGACTCTTAGTATATTTCTATTTGCATTGGTGATGAATGTGTTGACGCAGAGTATTCAAGGGGAAGTGCCTTGGTTTATGTTGTTTGCGGATGATGTAGTGCTATTGATGAGATATGAGGGGGTGTGAATTGAAAATTGAAGGTTTGGAGGCAAATCCTTGAATCTAAGGGGTTCGGGTTAAGTAGGTCCAAGACGGAGTATATGGAATGCAAGTTTAGTGACTTGAGACATGAGGACGATGTGGTGGTGAGGTTTGATTCCCAGGATGTTTGTAAGAGGGATAATTTTAAGTATCTTGGGTCTATGATTCAGGGGAGTGGCGATATTGATGAGTATGTCTCTAACCGTATCAGGTTGGATGAAGTGGAGGCTCGCTTTGGGAGTGTTGTGTGATAAAAAGGTGCCTGTTAAGCTTAAAGGTAAATTTTATAGAGTGGCAGTCCATTCAACCATGTTGTATGGAGCAGAGTGTTGGCCAGTTAAGAACTCTCATATTCAAAAGGTGAAGGTGACGGAAATGAGAATGTTGCGCTAGATGTGTGGACTTACTAAAGGGGATAGAGTAAGGAATGAGATTATCTGGGAGAAAGTGGGAGTGACTTCGGTGGAGGAAAAGATGCAGGAAGGAAGACTGAGATGGTTTGAGCTTGTGATGAGGAGGGGTACGGATGTCCCAGTTTGTAGGTGTGAGAGACTAACGTTGGATGACTTCGGGAGGAGGAGAGGTAAGCCGAAGAAATACTGGAGGGAAGTGATTAGATTTCACATGGAGCAACTTCAGCTTACTGAGGACATGACCCTAGATAGAAAGGTGTGAAGGTCGCGGATAAGGGTAAAAGGTTAGGATGAGTGTGTGGGTTGTAGCAAGTTGTTAGAAGAGATCATGTATAGCCGGGTTAGTAATCCTAGGAGCCCTTAGTCAGGAGGGTTTGGATGTGGTGGGTCTCTTTGGTCTGTGAATGTATGTTACTACTAGGTGGGTGTCCAATTCCAGATGTCCTATTTCTTATCTCTTATTTTATATTGCGTTTATTTATCCTATTTTGTATTGCTCTAGTTTCTACTTTATTATGTCTTATTCCTTATTTATGTTATGTCATCCATCTTACTTCATGTTTTATTACGCTTTTATTTACTATTCTTTATCTTAAGCCGGAGGTTTATCGGAAACAACCCCTCTACTTCTTCGGAGGTAGCAATATGGACTGCGTACATTTTACCCTCCCCAGACCCCACTTTGTAGGAATAAACTGGGTTTGTTGTTGTGGTGGTGGTGGTTGTATGGCTAGTTTACCATAGTACCCCTATTAAATGGTGTTTATATTTTAATTTAAAGAAAAAGTAATTAATGCAAAGGGTAAAACATGAAAAAAAAATTTGTTTCTTCTTGATTAATGAAAAAAGACAAGTAAAATTAGAAATCAAATTAAAAAATTTGAGACGGAGGGAGTATATAATTATATCAGCTAAATATTCTCCCTCTCTCTCTCTCTCTCTATATATATATATATATATATATATATATATTTATATATATATTATGACTTCTTAGTAAAAAATTTAATCCACTTATACATACCAATCTCTTATAGTACTTGTTTGGTCAAGCTTATAAATTCAATTTATTTTGAAAAATATTTTTTAGAAATTCTTTTTTTAAAATAAAAATATAATTTATGTTTGGCCAAATAATTTTAAAATATTTTTGAGTAACAATTAATGTATGACCAAATTTTTTAAAAGTGGGTATCTTTTTCAAAATTTATTTTTAAAAAAGTGTGAAAAGCTATATTTTTTTTGCTTATAAAAATTGATGTATTATCTATATCTATATCTATTACAAAGCAGAGGACGGAGCATCAGAAAAAGCTACGTGGCATTTTTTAGGACAAGTTCTAAAGCATTGTAATAAAATCTTTATAACTACTTGGATTTAAAAATATCATGCTTTAATCTAAAAAAAAAATTACCATTTCATAAATAAAAGAATTCTAAATGAGCTACTACTACTTCATAAACATATTCCTTTAAAATATTACATGTATTTGAATACATTTGATTATTAATAGTAGTTAGGATTTTTTCAATATTGTTAGCCTACTCTAATATCAATTATACAATTATGATTAAAAAAATGACTTCTAAATCATTTCAAAATTATAAACCATATTAATCGATAATATTTGAAATATTATTAGGATTCAATTAATGTTAAAAAAACTTGAATCTATTGATAAATATTATTGAGTTGCTGAGTTGGCAAAGCTAATTGTTTATATTTAGTTGTCATCAGTTGTCAAATTAAATTTAAAAATGTCATCAATTGATACCGATAAACCTGTCAATAATAATAATTACAAAAAATACATTTTTGAGTCTTCCATTTGCTGATGTATTGTTTACACGAATAATGATAACTAAAAAATTTTGAATTTAGTTTAACTATAACTTCCTCCCTAATTTTAGAGTTGTATTGTTATGTTAACTCTTAATGCAAATCATAATTTAATCTAAATTTGAATTTGAATTTCAAATTATGTTATTCATCTTTATCTTAACTATGCAATTCAAAAACTAAATCATCATTATATATAGATAAATCGATAGTTTAAGTAACATCCCCAAAAATTACAGAGTTGCCAATATCCAGTAAAAAAATATCTACTAAAATTAACTTCATTCATGAGATATCAACTACTAAAATACAATGGAACTTAAAAGTTCGCGTAGTACGATTGTGGCATATTTCAGAAATGAAATCCCGATAAACTGTTATCATTAAAAATGCTTTTGCAAGGCGAAAAAGTATATGTAATTTATGCATATTTTATTTTAACAATTTTATTTATTTTATAATACGCCCAATTATGGATTATTATTTTTGTAGGGTGATTGTATTCAGGCATCAGTTGGAACCTCCATTTCACTAAACTTACCAAGGAAATTCAAGAACAAGCATTATATTTTATGAGAAATTTTATTGTTGTACCAAACAGGTCTAAAATCAAAACCAACAATCACACAATGAAATTGTTGTTTACCCACAGAACAAGCATACAGAAAATAGATGATCCACGATTTGATCAGACCTTCTTCAAATTTCTCCCGTTTGAAGATTTGATCAACCAAGTCGATGTTAATGAGAATAAATTATTTGGTAATTATTTTTTTCATTTATTATATAATTAGAGCGTTTCATTAACTCTATCGCATAGTATCTTTTATTTTTGAAAAGATGTCATCGGAGAGATTGTTGCTTACGAACTTGTACAGGAATACAAAAAAGGCAATAAATTCAGTGTCTTCATGAATATGAAACTACAAGATTACGAGTAAGTCGACAAGAATAATTATACGAGTTGTTAAAATAAAATTTAAAGCCATTCAGTTTTTTGTATTATTAAATTATATATTTTTCTTGAAGGAATAAAATGATTGAAGCTACTTTCTGGGGGGGATTCGTTCTTCAAATTCGTCCACACTTGGAGGGATCTATCGATAAGCCTATAATTGTGGTGATGCAATTGGTACAATCACATAAATTTAAAGGTTTCCAATTTTTCTGAACATTTGTAATATTTATATTGAATATATTTATCATGATGTTATAACAAATATACTCATAAATGCAGGTAAATATTTTGTGCGCAATTCTTGAATTGCTTCAAAATTATGAATTAATCCTCAACTGTCTGAAGTTGCTAATTTATCTCCAGATTTATATATTAGTATACTCTCCATTTCTTTTTAGTAACTTGGATAATTTATTATATGATATAGATTTTAACAAAAGGTTCAACACATACAGAATGAAAGATGTGCGTGGACACATATCCAAGAGGATTAGTCAAATATCCTCTCAAAATAACTCTTCTATTTCAGATGAGTTATCTTCTGGATCGCTTGAAGTTAAAACTATCAAGCAATTAATTGAGTGCATGAATGTAAGTAACACTATTTCATTAATAATTTATAATTTGATAGGTGACTATTTTTTTAACTATGTTATTTTTAATAAAATATAAGAAGGGAGCTTCTGTGTTGTTGCGAGCATAATATACATAGACCTTGATAAAAAGTGGTCATACCTGAGTTGCAAGGACTGTAATTGAAAGATTGAAAAATTTGACGATAAATTTTACTGTAAAACGTGTCAAGTGCTTGAAAATTCTGCAAATCACAGGTATGATAAATATCATAAACACATTTGATTACAATTGCAACATAAAATATAAAATTATAATAAAATGTGCCTTGTAGGTATAAATTATTCTTGAGAATAACAGATGACACTGACTTTATTTGTTTGTCACTTTGGGATCAACATGCCATGAAACTCATAGGAAAGACTGCTAATGAATTAATGAAAGAATCACTCAAGGTAAAAAAAAAATATATTTGAATCTTTTTATTTACCATACCAGTTCTAATAACAACATTTATTTTAGAATATTGCTGTTGTTGGTGCGCCATCATATCCATTAGAGTTGGATTATATTTTTGATAGAGAAGTTATGTTTGAAGTGGACGTCAAAAAAGATAACATCGACAAACATGATGAGGTTTACACTGTTCTTAAATTTAGTGATGATAAAGATCTCATCAAGCAATATCGTCCTCCACCAAGTAAAGATACATGCACCGTATGCTATATTTGTTACATATGAATTTCAGACAAATTGAAATTATTTTATTTATGTTAGAATTTATTACCTTGAAATATAAATTGTTGTTGATATTATTATTTTTCTTTCATAGTATCCAGAGTTCAACCATGAAAATCTTGCATCTGGAGATGATGAACTAACGGTGATATCATGCACTTATTTTATTTATATATGTATGAAAGTGTCATAAATATAACTAATTTTCACTATCTTTTTTAACTGAACTTTCAGAATTCTGTAGCTGAGAACGATGTGATTTCTATTTCAAATACCCCAGCAAAAAGAAGTATATCCGAGAGTAAATCATCTGTGGTAGAAGTTGATGATGATCCCAATGCACAACTTTCAAGCAGCAAGGTCAAAAGAATCGTAAAAAAGGAGAAAATCACATGAAATAGCTCATTGGCAGAAGACTTGAATAAGATACATTCAATTGGATGTCATATTTTCTATTTTAATTTTAACATTTGATTTAAGATACATCATTATAATTCAGGGTATGACTTGACTAAGATGTAGTAGCGAGATTTTACTAGCATTTTTCTAAACAAATAAAAGTACTATTATGCTGATCCAATAGGAAATGACGTGTTGGCGAAAAATAATTAAATTATAATTCGAAAATTTTCAATGTTTAAAAGAAAAATACCTTGATAGTTTGGAAACCCAACAACTGACTAACCACCTTTGATGATGTAGTCTTCCCTATACCCGATATACCACTCAACAGAACTGTTTTTTTAACACCAGACATTCTATTTTTTTCCTTTCCCTCAGTAGCTGCTTTTATGAAATTCTCATTCCCACTCTCTTGCCAATGCTGAATCTGTTCTGCTTGAACATGTACCATGTAGAATGTAAAGTTACTTCATGTGAGAATTTTAATTCAAAAAGTGTAGCCATTAAGAAAGAAAGTAACATAGAAGAATACCAATGACTTATTTCCTATTATGTCTAGAATAGCTTTGCGACTGTATTGATCTATATTTTTTCAGTTGCTGATCATATTTTGCTACAATAACTAATTCATATAGTTTGTTGGCACTGGAATAACTTAATAAACTCTCAATATTTCAAAGGTGAAATATGTCTCTAAGAGCAGAAATACATGGTACAGTAATCTACCTTGCTAAAAAGGTAGATTACTATTGCAGTGACAGATCTAGTGCAAAGTTCAACTTACAAAGCACCATGCTAAGTTAAAAGATGGCCTTATTAAATGATTCTCAGGCTGATAACTAGGATAACCAAAAATATGAAGTCGTCCAATAATAAACTCTTTGTACTTAACATTTTTTTCCAGGATAACCAAAGTAATATAATTTCTAAAGAGAACTAGAAAACTCAGTCACACGATCTGCTGAAGAAATAGAAGCTGCGACATCAGAAAATAAATTAATTTTTTCTATATTACGTGACCAGGTTAGAATGGATTACACTGAAACATATACTAGCTAAACACATGGGAGCTGCTGAGATAGGAGAGTACACCTTTTTATCAATATCAATGGCTTTACTGCCATCGACTTTATCTAGGTGGAAGCTGGACAAAGAATTAAAAATTAGAAAATAAGAATTTGATGAACACAATAATAGAAAAGGAAAAAAATTGAGAAACAAATTACTTTGCTAACTCAAAATGAGTTGCAGCCTTGTTGCTAAAGTACGTCACATTGTTACCATTGTGTTTAATAGCCTCTGTGTAGAAGCCAATGGCTTTCTGCCGCTGTTTCTATTAAAATTTTGGTTACCCTGTGATATTCTGTGAGAAAAAAATAGCAAGGATGATGACAATCAAAATTTAGCTATTGTAATATCTCAAGTTACTCAAAACTCGACAATGTAAGTAAATGCAATATAGGAAAGAAATAGTTAGTTATGCACAATCTGGTCTTATCAGTTACTGCAAATACATCATAATTAGAGAAAAAACAAAAGTCAATTGCATAGTGAAACATGAGAATTGAAAAAAGAATCTCAATGTATGATTCTATTATCAAAGCATATCCTCCACATTTATATTTTTTTTTATCAAGAACGATCACATATCAATTCTCTCATATCTGACAGATTATCAGAGGCACTATCAGAAGAGAATCCTGACTCTCCACTGCAGTCACAAGAAACAAATGGGAGAAATCATTATTGCATTCTTTTTCAGCAGCTTTGTGCCCGTTAGTCACTGTCCACAAATGTTGCAAGTAAACAATCGTCATTACAAGACACAAAAATTCATCGCAAGTAGAATCCACTAAACCACACCCTCACTGGACCTTCATAATCCACCACTCAGAACTAGAAGCCTCTGGAGTCGATTGTAGAATTCCCCACACAGAGACACGTAAAAATACTTTTATGTAATATTTGACAAATAAAAATCTTTAACTGATCTTTAATATTGTTCTGAATTTGAAATTTTGTAGGCATTCCATTGACTTGAATTTGATAATACATGTCATGTTCACAATACAGAAGAGACTTTACACAATCAGTTTGTTTAGCAAGGCAATTTGCAGCTTCAACAATATCATTTGAACCGTGTACACCATCCGTACCCTTAAATCAGTCAAATAGAAGCAGATAAGACATTATGTGCACAATAATTGAATTTAGTTAGTAACTTTGATAAGAAACGGAACAGGAATGCAAGGGAAGATCGTAAAGACAGCAACAATAAGTTCTTAGCTCTTACAGACAAATCTTTGCTTATAAAAAGTGTTAATCTACCTATCAACTCCTCTAAAGTTTTAACTTGGAGCATAATATCCTAAATAAGATGCAAAAAACAGAATTAAGCATATATCACTTTGATCTTTATGACCACGGTAGCAAATTTATTCAAAAAAAAGACAAATCAAACTACATGAACATTTCATCAGATTACTTGCTTTTCCTCGATATATCAAACAAGTCATAAATAGAATGAATTTAAGAATAAAGTCGTCGGTATACTTTGATCCATACCCAGGAATGACCAGACATAAGACAAGCATTGCAGTTAGTCAGATCAGTCCTATATTGAACTTTTGGTCAGTTTTCAATCTATTTTAGGATTTTTCTTCATTACCACTCCGCATTTATCATCAACGGATAAAATATGTCCCATTTCACATAATTTTTGACAACAATATGAGAAATAAGTAGGAATATGAGAAAGACTAATCATTTAACTTCGACAAATGACTACAAGATAAAGGGCCTATTTTTACTTGATGGCTATCTAAGAGAGAAATCACTAAGAAGTAATTCAATAAAAATAACAACAATTACTATGTCTCAATCACAATCCATTAGTATTTGGCTATATAAATCTTACAAGAGTGTACTATTTATTTCGCTTCATTTCAAAAATTTCATTCCAATATTCAATAGTTGAATATTTAAAAATTTGTAGAGGTTCTCTACATTTTCTATCATGTGCAAGTCTCAAACTTTAAAAATTCTAACACCGGATATAATGCAAGCATACCAACTCCAGAAAAAAATAAGTACTAAGAAGTCAATGAAAATAAAAAAATACTAAGAAACTACAGGTAAAAGTCAAATTCATAACTTAAATATCTTGTGAATTTTTTTTTACCACTCCATAGAAGCTTCCTTGTGTTAAGGAGATACTACAATATATATAATATATATATATATACACACACACACACACACACAAACACACATATGCATAAGGCAAATGAGACCTTACTGTAACATCCAAAATTATTGTTAAGCTCCAATTGATAACTTGAAACATCAACTGCAATTTGAAGAAGTGGAAAGACATTTTTTTTAAAAAAAAAAATTATTAAACCAAAGGAAAACTAGGCATACAAAAACATTGAAAAGGAATTTGTCAGTATAAAAAATAAAAAATATAAGAATAATTTCTTTACTGAAAATGTCAAAACACTCAAGATGAAATTAAATTATTCCTAAATAAAATTAAAACATAACTTTTGTCGTATATGCACAACAAAAAAAAGAGCGACTGCTCTCTCTGCCTAAGCTATTTTCTCTCTCTTCTTTCATCCAACTGACTCACAATTACTCATATGAAATTCAAATTCAGGAAGGCATACAAATGGATAATCAAGGGACAAATGAGCAAGCCTAAACAGAAAAATCCTACGAAATCAAAAATGGACTAAATGTTCATCGAATAAAATAGGTATGTATATTTATAAAGTTATATATAACCAGTAATTATAATCATATTATATTATTATATTAAAATTTCAAGTTGTTCCCTTTTTGTCTTTCTTATTTTTCAAATAATGTTATTTTCTTAACAAAGAATATTAGCCCAACATATGATGGAATAAATGTTATTGAACAACATGAAAGAGTTCCTTCGCCTCTATGTGATATAACAAATGGTTAGTTTCAATATATATAATATTGTTATATTTTTTTATATTGTTCTATCCATATAATATACTTACCTTAATTGAACATATCTATGAACAGTACCACCAGTACCCTAATTGAGAAATAAGATATATTTTCTAAACGACGATGTCAATGAACAAAGAAAATAAAATAATGTGTCAATCTCAAATATGTTGATTCATAGAACTATATGTCTTGGAACATTACAAAAGAATTCCAACAATTTGGGATTGAGTAGTGATATTCGAATATTTGAAATGCATGTAGCTGATAGAGATAAAACAAATGAACAAGTTATAGTGCCAGTTTCATTATATCAAAATTGTACAACACCAATCAGTGTACCGGTGATGAGACTTGAAAAGGTTTCTTCATCACAACCTCCCACACATTATTCAAAGTCCCTTCCTCTACGAGATTTAAACAATGGTTAGTTTTTCTTTAGGGACAAATTTTAAGTTTGTATAAATTACTATTTAGATTTATTTGAAAGATCTAGATTTTATGTTTATTTAAAAATCTTAATTCGTTAATGACAAATTTTGAAAGTTGTTTGTCCACAAAGCAGAAGAAAGGCAAAGACATATTAATTAATGAGATTACAGATTTCAGGCAAGATAGACTACCTAATTTAAATTGTGTTTCAGCTGATGATGGTAAAATTTGAGTCTTCTCACATTTTCACTATATCTATTATAAAGACATCAACATATATTTTATCATTTTCTATCTCCTGTTTGCTAAAAATAGTTTTTGTCTTTTATTAGTGGCAGATTTTGAAAGTGATTTTTCCCCAAATACAAAGCAAATGACGGATAAAGGCATTCTAGTGAATGAAATGATCAATTCAAGTATTTTTAATATGCAATGTGAAAATTTGAGATCTAATAATGTTATGACACAATAACATCCAAGTTATTTTTGTGAGTTGCTCAAATATTTCTGAATAAGAAATTTTTACTAAATTTAAGTATCAATAGACATCAAATTTATTTTTTCATTTCAATACTTAAAATTATTAATGGATAATAATTATTTATCATAGGTGCCAAAAGTCAAGATCATCTACCTGATTTAAATTGTGCTCCTTGCGATGAAGGTCAAGAAGACGAGGATGATTGTGAAGGTATGTACTTAATGTCTGAGTTAGTTATCAATTATTCTCAATATAGTACTGATAGTTAGAATTGTATCTTGATTGCCACTTAATTCATTTTCTATTAATTTTTTTAGAGGATGATGTTTGCGAAAACGTTAGTAATAAAGGTATTTACTATTTAATTTTTATATACATAAGAGTAATCAAGTAAGAATTCATAAAATAAGTAAGTTTATATGACTTTAACCTTATTTATTTTGATCATGAATAGAATACTGGGATATTGGAGATGCTACGTATGAATGTAAACATTGTGGGGCATGTTTCTAGTATGAAGAAAGATCAATAAGAAGATTAAGTCTAAATAGCCAATATTTTCTTTGTGCTGTAATCATGAAAAGATTAAGTTGCCAAAGTCAATTGAGCCTCCTCAAATTCTACGGCAATTGTTGTTTGGATCTGGTTAGTGAAAACATCTATTTTGATCTTATCATTGAAGAATATTCACATCACATATATAATTCTTCATTACCCATTTCATACATTATGCAGGTTCTAAAAGCTACCACTTTCAGATAATATTAGGACCTCTAATTCTATGTTTTCACTTACTTCTATGGGAGGAAAGGTCGATGCATTTGTCAATCAAACTCGAGGACCAAGAACATTTAGATTGTCGGGAGAGAATTATCATAAAATTGAAAGTTTATTGCCTCTTGAGGGATCTATCCCTAAGTTTGTGCATTTATACATTTATGATATAAATAATGAAGTGCAAAATAGAATTCATGTTTTAAGGTTAGTATTTTACCCTTCATGATTAATAATGTGTAGATAATATTTTACATGAAAAGAAAATTTTCGTTAATATTATAAATTTAATTCTTTACAGTTGTGGTCAAGATATAAACAAACTGCACACTGAGATCGTTAATGATCTAAAGGAAATGCTTGATTGCCACAATATTTTAGCTAAGACATTCAAAATGGTATGAGATAGATTTCAAGAAGATGAGAACTCCAATATTAGACTTAGATTAATAGAAAAAAGAGACACCGATGAAAGAAGATATAATCTGCCAACAGTTTCAGAAGTAGCTGCTTTGATAGTAGGAGATTTTAAACCATCTAGAGGTAACAGAGATATTATCATTGAAAGTCAGTCTAGATAATTATGAATCATCAATGAACTAAATGCAGTATATTTAAGCTTGTAGTATCCTTTACTTTTTGCATATGGTGAAGATGGTTATAGAGAGGATATTCATTATAATGGAGGTGATGAAACTACTCAAGGAAGGAAACATGTTAGCATTCGAGAGTATTTTTCTTACAAAATTCAAGACAGGAAGGATGAAGTTCCAACGATTCTGTCTTCCAGAAGACTATTTCAATAATTCTTGATTGATGGATATACAATGATCAAATCTTCCCGACTGGATTATATTTGATTTAATCAAAAAAGGTTGAGAACTCATATGTACAAAGGTTTAAAAGACCTATTTTTGCGTAGAGAAACTAATCTATCTTCTCAGAGAAAAAGGGCAATTTTGGGATCAAGCTTCACAGGAGGCGCACGATACATAATTCAAAATTACCAAGATGCTATAGCGATATGCAAGTGGATTGGATACCCTAATCTTTTCATCACATTT
Source organism: Capsicum baccatum var. pendulum (assembly GCA_030864225.1). NCBI lineage: Eukaryota > Viridiplantae > Streptophyta > Magnoliopsida > Solanales > Solanaceae > Capsicum > Capsicum baccatum. The sequence goes on from CM061551.1 coordinate 106,365,668, forward strand.
ACTTACAATCCAAAGTGGTCAGAGATTTGTAGATTTATAGAAAGCAGGGGCTTAAAATCTGAGGATCGTTCAGATATTTTATCCAGGGTTTTCAAAATCAAATTGTGCCACTTAAGAAAGGACTTGCAAGACAAATAAATTTTTGAAAGAGTAAAAGTAGGTGTAATCAGTTCCTTATATATATATATATATATATATATATATATATATGAATTCCTACTACTTATTCATCTAATAAGTTTCATTGATGCAATGATTTATACTGTTGAATTCCAGAAACGAGGATTGCCTTATGCTCACATCTTACTTTTTCTTCATGGGAAAAATTAATATCCTACTCCTATGTATATCGATAGAATTATTTCAGCAAAAATACCTGATGAATTCTTTGATCCTCACTATTATAAGGCAATGCAATTATTTATGATGCATGGCCCGTGTGATCCTGTAAGAAATTATTCTCCTTATATGCAGGATGGTAGATGCACAAAACACTTTCCCATGAAATCTGTTGGGACAACTACAATTGATGAAGATGGTTATCCTATTTACAAAACAAGGAAAGATCGTAGAACTATTAAGAAAAATGGTATTGACCTAGTCAACAGGTATGGGGTACCGCTTAATCGATTGGTATTACTAATGTAGAGTTCTTATATAATGAATATTTCATTAATTTTTTTGAATTTGAATTGGAAATATAATATCTTCTCAAAGATAAAATGTAATTTATTTATTTCTTATTGAGTTGAAACAGGTATGTAGTACCGCACAATCGATTTTTATTATTAAAGTATGGTTCTCACATCAATGTGGAATGGTGCAATCAATCAAGATCTATTAAGTACTTATTTAAGTACGTTAATAAGGAAAATGATCGCGTCACTACTGTTTTTCCTCAAAGTGCGAATGAGGAAGATTCATCAAATGTAGATGAAATTAACATGTATTATGATTGTCGATACATATCATCCAGTGAAGCTGCTTGGAGAATACTTGAATTTCCAATTCAATATAGGCAACCTCCAGCATAAAAACTAGCATTTCATCTTAAAAATGAACAAATTTATATTCTCTATTGATGACCCAATTGATGATGTCGCCAACAGACTAAGTGCAAGGGAATCAATGTTCTTAAGATGGTTTGAGACAAATAAAGAATTTCCTAAAGCTAGAGAATTAACTTATGCAGAAAATTTTCGCTTAAGTTTGTGTGAAAAAAAGACTCAAAGAAATTAGAGAAGAGAAAAACTTCTGCATTTTCTATCGGGATGATCTTTTTTGTTCCACCTAAAAATGGGGAGTTATATTCTCTAAGATTATTGTTGAAAGTCGTTAGAGGTGTGAAAATCTTTGAGGATCTTAATAAAGTCAACAATTATGACTACACCACTTTCAGAGATGCATGTTATGCATTTGGCTTATTAGATGATGACAAAGAGTATGTTGATGCCATAAAGAAAGCAAGTGATTGGGAAATGCTATCATATCTTAGACAATTATTTGTAATGTTGTTATTGTCTAATTCGATGTCACGTCCAGAATATGTTTGACAATTAACATGGAATTTCTTATTAGAAGACATACTTCATGAAAAAAAGTGTTGCTATCAAATCCAGGTTCAAATTTATAGTTAAGAATAACTAACATTTCGTATATATGTTGTTATGATATTTTTATATTATTACCATTAAAATTTATTGATATTTTTGTTCTTTTAAAGGCAAAGATGATGGATTGAGAAATCATTGTTTGCAAAGGTTGAAATTTTTTTGAAAGGTTGCGGAAAAAGTTTTCAAGTTTTTCCGACTATGCCAAGACCTTTTTATAACAAGCAACACGTGAACAATGTCAATAGATTAATTCATGATGATTTGTGTTATAAAAGACACTCTTTATTGGTTGAAAATCAATAATTAGTAATGAATTTGATGGCTGAACAGAAGTATAAAATAATGGCAGCAGTGAATGAAGACAAATGTGGATTATTCTTCTTATATGGTAATAGAGGAATTAGCAAGAATTTTATTTGGAAGACTTTGTATTCTGGCATACGATCTAGAGGAGATATTGTGTTAACTGTTGCATTAAGTGGCATTGCATCTCTTTTGTTACCGGGAGGTCGAACAACTAATTCACGATTTGTAATTCCTCTCAATCCAACTGAAGATGCAACATGTAATATAAAGCAAGGTATTCCTCTAGAAAATATGATTGTCAAGACAAAGTTGATTATATGGAATAAGGCGCCAATGATGCATAAGTAGTGTTTTGAAGCTCTTTATCATATTCTCTGAGATATTCTTAGGTTTAAAAACATATTTCGTCTGGATAAAACTTTTGGAGGAGAAACAGTTGTTCTAGGTGGTGACTTCAGAAAGATTTTGCCAGTCATAGCCAAAGAAACTAGGCAAGATATTGCTAATGCCACTTTAAATTCTTCAGATTTATGGAGGCATTGTCAAGTCCTAAAGCTAACAAGAAATATGAGATTGCAAGGAAATTAGTTAGGCACACATTTGAAAGAGTTAAGAAACTTTGCCAATTGAATTTTAGCAATCGGTAATGAAAACATTGGAAGCTCAATTGATGGCACTAAGACTATTCAAATCCTTGATGATATTCTCATTAATGATTGTGCAGATCTAATATCAGCAATTGTAGATAGTACATATCCTGAATTCTATAGTCACTCCAGTGATCTATATTGCCTCCAGCAAAGAGCAATTCTTGCCCCGACTCTAGACATGGTGGACTCGATCAATAAATTTATAGTATCACTTAATTATAATCCTGAAAAGACATATTTGAGTTCTGATACAGTTTGTATGTTTGATCATTCTTGTACGCCATTGGTGCATGTGTACACACCAAAATTCCTTAACAATATTAAGTGTTCTGAAATTCCAAATCACTCAATCATATTAGAGTTAGGTATACCGATAATATTATTGAGAAATATAGATCAATCAGCGGATTGTGTAATAGGACGAGGCTGATCATCACAAAACTTGGAGATCGAGGTATAGAATCTAAGGTTTTATCTGACAAAATGGCCGGTGAAAAGTGGTTATCCCAAGAATGAGTTTGACACCATCTGATGCGAGAATACCTTCCAAGTTTCAGCGAAGACAATTTTTAATTATTGTCTCATTTGTTATGACCACCAATAAAAGTCAAGGCCAATCATTGTCTCATGTTGGGTTATTTTTGAATAAATCAGTATTCACCCATGGACAATTGTATGTTGCTCTTTCACGAGTGACAATTAGGAAAGGGTTAAAGATTTCAACCTACGATGATGAAGGAAAAATAACAAACGAAGTTAAAAATATAGTGTACAAAAAGTTTTTTCGTAATTTAGTTTGAGAAATTTATAAATAAAATTTTTAGCTGTCTTTTGTTCTTATATTGTTGGGCAGTTTGTTAATAGATTTGTCATATTAATTAATTCTTATTAATCAAAATGAATATTTTATTTGCTCTTTGTCCTACATTCTTTTTTCTAAAAGCACTGTAAATTAGAAAAAAATAACAGGTTCCACAGATCAAAAGGATGGTAGTACATTGATACACTGATCGACTACAATAGTGACAACAACTACAACAGAAACAATATTACACAGTTTGACTATATCCAGTCAAAGAGCAAGAACATGGTTTTCAGTGGTGATTCAGTTCACAATTCTCAGGATTAAGCTAATGAAATTCAAGCAGTTTGATTTTTCATCACTTCATATGGCGCTAGCAATTAACAGTCAAGTAAATGCAAGTGAAAAAATCATACTCAAGAACAGAAACATAAAGGATATCTAACAAATGACTTATTTGGTTGGAAACTAGCTTGGATTTGAGGTTACCTCACTGTTGGAAGCGATTTCCATGAATGTCCTCATTCACCCAGTGATATGTGGGGTGCCAATGGGTTGTACATATATCATTAATCCTATAGTCACGAATGAACAATGTGAAGAGAGAAATCAAATAATGGTTGTTGAGTCCATATCTCAAATTTTTTTCCAGAACATGCATAATCCAAAAGTGTAATGCCCCGAAATCTCATCCCGAGATTTCACACGGTGCTTAAGGATACAAGTAGCCCCAAGCTAACCCTTTGAGCCTACTACTAAGTCTAGAAACTTACTTCAATATATTCAAATCAAAATAATAGAACTGTCATATTATGTCTAACTGAAATACAAGGAAATACTGTCTGAAAAGCAAAATAGTGAAAAGTCTAAAACATAACTGATAGTCTGACAAGCCTCCACTTGCTAAATAACTAAAGAGTCATTGGGACAGACCCCCAACTGACTCGAACTGAATTGAAACTAAATAAACCAATTACTACAAAGACTGATAATTAGGGAAAATAGGTCCTCGAACCATGAGGACTCACCAACTGCAGAAGTGTAGATGAAGGTACTCGGAGATCACTGTTGCTGCTGAGACTGAGTACCTAAACCTACATTATGAGATAATGTAGCACATAGATATATATGTGGATCAATAATTTGAGGATGTACTGAGTATATGAGTGTGTATGCAATATGTAAACAATATCATTACTCTTTATAAAACCATGCATGCTGATATAAATGACTCGCATAGCTTGAATAACTCTGAAATCTAAATCTCATAAATCAGGAATAATAAAACATATAGTATAAATCTCGCGAGTCATTATACTTAGTGCTAAAATATGTATTCTCCTCTTATTCTTAAAGCTTGTAAGCAAAAACGGAATCTTAAAACAAAAAACTTTCAAACTTATACTTTTATTTTATATTGAGGAAAATAGGACTTTGTGGACTTAAGAATTGGGAACTTTAAAACTATAAAACTTTGGAGACTTAGAGACTCTGGGAGACTGTGTGAACTTGGGAGTTTCTTCTAACTAACATAAACCATGTGAGCTGACATGGAGTCCAACATCTTACCGTCGTTGGGGAGAGCTATTCTACCCTTGCCATCGAAATAAAATCTTAATTTTAGTGATCACTATCTTAATCCACTTGGGGTAAATCATAATCCTACGGTGGCTTGTAGTTCTGGGGCATGTGACCTTGAAATCAAACCCAACTCAGTGCTAAATACTACTCCTATACTTAGGCTCAGAACTTTTAGGAAAATTCACCTTAAAATAATACAATAATGTATAATGAAAGCGAACTATGCTTCTCTTTGCTTTAAAACATAAATAATGTGGATTCCTATCTTAGCTTAGTATCAAAGATCAATCTTTCTTTAGAAATGAAGATACTTATTCGTTTAGCATACCAACAACATACTCATCATGAAACATCAAAATTCATACTTGAGTCTTTAAGCTCGTATGAATATATATATATATACATATATATATATATATATATACTCAAATGACCAAATTTCATAATAAATCTTAAATATTGACATCAATATTAGAAATACTTGGAACATCAATTTATTGTAGGGATGTGCAATTCATAGAAAAAATTCTCAAATTCAAACTTAAATAAGTGAAATAACAAGAAATTCAAGACATGAACAATTTTTAACTTCATAAACTCAAAACAAAGTAAATTGGGCATAATCCCCACTAGAAAACATAAAATTCTTTAAGAAAAATCAAATCTTTGCGCACAATAATGGAAGAACTGACATACTCAGGGATCACCCGCTAGATAAGACTGATCTCAAGGGTCACCCATTAGATAGGAATGACTCCATAATAGTTGTCTTTACCCGTGACACGATATTGACACCATTCTAGTTGGGATTAGAGGTTGGACCCCCACTAGTTCAGATTCGGGGCATGTCGGTTGGATGATTACCTCCCATAGTCTCAGTGTCAGATTTAGTCCTTAGAGTAGAACTTAGTTTAGTATTACAGAAATCAGGACTGTTAGATATAATCACTCAGCTTAGTAAAGAACTCAGATAGTTTTATAGATTCACAGATCACCCACAAGATAAGCTTGATCTCATATTCAGTCAATCATTTTCAGTATCAGCAGATTAAGAGATCACCTACTAGATAGGCTTGATCTTAGATTCAGTTAATCAAGTTTCAGATATCAGTATTAGTAGATCTAGAGATAGGCCGCTAGATAAGCCTGGTCTCAGATAACAGTACTAGTAGACAGTTATCAGTAATCCAGTTCCTAGAACTCAGTATTCAGTATTACTACGATTTCAGTTATAGTTTGTGCATTCAGGTATGTATCCTTATTCAATATACTCACATATTCAGTCAGTAATGTTCATGCATATGAACCTCTGCATATAGCCTTACCTCATCTAGCATACCAATACATTCTTGCGTACTGACGCATACTTTCCTGTGCTATGGTGTTTTATACTATAGGTTAAGACGTACAGGATCTCGAGCACCCTTAGCAGTTCAATTTTAGTAAGTAGCAGTTGATAGCAGTGAGTCCTCATTATTCGAGGATGGTTCTATTATTTTATTATATTGCATTAGCTTCAATATTTTTCAGTAGATAGAGTTAGTTGGGGAATTGTCCCATCAACTCCTTAATAAGACAATTTAGAGGTTTTCAGATTATATGTTTAGACAGTTGTGTTAGTATTCAATTTTTGTTGTATTTTAGTTTTTGAACCTTATGGAAAGTTTCCGCCAGTTTTTCCCATTTTTATAGTACATTATGTAGTGCTCAGCTACAGGTATCAGTTAAGGGTTAGCTTGTGATCTTTCGGGATTATGTGCATTGTGTAGTGTCTGGGGTACTAGACTCGGGGTGTTACAAACCTGGTATCAGAGATAGGTTCAACAATGTCCTAGGAAATCTGAAAAGCCACATCTAGTAGATTTTTATGCATGGGTGTGTTGTGCACCACATTTATGAAGAAGAGGTAATAAGATGTTTTAGGAACAGTTTTTCTTCTTTCAGTATTCATGTCGTGCGAGTAAGCATGGGATCAAGTTAAACTCTAAGTCTAATCTATTTCTTTAATTTATAGAATATGCCTCCTCGCAGAGCTAATGCCTATAAAAATGATAACCAGCCAACACAAACCGTAGGTACTTTGAATGAGAATATGTCACATACAGAGTTTCAACCAGATTTTTAGGCGCTAACCCAAGCTGTGACAACCAATATTCAGGGTAACTATCAGGATGCAACCGTACCTCAGCAAGATAGGGATTTAGCTACAGCCAGAATTAGAGATTTTTTGAGAATGAATCCGCCAGAATTCTTTGGGTCAAAGGCAGATGAGGACCCACAACTTTATCTTGATGAGGTGAAGAAGATCACCCAAGTTATGCATGTTTCTAAATAAGAGAGTATAGAATTGACATCTTATAGGCTGAAGAATATTGCTTATGATTGGGTAGTGATATGGAAGAAGAGTAGAGGGGAGAATACAGCTCCCATGACTTGGCAGGTATTTCAGGATACTTTCTTAGATAAGTTTTTCCCACTTGAGATAAGGGAATCTAAGATAGAAGAGTTCATGAACCTGAGGCAAGGCTCTATGACAGTGAAGGAGTATTATCTCAAGTTCAACTAGTTGTCTAAGTATATCCTAGATTAGATGGCTGACCCTAGATCAAGCATGAGTAAGTTTGTGATCGGTGTTTCTGGGTTGGTGGTTAAGGAGTGTAGGACGGCTATGCTCAATAGAGACATAGATCTTTCTAGATTGATGATGCACACTCAGCAGATTGAGGTAGAGAAAGCTAAGGAAAAAGAAAGAGTAAATAAGAAAGCCAGAATAGGCAGTTTTAGTTTTTATCAGCCAGGGTCTCAGGGTGGTAACCGTACACCAATATTTAGGAAGGACAGTTATGATGGGGCGCCAGGATCTAAAACCTAGAGTAGTGCAAGCGGTGTTCATACCTATTCGCTTTTTAAGGAGTGTGGCAAGAATCACCTAGGTTTGTGTAAAGCAGGTAGTGAGGTATGTTTTGGATAAGGTAATCCAGGACATAGGATGTGGGAGTGTAGAATGCTAGCTCAGAAGGGTAAAGATTTGCGTCAGCAGGGAGCCACTTTTAGTACCACTAGTGGTCAATGTCATAGTAGATTTTATGCACTCCAGACTCACCATGACCAGGGAAGTTCCCCTAACATGTGTTTGGGGATATTATAAGTCCTTTATCTTCATGATATGCATTGTTAGATCCTTTTCTCCCATTTGAGCTTAAGTTTTCAGCATGAGTTAGTTAGTAAAGCCAGAAATTCAGTTTAGCAGTCAGGAAGTCAGATTTATATAGTTTGTTTCCCATCTTTCCGCCTAGTCATGCTATCAAAAATCTCAGAAAGGTAACTATTCCAAGATAGAAAGTTCCAGTAGTTTCAAGATCATATCAGTTCATGAGACATGTATTAGTTTTGGATCCCAGATGTTTAGTTACGATCCAGTTAGTAGGTGCCTTGTGCATTGCCTCAATTTTCCCTAGTATCTCAGCCAAGTAAGCGTTCTTAGAGGAACATAGTATCCTAAGAGGGAGATACGTTATGATTCCCCGACGCTTTCATGTCTTTAGATCCATTTAGTTTTACGCTCAAATTTTCCTTACAAACTTAATATCAGTTATCATTGCATATTCAGTCATGTATTCAAGAGTTAGTTCAGTCAGATATTCATGCATTAGATATGCGTGTTTAGTAGAAGAAGCTCAGCTTATCAGTAATTTCAGTCATGCATTCATAAAGACTACTCAGTCACGTATCCATGCATCAGACATGCATATTCAGTATGAGATTTCAGTATATCAGCAGTTCCAGTTATATAGTCATGTTTCCTATGTTCACGTCCCTTAAGTAAGTTCAGTCTATCAGTATTCCCAGCGTAGTGAGTCCCATTTGAGGACAAATATTCCAAAGGGGGAGATATTGTAAGATCCCATAAATTTTTCTAGTCGTTAAAGCTCTTTAAAGCATGATTAGAGAAGCTTCATACTTATAAAATTTGGCTTAAGTGTTGGAACTTCCTAATTTCATAAGCCTTCAAACTTTGATGATTTATTTCGTGACCTTCCTGACCTCCGTTTATCAATTTTTAAGTTGATTCACAATGGGGCAAGTCAATAGTATATCTCGAGTGAGTTTTGGAATTTTTTGGATAGTTTAAGGGCATGTTTAGATGTCCAAAATAGTAGCTCAGGGCAATTAGCCTGCGCCGCCCTAGATAGTCCCCCGGGATAAGTAGGGCGCCGCCAAGGATATTCCCCCGAGCTAGGTAGGGCGCCGCCCTGGGTACTCCACCTGGGGCAAATTTTCAGCATTCTAGCCCCGAACTTTCAAGGGCAAAAGGGTCAATTTCCCACCTCTATATAAGCCTACAACACGAGATTCTGCCCTTATTTCACCAAAATATAGTTGGTTCACTCAAATACTCTCAAGAAAAAACTTAGGGTTTTTCATTGAGGATCCAAATTCAAGAGAATTCCACCATCAATCTTCGTAAAATCAAGAACTAAGGTATGCTAGATGTTGATTCTTGTTTAAATATTGACATTATTATTAGAAACACTTGAAAACATCAATTTATTGTAGGGATGTGTAATTTATAGCATAAATTCTCCAATTCAAACATATATTAGTGAAATAACAAGCAATTTCAAGACATGAACAATTTATAACTTCATAAACTCAAAACAAAGTAAATTGGCCATAATCTCCATTAGAAAACATAAAATTCTTTAAGAAAAATTAAATTTTTGGACACAAGAATGGAACAATTGTTCTTGTTCAAACCCCACCTCTCTTAGATTAGGAACTTTGGATAAACACTTGATTTTGGGACTCTATTTGTGTTTTTGATGAATGATTCTTGAAGCTCTCGATTTGGGAATTCTAATTCTTGAATCAATTTTAAAAACCGACGGTGAAATCTTGAGTTCTCTTGGATTTTGGGTAAAAACCCTAAGCTATGTTCTTGAAGATAATTATTGAAAGTGACTATATTTTGGAGTTTTGGGGATTTAATCCCGTGTTAAGGCTGAAAAGGGGGTGGAAATACCCATTTTCCTTTAATGAGTCGGAGTTGGAAAGCTGAAATTTGCCCAGCCGGACTATGCACGGCGGCGCAGGGATAATCCGCCAGGATAGGTGGGGAGTCGCCTTTCCCATTGTGTTGCCCCCAAGGTAGCGCGATAAGCAAGGCGCCGCGGGGTAATTACCCCAGCTTACTTTTTGCAAACCCAAACATGCCTTTAAGCTCGTCTAAAAATTTTAAAACTCACCCGAGATGTACTCTTGACTTGCCCCATCGTGTATCAACAAAAAAAATCAACAAATGGAGGTCGGGAATGTCGAAAAGAAAATCTTCAAATTTCGAAAGTCCTAAAATAAACTAAGTCCCAACACTTAGCCAAAATTCTTAAGTATAAGTCTTCTCTTGACTTACTCTTAAGAGATTAGACAACGAGTAACCACAAGGGTGAGACATTCTATAGATGTATAACAAGAATGAAGCCAATCCATACCCAGAATAAGATCAAAATCAACTAGGTCTAACTTTATTAAGTCTGCGAAAATGACTTATGAAAAACAATAATAGGACACTTTTTGTAAACTTGCTTAGCAACAACTGACAGAACAATAATATGACACTTTTTGTAAACTTGCTTAGCAACAACTGACTCACCTACTAGGGTAGAAACTAGGATAGGACCAGGGATATTTTCAGAGTTTATCTCAAAATTCATAGCAACCAACGGTGTCACATAATAAAAACTTAACCCAGGGTCCAACAATACATACATATCAAAATGAAAGACACAAAGCATACCAGTAACAACATCTGGTAAATCCTTCTGCTCCTGGCGAGATGGCAAAGCATAGAATCAATTCTGGCACTGATGCTAGCAGTGCTGGATGAAGCGCCCTGAGGAGAGGATGGACGGGCTAAAGGAGTTGGTGCACTGGTATCCTGAGTATGGGGTCGAATATCTTGGCTCCCCTATCTAGCATGCAGATACTCTCTAAGTTTATGGCCCAACTTTCCACAATCAAAACAACCCTTCTGTTTGGACAAGCATCCGCCGGGATGGATCCTGTCACACTTAGCACATGGGGGATAACTAGCCCTGTTACTTACACTGTTCTGAGATCTGGACATAGAAGACTTATTCCCTTGCTCTTGCCTGTTTCTAGGTGTGAAGCGCTGGCTGATAAAGGTGCTAGCATAGATGAACGAATTCAAAAATACAGGCGGTTCCTTCTATCGAATCTAGTCTGACCATACTAAAACTGCTCTGATCTAGCCCTCTTATTTTCTCTTACTTTATCTCTCTCCTTTCTCTTTTTTGCCTCAATCTACTGAGCACACATAATTAGTTTGGAATGATCCATATCCCTGTTGGGCATAACAGTCCTACACTCCTTAACCATCAATCCAGACACACCAGTCATGAACTTACACATACTAGATCTGGGTCAGCTATCAAGTCAAGAGCATACTTAGATAACTGGGTGAACTTGAGGCAATACTCATTTACTGTCATAGAGCCTTGCCTCAGGTTCATGAATTTCTTTATCTCCGCTTCCCTCATCTTAAGTGGGAAGAACTTTTCTTAGAATGCATCCTGAAACACCTGCCAAATCATAAGATCTGCATTCTCTCCTCTATTCTTCCTCTACATCACAACCCAATCATAGGCAATATCCTTCAGCCTATAGGATGCCAATTCTACACTATCTTCCTTAGACACATGCATAACTTAGGTGATCTTCTTTACCTCATCCAGATACATCTGCGGGTCCTTACCGACCTTTGACCCATAAAATTTGAGCGGGTTCATCCTCATAAAGTCACAAAGTTTGGCTGCGTCTACGTCACCACCTTGCTGACGTAAAATAGCAGCTTAATTATTGGCTTGCACAGTAGCAGTGTAAGACCCCGTAAATTTTTCTAGTCGTTAAAGCTCTTTAAAGTATGATAAGAGAAGCTTCACACTTAGAAAATTTGGCTAAGTATTGGAACTTCTTCATGTCATAAACCTTTGAACTTTGAGGATTTATTCTGTGACCTTCCCGACCTCCGTTTATAAATTTTTAAGTTGATCCATGATGGGGTAAGTTAATAGTACATCTCGGGTGAGTTTTAGAATTTTTTGGATAGCTTAAGGGCATGTTTGGATGTCCAAAATAGTAGCTCGAGGTGATTAGCTCGCGTCTCCCTAGATTGTCCCCCGAGATAAGCAGGGCGTCGCCTAAGATAGTCCCGTGGGCTAGGCAGGGCGTCGCCCTGGGTACTCCACCTGGGGCAAATTTTTAGCATTCTAGCCCCGAACTTTCAAGGGAAAATGGGTCAATTTCACACCCCTATATAAGCCTATAGCATGAGATTCAACCCTTATTTCACTAAAATATAGTTGTTTCTCTCAAATACTCTCAAGAAAGCTTAGGGTTTTCAATTGAGGATCCAAATTCAAGAGAATTCTACCGTCAATCTGCATAAAATCAAGAACTAAGGTATGTTAGATGTTGATTCTTGGGTTCCTTCCACCCAAATAAAATTCAAGAATCCTTTTCTAAATTTAAAGAATAGATATTTATGAGTTTTTATGATTTATGTGAATTGAAATTCATGTTTATGATGTTGTTGAGTTTTAATTCATGTTTTGATTACAAAGTTCCAAGCTTTGATTCTAGTATGAGGTGAATTTCATGATGTTCATAATAAACCCTATAAGAATCATGTTGATTAATGTAACCATGTTAATTAGGTGTATTGCATGTTGTATGACCAAAGTATGATCCCCATATGATAAAATACTTGTGTGAAGGAAATAGGGTCATTATAGCATGTTGTCAAGAAATCTCCAATTATGTATAAGTTCATGGATGTCAAGTGTTTGTTGAAAGGCCTTAGTGAATTAATTATGATATGTTGCATGCATTCCTATTCAATGCATTCCTTATTGAATAAGTTATAAGACAACAACATATTTTCCTATACAATTACATGTTTAATTCTTTCAAGTGCTTGAAGAGGTGCCTCATTGATTGTATTGTGAATGATAGCCTATGGCCATGTTATGTACGAGTTGTCCTGTCTTGTATTATTTATATTATCGAGTCCTGGGGGTATTTAATACCTGACAAATTAGCTGATTGTCTAGTGCCAGTGTCGGTTTTTAAGATAATATCAGTCGTGCCATGACCAATAGAACTCAGTCAGTTATAAAACTTAGAAAGACTCAGTAATCTCAGTATCAGTCTATTCCAGTTCAATATGCATTTCAGGATTCAATAGTATTCTAGTAATCAATTCAGAACTCAATAGTATTCAGCCAGTTAACATAATTCAATAGTATTTTGTCAGTCAATGGAACTCAGTGAATTACACTTAGCTCAGTTAATCAGTGCGATCAATAACAGATTCATCTCAGTCTAGTACAGTCTAAGAATCAGTTCATTATCTTTTAGTTGGGAGTATAATTCATCACCGAGTGAACCTAGGGATGGGGGATCACCCGTTAGATAGGACTGAGATCCCTAGAAGTAATCCCTAAGTTCTAAAAATACGTAGCCAGTGTAGGTATGAGATGTCACCCACTAGATAGGACTGGCATACTCAGGGATCACCCGCTAGATAGGACATATCTCAAGGGTCACCCATTAGATAGGACTGACTCCACAATAGTTATTTTTACCCGTGGCATAATATTGACACCCTTCTAGCTAGGGTTACAGGTTGGACCCCACTAGTTCAGATTTGGGGCATGTCGGTTAGATGATTACCTCCCACAGTCTCAGTTTTAGATTCAGTCTTCAGAGTAGAATTTAGTTCAGTATTACAGAAATTAGGACTTTTAGATACAGTCTCTCAGCTCAGTAAAGAACTCAGATAGTTCCATAGATTCAGAGATCACCCGCTAGATAGGCTTGATCTTATATTTAGTCAATTATTTTCAATATCAGTAGATTCAGAGATAACCTGCTAGATAGGCTTGATCTCAGATTCTGTTAATCAAGTTTAAGATATCAGAATCAGTAGATCTAGAGATAGGCCGTTAGATAGGCTTGGTCTAAGATATCAGTATTAGTAGACCTAGTTATCATTAAACCAGTTGCTAGAACTCAGTATTTAGTGTTACTATGCTTTCAGTAATAGTTTGTGCATTCATGCATGTATCCTCATTCAGTATACTCATGTATTCAGTCGGTAATGTCTATGCATATGAACCCCTGCACTTAGCCTAACCTCATCTAGCATACCAGTACATTCTTACGTACTGACTTTTACTTTTTGACTTTATGGTGTTTTATACTATAGGTTTAGACATACGAGATCTCGAGCACCCTTAGCAATTCATTTTCAATCAGCAGCGATTGATAGCAGTGAGTCCTCATGATTCAAGAATGGTTCTATTAATTCATTATATTGCATTAGCTTCAGTATTTTTTAGTAGAGGAGTTAGTTGGGGGATTATCCCATCAACTCCTTATTTAGATAGTTTAGAGGCTTTTAGACTAGATGTTCAGACAGTTGTATTAGTATTCAATTTTTGTTGTATTTCAATTTTTGAACCTTATGGAAAGTTTTTGAACCTTATGGCAAGTTTTATCCAATATTTTGTAGTTTTACAATATATTATACAATGCTCAGTTACAGGTATCAGTTAAGGGTTAACTTGTGATCCTTTGGTATTATGAGCACCATGTAGCGTTTGGGGTACCAAACTCGGGAAATTACAAACTTTGTATTGTAGCTAGGTTCAAAAATGTCCTAGTAAGTCTGAAAAGCCGCATCTAGTAGAGTCTTGTGCATGGGTGTGTTGCGCGCCACATTAATGTACAAGAGGCTATAAGATATTTTAGGAACAGTTTCCCTTCTTTAAGTATTCATGTTGTGAAAGTAAGCATGAGCTCAAGTTAAACTCTCAGTCTACTCTATTTCTTCCTTTTATTTACAGAATATGTCTCATTGCAGAGCTAATGCCCGTAGAAATGATAACCAGCCACCTCAGTCTGTAAGTCCTTTGAATAAGAATGTGTCACATGCAGAGTTTTGGGCAGCTTTTCAGGCACTAGCCCAAGCTGTGACAACCAATGTTCAGGGTAACCATCAGGATGCAGCCTTGCCTCAGCAAGATGGGGATTTAGCTGCAGCTAGAATTAGAGATTTTATGAGAATGAACCCGCTAGAATTCTTTGGATCAAAGGCAGATTAGGAACCATAACTTTATCTTGATGAGGTAAAGAAGATCACCCAAGTTATGCATGTTTCTGAATAAGAGAGTATTGAATTGACATCCTATACACTGAAGAATATTTCTTATGATTGGGTAGTGATGTGGAAGAAGAGTAGAGGGGAGAATGCATCTCCCATGACTTGGTAGGTATTTCAGGATCTATTCTTAGATAAGTTTTTCCTGCTTGAGATGCGGGAATCTAACATAGAAGAGTTCATGAACCTGAGGCAAGGCTCCTTGTTAATGAAAAAGTATTGTCTCAAGTTTAACCAGTTGTCTAATTATTTCCCAGATCAGATGGCTGACCCTAGATCAAGTATGAGTAAGTTTGTGACCTGTGTGTCTGGGTTGGTGGTTAAGGAGTGTAAGAAGACTATGCTCAATGGAGACATAGATTTTTCTAGACTGATGATACTCACTCCGTAGATTGAGGTAGAGAAATCTAAGGAAAGGGAGAGAGTAAATAAGAAAGCCGGAACAGGTAGTTTTAGTTTTTATCAGCAAGGGTCTCAGGGTGGTAACCATTCTCAGCATATTCAGAAGTTTTCAATCCCATCTCCTTCTTCAGCTAGTGTACCTGCACCAAAGTATAGGAATAACAGTTATGATGGAGCGCCAGGCTCCAAAACCTAGAGTAGTGTAAGCGGTGTTCGTACCTATCCTCTTTATAAAGAGTGTGGCAGGAATTACCTAGGTTTGTGTAGAGTGGGCAACGAGGTATGTTTGGATGTGGTAAGCCATGACACATGATATGGGAGTGTAGAGTGCTAGCTCAGAGGGGTAAATATTTGCGTCAGTAGGGATCCACTTCTAGTACCACTAGTGGTCAACGTCAGAACAGATTTTATGCACTCCAGACTCGCCATGACCAGGGATGTTTCCCTAACATAGATTCAGGTACGTTATAAGTCCTTTATCTTCATGATATGCATTGTTAGATCCTTTGCTCCCATTTGAGCTCAAGTTTTCGGCATGAGTTAGTTAGTAAAGCCAAAAAATTAGTTTAGCAGTCAGATTTGTATAGTTTGTTTCCCATCTTTCCATCTAGTCATGCTATCAAAAATCTCAGAAAGGTAACTATTCCAAGATAAAAGTCCCAATAGTTGCAAGACCATCTCAGTTCATGAGACATGCATTAGTTTGGGGTCCTAGATGTTTAGTTACGATCCAGTTCGTAGGTGCCTTGTGCATCACCTCAGTTTTCAATAGTATCTTAGTCAAGTAAGAATTTTTAGAGGGAAACAATATCCCCAGGGGATATACACTATGATTCCCCGACGCTTTCATGTCTTTAGATCCATTTAGTTTTACGCTCAGATTTTTCTTACAAATTTAATATCAGTTGTCATTGCATATTCAGTCATGCATTCAAGAGTTAGTTCAGTCAGATATTCGTGCATTAAATATGCATGTTCAGTAGAAGAAGCTCATCTTATTAGTAATTTCAGTCATGCATTCATGAAGACTACTAAGTGATGTATCCATGCATCAGATATGCATATCCAGTATGAGATTTCAGTGTATTAGTAGTTCCAGTCATATAGTCATGTTTCAGATGTTTACGTCCCTTAAGTAAGTTAAGTCTTTCAGTATTCCTAACCTAGTCAATCCCATTCGAGGACGAATATTCCCAAGGAGGAGATATTATAAGATCCTGTAAATTTTTCTAGGCGTTAAAGCTCTTTAAAGCATGATAAGAGAAGCTTCACACTTAGAAAATTTGGCTAAGTGTTGGAACTTCGTCATTTCATAAGACTTCAAAATTTGATGATTTATTTCGCGAACTTACCGAACTCCGTTTATCAATTTTTAAGTTGATTCACGATGGGTCAAGTCAATAGTACATCTTGGGTGAGTTTCCAAATTTTTTGGATAGCTTAAGGGCATGTTTGGATTTCCAAAATAGTAGCTCGAGGCGATTAGCCCGCGCCGCCCTGGATAGTCCCCCGGGATAAGTAGGGCACCGCCAAGGATATTCCCTCGGGCTAGGCAGGTCGCCGCCCTGGGTACTCTATCTGGGGCAAATTTTCAGCATTCTAGCCCCAAACTTTCAAGGGCAAAAGGGTCAATTTCCCACCTCTATATAAGCCTATAACACGAGAGTCAACCCTTATTTCACCAAAATATAGTTGTTTCTCTCAAATACTCTTAAGAACACGCTTAGGATTTTCAATTGAGGATCCAAATTTAAGAGAATTCCACCGTCAATCTTCATGATATCAAGAACTAAGGTATGCTAGATGTTGATTCTTGGGTTCCTTCCACCTAAGAAGTTTAAGAATCCTTTTCTAAATTTAAAGATTAGATATTTATTAGTTTTCATGATTTATGTGAATTGAAATTCATGTTTATGATGTTGTTGAGTTTTAATTCATGTTTTGATTACAAAGTTCCAAGCTTTGGTTCTAGTATTAGGTGAATTTCATGATGTTCAAAATAAACCCTACAAAAAGCATGTTGATTGATGTAACCATGTTAATTAGGTGTATTGGATGTTGTATGACCAAAGTATGCTCCCCATATGTTTGAAAAAATGCTTGTGTTAAGGAAATAGGGTCATTATAAGACGTTGACAAGAAATCTCCAATTATGTATTAGTTCATACATGTCAAGTGTTTGTTGAAAGGCTTTAGTGAATGAATTATGATATGTTGCATGCATTCCTATTCATGTACATTCCTTATTGAATGATTTATGGGACAACAACATGTTTCCCTATACAATTACATGTTTAATTCTTCCAAGTACTTGAAGAGATGCCTCATTGATTGTATTGTGAATGATAGCCTATGGCCATGTTATGTACGAGTTGTCCTGTCTTGTATTATTTATGTTATCGAGTCCTGGGGGTATTTAATACCCAACAATTTAGCTGATTGTCTAGATCCAGTATCGGTTTTCAAGGTAATCTCAGTCGTTCCATGATCAGTAAAACTCAGTCAATTACAAAACTTAGAAAGACTCAGTAATCTCAGTATCAGTCTATTCCAGTTCAGTATACGGTTCAGGCTTCAATAGTATTCAAGTAATCAATTCAGAACTCAATAGTATTCAACCAGTTAATAGAATTCAGTAGTATTTTATCAGTCAACAGAACTAAGTGAACTCAGCTTAGCTCAGTTAATCAATGCGATCAGTAACAGATTCAACTCAGTCTAGTACAATCTAAGAATCAGTTCATTGTCTTTCAGTTGGGAGTAGGATTCAGCATCGAACGAACCTAGGGATGGGGCCTCAGCCGTTAGATAGGACTGAGATCCCTAGAAATAATTCCTAACTTCCAGAACTACATAGCTAGCATAGGTATGAGATGTCACCCGCTAGATTGGACTGACATACTCAGGGATCACCCACTAGATATGACTGATCTCACGGGTCACCCGTTGATTGGACTGACTCCACAATAGTTATCTTTACCCGTGGCATGGTATTGACACCCTTCCAGCTAGGGTTACAGGTTGGACCCCACTAGTTCAGATTTGGGGCATGTCGATTAGATGATTACCTCCCACAGTTTCAGTTTCAGATTTAGTCTTCGAAGTAGAACTTAGTTTAGTATTACAGAAATCAGGACTATTAGATACAGTCACTGTGCTCAATAAAGAACTCAGATAGTTCCATAGATTCAGAGATCACCCGTTTGATAGGCTTGATCTCAAATTCAGTCAATCATTTTCAGTATCAACAGATTTAGAGATCACTCGCTAGATAGGCTTGATCTCATATTCAGTTAATCAAGTTTCAGACATCAGTATCAGTAGATCCAAAAATAGGCCGCTAGATTGGCCTGGTCTCAGATATCAGTACTAGTAGACCCATTTATCAGTAATCCAGTTGCTAGAACTCACTATTCAGTGTCAATACGATTTTAGTTATAGTTTGTGCATTCATGCATGTATCCTCATTTAGTATTCTCATGTATCCAGTCAGTAATGTTCATGGATATGAACCCCTGCATTTAGCCTTACCTCATCTAGCATACCAATACATTCTTACGTACTGACGCATACTTTTCTATACTATAGTGTTTTATACCATAGGTTCAGACGCACAGGATCTCGAGCACCCTTAGTAGTTCAGTTTTAGTCAGCAGCTATTTATAACAGTGAGTCTTCATCATTTAAAGATGGTTCTATTATTTTATTATATTGCATTAGCTTTGGTATTTTTCTGTAGACGGAGTTAGTTGGGGGATTGTCCCATCAACTCCTTATTCAAACAGTTTACAGGCTTTCAAACTAGATGTTCAGACATTGTATTAGTAATCAGCTTTTGTTGTATTTCAGTTTTTGAACCTTATGGCATGTTTTTTCCAGTTTTCTATATTTTTACAGTATATTATGTAGTGCTCAGTTACAGGTATCAGTTAAGGGTTAGCTTGTGGTCCTTCGAGATTATGAGCACCGTATAACATTTGGGGTACCAGACTTGGGGCATTTCAAGCAGTCCCAGCTTGGACTAACGTTTGAAAAACAGCCCGAAATTTGGCATTAAACACATTTTCATTCAGGGGATCAATAGGTTGAGATGGCTGGTTGTTATTTCTACAGGCGTTACCTCTACGGGGAGGCATTTTCTGTCATGAAAGAGCACGAGTTAATAGCAGATAGAGACAACTGTAGGCATGATGACTTTTGAGAGAAAGAGATGACTTTTCTAAAATATCCCGTAGCCTCTTGCTCATAAATGTGGCACGCTTCACATTGATGATCAAGACTCTACATAAAGTGGCTTGTCTGACTCCCTAGGACTCTCTAAACCTTAGGATTTTAAACCAAGTTTGTAACACTCCAAAATCTTATCCCGAGACGTCACACGGTGCTTAAGGCTACAAGTAGCCCCAAGCTAACCCTTTGAACCAGCTACTAAGTCTAGAAACTTACTTCAAGATATTCAAATCAAAATAATGGAATTGTCATATCATGTCTAACTGAAATACGAAAAAATACTATCTGAGAAGCAAAATAGTGAAAGTCTAAAACATAACTGATAGTCTGACAAGCCTCTACTTTCTAAATAACTAGAGAGTCATTGGGACAGACCTCCAACTGACTCGAACTGAACTAAAACAAAATAAACCAACTACTACGAAGACCGATAATCAGGAAAAACAGGTCCTCAAACCATGACGACTCACCAACTGCGAAAGTGTAGATGAAGGTACTCGAAGATCACTGTCGCTGCTGAGACTGAGCACCTGAACCTACATTATGAGATAATGTAGCACATAGACGTATATGTGGATCAATACTTTGAGGATGTACTGAGTATATGGGGGTGTATGCAATAAGTAAACAATATCATTACTCTTTATAAAATCATATATGCTGATATAAATTACTCACATAGCTTGAATAACTCTGAAATCTAAATCTCATAAATCAAGAATAATAAAACATATAGTATAAATCTCGTGAGTCATTATACTTAGTGCTAAAATCTATATTCTCTTCTTATTCTCAAAGCTTGTAAGCAAAAAGGAAATCTTAAAACAATAACTTTCAAACTTATACTTTTATCTTATATTGAGGAGAATAGGACTTTGGGGACTTAAGGACTTGGGAACTTTAAGACTATAAAACTTTGGAGACTTAGAGACTCTGGGAGACTGTGGGAACTTGGGAGTTTCTTCTAACCGACATAAACCATGTGAGCTGACATGGAGTACAACGTCTTGCCCACATTGGGGAGAGCTGTCTAACCTTGTCATCGGAATAGAACCTTAACTTTAGTGATAACTATCTTAACCCACTTAGGATAAATCATAATCCTACGGTGACTCGTAGTTCTGGGGCATGAGACCTTGGAATCAAGTCCAACTCGGTGCTAAATACTACACCCATACTTAGGCTCAGAACTTTTAGGAAAATCTACCTTAAAATAATACAATAATGTATAATGAAATCTAACTATGCTTCTCTTTGCTTTAAATCATAAACAATGTGGATTCCTATCTTATCTTAGGATCAAAGATCAATCTTTCTTTAGAAATCAAAATACTTATTCGTTTAGCATACCAACAACATACTTATCATGAAACATCAAAATTCATACTTGAGTCTTAAGCTTGTATGAATATATATATATATATATATATATATATATATATATATATATATATATATATATATATATATATATATATATATATATATATACACTCAAATGACCAAATTTCATAATAAAGCTTAAATATTGACATTAATATTAGAAAAACTTGGAAACATCACTTTATTGTAGGAATGTGCAATTCATAGCATAAATTCTCAAATTCAAACATAATTAAGTGAAATAATAAGTAATTTCAAGACATGAACAATTTATAACTTCATAAACTCAAAACAAAGTAAATTGGGCATAATCCCCATTAGAAAACATAAAATTCTTTAAGAAAAATCAAATCTTTGGGCATAAGAACGGAAGAATTGTTCTTGTTCAAATTCCACATACCTTAGATTAGGAACTTTGGATGAACACTTGCTTTTGGGACTCTATTTGTGTTTTTGATGGATGATTCT
The DNA here is from genome assembly GCA_030864225.1 of Capsicum baccatum var. pendulum. Lineage (NCBI taxonomy): Eukaryota > Viridiplantae > Streptophyta > Magnoliopsida > Solanales > Solanaceae > Capsicum > Capsicum baccatum. Next base: position 106,387,343 of record CM061551.1, read on the forward strand.
TGAAGCTCGCGGTTTGGGGATTCTAATTCTTGAATCAATTTCAAAAACTGATGGTGAAATTTTGAGTTCTCTTGAATTTTGGGTAAAAACCCTAAGCTATGTTCTTGAAGAAAATCGACGAAAGTAACTATATTTTTTAGTTTTGGGGATTTAATCCCGTGTTAAGGATGAAAAGGGGGGTGCTAAAAAGGGGGTGGAAATACCCATTTTGCCCTTAATGAGTCGGTGCTGGAAAGCTGAAATTGGCCCAGCCGGACTAGGCAGGGCGGCGCGGGGGATAATCCGCTAGGATAGGTAGGGCGCCGCCTTTCCCATCGTGTTGCCCTCCCCAGGTAACGCGATAAGCAAGGCGCCGTGGGCTAATCGCTCTGGCTTACTGTTTTGCAACCCCAAACATACCCTTAAGCACGTCTAAAAATTTTGAAATTCACCCGAGATGTACTCTTGACTTTCTCCATCGTGTATCAACAAAAAAATCAACAAACTAAGGTCGGGAAGGTTAGAAATAAAATCTTCAAAGTTCGAAGGTCCTAAAATAAACTAAGTCCCAACACTTAGCCAAAATTCTTAAGTATAAGTCTTCTCTTGACTTGCTCTAAAGAGCTTAGACAACGAGGAAAATTTGTGGGGCCTTACAAAAAGCCACTATTGGTTTGTAATAGCACAAAAGATTCTTACATATACTGTTAGCTGACAAGAAATATATTCATTGTGGCCAAAGGTGGTGGTTGTCGAATGGTGTCCCAATAAAAAAGATAATGTTTTGTTTAATTACTTGTCTGTGACCATAACATGTAGGCAAAATATTTGATACATCGGTGAAACACATGGCTTCTTTTATGATGTGCAACATACTTTTTATACTTGATGAATTATGTGACCATTTTATATAATAGCTTTGTTATGTATTTAACCCTTCATGGGACGTGCTACAACAAGAAGAATTGCTTGGGATGACACAGATCCATCTATATGTACATTCAAAAAGACCAAAACTAAATCATTCTACTGGAATAAGTTCTTTGGTGGTAAAAATAATCAACATACGCCCTAAAGACGACCTTAAGCAAATGAAAATAGAACAAATTTCACAACCCACTACAAAGAAATAATCAATGGGAGGAGGTACGAGGATAATATCTGGCTTCACTATTTTGAATATTTTTACAATTTTAAATACTTGGATCCTAAGGAAAGTAAAGGTTGGAGTCTCTAAAAGGTGGATCACTTCATGTAGTTGCACTAAGAACTTCACATAGATATCCTTTTCAACCATAGACTGAATAACAGAACTTGTATGCTGATATGACTGTTACAAGGATGGAGCTAATATTCTGTGAGGAAAAAGGGAACAAATGCTTGATACAGGTATTAGGAATACCTGAAAACTTGCAGGCTGTAAGGCTTATCTGAGCTAATAGGCAGAGGCTTATCATTTCCATTAGTGAATGGCACAAAGATACGTATAAAGAAAGAAATAAGTCTCTCCCAACATCTTTGACCAGTGATTGTTTAAGATGATCCCAAAGGTCAGACAATACAGGTGAAGTAAGCAAAATCAATTTTAAATCCTAAAACACACCTTTAACATCCAAACAAAGTTGTGCAAGTGAACAACCTTCGTTGAGAAATTATACAGTGTATATAAGTTAAAAAACTATTAAACATGAACATATCCTTTGTGTTGCACAACCTTGATATCATGTGCGGCCAAACTGTTTCTCTCTTTCCATATACTCCAAAACACATCTAAAGGTGGTCGGAGCATCCCCTGCCATTAATCTACCTGTTTCTTTCTTTATTTTTTACCTCTTATCCGCTACTTTAGGTGGGCCTTAGGAGAACTCTCTCGACACATTTACGGAAAACATCATATGAAGGATAAGTGATAATGATCTCAGGATATAAAAATAAGCTTATTTTATCATGTGTTTGGTTAGGGATTTTAGTTGGTTTTGAAATTATTTATTCTACCATTTGTTTTACAATAATGGAATAAGTTATTCAATCCTTCATACAAGACAACCCGTTACTGTGAACACATGCAAGTGTGTATATGCTCACATGGTCATGTTAGAAATGAAAATCAATATATATATATATATATATATATATATATATATATATATATATATATATATATATATATATATATATATATCACAAACTATAGAAAAATGATATTTTGCGGACTGGTTTTTAAACTAATTTTTAAAATATACTAAAATAATTAGACAATATACATATTGATATTCATAAATTAAAAATTGAAAAGACACACAACAAAAGTTCAAAAAAATCATAAGTAAACAAAAAAAATATTTATTTTATATTAATAAAAGACAAGAACTTTTTAAAATTATGGATTTGATATTATTGTTCTTCTTCTTAATGTTGTTTTATTTCATATTTTTTTTTGTATTAAATTCAATTACATGCAATTCATAATTATCTGATTTCTATATTTAATATCACATTCACATATTTAATTTTTTAGAAGAATTATAAAACAATTTTATAGATATTTTGATATGTTAAATTTATTTATTCTCTTTTAATTTTACATGAAATTTACATTTATGTATAAATTTTTTTAATTGATTTTGGGTATCACCTATAAGAGCACAAAGATGAATTATAGAATATGAGATAAGATTATATTTCGATAGTTGTGAAAGTGTTTTACTTAAATTTCAAATTATAATGATTTCAAACAGGTTAAATTATTTTGGAGTCTTCTTCTAATCTATATATCATTTATTTTATAATGCACGATAAAATTTATCTATTCTAATTTCTATATTTTGAGATAAGGGTGAAGAAAACTCAACGGCTTATGTACATAACATAAAATAATTTAATTTTAAATCAAATTACAGAAAAAGTAAAATAATTAAAATATAATAGAAAAAATGCACACTAGGGATTGGTGGTTTGGGTGGGGGGTTCAAATTAATTTTTAGAATATAATGAAGTAATTAGACAGTATCATATACATGTTACTATTTATAAATTTTACACTAAAAAAAAATACATTATTTTTTATAACCATAAATCTTTAGATTGAACAATATAACAAAGAAAAACATGAATTTTTTTTTTGAATTAAATAATTATTTTTACTCATATAAATTTTATTAGAGGTGGGGTGAAGGGGAATATTAGCAATCTATTATCTTTAAATTGTGAATAATATAAAAAAAAAAAGTGAAACATATTATTTTTTTTTCAATTACATGATTATTTTTTTCGTATAGATTTGATCGAGATATGGGGATCGGGGTGGGTTGAAAATTTGGGGGAGGGGTAAAGTTTTTAAATTTTTAATCCGAGTTAGCCCTCTCAAGCAGACAAAGAGGTGGATCATCTAATCTTGAAATAGGTGTGGTAGGGGTAAGAGATGGGTGGATAGATTTTTTTTCTTCGCATTTCATTGAGAAATAATATGATATTTAAACTTTTCTTTAATGCAATATAATTTAACATACTCAAACCGAGATATTCTAATATGAAATGCTTAAAATAATATTAAGAGCACACAGATGAATTATAGAATATGAGCATCGTGCGAATATATATATTTGTGATTTTCTTATAAAAAACTTGGTCGAACACTTTATTTTTTTAAAATAAGTATATTAAAAAAATAAATATTTTGAGAAAAATAAATTTAATCAAACACGAACATGCACATGATATACTCCTTCTCCCACGCCCTATGTCTCTCTCTTTCTTGACCTAATTATTCACACGGAGTATTAATTAATTAATAATTTCATGCACATATTTTGTTATTAGTAGCCGTTTGGTCATAAAATTTTTTCTTTTTTCGAAAAACTATTTTGCCAAATATAACTTCAACTTCAAAAAATTATGATTTTCGTGACCAAACGGAACATATCGTGTTCTAATTAGTAAATCTAAAAAAACCATGAGTTGAAAAACAAAAAGTTTTATTAATGAAAAAAATATCTCAGATGACAAATGCATTATTTGTTCTTAAGAAATTTAACCTCCTCACTGTATTTGAGGTTATGGATTACTTCCTTTCAGAATAAAATAAATATATTTATTTTAGGAGTAACGTACCTCAAATGCGCGCCGATAATTTTGTCGAACTTAAAGTCAACAGAGGCGGATCCAAGATTCGAAAGCTCCGGGTGTTACCTTATTTTGAACAATAACGTATACTCCGTACGATATTTTAGGATAGTGGAATCAATATTTAAAGATTAAACTATAATTATATATATCTAACAAGTGTTAGTATTATATGAGTGCTTGCCTAGTTGGTATTGTCAAGTGTTTTGTAAAGAAGAGGTCACGGGTTCTAGTCTTCATAGCCAACACTATATTTTTTTTTTAAGGAGAAAACAGAGAAGTGCTAAAAATATAATGCAAAGTAGGTTTTGAACCCATGTTGTTGGAGTTAAATCAAACAATTTCGACCACTTACATCACTAGTCCCTTTTGGTATTGTGGGTGCCAAGCATAATATTTATACATTAATTGATATATATACACATAAATATACAAAGTTTCATTCGAAAAGTGCGGGTGCCGTGACACCCCATACCTTCTACATAGATCCGCCCCTGAAAATCAGTAACAAATCACACAAAGAGTATTTGTTTGTAAGAAATATACAGGAGTATGAAAATTTTGATCCAGAAACTAAAGGCGGATTACTATATATTTATAGCCAAAATTTGATCCGTCGGGACAACGGCGTAGCCACATGCAACGAAGGGTGAAAAGGCGAACCTCCTTGATCCAAAAATTATACTAATACAAAGTTATATGAATGTATACATGTCAAAATTTATATTTTCTAAATATATATTAAATTTTGAACACCTTTCAGGAAATTATATTTTATACATATATATTAAATTTTGAACATCTTTAACGAAATTTTTGATTTCGCCATTATGTTGGAAAGGAAGTTTTTGTTCAGAAGGAGCAGAACCTTACTGAAATTTTATTGGAAAATTATTTCTCGAATTTTAAATATATATAATTTCACACGAATCAATAAATTAATATAAGGAAAAAGAAAATTAATTAACAAAAATAAAAAAATATATTTTATCCAAAAAAATATCAATTAATCATTTATCAAAAGCAGAGCTAGAAACAACAACGACGCAAAGAGAAACTTTCTTCTCAACTTTTTATTTGGCTAAAAGAAATGATTCTAATTTCAACACACTAGTCTTCTACAATCAATGAGGGTAAAAATTCTTAACTAAATTGAACTAAAGTTTAAAATTCCTTCCATTTTACAATTCACACGTACTCCTTAACTCCAACAATATTTTATGTCATGCCATCAAACAGTAAATACGAGGAACTTAATTGCTACAGACATAGTCATAATTGAAATGATGATTATGCATGAAAATAGTATTTATGCATATTCTGAACTTATTGCTATTTTCTTCGTCCCAAATTATTTGTTCGAAATTTTTTAATTTGATGTCTCATTTTACTTATCTTTTTTCATTAATTAAGAAGAGATAATTTTTTTTTTATATTTTACCCTTTGCATTAATTATTTTTTCTTTAAATTAAAATAAAAACATTATTCATAGGGGTACTATGGTAAACTAATCATGTTATTTATTATTTTTATTAATCAATGTGTCATTTTAATTTAAGATAAATAATTTGAGACGGAGGAAGTACTATTTTAAATGTTCTTGTATTCATTGGGGGGATTATACTATGAACAATTTTAAGTAGATCTTGTCATTCAATGTCTCCAAGCTCAAAAATTAAACCTCCAAACACACAAACGAAGTATAAATACATAAAACTGTTTTTTTTTTTTTTTTTTTAAATATAATCTATAAAGTCGTACACGTTTGGTTTGATTTATTCAAGTGTATAAAAACCAGAACTTAAAATAGTTGATCTTTTGTTCCCTTGTAAATAAAAATTGAATTATATTGAACCACAAAAACTCAAATTCACACATTTTTGGGTAGAGAGGAAGTGACTCCACATATAATATTATTGTTATTTTAAGTGTCTTTCTTTCTTGTTAATTGGTGATGTGAGACAAAATGATGATATGAAATTATATAAGATAAAATTGAAGTTTTGTTTGAACATGCAATTTAAATTTTTTAAGTTATATTTTTTTCCTTATAAATATAAAAACTGTATAAACTTTGAAAACTATCAAAATTACCTCAATTTTTCATACAATCTTATCAAAGAAGTAAAAGTTCATAACAAATGTATAATATATTATTACAAAAATATTTTTTTCTAAAAAATACAACATCTGTTGATCAAACTTTAGCTTAAAAATTAAGTAAAATTAAATATGTGATGGAAATTAGATAGCTTTGTATAAAGCTATGAAGTTTGTAATTTTAAATACAAAAAAAAAAAAAAAAACTATATTAATGAGAATAATAGTTATATGAGATATAAATAATTTAAAGATCGATAAAAGTAATAATATATGTTGAATTTTTTTTTACAAAATATAAATCTATTAGTCAATTTTTATATTAAAAAAATTTTAAATCATGATATGAAATTTCAATAACACCTTTTGAAAGATTTTGAAATTATATATTATAATATAAAATTATAAAATAAAATCACATATCCAAATATTAATTTTATCTCATAATTTCAAATTATAAATTTCATATAGCATGTCTGAACGCCTACTTTATATACTCCATTATGCTTACTAGGAGACAAAAACTGACTAGCTGGGGAGAAAGCGATGTGTTCCAACTTAACAAGGATGATACAAAGGGTATCAAGTCTTTCCGAAGGCCACAACTCTATGTTTGTTTTGTCTTGTAGTCTTTACTTGGTAATTAATTATATTGGAGCTAAATGTTAGAAATCTAGCTACTCTTTCATGAGTAATTAGATACGTTTTAGATTTGAATTCCAAAAATACAAGATATTTTAGAAGGAATATTTATTTTTTTTTAGTGAATTTCAGTAGTACCAAGCAAGTTTAAATTAATTTTTTAATATGTTTCGAATATCATATGATTAAACTAAACATAAATTGACTTAAAAAAGTGTCACTTCTCCCTATTGAGCCTGAAATATTCTTTCTGTCAACCTATTATGCCTATTTTACCTTTTCATTAAACAGTTGACTAATGATCCACTTCATTAATGACGTGACACATTTCTATTGACCAATTAATATTTAATTAAATTAATTAATTTTATCCTGTAAAAATCCAACAAAATAACCCGCCCCAACTAATAACCCACCCCAATTTCTTTAACAAAACAGAAAAATTCATTCATCCATAATATTCTGCTCATCTCCTCTCTTTTCTCCACTTCATTATCTTCTCAATCAAAAGCATCAAAAGCTTACTGTTGGAGTAACATACTTGGAGTAACAGATTTTTTCAAAGCTAAATTAAGTGTAATTTAGGCATACTTTGAATGACTGACTGATTGGGAATTTGTGCTGCTATGTTTCTTTTTTCTTTTTCATCTCAAAAGAAAATTTAATACAAAATCAATTTTGTGCAGCATGAACATCCGTTGTTTCATATATCCATATAAAATAATAATTTAGATTCAGATCATAAGAACTTGCATATCCTTTGACATATGTGATAAAGATGTCTTGAGTCTTGACATAAGATATTCTATGTCTACCTAAACTAAGTATTGGCTGAGTGAGATGGTGCTTCTTGTTGTCAATTACTTTCAGCCAATCGATTTTGTGGCACTAGTTTACTAGCATCCTTTTATTATTTGGACATAAGCTTTCTACTCATCTATATTAGTTGGAGTAGGCTACGGTAGCAAACATGGATGCATGTCGAGGCGTTAGAATAGCCATAAACTTTTATATCTAGGTTGTGTGCGTGTGAATAGAATATCATATGCAGGTAATAGGATATATACAACTAATACTCATAATTAATGTGTATATACCTGTCTGGCCTCTTGACGAAAATAATGAACATTCCTTTGGTTTTAAGGATGGATGCCATTATTGTATACATTTGACTAGCATTTACCCAGGAGTTCATGTATTGAACTAATTTTTGAAATCGATTTTTTGCTTTCCTTTCGTATGATATGATCTATCACTTTGTGGGATTACAATGGATCTGTTATTGTTATTGTTATGATGAAAATAGTACATTATCAACACTTGCACTTTGAACAACGGGAATGCTACATTAATACTGATATTTTTGAAGTTGGCATTCAAGCGACAGAACAAGTAATGGTTATCAGAACTAGACATTGACATCAGAACTAGACAAAGACAGTAATATTTTTTCCTGTCTAGTTAGGCGTTTCAGTTGAGATTCCCTTCTAGTCGAGGAAAAAATATTTCTTCCCTAATTACTTAATGTTATGTGAAGTGGGATTGAGGAAGTGTCAAGGAACTGAGAGAGAACATTATTGCTTCTACTTGCATTCTAGGGGGAATGCAGGTCAAATTAGCCATATGAACATCTGGAGGATATTTCCTAGTCTCTTATTCCTCAATTTTAGCAGAGAAGAAGCTCCGAACCTTGCCAACTAAAAAAAAACATCTTTAGAAGAAAATTCTGATGGTCCAATGTCAGCTTGCCGCTATTAGGCAAGAGGTCATCTTGTGTTTCCTCACAAACCATTTTGTAATGTATTAATCTTTTTCTTTCTCGGGACATCTTCTGGTAGATATCTTTTAAAACAAAAATTTGATCGATTTTCTCATCATATTTTTCTGCAAATTATTATCTCACTGCTAGTGACTTAATTATTTTTAAATGGGTGAAGCCATCGACATAGCCGGAGTCGCAGTAAAGAAAGAAGTTCTTGCAGATATCGTTGACGTTCAAGATATCGCTCACAGTCATGCACTCGCTCTAACTCGCATTCACCTTCGCGTTCTTAATCTAGTTCATGCTCTCTTTCTCGTTTCACTTCCCGATCTCGTTCACCTAGGTGAGTCTCAATTGTGTTTTTTACCATTTAGTTTCGATGTGCTTGATGACTTATATAACTGATATTGCAGACATGACTGGATGCATAAACCTTATCAAGATGAACTGAGTGTTAGCTGTGGGCGATATATATTACTGATGTATTGTTGTACTGATACACTTGTGCTGAAGCTGAATTTGAGTTGATGGTGTAAACTACTTTTTCTATATTTGTATTTATTGTTTTCTGTTGCTTCTGAACTCCCTAAAAGATATTTAGCGCGATAATTCAATTATTTCAGCTCCTTTTAGGATAATGTATCACATCGGCACTTGTACCTTTTACATGTTTTACCTAGTGAATTTTTCGAAGGTGAAAAAGATTTAACTATCTCCTTATAAGGGAAGAATTGGTTAAAATTAAATTGGGGGGTGGCGGGGGTGGGGGGTTAGTAGGTGGTGGAGGTGGTTTGGGGATGAGGGTTGAATAAGAACAAGATTTTGAAATATTTTTTTTTTCAAAAATGGGTGGGGGGGTCGAGTCGATTGGGGGGGGGGGGGGAGGGGAGGGGAGGGTTGAAGATTGGAGTAAGATGTGAAGTAAAATAATATAAGATGAAGAATAAAATAAGATTATATAATATCAAGTAAGATTGAAAAAAAAAATAAGTAAACCATGGGATAACATCAAATTGGTGCTTAAATGAGAAGTATGAGAAATCAACCTTAAAAAAAATATAGATAAGGAAACAAGTTGCAAGGCTACTCATTTCGAGGAAAGTCTACCAAACAAAGCGATGTGATTTTGCTTCTTGGTGTTATGGGAAAATAATTTTATAATGAAATAAAATAAGACCTCTTCTTAAACAAGGAGTCTACGTAATATAACCTAGTATATTCCCAGTGTAATGACAAAATAAAATAAAATAAGACATCTACTTAAATAAGGAGACTAAAGAAAATAACATACAATTAAATTAAGATTTTTTTTGGGTACTTGGAAAAAATTTATCAATGTCTCCTATTTTGGTCATTTTCATTTTTGATTATTTTTGTTGAAGTCGTTTTCTTGTTCTTTTTTTTTGGCCGAGTAGTCATATTATGTGGACAGATTTTTTTTGATTCAACAAAATAGAGCCTACGGCTAACCCATTTAAACTAAGAAAATGAAATAGGAGTATTATTTTAAAAAAATAAAATCAAATTAATTATCCTAGCCTACTTATTTATTTTACCACCTTGCTCATCAAACTAACATACAGGGGTTGCTCCTACGGTAACCTCCACTTTCAATCTTGAAGTTGTCAGTTTGAGTTATCAAGAAAACAAAAAAGTGGGAACTTTTAGAAAGGAGTTTAAAAAAACATTTAAAAGTAAATAACTTTAACATATTGTTTGACCAAACTTCTAATATCAATTTATTTTGAAAATTACTTTTTTCAAAATTACTTTTCAAAAAAATCCTTAGAGAACCAACATGTGTTTGGTCAATAAACTTAAAAAGTATTTTTGAGCCGTGATTAATATTTGATCAAGCTTTTTAAAATTGTATTTTCCACAAAAATGTGACTCTTTTGGTAACTAATCACTTGTATTAATCACCAAGTATGGAAACTAAGCACCACAGCTAAGCTACATACAAATTCTTGTCCAAATCAAATGTCACCAATGCAATAGATCCTACGCTAGCTATACACAAGGAGATCTACTCAAAAGGCTAGCTGTTGTAACACATCCTGTATCTTCTTAATGTCTCTAACATTACATGTGCAAGGTAATTCTCCAGCCAGGCTATCTAGACTTCTCTATGTATGATTGAATACTCTATTGTTTCTTTCTATCCACAAGGCATGAACATATTCAGTATAGACCATCTTCAAGATTCCAGAATGGATTGTCTTCCCTGTGGTACGTTTCCATTAGTTACTCTAGGTACCCTTCTCTCCAACCATTGTAAGATCCTTCCCCACAAGATCTAAGCATAGGAGCAATGTTGGAACAAATGCTCATTTTTTTAAATAGCATTACCACACATCACACATTATTCAACATTAACATTACGACCCCACTTTGAGAGACGATCCACTGTGTTTAGATGCCCATGTAGGTCCACCTAAAGAGTGAATCTAGCTTTTGATCGAGTTTGATCATGAGCCATCAAGTGTTTCCAGGGGACACGAGGGTGATTGCCCAAGAGTTGTAAATACATAAACTGGATCCTGTTTTGTACAACTTTGGGACTTCTCTAGATAAGTTGTAACGTATACTTCTTGCATCAAAATTTTTCTTACCATCCAACTAGATTATCGGAGGGTGGCATGTCATCAATCTGTAGATCCTTCACATAATAGCCATGGATCCGTCAGATCCACAACCTATCCTTTTTACTAGCCAGATCCCAACACAATTTTGTATTCGCTGCCTTGTTCTAAAGTTTGAGATTAAAAATATGCAATACTCCTGTAGCAACTGGTAGGCACATACTAATGTCTACTCCATGCTACTAATGTTTTTGTTGTAATTTCATTTTCCGTTGACCATATATAGCTTCGACAGTATGCCTCAATAACCTTAGTCACTTTGGCAGGTAAAGGGAATATTTGAGCCTAATACGCTTGAAAGTTGAATCCCATGTTGGGTTTTAAGAGCTGTGAATGGAAAATAAATAGGTGTATTTTTCGAAAAGACATCAAGAGAAAGGATGCAATTTGAGTAGGCATCTTTTTGGATTGAATGATTATGACCTTTACAATGGGTTGTGACTTTTTCGAAGAGTTGCACTTTTATGAATGAGTGCACCTTTCTTCTTCTTCCTCCTGTTCCTCTTCCTCTTCTTCTTATTCTTCTTCTTCCTCTTCTTCTTCCTCCTCTTCCTCTTCCTCCTCCTCCTCCTCCTCCTCTTCTTTCTCTTCCTCCTCCTCATCCTCCTCCTCTTCTTCCTCCTCTTCCTCTTCTTCTTCTTCTTCTTCTTCTTCTTCTTCCTCCTCCTCCCTCTTCCTCTTCCTCCTGTTCCTGTTCCTCTTCCTCTTCTTCTTCTTCTTCTTCTTCCTCCTCCTCTTCCTCTTCCTTTTCCTCTTCCTCCTCTTCCTCTTCTTCTTCCTCTTCTTCTTCCTCCTCTTCTTCTTCTTCTTCTTCCTCTTCCTCTTCTTCTTCCTCTTTTTCTTCCTCTTCTTCTTCCCCTTCTTCTTCTTCTTTTTCTTCTTCTTTCTCCTCTTCTTCTTCCTCCCCTTCCTCTTCCTATTCTTCTTCTTCTTCTTCTTCTTCTTCTTCTTCTTCTTCCTCTTTCTCTTTCTCTTCCTCTTCTTCTTTCCCTTCCTCTTCCTCTTTCTCTTCTTCCTCTCTCTCTTCTTCTTCTTCTTCTTCCTCTTCCTCTTCTTTCTCTTCCCCTTCTTCCTTTTTCTCTTCTTCCTCTTCCTCTTCCTTTTCCTCTTCTTTTTCTTTCTCTTCTTCCTCTTCTTCCTCTTCTTCTTCTTCTTCTTCTTCTTCTTCTTCTTCTTCTTCTTCGTCATCTTTCTCTTCTTCCTCTTCCTCTTTTCTTCCTCTTCCTCCTCTCCTTCCTTTTTATTCTCTTCTTCTTTTTTCTTTTTCTTTTTCCTCTTCTTCTTCTTCTTCTTCTTCTTCTTCTTTCTCTTTCTATTCTTTCTCTTCCTCTTCTTCACCTATCAGAATCGGAACAGACCAATTACTATATCCACCTATCATCGCTGGCATAACCATAAAAAAGATCATTAAAAAAGAGTGAGCCATTATTAAAACATTATAAAGTTGATGATTCCCAGCAAGAATTTGATCGCCGGGTCGTGCTAATTTCGTACGAATCAGTACTGAGAAGCATGTGCCCATCACTCCAGCAATGGCATCGGAGATGAAATAAAAAGTCCCTATATCCTTGTGGTTAGTGGTGAACAACCATCGGACTGGATTTGTCATAAAATTGAGATTATTTTATTTCCTTCCTCTTCTTCTTCTTCTTTCGCGTGATCATCATATCGTTAAGTGTGTTCGAAGTTTCTAAAAATTTGAGGTACCGCTATTTTCAAAAAAAAAATCATTTTATCCTGGGAGGAAAGATTCCATAACCTCGGGTACTTGAGGGGAATAAATTCCTTACGGACACACTGTGTATTCGGTGGACTTGATTCTACAATTTTCTGCTTCATCTCCTTCTTAAAGTTGATAAATACTTCATTTGGATAGTTCATTTGATTATTCATTTGGACTTGTGTTTGAAGTTGTTGTAACTTCATTGTAGTTCTTGAAAGTTGTTCTTGAACTTAGTATTGAAGTTTGGATTGAACATACAGATGTTTGTACTTGGAACAACATCCCAAACACTATTGTTTTGACTACCTGTTCCTGCATAGAATAATTTTTTAGCAATCCAGGAGGTGATCTTTGCATTTATTTTCTCAATAAAGTATTGCCATTGTAGAATGTGTAGCTTTTTTGTATCCCGTGGAATTCCTAAATACTTGAGTGGAAGTTTTCCACATATTATTCCTAATCTCTATATAATGTAAGCATTTTCTTCACTCTATACACCCTCCAAATAGATATTACTTATGCTCATATTTGTCTTTTAATCTTCAACTGGTGATACTCGATCTCAATAAATTTTGAAAAATACTGAAGCACACTAAAGCTGGTCAAAAAGATTATTAATGCCAGAAAAAGAATACTTGTTCTTAATCGTCACTTTGTTCAACTACCTATAATTAATATAGATCCACATAGAAGCATCTTTTTTCTTCACAAACAAGATAAGAGCACCCAAAGAGATACACTAGGTCTAATAAAGATTTTACTTAACAAATCCTTCAGCTGTTTCCTTAATTCTTTAAACTCAGCCGGGACCATCCCATAGGAAATGATGAAAATGGAATTGGTGTCAACTTCACATCAATAGCAAAATCAATATCACAATCCGGAGGCATATCGGACAAATCCATAGTTAGCACATACATAAACTCACAAACAACCCTAATAAAATCCACGAAACGCAGTGAGGCAACACTAGTATCACAGACATAGTCCAAATAAGACAAACACCCTCTCTCTATCATGTGATGAGCACGTAAAAAAGATACAAATCCTTTCAGACCCGAATTAAATGCACCATTCCAAGCTAACCTTGGCACATTCAGTATAGCTAAGGTCACGATCTTGGCATAACAATCCAAAATATCATGATATGGAGCTAACCAATCCATACCCAAAATAACATCAAAATCATCCATAAATAGGTTAATCAAGTCTAACCAAATCCCATGGCCTGCAAAGGTAACCACCCAAGATCGGTACTCCCAGTCCACTACTAAAGAATCTTCTATAGGGTAAAAACATGAAGAAACATATCTAGGGGCTCACATGCAACATAAAAACCTGAAGAAAAATATGTATTCACATGGGAGAATGTAGACCAAGATCAAATAACACGAAAGCAAATATATGGAAAACTGGGACGATACCTGTAATAACTACATCAGAAGCCTCTGCCTAAGGTCTCCCACATATAGCATAACACTGGCCACGTCTGCTCTTGGACTAAGTAACCCTGCAACCACCACCACGAGATTCCATACCTCTACCTCTAGCACCATTCCTACAACTTTGTAAACCATTTCTCACTGCAAAATTCAAAGTAGGGAAAAACTAAAGTTGAGAATCCTACTGAGTGGGTCCATACATACTTGGGAAAAATCATTTGTCCAGATGGCTAACCTCATCATATACAAAGCACCCTCTATGGATGATTCAATTTGAGGTGGCATAGATAAACTAGGACGACCATCTTCGCTCGAAAAACTAAAATTGGAATCTTCACTAGCATGACCGGATGCCTTTCTATATGAAGTTACAGAACTTAAAGGTCTACCACCTGAAACTTGTAAAACGGCTTAAACCGGTCTATCATGATAACTATGGGAACTTTTACTCAATAAATCTTTGCTATAGAGGCGCGACTACTAAACTCGCCCTGATGGTGCACCGTCTTGGTTTCTCCCTGAGTATCCTGAGTAATAAACTTGGTCAACTCGGCATGCTCAATAATACTCTATAAGAAAGGCTCTAAAATAACCATCTGGGTAGTAGCCAACTACTATAGACCCTCTAATCCTTTCAGAAACTTACGAATACTATCTGACTCAGAAGAAATGCTGGCGGTTGAATACCTGAATAGAGTATGGAAATATGCCTCATACTAGAAATAGACATGGAGCCATACTCCAAATGATAAAACTCATCATACATCTAATATCTCAAGTTATACGACACAAACTTCTCCAAGAAGGCCTAAAAAATTAGGCTCAAGTTATAGCAGGCGAATTCAAATATCTACAACTAGATAAAATCTCCACCAATTCCTAGCTATATCTATCAAATGATAGGTAGTATAAGCTACTCCATAAGACTCAAGGGATCTAAGATTATGTAACTTCTCTTGGCATTCAATTAGAAAATCATAGGCATCCTTACCAATTGCTCCACTATACTTGAGAGGAGCCAAATGGATAAAACTCTTCTAATTATAAAGAGATATCACTGTTTATGAATTAACTGGACGATAGTGTAACACCCCGAATCTATACCCCAGATGCCACACGGTGCTCATAATCCTGAAGGATCACAAGCTAACCCATGATTGGTACCTGTTGTAATCACTAAATAATAATACTGAATTAAATACAGAAAATAAGTTAAATTACCATAAGGTTCAAAATATGAAATGATAATAAAGAATATCAACTGTAACAATGATTTGCAAAACTAAATACTGTCGAAAAATCTAGTCTGAGAAGCCTCTAACTGAACTATCTGATAGTTGAGTGATGGGATAAGCCCCCCAACTAACTCCTAATACTGAATATACTGAATACTAAAATAATATTATTGTCCTCAAACTATGAGGACTCACCCCTAAATCTGCTGTTGATAGTCTAGCTGCTAAGTATGGTCAGGAGCCCATGCATCAGAATCTATGATATAAGACATCATAGCATAAAAGAAAGGTATGCGTCAGTACTTTGAATGTACTGGTATGCTAGATGAGGTAAGGCTGAATGTAAGGGTTCATATGCATGAACAATAACTGACTGAATGTTGTAGAGTAACTGAATATGAACATACATGGATAACTAAAACTACTGTAAATACTGAATACGCAACACTGTGCATATATGTATATACTGTATCTGAGCTTTTACCAAAGATGAGTACTAATTTCTGATAACTGAGTAATTGAATTACTGATATTGATTGACTGTGTCTGACAGTCCTGATTCTGTAGAATTGAACTGAGTTCTAACTAAGACTAAAACTGAAACTGTGGGAAGTAATCATATAACCGACATGCCCCTCTATGAATGGATTGGGTGTAATACCCCGTACTTTTACCTAGCTTAAATTCGTCCTAAAAAATATTAAAAACTTATTTCAAAGATGAATTAACTTTTATACATGTGGTATTTTTAAGATTTTCACCTTTTTTCATATGGAAAATTCAATAAGCTTTCCATCGATACCAAATTCTCCCAAATCCAACACCCGGGTGAAGAGTTAGAGCCATTTTAGTAAGACAGTGTCCCACCTGAGCCATCAGCGCATCACGAGGCAGGTCAAAATGAAAATCGTCAAAATCCAGTGAGCCTTCACGATTATGGAGCATCGTGCCAGAGCTCAAATTCAAAATTATTCTTTTTCTAGTGTCTCAACGTGATTTCCAGTGACACGACGCAATAGCTCCATGTCGCGCCAGCCTGCCAAAGCAAGAAATTTTCTCAGAAATAAAATACGTGTCCAAGGGTTAAAAGTGTAAATTTATCAACCCTATATAAACCTAATAACACGTGATTCAGCTATATTTTATCCAAAATATAGGGTTTCTCTCAAGTTTCTCTCAAGAACAAGCTAGGATTTTCAATTGGGAATTCAAATCCAAGACCTAAATTCAAGAATCTCTCTGTCAATATTTATAGAATCAAGAACTAAGGTATGCACAGTGTTGATTCATGGACTCCTTTCGTCCATGAAGCTCAAGAACCCTATTTTAAACTATATGTCATGATGTTCTTATTTTGAATTGATTATTTTCATATTGTTATTGTTGTATGATGCCCAAGATTGCATCCTTATCATGTTTTCATGAAACTATGTTAGTATAGGGTTGAAATTCATGCAATTGAGTTAAATTGTGGAACCATGTTGAATTAAATTAATGATCATACCTATGCCCTAAGTGTGCATGCAAGGTCTTTGATAATATGCCCTAATGAATGAATGATGATCAAGTACTTAGTTTTCATGTGTCAAGATCATGTCATGCCTCTTAAGTTATGTTATACCTACTTGATTAAGATGATTCCCATGCAAAACCTATGCATTGTGATTGCTTGAACTGAAGAGTGCCACGATAATCAGTAAGGGAAGACGATTCCCGATCCGTTCCTATCTTAGTGCAAAGTTTCATACTATAGTCACCATGATATTTACGCATGCTACCCGTCCCACTTCGATGAATACAACTTATAACCATATACTTCTAACAGAGTAGTGTGTGTTCCAATTTCCTAGTATAGGAATTTTGGTTCACTTAGTGTCACGAATCATGTCCCATGAAACACAGAAATTCCAGACTCAGCTCATGCAACTCATGACTCATGTACTTATGTCAAGATTTACAGTATGCTTAGCCCATATGACTCACGTTCCACTTCTAGTGAGCAACCAAACTCAGTAGTGTCATGTACACCCTTAACTTAAAGCCCTTGATAAATCCATGATTTTGGTATTCTATTCCTCAGGCCTCAGTTAAGTGTCAAATTTGATATATCCCTAGCGTATGTCAATTTTCCATAAGAAATCATCACAACTCAGTTACGGTTTTAGTGTTCAGTTTTAGTAATCAATATTCAGTCCCAAAATCAAATACTTCAGCACCAGTCTAAACCTCAGTTATCAGAAATCAACATTTAGTCTCAATTACCGTCTTAGCTACAATCCCGTCCCAGTCCTAGTTCAGCCAGATCAGAAACTCAGTTTTCTTCTAGGATTACCCGACCATAGCATATAGCTATCAGTTACTCAGTTATTAGTATTTCAGTACCTCAGTTACAGAATATTTTTAAATTATGTCATACGCTTGGTCTCGTAATTTCAAGTAACATAGTTTTCATAAATCCCTACCCAGTTACCTCATGTCACTCAATCAGTCCTTACCTCCTATGCATAATACTCTACAGCCTCAGGCTAGTCATTCAGACTAAGTACAGTTCAGTCTTATATGCCAGCGTTCATCTATAAGTTATTCAGTTAATCAGATAAGTTAGTATGTTTAGGCATTCGTGCTCAGCGCTCATACAAATATTTTTAGTAGTCTTAGGTAAAGAAGAAGTGCTTCAGTTAAGTATAAGTTTTCAGTATGATTTAAATCAATCAGCCAGTAATCCAGTTTAGAAATTAGGCATCAAGTTCGTATGGTGTGGTTTCCCATCTTTCCACTTATTCCTACTATCATAAATCTCAGGAATGTAACTATTCCAAGATATAAAGTCCAGTAGTTAGGAGATCAGCTCAGTTCATGTATTATGCCTTAGTTTCAGATCCCATATATTCAGTCACGATTTAGTTCATAGGTGCCTTGTGCATCGTCCCAGTTTTCCTCAGTACCATAGTCAAGTCAGTATTTTTCTAGGGATATAGTGTCCCAAGGGAGAGATACATTATGAACCCACAAACGTTCATGAAAAAAACATCCCATTCTTTCTTCACGTAACAAATCCAGTTTGGAGTAGTGGGTACCCATAGGTTGACCCTCTATCTCCAATCTCGGTCGTATGCCATGTGTTCAAGGTACTCAGTTCAGATCATGATATTCAGCTCATGTATCATGTTCCAGACCTAGTTACGTTCTCATCTTTCTCCTCATGCATATTTAGTCATTAAGCTCAGGCTTAGCCCAAGGTAATAGCTTTTCTTAAGCTTATCCAGTTTCATGTTCAGATTTCAGTTACAAATGTAGTATTCAGTTCCATACTCAGTTTTCATTTCAAACTTGGTATCTTTACCCTTACAAGTTCAGTCACATGTTTATGAGTCAGTTCAGTCATGTATTCACATATCAGATATGCGTGATCATCTTATCTATAATCCCAGTCATGCATTCATGCATCTGCTCAGTAATAAAATCATGCATCTGATATGCATGCACAGTATGAATCTCGGTAATGTCAGTCATGTAGTTATGTTTATGTTGTTCATGTTCAGAATGTACTTTAGCTTATCATTTCTCCCATCTTAGTCAGTCTCATTCGAGGACGAATGTTCTCAAGGGGGAGATATTGTAATACCCCGTACTTCTACCTAGCTTAAATTCATCCTAAAAATATCAAAGACTTGTTTCAAAGATGAATTCACTTTTATAAAAGTGGTATTTTCAAGATTTTCACTTTTTGTCATGTGGAAAATTCAATAAGCTTTCCATCGATACCAAATTCGCCCAAATCCGACACCCGGGTGAAGAGTTAGAGTCATTTTAGTAAGACAGTATCCCACCTGAGCCATCAGCGCATTGCGGAGTAGGTCAAAATGGAAATCATCAAAATCTAGTGAGCCTCTACGATTATGGCACGTCGCACCAGGGCTCAAATTTAGAATCATCTTTTTTTCAGTGTCTCAATGCAATTTCACTGCGTCGTGCCGTCATCCCAGTTTCCAATTATCAATTTCCAGTGACACGGCGCGATAGCACCACGTTGCGCTAGCCTGCCAAATCGAGAAATTTTCTCAAAAATAAAATATGCGTCCAAGGGTTAAAAGGGTCAATTTCTCAACCTTATACAAACCAAATAACACGCGATTCAGCCATATTTTATCCAAAATATATGGTTTCTCTCAAGTTTCTCTCAAGAACAAGCTAGGTTTTTTAATTGGAGATTCAAATCCAAGACCCAAATTTAAGAATCTCTCCATCAATCTTCATAGAATCAAGAACTAAGGTATGTACAATGTTGATTCATGGACTCCTTTCGTCCATGAAGCTCAAGAACCCTATTTTGAACTATATGTCATGATGTTCTTGTTTTGAATTGATTATGTTTATGTTGTTATTGTTGTATGATTGCCAATATTGAATCCTTATCATGTTTTCATGAAACTATGTTAGCATAGGGTTGAAATTCATGTAATTGAGTTAAATTGTGGAACCATGCTGAATTAAATTGATGATCATACCTATGCCCTAAGTGTACATGCAAGGTGTTTGATAATATACCACAATGAATGAATGATGATCAAGTACTTAGTTTCCATGTGTCAAGATCATGTCATGCCTCTTAAGTTATGCTATACCTACTTGATTAAGATGATTCCCATGCAAAACCTAAGCATTGTGATTGCTTGATGAGATGTTCATAAGATTAGAAGTATGAAATTATGCCATGTTTATACACATTACTATCCATGTACAACATTATGATGATCATGTGCTTCATGAAATCCTCAACTATGAAATTATGAATTGTTGATATTGGTCATGTGATAAAAAATGTCAAGCCTTGTCAGTTTCATTCTATCGAGTCCTGGGGGTACTTGTACCTGATAATTTAGCTGTGTGCCTAGAGCCATGTCATATTTTCATGATAATCTCAGTCAAGCCATGATCAGAGAATTTAGTCAGTTTCATGACTCTGGAAAACTTAGTAAATTCATTATCAGTCTAGTCTTATTCAGTAATCTCAGTCAGTTATCAGATTTTAGTAGTATTTCGTCAGTCAACGAAATTTAATGAACTCAATTTAGCTCTGATAAACAATACCTTTAGTATCAGTTCAGTTCGATTAATCAGTTCAGTATCTATTCAGTTGGGAGTAGAATTCAGCATCGAGTAAACTCAAGGATGTTGACTCACTTGTTATTCAGAGGAGGGTGTGATCCTTAGAACAATCCTTGCATTACAGAACTACATAGCTAGCATAGGTTAAGATGTACCCCTATGCATTAGGCTATTAATACATCTCGTTTGGGGTTATTCCTACAGGAGGGTTGACAGAAGAGCTTTCTATCAGAGAGGGTTACCTCACAGCTTGTCTTTACCCATGGCACGGTACTGACAACCTTCCAGCTGGGGTTATAGGTTGGACCCCACCAGTCAGTTCTGGGGTATGTCGATTAGATGATTACCTTCCACAGTCTCAGTCTTCAGTCTCAGTCTTAGTAATAGAACTCAGATAGTTCTACAGATTTCAGGACTACAAATACAATCACTTAGTACAGTACAAAACTCAGCTAGTTCCATCAGAACTTAGGCTGTCAGATACAGTCGCTCAATATTAGTATACTGGTTATACAAAACTAATGTTATCAATATTCAGACTCAGGACTGTCAGATACAGTAAATTAGATCAATTCTTCATAATCAGAACTATCAAAAATAAATATTCAGATATCTATATCAGTAAACTCAGTTGTTAGCTTACTAGTAATACTGTTAATCTGTATTCCAGTAACAGTAAACTCAGATATCAGTAAATCCTTGTTATCATTAGACTCAGTAGTCAGAACTCAGTATTCAGTCCTATCAAAATCTCAATTACTGTTACGTATTCCTACATGTATTCTCACATTTATATTATTCAATTAGTTAGTATTGTTCATGCATATAAACCCTTTACATTCAGCCTACCTCACTTGCATACCAGTACATTCAAAGTACTGACGCATTTGTGCTATGGTGTTTTATACCATAGATTTAGAAGCACAAGCTCCCGAGCATCCTTAGTACATCAGACGTTCAACAACCAGACTAACAGTGAGTCCTCATCATTCGAAGATTGGATGATTATTTTCTAACTTTGTTATTTCAGTAGTTTAGAGTTAGTTGGGGACATGTCCCATCAACTCCACAGTTTTCAGACAGTTTAAAGGCTTTCAGACTACAACATGTTTCATATAGTTTTATTTTAGTTTTGGGTATTGTTATGCCCCATTTCAGACATTGTTTTATATTCAGTATTAGTTCAGTTCTGAACCTTATGGCCTTACAACTTTTATGTATTTTGTATAATTTTAGTATATTCTTCAGTTCTCAATTACAGATATCAATCATGGGTTAGCTTGTGGTCCTTCAGGGTCATAGGCACCGTATAACATTTTTGGTATCAGATTCGGGGCATTACATTAGGGTCCAACTTGTAACCCTTATTGGAAGGATGTCAGTACCATGCCATGGGTAAAGACAAACTAAAGAGTCACCCTCAATCTGGTAGGTGCTCTGAATGAGAATGGTGGTACCCTCAATCAGACAGGTAAAATACCCCATCAACCCTCAATATGGATGGTTGATGTCTCAACTGATGCTGGCTACATAGTTGTGGAACACAAGGACTACTTTTAAGGATCATACCCTCAATCTGGTAGGTGAGTCCCCATCCTTGGGTTCACTCAGTGCTGAATCCTACTCCCAACTGAATAGACATTAAATAAATTTCTAAACTATACTAGGCTGGATTGAACTATTACTGATTATTTTAACTGACTAAACTGGACTGAGTTCTCTGAGTTCTAATGTCTGACTGAATATACTAAGTTCTGTACTGACTGAATACTACTGATCGTGATATTACTGAGAGTATCCTATAACTACTGTAGCTCTAGGTCAACAACTAAATTTTTGGGTATTGAATACCCCCAGGACTTGATAGTATGGAAAAATAAAACACAGCATAACAATACTTGCTTGCTAATAATGCATTTATTTAGGTATTTTGTCAAACACTTGCTATACATGAACTTGTGCATGAATGGAATCACATAATAACATGTCATACTTTCACTAGTCAATTCACCTAAACATTTTAACAAACATGTTGGGAGCATGATTATTTCATATAACAGTAAACATATAATAATAATATCATGGTTGCCATATTTAACCTTTGATTCAATAGTTAAACATGAAGATCACATAACTTAACCCACAATTATCTAGCTTCCATGAAAGTTGTTATAAATCATGGGATTAAACTTCAAACATAAATTTACACATGAACACAATTCAATTCAAACATGTAAATCATGAAATCATAAACTTGTGGTCTTTAAAGAGGGTTCTTGGACTTCATGGGTGAAAGAAACCCATGAATGAATACCTAACATACCTTGATTATTAATTTCATGAAGATTATGGTGAGTTCTTGAGACTTGATTTCTTGAAATTGATGAGGCTAGGGCTTGTTCTTGAGAGAGTTTATGAATAATGAATGAGATTTTGCCCTATGAGGTAATTAATTTCGTGTTAAGGCTAAATAAGGGTGGGCAAAATAACTCATTTCCCCCACAAACCTGAATAAAATAATGCTGGATGGGGTCCTCTTTGAATTGGGACCTTCTTGACCCTTAGCTGGGTCAACTAGCCCTCGCGACGCGGTCCTATCGCAACCCCTTACTGTTTTTGACATCCAAACTCACCCTTAAGCCAATCCAAAAAATACAAAACTCACCTGAGATGACCTGGTAGTGACCCTAATCATGAATCAATTTGAAAATCGACATACTAAGGTCAGAAAGTTCGAGAATAAGATCCTCAAATTTTAAAGTCTAAAATGATCCTAAGTCTTAATACTTGGCTGAAATTTCTAAGTCTGGGGCCTATTTTGGCATGCTGTTTAGGACGGAAATGACTAGGATTTTTGAGAGGTCTTACAATATCCCCCCCTTAGAAATATTCGTCCTCAAATGAGGCTGACTGAACTAATAATACTGATATACTGAGCTTACATACTGACCATGTACAACCAAAACATGAATGAACTCTGAAGGCATGACATATGACTGAGCTGTTTCACAAAGAAATGCATGATATGAGAATGCTATGTAGTTGAACCGATACAGATTTGTAAAGAAAATCTGAGCATGGAACTGAGTAAATTCATGGAAAACTGTTACCTTAGGCTGAGTCTGAATTTATGAAGAAAAGGTGAGGATACTTGGTCCACATATCCGCATATGATTTTTGTCGGCTCTGAGGTGTCTTAAGCCTTTCTTGATTAACTAAACTTTTTCTAAGCTATCAAATACCAAGTCAGGCCCTACCACTGCAGCCTTACCTACTTCAAACTTATAAATGGGAGATCTATATCTCCTCCCATAGAGTGCCTCAAACAGAGCCATCTGAATGCTGGAATGATAAATGTTATTATATGTGAACTCAATCAAAGGAAAATGTTCATTCCAACTACCCTTAAAGTCAATAGCACACACTCTTAACATATCTTCTAGAGTCTGAATAGTTCTTTATGCTTGACCATCTATCTGAGGTAGAAGGTTGTATTGAGGTGAACTTGGGTACCGAGGCCCTTTTGGAAGGATTTCTAGAAGTAAGAGGTGAACTACGTACCTCTATATAAAATGATGGACAACGAAACTCCGTACAATCTGACCAACTCTTTGATATAGAGTTTGGCATAAGACTTTGCTGAATAAGAGGTATGAAAAGGTAGGAAATAAGCTGATTTGGTCATCCTATCCACGATAACCCTAATCGAATCATCCTGACGACGAGTATGAGGCAAACCCTTCATAAAGTCCATATTCAATTCTTTCCATTTCTATGTGGGAATACTGAACTCCTGCAGGGAACACTAGGCTTCTGGTGCTCAATCTTAACCTACTGACACGTAGATCAATTAGCTACAAACTCTGCTATATCCCTTTTCATCTCACTCCACTAATAGATCTCCCGCAAGTAGCAGTGCATCTTAGTATCCCCTGGATGAATAGAGTAACGCGCACCATGCACTTTAGTAAGAATTCGTTGCTTTAAGTCATCTATATTTGGCACATACAGACGACCTTGGCAATACAACACACCATCTCCCCATTGGGAGAAAACCTGTACTTTCTAATCCCTGACTGAATTCTTCAACTTAACAAGACTGGGATCTCTGTCCTACTTTTTCTTTACTTCGGAAATCAGAGATGATTCTAAACTATTCTACACCTACATACTACCCTCTGCTGAATCGACTAAACGGACACCCAGTCTGGCAAGTTGATGAACTTCCTAAACTAACTTCTTCTTATCATTCTCAACATGAGCAACACTACCCATGGACAACCTACTAAGAGCATCTACCACTATATTAGCATTGCCCAGATGATACAAAACACTTATGTCATAATCTTTCAGTAACTCTAACTACCTCCTCTAATGCAAGTTTAGGTCTTTTTGAGAAAACACATACTGCAAGCTTTTATGGTCTGTGAATACATCAACATGCACCCCATACAGATAGTGCCTCCAAATTCCATAAGATGAATAAAATAGCTACCAACTAAAGATCATGGGTGGGGTAATTCTTTTCATGAGGCTTAAGCTGTCTAGAGGCATAGATTTCCACCTTTCCCCTCTGCATCAAAACATACCCCAAACTAACTCTGGAAGCATCACAATATACCACAAACCCGTTTGAACCATCTGGTAAAGCCAAAATTTAGGCTGTAGTGAGTCGAGTCTTCAACTTCTAAAAACTCTTCTCACAAAAATCTGACCACTGGAACTTGACTTTCTTCTGAATGAATCTGTATATAGGGGATGCAATAGATGAGAATCCTTGAACAAACCGATGGTAATAGCCAGCTAAACCCAAGAAACTCCTGATGTTTGACGGAGAGATGGGTCTAGTCCAATTTCTTACTGAAGAATACCAGCTACACTCAATGGAACTCCTTCCAAGCAACTCAATATGTGAATCAACAAGTCCTGAAGCACTGAGTATTAACTAAACTTTATGAAACTTGAGTTGGCCTCGCACCCCTTCTAATAATCATCTCTAGTATACACAACCTCAGGCTTGGGAGAAGCTTCCCTTAAACGTTCTCTAGTTGGGGTAGCTCCTAGTTCCATTCCTCTATCTTTAGGTCAACTATAACCCCTGCCCCGTTCTCTAGTTGAGGCTTCCATATCGGGTGCCCACTCAATATACCTAGCATCTCTAGACCTAGTCCTCACCATCTGCATTGAAAAAAATGGAATACAAGTTTAAAACATTGGGTATGAATGTTGACCCCCAAATTTTGCTCTCTGTGCTCAAAAGTAACGTCTTCAGGCTTCATGATCGTTAAAGGCACAAAACACAATTTCAAATATTTTTTACAATTCTTAATCATCTTTACTTTAGAATTTTTGTCATATTTTCACTTATCATAATTTATTAATAATTCTCTGTTTATTAAAATTTTTTATCAATTCATTATCATTTTAACATTTTCACAATCATCTGCACACACACATAGAATCACATCATATTTTTATTATATTTTTAAATTAATTATATATTTTTTTTTTAATATTTTCAACATTTTTTACAAACACATTTTTTTAAACACAAAATTTATTCATCTTTCTCAAACACAAATAAATATACACAAATACCCACACAAATAATTAGTGAGATGGACATGGCCAGGCTTATGATCTATGCTCAACAGATAGAGGAGAAGAAGGTTAAGGAGAGGGAAAAGTAGAATGAGAGAGCAAGGACAGATAGTTTTAACTTTGCTCAGCCTAAGTCAGAGGGGGATAATCTTTCTCAGTGCTACCCGAAGTCATCCGTTCCAGCTCCTTCATCAGCCATTTCTCCGTGCTGAAATTCAGGGATGGCAATAGAGATAGGGCATCAGTCCCTAGACCTCAGGGTAGTATTAGCAGTGCCCGAACCCATCTTCTATGTCAGACTTGTGGAAACCACCATCAGGGTATCTGCAGGGATGGTAGTTATATTTGTTTTAGATATGGCAAGCCAGGCCACAGAGTTAGAGATTACCCCTAGTCAGGTTCCCAGGTCCAGTATAACCATTTCTCAGCTCAGTCCAATCACCCAAATAAGCAAGGTGCGACGTACAGTGCTACTAGTAGGCAACGCCCAAATAGACTCTATGCTCTTCAGTCCTAACAGGATCAGGAAAATTCTCCTAATGTGATCACTGGTACGTTACAGATCTTTCATTTGTATGTTTATGCTTTGGTAAATCTAGGGTCTTCTTCTTCTTTTGTTACTCCTTATATAGCAGTTGATTTCGGAGTCAGTCCCAAAATTCTAGCAGACCCCTTCTCAGTATCTACTCCAGAGGTTAAAACTGTCATAGCTCGGTAGGTATACAGGAACTATCCGGTTATGATATCTCAGAGAGTTACTTTAGTAGACTTAGTCGAATTATAGATGACTGATTTTGATGTCATTCTCGGCATGGAATGGATTCATTCCTGCTATGCCACAGTCAACTGCAGAAATAGAGTTGTCCAATTTTAGTTTCCAAATAAACCTATCCTAGAGTAGAGGGGTAGTACTTCAGCCTTCAGGGGTTAGCTTATTTCCTACCTTCGGGCAAGGAAAATGATATCTAAGAGATGTGCCTATCATTTTGTTTGAGTTAAGGACTTTATTTCCAAAACTCCCAGTCTTGAATCAGTCCTAGTAGTGAATGAATACTCGAATGTTTTTCCCAAATATCTTCTAGGTATTTCTCCCGAAAGGGAAATAGACTTTGGCATTGACCTTTATCCAGATACTCAACCTATATCTATTCCTCTATATAGAATGGCACTAGAAGAACTCAGAGTATTGAAGGAACAATTGCAGAATCTCCTAGATAAGGGATTCATCAGACCCAGTGTGTCCCCGTAGGGTACACCAGTTCTATTTGTGCACAAGAAAGACGGTTCTTTCAGAATGTGCATAGACTACCGTCAGGTCAATAAAGTCGCAGTCAAGAACAAGTATCCACTTCCCAGAATCGATGACCTATTTTACCAACTTTATGGTGCTAGATATTTATCTAAGATAGACATCAGATAAGGCTATTATCAGCTCAGACTTAGAGAATGTGACATCTCAAAAATAGCTTTCCGAACTTGGTATTGTCACTTCAAATTCTTAGTCATGTCATTTGGTCTTACCAATGTCCCAGTAGCCTTCATGGCCTGGATGAACCATGTGTTCATACAGTACTTGGACATGTTTGTCATAGTCTTCATAGATGACATTCTTGTCTATTCCCACAGTGAGCATGATCATGCATACCATCTCAGAATAATATTGCAGACTCTAAAAAATTATCAGTTGTTCGCCAAATTTAGTAAGTGAAAATTATGGTTACGGTCAGTAGAATTCCTTGGTCATATCATTTGCAGTGATGGCATTAGAGTTGATCCTCAAAAGATCAGAGCAGTGAAAAACTGGCCTAAACTTATCTTTCTATTAAATATCACGAGTTTCTTAGGTTTTGCTGGCTATTATCATGAGAACACTGAATGTGATAACATGGATTTCTTATAATTGATAATACTGATACTGAACAACTGTGTCAGACAGTCTAGGTTCTGATGGAACTAGCAGAGTTCCGTACTGAGTTGAGTGATTGTATCTGATAGTCCTGAATTTGAAGAACTATATGAGTTCTTTTACTGAGACTAATACTAATACTAAGAATATGGTAAGTAGCCATCTAACCGACATGCCCTTAATTAGCTATTATAGTGGAGTTGGGGTCTAATCTGTAACCTCAATTGGAAGAGTATCAATACCACGTCATTGGTAAGGACAAGCTGTGAGTGAACCTCATCTAATAGGTACTCTAACGAGAATGGTAGGACCCTTATCTAACAGGTTAAGCCACCTCATCGGCCCTTATCTAGTAGGTTTGATGTCTCAACCTATGTTGGCTACGTAGTTCTGGAGCACAAAGATTGCTTCTAAGAATCACACCCTCTACTAGTAGGTGAGTGCCCATCCTTGGGCTCACTCGGTGATAAATCCTACTTATAATTGAATAGACACTGAAGTGATTATACTAAACTGAACTGAGCTGAGTTCCCTGAGTTTTGTTGACTGACGAAATACTACTGAGATCTTTTACTGACTGAGTGTACTTGAGAACTTAACTGAATACTGATGATAGGCGAATTTACACGCCTATAGTGCTATGTTTTACCCATATTTTAGCCTAGTTTTGAGAACAAATTATATATTTCATGCACTTTTAGTCCTTTTTCCTGTAAGTGAGCTAACGAACATGATTAGCAAAGTTTCAGGTATAAATGATGCAGAATTCAGCATTTTATGGATTACTTGACGCCAAAGAAAGCTTCACGAAAGGAGAAAAGGAAGCTTGGACGCCTAAGGACCAAAAGTGACGCATGGAAAATATGTCCCGGGCAAAAACAGCAATTCTGAAGACTTTGGGGACTAGCAGTAACTTAGTAGGATTAGGATAATGATACATTAACCTAGTACAATTGGGTTAAGTATTTCATTAGCATAGTAGGATTAGGATAATGATACATTAACCTAGTACAATTGGGTTAAGTATTTCATTAGCTTAGTAGGAATAAGATATGGGTATTATAAATACCCTATTTTGCTAGAGATTTTTATTCATTCTTCTACTATTCCTCAACAATTCTCATTCTAGTTTTTAATTCATCTTTCTACTTCTTCTTCTATTCATCTATTCTTAATTTCCGCAACAAGAGAAACGTTACTTGCAAGAAATCACGCCTAACGCCTACCACACTTGTGCTACACGAAATTCTTATTGTGGTATAATAACAATGTCAATTGTGATTTCCTTCGCACTCATGGGTAACTAAACTTCTCTGTTGGGGTTATGGAAGCCGAATGAGATACTATCTATTACTATGAGTTTGTGAGTTCGTGACACGTATGCTGCTTATATCATTATTCTCTTCGTCTTAACCTAAATTCTTTGTGGTTGCAAACGCAAGAATACGCCAGTATAACATTTAACTTGTTCGAAAGAAAGGTTATCTGTCTGGAAAGGAGATAATGTCAAGGTAGTAGGGTCCCATCCCCTATTAAAAAGTTAGTGCCGTAACTGGATTAACCTCTTGGAGAATTCGTACCGTTAGACACGCTTTAAGCTCGAAAGAGTTAAAGTGAAATAATCCTCGAATAGGTCGAAAGACGCCTGGATTTACCATCGAATACAATTCTCTATAAGCACATTCATGTCAGAATTCAACACACTCATAGCCAATAGAGACGTATAACTCAGAAGGTGGACATAACCCCAACTCCTCAATTCTCATTGTTTTACAACCTACTAAACATTCTTTCTTTTTACTTTGCTATTTTCAGTTTTTATTTTATATTTTGCCTACATTACTTGCACGGCAAGATTCCCCCCTTTGACGAGACTTGCACCAAAAGTCTAGTACTTTTTGCTTACTTGTTGACCAAGCTATTCCCTGAGCGATCGATACCCAACCCAGTTGGGTTCTATATTTGCTAACGATCGCTTTACACTCCTACGAGAGCTGTAGATTGAGCGTTATCAAAAATTGGCGCCGTTGCCGAGGAATACGAGTGTCAATTAAGTTTGTGCTAATTACTAGACCCTTTGGTCAAAGATTCTTGTACTTTTACTTTTAGTTTTTGTTTTTGTTTACTGCAGGTTTTTATTCAGTGCATGCCCCATACTAGAAGTTCTGGTCAACCGTTATTACCTATCAATCCTGAACCACAACGTATTGGCAGAATGGAAGCACAAGCAGAAATCGAAAAGATGGCTGCTCAACAGGAACAGGCGAGATTAGCTGCTATTGCCGCCGCTTAAGTTCAACAACAAAACATTGATAACCCTGGGCCGATGATGAGGATTTAGGGGATGACGAGTTACTAAACCCTAGGCATGATGCTGAAATCATAACACCTTCCAACAGAAGAGGTCGTCAAGCTCGATTTAGGTATGATCGCCAACCCATGCAACCAGCTTTTGACGACGATGATGATGATCTTGATGGAGCCGGAGCCACAGGAGCCATTATTCCTCCACCATTAGCGCCCGAAGCCAAGTTCTACATCACAAGCACCATGATTCAGTTATTGCAACTCAAGGGATTATTTGGTGGACTAGCAGGCGATGATCCGAATATGCATCTCATCAATTTTATTTCTACATGCAAGTCGTTTGACAATCCTGGTGTTGGTCAGAATGCAATTCGATTACGTCTATTTCCATTATCTCTGTCTGGGGAGGCAACTCTATGGTTGAATGGGCTGACTCCTGATTCTATCACTAATTGAAGGCAGTTGAAAGATGATTTCCTAGAAAGGTTCTTTCCGCCATCCAAAAGAGCACAATTAAGAGATGAAATCAGCAACTTTCGGCAGCTTCCAACCGAAGCTCTTCATGAAACATGGGAGAGGTTCAATACGAAGCTTATGAGGTGCCCGAACCATCACATGACCAATGTCCACCTAATGGAGATACTTTACAGAGCCTTGAATTCAATAACTAAACCAGTGGTGGATAATGCGGCTGGAGGATCATTTATGGACCTCACCTTTGGTCAAGCAAGAAATATGCTAGATCGTATGACGAAGCAAAGTAGAGCTTGGCATACCAGAGATTCTGAGGTAGAAAGCCTCACTTCATCTATTGGCATGACTGCAGATCAAAGAAGAAGAGAAGAAGAACGTGATCAAGATATGGCGCACATAAAAACACAAGTGGATCTTCTTACAAAGCATTTATTATCAGGGAAGACCGAAAAAGTCAAAGCCATTGCGTCAAAAGGAAGAGACGAATCTGATTCGGAAGAAGAGGCCAACTACTTGAACAATCAGGGGGGTTTTCGAGTGAATACCCAAGGAAACCAAGGTCGGAACTATTATGATAAATCTAGAAACAAGAACCAAGGTAGTTGGAAGAACAAGAATGAAAAAAGTGGTTTGTACGTTCCCCCTGGAAGATGTGACGCCACCACATCTAATTCTGGAAGTATGGAAGACATGCTGGCAAAAATATTGAAAGGAGTGGAAGCAACAAGCGCGGGAGTAACAGAGGTAGTTAATGATTTGTCCTCTATGAAAAAAATAGTTGATTCTCATTCCACTTCAATCAAGCAAATAGAGCAGCAATTGAGCCAACTTTCAGCAGCACTTAATCAAAGAAAGGCTGGCACTTTACCTAGCGATACTGTGCAAAACCCAAGGAATGATGGGTCATGCATGGCCATTACTACCTGAAGTGGTAAGGTGCTAGAAACTTCAGCAAAAAGTAAGCAAGTGGTTGACGAAGCAGCGGATATTGATGATAAAGCGAAAGGAGAAGCATCCGCAGAACAAGGTCACGACGTCTATGACGTCAACCCCAACAATTTGCAACCTGAAAAAGCTGAAAAACAGAAGCAAGAGGAGAAAAAAGTCGTGGGGAGAACAATTCCATACCCACCACCACCTTTCCCTCAAAGATTGAAGAAGGTGGCGGATGACACGAAGTTCAGCAAATTCATGACTATGTTGAAGCAGCTGACCATTAATGTTCCATTGGTGGAGGCACTTGAACAAATGCCTGGGTATGCGAAATTTATGAAGGATCTTTTGACAAAGAAGCGGGCAGCAAGTTATGAGTTGAAAGATGATGTTCATCACTGCAGCGCAATCGCTACCCAATCAATAGTTCAGAAGAAGGCTGACCCCGGCGCTTTCACTATTCCTTGCACCGTTGGATCTTTGAATTTTGCCAAAGTATTATGCGACTTAGGAGCCAGCATCAATTTGATGCCATTATCTATCTATAAGAAGTTGGGGTTGGGTGATCCTTCTCCAACCAACATGAGGCTCGTAATGGCGGATGGGTCGGTGAAACGACCTGTTGGTATTCTATGTGATGTCTTGGTAAAGGTTTCTTCATTTATCTTTCCGGCAGACTTCGTTATTTTGGATTGTGAGGCAGACTCAGAAGTTCCCATAATCTTGGGGCGTCCTTTCCTTGCTACGAGAAACGTGCTTATTGATTTGAGAGCTAATGAGCTTTCGTTCCGAATAAATGATGAAGTAGTTCGCTTTGATGTTTGCAAATCAATGAAGCAAGCCAAAGATCTGAGTGTATTTTCGGTGGCTGATGTTTTCTTTCATGATGAGAAAGAATTACTTGAAGAAGAGCAAATTATTGATGACCCTTTGGCGGTTGTGCTCATGAATAGAGAGAATGAGGATGCTGAAAATTGTGAAGAAGTTATTGGTGCTCTATCAGGATTAGGGACATATCGCTATGCTCCCAAGAAGCTGGACCTTGATCTCAAGAATCGCCCCACACCACCAGCTAAGCCATCTATTGAAGAGCCACCCACATTAGAATTGAAGGAGCTGCCAAGACATTTAAAGTATGCATTACTAGGAAGCGGAAACACACTTCCAGTCATTGTTGCAACAGATTTGGGTGAGCAACAAGTTGCAGCTCTCATTGCTATTCTACGAAAGTATATTAGAGCCATTGGATGGACCATTGCGGATATTATTGGTATTCCACCTGGGATTTGTACACATAAAATTCAGCTTGAAGAAAATTGCACGCCCACCATTGAGCATCAAAGACGTCTAAACCCACCTATGCAAGAAGTGGTGAAGAAAGAAATTATCAAGTGGTTAGACGTGGGGGTTGTGTATCCAATCTCTGATAGTACATGGGTAATCCCGGTACAATGTGTTCCCAAGAAAGGAGGCATGACGGTGGTCGCGAATGCGAAGAATGAGCTTATTCCACTCAGAACCGTCACTGGATGGAGAGTATGCATGGACTACCGAAAGTTGAATTCTTGGACACTCAAAGATCACTTTCCAATGCCATTTATGGACCAAATGCTAGATCGATTAGCGGGGAAAGGATGGTTTTGCTTCTTAGACGGTTATTCAGGCTATAATCTGATTTGTATTGCACCCGAAGGCCAAGAGAAGACAACGTTTACATGCCCATATGGTACGTTTGCTTTCAAACGTATGCCATTCGAGCTATGTAACGCACCAGCCACCTTTCAACGTTGTATGATGTCAATTTTTTCTGATATGGTTGAAGACACTTTGGAGGTATTTATGGATGATTTTTCAGTTGTTGGTGAGACTTTTGAAGCGTGCTTGGCAAACCTAAGTATGGCGTTGCAAAGATGTGTAGAATTCAACCTAGTACTGAATTGGGAGAAGTGCCACTTCATGGTAAAAGAAGGAATCGTTCTTGGGCACAAAATCTCCGAAAGAGGAATTGAGGTTGATCGAGCGAAAATCAAAGTCATTGAGAAGCTACCGCCTCCAATTTCGGTGAAGGGAGTTCGTAGTTTTTCTCGGCCATGCAGGTTACTATCGTCGATTCATCAAAGACTTCTCCAAAATTGCTAGTCCATTGTGCAAACTCTTGGAGAAAAATGCGAAGTTTGACTTCAATGAAGATTGCTTAAAGGCATTCGAATGCCTCAAAGGAAAACTCATTGAAGCCCTTATCATGGTAGCACCAGATTGGTCTCTCCCGTTCGAAGTCATGTGTGATGCTAGTGGTGTAGCCGTTGGAGCTGTGCTTGGTCAGAGAAAGGAGAAATTATTTCATCCTATCTACTATGTGAGTAAGGTCCTAAATGAAGCCCAAAGGAACTACACTGTGATAGAACAAGAGCTCCTAGCGGTTGTGTATGCGTTTGAGAAGTTTCGTGCCTATCTATTAGGTACTAAGGTGATCGTTCATACAGACCATGCAGATCTTAGGTATCTAATGACAAAGGAGGATGCAAAACCAAGATTAATTCGATGGGTATTGCTGCTGCA
This sequence comes from Capsicum baccatum var. pendulum, assembly GCA_030864225.1. Taxonomy (NCBI): domain Eukaryota; kingdom Viridiplantae; phylum Streptophyta; class Magnoliopsida; order Solanales; family Solanaceae; genus Capsicum; species Capsicum baccatum. Next base: position 106,421,880 of record CM061551.1, read on the forward strand.
AGAGTTTGATTTCAAAGTTAAAGATAGAAGAGGTTGCGAGAACCAAGTGGCCGACCATCTATCTAGACTCGAGAACGAGCATGTGGCGCAGCCTGATATCGAGATTGAGGATGCATTCCCTGACGAGGAGATATTAGCGACAACAATGGAAAAATTACCATGATATGCCGACTTTGCAAATTTTTTGGTAAGTAATGTGATACCTGCCAATTTATCTTACCACCAAAGAAGGAAGTTTATGCATGACGTACAACACTACTATTGGGATGAGCCATATTTGTTTCGATGATGTGCGGATGGTATTATTCGACGATGTATATCCCATGTAGAGGGGCCTACTATATTGGAAGCATGCCACACTTCCCAAGTTGGAGGACATCACGCAGGCAATCGGACGGCAAGAAAATATTGCAAAGTGGATATTATTGGCCTTCAATATTTAGAGATGCCTACGACTTTGTTAGAAGATGCGACCAATGCCAAAGACAAGGTGCTATTTTGAAACACCATGAGATGCCCATGTCGAAAATTCTTGAGGTAGAACTCTTTGATGTGTGGGGCATTGATTTCATAGGTCCATTCGTGAATTCGTTTGGAATGAAGTACATCTTAGTTTCTGTAGATTATGTCTCAAAATGGGTTGAAGCCGTAGCGTTGGCCGACAACGAGGGAAAGAGTGTTGTAGCATTTTTGAAGAGGAATATCTTCTCTCGCTTTGGAGTACCACGTACTATCATAAGTGATGGAGGATCTCACTTTTGCAACAAGCTATTCAAATCCGTGTTGGCCAAGTATAGTGTCAAGCAACATAAGGTAGCCACGCCTTATCACCCACAAACGAGTGGACAAGTAGAGGTTTCCAATCGGAAGATCAAGCAAATCCTTGCGAAGACGGTAAATGCTAATAGGAAGGATTGGTCTCGGAAGCTAGATGATGCACTATGGGTGTATAGGACTGCATTCAAAACACCCATCGGCATGTCCCCTTATCAACTAGTTTATGGGAAGGCTTGTCATTTACCCATTGAGCTCGAACATAAGGCATTGTGGGCGTTGAAGCAATTGAATTTGAATTGGGATGATGCGATGAATCTGAGGTTGGAGCAGCTGAACGAATTAGATGAGTTCCGTCTCCATGCATATGAAAGGTCAGACCTATACAAGGAGCGGATATAAAAGTATTATGATCAGTGGATTGTTCGACGAAACTTCCAAAAGGATGATATGGTACTTCTCTTCAACTCTAGATTGAAGCTGTTCCCAGGTAAGTTAAAATCTAAGTGGTCTGGTCCATACAAAGTGATCCAAGTCTACTCGTCTGGAGTAGTTGAATTGGAAGACAATAATGGTGTTGTCTTCAAGGTGAATGGTCAACGTGTTAAACCTTATATCGGTCCTCTTGACTCGATGAATTATATGGCCATCACTTATCTCGACGAAGTCTAAGTACTCGAGGTAACTATGTTGAGCCACGACAATAAATAAGGCGCTAGATGGGAGGCAACCCATCGTTTATCGTTTATCGTTTTGTCTTTCTTTCGTTCTAGTACTTGTTTTGCTTTTGACAAATGAAAATCTTAAAATAAGAGTCTTGCCACGACCAAAACTAAGGCGCTTGGTGGGAGGCAACCCATCGTACTAATCGTTTTCATTGATTTTGAGCAAATGTAGGTGCAAGAGGTATTCAACGAGGAGATTGGTTTCAAATGACGATTTGGACGTATTGCATGGTAAAGGTGGTAAGTTAGGAATTAAGATGCATAAGGCTATGGATTGAGCATTGCTCATGACAAAATAGGCATCGAGCAAGGCTAGGCCTAGGTAAAACTAGGCCACGAACAAGGCAACGCCTATACTATAGCCTAAGGTCTTGGAGTCTAGTGTACAAAGGCATAGGCGCCGTCCATGCTCAAGTATGCTATAACATAGGCGCCGCCTATGCTAAAGCATTTGATCTCAGAATCTCATATGCCATGCTAAAGGCGCCGCCTATGGTCACTAAAGGCATTGCACTAGGCGCCGCCTATGCTAGCAAATGCTTTGCATTAGGCGCCGCCTATACCATGCATAGGAAAAGCTAAAGGCGCCGCCTATGGTCACTTTTTATCTCCAAAACCGATTTTAAATGGGTCAAAACCCGACCCATTCTTTTCCTATATAAAGGGGACTTAGTCTTGAAACATAAACACATTGGAAACTTGACCTAGGCGCCGCACATACTCTCCAAAACATCTCCAAATTTTTCTTTTTGCTCTCCCACTTCACAAGAACATCTCCAAAGGCTTCAATCACGTAAGTACTCTTTTATTCTTCATTTATTTTTCGTAAGTACTACGTTGCTATGTCTATTATGAATTGCTACAAATATTGGTGATGTTAATGTGTTTGAATTATTGATATAAAACCATGTGAGTGAATATATACGTTAGGATGATCTTAAACTATTTCCGACTTGAATTTGATTTTGATGCATTGTTATACTAATTGCGGAATCGCTATAGTCATGAACATTGCATAACCTTGTCACTTGAATACCTACATGTTAGAAGATCCCGTTCATCGGGATAAGACTTATAGTTGCCTACCGACATAGGAGGTTGTGATTATTGATAGAAACTATACCAGGATGTAACCCCTATGTAGTAGTCTTGTTATACCTAACATGAAAGTATTGCTAAGGTTGCAAGAAGTGATACATCTCTGATTTTCTTGTCGGAATATAGCGCCTAAAATGCATGTCGATGAAGTCTAAGTAATCGACTACTTTCACTTCACTAATTTATATCAACAACCCAAGTGTGGGGTGGTACCCCTACTGCTTGTGTATAGATTGTATATATCGAGCTGATGCTAATAGGAACATTGTTTAAATCTCAGGTACAATGGCACCCAAAGCTAGACAAGATAAGTCTACCACTTCTCAAAAGGGCAAGAAAAGAGGTCGCAAGGACCAAGGAGAATCATCCTCAATGCAATTACCACGCCGCATGTTTGGAATAAAATGGGTTCTTGAGAAGGAAGCCAAGGAATGGTATAGGAACAACAAGGAAGGAAAATACGTTCATGTCGACTTGATCAACAAGGACAGCCTAGCGAAGAAGGAGCCACGCATGTTGGCGAAAATCATGGCACTAAATCTGGATTTCATCTTCCGCGACATGGGAGAATGCAATCTTGATTTGACACGAGAATTTTATGCCAACTGGTCGCCGAAAATCACAGGCAGCGAAGTCAAGATTCGGGGCCAGGTTCTACAACTCAATGTGGATTTGATCAACTCCTTTCTTGGCTTGCCTTCAGTCGATCCAGCACCATTCAAAGAGATGTACAGTAGACCTCCTTATAGAGCAATTCGACACACACTTTGTGGAAGTAGATCCATGGCAAGGTGGAGCAGACATAAAGACACCGGATGACATAACACCTTCTCCTATGCTCCTTTGAATAGGGAAGCAAGAATATGGTTGCGTATTGTCAACTTTTGACTTATTCCTGGGACCCAGTACACCAAAATAACAAGAGATAGAGTGTGTTTGGTCTATGCATTGATGACGAATGTCACTATCAACATTGGGGCAATCATTCGTTCTACAATGCGGAAGGCCAGACTACACAAGCGGTCCCACTTCACCTTTGGCAACCTGTTGACAACAATCTTGCGGAAGGAGGACATCGAAGAGGAATCAGCTGATCACAAACTCCCACATAACCCAAAGAAGGTTGACCTCACAAAGGTCAAAGATGCTGAAACAACAAATGGCGTCAACCTTACTACTGCGGAGAGACATGCTCGAGATGAGAGTTTCTTCCATCATCTTTATGGCATGACATGGTTCACCATGATGAGCGGAGGTCGTGTTCCAACTGCTGTAGAGCTCCAACAGCTGGACCATGACTATCCAATGAATATGCATGCGAGGGAAATGTGTGGAGTAGGTACATACTTTGAGAAACCTTTTGATGATGATGTGCCGACCGATGATGATCGACGCATGCCAGACTCCGACGTGGAGGATAATTCTGATGACGACGACTCCTATGATGATTCCGATGAAGGGGGTATGACCCCCAACATAGAGGAGGAGTCCGACTGACTAGGTTCTTCATATTTATTTTCCACTGAGGGCAGTGTCCCGTTTAAGTGTGGGGTGGTGGTATTTGCATGCTTTACTTCTCTATCCGCATTTGCATTTATTTATGTTTGTTTGCTTAGTTTGTTGTTTTTCGAAATTGGTTTTTTTTTGTTTTTTTTTCAATTTTTTTAGTAGTAAAATTTTTCTTACTTAGCTTCACATAAAATCATTCTAATAGGCAGCATGAGATTATAACAAGAGTTGGTGCTAAAATCATGACTATTGAGACGTTTAGGCTCTAATTGTGACTCACTACGTGATATTATGTGGTATAATTCCTTCAGTTGTTGGGTCAAGAGTCTATACTACTCCCAATAAAGTCGACCATGTGCCTTGTGTGTGTGAGGATATTGTATATTCTATGTTTGTGGCTGATGCTAGAACTTGCCTGTTATGTATGTAAAGCGAAAATAAAGAATGCAAGTTTAGGAGATGATTTAGGCATTTCTTTGGCAACCTATGATTATTTACCTTCATTTTTACCTACCCATGGACATCATCCTAGTTAAACCCTTTTGAGCCTTTAAAGCCTATTTTCTTTGACAAACCTCATATGAAAAGCCTAATCCATTTTTTTAAGACCATAATTTGATCCAAATTCCTATGTGCTTTAAAGTGTAAAAGTCATGTGACAAAATAAGAGGAAATTGGGTGAGTATGATGCTTTAAGAATGTATTGGTGCTTGAATGTGTTATGAAAAAGAAAGTGCTATCATAAGAGGTATGTTATGAAAAGAAAAAGGAAAGGAAAACTAAAAAGTTAGTTATGTTCAAAATTGGAAAAAACAAAAGAGGAGAAAGAAGGGTGATAGAATAAAAAAACTTAGAAATGTTGTTTGAAAGAAAAAGTGTTAATGATATAATGTGATGTATTAAAGCGCTTAGGAACATAGTCACTATTTCTGGCCAAAATAGTCCTACCCGTCCCTTAGCCTACATTACAACCATCAAAAGACCTATTTGATCCTAAGCTTAGTATTCTGACATTTAGTGGAGCATTACACTAAGGGCAAGCCTATGGTCATCAATTGCTACATATGAATTCTTTGTGAGAGCGAGAGCAAGGATACTTTTATACCCATGTTTGAAAAAGATGCTATACTTGTGAGTGATTATGGGTAAGATATTGTGAGACACACATGGTTGATGAGTTTTGGGTAGTTGTGTATGATTCTTTGTACCTTAACTTTTGAATATGAGTTGACCACCATTACGAGTCTATGTTGGAGGTTGAATTGTTTCTACTAATGATTGGAAAACTACTCTTTGTTGGTAATTGTTGTGCTTGTCTTGACGAATATTTTGTGTTGTTCCTGTGAAACCTAAAGTAATGTTTAGAGGGACATGATATTTTGTTCGAGGACGAACAAAGCTTTAAGTGTGGGGTGTTGATGATAGGCGAATTTACACGCCTATAGTGCTATATTTTACCCATATTTTAGCCTAGTTTTGAGAACAAATTATATATTTCATGCACTTTTAGTCCTTTTTCCTGTAAGTGAGCTAACGAACATGATTAGCAAAGTTTCAGGTATAAATGATGCAAAATTCAGCATTTTATGGATTACTTGACGCCAAAGAAAGCTTCACGAAAGGAGAAAAGGAAGCTTGGACGCCTAAGGACCAAAAGTGACGCATGGAAAATATGTCCCGGGCAAAAACAGCAATTCTGAAGACTTTGGGGACTAGCACTAACTTAGTAGGATTAGGATAATGATACATTAACCTAGTACAATTGGGTTAAGTATTTCATTAGCTTAGTAGGATTAGGATAATGATACATTAACCTAGTACAATTGGGTTAAGTATTTCATTAGCTTAGTAGGAATAAGATATGGGTATTATAAATACCCTATTTTGCTAGAGATTTTTATTCATTCTTCTACTATTCCTCAACAATTCTCATTCTAGTTTTTAATTCATCTTTCTACTTCTTCTTCTATTCATCTATTCTTAATTTCCGCAACAAGAGAAACGTTACTTGCAAGAAATCACGCCTAACGCCTACCACACTTGTGCTACACGAAATTCTTATTGTGGTATAATAACAATGTCAATTGTGATTTCCTTCGCACTCATGGGTAACTAAACTTCTCTGTTGGGGTTATGGAAGCCGAATGAGATACTATCTATTACTATGAGTTTGTGAGTTCGTGACACGTATGCTGCTTATATCATTATTCTCTTCGTCTTAACCTAAATTCTTTGTGGTTGCAAACGCAAGAATACGCCAGTATAACATTTAACTTGTTCGAAAGAAAGGTTATCTGTCTGGAAGAGAGATAATGTCAAGGTAGTAGGGTCCCATCCCCTATTAAAAAGTTAGTGCCGTAACTGGATTAACCTCTTGGAGAATTCGTACCGTTAGACACGCTTTAAGCTCGAAAGAGTTAAAGTGAAATAATCCTCGAATAGGTCGAAAGACGCCTGGATTTACCATCGAATACAATTCTCTATAAGCACATTCATGTCGGAATTCAACATACTCATAGCCAATAGAGACGTATAACTCAGAAGGTGGACATAACCCCAACTCCTCAATTCTCATTGTTTTACAACCTACTAAACATTCTTTCTTTTTACTTTGCTATTTTCAGTTTTTATTTTATATTTTGCCTACATTACTTGCACGGCAAGATTCCCCCCTTTGACGAGACTTGCACCAAAAGTCTAGTACTTTTTGCTTACTTGTTGACCAAGCTATTCCCTGAGGGATCGATACCCAACCCAGTTGGGTTCTATATTTGCTAACGACCGCTTTACACTCCTACGAGAGCTGTAGATTGAGCGTTATCAAATACTAATGGTCATGGCTTGACTGAGAGTATCATGAAAATTGACACTGGATCTAGGCACACAACTAAATTATCGGGTATAAGTACCCTCATAAAACTGACAAGACATGACACTTCTTGACATATGATCAAAATCAACAATTCATAGTACAATCATTGGGGATTTTTCATGAAGTATTTCCATGCCATAAGCTTACACATGAATAGGTATGCATATAAATATGTCATAATTTCATAAGCCTAGTATCATGAGCATTAGATCAATCTATTACAATGCATAACAATAACATGGGAGTCATTTTGAACATAAAGGCAAAACATGAATTCATGAATTTGGTCACAATTGAGTAATAATGCATAATCCCTATTCTCTTAAGCATTTTATCAAACACCTTGCATGCATAACTATAGGCTTAGGCATGAACATTGAAATAATACATCATGGCAATATTTTACACTTTTAATTCAAGAATTCCAACCACACACTAACATATTTCATGATATTTATCAAAGATTTCAACTTGGAAATCAAACAAATACATAAACATGGATATAATTCAACCCACAACAGGAACATCATAATTTATGATTTTAAAATAGAATTCTTGAGCTTCATGGATGAAAGGAATCCTTGAATGAACACTTGACATACCTTGATTCTTGATTTGGGGAAGATTGATGGTTAAATCTTTGTGAATTGAAGCTTGACTTGAAAACCCTAAAGTTGTTCTTGAGAGAATTTAGGAGAATATAGGTATATTTTGGTGAATTTAAGGCTGAATTAAGTGTTTAGGATGTTTTTGAGGTGATCCAAAAGACCCAATTGCTCTCAATTTCATGGATTTAAAAGCTAAAAGTTCTAGGTGCAAGGAGTGTAGAGTGCGTCGCATACTCTAGTCCTCCAGACTGGAGCGTGCGTCACATGCTCTATTGCATGCTCTGAGCTGTGAAATGGAGCGTGCGGCGCATGCATATCGCATGCTGCTACTATTTTGAAATCCAAACATGCCTAAACGGATTCCAAAAATTCTAAAATTCACCCAATATGTACTATTGACTTCCCCCATCATGAATCAACTTAAAAATCAAAGTTTCGAGGTTGGGAAGGGCATGAAATAAATCCTCGAAGTTTTGAAGGCTTAAAAGAAACTAAGTCCTTAACACTTAGCTAAACTTTTCTAAGTGTTGTATATTTTATAGAGCTTTAAGGAGCTTAATTTGACTTAGAATTTTACGGGGTCTTATAATATCTCCCCCATGGGAACATTTATCCTAGAATGAGACTGACTGAGAAGGGAAAAATAATAACTGAAGTACACACTGAACATGAATAATTGAAACATGATTACATGACTGACATTACTGATATACTGAAATCATACTGAACATACATATCTGATGCATGATTTTATGACTGAACTTGACTCATGAATGCATAACATGATATTTCTAATAACTGAGTTTCTCACAATGAGAATGCATATCGGATGCATGACTAACTGACTCATGAATGAATGACTGAATAGGCAATGGTAATGGATACCAAGTTTGTATATGAAAGCAGAACAAGTTTAAGGAAATCTATTACCTCGGGCTAAGTCTTAGTTTGCGGAGAAGAGGTGAGGATACTTTGTCCACATATATGCTTCTACTTCCAAAGTAGCTCCTTCAATGGACTAATTCCGCCAAAGAACTTTGACTAGAGGGACTTCTTTGTTGCTCAGTCTATGAGTCTGGTAGTCAAGAATTTCGACTGGAATCTCTTCATAAGAGAGGTTGTTCTAAACATCTATGCCCTCTATAGGGAATACAAATGCTGGGTCACCTATACATTTCTTTAGTAAGGAGACATGAAACTCTGGATTAACTGAGGCTAGATCTTAAGGCAATTCAAGCTCATAAGCTACTTACCGAAGCGACTGAGAATTTTAAAGGGACTGACATATCGGGGACTGAGCTTTCCTTTCTTGTTGAATCTCTTCACTCCTTTTATGGGAGAGATTTTTAGGTACACATAATCACCAATCTCAAACTTGAGATCCTTTCTGTACACATCTGTGTATGATTTCTGTCGGCTTTGAGCTGTCTTGAGCCTTTCTATGATCAACTGAACTTTCTCTAAGGTATCAAATACTAAGTCAGGCCCTATGAATGCGGCCTCATCCATTTTGAGCCAACCGATTAGAGACCTGTACCTTCTACGGTAGATAGCTTCAAACGGAGCCATCTGAATACTGGAATAATAGCTGTTGTTGTATGCAAACTCAATCAAAGGCAAGTGGTCATCCCAACTACCCTTAAAATCAATTGCACACGCTCACAACATATCTTCTAAAGTCTAAATAGTCCTTTATACTTAACCATTTGTCTGAGGATGGAAGGTTATACTGAGATGAACTAAGGTACCAAGACCCTTTTAGAATGCTTTCCAGAAATAAGAGATAAACTGGGTACCTCTATCTGAGATAATAGACAATGGAACACCGTCTAATCTGACCAACTTGCTGATATAGAGTTTGGCATAATCTTTGACTAAATAAGTAGTATAGACTGGAAGGAAATGATCTGATTTGGTCATTCTATCTACAATGACCCAGACTGAATCATGTTGATGACGAGTATGAGGCAAACCCATCATAAAGTCCATGTTCACTTTTTTCCACTTCCAAGTGGGAATGTTGAACTCCTGCATGGACACACTAGGCTTCTAATGCTCAATCTTAACCTGCTGATTTGTTGGCACTTAACCATAAATTCTACAACATCTCTCTTTATCCCACTCCACCAATAGATCTCCTGCAAATCGTGGTACATCTTAGTGGTCCCTGGATGAATAGAATAATGCGCACTATGTGCTTCTGCAAGAATTCGTTGTCTCAAGTCATATACACCAGGAACACATAGGTGACCATGACAACGCAGAACACCATCTCCCCCTTGGGAGAAAACCTCTACCTTTTGATCTTTGATTGACTCTTTCAACTTAGCAAGACTGGGATCTCTATCCTGTTTTTCTTTCACCTCAGAAACTAGAGATGATTCTGAGCTGTTCTGAACCCATATACTACCTTCTGCTGAATTGACTAAGCGGACACCTAATCTGGCAAGTTGATGGACTTCCTGAGCTAAATTTTTCTTCCTATTCTCAACATAAGCAACACTTCCCATAGACAGTCTACTAAGAGCATTGGCCACTACATTGGGCTTGCCCGAATGATAAAGGACACTCATGTCATAATTTTTCAAGAGCTCTAACTACTTTCTTTGATGGAGGTTGAGATCTTTCTGAGATAATACATACTAAAGGCTGATCTGTGAATACATCTACATGAACACAGTACAAGTAATGCCTCCAAATCTTTAAGGAAAAAACTATGGCTGCTAACTCAAAATCATGAGTCGGATAATTCTTCTCATGTGGTTTATGTTATCTGGATGCATAGGCTATGACCTTCCCATGCTGTATGAGGACACAACCCAAACCTAGTCTAGATGCATCACAATACACTATGAACCCATCTGAACCATCTGGAAGAGCCAAAATTGGAGTTGAGTTAGGTTGAGTCTTCAACTCCTGAAAACTCTTCTTGTAAGGATATGACCACTGAAATTTGACTTATTTTTGAGTCAATCTAGACATAGGAGATGCAATAGAAGAAAATCCCTCAACAAACCATCTATAATAGCCAGCCAAACCTAAGAAACTCCTGATATCTGATGGAGATACAGGGCAAGGCTAGTTTCTTACTGCTTCGATCATTTGAGGATCAACTCTAATGCCGTCACCGAAAATGATATGACTAAGGAATGCTACTGACCTTAGCCAAAACTCGCACACACTGAATTCGGTGAACAGCTGATGATTTTTGAGAGTCTACAATACTATTCTGAGATGGTCTGCATGATCACGCTCACTGCAGAAGTAAATAAGGATGTCATCTATGATGACTATGATGAATATTTCCAAGTACTGCTTGAACACACGGTTCATCAAGTCCATGAAAGCTACTGGGGCATTGGTAAGACCAAAGGACATGACTAAGAATTTGAAGTGACCATACCGAGTTCAGAAAGCTTTTTTTGAAATATCACATTCTCTGACTCTGAGCTGATGATAGCCTGATCTGAGGTCTATCTTAGAAAAGTAGCTAACACCCTGAAGTTGGTCAAATAAGTCATCGATTCTAGGAATTGGATATTTGTTCTTGATCGTGATTTTATTCAACTGACGGTAGTCAATGCACATTCTGAGAGAACCGTCTTTCTTTCACATGAATAAGACTGGTACGCCCCATGGAGACACACTGGGTCTGATAAATCCCTTATATAGGAGTTTCTTCAACTGTTTTTTTAAATCCCTGAGTTTTGTTGGTGCCATTATGTATGGAGGAATATATATAGGCCGAGTATCTAGAAGGAGATCAATGTCAAAGTCTATTTCCCTTTCAGGAGAAATTCCAGGAATATCTTCGGGAAAGACATCTGAGTATTCATTCACTATTAGGATTGATTCAAGACTGGGAGTTTCAAAACTAGAGTCCTTAACTTAAATAAGATGATAGTCATATCCCATAGCTATCATTTTCCTTGCCCGAAGGTAGGAAACAAGTTGATCCCTGAATGCTGAAGTACTACCCCTCCACTGTAGGACAGGTTCATTCAGAAACTAAAATTGGACCACTCTTTTTCTGCAGTCGACTGTGGCATAGAAGGAATGAATCCAATCCATTCTAAGAATGATATTAAAATTAGTCATCTCTAATTCGACTAAGTCTGCTGAAGTGACTTTCTGAGATACCATAACCAAACAATTCCTGTATACCCTTTGGGCTATGATAGTTTTACCCGCTGGGTTAGAGACTGAGAAGTGATCTATTAGAATTTTGGGACTGACTCCAAAATCAACTGCTATATAAGGAGTAAAAAAAGACAAGGAAGCTCCTAGATTTAGTAAAGAGTAAATATGCAAGTGAAAGATATGTAACTTATCAGTACCACATCAACAGAATTTTCCTGATCCTGTCAGGACTGAAGAACATAGAATCTTTTTGGGCGTTGCCCACTAGTAGCATTGGAGGTGGCACCCTACTAATTTGGGCAACTGAACTGAGATGAGGAGCGGTTATGCTGACCCTAAAAACCTGACTGGGGACAATCTCTGAATCTGTGGCCTGGCTTGCCACATCCAAACATCGCTACCAGCTCTGCAAATACCCTAATAGTGCTTACCACATGTATGACAAAGAGGATGGGTGAGGGCGATGCTAATACTTCCTTGAGGTTTTATGCCTGACGCCCTATCCCTGTTGCCATCTATAAATTTCAGCAATAGATGACTTAGGACAGAACTGAGAATGATTCCCTCCTTCTGACTTAGGCTGAGCAAAGTTGAAACTACCTGTCCTTGCTCTCTTATTCTGCTTCTCTCTTACCTTAATCTTCTGCTCTTCTATCTATTGATCATGGATCATAAGACTGGCTATGTCTATATCACTAATCAGCATTACGAACCTACACTTATTAACCACACAATCATTCACCCCAGAAACAAACTTACTCATCTTATCCCTGGTGTCTACCACTACGCGAGGAGCGTCTCTAGCTAGTTGAGTAAACTTGAGAGAATAATCTTTCACTGTTATGTTTTGCTGCTTGAGGTTGATAAACTCTAACACCTTAGCTTCTCTCAGCTCTAGGGGATAGAATCTATATAGAAATACAGTGGCAAACTCCTACCATTCTATGGGTCCTACATCTGAACCGCTCTCTGCCTTCCACTGCTTGAACCATATGTGAGCCACATCCTGCAACTAATATGTAGGTAGCTCAACACTCTCACTAGCAGTAACACCCGTGATATCTGTAACCTTCTGAACCTGATCAAGGAATTCCCAAGGGTCCTCGTCTAACTTTGACCTAAAAAGGATGGAGGATTCATTCGGGTGAAATCCCGAATCTTGGTTACTGTATTGTTCGCCACTGGGTTGGCTGGAACGACAGTTGGACATTCATTCTAAGCAGTAACTGAATTAGCAAGAGTAGTAAATGCAGCTCTGAACTCTGTATGATAAATATGTTCGTCCAATGGATCTTCTTGGATGGGCTGAGGGGTTGACTGATTTTTGTTTCTTTTTTGGGAGGCTTGTTCTATAAATGAAAAGGGAGAAATAGATTAGACTAAGATTTAAATTTGTGTTCATGCTCATTGTTACGACATGAAAATTGAAAGAAGGGAAACTATTCCTAAAACATCTTATAGCCTTCTGTACTTAAATATGGCACGCAACACACCTATGATCAAGACTCTACTAGATACGACTTTTCACACTTTCTAGGACACTCTTGAACCTTAGGATCTGATACTAAGTTTGTAACGCCCTACCTAGAATGCTACATTGTGCTCATAATCCCAAATGGATACAAGCTAACCCATGACTGGTACCTGCTGCAATAACTGTAACATAATACTACATAATATGCAAAATTAATAGGTTGAAAATTGCCATAAGGTTCAATCCTGAATAACATCTGAATAATACAATATCAAAATATCAAAACTGAAAAATAACTTTCTGAACATACTATAGTATGAAAGCCTCTAAACTATCTGAATAAAGAGTTGATGAGATATTTCCCCAACTAACTCCAACTGCTGAAATAAACTAAGTACTGAAGGAATGAAATAATTAAATAATAATATCCTCGAATGATGAGGAATCACTGCTAGATTGTCTGCTGAATGTCTGATCTACTAAGGGTGATCTGAATCTCATATTTCTGAACCTATGGTATGAAACACCATAGCGCAAGAGAAAAATATGTGTCAGTACGTAGGAATATACTGGTATGCAAGTGAGGCAAGGCTGAATGCAAGGTTTCATATGTATAAACTATAACTCACTGACTAACATGAACTTGACTGCGTGAGAATACATACATGAATACGTGAACTGTAACTAAGATCATGATAACACTGAATCTGAATACTGATAACATGGATTTCTTATAACTGATAATACTGAGCGACTGTGTCTGACAGTCTAGGTTATGATGGAACTAGCTGAGTTCCTTACTGAGCTGAGTGACCGTATCTGACAATCCTGAAGCTGAAGAACTATATAAATTCTTTTACTGAGACTGAGACTGAGACTGTGGAAAGTAGTCTTCTAGCCAACATGTCCCTAATAAGATATTATAGCTGAGTTGGGGTCCAATCTGTAACCCCAAATGTAAGGGTGTCAATATCGTGACACTGGTAAGGATAAGCTGTGAGTGACCTTCATCTAACAGGTACTCCAACGAGAATGGTGGAACCCTTATCTAACAAGTTAAGCCACCCCATCGACCCTCATCTAGCAGGTTTGATGTCTCAACCTACGCTAGCTACGTAGTTCTAGAGTGCAAGGATTACTTCTAAGAATTACACCCTCTACTAGCAGGTAAGTTCCCATCCTTGAGCTCACTCGGTGCTAAATCCTACTCCCAACTGAATAGACATTGAAGTGATTATACTAAATTGAACTGAGCTGAGTTCCCTGAGTTTCGTTGACTGATGGAATACTACTGAGATCTGTTACTGACTGAGTTTAATTGAGAACTTAACTGAATACTAATGATCATGGCTTGACTGAGAGTATCATGAAATCTGACACTGGCTCTAGGCACATAGCTAAATTATCGGGTACAATTATCCCCAAGACTCGATAGCCTGAAACTGATAAGACATGACACTTCTTGACACATGATCAAAATCAACAATTCATAGTACAATCATTGGGGATTTTTCATGAAGCATTTGCATGCCATAAGCTTACACATGAATAGGTATGCATATAAACATGCCATAATTTCATAAGACTAATCTCATGGCATTACATCAATCCATTACAATGCATAACAATAACATAGGAGTCATTTTGAACATAAGGGTAAAATATGAATTCATGAATTTGGTCACAATTGAGTCATAAGGCATAATTCCTATTCTCTTAGGCATTTTATCAAACACCTTGCATACATAATTATAGTCTTAGGCATGAACATTGAAATAATACATCATGGAAACATTTTACACTTCCAATTCAAGAATTCCAACCACATACTAACATATTTTCATGATATTTATCAAAGATTTCAACTTGGAAATCAAACAACAACATAAACATGGATATAATTCAACCCACAACATGAACATCATAATTTATGATTTTAAAATAGGATTCTTGAGCTTCATGGATGAAACGAATCCATGAATGAACACTTGACATACCTTGATTCTTGATTTGGGGAAGATTGATGGTTAAATTTTTGCGAATTGAAACTTGACTTGAAAACCCTAAAGTTGTTCTTGAGAGAATATAGGTGTATGTTGGTGAAATTAGGGCAGAATTAAGTCTTTAGGACATTTTTTATGTGAGCCAAAAAACCCAATTGCCCTCAATTTTGCGGATTTAAAAGCTGAAAGCTCCAGGTGCGGGAGTGTAGCGTGTGTCGTTGCTCTAGTCCTCCAGACTGGAGCGTGCATCATATGCTTTATCGCATGCTTTGAACTGTGAAATAGAGTGTGTGGTGCACGCATATCGCATGCTGCTACTATTTTGAAATCCAAACATGCCCTAAACGGATTTCAAAAATTCTGAAACTCACCCAATATGTACTATTGATTTGCCCCATCATTAATCAACTTAAAAATCAAAGTTTCGAGTTTGGGAAGGGCATGAAATAAATCCTTGAAGGTTTGAAGGCTTAAAAGAAACTAAGTACTTAACACTTAGCTAAAATTTTCTAAATGTTAGTTCCTTTATAGAGCTTTAATGAGATTAATTTGACTTAGAATTTTATGGGGTCTTACAACATGTCCCATTAACTCCTTTTAAGACATTAGAGGGTTTCAGACTATAGTATGTTCAAATAGTTATTTCAGTTTTGGTATTGTTATACTGCATTATCAATTATGTTATAGTTTTGAACCTTATGGTATTTCAGCCCATTTTTCCGCATATTTCAATTTTATTATACAGTTATTGCAGCAGATACCATTTATGGGTTATCTAGTGGTCCTTTGAGATTGTTAGCACCGTGTAGTGTCTTGGGTTCTAGACTCGGGGTGTTACAACTTGTTACTAGAAAAATGAAAATCATGTAAAACACATGGGTATCGGGTGTTCATAACCCAGCAACACTGAATGATCATTAAAACATGACATTTAAAATCAAACTATAGTATTGAATCATGGTTCAACTCAATACATGGGTATTTCATCAAACATGGGGAAACATGAATTTAAAACATAGAAATGTTGCTAAAAATCATGAGTTTAGGATCTATCATGGAGTTCACTTGAATAAAGCATGGGAAACTTAAATTTATAGCATGAGGAATTCAAAATCTAAAATGGGATCATACATGGGATGAATTGAATTACAATCACCATGAAAACATGAATTTCAATCTTTCTTGAACATATAAAACATCATAATGATAGAAAATTCACTCTTTAATTGAAAGAAAATGGTTTTTGGTCTCCATGTGTGAGAGAGACTCATGAATGAATACCCCACATACATTAATCTTTTAACTTGAGAAAGAAACACCAATCTTAATGCTTTCTTGAAGGTTCTTGAACTTGGAAAACTTGGATTCTTGATTCCCTGGGGAAAAAGGAATTGAATTTGTTCTTGGGGAAAGGAGAGGGTTTTCTTGAGAGGAATATTGGTGAAGAAGGGGAAAAGTATACCCTAACTGATGCCCAAGTCGCTTTATGGACGAATGGGTAGAGGGGGGCAAATACCCACTTGCCCCTCAATTATTTAAATAAAAAAAACTAGACGCAACTACATCACCGCGACGCGGTCTTATTGTGGTAGCTTACTGGTTCTGACAAAAATGCTCATAAATTTTCGCTTGGGTATCAGATTAAGGCAAAATTGACATCGTTGAAAAGCTAATTTAATTATCTACAATTTGGTAGTTCTTGAGCTGAAAAATTCCATATATGTCAAAAGTTATACATGTTCAAAGTTGATTCTTGTAGAATCAAATAACAACATTTGGCCGAATCAAAGGCTCTTAGCTCAACATTGTTCTAACTGATTCCTATGAATATTTTTCACCTCATAAGCACTTCACACACTAGGAAAAAGATTATGACACATGTATTCAATTAGAAATCAATAACTGGACATAAAACCTTCATCGTGAGGCAATCAACATACGATCGGGACTAATGCCGCGTCGTAGGCCTATCGCGGTGACCCAATAGTCCCGTGACCCAAACATGCCCCAAACCTTATTCAAAAAATTTCAAAAATCCTCCGAGACATACTTCTTACATCCCTAAACATGAATTAAATCAAAAACTAACGTCTCGGTGTCAGGAAGACCAAAATGAAAATCCTTGAAGTATAGGGGTTTTAAAAATGGTTAAGTCTGCAACACTTAGTTAAAATTTCAAGCCTTAAGCCCATTAAGCATGCAACTGAGAGTTGAATCAAGATAATATTAGTACAGGGTATTATAAGAGGCTATTACCTTTTAAAGCCCCGCCATTCAAAAGACTTTTACATTTCCATAGTCCCGCCAGTCAAGAGGCTATTACCTTTCAAGGCCTCGCTAGTTGAGAGGATTTTACATTTCCATAGGCCCTCCAGTAGAGATTCTAGTACCTTTAAAATCCCCTCCAGTCGAGAGGGTTTTACATTTCCATAGCCCCGCTAGTCGAGTGGCTATTACCTTTCAAAGCCTTGCTAGTGGAGAGGATTTTACATTTTCGTAGCCCCGCTAGTCAAGAGGATATAACCTTTCAAGCATCGCCAGTTGAGAGAATTTTACATTTACATGGCCCTTCCATTAGAGAGGCTTTTACCTTTCAAAGCCGCACCAGTCGAGAGGCTTTTACATTTTAATAGTTCTGCCAGTTGAGAGGCTATTACTTTTCAAAGCCCTGCCAGTCGAGAGGGTTTGACATTTCCATAGCCCTGCCAGTCGAGAGGCTATTACCTTCCAAAGCCCCTCCAGTTGAGAGGCTTTTATATTTTCATAGCCCCGCTAGTCTAGAGGCTTTTACTTTTCATAGACCCGCCAGTCGTGAGATTTTTACATTTCCATAGTCCCGCCAGTCGAGAGGCTTTTGAATTTCCATAGCCCTGACAGTCGAGAGGCTATTACCTTT
Organism: Capsicum baccatum var. pendulum; assembly: GCA_030864225.1. Taxonomy (NCBI): domain Eukaryota; kingdom Viridiplantae; phylum Streptophyta; class Magnoliopsida; order Solanales; family Solanaceae; genus Capsicum; species Capsicum baccatum. Next base: position 106,439,979 of record CM061551.1, read on the forward strand.
TAAAAGCCCCGTCAGTCGAAAGGATCTTACATTTTCATAGCCCCTTTAGTCGAGAGGCTATTACCTTTCAATTACTCTGCTAGTCGAGAGCTTTTACATTTTCAAAGCCCCGCTAGTCGAGAGGCTACTACTTTAATACTGTTCCACCAATCAAGAGGCCATTAGAATTCAATCACCTCACAAGTTGATGATCTTAGTCTTCGTAGACAATCGAATACATCATCATTCATCACAGTCTCCATAGACAATCGGAGATGACAATCAATACCCATCTCCATAGATAATTGTAGACGTCATGCTTCAAGTCTTCGTAGATAATCAAAGACATTTTCATTTATCATAGACTCCGTAGATAATTAGAGACTACAATCAATACCCATCTCCATAGATAATTGTAGACGTCATGCTTCAAGTCTTCGTAGATAATCAAAGACATTTTCATTTATCATAGACTCCGTAGATAATTAGAGACTACAATCAACATCCGTCTCCATGGAAATTGGAGATGTCATGTATCAAGTCTTCATAGACAATAGAAGACATCATCATTCATCACAGTCTCCGTAGACAATCGGAGAAGACAATAAACATCTGTCCCCATAGATAATTGGAGATGTCATCGAGTCTTCGTATACAATCAAAGACATCATCATTCAATATCACTCTCCATAGACAATTGGAGATGTCATGTATCAAGTCTTCGTAGACAATCGATGACATCTTTCAAAATCAACATTAGTCTTTGTAGACAATCGGAGACATCTTTCATTCATCAACATCAGTCTTTGTAGATAATCGAAGACATTTTTCATTTATCGCATAGTCTTTAAAGATGATCAGGGACATCTTTCATTCATCACATCATTCTTCTTAGACTATCGGAAGAGACATTCATTCCCAAGTCTCCGTAAACAACCAGAGATGACATTTATCCTCAAGTATTCGTATACAATCAGAGGCATCATGCATCTTTTCAATAAAAATACAATTCAAAACCACAAAACACTTTTCAAATTTCGTTCAAAGAATCCAATATATACACTGGGGCAAATTTTGAGAACCGCCTCAAAATTTCTCCCTCTTATTCTTTCGAACTACATTGACCTAATTCTCGTGATACTCGAGATATGTAGGAAGCTCTATGAAGAGTTCGGTCATTACAACCACATAATCATTTTTTCTCCCCAGAAAGTACACAATCTTAAATCCACAACATCTCATAGCCTGATACTGGGAAATTTCCAAAGGGAGCATCTGGAATATGTGAGCACTTCCATTCCCAAGTAGTCCTTCTCTCAATAATCATTGCACATGATTAGTCGCCCCTAATAATAAGGCAAGAGTCAATCTGCTTATTTTTTAAACTACACCCAACCTTATTCTCATACAACTCGAGGTATGTAGGCAACCCTAAAATTAGAGTTCAGTCAAATTTTTATCAAAAATTATTTTTTATCAAGCAAAATTGGCTACACATCAACACTTTCATTTGAAGACTTCTACATCATCCTCAAATGAAAAAGGAAAGCTGTTGACACCTAATTTTTACACTCCGTGCTCAAAAAATGTCTTTAGGCTTCCTGATCGTTAAAGACACAAAACACAATTTTCACATATTTTGTACAATTCTTAATCATCCTTACTTTAGGATTTTTGTCATATTTTACTTATCGTAATTAGTTAATAATTCACTGTATATCACAATTTTTATCAATTCATTATCGTTTTAACATTTTCACAATCATCTACAAACGTACACGACATGACATCACATTTTTATTACATTTTTAGATTAGTTATATTTTTTTTATTAGTTTCAACATTCTTTACACACATATTTTTTTTAAACACAAAATTTGTTCATCGTTTCTTCTTTCTCAAACACAAATAAATATACACAAATACCCACATATTTTATTCCATTTTCCCTATTTTCTTTTCAAGACACACAAAAATATAAAATACACACCACACATATATTTTTTTCTCTCACTCACAAATATACACAAAATTTCTTTCTTCTCTCCCTCAAACAAATACACACATATACAAACTTCATAAATCAACTCTCTTCCTTATTTCACCATCATTGCTGGAGCTCCGACGAGTGAGCTCCGGCCAATACCACCAAAAGCTTTTCTTTCTCCTCTTTTCCCTCGTCACTGCCGCCGTCAGAGCCGAATGCCAGGCGATCGAGATTTTCAACAACAACCACCAAAACTTCATATCCGACCACCATCACACCAAATCATAGCTGGCCACCACATGTCGCCTTTCCTTTTACTATTAAAAATTCTCCCAACGAGCAACCACCATTTCGGCGACTGTCGAGGAACTACCAGTGCCAATCCGTACCCATCTTCCTTTCTGTGTCATTTTTCTTTAATTTGTTGACTTGATAAAACTAGATTCGGCCGAAATATTGATACTACGACGTTGCTCCGGCAAAGGCTGTGGAAGCAACACCACTTTCTTCATAGGTTTATGGTGTTGTTTGTATTGAATGGAGTTTTTATTTTTAATGTTGTTATGTTATTATATAATCTGATTGGAGCCTATATTTTTTTGATAACTTTTTGGTGGTCCGGGCTCATTCTCGGTGAATTCTTTTTCTTCTCAAACACACTATGTTGGCTTTTGCACTATGTTATTTTGTTGATTCACCATTGTTATTGGTGTGTTGTTTAGCTGTTTACACTCGCTTGTTGTCTCTTTATTTTGTTACTAGTCACTATTGTTTTTAGTTGTTAAGCAGTTAAAGAATTAGTATGATGCGGTTCTATGGCTCTGTTTGAATTTTTGACAATCCTTTGTTATCTGGATTTGATTCACTACTGGTTTTATTTTGTGATTATTTTTGAAAAATTTTGTATTCACTACTTTTGCATTGATAATGAATAATACTACACTGATACATGACCGATGATAATATCTCTCTATTGGATTTTTGAAGCCACCCCAGTACAAAAGACGGATTTTATTTTCTCAAGTTTATTTATTTTATATCAAAATAAATACATGGACAATGACATTATCTCTCCGTCGGATACTTGAGGCCACCTCATTACAAAAGAGTCTTTACTTTCTCAAATTTATTATCAAGGGCCGACACTTAGCCGATGACATTATCTCTCCGTTGGATTTTTGAGACCACCCCATAATAAAAGACGAATTTTATTTTCTCAAGTTACTTATTTTATATCAAATATCAATATATGACTGATGAAATTGTCTCTCTGTCGAATTTTTGTGGCCTCCCCAAATAAAAGAACAAAATTACATAACAAAAAAAAATAAGTTGGGCGATGACGAAATCTTTAAAATATCATGACAACACAATGGGTTTTATGATGCATGTCTTGGCAAGACAATTTAGGATGACCGATAAATCGAGCAACCGCTTCGTAGCCGTGATGTGTCTAAAACTTAATCTGAGCCCACTTTCCAATAAAATTTTATTTTTTATATATACATCTACATATACATATATACATATGTATACACATGGCTAACGTATTTGTTTATTTTAATATTTTTGTCAAATATTTGTACATATTCTCGGTAACACATTTCAAGGTGCTACTTGAAAAGAAAGTCCCGAGCTTTATATTTGTATTTTATTCCTCATCTATATGACTATACATAAAGATAAAAATATAGTGAAAACTTTACTTTTGGGTTGTTGGGCAGTAGCTTTGTTACTTATAATATTGGGGTCACGTACTTAGGCAAAACTTAGGCCGTTAGTATTTGCACAAATAAATAAAAATTAATCAATTAATTTCCACACATTCACATCATAAAAATTGTGTAATCTTTTCTTTTCTAGTAAAAATTTGGTAAATAGTTTTTCTTTCATAGTACATAAAAGATATTTTTTCATTCATACGCCACAAAATACTTTTTCTTTTCACATATAATTTGTACATTTTTATACATATATTTTTTAAATGTTTTCCTAACCATATGCTTTATTTATATTATTAATATACATATACTTTTACTTAGTTTTAAACATTTATATTTTTCAAAAGAATTAATCTATACTTAATACACATACACCTTTTACATTATTTTAAATATACCTTCTCCCTCTTTGATAAATTAAGTCTAGCCGGGTACCACATTTATGGATCCTAAAGGATGCATAATCCCTTTTCTTCGGGATAATTTGAACTCTTACCTAGAATTTTAATTGATTTTTCACAGACTAAAACATTATTCACACGTGTTAGTAAATAAATAGGTTTCCTTATTTTCCTTAAAAATTAGGTAGCGACTCTGTAAAAATTTCAATTCTTTTAGACTTTATAATGTCATGTTTTGTTTAACCTTGGTAAAAATAGGGCATGAAAATGAACAACCCACATGATAAGGAATCAAATTAGATAAGCTTTCCTAAAGATATCTTATAGCCTATCAAAGATAGATTCAAATGTCTACGTACCGATCCATGAGGCTCTACTAGATATCCTATTGTTATAATTTGTAACTCCCCGGGAATACACTCTGGATCACACGATACTCAAGATTACACATAGTCCCAAGATAACCTTTTAAGCCTTCTAACAACTTTGAAACTCATAATAAAGATAAACTGGACTTGTAAAATCTCGAGATACTGAATTAATGTCTTAATTGAAGCTAAATTAATATCTTACTGAAAGTCTTAAACTTGAAAATCTTGGAAACAAACACTTTTAAGACTAAACAGAAAACAGTCGGACAAGCCTCTACTTCTAACTAGAGAGCCACTGGGATAAGCCCCATTTGACTCAAACTAAATAGAAAACCAAATGACTAAAATACTTCATCAATAATAATGTCTGATAAAATGGGTCATCGAACTATGAGGACTCACTAAGCGTCGGAATATAATTGGAGATGCCCGTAATCAATCATGCTGTTGGAACTGAGCACCAAAACCTACATTATGAAACACTGTAGCACATAGATGTATATATGTATTAGTACTTCTGGATTGTACTGAGCATGTGGGGGTGAATGCACAAGTAAAACAATAACTCAATGTGTACTTAGATTTTCAACAATACATGCTAAGTGTAAAGGACTCACCTTGGCCTTGAATAAAACAAAAAACTAGGAAAATCATAAAACATACTAAATAAACTTTGTGATCCATAACACTTGTTCTGTAAGATTTAATGCATGCTCTGTGTAAGTGACTCATCTTGAACTTGAATAAAACAAAAAGCTGGGAAAATCATAAAACATGAATAATAAAGTATACTGAATAAACTTTGCGAGCCACACACTTAATTTCTGAAAGATTATCTCTCTTAGGGAGGTTATTCTAACCGACATAAACCATGTGAGCTACCATGGAGTCCAAGTCTTACCCACGTTGGGGAGAGCTATCCTACCCTTGTCATTGGAATAAGACCTTAAACTAAATGATCACTATCTGCAACTTTATCCATATTGGGAATAAGATTAACCTACGTTGGCTCATATTTCTGGGGCATGTGACCTTGGACACATACCCAACTCAGTTCTAAATACTACTCCCTCATTACTTAATGCTCATACTTTAGGAAATCAACCTTAAAATAATATAAGGGTTTATAATGAAAATCAATTATGCTTCTCTTTGCTTTAAACTGTAATAAAAATAAACAAAAATGGATTCCATATCTTAGCTGAGGATCAAAAGATTAATTCTGGCTTTAAATATTGATATAAGATTGTAATAGAATGCTTAAAAGCATAATCTTCTTGAAATCTCAACACTTAATCTTAGGGCTTAAAATTCATGCTTTAAACTCATGGTAATTCACACCAAAACTTCATGCTTTAAACTCATGGTAATTCATACCAAAACTTCATGCTCAATATAATTCTTGAAATACTTCATCAATAACAAGTCAAGATAGTTCAATCTCATTCATAATATAAATCTTGTAAGTCAAAAACATAAACATAAGCACTTCTTGATACACTTAAGGCTTTAAATCTCATGATAATCACATGTTTCAAGAATATATAAACTTGGGTATAAACTCTACTTTAAAACAAGTAAATAGAATCTCAAAATCATGCAATTTGGGTACAAGTGTGAAGGATACCCTTGTTCATAACCCCACATACGTTCATAACCCCACATACCTTAATAGGCTTGATTTGATGGATGAAATCTTGACTTTGTAAGCCTTAGGGATGATATTGAAAGCTTTCTTGAACTTCTTGAATTAGAAACTTAATTTCTTGTTTATCTTAAAGAGAAATTAATGGAGTTATGGTGTTTTTGAGAGCAGGTTAGGGTTTCTTGGAGAGAAAATTGATAGAGAATGGGCAAATAATGCCTTAATCGATGTTTAATATATTGTTTTTATGAATTAAGTCGGTGGAAAATGACCTAATTGCCCCTCAGAAGATTGAACTCATAACTGGAATGCCGTTTAGAGGCCCAGTGCGACGTGATGACATGCTTATAGCTATATTAGGCTCGACGCTATGCAATCGATATGAGTTGGTGGAATCAAAATCCAATCATGACCTAATCCTCGTCTGAAAAATCTGAAACTTCTCCGAGACATGCTTCTTATACCCCCTGAACATGAATTAACTAAAAACCATCGTCTCAGAGTTTGAAAGGTCAACTTAAAAATCCTCAAAGTTACGGGGTCAAAATAAGGCTAAGTCTTCAACATTTCATTAAATTTTTCAGGCTTTAAGCCTCTTATGCAAGCACTAGGAGTTGAACTAAGCTAAGTTTAATATGAGGTATTACATAATCATAAGACCAATGAATCTAACGCTTTGATACCAATTGATGACGATCCAAAAATAAGGTTATAATGACACTTATTGTGGACCAACGTTGATAAGTAAGCCAATCACCCAAAGATAGAGAAAAGCCAAAATCAATAATAAAATGAAACAAGTCAAGATGTCTATAATAAATCAGACCATAATATAGATAAATACAGAAGTCTAAGCAAAAATATCATAAAACTCTCTAAATAGTGTCAAAAGTGTAAGAGCATCTAATACATAACCGAATTTGAATAATACGTAGTCTATCTCCAAATAGAAATACAGAGGACTAATAGATAGAGGAGGTCAAAACTCAACCTCACAAATCAGCCTCCATATGTCGTACTTATGCTAGGATCTGCATCGAAAAGTCACAATAAGAATGAGTATGGACTATTTGTACTTAGTAGATATCATAGGCCGACTGAGCAAAGTAGAAAATAAGTAAAAAAAAAATACTATGGGCATGTAATCTGCAAGTAGAAAATTCCCCAGATTGTAGCTCACATCTTCTCCACTAACAGTTCTAATAATATATATAACATCAAAAAGGACAAGCATATACACAAGTAAATGTAGAATCTAAATACACGACAAGCAGTACATGATGTGCAAATGCAATACAATGCAATGGATGCTGATGTGAATAGTTAAAAATCATTGCATGACTGACTTTCTGTAAGCACCCATCGAGCCTCAATGCTCCTAAAATAAGACCCATGGGCGTGGGGATCCATGGTGGTGGGAGATTTCGCAACCCATATACTATCTCAAATTTCTACTAATCTTATTCTCATGTCTCAATCTACCTGACCAGCACATCCCTCCATTTAGGCATTTTCAAAAGTGTCTTATTTTCTTTAAAAAATGAAGTTTTCTCGATGGTATCAATATCTCATGAATGTGTTTGTATGCAATGAGGATATAATGCTCATAATCAAATAATATGAATATATCTAATACATTCAATATGTATACAAGTGAGCTCAATAATTAATTCAAATCTGTAAGTAATTCATGATATCAATTATGTATGGGCATGTAAGTAATTCATGATATCAATTATGGATGGGCATTTTCAAAAGTGTCTTATTTTCTTTAAAAAATAAAGTTTTCTCGATGGTATCAATATCTCATGAATGTGTTTGTATGCAATGAGGATATAATGCTCATAATCAAATAATATGAATATATCTAATACATTCAATATGTATACAAGTGAGCTCAATAATTAATTCAAATCTGTAAGTAATTCATGATATCAATTATGTATGGGCACCACTGGAATAAACATGTATGTAGTACAATTGTAATATCATATCAATCCATAACTTGCGCATTTCTACATGCTAAAGGCAAACAATGCTCAATAAGGCCTATAATTTTTTTCAGGCCCCCACATGAGCATCACATTATGAAAATAAGACAGTTAAATGTAAAAACAAAATCAATAATATCAAATAATGCTCCGACACAGGCAACATGCAGTATATATTATCATAAGACAACAATAATAGAAAATAAGCCCCCACATGGGCATCGCGCAAAATATAATAACTCAAAAATCACATCCCATGATTATTTTCCCCAATCCTTAGCATGTTTTACTTATTTATTAACTACCTAGTCCAGTATGAAGAAAGTTGTCATAACCTACCTCGAAATGATAAAATCCAAGCCTAAAGTCCTTCAAAATAGACCTTTTTTCCTTTTGAACATCCTCAAAATCAATTACAATAGTCAAATATGACATCTTCATTAAATGGTACCCATATTGCCCATATTTGAGCAGTTTCCAAAATGAGTTTGAAAAATGAGTTAAAAAATGAAAGGGGTAAAACCAGAATTTTATTTTAGAAATCCATTCTCCAAGATTAAAGAATCTACAGTTAAAATTTCACACAAAAATTAGTTTAAAACGAGGCCCAAATTGAGGAAAATCATTATTAAGCTTTTACAAAAAAATTCTCAAAATCACATGTTAAAACCAAGATTAAAGAGTATTTTGATGGATATAAATTGATGTAAAGAAATGAAATTAAGGTTTGGAGATTACCCAAGCCCAAATGGTGATGAAGACCTTAAAAATTGCCCAAACTCGAAGCTCAAAGTCCAAAATGATGAAAAATTGCAAAATAAGATTTACATACAACAGTTGTCGCTTAAGAAGCTAAATGACCGCTTAAGCAACTATCGCTTAAGAGGCATCAGTCCTCTTAAGCGATGCCTAACTATTAAACTATTAAAGTAGCTACCGCTTAAGAAGCTGCACCAAATATCAGCAAGTGCTGATTATGGTGCGAGCCAATAATGTTCCGAATGGACCCTCGAGATTTACTCGAGACCCCACAAAAATAAACCATATATGATACCAGACTAATTTTGATGTTTAAGACTCAATGTACAGATTTTTAAAAAAATATCATTTTCAATAAATTAACCCTGAGACCCCTTTAAGGCATATTTTACTAGTTTTTCAAATGGAGGGTCAAAATATAAACTAAAGGCTTTGAACCCTAACTAATCCCGCTACTAATTTAAGTTCAATATTCTGGATCTAATTAAACTGTTCAAATCACCGTTCCATACTCAAATAATGAAATATTGATCGAAGTCAACTATTAAACTTTTAAAGTTCCAACACACCTCAAACTCTTTTAAAATCCATCCAAGTCATTGAAAATCATTCCAATCATCTTTACACCTAAGAATCAACATGTAGCAATTATGAAAAAAGGCAAAATGATAAAATTACATAAAAATCAAGATTTCACACTTCAAGCATTACATATATGTACTTACATGGATTTCTTAGTTCGATTCTTTGCCATTGTCGTAATATTTTGAATCAAATATTTTTTATAAATTTTAATTATTTTTGTTGTTTTTAAATAAATTATTTAAATTTGATTTTGTTTGGAAATCATGAGACTTAAGAAGATGAATTTAATTGAGTGTCATTCATGAGTTGTATATTATTTTTTCAAACACATATTTACTTATTGGTGATCGAAATTATGGTGTTCACTAGTCTCAAGTACATTGTGTGGTTTGTATATATTACCTAGTTCTAATGCTTATTTAAAAATATAGAACTAGCCTTGAATGTGGATCAAGGCGAAATCTTAGGTAGATTTTGAGTTGAGAAATGAAGGTAGGCCTTTTTTAGCTTGTTAAACAAATGACCTAAATTGACCTACCTTGAAGATTTTTTCCTAGCCAGTCCCATAGAGCCTAAATAAATTATCCTTATTTAATTAATCATTAAGCTTTAATTATTATCTATTTTGATATTTGTTAAACCTGTTTTCTTTTAGGCACTTCAATAGTTAATTTGAATGCATAAAATTAAGTGCCGATGAGAAAAAGAAATACTTGAAAAAAATTTGATTAAGATTGTTGATTTTTGAGATATAATTGTTCAAAATTTGAAAGAAAAAACAAGAGAAAAACAAAAGAAACAAATAGATTATGACAATATTCCTTATGACAAAAGGATAGTTGAAACGAAAATGACAGGTAACTGTGTTTGACAGAGAAAGTAAAATAGTGCCTAAAGAAAATTTGAGTCACTATTATCCATATATATCCTACCCGTTTTGAATCCTACATTACAATCATAAAAATTTCTACATGATTTCAACTCAAAAAATTCCTACATTAGTGAAGAATCATAATAGTCAGGCTTATGATTATTTTCGGTAAAACGAGATACTTCCTTATTGAGAGTGAGTGTTTTTTATATACATGTGTCCTTAATTGTTCTATCGATATATTGTGTGATATATAGGCATCTCTATTCATTTTGTGAGAAAAACTTGAAATTAGAAAATATTGTTATTTCAATGCTCAATTAGTGAGTATGAGTACTGTTAAAAGTTGTTGAACTAATAGGATCACCTTATTTGATTCTTCTCTTTGAAAAGTTCTCCTAATTTTTCTTAAAGTATTTAGCGATTATGCTTTTCTATTAAAATTATATATATTTCCTCGAGGAAGAGTAAACAATTAGGTGTGGGAGAATTCGATAGGTGCATTATACCTGATTTTATTTGTATGAATTTTCTTGTAAACGCATATTATCACGTCTTATATATATTATTTAACTAATATTACAGGAATAATTATAGAAGACTAATGTTCCAAGAAAGAAAAGATTCAAGAAAAATATGACCAAGAAAGATTGATCTATGCATAGAAATTAAAAATCAGGTGGCAAAGAAATCGCATACAAGAAAAAAAGATGATAATGCACCAAATCAAGACACCCCTTGAATTTCAACTCAAGACGAAATCTAAGCTCAAAACATAATCTCAAATTATCATGAAAAATCAAGATTTGTGTACGAATTTCTTATTTTAAAAGAGGAGGAAGGGAGAGCACAAAAGAAAAAAAAAGATTTTCTATTTTTTCTTAAGATGTTTTTTCTTCTACTATTTTTTATGGGATAATTTTCTTTTGTGTTGGAAATATGATGGATCTTAATATTTCTATATGACAGTAAGTATTATTTCTTAATTTCATGTGTGTGAGCTGATTTTTTTTAATTAATTTATATTCGTTGTACAGTTAGACATTGTTTAATTTATTAACATCTATATATTTTATACTACATATTAGCATACTACTAATTATGTTGTAACGATAAAAAATATCGTTACACTAAACTGCGAGGTAAAATTTGCACCTAGATTTTTCTTAGAGAATTCTTGAGAAATTCAACGCTAGCCTAGGATTGAATTATTTGTGAGGGTGTGATAATTGACTGAAATTTGGTACTAATATGATTTGTAGTGGTAGAATTAAAGGTGATAATTATATAACCAACTAGTATAGGAGGTGGTAGCAACTTTGACATTTAAAAGAGAGCTATAAAATTTTAGTTATAGCGTTTATCATGGAGTGATTGGTTACGTTGTTGAAATTCATAGCATGTGTTGCAAAATAAGAAAAACTGAGGAAAGAGTTAGAGATTCTACCTCAGACCGCTGAAACATTCATGGAAACCACAGCGACCGCCTCCAGTAAAATGGCATGAACTGTTGCAGTGGAAATTTGACTGCTGCAGTAGTAATTATCCGCTTCAGTGGTAACATGCAGTAAATTTTTTATTTTAAAATCTAGAAAATATTTTCATTCTCCACTTTTTGAAAAATGCAATAGAGCTCTGGGAAAAGACAAATTTTTAGAGGAATTTCGAGGTCTTTCATCTTTGGAGGCAAGTAATTACGTTCTAAAATTGAATTTACTTCATTTAACCTTAAAAAAATCACTAGAAATTGATTAATGGTGGAAATTAGGGATTAACTCTAGTTCATGAAAAATTATGAAAAGTGGTGAAAATGTGTATAAATTCAGCATATGATGATCTAGGGTGTTAGAAAACACTACTAGGACTAGAATTTTGACTATTTATGTTAATTCAAGTAGTGTTCATGAAGTTTAAATGATAAAAAAGTCCTAAGATGATGGGATAGGGTAATTTTTGGCTAAAGTCAATGACTTTTGATCCCAAGTATTAAAAGGGGAATGAATTATTAAATTGTGTATCTTTTGTATTACATAGATCAAGAAAGAATTGAATGCAAACAAAAAAGAGAAATGTGTAGCTTAATGGTGACGTTGAGAGAAGAAGTTGAGGTAGGCTATGATTTTTTGTAGCACTTAGACTTTCTTGGCTTTGTGCTTGATTGTGATTTAAACATTTATGATTGCCTTCTAGCATGAACTGTGATTTGATAACTGCATTGCATTATGATAAGGTGTTGAAATAATAGGTCATGTACCACGTTGGTACAATAAGATATGATGTAATAATGGATCATTTACCAAGTCAGTATAATATGATATGATGTGTTATTGGATCGGAAACTATGTTGGTACGTTATGATGTCCATGATGAGGATGAGAAGGGTAAGAGATGATGCACACATTTTGCATGCATACACTCATTCATATGCATTGAGTTCTATTTTGATGAACATATATGATAATAAATGGTTGATGAAATGATTAAGTATGAATATTTGTGAAAGTGAACTTGTGAATTATAATTATATGGTGACCCATGATGAGTTGTCTGATTGAAATAATTGGTTATGAGTTTTGTTATGATTGTTTTTATACTTGTCTGGCTTGATTACATGTATATTGTTATGTTAGTCGACCTATGGTGCTTACTAGTACTTGTTGATATACTGATGCTCCATGTACTCTTTTTTGTTGAGTATAGCACATCTTCTAGCGGTTGGCACATGACCTCAACTCTAAATAGTGATCCAGACTTAATTTCGCTAGTAAGAACTATGTACGGGCAACCTTAAGATCTTCTTATGATGTGTCGGCCCTTTGTTTCAGGACTAATACGATTTTCTCTTTTGTTACATTTTAGATGTTGTGTTGGTTTTAGATGTAGTTATTCTTTTTAGATATTCTTGTACAATGATTTCAGGTCTCAAAAATTATAATAAATAAAGGTTTTTGCCCTCTGTTTTATTTTTATGAGTGCTGATGTTTCTGAATGATTGATAGCTATTGAACGAAATATTTTTAAAACGTGTTTAAAATTATGAGCTAATATTACCATGAAATTAGGAATAACAAATGAGCCAAAGTGAGTGTAGTATGGTTCTCTTGCTATAGATTAGAGCAGGTGTCAATCATGATCATTTGAATCATGACATCATGTCACGACCTATTCACCGGTGTAGAAAATCTACCTACACCTACTCCAGCTAGGAGAACTTGATAGTTCTATAGGCCAATCAAATACAAACTTAATTAATTAAATATTTACCATCTGAAGGTCTATGCAAGTTGAAATACCATTACTCATTCAATTCTTCTCAACTCTTATTATAATACATCAGATCCATGATGAAACATTCCCGTAGAATAGAAATAGTAGGAGCTATTACTGAATGATTGACATCGCTATTATAGAAACTCTAAATGACCTACACAGTGACTATACCCTTGAGTGGAGGTATAGCAAGTATAGTATAAGTACAACCACACATATTGTTAAATATCATCGACCGACAAGGGTTACAAACAAATGACATCAATGATAAGTTTGAAGAAATCACAACATCAAGTAAAATTTTAGTTTTAAATCCCCCGAACTACCTACTCTTATTATCCCTCATTTAGCATCTCTGTGACTTACACTTTGCATGTCTTGACCTACATGTTTTTTAATATTTTTATATATCTTTGTCCTATGACTGTATTTTGTATAGCTTTGTCCTTTGACTATATTTTGTATATTTTTATCCTTTGATTATCCACTCCAACTGATGATCATTTTTCTCTCACTCTAGCCCACCATTCTTAGATATTAGAATTTCTTAAGCTACAATCAATTAAGTCCTTTTGGTGCTCACAGTCACAAGACTATATCAGAAAATTGTATATAACAAGGCACATATAAGAGAATCATATATAACATAAGATCATGTTCAAACATATGAATGCATACATACATGTAAAATGTTCACATTATCTCTCCTTATATCATCAATATCATAACGTACAGATATGGTACCTAATTCATTTTCATAATATATCATATTTTACCAACATGTATCCGACCTATATCATTACATACCATATTGTACCATCATGGTATCAGATCCATTATCATAATATATTATATTATACCAACGTGGTACCAGATCCATCACCTCAACATCTCATCCCAATATATATGAATGGATGCACGAATTTAATAAATCATAATTTATGAAAATACAATCACAATTGCCATCCCAAAATGCATCACAGTTTAATTTAGTCTACCATTACGTCAGTTGTCTAATTCATTTATTCAGTGACGTTAGTTCTCACATAGATATCACAACACAACTTACCAACCACCCCAACGGAACTGTCGACACTTGAATTCACATTATTATGCATTTCATTCTAATCATATCCTAAATTCAAGATTTCTAGTTACCTTTTTAACTATGGCAACCATAATTGCAACAACATGACAAGCAATGCCAACACTGTAAATCAATTAACATCAATATCATTTTACTCACTGTCCCATCTTCTAACAATATTTTTTTACGCACTGTCTCATCTTTTAAACTCTTGAAAGCACTATTTATGATCACCAAGGCATTAAACAAGTTCCCCTAACACAATTTTTACATTTAAGCATTTTAACACTAGTCGAACACCCTAGCTTTCCGTTTTATCATTTTATATTATTTCGTCCAAATTTCCACCATAGTCCATCATGAATGATAATCAACTGCGCATCTCTTCCCCATATCACTAAATGTCAAATATTTTGAACAATCTTAACACAAGATACAATAAATCACATATTCAAGTCTATCTAAATTTTAATATGTCCAACCAACCAATTCTGTGCCTGAGGGACTAATGCATGATAATTTTGATATTACAATTAATATTAAATGCATCTAGCCCAAGTACAGTAGCTATTATTTAAAACCTTAACTTACCACTTAGACCAAATATACTACTACGGAGAGGAGTGAGTTATTCTACATGT
The DNA here is from genome assembly GCA_030864225.1 of Capsicum baccatum var. pendulum. Taxonomy (NCBI): domain Eukaryota; kingdom Viridiplantae; phylum Streptophyta; class Magnoliopsida; order Solanales; family Solanaceae; genus Capsicum; species Capsicum baccatum. The sequence continues at coordinate 106,455,287 of CM061551.1, forward strand.
GCTAGTCGTATTTCTATGTCGGCTTTTTTTCGAGTGTGCCTCAAAACCGCTCTCATGAACCTTGGTCTTTGAAACCTCATGTTTTTTTTTATAGAGGGGTGGGGGTGTTAGGAGTTTTTAGAGTGTTTTTGGAGAAAGGAGGAGACCTAGGACAGTAAAATAAAGAGGATTTGAAAAAATTCCTTGGCTGACACACTACCTGTTACCACTGCAGTGGTTAATCGATCGCTGCAGTGATTATTAACAGGTTGACCCAGCTCTTATTGGGCCTCTTGACCCAAATTTCCTTAGACCCCAATTTTCTTTCTGATTTAAATTTTTTCAAGTTCATTTTGAGTCTATTATTCATTATAAATTATTTTCGTGGTATTTTTACATGGAATGATGATTCGGGTTACACATATGTAATTGAGAGAGATGGAAATAGTGCCGTTAATTATAGTACTGATAAATTATTAATATTTATTTAATAACATCTATCTATCTTATGTTATAATTAATTTTGTACTTATTTGTAATTAAGAGAGACAAATAGTGTAATAATTAATTATAATAAGTAAAAGTAACCAAAAGAGACTTACTTTCAAGAGCATGTATTTTGGTTCTTTAGTATTACTATTATGATTATTAAATTGTATAACCGAGAGGAGTATATTTAATTATTCAACTTCAGTAATAATTTATACATATAATCATAAGAGGTATTTTTACTTTTATGAGAAATAGAAGTTGAGGAATAGATAATTTATTACATAATAGAAATATCGAGTGAGGTTATGATCCCAACATCTTTTAATATATTGTGAAAAAAAAATATTTTCTCTACTTCTCTATTTACAAATTATTAATTTTTAATCCATCACTCAACTCTTTTTGATTTTCTCAAATAGTGTAACTAAATCAAGAAACGTGTGTAGAATAGATAAATAAATCTATGTGGGTTTGACATCTTTCTATACAATTATTTGATAGAGTGTGAGTTAATATATATATATGTATACATATAAACGTCTGTCACTCGTCACACGTTCAATAACCCACAGTACCTCATCCTTCCAACATAAAATGCTTTTTTGCACACCCAACAAGCCACGGATTTTACACCACGCTGCAATAGAAAGGGCACCGGGAAAATAGATGATTAAGAGACTCATCACTGCTTTGGTATAGTAGACATAAAACATCGGAAATGGGACTCCATTTGGCTATCCTGTCTCTAGTTTGCGATCTCCTCCACATGGCCAAGAACAGAATAAATTTCCACCCAAGAGCACTATAGATGTTGTATATTAATCTCTTTCAGTCCACTTTGGTATAACTACCCCTTGTCTTCTGATAAATGCTTTTAGTAGTGAATTTAGTGGCAGCAGATACATCATTTTTCTTATATCCACCATCTTCAAGAGTTAATCTTTCATAGAGAATCTTCTTGACTATCGAAGAGGCTTAAGTTGTCTGTGCATTCCAGAGATCATTCCCTTTATTGTAATAAGCAAGGGTACATTGAATCCACAACCTGTACTTCTTCTAGTCTATATTCCAGAAACGTTTATAAATAACTACTTTATTCCAGTCAGTTAGGCAAAGAAAGCCAAGTCTACCAGTAATTTTGACATTGCATAAGCTTTCCTAGGATATCAGGTCCTTTTTAATAGTGTCTATTCCTCAGACCATAAGGACCTACATAAAGACTCTGCTAGTTGCACATAGGGTTGGGGCATATTTTGGTTTAAACCGAAAAAAACAAAAAATCGAACCAAAATTTAATTTTGGTTTGGTTTTTTGGTTTTTCGGATTGGTTTCGATTTCAAATTTTAGAAATTTGGTTAAACGATTTGGTTTTTGGATTTACAAAAAAAGAATTCAGATAAACCGAAATTATATAAATAATATATTATAATATATATATATATAATTTAATATGTATGTAAATATACCAAAAAATATAATATAATATAATCTGATATAACATATAAATATATAACTTATAATCATTTAGTAACCCTAAATCCTAATATACTGCTTTGCTTTACACCTTAACATTAACATGAAGGCTGCAGCAATGCTCAACCATCCTCAGTTTGTCAATTCATTTGAATTTCAACATCGCTAACGACAGTCATTTGCTCAGTTCGTCACTGCCGTCGGTAGTTGCTGCCGATGTTATTTTCCGATAATACGGGTACGTAGAATCTGTATAATAGAGTAAGAACTTCAACACTAGTTCAAGTACAAAACAAGAACTCTTATGAAGTTATGTAACACCCTCAACACAAGATCAAAAAAGATCTTTCAAAGAAGTGTGTTTTTCAGAAAAATTAGATGAAAACAGAAAAGTAGTTAAGACCAAGTCGTCCGAATTTACGGACTTTCCTTAAGGAAATAATTCCCCTCACTGTACCCGAGGTTGTGGAATTTTCCTCCCAGGATAAAATGACCTTCAATCCGACTATAGCGGTACCTCAAATAGGCGGATTCTTCGAACACACTCACGGTTAGAATGATCACACTTAAGAGTATTTTTAAGACAAGAAGAAGAAGTTTGTAATCTGAAAATTTCTGTACTCTATATGTCATAAACCTGTGGATGAAACCAGGTTTATATAGCCACTAGATGCCTTTTTGAAAAGGAGGCATTGGTTCATAATAGAGGTGTGTGACTCTTCCTGAACATGCATGTCTATTCAGTTAAAACAATGCAGTATTTTTCTGAAACAGTGCACTGGTTCACTGAAACAGTGTGTTCTTTCGTTGAAGAGTTGCAACTCTCTGAAGCTGTGAAATCTTCTGTAACAGAAGCAACAATCTGAAATAGTGCAACCTCCTGTAATAGAAGCAACAATCTGAAATAGTGCAACAGTTTCAAACAGACGCATCATTTCTGAAACACTGTTACTGCGTATATATGGAGTTCTGAAAATCTGCAGTAAATACTGTATTTTTTCCTTGGCATTCTTTGTAATTCAAATAAAATTTGTCCAAAAAATAGATCTCATCGATCGATCATTTGACCAAATCCAAATCCAAATCCAAATCCAAATCCAAATCCGAAGCCGAGCCGAGCGAGCGACGATGACGACGACGCGAGGCATCTCTATTTCCTTGCCTCACTTACCATGTGAAGTAAGTGTTTCACTTTATAAACACTTTAAAGTTCTCTTCTTCTACCAATGTGGGAGAAGAGTAAACTTTCCAATTTAAAGAGTACACTTTCCAATTTGGGTGTCTCCTTCCCTTCACTTAATTTCTCCATTTTCCATTCAACACACTATGAACCCAACAATCCCCCACATGAATGGGGAATGACTATTTTTCGAAAAACGTTTACGGACAGTATGTGATCATCAAGCAAAGACTGATTGCATCTGGATAAGTGGGTTTTCCTTTGAACTTTCCGTAGTGAACATGTATCGGATGCACTCGGTCAATCGGTAGATTTGATATCTTTGAACCGTCGAGCTTTAATGTACACCTAGACAACACATGTCACACAACCAGCCTTTTACCGTTTATGGTTCTTACAGTTTTGTTCTTTTCAGCCATGAACACGTCCCGATTTTCATGAGAGCTTAGAGAATAGGCCTTTTCTAACATTCTCTTTGAAGCGGCTTCCACTTCGCCCTCACATAGGTGATTTCTAAACGTTTCAATCCTTTAGATTGAACTATTTGGCCAAATCTGCCAAATTTAGATAATCATTAAAAGACTTTTCAACTTGAGTCTTATCCTTGTTTACTATACATTGTCTACATCATGAGAATGGGTTGGGTAAATGACAATGTTGAACCTGTCAGACATAACTTTGTTTGATCTCCTTGAACCTAGATCTTGGGATCTCCAGTCTGCTAGGTAGAGTTACCGCCATGCTGACTTGTCCTAGGCCTTAAACCCATTCCCTTGGATGTCCTTTCTACTCCTTCTCTAGATAGGCCTTTTGTAAGTGGATCCGATATATTATCCTTTGACTTTACATAGTTTATAGTGATAATTTCACTAGAGAGAAGTTCTCTAACTGTATTATGTCTTCGACGTATGTGACGAGACTTATCGTTGTACATCATGCTCCCTGCCCTACCTATTGCCGCTTGGCTATCACAGTGTATACATACTGGTGCCACTGGCTTGGGCCAATAAGGAATATCTTCTATGAAATTTCGGAGCCATTCTGCTTCTTCACCGGCTTTATCTAATGCGATAAATTCAGATTCCATTGTAGAGCGAGCGATACAAGTCTGTTTCGGTGATTTCCAAGAAACTGCTCCTCCACCGATAGTAAATACATATCCACTTGTGGATTTTACTTCGTTCGATCCGGTGATCCAATTTGCATCACTATATCCTTCAAGTACCACGGGATATTTATTATAATGCAAATCATAGTCTTGAGTGTATTTAAGATAACCCAAAACTCTTTTCATTGTCATCCAGTGAGTTTTTTTGGGATAACTCGTGTACCGACGCAATTTACTGATAGTGCATGCTATGTCTGGTCGTGTATAGTTCATTATATACATTAAGCATCCCAATACTCTTGCGTACTCCAACTGAGAATCACTTTCACCTTCATATTTCCGAAGTGCAAAGTTCGCATCCAGTGGAGTCTTGGTAATATCGAATTCCATATACTTGAACTTGTCAAGTACTTTTTCGATATAATGAGACTGTGACAGTGCTAACCCTTGTGGAGTTCGATGGATTCTTATACCTAAGATCACATCTGCAACTCCGAGGTCTTTCATATCAAACTTGCTCTCGAGCATTCGTTTGGTTGCATTTATGTCACAAATGTCTCTACTGATGATCAACATATCATCCACATATAAACATACAATGACTTGGTGATTTGGTGTGTCCTTAATATATACACATTTATCACATTCATTTATCTTGAATCCGTTTGCCAACATGGTTTGGTCAAACTTTGCATGCCATTGCTTAGGTGCTTGTTTTAGTCCATAAAGTGACTTAACAAGTTTACACACCTTATTTTCTTTTCCTGGAACCACAAAACCCTCAGGTTGTTCCGTGTAGATTTCTTCCTCCAATTCTCCGTTTAGGAATGCGGTTTTCACATCCATTTGATGGATTTGAAGATCATATACTTCCGCCAAGGCAATTAACATTCGAATTGAGGTTATCCTTGTCACTGGCGAGTATGTATCAAAGTAATCAAGACCTTCTTTTTGGTTGAAGCCTTTTTCTACAAGTCTTGCCTTGTATTTGTCAATAGTACCATCCGTTTTCATTTTCCTTTTGAAGATCCATTTAGAACCTAAAGGTTTATTTCCTGGAGGAAGATCAACCAATTCCCACGTATGGTTACTTAAGATTGAATCAATCTCACTATTGACTGCCTCTTTCTAAAAGGATGAGTCTGATGACGACATCACTTCTTTAAACGTTTGAGGCTCATTTTCTAAGAGAAATGTTACAAAATCCGATCCAAACGAAGTTGACATTCTTTGACGTGTAGTACATCTTGGATTTTCTTCATTATGTACATTCTCACTTGGTTCATCTCGGGGTCGTTTAGATCCCCCACTAGACTGTTCATGTCTAGTTTTATACGGATAAATATTTTCAAAGAATTCAGCATTATCTGATTCAATTATCGTATTTTCATTTATATCCGAATGTTCGGATTTATGAACCAAAAATCGACATGCTTTACTGCTTTTAGCATATCCTATGAACACGCAGTCCACCGTTTTAGGTCCTATCTTAACCCTTTTAGGTATAGGAACTTGAACGTTCTCTAGACACCCCTACACTTTGAAATATTTCAAGTTGGGTTTCCTTCCTTTCCATTTTTCGTAAGGAATTGATTGTGTCTTACTATGGGGAACTCTATTGAGTATACGATTGGCCGTAAGGATAGTCTCCCCCCTTAAGTTTTGCGGTAAACCAGAACTTATTAGTAAGGCATTCATCATTTCCTTCAAAGTTCAGTTTTTTCTTTCCGCAATTCCATTAGATTGAGGTGAATACGGGGCCGTAGTTTGATGGATTATTCCATTCTCTACACATATTTGCGCAAAAGGAGATTCATATTCTCCGCCCCTGTAACTTTTTATCATTTTGATCCTTTTGTCTAATTGATTTTCAACTTCAGTTTTATATTTCCTAAACGCATCTATTGCTTCATCCTTACTATTTAGCAAGTAGACATAACAATATCTAGTGCAATCGTCAATAAAAGTTATGAAATACTTTTTTCCACCACGTGATGGTGTTGAATTCATATCACAAATGTCAGTGTGTATTAAGTCTAAGGGATTGGAATTCCTTTCAACAGACTTATAAGGATGCTTAGCATATTTTGATTCTACACACGTTTGACACTTAGATTTATTGCCCTCAAAATTTGGCAAAATTTCTAAGTTAATCGGTTTTCGTATGTTTTGTAATTAACATGGCCTATACGTTCATGCCATAAATTATAAGACTCAAGCAAGTAAGAAGAATTTGAATGTTTATTCATTTCAACAGTCATTACATTCATCTTATAAAGGCCTTCCTCGAGATAGCCTTTTCCTACATACATTTCTACTTTGCTAACTACTATTTTTCCAGAAACGGTTACACATTTGAAACCGTTTTTATCTAGGAGTGAAACAGAAATTAAGTTCCTACGTAACTCCGGAACATATAACACATTATTCAGTGTCAAAACCTTTCCGGATGTCATCTTTAGGCAAACTTTTCCTACTCCCTCCACCTTAGCAGTCGCGGAGTTGGCCATGTAAATTGTTTCTTCCACTTGAGCCGGAGCATATGTCGAGAACAACTCTTTGCTTGCGCAGACATAGCGTGTGGCCCCTGAATCCATCCACCAAGCGCATGGATTGCCGACCATGTTGCATTCCATGAACATAGCACACAGGTCGTCATAATCCTTGTTGGACTCAATCAGATTCGCTTGGTCCTTTTTCTTCCCTTTTTTCGGGGCTCGACAGTCTGTTGATTTATGGCCAACTTTGCCACAGTTGAAGCACTTTCCCTTAAACTTTTTCTTGGGATGATTGCTTCCATGTTCAACATTCTTTCTTTTCTTCGAGTTGTTTTGGCCATCTTCTACAATATGTGCTCCACTCATTGTAGAATTTCCCTTTGACCTTCTTTCGGAAGCTTTATTATCTTCTTCAATACGAAGTTGGACAATAAGATCTTCAACGGTCATCTCCTTGCGCTTATGCTTTAAGTAGTTTTTGAAGTCTTTCCACAAAGGTGGTTAACTTCTCAACTATTGCTGCAACTTGGAAAGCATCATTCACAATTAAACCTACAAAACAGTTTATGTGAGTATTATGAACATTTTTAGTTTGTTCAACTAAGGTATTTTTCAAAATTATACCTTCTGCTAGGAGATCATGTATGATGACTTGCAACTCCTGGACTTGAGAGACAACAAATTTGCTATCAATCATTTTGAAGTCCAGGAATCGTGCAACAAGGAATTTCTTAATTCCCGCATCTTTCGTTTTATATTTCCGTTCAAGTGCCTCCCATAGTTCTTTTGATGTCTTGGTTCTACTATAGACATTATAGAGGTCATCTTGGAGACCACTCAGAATATAGTTCCTGCAAAGGAAATCTGAATGTTTCCAAGCTTCTACAATAACGAAGCGGTCCTTGTCCGAGGTTCCCTCGAGAGCGTCTTCGCTAGTGAACCGTTGTAGACATAACGTGGTGAGGTAAAAGAACATCTTTTGTTGCCACCGCTTGAAGTCGATGCCAGAAAATTTTCTGGGCTTCTCCGCCGGGGCCATTGTTGGCGGAGCATTTGTGCGAGTTGATGTGGCAATATTAGTTGCCCCCACCAACGTTGTCGCACTCATAATTTGACTTTCAGTTGTCATTTTTTCTGTCACCACAAGACAGAAAATTAGTATTTTTCAGAATATTTTTAATAAAGTTAAATAACTTTACAACTTTTCCTTCTTGTTTCTAATTAACGACGAAGTTTTTATAACTTTAAATCGTCAATCGAGTGAACTTCAACTTTTGATGAAGATTTTATGTTTTCTAATCACAAGTTAAATTCAAACGGAATAGAAAGCGTAAGCTTTAATCTCCCAAAACAAGTTATACAGATTCTGTAGAATTATTTCCTTAAGATTGTTATTTTCCGATAATACGGGTACGTAGAATCTGTATAATAGAGTAAGAACTTCAACAGTAGTTCAAGTACAAAACAACAACTCTTATGAAGTTATGTAACACCCTCAACACAAGATCAAAAAAGATCTTTCAAAGAAGTGTGTTTTTCAGAAAAATTAGATGAAAACAAAAAAGTAGTTAAGACCAAGTCGTCCGAATTCACGGACTGTCCTTAAGGAAATGTTTCCCCTCACTGTACCCGAGGTTGTGGAATTTTCCTCCCAAGATAAAATGGACTTCAATTAGACTATAGCGGTACCTCAAATAGGCGGATTCTTCGAACACACTCATGGTTAGAATGATCACACTTAAGAGTATTTTTAAGACAAGAAGAAGAAGTTTGTAATCTGAAAATTTCTGTATTCTATATGTCATAAACCTGTGGATGAAACCAGGTTTATATAGCCACTAGATGCCTTTTTGAAAAGGAGACATTGGTTCATAATAGAGGTGTGTGACTCTTCCTGAACATGCATGTCTATTCAGTTAAAACAATGCAGTATTTTTCTGAAACAGTGCACTGGTTCACTGAAACAGTGTGTTCTTTCGTTGAAGAGTTGCAACTCTCTGAAGCTGTGCAATATTCTGTAACAGAAGCAACAATCTGAAATAGTGCAACCTCCTGTAACAAAAGCAACAATCTGAAACAGTGCAACAGTTTCAAACAGACGCATCATTTTTGAAACACTGTTACTGTGTATATATGGAGTTCTGAAAATCTGCAGTAAATACTGCATTTTTTCCTTGGCATTCTTTGTAATTCAAATAAAATTTGTCCAAAAAATAGATCTCATCGATCGATCATTTGACCAAATCCAAATCCGAAGCCGAGCCGAGCAAGCGACGACGACGACGACGCGAGGCATCTCTATTTCCTTGCCTCACTTACCATGTGAAGTAAGTGTTTCACTTTATAAACACTTCAAAGTTCTCTTCTTCTACCAATGTGGGAGAAGAGTAAACTTTCCAATTTAAAGAGTACACTTTCCAATTTGGGTGTCTCCTTCCCTTCACTTGATTTCTCCATTTTCCATTCAACACACTATGAACCCAACAGCCGAGTCACGCCAGCGGCGATGACTCAGCTAGGTCGATATTTATGGTTATTTGATGCATGTTGAATTAATTATATTTGGAAATGAAAAATAGATTTGAAAAAAAGATTATTTTTCTAGAAAAATCACCAATTTTAAATGCTCACTACTTTAATTTTTAAAACCAAAATAAAAATTTGAAATAACCGAACCGAATTTGTAAAAATCGAACCAAACCTAAATAATTTTGGTTTGGTTATGGTTTTCATTTTCGTCAATCCGAAAATCGAACAACCGAACCGATATTCAACAATCAAATCGAACAAACCGAATGCCCACCCTAGTTGCACCACCTTCTTAAAAAAAATTAAACAAGAGACTGAAAGGCTTGAATGTAGAATAAGACAATTTTGATCAGATGCACCCTTCCAACATATGAGAGGTATCTAGATTTCCAAGACTTAATTCTAGCAAGCATCTTATCTGGCAAAGGCTTATGTTGAATGATAGTGGTTTTCTTTAAGGTTAGAGGTATACCAAGGTACTTGAAAGGAAGATTTCTTTGGTGAATCCCAAAGCTTGAAATATAGTTTATTGCACATTCAAGCTAATACTACCAAAGTAAAGAGAGCTCTTATCTGCATTTGCTGCCATGCTAGGGGCATTTGAGAATACTATAAAGCAATTGTATAGCAACAAGACAAACTTCAGATCACCTCTACAGACTTCTGCTCCTTTTCACTGTGAAGCTCATCAACTTGCTTATTTCTCTTAGCCTCCTAATTAACATGCCTTTCTAATACAAATTTAAACTTCCATGTTTGCATGATATGAACCTTGCCTTTCATCTTGGCTAGTTTTTTTGTGCCTCATCAGGTTTCTCTCCATAAATATGCCCAATATCCAAATATTGAGAGATTCATATTGTACTGCTTATAGAATTTGTTTTCACAAAGAATCCATAACAAGAATTTAACTGGGCAGCTTTTTGGTCACATTTGTCTCTATAAGGATTCTTGCATAGGAAATTCTAGTTTGTATAGTAGTACATGTATCTTCAAACAACGACTTACTAATATCGCTTGTTATTTGGCTCAATGAGTTGTTGCTCCAATAATTGAGTGGAAATTTTGTGAACTGAGCCCACAAGGAAATTTCTGTCAAGAACTGGACGATTGTTCAGAGTATATGGCCTAGCACATAGCACTGTCTGCTTATCCTCCATATTCTAAAATTTAACTATGTAATACCCTTTGACGTGATAATGGATATCTGGGTCTTGCCACTTGCCAATTTTTGAGCTACAAAGTGATTCATATAATTGTATTCAGGTAATTGCCCAATTACATACACTACAAAAGCATACTTATAAATTTTAATTTTGGGATGTACTTCAGCTTTATCCAATTGAGCTACAAACTTACCGTCCTTCACCTCAGGTATAATATATGATAACATCAAACCATTTTCAGAGGATCTGTTACCATTGAAAAGTGCTGATACCAAGCACATACGCAAACATACATGGTCAAACAAGTAGTAAAATGACTCTTCTTGAGAGTCGGGGTTGTCGTACCCAAGGGCATTAAAGTTAGTTATTCATCAATTCTAAGTATACTTTTAAATTTGACAAGTGTGCATTTTAAATGAGAGTATGATTTTTGTAATTACAAGCTAAGTAATTTTTCAATGAGAGTATGATTTTTGTAATAATAAACTAAGTACAAAAATACAATGATATGAAATTTGGATCATAAACAATATATAGTGAGTTTCAGGATTGAGACATACTACTCATTCATGCATAACTATAGTTTCTCGCCGATGTTGGTGTTTATCGTGATTGTTGATTTACGAGGTTGATAGTATAATTGGGTATGATCACCCTTCAAGTCTTCTACCCAAGTTAGTCATGTGTGAGCCCATGCTAACACATTTGAAGCTTTTAACTCTAAATAATTGCGAAGTCTTGAGCAACTTTAGTCGTTTTTGATTACTTTACTTTGATTTGGCAGCAAAAGTAGAAGAGAGGGGGAACCAAAAATAAAAGAAGAAAAAAGCATGAAATCGGAAGCAAATAGAGAGCCAAGTTTGGCTGACGACATCCATGACACGCCGTCAGCCTGGTGATAGGCTGTCACGGATGTCGTCAACCTTAAACAAAAGATGTAAAGCCGTAGGAAGTTTTTGTGACGGCAATCATGACACATCGTCAAGATGATGATAGGGCATCACCATCGTCGTCAACCTTAGGCAGCAGGAGATGAATTTGCAAAGAAGTTGACGACGTCCGTGATAGGCCGTCAAGATCATGATAGGCCGTCGCGGGCGCCGTCATCTAATTCGAAGAAAATCAGAGACTTTCCTTATTTAGGGTTAACTATTTAAAACCTTGTTTTAGGGTTTTTAGGATTACACATATTTATTTTTATCCATCATCATTGACATATTGACAATATACGACTTTTCTCTCTCTCTCTATAAACCAATATTTCAATGTTTGCTTTGTGATTCAATTACAAGTTCACTTTTGATTTCCTTTATTATTGTAAGTTAATCTTCTCAATTATGAATTCAATTTGTGTGCTTATTTCTTGCATCATGAGTGGTTGAACACCCTTAACCTGGATTATGGGATCTAGGGTTAGGTCATGATAAGGTGGTAATTAATTACTCAACGTTTAATAGGTGTTAGGATTTCTTGGTAATTCTAAGATTAGAATTTATGTCTGTTGGTTGCAAATAATAGGCGTACCTACTTTGGTTTGCTTGAGAAAGAAATCATAAATAGTAGGAAGTGAATTATCAACAGGGACTCGGAAAGACTTCATTTAATAATCAGCGCTGTAACAAGGTTGATTAACCTAAGGTAAAATCTGGACAATGAGTTGTGATTCCCTAATTCCGAGAGAATTAGGAAATTAGATGCTCGAATAGGTCGAGAGACATTTGAGCATATCATCAATAAATATAGCTTGTCATCCTAACCACCGTGAGAACCTTGAGTTAATGGTAGCATCTGTCATTTTCCGTAAGCCCTAGTGAACATAATCTTGGTTATCTCATAAAATCTTAGTTACAAACATTAAATTCAAAGTGATAAACAATTATCTGCAAAACTTAAACCCCTATTTCAGGAAACAGTGAACTATCAGTAAATTATATCGTAAACAACTTGAGTTCACACCTTATTCCCTGAGGGATTCGACCCCAACCTAGTTGGGTTTTATATTGACAACGATCGCTTACACTCATTCAAGAGTGTAATTTAAGCGTTATCAGTTAGTCTCACAACTACATCATTGAGGGGGATGTGAGTCTCTAATTTTGATGCATTAAGCTATTTTCCCATTTCATTAACCAAGTGGGGCATTTAGGTATAACTCTATCCTATATGCAAATCAACTTGTTTTAGCCCCTGATTGATTAAAGATATAATCAATACTCTCTATGTTTCTTTGTTACATCCCTCCACTCCCATGGTTAATTCGTTTTAAGACTAGTATTCATCGTAAAGTTTGCAATTCTTTAGAATAATTGAATAGAAATGCAAGAACAATCACATGATTTAATAAATATATAAACCAACTATAAATCCATGCTTACAAAATCATGTTGTATAATCAAGCTTAGAAAGAGGGTGTTTATATACTCATAATATTACAGAGAATCACCATAGATAAATTCATAAAATAAAACTACGAGAAAGAAAAGTACAAGAAGAAAGAACCCTAGTCCGAGCTCCTTGATGCTTTCTTTTCCTTTCCCCAATCGTGTGTCCTCCAAAAGATTCTTGTATATGTAGCTAAGTACTCCTTATGTCATGACCCAAACTAGGGCCTGGTGATGATGGACATCCCGAACCATGAAGGCCCGGACGTCCTACTCTATATGATCTGGTAGTCATGCACAACATTCATATAATAAAAGAAAATACTAAATTATGATCTAATACGGAAACATGGTCATACTCTAGATTAACTTTAACAATACGGAATGAAATCCGAAAATCACTAACAACATCTAGAGCAGTCTGCGAAATCTCTACTACATGAAAATCTGACAACTATCTGAAAACTGGGACAAGGCCCCCAGTTGACCAAAACTGTAATAAATGATATAATCTGAAAGGACAGGCCTTTTGGAATAGATAAGGCTCACCACTGCACAATCTGATCTACTATCTGAATTATCTACTGCTTATCTGGACCCCTAGACTAAGCCTCAGAACCTGAGAGATAGGGGAGGGGGGTCAATACAGATGTACTAGTACGTAGAGAAAATCCAAAATAATCATTTATATTCAACATATATAAGAGCAATTTAAAGTAGTTCATAAACATATCATATTGTAAAAAATCACATGGGCATTTTAAAAGACTGTGAAAACATCTGAAATTTGTGACACTCTTTGTCTTACTTCTATGCTAGGTGGTGTACCCTACAATTCTGTAATTTCATGGGATATATGAAATCTGCCATTAACTTGGCAGCCAAACCCCCAACCCAAGTGTGCCGCAAGAGTCAGAGTCTCTGAATCTACTACGCCGCACGGCCATCGCCAGCGTACAATAATAATCTGCCCGTATCGATAAATACGGTTTTAGGCTAAGAGTTACTTGAACTCAAGCCTTCTTCGGGTAACCACCTAACCCTATTTATGCCCATTTTTAACTCTTTAAAATATGCATTCTCTGAAAACATATTCTGAAAACAGTCTCTAAAGACATGCTCTGAAAACATACTCTGTTATCCCATACATACTTATGGTATCGTCATACCATTGACTTGTAAGTCACATCTCTAAGCCATTATTAGCATATTAGAATCTCTATTTCCAAAACATAAATTTGGGACCACCATATCAATAAATCAGTTCGAAGCACCCTTTCCTTAAATACTCATGTAAACACGTGTATGCAACTCTCTTTGACAATATTTCAAATGATACAAGGAGGTCATGTCAAAATTCTTAATCTTATGCAAATCTTTCTCTCTTTAACAAAACACATTTATATCAAGAAACTCCCTCTCAAAATCTCTAAATCATCCTCAAAATACTATGGTATTTGAGTAGACTATTTTCAAGCCATAAATCATGCATATCAAATCATTCACAATAAGATCACAAATTTAAAGTCATCACAAGAGAGGGATTTCATAATTTATGCTCTCAAACAATCTTCAAATCTGATTTTTTTCATACATATACATATACATGTAAATCAATTTAAGGGGAAAGGCCTAAGGGCCAAATCAACAATGCATTTGAACATTTATATTGCATAATAAAATTATGTATTTCAAAATTCCTTTCTAAAATCATGTGTGAAAATCTTTAAATCATGTTATAGTGTTTCCAAGATCATGTAGTTTTTTAGGATAAATTCCACGTACCTTAAATTATAAGATCTAAAAGATGGAACCTAGATCTTGATAGATGAAACCCGGATCTTGATTTGTTTCTTGGAGATATTGAACTTAAGGCTTGATTTTTTTTAATTTCTTGTTCTTAGAGAAAACCCTAATTTGATCTTATTTTGAGAGTGAAGTGGAAGTTTTTGATATTGTAAAACTGATAATGATTGATTAATAACGCGTAAGGGGTGATTTAATTCATGTGAAAGGTTTTTGGAGTGAGGGAAGGACCAAAATACTCCTACGAAATCACTTCCCAGTTGCTGAAATTCTCAGCTGACGACCAAGGCTGATAAGCCGTTAGATCTGTGAAAGCCTGTCAGCCCAGGTCGTCACCTAGGACCTGAAATTGATGGGTTTCTGCCTAAGGCCGACGACATATTCTGACAAGTCGTAAGATTTGTGACAAGCCATCAGAATTGTCGTCACTTAGTTGCCAGACTGATATGCTGGAGTAAAATAGGCATAACTTTTTACTCCGATATTGGATTTTGGCAAAATTGGTGGCGTTGGATAGAAGACTCAAATACATTTCATTTGATATATAGTAGGTCCACCAGTTTGTCATATAAAAGGAGTTATGGTCGATTGAAATTGATCCAAGTTTTGACACTCACTAAAACTTGAACAATAGGAAAACTTTCAACTAGTCCTTAAGTTAAGGGACCTCTATGATCACGACTCATACCCAACTAGATTCAAACACTACATAAATTATTAACACACTATATTTACATTGGATGTATGACATTTGGAACATCTACGCGTAGAAATGACAGTTTTGGTTCTAGCCCAAAATGCGGGGTGTTACAATATATCCCTAAATTTTTCCATAAGATGACCCATACTAAATAGGTGCATTTACCATTTCCACCAAATTTAAACCAAGTAGAAAACCTAGTTTTAGTTGGTTTGAAATGTATGTGTGTGGATTTCATATTGTGGACCACCCCAACGTGTTCCACCCTTCTTTTAACGCCCCGAGAGTACACTCTGGATGCGACATGGTGCTTACGAAGACCACAAGTTAACCTATGAGCTGGTACCTGCTGTGAGCACTAAATAAAAATAATAACAACATATGCAGAATTCTCAACTGGAATGATATAAGGTTTTTATCAACTGAAAACAATACTGAAATAATAGTTTAAAACGTTTGCAAACAACTATAAGTACGGATAAATGTCTGTTAATCACAATTGAAAACTAAGTACCTATTTGTACTAGTCTGAAAGCCTCTAATTGTCTGGAAATGGTGTTGATGGGACAAGCCCTCAACTAACTGCGACTAACTGCGACTAACTGAATAACCAAACTGCTAACAATAATAAAAGGAAGATAACTCATCCTCTAAAAAAGAGGACTTACTATGGCTACTACTGCTTCTGATGCGATGGAAGAGCTAAGGACGATCGGGAATCCAAGTGCCTAAACCTCTGATATAAAACACATAGTGCAAGAAAACGAGTATGCGGTCAGTACGTCTGAATGTATTGGTATGCTAAATGATGTTGGGAAAATGTGTATGGGTTTATATGCATGTAAAAATAATAAATAGCTGGATAACATAAGGTAGATATATGAGAGTACATGCAAAACTAAAGATGTTGAACATACAAGACTAAACGTATATCATGTATCTGAAATAATCTGGAACTGAAGTACTATATTCTAATAACGAGTAACTATGACTGAAATCTATGGTCAAGCAAGAGAACTGAACTAAGTTCTGAACTGAATACTGAAATTATGGGAGTTTTCATCTAACCGACATGCCCCAATGTAGACTGATTGGGGTCCAACCTATAACCCTAGTTGGAAGGGTGTTATTACTGTGCCATGGGTTACTAACAATGTCTGGGTCAACCCTAATCTGGCAGGAGGACTCATGGAATATAAATATATATGTCAACCCTAGAATAGTAGGAAGACATATCAACCTACGCTGGCTATATATATTTGTAACTCAGGGATTGCTACTAAAGATCAAACCCTAATATGGCAGGAATTCCCCATCCCTGGATTCGCTCGGTGTTGAATCCTACTTCCAACTGAACTAACACTGGTCACTAGATTATACTAAGCTTGATTGAACTCACACTAATTCTATTAACTAATTGAAGGCTACTATTCAGGATACTATGGGTATCATTCTATTGTGATTGAAACTAAGTACACAGCTAATTTCGGGTATTTAATACCCCCAGGACTCTATAACAGAGATAGTAGGACCATATCACAACTTTAAAAGCATAACAAATAGATTACCATGCACAATTCGTTCACATAGATATTTTGTCAAACACTTTGGGGGGCACAATTCTTATACATGAGAATGAACTACACATGAAGATCATGACTACCACATTCAACTTACAATTCAAGGGTTTGACATGGGAGGTTACATCAATTCACATACATACTAGTTTATTTACATGGAATATTATATTTTTCTTAGTTTAAACCCAACAATAACATATACATGAACACCATTTAAATTCATAACATGTGGAACATTAATTAAGTTTTTAAAAGGATTCTTGAACTTTAAGAGTGAAAGAAACCCGAGGATGAACATCTAACATACCTTGGTTGTTGAATTAGTAGAAGTTTCAAGCTATTTCTTGAAGCTTAGTCTTGAATTTGATAAACCTAGGGTTTTGTTATTGAGAGGATTTGTGAAAAAGATGAGCAATTATGCTATTTGGGGCATAAATCCCGTGTTATGGACCTATTGGGTGAAGGAAAAATGACCTATTTGCCCTTAAGAATGTGGAACAAAATTGAAGAAAATACACTGACCGGACTGTCCAGGGCGCCGCTCTGGGTAGGACGCCATGGATTCCATTGATGTCTCCCCCAGCACCGGACTGGGCAGGGCGCAGCGGGATATCGACTGTTTTGGAGTTTCAAAAACGCCCTTACGCTTGTTCGAAAATTCAAAAACTCAACTGACATGTACTATTGACTTCCCGAATCATGAATCAACTTAAAAACTAAATTTTTGATGTCGAAAAGGTCAAAAATAAATTCATCAAAGTTTGAGGGCTTTAGAAATGACTAAGTCCTCACACTCAGTAAAATATTCCAAGTCTTGGACCCTTTTCTACATACAAGAATGAGCTAAAACAAACCTAGGATCTTACAGAGCCTTACACTCCTTTACTGTTATTTATGTGTTTATATAGGCTAAATTCTTTAAAATCAAGTCCCATAGGTATTTGGTACAAGTACATCACATTTTCAACTTAAGGTAGGACTTTAAATAAACTATAGCCCACTTCTACAAGGTGTGCCACGCAAAGTCTATAAAAAAAACAGTGGAAAATTTTAAGTGGTTTTGTGATGCACATATGAAATCATGAGCTTGAAGTTGCGGTGCACATCCAATTCTATGGAATGAAGGGCACAGTATGGAGGGTGGTGCAACTACGTACAATTTCATTTGGCTTCGTCTCTTAGTTCATGGAAAGCTTGCTCATAATCCATCATCACTTGTAGCTCATGTGCAGCTTCTATAATCACCTATTGCAGCTCCAATATACTCCTAAAATATTTCATCATAAGAATTTGATCATACAATATGCAAGGCACATAAAAACTATACAAGAACAAGTATAGCTTAGCTGGATTAAACTAGTTATCTCGTATGATCTTTCCTTGACCATTATTAATATTGTATTGATTCATTTATACTATAAACCACCTAAACATGAGGCTTAGCACATAAGTACACAAATATCACTGACTATTCACATAAACATATTAAGTTATCCTCCAAACTAAGTTAAATACGTAGATAATGGCACTCAGATGTATAAATATGCCTAAGATAAAAAATCTCTTCCCAATTTTCCATATGTGGCTTTTATATATTGTCTAGAATCCCTGTAACATTAAAATTTGCAAGTTCAACTCTTCCATGACCCAATTGGATGGTTAATTACTGTGTAGTGCTTGAATCCAAACCCCCTGATGCTCTACTTCTAGAATCCTTTGAGTATTAGGCTTGAGATCCACTTGTTGCCTTACTATTGGTGTGGTGTTCTTTTTGACATCCACTATCTATAAGGTTTCAGCTATTACTCTCGCACTGACTGAGCTTCCTACTGTTATGGTTGTTGATAATGGTTTTTTGCATGGTCTCCTTCTTTTGGCCAGGGCTTCCACGACCAACGTAAGTTAGCGTAACCTTTTCCTCATAGTCCAAGGGAGAGAGTATATTAATAATAGATGAACATAGAACAAGGAATACAAAAATGATTTTGAAAAAGGTGTTTTTAAGAATGTAATGACCTGATTTGTGAATTTTTCATTTCTATGTATTTTGACTATTTTATCCTTTCTCATAGTTTCTACGTGCTGAATTTGAGGTTCGGGGCTGGTCGGTATAATTTTTGATGCAATCAAGAATAATTTGTGCAAGTTGTGATTTATAGAGGCTTGAAAACCCATATAGTCGACTTCGGTCAACATTTGTAGTTTGAGTGTCGAATGGAAAAAAGTATTACGTTAGCAGATCCAAAATGTCAAATTTGGGTTAGTAGCGGGGTTGTTTTGGTTTCAAAACTTTTATATCTCATTTCAATCTTTCATTTAAAAAATAGTAAAATAGGGTCTTGGGGGTTAATTTATTGATATCGATCTTTTTTTTTAAAATCGAACATTATCATGGAGTCCAAAACATAGAAATTAGCCTAGTAGTGTATATGGTTTACTTCTGTTGGGTCCCAAATGAATTTCGAGGGTCTGTTTAGAACATTCAAAACCATGACCTGGTGCACAACTGATATCTAGTGCATGGATCCTTCTTCGCAAATGTGGGTCCCTGACCATGAACGTGGTTAAAGAAATTAGCCTTCATCATAATCTTGAGGTGGTGTCGTGATCGAGAAGGGCATTGGGAATCTTCTTTGCAAATATTAGGGCCAACTTAAAAGCCTATTCAGCGTTGACCCTCTCAAACGTGAAGGATTGAACACATTTGTGAGGTACTGTTCACTGAATAATATAAATACTCTATTTTCATGATTTTACTCCATTTTTAGATCTCCAAGCTTTGAAAAAGACAATTTTTGAGAGTTTCAATGTTGATTTTTGTGTGGGTAACTTCTAAACTCATAATCCATTACTTCCTATTGATTTTACCTTAAAAAATACCTTTAAATAACAATTTCGAAGTGAAAATTTAGGGGTTTTATCGATAGCTTTTATAGAGTATTTTTTTTATTTTGGAACCTCTACTTTAACTTGTTTTTGAGTGGGTTTTCTCCTATAAACTCCTATGACCTTGAGAAATGTGTTTTTAATGAGAAATTTTGATTTTACTCTTTTTTTCTATTTTTTTTCATACCCCTTTTGGACCTGGTTCAAATATAGGCAATAGGAGTATCCTTAGCTTTCTTTTAATATGTATATCCTATATTTAAATATTTTAGTTGATTCTACGGCCTTTAGAAAAATAGAAGACATGTTGAAGGACTTTAGGCTTAGATTTCATCGTTTTGAGGTAATTTATAGCATAACTTTATTCCGGCTGGACTTGGTAGTTAATGAATAGGTAAAACATGTTATGGGTTGGGAAAAATAACTACGAGATATAATTTTTGAGTTATTATATAACGCGTGATGTCTGTATGGGAGCTTATTTTCTATTTTTGTTGTCTTATGATATTATATACTATGTATTGTCTATGCGGAGACTTTATTTGATATCATTGGCTTTATTTGTGCATTTTAACTGCCTTAATTCTTAATATGATGCTCGTTTAGGGACTTAAATAGATATCATAGGCCTTATTGAGCACTATTTGCCTTTATCATAGTAGAAATGTCTAGGTTATGGGTTGATATGATATTAATGATGTCTTATATACATGTTTATTCAAATAGATAAAGACTCCATATTGAAGTTCTTTAGTTCGGAATTTCATCATTTCGAGGTAGGTTATGACTTAATTTCTTTCAGATTGACCTGGGTAGTTACTGAATAAATAAAGCATGCTATGAATTGAGAAAAATAACAATGAATTTTACATTTTGAGATTATTTATACTATTGTGTGACCGTGTGAGAGATTATATCCTATTGTTGTTAACTTATCATATCTGGTATTATGTGTTACCAGTGTGGAAACTTTATTTGACACCATTGGCCTTATCTGTGCATCTAAATATCATTAATTCTAGATATGATGCCCGTGCGGGAGCATATTTTGTTAATATAGGCGTGATTTAAGCATTGGTTTCTTTGGTCATGATAAAACGCTCGAGTTAGGGGTTGATGTTATATTGATGAGTCTTGTATGTATATTTATTCTATTGGTACCTAATTAGAGTTGATAATCATGAACAATGGACATACTGAGTTAATTTTTTTGGCTTACTTATATATATTCCATGTTGGATGGATTTGATATCCTCATTTTATTTGATTATGAGTATTAAATCCTCATTTCATACATACACATTCATGAGACACGAATACCATTAGGAGATACTATTTTTGAAAAAAAATGAAACACCTTATGAAAACTCTCTCCGTGAACATCAGTCGGAGATGAGAGTTGAGATTGATATATGAGATTATAGTATATGATTTGTGAACTCCCCTGTGTCCTACCTGGTAGCTGCGAGCTTAGTGGGTATATATGAGAAGTCACGTGATGGCTTTCATCATTCATCTCATCCATATTGCATTCTATTGAATCTATATTTACATCTTATTTGTTTTCTTTGATTTACTTGACTTATGTTTGGCTCCGTGTAATTCTCTTTTATATCCATATTATTGTTGTTTTTATGTACTTATATATATTAGAACTATTGGTTGAGGCGGTGTGAGTTACTGTTTAAAACTTTTCTACTTGTAGGTGATGTGCTCATAGTATAGTTTACTTATCTCGTGTTGTACTTTGCTCAATCGACCTATGATACCTACTGAGTATAAGTGGACCCATACTCATTCCTACTATGCTATTTTGATGCAGATCCAGGTTTGAGTATGATACATGACATTTGAGTTCGTGCGAGATTGGGTGAATTTTCAAGGTACTGATGTGCTCCAGAGTTTGAGGCTGACTTTTAGACCTCATCGTATTTTCTTTATGTCCTTGCTTATTTGCGAAGAAAGAGACGTATTTTAAGTACTTTTCTAAGTTTTATTAGATGCTCTTGACTTATGACACCACTTCTTGAACTTACACTTTCATTTAAGTTTTCAGCTATTATTATGCTGGTATTAGTATAACTGTAACGTCCCTAGTCTGTACCTCGAACGCTACACGGTGCTTACGACCCCAAAGGACCACAAGCTAACCTATGAACGATATCTGTTGTGAGCACTGAACAACAATACTAAAATAAATGCGGAATAATAGGCTAAAATGCCATAAGGTTCAAAACATCTAAAATACTGATAAAATATAACATCTGAAATAATATCTGTAAAACTAAATACTGACTGAAACTAGTTTGAAAAGCCTCTAGCTGAAACTATCTAAAAGTGAAGTTGATGGGAAAATCCCCCAACTAACTCCATTTACTGAAATACCATATTTACTGAGATAATGAAATAAAAGAATGTCCTTGAATGATGAGGACTCACTGCTAGATATACAGCTGTTGGCGCTGAATTTGAATCTACTATACATGGTCGGGAAACTGGGCGTCTAAAACTATGATATGAAACATCATAGCACAGAAAAGTATGCGTCAGTATGTGGGAATGTACTGATATGCTAGATGAGGTAAGGCTGAATGCAAAGGTTCATATTCATGAACAATAATTGACTAAATGATATAGAGAAACTGAATATAAGAGTACGTGGATAACTGAAACTACTGTAAGTACTGAGAATGCAATCTGTGCATATATATACACACATATATATCACTATAACTGAGATTTTCTGAAGCTAAGTATTGAATTCTGGTAACTGATTAACTGATAAGGTTGCCTATATCTGATAACTCTGATTCTGTAGAACTGAAGTGAGTTCTATTCTGAAAACTGAGACTGAAACTGTGGGAGGTAATAATCTAACCGACATGCCCCAAATAGGATAAGATAACTGAGCTGGGGTCTAATCTAAAATCCCAATTGGAAGGGTGTCAGCACCCTGCCATGGGTAAAGACAACTGCTGAGGAGTCAGTCCTAACTAATAGGTGATCCCTGAGATCAGTCCTAAACTAGCGGGTGATCCCTGAGTATGTCAGTCCTATCTAATGGGTGACATCTCATAACCTATGCTGGCTACGTAGTTCTGTAACTTAGAGATTGCTTCTAGGGACCCAGTCCTAACTAACAGGTATGCCCCCATCCCTAGGCTCGATTGGTGTTGAATCCTACTCCCAACTGAAAGACGCTGAACTGAGTATACTGAACTGGACTGGACTGATACTGAGATTACTGAATTTTCCTAAGTTCTATAACTGACTGAGTTCTACTGAGTTTTTTAACGGACTAAGAGTACTACTGATCGGGACATGACTGATACTATTCTATAACTAACATTGGCTCTAGATAAACAGCTAAATTGTCGGGTATTAAATACCCCTTGGACCCAATAACATGAAAAGTAAAGCAAAGCATAACTTTGAATAACATATCCATGTTCACTTGGTCACAATTCATTCATAGAGATATTTCATCAAACACTTTTAATGCATTAATTTGTACATGAATGGAGAACACACGTTAGCATACTATAATGGCATTGTTTCATTCTCATAGATAATTTATCAAACACATGGGGATCATGGAGTATTTCATGTGATGATGGTCAACACATGTAATCCTGAATACAATATTCAATCTCAAACTCCAAGTCTAAGCATGCAATTCTCATAATTTCCCACAAGTATTCTTTCAATTTCATTAGTCTTATAAAAAAATCATGGACTAAAAACCAAATTAACATCATAGACACATTAATCACTTTGTAAATTCAAGGATTTATCAAGATAATCACATATTCATCACACTTGTTATTTAATTTCATGAAACTTGCACTTAAATCATGGATTGAGATCCAACTAATATCATGAACATGAATTCAATCTAATTCAAACATGAAAAATCATAAATATACAATTTTTGTACTTTGAAAAAGAATTCTTGAACTTCATGGGTGGAAGGGACCCATGAATGAACATCTAACATACCTTAGAAGATTCATTCTTGAAGGTTCTTGGAGAATCCTTAGGCTTGTTCTTGATTTCTTGAAACTAGGGTTTCTTGCTTTTGAGAGAGAATGATGTACTTTGGGGGAAAATGAGTGAATAATAATATATTTTTGGTTATTTAGGAATTAATTTCGTGTTTAAGGCTGATTTGGGTCATGAGAAAAGCCTAAGTTGCCCTTGGAATTTAAAATCCCACAACTAGTACGCCGTTTAAGGCTTCACCACGACGCGATGAAAGTCCCATCGCTATACTCACCGCGACAAGGTGTAATCGCGATGAGTTACTGGATTTGACAAATGCTGATTTGGGGTTCACCACGATGCGGTGAAATCGTGATGACCCTCTAGAAATTGACAATTGTTGTTTTGGCCTCCACCGCGACGCGGTGAGACTTCCATCGCTATTTCTGAACAGCGTCAATACTAAAAATGCCATAACTTCTAAACCGAGTATCGAATTTAGGCGAATTTGGTATCGATGGAAAGCTTATTCAATTTCACACACAATGAAAAGTCAAAATCTTCAAAATTCCACATGTATAAAAGTGTATTCATCTTTAAATTAAGTCTTTGAAATTTTTGAGATGAATTTAAGCTAGTAAAAGTAAGGGGTATTACAATAACTTTCTTTAAGAAGACTCGCCTTAGCCTTGTTTTTCTTGATATTTGTATTGTCTTATCAGTTTGGGTGATCGATCTTCTTGTCAAAGCTAGGTTGCAACAAGTGCCATCATGATCCCTTTTAGGATCGTGACAAAGAAAGAACTATTTTTTAGCTTCTGAAAAAGCAATCCTGCTCCTCTTCATAAACTTATTTTCTTCTAAAATTTTGTCCAAATACCTTATTTTTAAAAAATAAGTCCTTTTTTAGAGAAAAATAAGTTTGGCGCAACATGATGTAATTAACCTTGCCTAAAAATTATTAGCTTCTGGAGTAATTATCCCATTCCACTTATATTTTTATAAAAATAAAAAAATTCTCTACTTATTCTTTCCCCTCATTTTCTTTCCTTTTCTCGATTTCTTCTTTATTTTTTGTTCTCTTTTTTGGCATATTCTTATAAGTCATATTATTTTTTTCTTTTTATTTTTCATCATAATTTGATTTCATACTCATTTTTGGCTATTTTTCTTTTTGTTTTTTATTTCTCCTTTTTCTTTGCTTTTTCTCATTTTTTTCCATAATCTAATTTCACTTACTTTTTTTTTCTCACTCTCTTTATAGTTCTTCTTTCTTCTTCTATACAATAAAAAAAGATAACTGATATAGTAAATATTTGTTTGAGTAAATTAGATTTTTTTTCTTTATTTGAGTTAGGTCTGGAAGGTGAAAATGGTGAGGTATTTTTTTAAATTCTCATGACATTTTAGGAATTTAAAATTCAATTTTGTTTTTTCCTTGATTCGGTAAATATAGGGTTGTTAACGAAAAGAATATCACCCCCAAAAATATGAACATTAATAAAATTAAAATAAATACAGATATCAATTGTAGGGGGTGCAGATAACTTAGGTAATAAATAGATCTATTATAGTTCTAATGGATATATTTTTAGTTGTTCATGGATATTTCTTAACTTCTCTAAACTTTATTATTTTTAGTGTATTTATTTTAATTTTATTAATGTTCATATTTTGGGGGGTGATTAGATAGTATTTGATTAAATGCTTTACTGTAATATTCTTTAGTTTTTTCTCTTAGCCTTTGTAATTCTTGTATATTATTTTGGAGGTATTATAAATATT
The DNA here is from genome assembly GCA_030864225.1 of Capsicum baccatum var. pendulum. Classification (NCBI taxonomy): domain Eukaryota; kingdom Viridiplantae; phylum Streptophyta; class Magnoliopsida; order Solanales; family Solanaceae; genus Capsicum; species Capsicum baccatum. The sequence goes on from CM061551.1 coordinate 106,480,831, forward strand.
TGTTATCCTTTGTTCTAAAATATTCAATTAAATTTTCTTTCATAAGTATTTTTGTCAATCTTATTTCTTCCATATCTTGTCTTCAATATTTTAAATACTCATAGTCTATCATTTTATCCTAAAGTTGTTATGATACTGCAAATTTCTTTGTAATAATTTATTCTAATTGTACAATATCTGATATTAAATTCTAGGTTATCTATTTCATTAATTATCCTGTCTTTTTCATCTATGAATAATTCTATGTCTAAATCATATTCTAAACTGTCTTTTAATTTTAGTTGTTTTATGGTTTTATTTATCCAAATTAATCTTTCTTTTAATTGTTCTGTTCATTTTCTGAGCTAATTTCTATAATTAATTTCTTCGTATAGCCAACATTGTTTTTATCTAACTCTTTGAATATATTCTAGCATTTATTAATCTGTATAATATCCATTTGAATAATTATCTAGGTAGTAATAGTGATTATCATCACTTAAGTATATTTCTCCTAACTCGTCTTCTATCTGATTTATATCTAACTCTTTATCTTCAATGTTAAATATTTTTTCCCATATTATTTTCTTTACGTCTATAATTTCTATATCTCTAAGTATGTATAAAACTATTACTTCAAAATTATCTGTCATTTAGGTGGGTTAATTAAATGTTTTTTCATAATTTTCTTTAGTTGTTTGTTTTAACCTTATTAATTTCTCTATATTTTTATTAAGATATTCTATATATTTTATATCTTTGGTTGGTTCTCATATATTCTTCTAAATTTGTTTTCATTAGTTTTTCTATTAGTTGTATATTTTTCATATCCATTTTCCAATATTATACGTAATTTATCATGATTGATGTGTAGGTTTGGTATGTAAGTATTTATAAGAGTAGTTAGGTAGGTGAGGTATATAATTTATTCTAGTTATAAAATATTTATCAAATATTTTTTTCAATATGATTTTTCTTATATCTACAATTTCTATATCCTTAAGTACATACAAAACAAGTATTTTAAATTTATCTACCATTTCATCAGATAAATAAGTATTCATTTTTCATATGATGCTTTTTCAAAATATTCCCTTCAATCATACATAACAAAATATGATCATTTTAGATTACTATATACTAGATTATTCTTAAATAACATATTCTTCGATAACTATTAGCATGGTAATCTGGATACTTTTTCCTTAAACATCACCTCTACTCTGGCTACTCCTCTATCACGGTTTTCTTGCCTCACCGGTTTCACCTTTAGGATGACATAGTTCTTAGGAATTTTTCTCCTTTTCCACTTTGCTAATAAACTTCTTAACATGCTATTTTTTGAATAATTCTACTATAAAGTAACTAACATGAACCTATTTTATCATATCATGATTGTTAGGAATTTATGAATTTAGCTATTCATAATTATAAATAAATATACCTGTTGTGGTAGGTTTGATAATTCTGGGCTTTGTTCATCCATAGCTTTTGCTTAGAAATATATCTGTTTTTTTATTAAATATTCAAAAGTTTTTTGTTCACAAAGAAGGAGACTTGCTTCAACACATGAAGACTTGCCTCTAATTGAGCAAAATGCTCGTCTATTTATAACCTAAGAATGAAAGTGTGTATACTATTTTACTTTACACCTGTCCTAATATATCTTTACACGTCTCTTACTTAATAATTACATCTTTTACAAAAAAGTCTTTCAAAGACAAAAAACAATTATGGCAAGTGCCAAAAAGTCAACAAAATTAAAAAGCCAATAGTTCCTATACATTATTTACGTAAAGGAAATCAAGAAAGCTATCTACATGTCGCTTTCATGATTTAATAGTTTGTCTTTTATTTTTTTCATTATTTCTCCGTTGTTATCATCTAGCTGGCGTCCTTATCTTCTTGGTTGATTTTTTCTTTTATTCTAGCTGAAATTCTAGGATAATATTATCTCCTCCATTACATCTCTAATATTGATGGTCTGGATATTTGTGTCGAATTATCTTGCAATATCTTGTTAATAATCCGTCTAAAATAAATCCTTTCCTAATTGCTCTTGCAGTAGATTGTTTTTCTGGGTTAAGTAACGTCATTATCCATTGTCTAACATCTTCCATATCTATTTGTCGTAGCTCTCTTGAATTTGAATAAATCATTTGATGGTCTCTTGAATAATAGCTCTATATTGGGTTTCCATTGATGTAATTATTTGCTAATTCTTGAATAATTGTAGCTAATCCAATAAGTCGTTTATTTGCATAAAAATCAGGTATCTCAATTTTGGGTATCACTGGATGTTGTACAATATCTTCCGGTATAATCATATCTCTGGTTAATCCTATTTTTACAACTTGTATAACTAGTTTGATCTCGTCGTATAATATCTCTGCTGGTGCAGTATAAAAATTTATATAAAATAGATTTCCTTTGGTTACTCTTTTATAGGTGGTGAATACTTTATGTAATTCTTCTGTAGCTGTTAGTTCTTCTCCATCTTGGGTATATACAGTATTTAATAATCCATAGTCGAAACATATTTTTAATAAGCTTGGATTGATTTTGGGTAGTGCGATTAGCTTGTTGTAACCTTGCAATTTTTGGGTTATATAGTTTGTGTTTGGTTCTTGGATATTTGTAGCTCTGGGGTTAAGGTTTAGAAAAGTTTGTACTTTGTGGATATTTTCTATATATCCTCGGGCTATATGGTTATAAGCTTTTTTATCTTGGTTCAAACTATCTTGATATGTGGTAATTTGTGGGGGTATGCACAAGGGATCTTTTTGTATTTTTGGTATAAATGGTTTTTCAAATATCTTATTCATGTCCATGTTCTGATATCTTTGTCCACTAACTCCTTTGCTTGTACCTGCAATTGTACATTGATAAACGTTATGGGTTTTATGGAGTGTCCCAACGTCTCCTTTTAGCTCTGAAATTTTAATGTCTTTCGATCGACACAGCTCTGCACACTGCTGAGTTAGCTGATTTGTAGCTTTAGACTTCAGTTTAACTTCATTAGTCTTTAGCGTTTCTATTTCATTACCCATACTGTCCACTTTCATTGAAAGCGTAGTTAGGGTTTTGAGTATCTTTTCTAAAGCATCATCTTCTATTATATCAGTCTGTGTAGCTTTGTCTTGATATGTAATCTGCAATAACATTTTTGTTAGTACTAATTACTTCAATTGTAAATGTAAAATTTAATATATTTAATACTAGTCTCTGAATCTCTTTTGTTGTAACTGAATTTTGTATTTTCTTTGTTAACCACCAATGTACCTGTGTATTATCTGTCCGTACAATAAATTTTTTATATACAATATATGACTCAAATGCTAATATACATTTATATAATGAACATAATTCTTTTCTATTTATTTCCCATTTTATTTCTATTTCATTAAATGTACGTGAGTAGTATCTACAATGATTTTCTAATTTTTCATTTTCGTACTTATATTTAAGTACTCCTCCATAACTATATTCACTAGCATCTGCTTCTACTATATATATAAATTTTTTATTTTCGTCTGGGAATTGTAATTTTGGTAATTCTTTACAAAGTATTTTTATTTTCTGGACTTGTTTTTTATCCTCTTCATTGTAATTATATTCTACGTCCTTTTTTAATTTTTTCTATAAAGACTTTAGGTTTTCTGCTAATTTTGGTATATATTCTCTTACTTGGTTTACTAATCCTAAAAATGATTGTAATTTCTTTTTTGTATCTAATTTTCTTTTGAATTTATTATTTTTTGTGCTATATTTTGTTGCATTTTTACTCCACTTTTATCTATTTGTATTCCTAAAAACTCTATCTGATTTTTCATAATTTCGGATTTCTTTTCACTTAACTTATTCCCAATTTTTCTATTATATCTGTAAATTGTTCTAATAATTTTAAATGTTCCTCTTTAGTTTTTGTATATAGTAGTATATCATCTATGTATACTATACAATTAGGTAATTATTTAAAATAACTATCCATAAAATGTTGATATCTACCTGGTGCATTTTTATATCCAAATGATAATACGTTCCATTCATAAAATTCTTGTGGTACCGTAAATGCGGTTAATTCCTTAGATTCTTCTTCTAACTTTAAGTGGTAAAATCCTGAATGACAGTCAAATTTACTAAAATAGTTATATCCTTGTATTTGTCTTATATTTAATATCTTCTTTGGTATTGGATAATTATATATTATAGTTTTTGCATTTAGGTTTCTATAATCAATAATCATTCTACTTTTTCCTCTTTTTTGTTCACTATGTTTATTTACTATAAATGCTGGACTATTGTGTTTACTATTGCTTTTTCGTATATACTGTTTTTCTAATAATTCATCTATATGCATTTTAAATTCTTTTAAATAGTTAAAATTATATGTTAATGGTTTTTGAGTTATTATGCTATTTTTATCTATTAATGCAATTTTTATAGTAGTTTTATATTTTTCACATCCTCTTAATGGATCTTCACTATACAATTGTCTTAATTTTTTCTTTATTATTTCTACCTTATCTGTTGAAAATATAGATATTTCTTTTTTATTTATCGAAAATACAACTAGTTCTACTGTGTCTTCTGTATTTTTTATATTTTCTAACTTTTGTGTAATTTTTTTACTTCCTTCTATCCAATTAGTTTTCTTTGTTATTTTACTAGTAACTCTGTTTGCTCTTACTTTCTGTTTACATGGTGTTGTAAACCACCAATCTATTTTAGTTATTATATATGGGTATAATTTATCTAAAAATGGCATTCCTAAAAACATATCTTTTGATGTTAGTTCATAATTATAGATTTCTTCTATTGTTATTATTTTATCCCATATCTGTATTATTACAGTTTTAGCTTTATATGTAATTAAGCTTCCTTCATTATTAAATCCTTTGACTACTATTGATGTTTTTAATTTATCCCATTTACTTTCTGGTAAACAGTTGTATCTACATAAGTTTGCTTCTGCTCTTGTATTTATCATAGGTGTATAATATCTATTATAATATCCTTCTACTATTATTTTTACAAGTACATATATTTTCATAATATGTTAAAGCTCTTTTTATGAATAATCTTTCTTTATTAGATGATATAGATAATTGTGTATGTTCTATATTGTATGGTTTTACTTGTTCTAACCATTTTATTCCTAATATTATGTCTACTTTTTGCATTTCTTCCTTTATTTCAAATTCTATTTTTATTTTTCTGACTCCTATTATTATTATTTTTTCTGCCGTATCTTTAATGTTTATTAGACTCCTTAGTAGATCTGGGCATATATCACTATTGAATTTTAGTTCTTTTATTTCTTGACTTTTTACTAGATATTTTGCTACATAATTTTCTTCTTGTCCTGTGTTTAAGAGTATTAAATATTTTTTTTCATTTATTGTTCCTGTTATATAATATTGATTTAAATTAACTGTTGAAGTTGTTTCATAACTTGATCTTTTTAATGAGCTTGATGATTCTGTTTTTTCATAAGCTATTCTTTTTGTTGTACTTATTCTATCATTTATTATTTTTAAATATTCTTCTATATTTATGTCTTTGTAACTATAATCATTATTATCAATTGTTTTTACAAATTATTCAAAAAGACTTTCTATTTGTATTTTATTAATTTTATTTTTTCCTGTTATTTTATGTTTTGTTGTTAATACATATAGATTTTTACATCTTGCTGTAAATATTTTACTTTCTGGGGTTAGTTCCATTCCTGATATTTTCCAATATAATACTAATGATTTATCTATATTTTTATCTGTTATTGCTACTGAATAATTCACACTTATTGTAAATTTAAATTTTTGGTATATTAAATTTCCTTTTATGGTTGTTATTATACTTTTTTTCTATAGGTTTTATAATTCTATCATCTGCTAAATATAATTCTATTGGTGTATCTATTCCTTCTCTAAAACATGTTTTTATTAATATATCTGTTCCTCCAAGGTGTACATATTTTATTGAGTCTTTACTTTTTATATCGTTTATTTCTTTATTAATTATTCTTTTTGGTATTAGTGGTATACTAGCTCTTCTTTTTGCATATCTACAATTTATTACATGTTCTTTTTGGCTTACTACGTAGTATTCTTCCTTTTTTCTACTAAATATATTTTTTATTGTTGGTATTTTAAATATTTTTCTACACTTAAGTCTAACTCTTTTCCTTTTATTTCGTCAAATATATTACTGTCAAATATTATTTTTTTGATCTGTTCCTTCTTCATTTAAATATTCTTCCTTTGTTATTATTTTTATATCTTCAGTTATTTGGTTCATTTTTATATTTTCTTCAGTCATTTGATTCATCTAATTCACTATTTATTTCATTATCTATTTCATTTTTCGAAATTTCATATATACTATCTTTACTTTCTAATTCATAATCTATATAATCTATCTGTATATATTCTGTATTTTTTATTTTTATTTCTGATATTTATTTATTTTTTGGGTTTTTTAGTAATTTACAATCTCTAGCTAAATGTCCTAATTTTCCACAATTATAACAAGTACATTCTTTTATAGATTTCTTTTTTCTATATGGTTTTTTATGTTTATAATTTTTTACATAATATCTTTTTCTCGGTTTCTTATATTTATATTTTGATTTTTTGTATTTCTTATATTTCTTACGTCTTTTTATTTTCTTATAATATCTTTCTTCACATCCGAATGGAGGTGTTATTTTATCTTTGCAACATGCTAAATTTCTTATTAATGTTTTTTTCATTTTTATTTCTTCTCTATATTTTTCACATAGATTTCTATACTATTATTGTAAAAATTTTATTCTTGCTCCTAGGGTATCTACTATTTTTGCTTCATCCCAACTTTTTATTATTTTTAAACTAAATGGTTCAGGTAATTTACTAAAATATAATCTTCTTATTTCTTTACTTTCTTCTACATTATATGTTCCTTTATAATAATATTCTTTAAATGCGCACGTATACTCATCAATATAGCACATATTACATATTGCTAATTTTAACATTAAATTCCTATTCGTATCTTTCTCTTTATTTTGCTCTTCTTCTGTTGTTATACTACTAAATTCTTCTCTTATAGTTATTTCATATTTTTTCAATATTTCTGTTGGTAGTATTTTAGTAGATATTGATGTTCCTTCTGTTTTATTATCAGATCTTAGTATTATTTTACTTGCTTCGACTAGGTTTAAAAATCATAATTTTACTATTCCTATTAATGTATTTTCTATATATTCTGGTGTATTTGTTGTATCTATTTTATTATCTAACAATTGTTTTGACATGTATCCTACCCATAGTTGTATTATTTTATTTGTGTCTATTACATAGTCTAAATCTAAAAAGTTGTAATTAATTATTTGTTTTGGTGTCCATTTATTATATTCATCCTTTGGATTATATCTTTTAAACTTATTTTTGTAATTATAGGTTGGTTTTGATGTACTAGGCATTATATGTTTATCTAGAGTATTTACTTCTGTATTTATTAGTTCTAGGTTTTCTTTATTAATTACTTCTTGTTTTTCATTAATTTGTAGGTTTCCTATGTTTTCTAGAATTTCTGTATATGTTTCACTATTTTTTGAATCATAATTATCTGTTTCTTCAGCATCTATTGTATTTATTTTTAATTCACTGGTTTCTGGTTCTTTATTTTTTATTTCTAATTTTTCTTTAAATTTATTTATCTCAATTAATAATTTTTGTTCTTTATATTTTTCTTCTTTTTCTTTCTGTCTTTTTTCATACAAGTCTTTTAGCATTTGTAGTTCTTTTTCTAATTTAACAATCCTACTATTTTTAGTTTCTTCTATTTTTTGTATTTCTTCCGTGGTTTGTTGTTTTATTTTATCTATTTCCTTTTTTCTGTCTATCTCTTCGTTTTCTCTTTCTATTCTTACCATGGCTGTCAACTTATCTTCTAATTTTAATTCTTCTTTTTCTAACATTAAATATAAATGTTCACCTATTTTCTTATATCTTCTTCCTAAATTAGAGAATACTATTTTTATTTTTAATCCTTCGTGATTTTCATATGTTTTTTCATCTATTATAAATTCTTCTTTGTTCATTTTATTTAAATGTATATAGGTTATGTTGATATATATATTCTAGACTATCTATTATTGATTATAAATTTGATATTTTTTCTTTTTGTGCATTTATTGAGTTTTTACTAACTCCGACAATTATGTTATATTGTAGTCTTTCTTTCCTTATTTTTAATTCTTTACATTTTTCAGATATTATTTGTTTTAATTCTTTATATTTTTGTAATTTCTGTATGTTATTCATCTAAACAATATTTATAATATTTTGGTGGATATCTAAGTCTAATTTTATCATAACTAATAAATTAATCAAATAATAAATCCAAAGGAAGAGAACAATTAAAAGAAATATTAATTTGGATAAATAAAACCATAAAACAACTAGAATTAAAAGATAGTTTAGAATATGATTTAGACATAGAATTATTCATAGATGAAAAAGACAGAATAATTAACGAAATAGATAACCTAGAATTTAATATCAGATATAGTACAATTAGAATAAATTATTACAAAGCAATTTGCTGTATCACAACTACTTTAGGATAAAATGATAAACTATGAGTATTTAAAATATTGGAGACAAGATATGGAAGAAATAAGATTAACAGAAATACTTATGAAAGAGAATTTAATTGATTATTTTAGAACAAAAGATATAGAATATTTAGAATACCTCCAAAATAATATACAAGAATTACAAAGACTAAGAGAAAAAACTAAAGAATATTACAGTAAAGTATTTAATCAAATACCATCTAATCACACCCCAAAATATGAACAATAATAAAATTAAAATAAATACACTAAAAATAAAAATGTTTAGAGAAGTTAAGAAATATCCATGCACAAATAAAAATAGATCAATTAGAACTAACATTATATTTTTATCTAGAGTATTTACTTCTGTATTTATTAGTTCTAGGTTTTCTTTATTAATTACTTCTTGTTTTTCATTAATTTCTAGTTTTCCTATGTTTTCTAGAATTTCTATATATGTTTCACTATCTTCCGAATCATAATTATCTGTTTCTTCAGCATCTATTGTATTTATTTCTAATTCACTGGTTTCTGGTTCTTTATTTTTATTTCTAATTTTTTTTAAATTGATTTATCTTGTTTAATAATTTTTGTTCTTTATCTTTTTCTTCTTTTTTCTTTCTGTCTCTTTTCATATAAATTTTTTAGCATTTGTAGTTCTTTTTCTAATTCAGCAATCCTACTATTTTTAGTTTCTTCTATTTTTCATATTTTTTCTGTGGTTTGTTGTTTTATTTTATCTATTTCCTTTTTTCTATCTATCTTTTCGTTTTCTCTTTCTATTCTTACCATGGCTGTCAACTTATCTTCTAATTTTAATTCTTCTTTTTCTAACATTAAATATAAATGTTTACCTATTTTCTTATATCTTCTTCCTAAATTAGAGAATACTATTTTTATTTTTAATCCTTCGTGATTTTCATATGTTTTTTCATCTATTATAAATTCTTCTTTGTTCATTTTATTTAAATGTATATAGGTTATGTTGATATATATATTCTAGACTATCTATGCGTATTTAACTATTTTCCTTTTATTTTATACACTAAATATCTAATAAAATAATAAAAAGTAACATACAATGTAATTTTTTCAATCCATTTTTATCTTGTATTTCTCAAGTATTAAACAAACAAACACCACTAATCTCCCTTATAGAATTACAAAATTAAATATAACTAGATATCTTGTCGTGGCATGTATTATAAACTTAGGATGATATATCATTGTCAGATCTTAGAAGAAATAAGATGCATGCGTTCTTTCTTTTCTTTGGTTTTCATTTGGCACTCGCTGCTTAATATCGTGTTTAAAATTTTGATTAATCCAAAATCACAACGCGTAAGATTAATTACTGTAATTTTTAGCATAGAAATTAGTATAAATCATGCATTTTAATATAGAATTTAGTCAGGGCCCGCTTAGCCATGCAATATTCAATCATGTTATGAAATTATTTGAGATGAAGTTGAAGTTTTGTTTCGACGTACAATTTAAATTTATTAAGTTGTATTTTTTCTCATAATCATAAAAATCATATAAGTTGTGAAACTATCAAATTTCTCAAATTCTTATACTATATTACTAAATAAACAAAAGTTCATAAATAAATTGATAAATATGATTTGTAGATATAAATATGTCTACCAACTTATGAATCTTTTTGTATAAAATATAAATATTTCAGCACTTTTTTTTATAAATAAATTTATGCAGTTATACTTGGTGGAAATATACTGGGTATGTTGTTGTTGTTAAAATTTATTCGGTTATAAACTTTCAAGTAAATCAATAATAATAGTAACTAATCATTGTTTGCTACAATCCTTTCACATGGTAGTGACAATCTCTTTAAGTCGAGCATGAGATTTTTTTTCTAAAAAAATTTAAATGATTATTTTTTCATAATATATAAACTTATGAGTCAAATTTTATGTTTTAAAAAATTAAAATCATAATTCAAAATTTTAAATCCTAGTTTATTTGAGAATCTAGGATTCCCTCATGTGAAATAGTATGTTCAAACATTGATTTCATTGCATGATTTTAAATCATGAGATGAAATCGCATATCTAAACATCAATTTTTTTATTATTAGAAAATGAGTATCATGGAAATATATGTCACTCAACCAAAAATAAATGATGAAGAGTAGATAGAAATAGAAGTGCTGAAAAATAAAAGCTAATGAAGTTCACAAATATAATACTTCTTCATTAAAAGCATAAATATTGATTACAATTGAAGTACCGTCAAGATAACATATTTTTCCTAGCTTGTTTTCAATATTTTATAGTAGTTGACTAAAGAACAAAAGCATGAAATGACATGCCATTGCAAATTTTGTTGCACATTCTTCATGCAGTTTTTCATCAACTTCTCATCTGACAAGAATTCATTAAGAAGTAATAAGTCATAGATTACTTGTCTGAAAAAGAAGCAGAGAAAATTATTCAACAGAGAAAAATATGAAAATAGTTATACCTTATTTAAATTGGGAACAATGTTCAGTTGAGCTTTTTTAATAGAAATAGAATGATGACAATCCTTCAAACAACCGTCCATGCAAAAAGGATTGAGAATACATAAAAGTTTACATTTTTTCTCACAAGATAGTTTCACCTCACTTGTACCTTCAACATTTGCTACAAAAATCACAATGATAAATAATGCTACTAGAAACTTTGTGAAGTTCATAATTGAGAGAATTTTTGAATTTGATTTATATTTGAGATATGCTAGATGAAAGCAAAGTACCACTATTTATAACCAAAAATTTCAGTTGATTTAAATTTTGGTCAAGTTAAAAATTAATAAAATTGACTCGCTAATTAATAAAAATTAAATACACCTAAATAAATATCATAGAATCTGTAATCACTATATTTGAGTTTGACTATGATAGTATTAATTATTGAATGAAATTACGTCAAACATATGAATAAAAATTTTGACTAGTCTACAACAACTTACGAAAGATAAAGTTATTTATTTATAAAAAAGGTTATTAGTAATTTAAAATTTATTAAATTTATTTAATATAAAAGAATTGACTTATAAAAAAATTTGAATGTATTTTTTATTAAAAATTATATTATATTATATATGGAGGTACTATATATGATTCTTGAACCTCCACAAAAGAAATCATGTATATCCCAACTTACTATATAAATGTATATCACTTTTTATTTTATCATGCAAAATAACTTAACCATTATGACCCTATTATGCTGGGACGATCTTTATACAATTTGTTAATCACACACCACAATAAATGTATTTATCTATCTATCTATCTATCTATCTATCTATCTATCTATCTATCTATCTATCTATCTATATATATATATATATATATATATATATATATATCTAACATAATAAATATTAATTTTTAACTTTTAACATCACATTCGATTATACAAATGATATTGAGTCACAATGAGTTAATATAAGTAGTAATATTGCTGACAATGTTATAAAATCGTGTTGACATTTTTTTTCTTAATTCAATGAAGGCCCTTATTGATTGTACAAAATAAAGGTCTAGCGGGCTCACTCACTCTTTTTTTTTTTTTGGAAAAAAAAATTATCTCGTTATAATTGATGGATTGAAATCCGTTTGACGATTCAAAATTACTATAATTGTGATGACACCTAACTCAACTCAATCATGATAGGTAAGCTGAACTCAAATTAAACACATACAGTTAATTCAAAGTATAGACAAAAATCAGAATATCAAGACGCACCATCGGTTATAATTCAAAGTCATCCACGCACTGAGGTAGAACAATACAATTCAAAAAAAAAAATCCAAGACTCAACTGTCCCAAGTACAAGAGTGACTATAAATAAAATGTCATGATTGAAAATACAATTAAAATAAATTCAAAAGGATTTTTTTAATGAGTTCATTATAGTAAGCAAATTCAAGTTAATTTTTTAGTATGTTCTGGATATCATATGATTAAGCTAAAAGATATTCAAGAGGATTTTTTTAAAACTCAATTATCGATCTACTAATTAACTATTAAATATATTATTTAAGTGGTATGGACTGCGTACATTTTCCCTCCCCGGACCCCACTTGGTAAAAATATACTGGGTATGTTGTTGTTGTACTTCCTAAATATTTTGAATTGTTAACTAATTGTGATTTATAGTATTTTTTTTATGTAATTTCTAAATACACAATTTTTTTTTTAAAAGAAAACTGAAAATTCTATATTCGAACCCATATCAAACATGTTAGTGCATTTTACTATTACAATAAAAATATTAAAGTTCATTATAATTAATAGGCATAAAGTGGAGAAATTGGTATCATTATTCTTGTAATTCACCACGATATTATTTTGTGTTAGTGGGTGTAAATGAACAAGAATGTGGTCAATTATTTGATGTAACTCATTTAATTTTATTATAACAACTGTAGTTATTGTAATTTGTTGTCACAATCCGAGGCTGCTCCCTAGTCGTAACACGGTGCTTAGAACCATAAGTGACCCCAAGCTAGTCATGTACTGGCATATTGCTTGAGCAACTGATTATACTCTATATACAATCTAAAGTTACTGAGCGGAAGCATAATTATGAGAAATCTAAATGTATGAATTACTGATCAAGTTTACAACATGATGAAACTGAAGAAAGAACTTGAAATTTTCATGAGTAACTCTTACTGACTATCTATGAAGCCTTTACTATACTGACTATAGGTAACTGGGACATGCCTCCAACTACCACTAATCAGTACATATGGATAATCAATACAACATATGAACTGTAATGGAGTGGAGTCCTCAAAATAAGAGAACTCATTACCTGCTGGCTAAATGCTGAGAACTGTCTGATCTTAATGTGTGGATTACATATGATACCTACATTATGAAGGAATGTAGCCACAAACGCGTATATGTGGTCAGTACTTTAGAATGTACTAAGTATATAGGGACATGCACTAAATCATGGAAATAATTAAAATATGCTTTAAAATTGAGGATATAAGTTATTTGCTGAAACATACATTTAAAACATGGCTATACGTGAAAACTGTAAGTCATAGTGAGATTTATAAATCATGATCCAAAAGTAATTCTGTAAGCTGGGAAGTGGTAGAAAACATAAATCACTGTATGTAAACCTCATGTAAAGCTAAACATGCTGTAAAACTGAACTGGGGATCATGTATGGATGTTGAGCATGAAAACATGAATATATAAAATTGATAATGCAAGACCAAGTATAGCATGTACTGATATGATCTTAATAACTGAATAAATGATATCTGAATAACTGAAATAGTCTGTAAACTGACTGAATGAATACTGAAATCTGGCTACTTAGTCAAGAAAACCTGAGCTAAGATAGACAGGGCTGACTGAAACTGTGACAACTATCATGTAACCGACATAAACCATGTGAGCTATCATGGAGTCCAATGTCTAACCCGTGTTGAGAAGGGTTGTTCTATCCTTGCCATTGGAGTAAAACCTGAACTGGAGTGATCACCAAGCTGAGCCTATATTGGGCAAAGGAAAACACTCTCTAGCGAGGCCCCTAAACCTACAGTGACACATAGTTTCTGAAAAGTAGGATGCGTTGAACCTTTATTTTCCTCTCGGTGCTAAATCCTACTCCCAACTAAAAGACACTGAAATACTAACTGATGCATGCACTGATAACTGATTTTCTCACATAAGGTATTTTAAAACTGATAGTGCATGCCTAATGTGAAGAAATCTTAAACATGTAAAACTGATAATTTAACATGAAATAATATGGGTATAATAATAAAATTATGAGCTGACTAACTCATTACTTGAAAAGTCTAAAATGTAAGTAAACATGTAGGTATCGGGTGTTCATAATCCGCCAGCACTGAAAGATTGCAAAATTCGATAACAACACTTAAAATAGTGACATAAAGTCATAAATTAAGGACCCAAAGCATGAGACATTTCAATAGCATGATAAATTACATAAATTTAAACATGGGAGTGAGTTAACCTTAGGAAAATATCTTGTTGGTACAGTTTAAAGCATAATATGAGAATTTAACACAATATTGACTAAACTTGACGTGGGATTTTTGAAACTTCAAGTATATAGGATCATGATTTACATGGGAATAAACTATTAGCATGACTTGAATGTAAAACTAATGGGGAAACATGGATGAATTTCATGATTTATATTGAACTTGATCATAAATTAGAGTATAATTCGTAATTTAACCAAAACAAATAATTTTTGGGCTCAATGGGTGAAAGGGACCCATTTATGAATACCCCACACACCTGGACTTGTTGATTTCTTGAAGGAACATTTGGATTGGGAACCCTCGAAAATAAATTATTGAGAGAAACCCTTGTTTTGGTGTTCTTAAGAGCTTGTGAGAGAGAGGGAACCGCTTTTCTTGAAGATATTTTGGTGTTGTATTGAGAATGAGGGATTTAGGATTGTTTTGAATCTTTTATTCCGACTTAAAATGACTTTAAAACGTAGTTTTGGGGTTAAACGAGTGGGAAACGATTAAAAAAAACCCTTAGGAACCTCCTAGAAATCGTTTGGAAGTCGTCCTGACGACTTAGGTCACGACTCGTAAGTTTCGGCTACGAGTTGTGACTCGAGTCATCATCAGAAACCCTATTTCAACCTCTACTGCCCAGCTTACAACTCCTACCCAAGGACTCATAAGGAGACCTTACGATTCATAATCTTGTCAGCTTTGACAGTGCTTCAGTATTTCGATCATAACTTTTTACCTCGATATCCGATTAAGGTGAAATTAGAATCGTTGAAAATATAATTCATTTATCTATTTGTTGGTGGGTCTTGAGCTTATAATTTCTTAGTAGAACAAAAGTTATACTCGTTTGAAGATGACTATAGTTATATACATCCCAATAATTTAATCGCTAAGAAATGTTTTGACTTTACTACAAATTTGGAGCTATTTGGGGTCTTAATATATGTCTAAGCCACTTGTAAAACTATCAAAACATGAGTTCTGATTCTTGTATCCTTTACTGGTCAGGCTACGAGTCTTATAATGACTCATAATGTCTGGATACGATTCGTATGCTGGACTCGTAACCACTGGGTTGAATTTTTGGATTACATACTATTGTGACCACAAATCCTTTCATAGGATTCGAAGACACTGATTACGGATCATAGTGAGGAGTCATAGTTACTTGGATATATTCGAGGAATTTACTAGAGTGACTATGACTCACTCGTGATGACTCATCACGAGTGGTTATGACTCGTTACCTTGAGTCGTAATCATAACAGTGAATCAGGCCATTAAGGAAAATCTTCCGTAACTTCTTTCCACGATATCATATTAAGACAAGGATTGAAGCATTAGAAAACTAACTTCGTGAGCTATCTTTTTCTAGGTTTAGAACATAAAAACTCGGGGTATTACATTTGTGGTATATTACACCATTAATTTTAAGGATGATTTATGATTTTGTAATAGTTTGAAAAAATTATGAATATCAACATAGGAGATCTCAATGTCATTAGTCTCTTCAAGAGATGAAAAAGAAGAAATGAAACGTAAAGTACTTTTGACTTTCTCAACTCAAGGGATGAAAAAGTAAAAAAAAATTCTACTCGTTGCGAGAAAAATGTAAAATAAAAATTATCTAATATTTTTCATGAATAAAATGATACTATTTTTTATACTACTTTTTGTGAAAAATTACTTTTGTTAAATTCTCAAAATAGTGGGGGTTAATGAAATGCAGAAAAAGTCACCATGAAAAAGTGATTTTTATATTTTTGAGAATGCTTTGAAACAATAGTGTGTTACAAGTGCATGTATTAGTGTTGGAATAAATTACATGTCACTATTAATTTGCATATGGTTTGATGTCTTTAATTTGACTCTTATATTAGTGTTATTAAAAAAAATAAAAAAATTAAATAGCTATTTTGACATTAAATATTTGGATGCGATAAATTCATTCTTGAAATGAAAAATATCATAGACCGTGGTGAAATTTTTTTGACAAGTCACATTATAGTGAAAATTTATGAAATGCAGTTTTGTTGATTGTATGGGCCTTGCAGTTTCTTTTGATTCAAATATGTGAGAGTGATATGACAAACAAAAAAAAAGTTTGCTACCGTAATAAAAAATATGAGACGTGCGACTTATTTCACTTGGCATGATGACGTGTATGCACTAAAAGTACTTAGCAGATACAAGAAAATCATGTACATTTACTTGGTATGAAGTTAAGGCTTGTTTTATAAAGAAAAAATATTCTGCTAAAGTATTTTTTGATGTAATGAAAACAAACTTGATGTTATTTGTTGAAATTACATAAAAATAAATTATTATTTGTTAACTTTACAATGGATGTTGAACTAATTATTTTAGTTTCAACTAGTGAATTGATCAATCACTTTATTTGGAGAAATTGACTTCTCTAATTTTGAGTTATTGTGATAGCACCAAAATTATTGATATAGTTTAAAAGTGTTATTATAATAGTTATTCAGATCCACGAGAAGAAAATAATATTGTGATATAATATTTGACAAATGGTATCAAAATATTGATTATGTAAAATCTTGTGATAATCTTATAGATGAACTAACCAAGGTCTTGACAAGATAAAGGGTCTGAAATACATCGAGGGGGAGGAATGTAGCCTATAAAAATACATAGTCATATATCAAAAAACTGAATGTGAGACTAAAGATTCTATAACCAGGTTCAATGGAAAGAACGAATCATATGATGATTTGGTGTAGGATGCACTATTGTTTAATCTCTTTCTATGATGTGAGTGCATTTTGTTTGTGTTATAATTTGTGAAGGTTGAGTATAAAAACTCTTAATGAAATTCTGTATCTCGTATAAGTGGGGTGTCAAAATTACAGGACCATCCTTGACAGATTTCATCTATGTGAGTGTGAAAGTAGGTTGCTTCCTATGAGAATTGGGCTTATTCTAAAAAAAACACTCATAAAAGTCGGGATAGCAAAATGCCGCAATGTGCTGGCAATTAAAGTTTATGTCAATACCTTGATTGTTGTGTGTAAGTAGTGATACTTTATTTTCCTTAAGCAATCAAAGTTCAAGTCTGAGACCACTACTGACTTTGGAGTAAAGTTTACTAGTTTACTAAGTGAAGGTTCAATGCAGAGCACATCTTCATTATGCACAGTAGTCTCCCTTCAATTTTAAATTGGTCATAATTCTCTTATTTTAATATTAAAATGAGTGAGGAAAGCTAGTGCATTTTATTATTAAAATAAAAATATTAAAGTGCAGACAATTAGTAGGCATAAAGTGGAGAAAATGGTGTCATTATTCCTGTAACTTACCAAATCATCTTTTTGTGTTAGTGGGTATAAATAGACAAGAATGTGGTCAATTATTTGATGTAACTCATGTAACCACAATGTCATTATCTCCTATTAATTGCTCTGCTTTGTCACACCCCTTTTACTTTCGAAGGGATCGAGTCGAAGGATTTTTCCAATTAAAGTGAAGATTTTGAATAGGGATTAGTTTATTTATAGAGTCGCCACTTGGAATTGAGTTGTGGTGTTTCAAATTACATTTTTGAATCCCTAATCAAAAGGAAATGACTCTTTATTATGGTCTGCGAAAATAAAAGACTGGGTAAGGAATTCTGTTGACCGAGGAAAAGGTGTGAGGCACCCCTCGAGTCCCGTGGTTCTAGCACGGTTGCTTTTATTGACTTATCTTGACTTAAACTATTTTGATAATTATGTTGGGGCCTAGGTTTGCTCAATTTTAATATCTAAAATTTGTCTATAACTCTTGTATTAAACTAGTGAAAATTAATTTTAAGAATATTTATCAAAGGGCATTATTTCATCCTTAAATTACTTTAAAATATATCAGAAAGATGCGTGCACCGCATTCTTAGTTGAGAAAAAAATTTTAAAACGCGTCTAAAATTTACCTAAACTCTTAAAAATAAATTAAAGCAAAATTCATTTAACATAATTAATTAAATCAATAAATAATTATTAAATTCTATTAATAAAATAATAAAATATACAAATTTACCTATATTATGTTAAATTTTATATTATTCCCAAAATTTAATATTTTTAAAAGAAAAGGATTAATCTTACTCTTACGAACAAATTATTAATATATAAATTTAACAAAATTACTTAAAAGCTAAATTGACATAATCACGTAATAAAATTAATTAATAAAGTTACTTTCAACAAAATTATCATAACGAATTTAACAACAACAAAAACAGTAAAAATAAAATAAAATATGGTTACGTGTTACCTTTAACAAAATTATTATAACTAAATTAACATGAAAAAATTATAAAATCATGCAAGTTTTCTTTCTTTTTCCCTTAAACTGTTTCATTCTTTCCTTACTGCTTTTCTTGTTTTCCCTTTTGTTTTTCTTCTATCCTTCCAACTTTTCCTTTTTCATATGCATGTGCATGAAAATTGTGTAACTAATGCATTCTTAATCTTTTTCTGTTTTTGTTTTTGCATGCATGCATGTAGCCTAAAATTCTAGTTTATAATCGAGTATAACATTATATCTTTTAAACGCTAATAAGTTTAACAATTATCTTATTTACAATTCAAACTAGCCTAATTAATATTATTTCGTAAATAACTAAAGAATTACAAATAAAGTCATAGAGCATGAACTGTATAAAAATAATAAATTAAACATACTAAATAATATAATAAGTCATTGAACATAACTTCATTCATGCTTCGATTTATATCAGTATTTATAAAAGAAATAGTAAAAAATTTGCTAGAAACCTGTATGATGAATTAAACAGAATAAAGAAGCAATCACACCATGACCGAAAACTCAACCGGATACCCGACCTCCACTTTTTTCTTTCTTTTTCTTCCATTTTTCTCCTTTTCTTGTTGTCACCCGTTTCTGTCTTTTCTTTTGTTTTCTCTCTGTGTCTCACTCTTATCTTATTTACTGTGCATGTCTATGTTGTGCATGATTTTTCCTTTTTGGTTTCTCTCAACTTTTTTGTTTTAATTTTTGGTTTGTGTCTTCCTTTTTTGTTGTTGTCTCTGTGTGTATATTGTGTTATATATAAGGGGTGTGAAGGGTGAGAAGTTAAGGGAGTTGAGAAAAATGTGGGGAGGTTGGGGTAGTTTAGGATAAGACTTATCTTTTTTTCTTTTTTTTTTAATAAATAATAATAATAATAATAATAATAATAATAATAAAGAATATTTACCAATTAAATTTTATATTTTAGAAAATATAATAAAATTTTATAAATAATTTAAAACAAATATAATTAAGATAATAATAAAATTACTGGACTATTTATTAAAATTAGAAGAGAAATATATTTTTTAAAAATTTTGTATTATTTTAAACACAAAAATAAAATAAAATAAAATAAAATAAAAATATCTCAAAATGTAACTTTAACTATTTATTTATTTTCAACTAAATTTTATTAAAAAATGAAATAGGAATTAAAATAATATTGGACCAAATATAAATATTTAATATTTTAAAAACTATATATATATTAAACTCGGGGAGGATAAAAAATTACGTGTCTATATTTTGCCCCTCTTTGTTTGAAATCTCGAAGAGTTTCCATACAAAGAAGTAGACAAAGAGATGATTTTTAACCCTCCGATTATTCAAAAAGTGAAGATAAAATAAAATATAATAAAATAAAAAATATGACCGAGTCCTGATTTTGAACCGCCTACCTATCCCGGGCTATAAGGGAATCAGGTCATGAGTAGTTCAAAAAGCCAAAATGGGGAGACAATGAGCTAGAGGTTGAGTCAGGTTCCGTTGAGTTTCCGGTTCGCGGCTTCTGCTTTTACATCCAAATGAATAACAAAAATAAAAAAATAAAATGAAGATACAAGTGAAAGATCCTATCTATGCTATTTTTTTGGGAATCTTGACTTGAATCGTCATGACTTCTCAAATGGTGAGATAGTCATTATTCTGAGTTGAACTTGATACACGAAATGTCCCTCCTTGTTGACTTTTGGCATTAGAAGGGAACTTGACAATTGGTTTATTCTTCAGATTTTCTTCTGGCTTGGACTTGAGAATCTTTACCCTATTCTTTAGGCGGGCTCCTGAGCTTGCAACTGATGATGTTCACCCTGTTTTTCAGGCGAGCTCCTGGACTTATTTTTTCTTCACTCTTTTCTTCAGTTCTTCAGGCAGGCTCCAGGACTTCCTTTTTCTTCACCCTGTTCTTCAGGTGGGCTCTTGGACTCAAAGTAAACAATAAAACAGAAAAATAACATCTAATTCTTTAGGAGGGTCCTGAGAATAAAATAAATTTCCATTTTTCAGGAGGGTCCTGAATAGAAAGTAAAATTCAATGAACACGAACAAAATTTTTGCCCCAGTTTGTACTTAAAAAATGACTCGACTAAAAGGTACGTCTTATAAGAATCAAAAGGAATGACTCGACTAAAATGTACGTCTTATAGGAATCAAGGGAATGAATCGACTAAAAGGTACGTCTTATAGGAATCAAAGAAAATGACTCGACTAAAAGGTACGTCTTATAGGAATCAAGGGGAATTACTCGACTAAAAGGTACGTCTTATAGAAATCAAGGGGATGACTCGAATATAAGGTGCGTCTTATAGGAATCAAGGGGATGACTCGTCTTATAGGAATCAAGGGGGATGACTCGAGTAAAAGGTACGTCTTATAGGAATCAAGGGAATGACTCGACTAAAGGGTACGTCTTATAGGAATCAAGGGAATGACTCGACTAAAAGGTACGTCTTATAGAAATCAAGGGAATGACTTGACTAAAAGGTACGTCTTAGAGGAATCAAGGGGATAACTCGACTAAAAGGTACGTCTTATAGGAATCAAGGGGATGACTTGACTAAAAGGTACGTCTTATAGGAATCAAGGGGGATGACTTGACTAAAAGGTACATCTTATAGGAATCAAAGGGATGACTCGACTAAAAGGTACGTCTTATAGGAATCAAGGGGAATAACTCGACTAAAGGTACGTCTTATAGGAATCAAGGGGGATGACTTGACTAAAAAGTACGTCTTATTGGAATCAAGGGGATGACTCGACTAAAAGGTACGTCTTATAGGAGTGAATGTTCAAGTTAGGAAGTGATTCACCTAAAAAATGAAAACTAACTTATTCAGACTAGGAAGTGCTTTTCTTAGGGGTTAAATGAAATGACTCGACTAGAAAGTGCATCTTCTAGGAGTGATGGTTCAGGTTAGGAAGTGCATTACCTAACAAATAAAACTTGAATTATTTAGACTAGGAAGTGCGTCTCCTAGGGGTTGAATGAAATGACTCAACTAGAAAGTGCGTCTTCTAGGAGTGATGGTTCAAGTTAGGAAGTGCATCACTTAACAAATGAAACTTGAATTATCCAGACTAGGAAGTGCATTTCCTAGGGGTGGAATGAAATGTCTCAACTAGAATGTGCGTCTTCTAGGAGTGATGGTTCAAGTTAGGAAGTGCATCACCTAACAAATGAAACTTGAATTATCCAGACTAGGAAGTGCGTCACCTAGGGGTTGAATGAAATGACTCAACTAGAAAGTGCGTCTTCTAGGAGTGATGGTTCAAATTAGAAAGTGCGTCACCTAACGAATGAAACTTGAACTATCCAAACTAGGAAGTGCGTCTCCTAAGGATTAAATGAAATTACTAGACTAGAACGTGCGTCTTCTAGGAGTGATGGTTCAAGTTAGGAAGTGCATCACCTAACAAATGAAACTAGACATACTCTTACTAGGAAGTGCATCTCCTAGGGGTTAATTGAAATGACTCAACTAGAAAGTGCATCTTCTAGAAGTTAAAGCTCAAGTTAGGAAGTGCATCACCTAAAAACTGAAAAATGACCTAACCAAACAAGAAAGTGTGTCTCCTAGGGGTATAGGATGATGAGTTTTCACTATGATTGTGATTACTAAATATGTGTAGAAATATTGCCTTTTGCAATTGCAAAAGTAAGGAATTTCATCTTGTTGATATCTAAACTTAAAAGAATTTGAATTGAGGGAAAATTCCTTTGTATTTCAAACAAAAACCAATTATGATTTAAAAACATGGTGGTTGATTTGTGACATCTGGCTATTGAGGTGACCACTCTTGCATTTGTCATACTCAGCTTCATTTCAATAATTGATAAGTATCGTTGACTTGCATTTTTTACCCCCAAATTCTTTCTACTGGAATTTTTTGACTCAAATCATATTTCTCTTGCATGATGCTTCTGGGTTTAACTTCAAACATACCTTTAACTTCTATGAGTTCAAAAACTGTCGGGTGACAAGCATTCTTGAATATCTTACTTTATTTTGAAGCATGTTAACTTGGTACATCAACCCTTTGTCATGCTTTGTGCAATTGAGGGAGTTGATAGAAAGTTTTGAAGCTTTTTCTTACTTGACTAGACGTGAATTCAACTAAAACAAATACGCGAAAGATGACAATGATTTTTCATATGACGACAAAAAGTCAAAAACAAAAATAATAAAAAGAAAAAGAAAAAGGGAAAAAGGAAAGACAAAGTGCATCTCTTTTTCAAATCAACATAAAGGAAAACTTATTTGAGTATGATAGTTGATTCTAGTGATTATGATATGCATTTTTGAATTAAACAATCTAATCTTTCCACACTAATCATTGTCAACTTTTCCCACTTATTGAGTTTGAAACCGAGCCACTGTTGAATTTGTTCGCTCTTACAATACTCCTTCAGCTTGTGGCACCTCAATAGTTTTTTACCAACAAGCCTATCTCATTTTCATTTCTTTCTCAACTCACTGTCACCTTATGGTGCCCAAAAAGGGTTTTCACCAACAAGACTCTCTCATTTTCCCCCTTTTTTTTTTAAGAAAATAACATCCAAAAATATGAAATATCACGCACCCATAAGATGTTAAGCCTTGACATTCTCAAAAATTGATCTAAAGGTCTTTCTTTGGTTGTAACTTGGATTTTGGAAAAGGTTAGAAAGAAAGGATGGCATGAGGCTCAAAATTTACATAATACTGGGTGAAGCATACAACTTTTGAAATCAACTCTTTTAAGGAATTAAATTTTGCCCAAGTTTTATTTCATTCTGGGTAACTTGAATTTTCTGTTGGTTGGACCGAACCCCAGAGTAGGACTGGCTACGTAAATATAGTTCGGGAAACTTTTTCTTCTGCTTGATTCTGATTTCTTTTTTTTTTTTGTAATTGACTATTTTTCTCTTTCTTTCTTTTTGCCGCATTTTTCTTCACTTTTTTTTCTTCTTTTTTTTAGTTATTAAAACTTTTTTTTCTCTTTTCTTTCTTGTTGCCACATTTTTTTTGGAAACTTTTCTGACTCTAGTCTTTTGCTCGACACTTTTTTTTAATTTTGCTGACTCTATTTTGATTCCAAAAAAGGGGTATGAAAGAAAATAACACTAGAGCTGAAATAAGGTAAACAAAGGATGACACAATATTTGGATAGCAGAATAAAATGCCTTCGTCATGTCAATCCTTGAAAATGCAAGTCGATAATATGCAATATGAAAGTGGGAGATGAAGAACATATGTGACACTATAACAGCACTAACTTTAACTGAGTATGTATGCCACTTCTTCTTTTACACTTGTTCAGCATACTACTCCACCTTTGTAGTACATCCCTCACATCGAATGATCCATGCTTTCGTGGAGTTGATTTTATATCTATTTCTATTGAATAGGGATCTCGCATCCACTATTTGACCTAATTAAGACATGTCTTTCAATTGATGACCAAGTCATCCTTGTGATTCTCAAAATAATTGATTTTATATCTGTTTTTATTGAATAGGGATCTCGCATCCACTATTTGACCTAATTGAGACATGTCTTTCAATTGATGACCAAGTCATCCTTGTGATTCTCAAAATAATTACCTTAATTTTCAAAGAAGGCTATGACAACACTCTACCTATTATCTCAGATGTTTTTTCTAACTTTAGCTCTCTGATTTAAAGTTCATGCTCAAATTGGATTTTAAGATCTGGCTGAAAATTCCACAGGCATGTTATATCACTAGAATTAACATAAAATATAGTGTATAATGAAAACAAACAAATAACATATATTTAAAACACAAAGGAAAAGGGACACTTTATTTAATTGAAATAGAAGATAAAAGGGTTTGAACATAAACGACAAAGGAACAAAACAAGATAAATCCCAAAATACAATCCTGAAATAATTCGAAAAACAGAAAAAAAAAACTACTAGACCTCTTCCTAGTAGGGAGAGGGGTGACTTCTCAATTGCTCAGCCTAATAACTTAGCCACTGGTCTGCATATCAGCATGACTAGAGCTTCTACCATGATCAGACCCATTTCCTTCAACAAATAAGTTTTAGGGCCCTATACTTAACTCATTGTTTCCCACATCTCGTGCAGTTCCACGTGCTGGCGAAGAACTCTGTGGGGCGGTTGAGGTGCCAATATTTTGCACCACAATCAATTTTTCTTGAATTATTTTCTCTATTTCTCTTTTCAAAGTAGACAATCTTCAACAATGTGACCTTGCATATTAGAATGATGAGCACATCGTACATTAGGATCAAAATATTTTGAATGTGGATCAGAAATATACCTAGGGATAGGAGTAATCATGCCCCATTGCCTCAATATCTGGAATAAATTGGTATAGGACTCCCTAATTGGCGTGAAATTATCCTTTGCCTTCTTCCTTATTGCAAACTCTGGCCTCTGATGAAACTTAGATTTAGAGGATTTTTAGTAAATTTGTGAGGGTTGAAGACGACTTTGAGGTATTGGGGCACGCCATTATGGATACAAAGACGGATGAGCGTACGACTGTGTATAGTTCAAAGGATATTGAGGAAGTGGAATGGGATTTCTTGGATTTTGGAGAGAGGAACCTTGTTGCATGTGGTTGTGTGGATCTAATATGTAAGCTTCGCATTGAGGTTGACAGTATTGGTGGGTTGGACCTCTTAAACTCTGTTTTGTCCTTGGCATGACAATAAATGTTTTTTCCTTCTTCTTTTCTTCAATTTTCCTTGATCGATTGTAGTATCGTCCTAAATGATTCACAGAATCCTCATGTCCATCATGTTCCTTAAATTTCGATATCTCAAAGCTTTGAATAAGGTTAACACTTGAAAACATGCCCCAGTCTTTAATAGTGGGGAACGGAGGAGAAGGATGTCCACTGGCCCAAGCTTGATACATTGCCATCATTTGTTGCCTTAGTCTCAAATTCTCTTCCTTTAAACTTTCATTTTCTTGACTCTTTGTTTGATCCATGAAATCACTCTCTATATCCTTGTTGGACACAGTTAAACCTTCTTTAGATTTGGTGTGATGTGGAGGACCAGCCAAAATACCACAAAACAACCACCTTAATCTACCTGTATAAGAAATAACAAAGGCGTCAGAATGCAATTTTTTTTAAAAAACTCTGTTTCTTTTATCTTCCTTTTTGAAGAGATCACCGAACCCTAGAAGGGTGCCTACGTATCTCATTAAGATGAGAATCAGGTGTGCGTAGTTCGTGAAGCTGGAGATATGAAGAAACAAATTTTTCTTTTAATTTGAGAAATAAGAAATATTTTTTGTTTTTGAATTCATTAATAATGATAAAACATATTTTATTTTCGAAAATAAATTAATTAATTTTATATATAGATCAAAAACTCTCTTCTTTAGTTGTTTAGAAGGAAACACAAATATATATATTTTTTTAAATCACCGAATCCATGAAGGACTGCCTACGTATCTCACTAAGATGAGAATGAGGTGTGCGTAGTTCGTGAAATATATGTCGTACAAAATTTAGCCTTAAGACCCCTAAAGGTTCAGGGTTACTAAGATTAATATATATTATTTATTTTGTAAAAACTTAGCCTCATGATCCCTAAAGATTCAGGGCTATTAAGATATATATATAAATATATAAATTAGACTTGAGAATTATAAAAATAGTTATGAAAGTAATCAAATTTTCAAAATATTCCCCAATAAGTCTATGAATAATTTTCAAAAGATAGGGTCGTATTCTGAGAAGGACTTCCTACGTATCTCACTAAGATGTGAGAATCAGACCCTCGTAGTTCATGAAGACCATAAAACTATGTTACTCAATTTTTTTCTTTCTTTTAAAAATAATTTTTTTTCTTTTTTAAAATAAATAAATAAATTCACTAAATGTGAGGATAATTTAATCTCTTGTATTTTAAAGTTGCCTAAAGTCGGTCAACAAACAAATAACCTTCCAAACAAATATCAAAGAGCACGTAGGATACACATGTTGGTATTTATGAAGTAGGTCACCTGTCCTAGACAGACCCGACTCGTGTGCTGAATTCCACTAAGTCAAATGCATATGATGTAAATAAAGCGGCACCTAATAGGGATAATCAAATTCTGAGTTTTCAGTTCTTCTAAGTTTAAGCCTAATAGGGATAGGTGTCTAGACTGTCTTACCTGAGCAGACACTCGAGCCAGAAAGGGACAACTTGCTCGGTAGCAGGGCAACACCGCCTTCGTTTTCGATCCGAATCCCGCCTAACATGTGTGACTATAATCCTTTGCCAGGTGCCTTGATACTCTGGCTATCTCAATAAGAAAGTAGGATGTATGCGCTGCATTTCTTCTATCCTATTTCAGAGACTCAGAGGGGTTGCGCAAGAGAAGACAATATATAATACAGTTCAATCAATATCAAAACGGTAAATGAGCGAAAGTAGCACATAAGTCTAACAAACACAATATCAAAAATAATTAAAGCAAGTATAAGTCAATATAAAAATCTCGAATTCTTATTAGTCCCCAGCATAGTCGCCAGAGATGTCACACCCCTTTTACTTCCGAAGAGATCGAGTCGAAGGGTTTTTCCAATTAAAGTGACGATTTTGCATAAGAATTAGTTTATTTACAAAGTTGCCACTTAGAATTGAGTTGTGGTGTTTCAAGTCACCTTTTTGAATCCCTAATCAAAAGGAAATGACTCTTTGTTATGGTCTGCGAAAACAGAAAACTGGGTAAGGAATTCTGTTGATCGAGGGGAAGGTGTGAGGCACCGTTCGAGTCCCGTGGTTCTAGCACGGTCGCTTTTATTGACTTATCTTGACTTAAACTATTTTTATTATTATGTTGGGGCCTAGGTTTGCTCAATTTCAATATCTAAAATTTGTCTATAACTCTTGTATTAAACTAGTGAAAATTAATTTTAAGAATATTTATCAAAGTGCATTATTGCATCCTTGAATTACTTTAAAATATCTCAGAAAGATGCGTGCGCCGCATTCTTAGTTGAGACAAAAAATTTAAAACGCGTCTAAAATTTACCTAAACTCTTAAAAATAAATTAAAGCAAAGTTCATTTAACATAATTAATTAAATCAATAAACAATTATTAAATTCTGTTAATAAAATTATAAAATATACAAATTTACCTATATAATGTTAAATTTTATATTATTTCCAAAATTTAATCTTTTTGAAAGAAAAGGATTAATCTTACTCTTGCGAACAAATTATTAATAAATAAATTTAACAAAATTACTTTAAAGCTAAGTTGACATAATCACGTAATAAAATTAATTAATAAAGTTACTTTCAACAAAATTATCATAACGAATTTGACAACAACAAAAATAGTAAAAATAAAATAAAATATGATTACGTGTTACATTTAACAAAATTATTATAACTAAATTATCATGAAAAAAAATTATAAAATCATGCAAGTTTTCTTTGTTTTTCCCTTAAACTGTTTCACTCTTTCCTTACTGCTTTTCTTGTTTTCCCTTTTTTTTTCTTCTATCCTTCCAACTTTTCCTTTTGCATATGCATGTGCATAAAAATTGGGTAACTAATGCATTCTTAATCTTTTTCTGTTTTTGTTTTTGCATGCATGCATGTAGCCTAAAATTCTAGTTTATAACCGAGTATAACATGATATCTTTTTAACGCTAATAAGTTTCACAATTATCTCATTTACAATTCAAACTAGCCTAATTAATATTATTTCGTAAATAACTAAAGAATTACAAATAAAGTCTTAGAGCATGAACTACATAAAAATAATAAATTAAACATACTAAATTATATAATAAGTCATTGAAATTAACTTCATTCATGCTTCGATTTATATCAATATTTATAAAATAAATAGTAAGAAATTTGCTAGAAACCTGTATGATGAATTAAACAGAATAAAGAAGCAATCACACCATGACCGAAAACTCAACCGGATACCCGACCTCCACTTTTTTCTTTCTTTTTCTTCCATTTTTTCTCCTTTTCTGGTTGTCCCCCGTTTCTGTGTTTTCTTTTGTTTTCTCTCTATGTCTCACTCTTTTCTTATTTGATGTGCATGTCTATGTTGTGCATGGTTTTTCCTTTTTGGTTTCTCTCATGTCTCCATTTTTTGTTGTTGTCTGTGTGTGTGTATTGTGTTATATATAACGGGTGTGAAGGGTAAGAAGTTAAGGGAGTTGAGAAAAATGTGGGGAGGTTGGGGTAGTTTAGGATAAGACTTATCTTCTCTTTTTTTTTTTTAATAAATAATAACAATAATAATAATAATAAAGAATATTTACTAATTAAATTTTATATTTTAAAAAATATAATAAAAGTTTATAAATAATTTAAAACAAATATAATTAAGATAATAATAAAACTACTAGCCTATTTATTAAAATTAAAAGAGAAATATATTTTTTAAAATTTTTGTATTGATTACAACACAAAATTAAAATAAAATACAATAAAATAAAAATATCTCAAAATGTAACTTTAACTATTTATTTATTTTCAACTAAACCTTATTAAAAATGAAATAGGAATTAAAATAATATTGGACCAAATATAAATATTTAATATTTTAAAAACTATGTATATATATATATATTAAACTCGGGGAGGATAAAAAATTACGTGTCTACACACTTATTATCAAATGACTATCTACATTTTTGACATTTATTTGTGGAAGAAATTTTATACCTATATAAAGGGTGTCTTCTTCCTTGTATTGGTACAAGAGAAATATGTTAATTGTGGAAAAATATTATAGTACATAGTGAGGGAAGAGTAGTGAAAGAGAGAATTGACAGAAAGAAAATATTCTAAGTCTCCACTTATATTCGCTTAAAAAAAGAGTTTTATATGTTGAAGGAAGGTGCTCTTGTGGTGGAGCTTTGGACCTTTCAACTAATCCAAAGTTTCTTGAGTTGTACATCATTGATGGGTTGTTGTATCCTGGAGGATACAAGTCAATAGATATACTGCAGGATCGATGTAGATCATGCCGCAGTGGGCTTGAATCTCCTTAAAAAGAGTAAGATATCTACTCTTTAGCCAAGAAGAAGATAGATTAACTTATTTTTCATCTTTTTTTGTTCATTTCATTATTTCAAGGCAAAATAGTCTACTAGACCCTTTTACTTGTATAAGTTTGTATTCCTGACCTTTCTATTTAACATTTTACCAACTAAACCCTTAAATTCAACAGAATACAAAATTTTAAATCCTTTTCTCATCTGATTAATATTAGTGTGATGCAAAATAGGACATGTAGAGTTCCACGTTATTTTTAAATGACAAATGAGAAATTAAGCTATTTTGTTAAAAAAGATCAACTAAGATCCCCCCATCCCCGTTCATCTTCTGATATCCTCGATCTCTTCCTTCTTTCCTCCCACCTCCATTTTTTTTTTCTTCTTCTTCTTCTTCTTCTTCTTCTTCTTCTCAATGCTGGAACACTTCCACACCGTCGGAACACAAACAAAACCACCTAACACCCAAAACCAAACTGACTTTTACCTTATATTCTAAATTCCAATCAAAACCCACTGAAACACCAATTTTGGTGGAGCAACAGAAAACTCCAACAACGATAACTCAACTATTGTTCAATTAAAATTAACCTCGTATCATTCACAATGGAAAAAAATCTATTTTCTTCTATTAAAGATGAGCTCCTTCTCCAACAACCATAAACTACCCACCATTAGAAAAGCTTCAAGATTCGATATATACAACTAAACAGACCTCCACCCCTGTTTTTCATCATTGATGAACTAAAAAAATTGATAAATTTACTTGAAAAATAGTATATTTTGTAGTTTTTTCTTTGATTTAAAAAGATTCTTAATTAAGGTAATTGCTTAAGAAAATTAAAATGGGGATACGATAGTGGTGAATATGGGGGAAAATGGAGGCTCGAGGATTGCAATGGTGGAATGGTGGTGAAATGTAATACCCCACAAAGTCCTAGTCATTTGAGTCCTTTAAAGCATGCCAAAGAAGGCCCCAAACTTAGAAATATTTCAGCCAAGTGTTACGACTTAGTCATTTCTAAGCCCTCAAACTTGGAGGAATTTATTTATGATCTTTCCGACCTTAGAAAGTTAGTTTTTAAGTTGATTCATGACCGGGGAAGTCAATAGTACCTCTCGGGTGAGTTTCAAATTTTTTAGATTTGCGTAAGTGCATGTTTGGAATTTAGAAACAGTGGCTCAAGGCGATAAGCCCCGACACCCTGCCTAGAGCGGCACTCCAGAGCCTGCGGCGCCTCGTCTAGAGTGGCTCTCCAAAGCGTGTGTCGCCCTAGCTAGTCTGGCCTGTGTATTTTTTTGCAGTTTTATTTCGTATTTTAAGGGCAAATGGGTCATTTTCCCTTCATCCAATAGGTCCCAAACACGAGATTGAAGCCCCCAATAACATATTTGTCCATATTTTTCAAACAATCATCTCAAGAACAAGCCCGAGCTTCATCAAGTTCAAGAATCAAGCCTCAAGAATTCACCATGATTTCCACGAAATTAACAATCAAGGTATGTTGGGTGTTCATCCTTAGGTTTTCTTCCACCCTTAGAGTTCAAGAAATCTTTTAAGAACTTGAATTATGATTTCCATGTTGTGGATTAGATTGTGCTCATGTTGGTGTTGTTGTATGGATTCCAAGTTGAGATCTTTAATGAACTTCATGAAATTATGTTAGCATTTGAGTTTAAATATGAATTTATGATATTAAAATCCTTGAATTATGAATTCAATTTGGTAGTCATGTTGTATTAACCTATTGTCCATGCCCAAGTATAAGGGTATGCACCCATGTGTTTGTCAAAATGCCTAAGTGAGTTAATTGTTCATTGTGAACCATTGGTGATCTAAATGATGAATTCATGCTAGAACTACGTGTTCAAAATTACTCCCATGTTGAAGTATGGCTCGTAAGTGTTTGATAAAATGTTCATGTGAGTTGAATAAGTGAAATCATAATATGTTATCATGTATGCAAGTTTATACCATGCAAGTGTTTGATAATATGCCTCAATGAATGATTTGTGGCAAAGTGACTAGTTATCATGCCTTTAAGATTGTGCTATGTCGTACTATTTATGCTATCGAGTCCTGAGGGTATCTAATACTCAACAATCTAGATGTTTACCTAGAATTATAGTAGTTTCAGAATAGCCTCAGTGATGTCACATATAGTAGTACTTAGTCAGTTATAGAAACTCAGTATATTCAGTCAGTTAACATAACTCAGTAAACTCTGTCCAGTTTAGTTAGATAACACGATTAGTGATAGTTTAGTCAAACCTAGTACAGTCTAGAAATTAGTTTAGTGTCTATTCAGTTGGGAGTAGGAATTAGCACTGAGCGAACCCAGAGATGGGGGCACTCATGCTAGCAAAGGGTTTGACCCTTAGTGGCAATTCCTGTGTTATAGAATTATATAGCCAGCATAGGTCGAGATATCTTCCTACCAGACTAGGGTTGATATATCTCGTACGAGTTTTCCTGCCAGCAAGGGTTGATAAAAATAGCTTCCTGCCATAGAAGGTCAACTTATAGCCATTGTTACTATCCCTTTGCAAGGTGCTAACACCCTTTCAACTAGGGTCACAGGTTGAACCCCAACTCAGTCAATACTCGGGGTATGTCGGTTAGGGGAACACTCCCACAGTTTTAGTTTTAGTTTCAAACTCGGTATAGAACTCAATTCAGTTCTAGAGAATCAGGACTGTCAGAAACAGTCACCCAGCTCAATATAGAACTCATTTCAGTTCTACAGAATCAGGACTGTCTAAAGTAGTTGCCCAGTTAACAATAATACAGTAATTAGTGAACTCAGATGATTGTTATTCAGTTGTCAAAACTCAATGTCCAGTGTTAATATAATCTCAGTTATAGTATACGTAGTTATGTCCATAGTATTGCATAATCAGTATATACAACAGTTTTAGACTTACATGTACTCTCATCCAGTTATTGTTCATGCATATAAACCCATGCATATCAGCCTACCTCACTTAGCATACTAGTATATTCAAAGTACTGATGCATGCCTTTTCTTTTGTTCTATGATGTCTTATATCATAGGTTTTGATGCACGGTCTCTCGACCGTACTTAGCAGTTCAGATTATCAGCAGCAGACTTAGTGGTGTCATAGTTCAAGGATATAGTTATCATTTTAGTATTTCAGTTGTTCATTATATTTAGTAGTCAGAGTTAGTTGGAACTTGTTCGATCAACTCCATATTCAGACAGTTAGAGGCTTTCAGACTAGACTAGATTATTTCAGACAGATGTTCAGTTTTTAGTATTCATTTATCAGTATTTGATTTTAGTTACAGAACCTTATGGCATTTCAGTTATACTTTCACATTTATTTCAGTATTATTATTTTGTGCTCACAACAGGTACTAGTCAAGGGTTAGCCTGCGGTCCTTCGGGGTCATAAGCACTGTGTGGCATCTGGGGTGCAGACTCGGGGTGTTACAAACTTGGTATCAAAGACTAAGGTTCAACAGAGTCCTAGGGAGTCTAAAATCTGCATCAAGTAGAGTCTTGTGCATAGGTGTGTAGTGCACCACACTTATGGACAAGAGGCTATGAGATGTTTTAGAAAACGTTTTCCTTCTTTCAGTATTCATGTCGTACGAATGAGCATAATCTCAAGTTAAACTCTTATTTTAGTTAATTCCTTTCTTTCATCTACAGAACATGCCTCTCAGAAAATTTAATGGAAGAAGGAATGAAAATCAGCCAACACCTTCTCCCGTTCAGGCATATCCCCTGAATGAGCATGTCTCCCACGTAGAATTCAGAGCTACTTTTATTGCCTTAGCTTATTCAGTAGTTGCTCAGAGCAATCAACTGGCTATTATCCTATTTAGACTTATGGCCTCTGCTCCCCATAGTAAAGAGAAGAAGTGTAGAAAAAAGAGAAAGAATAAGAGGGCCAGAACGTCAAGACCAAAGAGTGGTTGTACAAATCCTTTCTGCGAGAAGTGTGGCAGGAATCATTAGGGAATGTGTAGGGATGGTACTAGTATGTGTTTTGGGTGTGACACGCGGACATAGAATCAGAGATTGTCCTTAATCAGGTTCGCATGGTCAGTATAATCGTCCCCCGGCTCTGTTCGGTCGCCCGAATCAGCAGGGTACCATTTCTAGTGCCACCAGTGGGAAACTCCCCAAAAAGCTTTATTCACTTCAGTCTAGATAAGATCAGGAAAGTTATCCTGATGTGGTCACTGGTACTTACAGATCTTCTATTTATATATTTATGCCTTATTAGATCCATGAACTTCTCTGTCTTTTGTAACTCCTTACATAGCAGTCGACTTCAAAGTCAAACTAGAAATCTTAACAGAACCTTTCTTAGTGCCTACCCAGTAGGTAAATCTATTCCATCCAGACGAGTATACAAAAATTGCTCGGTTACAGTATTTCAAAAAATTCCTTTAGTTAATTTCAGTAATAGAGTCATTTCATTTCAGTTTCCTAATGGACCAATCCTTGAATGAAGGGGTAGTACCTCAGTTTTAGTTTATTTAAGTTTGAATCTCTAGATTGAACTAGTAGAAAGAGAAGTTGAGAATTTTAAGGTAGTCAGTATTGAGGTTGTTATATGATGATTTTTGGGGCAATAGAAAACTAAGAATCAGGTATCAAAAGGAAGTGCTAGCAGTGGACCTTATATTATCAGGAGTAGTCCTTCAGAATGAGTTTAGTGTTTATGAGCATTGTTATATCTTAGACTCTAGAGTGAAGTGGTTTCAGTTTGATTTAGAGTTTATTAAGTTATTCATAGACTTATAATAACGACTTTAAGCTAAGGGGGAGATGGTAGAACAAATGACCAAGTCAGGCTTTCAGATTTTAGTAGTAATATCAGTATATGTAGAAAAGTAATGGGAGAGGATGATGGCCAACCCGTTTCTACCTCAGTGTAAGGTTTTGTACTTTAGCTATCATGATATTTACTCATACCGTACATGTCAGCTTTATGACCATAGATCATATTTGTGCACATTGCCAAAAATCATGTACGCTTACAATTCCTAGTATAAGGAGTTCCAGTTAACTCAGTGCTACAAATCATGTTCCATGAATACAGAAACTTCAAACTTAGGTCATGCAGCTCATGACTCATGTACTCATGTCATGCTTTACAATATACTCAGTTCCCATGCCTCATGCTACACTCTAAATGATCAGCTAAATTCAGATTATGTCATGTATATCCTTAGTTTATATCTCTTGATAAATCTAGGATATTGATATTCTATACCTCAGGCCTCAGTTATGTATCAAATTTTGTCTAATGTCCATTCATGCTTTAATTTCAGTGACCTCTCCTTATAAAATAATGTAGTGATAAACGATTGCTTAGATGGGAAAGAGTAAATGTTTTATGTTAAGGAAAAAATTTTGCATACTTGTTTTACATGAGGCTGTAGTTATGAAGATAGGATTGAATGTCAGGTTAGTGTGCAAGTGAATTGCTAGCGAGAAGTTGTATTTAGTTGCTGAAGGGGCGCATAGGGGGAATCAAAATTTTTCATGAGATGAGAAGTTGAGAAAATACAGAGTGTGATTTTCTATTTAGATCCTCGATTTATGTTAGTCTCCATCAAATAATTATCAGAACTTCATTATCATCTCAGTTCAGCATTCAGTTTAAAACTCAGTTCAGTTTCAGGTTTGCTTGACCATAGCATACAATAATCAATTATTCAATTATTAGTATTTCAGTACTTCAGCTTACAAACCATTTTAGAATCATTTTATATGCTTGGTCTTGCATTCTCAGATAATATAGTTTTCACGCATTCATGCTCAGTTATCTCATGTTGCTCAGTCAATCCTTACCTCACATGTGTAATACTTTATAGTTTTAGTCTAGTTATTCGGACTAAGTACAGTTCAATCTCCATGACCAGTACTCAGCTATCAGTCATTCAGTTAATCAGATAAGTTAGTATGGTTAAGCATTCATGCTTAGTGTCGATGTGAATATATTCAGTAGCCCCAGGTGAAGTGTTGTACTAAGGTGGACAGTATAGTTGAGAGAGTATTCAGGAATGTGTCTAAGCTTGAAAATTTATAGTTTCAGTGCATAAGGCCCAGTCACTCTATCTTAGATGATATTTCGTGGGCCTCGCCTCAAATTACAGAATTTTAGTCAAGATATGGTTTCTTATTCATATATTTTATTCAGCCCATGCCAAGATTCCTTGCTCCCTAAAGTCACTAGAACTCTATAGAAAGGGTATCAAAGAAATGCTCCAGTTGAGTATAAGCTTTCAGCATGAGTTAGTTCGTAAAGCCAGCAATTCAATTTAGCAGTCAGGCGGACAAGTTTGTATGGTTTGGTTTCTCATCTTTCCATATAGTCGCACTATCCAAAATCTCATGAATGTGACTATGCAAAGATGGATCAACCAGGTAGTTGCGATTTCAACCCAGTTTATGTATCAGGCCTCAGTTTCAGATCCTAGATATTCAGTCACAATTCAGTTCATGGGTTCCCTGTGCATCATCCCAGTCTTTCCTCAGTTGCTCAGCCAAGTCAGTATCTTTTAGGGGATGTAATATCCCAAGAGGGAGATGCACTATAATCCCCCGAGCTTTCATGACCTAAACCTTTCATTTTATCTTCACGTAACAAATCCAGTTTGGAGTAGTGGGTACTCATAAGTTGACCTTTTCGTTCCAATCTTATTCGTAAGCCATGTATTCAAGGGCTTAATTCAGTTCATGATATTTAGTTCATGTATCACATTTTAGGCTCAGTTATGTTCTCATGTTCCCATTCATGTGTGTTCAGTAAATGATCTCGAGTTTGAGATCGACGATTTTGTATTCTTGAAAATCTCTCCCATAAAGAGAGTGAAGAGGTTCAACAAGAAAGGAAAGTTCAGTCCCCGATATGTCGGTCCTTACAGAATTCTCAGCCGTTTTAGAAAGGTAGCTTATGAGCTCGAGTTGCCTTCAGATCTAGCTTCAGTGCACCCAGTATTTCATGTCTCCTTGCTAAAGAAATGCATTGGTGACCCAACAGTTGTAGTCCCTATAAAGAGTGTAGATATTCAGAGCAGTCTCTCATATGAGAAAGTCCTAGTCAAAATCCTTGATCCCCAGATTCGCAAACTAAGGAACAAAGAAGTTTCTTTGGTCAAAGTTCTTTGGCGGAATCAGTCAGTTGAGGGAGCTACTTGGGAAGCAGAAGCAGATATGCGGACAAAGTATCCTCACCTCTTCTCCATAAACTCAAACTCAGCTTAAGGTAACAGTCTTTCTTAGGTTTTCTCAGTTCCATGTTCAGTTACTGTTACAAACTTGGTATTCATTACGGTTGCATATTATCTTCATAACAGTCATGCATACATGAATCAGTTCAGCCATGTACTCATACATCAGATATGCATGTTCAATATGAAAACTCAGCTTATCAGTAGTTTCAGTTATATATTCCATGTTTCAATTATGCATGTTAGTGTAAGTACGGTTCAACAGTTTCTCTCACTTTATTCAGTCTCATTTGAGGATGAATGTTCCCAAGGGGGAAATATTGTAAGACCCCATAAAATCCTAGCTGTTTGAGTCCTTTAAAGCATTCCAAAGGAGGCCCGAGACTTAGAAAAATTTTAGCTAAGTGTTAGGACTTAGTCATTTCTAAGCCCTCAAACTTTGAGGAATTTATTTACGACCTTCCCAACTTCAGAAAGTTAGTTTTTAAGCTGATTCATGATCGGGGAAGTCAATAGTACATCGCGAGTGAGTTTCAGAATTTTTGGATTAGCATAAGGGTGTGTTTGGAATTCAAAAATAGCGGCTCGAGGCGATAAGCCCATGACGCCCTGCCCAGAGCGGCGCTCTAGAGCCTACGGCACCTCGCCTAGAGCAGCACTCTGGAACCTGCGGTGCCCTGGCTAGTCTGGCTCATGTATTTTTTTAAAATTTTGTTTTGCATTTTTAAGGGCAAATAAGTCATTTTTCCTTTACCCAATAGGTCCCAAACACAGGATTAAAGCCCCAAATAGTATATTTGTCCATCTTTTTCACAAAATCCTCTCAAGAACAAGTCCTAGCTTCATCAAGCTCAAGAATAAAGCCTCAAGAATTCACCACGATTTTCACAAAATTAACAATCAAGGTATGTTGGGTGTTCATCCTTGGTTTTCCTTACACCCTTGGAGTTCAAGAAACCTTTTTAAAACTTGAATTATGATTTCCATATTGTGGATTATATTGTGCTCATGTTGGTATTGTTGTATGGATTCCAAATTAAGATCTTTAATGAATTTCATGAAATTATGTTAGCATATGAGTTTAATTATGAATTTCTTATATTGAAATCCTTGAATTGTGAATTCACTTTGGTAGTCATGTGGTATTAATCTGTTGTTCACGCCCAAGTATAAGGTTATGCCCCCATATGTTTGTTAAAATGCCTAAGTGAACTAATTGTGCACTGTGAACCATTAATGATCTAAAGGATGAATTAATGCTAGAACTACATGTTCAAAATTACTCCCATGTTGAAGTATGCCTCGTAAGCGTTTGATAAAATGTTCATGTGAGTTGAATAAGTGAAATCATAACATTTTAGCATGTATTCAAGTTTATACCATGCAAGTGTTTGATAATATGCCTCAATGAATGATTTGTGGCAAAGTGACTAGTTATTATGCCTTCAAGATTGTGCTATATTTTACTATTTACGCTATCGAGTCCTGGGGGTCTCTAATACCCGACAATCTAGCTGTTTACTTAGAATTACAGTAGTTTCAGAATAGTCTTAGTGATGTCACATACAGTAGTACTCAGTCAGTTACAGAAACTCAGTATGTTTAGTCAGTTAACAGAACTCAGTAAACTCAGTCCAGTTCAGTTACACAATACGATCAGTGATAGTTCAGTCAAGCCTAGTACAGTCTAGAAATCAGTTTAGTATCTGTTTAGTTGAGAGTATAAATCAGCACCGAGTGAACCCAGGGATGGGGGCATTCCTTCCAGCAAAGGGTCAATTCCTGCATTATAGAACTACGTAGACAACGTAGGTTGAGATGTCTTCCTGCCAGACTAGGGTTGATACATCTCGTACGAGTTTTCCTGCCAGCGAGGGTTGATGAAAATGGCTTCCTGCCAAAGTGGGTTAACTCATAGCCATTGTTATTATCCCTTGGCAGGTGCTAACACCCTTCCAACTGAGGTCGCAGGTTGGAACTTAACCCAGTCTATACTCGGGGTATGTCATTTAGATGAACACTCCAACAGTTTCAGTTTCAAACTCAGTATAGAACTCAGTTTAGTTTAACAGTATCAGGACTGTTAGACACAGTCACCCTGCTCAGTATAGAACTCAGTTCAGTTCTACAGAATCAGGACTTTCAGAAACAGTCGCCCGGTTAACTGTAATGCAGTTATCAGTGAACTCAGATGATAGTTATTCAGTTGTTAGAACTCAGTGTCTAGTGTTAATATGATCTTAGTTATAGTATATGTAGTTATGTGAATAGTATTGCATGATCAGTATATACAACAATTTCAGACTTACATATACTCTCATCTAGTTATTGTCCATGCATATAAACCCATGTGTATTAGTCTACCTCACTTAGCATACCAGTACATTCAAAGTACTGACGCATGCCTTTTCTTTTGCGCTATGATATCTTATATCATAGGTTCATATGCACGGGCACTTAGCAGTTCAGATTATCAGCAACAGACTTAGCGGTGAGTCCTCATAGTTCGAGGATATAGTTATCATTTTCGTATTTCAGTTGTTCAATATATTCAGTAGTCGAAGTTAGTTGGGAACTTGTCCCATCAACTCCATATTCAGACATTTAGAGGCTTTCAGACTAGACTAGAATATTTCAGATAGATGTTCAGTTTTTAATATTCATTTATCAATATTCAGTATTTGATTTCAGTTACACTTCCACATTTGTTTCAGTATTATTATTCGGTGCTCACAGCAGGTACTAGTCAAGGGTTATCTTGTGGTCCTTTGGGGCCATAAGCATCGTGTGTCGTTTGGGGTGCTAACTCGGGGTGTTACATGAAAATGGGGGGACATGGAGGTGGAGGGGGGTACAGTGGGTGGTGAAGCAAAGAAAAATGGAGATTTTATTTATTTATTTAGTTATTTATATTACTTTTAATTAAAAAAAAATTGTATACGCGTGAAATCACACGTTTGTTCCAATCCATCCGTTAGGTTGCCAAGTAGGCTTAGTTAATAGTAAGAGGGGTTCAAAAAATTATGATTCATTGAGTTTAAGGGTTCAAATGACAAAGATGTACGTAGAAGGATTCACAATACAAACTCATACAAGTACAAGAGTTTACTAAACCATTTTTCCTTATTTCAACTGTAATTATTGTAATTTATGATATATTACACCATCAAAACATAATTTGTTTGACATTTATACTTTGAATCTAAAAGAAACAAACTAAATAAAAGAAATTATGAGAAATCATCCCCATTTTTTCTTAAATGGATGAGAAGAAAGTGACAACTCTAGTCATTTCAGTGAAAGTCTTACCAAACAAATTGATGCGTTTTTGCTTCCTCGTATAATGAGAAAATAATTTTATAATGAAATAAAATAAGATCTCTCCTTAACTAAGGAGTCTACAACCTAGTATATTCCTAGTGGCAAAATAATTTTAAAATAAAATAAAATAAGACATCTCCTTCAATAAGAGGACAACATAAAATAACATAGAGTTAGATTAAGACTTTTTTTTTGTTCTTGTACTTTGGCAAAATATCAATTTCGATGTTTCCTATTTTGGTCGTTTCCTTTTCTGATTATTTTTGTTGATGTCGTTTTCTTATTTTTTTTCTTTGGGCCGAGTAATCCTATTTTGTGGACAGATTTTGTTTGATTCAACCAAAGGGCCTACGGCCCACTCAAAATTTCAACTTAATAAAAAACTAAAAATTACACAAAAACACAACTTATATTTTTAATATTACAAAAAATCTTAACTTACTAAATATATCACAAAAATTTAATATATACATAAAATGTTATGTATATGTCAGTTATGTTATTATATTAATAGGAAAAAAGAATAAAGTAATTAAAAAAAGAGAGAAACTTTAATTACTTTTAGAAAATTGATATTTATGTTATTTATACAATAAAAAATATCAGAAAAGGACAAAATACCACACCTATATTTTAAGATAATTACAAAATACCACCTAACTTATTCAGTATGAGAGTATTTTAGATATGAGAGTGTACCTTCCACTCCATATCCTCCTTTATTTAGTAGCCGTTTGGTGATGATGAGTATTTTTTATTTTTTTCATAAAATTATTTTACTTTAGTGTAAAAAGCAAAAATTATATTATTTGATCATGAAATTTTAAATACAATTTAAAATTATACTTTGGAAAAGTGATAACAAGAAAAACTTGTTTTCACTCCTACTTCACTCACAAAATTTTAAAAATAAATTTTATTCATATTTATGGTAAACACAACTCTAACTTCAACTTCAATTCGAACACTATTTCCAACTCCAAAAAATTATGTTTTCATGGTCAAACGGGCCTTAATTCCTATTTCACAGTTGTTTATAAAACTCTATTTTA
Organism: Capsicum baccatum var. pendulum; assembly: GCA_030864225.1. Lineage (NCBI taxonomy): Eukaryota > Viridiplantae > Streptophyta > Magnoliopsida > Solanales > Solanaceae > Capsicum > Capsicum baccatum. Next base: position 106,522,354 of record CM061551.1, read on the forward strand.
AATCCGGACATCACTGGAGTAAAACCTGAAAAAGAGCACACGTGGAGATGATGTCTCCGGCGAGATCTAAAAATGACGAAGAGAAACAAAACGGTCTGGTGGATTTGGTTAGTTGTTGGTTGTTTGGGTCTGTTTAGTGGTGATTAGAGCTTGGTGAGTCAATGAGGAAGGAATGACTATCTCAGATACGTGTATTCAGTACCATAAACTATTTATATTTAAGATATATAGAACTAGAAATATTTAAGATACACTAAGTTAAAATTATTTCAGATACATAAAATTTAAATTATCCCAGATATACAATCTTTAGTCATTTTTTATAGAGTTGAGTATCTTAGACTCCTGAAATTCAGATGTAATTTTTGAAACATAGATTGTGTCTTGTAATTATGCTCTAAACCTCCTACTACATTTATCTTGTTTACTTAAAAAAGTTGTATATAATTTATATGATCAAAAGAATCAAACAAATTATCTCCACTTCCAACCTTGAGGTTAGAGTTCGAGTCTCAAGGGAGTAAAAGAGGTGAAAACTTCTAGGGACGGGTTAAAAACAATAACATACCAGTGTATCCCTATAAAGTGGGGTCTGAGAAGGATAAAGTGTACGCGGCTCATGTTACTACCTCAAATAAAATAGAAAGATTGTTTTCGATAGACCCCGGTTCAGGATAAATAACAGTATATCAAACAAACAAAAAAAAAGTAAACAACAAAATGGGATGACACAACCTAGATAATAAAAGAAATAAGATATTGACAGAGTAATACTATAAACTATTTATTCTAGATCATAAATATCATCAGAACACTATAAACAAGAAACTACAGGCACAGATACAAATAAAGCACTCCTCTCTACTATTACGGACGCAATCCTGATCACTAACCCTATACTCTAATTCACGTCCTCCACAACTTCTTATCACGGGTCATGTCCTCCGTATGCTGCAAATGCTTCATCATGACTAATCACCTTCTTTCAATATTTCTTTGGTCTACCTCTACCCCTGCCTAAAATCATTCATAGCCAGCCTCTCACACCTCCATACTAGAGCATCCGCCTCCACATGACATGTTCGAACCATCACAACCTCACTTTCAGCATCTTGTCTTCCAACGAAGCCACTCTCACATTCTCTCGAATAATCTTATTTCAACCTTTTTTTTTCTTGATAAGTTCAAACATCCATCCCAACATTAATCAATAGATACGAGATAAAAATAAATAAATTTATAGATTGTTTGACCAAACTTCTAACATTAACTTATTTTGAAAACTGCTTTTCAGGAACCTACTTATGATGAGAAGAAGTTTGTATAGTTAATAAACTTAAAAATTACTTTTGAGTAGTGATTAGTGTTTGACCAAACTTTTTAAAAGTGTTTTAAGTGTATTTTTCTCAAAAATATTTTAAGAAAAAACTACTTTGTAACTTCTGAAAAAAAGAATTCTGCTACTCTTCATAAATATTTATTTTCTTCCAGAAACTTGGACAAACACCCTTTTTTTAAAAACTAGTTTAAGGTACGTGAGTTGCACATGAATTTTAATTGATTATCATCAAGACAATATTCTTAATATAATGCAAAATAAAATTCTAAATTGGGCTATTTAGAAATCCTAACTAATCAAATTGAAGCTAACACATAGAAAACATTCATAATCTAGATTATTAGATATAAATTAGAAGTAAAAAGATACTTACATATGTTTTAAGTTGGCGAATGAATGAAACTGAAGAAATTATTATGCTTAAAAAACCTAGGCAAAAATGTGGTGGGGGATTTGTTAAAATTTCTAACAATAAATTATTCTTTGCTCTGCTTAAAGAAATCACTGCAATGAAAATATCAACGTTAGTACCCTGTATTAAAAAAATATGAAAGTGAACAAAACATGCCCATAGTAAGAAAAGCAATGGATTGCATTTAGAGAAATAATGCGCAAAATTATGCGGTTAACTGAAACACTATATATATATATATATATATATATATATATATATATATATATATATATATATATATATAGAGAGAGAGAGAGAGAGAGAGAGAGAGAGACAGAGAGAGAGTAATAGACATCAAAAGCAAGAAAATACATGTATAAGGTTAAAACTACAACAGACACAATGCTCCCAGACTTCCATCAAACCTAAATCATTAGAAAAGCAAGTCAAAACGTAATTATCTACTAACTTTCTATCCTAACTATTTTTGACCTTCATACCCTTATTTATGCACTTGTATAAAAAAGAATCACACATATCTTAAAATAAATACGAGCATGCAACAACGTAAGAACTAAATTGCACATAAGAGTTATGACATTACAAAAAATATGATTCATAAATCAAGAAGAATTTGACCTTATATCCTAATTTGTTACCTCCACTAACTAATGCATCTACATAAAAAGAATCACAAATTTTTGAAAATAAATAGACATGCAACAATTTTAGAACTAAATTGCACATAAAAACTACGATATTACAAAAAACATGATTCATCAACTAAAAGAAAATTAATCTTTAACCTAAACGACCTCCATAGTATCTTACCTAACGCACCAGTATAAAAGAGAATTACAAATTTTTAAAAACAAATATACTACAAGCATGAAACAATCTACGAACTAAATTGTGCATAAAAATTATGATATAATAAAAACAAGATTCATAAATCAAAAATAATTTAATGTTCTACCCTAATCTGCATCCTCAATACGCTTCTATCTAATGCATCTGTATAAAAAACAACCACAAATTTCTTAAAATAAATATGTTCTTTTATTGAAAGCCACATATATAAAAGATGGTGCATTAAGTATTTTTACAAATCACATACTTTTATAAATTAGCTGATGGTATTTAGATGTTTTTCATAAACTTCGATAAATTCTCTTTAAGCCTCAAACAACACAATCTTTAGTTGCATAAAAAAAATTGAATTATTAAAAGAATAAAAAAATGAAAAGGGTTATAGTCTTGAAGATTTTGACAGAAACTATTATCTAACAAAAAAAATATGGATAACACACTATTTTTAATCAAGACTTTCCATTGGTTGGCTCATAAATGAGTTAAGTACAGTAAAATAACTTCAGCTATTACAAAGTGGTTCCACATTCACATATGTAGTCTTTTCCATGAACTTCCTCCTCCTTATAGTCTCATTTTGTACAAAAGCATACATAAAATACAATACAAGATAGGTTTCTCGTGTCTAAGTAAGTCATGAAGTTATAATTAATTTATAATTTTCATTTTTGTTTGAATATGTGTTATGCTTTTTAAAATTGTACATAATTAGATAAATAAATAAATAGTTTAAGAATGTAAAAAAATATACACGTGAGAGAAATCTTTGAACTCTTATCATATATTTTCTCTTACCATTCTTATAAATTTTAAATATATTTTAGAACTCCTTAATTATAAATCCTTCTAATACATTTTATCATGTATTTTAGGATTTCTTAAAAGACTTTAAACAACATTCTTTATTAATATTTATGTTGCTCGAACGAAGTTCTGGTGCATACAAGCATTTAAGTTCTGATGCATGTTTTTGTACTACAAAATCATATCTATCAAAAAATTCTCTCAAATTATTTATTTATGTACATATCCATCAAAGATCGGACACATAAACTCACTACACTGATCAATAGATATTTCAGTCAAAAATGTATCTTTCATATTAACCAAAGCCCATTATTCTCGATCCTTATTCAAACTTTGAAGTCATCCATAGCCCCTACCATCAAATTGCTCAACCATCTTCTCCTACACAATTTCATATTCATTACCTTTAAGAGAGCTATACATCGAATTAAATAATACCTCATGAAATAAATTTGATCCACCCATTTTTCCTACTATATCAATAATGCTATCGAGAATATGTAATTGATAAATTAAGTCTATGATATCTCAGGAAAAAAAAACCTCACACACTATATTTTGTAAGGTTTGCAACAATTTATGATGATAGATTTTGGAGGTAGTTCTAACATGCACGATAGCCATGATCTCAGTAATCAAACATATGTCTCAAAATTTTCACCAGCAAACAAACTACAACCCAACAAAAGAATTTGCTTATGATGGTTTAATCTAAAGACGGCTAGAAACAAAATGTCATATTTTATTTTACAAGCATGTTGTGCCGACCACAACCACATCACCCAAATAAGCATATGCCCTTCTAAATTTGAAATCAATCCAAAGCACATTTAATTCTTCTAATATATTTCTCTATATAAATATTAGATCCGTACGAAAGTTACTGAATTTTCGAGAACCCCAATGGGACCCCTAGATCCGTCCCTGACCCTATATATAATAGGAATTTTTCATGTACATGTATATTTATGGGTTCTAATTGAAACAAACTTCTATTGAATAATAGGAATCGTTGTATGTATATATTTATGGAATTCTTTTGCCAATATTTTGAAGGGATGAAAAAGGCAGTTTTGAATTTTAGTAGACCAAATTAAGTCTATTTTAGTTGAAAAAGGTTTTTATTATAATCAATATTTAATATCATAAAACTAATAGAAGAAAGGTGAAAAAATGATTTTGTGTAAGCGAAGACTTTTGATAAAGGGTAAAAAGTTCAAACAATATTTATAACGTCATTCACACTTTTAATATAACTAGTTTAAACTCACGTGCCTCACACATGTAACATTTGAATATTTAAAATTATACGACTTTGTTTATTGCGAAGGGTTTTAATAAAGTCAAAAAGTTCAAATCATTTTTCAAATATCCTTCACACGTTAATATAATAATGAAAACATAATATATATTTTATTGTAAGCAAGTACATATTTTATCACCAGAAGTTTCAAGTGGTTAATTAATCATCAATTTTGCCTCTTTTCTTTGCTGCTAGAGGCGAAGAGAGACACATCGATTTGAATTATATTTGTAGTACGATTATTTTATTTTATTTTTTCTATATTTAAAATATTTTCTTAATTTTAAAGTTCCATCTTTAGAATTTTTTTTATTATTAACTTAAAACTTTTTAAAATTTGGAACTTCTTATATTTTTCTTATTCTAGCGCCTTCATATTTATTTCTACATTTTTTAAATTTTCTTAAAATCAACTTTAGTTGATTTAGAATTCTTAAACTAATAAAAAAGATATTAATTGCCATTAATTGTGATAACTTGTAATAAGAAAATATTTTACTATAAATATTTAATTAATTTTTAAATTTTAAAAATATTAGAAAAATAATAAAAAAATAATTTTGTCTAAAACGAAAAAACTTTTAATGAAGGGAGTCTGCAGCTCAGACCACATATTCAGTAGATAGCTAGTTGTTTACTCCGGAGGTCAATAAGTTATTGAAAATTATTTATCTAAGTCATGTTCTTTCTTTTATAGCGAAAAAGTTAACCAACTTTGTTTTTTTGTAAGAACCAACTTTGTTTATATCACTTCAAAAGTCATTCTATTAATATTTGATCAATAAATATGACATGATATTTTATTTAATCCACACGAATCTCAACCACATAACATTAATAATTGAGAACTTAACATAAACCACCGATCCAATCCGACCTTAACCATAATCCAAATTAATCTTATTATTTTTGACTTTGAATATTTATAATATTTTTTATATAATTTTATAAATATATAAAAAAATCTATGCTTGAATTTTTAAAAAACATTAGTTAATTTGACGCTCTATTTTGAATCAAGCCAAACAAATTGAAATAAAAAGGAACATTTTCCTTAATCAAAGAGCAAAAGAAGTTTCCTTATTTAGAGCTATCAATTCTTTAATTTATTCCACAAAAAACACAGTTTATGAGTTTTACCAAACGAAATGCAAAGCTTCTAATTTATTCCACGTATTCACTTTCTTTTTTTTGGTGAAATCCTTAGATAAAGAGGGAAAGGAGGTTAAATTTATATTTGTACTTTAAAAATATTTATATTTGTTATAAATATATTTACATTATAGTGAATGTCTATCAAGATCTATCAAGATTTACTTTGATATCTATTAGGATTTGAAGCATCCATCTTTTACTCAGACTAGGAGTAAATTTTCCCTATAAATAGAGGAGTTTTATTCATTGTATTGATAATCTTAAGATCTCTCATCCCTCAAGACAAGAAATAAGACTCACTCTCTCTATTCTCTCTACTCTCCTTCTTTGTTCTTTATAGTTTTATAACACGTTATCAACACGAGACTCTGCCAAACAAGGTGAGATTATAAATCTGAAGGATTTCAAGGTTAGTAATTCTTTATTTATGTTTCTTTTGCTACTTCTAATATAATTATTATTGGATTTGAGAAAAAATAATTGGTTTGGAACCATTTATATTTTAAATTTATTCCTCAAGAACAATATTATAAAAAAAGATGATAATATGTTGGGTTCAAGTTCCACCGATTCATGCCTAAGACGCCTTTATATGGATCAAATATTGAGTTTGAATCTCAATACACCATATTGATGATATTGTGATGGCTAAGGAAAAATAATGGGTGTTTGATGAAAAGTCATGAAATTCGACCCACTGAATATGCTCCATTCCATGAAGTGAATGTGGTAGCAATATATGAGAAGTTTGAAATATGACAATTTACTTCATTCTTGAGGTGTATGTGGTAGCAGTGCATAATATGTCTGAAAGAAGACAAGTAATTGAATGCACGAATATACGCGTGGAGGGACAATATGATAACGATCATCAAAAGTGATGATATTTCCACATACTTATATGATTATAATATATGCTAGAGAAAAATTCTGTACATCATATGTATGCCTCAATTTGCTTCTGAAGTAGCAAAATCTTGAAAGAGGTTATAAGATATCATAATTTGATAGGCTTAAGGCACGATTATATTCCATTCCTGGGGAATGAGAAACTTATTAATGCAAACGTGCACTTGATTGTGATTGTATCACAACTCACCTCCGAAAGAGGTTGAATAATTTTGAAATCTACTTCTAAAGTTGTAAATCTGAAATTTATTCATGTAATAGTAAATCTAAAATTTACTAAAGAAAAAGTACATGTCATGGTAAACTTGAAGTTTACTAGAATAAAAGTTCATAAATTGATATGAACGATTGTAACATCTCAAAGATGTGCATGTATTGAAGAACTAGAAGATTCTTCAAGAATTGTTTATGTCATTTGTTCTCATGACAAGTTGGTTGGACCAACTAATATTGGAATTGGATCCCTTCAAATCTGAAAATTATGAAAGGTGAATAAGGGCCCATTCACCTATCATGTGATATGTTGAAAAGATGCATCTATAAGATGATCACATGTACATTCATGGTCAATCTACGTTTGACATTCATAAAGTTACTTGTTCAATATAAATTGAGCATAATTTTCAGATTGTGTAATCAAGATAATTCATCTTGATAATGATGGTTTAGCATTGAATATCTTCGATAAATATCTAAACCATTGTTAATGAGAACAAAACTTAATGTATTGGTCTGAAATATGATATATTGCAATAGCATTTGTATGCATTAGACTAATAAATTATGATTATTTCTTTCCCCTCAATTAGTTCAAGGTCGAAAATCAACTATTCGACTAATAATTTTGATGTGCGGTATACGATTAATGAATATACCATAATGCACAACGATGAATTCCTCAAAGAAGTAGAGGATGTATGTTAGTTTTCCTAACATAAGGGGGAGATTATAAGCACTATAAAATATGTTAGGAATTATCACCATATCCTCATCCAAAAGATAATTCAAGTCAAATGCTGAAAGCATTTCATATTAAGCGCAAGTGCTCTTATTTTGTGTTCCTAAAGGACAAAGTCTATGCATGCGTGAAGTGTGGTAGACTGATCGGTTCCAAATGAAATAGTCCTTGAAAAATAAGGAGCAAATAATCATAATAAGAAGGCAATGAGCTCTTGAAGAGCCTACGACATAACACTTCATGAAACCTTATGAGAGGTTCATGTACCTGAAAATAATGAAGTGATGAGATCTCAAATGTTATGTCGCATTGTGAACTGATATAAAATGATATATCATCAATATCTTTGACACAATATTGACACAATATTGTGAAAGATTATGAGGATCTGAATTCTACGTTTATTTAAGCATGCTGACGTAGAAACATTTATCAAGTGACATGAAATGATGCATTTTGGTAAGCATAAAACTTATTTGATTTGCATTACAGACACTTGAAGATGTCACTCATGAAATGTTGAATATTGTCACTTGACAAAACTTATGTGAAAACTCTTAAGGATTCAAACTGCTTGAAGCATATAAAAGTTTCTGGAAAACTTATTTATAATCCTTATATTGTATAAGTTTATTGCTTTGAACATCATTGGAGCTCTTGGAGAGTTTGCAAAGCATATATTATTTGCTAAAATTTGAAATATATCAAATTGGATTGGTTATGAAGTACCATATCTTAGTGCAATTGATCCACTCATGTACCTTGCAAATACTACAAGGCCTATAGTCTTTTCAGTGAATTTGTTAGCAAGGTATATTTCTGCTCCTACTATGAGATATCGAAATGGGATAAAACACATGAGCTTATTTTAATCTAAAGATTGCAGTCCCAATCTTATTGGTCATTCTAATGTTGGGTACTTATCTGACCCGCATAAAGCTCGGTCTTAAATAGACTATGTGTTCATAGGTGGTGGTATTGCCATATCTTAGAGATATACAAAGCAATCTATTGTAGCCACTTCATTGAATCATGCTGAGATAATAGCTATTCATAAAGCAAGCCGAGAATGTGTATGGTTGAGGTCCATGATACATCTCATTCGAGAAAAATATGTTTTGAAATATGATAATCTACCCATAATTTTATACAGAGATAATTCAGCATACATAGCACATCTTAAGGGAGGATTCATAAATGGAGATAGAACGAAGCACATTTTGCCAAAACTTTTCTACATACATGAGCTACAAGAGAATGATGATATTAATGTGCAACAGATTCGTTCAACTGACAATGTAACTGATTTATTCACCAAATCTTCTCCAATTGCAATTTTCAAGAAGATGCTGCACAAGATTGAGATACAAAGGTCAAGGATATTCTCATTAGGAGGAGTTAATACGTGCTGTACTCTTTTTCCCTTACGAGGTTTTGTCCCATTGGTTTCCCTTCTAAGGTTTTTAATGAGGAAGCTGAAATGCGTATTATTAGAGATGTGTACTCTTTTTCCTTTTCACTAGATTTTTTTTCTATTGGGTTTTTTCTAGTAAGGTTTTAACGAGGCACATTATCTACCAATTAGACATTCAAGGGGGAGTGTTATAAATGTATTTACATTATAGTGAATGTCTATCAAGATCTATCAAGATCTACTTTGATATCTATTAGGATTTGAAGCATCCATCTCTTACTCAGACTAGGAGTAATTTTCCCCTATAAATAGAGGGGTTGTGTTCATTGTATTGACACTCTTAAGATCTCTCATCCCTCAAGAGAAGAAATAAGAATCACTCTCTCTACTCTTCTTCTTTATTCTTTCTTGTTTTATAACAATATTTAACTTTTATTTAAGTTTTTAATAAATTTTTATCATTAATATTGCTTTTGGATTACTTATACGGTTATTTTCTTTCTATGTTTTTTTTAAAGTCAAGGTACAGTTTTTTTCTATACTTAAAATCTTTTCTTCTTTTTTAAAATCAAATCTTTACAAAATCATTGATTACATTTTATTATGTACTTAAAACTTTTAAAAGTTTGATGCTTTTTAAATTTTTCTTATTTTAATGTTTTAAATTTATTTTTAGATTTTTCAAATCTTCTTAAAATTAAATTTAATTAATTGGTTTAGAATTCTTAATCTAATGAAAAAATATTAGTTTTCATTAATTGTGATGACTTCTAATAAGGAAATGTCTTACCATAAATATATTTAATTGATTTTTAATTCTTAAATATTAGAAAAAATTAGTGAAAAGACGATTTTATCTAAAATATAGACTTTTAATAAAGGACAAAAAGTTCAAATGATATTTTTAAGCCCTTCACACTTTTAATGTATTACAGATTATAGTTATAGATTATAGATATAAATTATATATTATAAATTATAGATTATAGATTATAGATTATAGATTATAGATATAGATTATAGATTATAGATTATGGATATAAATATAGATATAATTATAGATTATAGGGAAAAGGGTTAAATTTACCCCCTACTTTCATTAATTAGCTAAATTTATCCTTCGTTATACTTTTGGGCTATTTATACCCTCACCGTTATACTTTAGGATTGTTTATACCTTTGCCATCACGAAACTTATCAAATGTACACCCAAATTAAAATATAATTCCTAATTTTACTTAAATGACCCTATTTCCTCCTTTGACCCGATCCGACCCACCTAATTACTCAACCCATTTCTATTCATATCTCTAAGGGTTATTTTTTCAAATAGCTTCCACTATTATACCACTCATTTCCACCACCACAGTTTCCGGCGAGACCAACAATGAGAACCACCATAGACATCTCCACCTATTTCTATCATGGACTTTTACTACGTGGTAATGGTCCTTAACTCGAATTCGGCCTGTGGAATCAATGAGAGTTTGTTTGAATTGAGATAAATTAGCTAGGATTGATCAAGATAAATATTAAATTTTAATCTTTGTACAAGAGCATGAGACAACAACACTGGATCCATCTCAGCTTTTATTCTCTATGTCATTGTTTTTTTATAATTTTATGTAATTAGCTAATGCCAAAATTAACACTATCTAGAGGTCCTTGTAGCTTATGAGTTCATTCACTTGTGCAAACCACTTTAATTACAAATAATAAATAAGTAGTACAAGTAGCATTGTGAATTAAAGTTGTTATAGTTTGTTGCCTTTGGAATGGAGAAACATTGCCCCAGATTTCAAGTATAAAGTCAAATAATTCGTTTATCGCATGTTGAAAATCATCTCTGTTATTTAAATATATATATATCAAAATCCTGAAAATTTTCAAAGTATGATTTTCTAAGAGATTAGAAAATGCAGATATGGAGTTTCTTCTGATTGTTCAAAATATGAAAATATTGTTGAAGAAGAAATATGAGAATCAAAAATTGCTAGTATTTTGGAAAATTTGAAGTGATGGTTTGGGGTCGTGTGGTTTCAATCATGGTTGGAGGTGGCTTTGGACAGAGGTGAAAGAAAAAATGAAGAAGAGAGTATCAGATCAGACCAGTTCAAAGGAGGAAATAGGGTAATTTGAAGTAATATTAGGAATTATATTTTGATTTGGGGTTTTCATCCAAATTAAGGGTATGTTTGATAAGTTTCATGATGATGAGGGTATAAATAGCGCTAAAGTATAACGTGAGGGTATAAATAGTCCAAAAGTATAACGAGGGATAAATTTAGCTAATTAATGGAAGTACAAGGGTAAATTTAACCCTTTTCCTTAGATTATAATATAGATAGATAAGCCATTTTAGAAAAACAAAAAGCTCCGTGAAACAACTAAAATTATCCTTGCCTAAAAATTATTAATTAACAAAATTCACCATTCAATTTATGATTTCTTAATCACCAAACTGAAATATGTTCGAGTAAAATCGGACGGAGAAAGTAGCAACTCTTTTGAGTAGAAGAGATTTTTTTTATTTTGATTTGAGTCAGGTTTGGAGGGATATAAAAAAGGTGAAGTACTTTTTAAAAGTCCACATGAAATTTTAGGAATTCAAAATCCAGTTTTGAATTCTTTTTATTTTTTCTTAATTCAATAAATATATCCTTGTTAACGGAAGGGTCGAAGATATGCATCATTTGTTAGACAACGAGTCGGAATATATATGTATCACTTTTTTAACGAGGGTTATATCTATTTTAGAGTGCAAATTTGAGGGACATATTAAACTATTTTTTCTTTATTTTATAGACTAAATATCTAATAGAAATAACAAAAGGTAACAGAACAATGTGATTTTTCAATCCTTTTTCACCTTATATTTCTTAAGCATTGAACAAACTACACCACTAATCTCCTTCATAGAGTCACAAAATTAAATATAACTATATATCTTTACATGATAGGTATTATAAAATTAGGAAGACATCTCATTATCAAATCTTAGAAGAAATAAGACGTGTTTATTCTTTCTTTTCTTTGGTTTCCACTTGACACTCAATGCTGGATTTCATCTTGAAAATTTAATTAATCAAAACTCACATCACCTAAGATTAATTAATGTAAATTTTAGCATCAAGTTAGATAGACACCATATTGAATATCTTAATCATAAAAATTAGTGCAAATCATTTATTGTAATATCCCAAAATTTTCAAGCTCTAGACCCCTTAAAAGATAGGCCATGAAGTTAGCTTTCCAGCGCTTTAAGCCTTGTCTTAATTCGAGGCTATGACAAAAAGCTATGAAAGATTTTTCTTAATGGCCTGATAAACTGCCATGGCTACGACTTAAGGTAACAAGTCGTAACCACTTGTGATGACTCGTCACGAGTGAGTCGTATCCACTCTAGTGAAATCGAAAGGTTTTTACATAGATTTGAGCAAAGGATATTACCAAGTGTGAATAGCCAAAGGAGATGAGCCCAAAAACACGTGCATAAGAAGGTATGGAGTGTTTGAGTGGCTTATGATGCCGTTCGGGAGTCACATAAAGTATGTAGATTGAAGAAAGCCCGATATGGATTGAAGCAATCCCCAAGGGTGTAGTTACTTTACTACATTTTTCTTCTTCGTCTTTCTATCGTGGAGATAGTTGCACGTAATGATAGATCACAAATCAAAATGATTGAGAAATATAACTATCTGATTTAATTCGTTCTTAATAGTATTCGATTATTGGGAAAAAATCAATATACTTCTAATCGTTCATTTTCGCCACGAAAACATAGCCGCCATAATAAGAAGCAGGTAAAGCAGCTAGAAGTACTCTTGCTTCACACCCTTGCTGCCAGCAGGGTTGAGATATGGCCTCTGCAAAGGTATCAGGTTAAAAAATATGGATGAAATTGCAAAAATACTCATGGGACTACGACCGAGAAAGATACTTTCATTTCCAGTCTCTTATTTCCTTTTTTGTATTGAATTTTGGATTTTCTAAAAGAAAAAATAGTAGATTATCTCTTTTTTTCTAACAAATAAAAGAATAGAAATATCAATATTCGATCGAACTATATTTTTTCTTCGATCCGTGAAAATATATACTCTGGGGTTTTAGATTAATTTATATGAAATATGAAGAAAAGGGAGAATTTATGAATTACGAGAATGTCATTAAAGTAGGATCGCTAGTGGGATGGTACAGTGGCACTCCTTGCCTCTGTTGATACAATTAACCAACGGAGACCGAAATCATCCATCAGAGAAAAAGGGACGATTTATTTCTCCCCAAAATCAACTAGGGTTCATCAAGTTCAAGTTCAATACCAAAAAATTTGTCTAAGACTTCAAAATTCAAGTATGTGGGGTGCTCATCATTGGGTCCCTTCTACCCATTGAGCCCAAAAATTTCTACTTTTGGTTTAAATATGGATTTTACCCTAAATCATGAAATTATCTATGTCAATTATGAACTTGATCCTTACTTTCTTAGAATTGTTAAATTCAAGCCATGTCAACATGTGTTTCCACATAAGTTAGGTTATTTCATATTGGTAATTCAATTACGCAAGTGATAATCAATTGATTTCATGATATATCATCAAGATATGCATTGAACAATATGATTATGTTGTTCCCTCAAGTTTAACACGTCCCCATGTTCAAATTTCATTACCATAATTATGTATTAAAATGTCTTGTGTTTTGGGATTGTGAACTATGATTTTATACCACTATTTTAAGCATTGTTATCGTATTTTTTGTAATAATTCAGTGCTAGATGGTTATGAACACCCGATACCTATTTATTTATACATGTCTTTATTTTCAAGCTATAAGTCAGTCAGATCATGTTTTCATTATTATATTCAGACTACTATGTTCATGTTGAAAACTTATCAGTACAGTACCATATTATGTTAGAACTATGGTAATACCAATGCCATTCAGTGGGGATTAGGATTTAGCACCAAGTGAACTTAGGGATGGGGGCTCCCCCGCCAGTTAGGATTGAGTCCTTAGTAGCAGTCCCTAAGTTCCAAAACTACGTAGCCACCGTAGGATTATGATATGTCACCCGCCAGTTTAGGACTGACACTCTCTTAGGGGTCACCTGCCAGTTTAAGACTGACTCCTTAGTCCTTCGGGACACTAGTTTAGTAGATCCACAAAGCCATTGTTAGTACCCATGGCAAGGTACTTATACCCTTCCAACGGGGGTTATCGGTTGGACCCCGATTACTTCAGATTGGGGCATACCAGTTACATGATAGCTCTCACAATTTCAGTCAGTACTCAGTCTATATAAGTTCAAGTTTTGCTTGACCTAGTAGTCAGATTCTCAGTTATTCAGTTAGTCAGTTATACAGATTAATTTCAGTTCATGCCTTACTTGGTCTTGCATTCTTAGTTCTACATGTTCATACATCCATGTTCAGTTGCCATATGTATTTAAGTTAGTCCTTATCTCACGTACTAGTACATTTAAAGTACTGACCGCATACTTTTCTCTAGAGCTATGTTGTCTTATAACATAGGTTCGAACGCTCAGTACTCCGACTATCCTTAGACAGTTCAGCTTTTCCCAACAGTAGTGGTGAGTCCTCATCCATTGAGGATATGGCATGTTATTATCGTTATTTCAACATCTTTTTATGTTCAGTCAGTCGGAGTTAGTTGGGGGTTTGTCCCATCAACTCCTTATGATTTTTAGAGGCTTTCAGATAGATAGACAGTCAGTTAGTTTTCAGTCTTTTCAGTTATTTCAGACATGTTGAATTATATTTTAGTATTACATCATACTAGTATTTTATCAAATTATCTTCTGCACATGTTATCCCATTATATTTTTATTTAGTTCTCATAGCAGGTACCAAATCATGAGTTAGGTTGGGGTCACTTGTGGCCTTAAGCACCGTGTTACAACTAGGGGTATCCCTGGGTTATGACAAAACTTTGTATCAGAGCCTAAGGTTTGAAAGTATCCTAAGGTGTCTGAAAGCCACTTTGAGTAGATTCTTGTGCATCGGTGTGAAGCACGCCACACTTATGGACAAGAGGCTATGAGACGTTCTTAGGAAAGTTTTTTTTTTTTCAGTATTCATGTCGTGCGAAAGAGCATGAGCTCTATTGATTTCCTTTTACTAACTCATCCTTTGTTCAGATTACAGACCATGCCTCCCAAAATAAATAATGGAAGAAGGAACAGGGATCAACCCGCATCACCATATGTTTAGAAAGATTCCCTGAACGACGCTTTCATAGCCTTGGATTATTCTGTAGCTTCTCTAAACAATCAGCAGGCTGTTGCTCCATCCAATCCAGTGATGAATACGGCTGTAACTAGGATCCAAAACTTCACCCGAATGATCCCCTTTTGTTTTATGGATCCAAGTCTGAGGGGGATCCGCAGGAGTTTCTGAAAGGAGTGAAAAAAGTGACAGAAATCATGGGTGTCACTTCGAGTGAGATTGCAGACTTAGATGCTTACCAGTTGCATGGAGTAGCTTACACCTGGTTCAAGCAGTGTAAGAAAGACAGAGCTGTTGAGGTAGGTCCTATTGAGTGGGAAGAGTTTGACACCGCCTTCTTAGACAGGTTCTTTTCTCTAGAGATGAGGGAGGCTAAGGTTCAGGAGTTCATAAATTTGAAACAGGGTAGCATGAGTGTGAAGGAGTACTCACTCAAGTTCTCTTAGTTGGCGAGGTATGCTCCTAAAATGGTGGCTGGCTCTAGGTCCAGGATGAGTAAGTTTATATTTGGTGTATCTGATAGTATGGTTAAGGATTGTAGGAACGCCATGTTGATTAAGGAAATGGACCTGTAACACGACCCAAACCAAAGCCTAGTCATGTTGGGAATCTCAAGTCTGATCGAGACTAGAGACAATCTCCAATACCCCACTATGACCGTTTTTACACTATGTCGAATGAATTCCGAACATATAACAAGATGAAACAATGATAGTTAAAATATAGTAATAAAGTCAAAAACCATAACCATCTGACCATAACCAAATGTCCAACCGATATCAACCCCAATGCTAATATCAATACCAAGGATGACACCAATACAGATAATATCCATGCCTAAAATAGTCCCAGAATGCCTCTAATAAAAATTAAAGAACATCCAGTCGGGACATGCCCCCGACAATAGCTAAAACCAAAGTCCAAGGAACAAAAATAAATAAAAGAAGTCCATAGCATGAAATAGAGTCTTCTGGAATATGGAAGCTCACCACTTCAGTTTGACTCAACAGCTGTCCCTGAATCTAAGCCAGTGAGAAGTAAAAATAGTAGCATGGCTGGTTCCTACATAGCGTAAGGATACAACTTCCAAGGATGGTTAATGGGTGAACGCTAGCATGTACTTAGGAATAAGTATAAAATAATGCTATTATTCAAATCAAAGTAAATAACCATATGCAATCACCCCCCCATATATATATATCATGCCGAGAAAGAAAACCGTATTTAGCATGCATTTAAAACCTTAACCTGCACTATATAGCTAAGCCATCCTAAATATATACCTACAGGCTATATGGGTTCATCTCTTCCTGCTGAAAGGGCTCCGGTGTATGTTAGCCGCATGAACTGGAGGTATCAAGAAAGACCAAGGAATGACCTGACCCCACGTTAACCAAGATACAAATATATCAATAGTGTGAAATATGCACATAGGTCATCAAGACCATACCTCATGTCGGCAATCATGAGTTTCCAATATTGGTCCCCTCGGGACCTCCACCTTCTATAGATTTGCTATCACAACCCCTAATATTTCTTAATTAAAACATTTACACATTCTCAACTATTTACTAAGGAGTCTTTTATTTAGGCATTAACCATCGTCATACCAAAATTAGAGCTTGCAAGTCTATCCATTTATGCCATAACAAAGCCATTAAACCAATTTGACTCCAAAGTTTCCAATTAAACTATTACTATGGACACCAAGGACTTTTCAAACCATTTAAAACCATCCAAACCAATTTAGTTTCCATTACCTTTTTATACAATGCAAAGGTTTCATTAATAGTCAAACTATGCGACAAAAACATTCTCATTGGCATTTTTATAAACTTGTTGAGGGCATATAATTTCCTAAACCAAAACCAAGTATCAATTGACCATTACCATGCAATCATATGTTCAAAAGCATAAACATAACATAAAAACCATAATCAAATCATGGGAAAACATTATCCAACCATGAACAACTAAACCCCTAATATCTAAACCCAAAATAATACCACAATAATACCATAAAAACTATTTATTAAAACATGATTTTAGTTGAAATAACAATGAGGGAGGAGTAACATATCTTAGAACCAAGGAAGATAGAGAGATTCACTCTTGAAAGCCCTTAATTGATTGCCTTGTAGAAACCCTAGCCTTTTCTTGAACCAAGAACTTGAGAGAGATTTTAAGAGTGTTTGATTAAGAATATTAGGTTAATGAAGCCCCAAAAGGTGTTTTATGTCGTGGGGTCAAAAGGAGTTAAGAAGGAAAATATCCAGAATACCCAACTTAAACTGTAAAAATCCTACAGGTGGTTACGAGTTGACCCTCCAACTCGTCACCACAACATACAACTGGTACTATCCAGTCGTTACCAGAGTAGAATATTGGACACCCACACACTTTCCACCATACGAATCATTGCCCCAACTCGTGTCATGACTATACGACTCGTATGGTCTTAACCATACCCAAGACATAATCCAAAGGGATTGATACTGGACAATATACAATACATCACGACTCGTATCCTATCCTTACGACTCTTTTTAAAACTAAGTATGAGCCAACATACTAGGGACTGAGATTTCCCTTGTTTCCAAACTACATCACTCCCTTTATGGGAGACACCTTTAGGAACACTTTATCCCCAACATCAAACTCCAACCTCCTACACCTCACATTCGCATAGGACTTTTGGCAACTTTGGTCAGCCTTAAACTATCCCAAATCACCCTCACCTTTTGCATAGATTGGTAAACCAATTCCAGACCAAACATACTCGCCTCACCAACCTTAAACCACCCAATAGGAGACCTACACCTCTTACCATACAATGCCTTAAATGGAGCCATCCCAATGCTAGAGTGGTAGCTATTATTATAGGCAAACTCTACAAGAGGTAAGTGCTTAACCCAACTACTACCATAATCAATCACGCAAGCACGAATCATATCTTTCAACGTCTGAATTGTCCTTTCTGCTTGCCTATCCGAATGTGGGAGAAAAGCAGTACTAAGACTCACCTTGGTCCCCAAACCCTCCTGAAATGACCGCTAAAAGTGAGATGAAAACTGCGTACCACGATCAGAGATGATAGAAACAGGTAACTCATACAACTTTATAATATCTTGGAGGTATAACCTTGCATAATCCTCAACCAAAAAGTTAGTCCTTACTGACAAAAAGTGAGATGAATTTGTCATTCTATCCACGATGGCCCAACCTGAATCAAATTAATTTTGAGACCAAGGAAGACTGGTAATGAAATCCATGTTGATCACTTCCCACTTTTACTCTGGCAACTCAATTTCTTGATATAATACCCCGGGCCACATGTGCTAAACTTTCACTTATTGGCATACCATGCAATTAGCTACAAAACTAGCTTCATTTCTCTTTATATTGTTCCACCAATACATCTATTTAAGGTCATGATACATTTTTGTCGAACCAGGATGAACAACTTAGCGTAACTATGCACTTCAGCTAAGATCCTTTCTCGCAAACCATCTATATAAGAAATGCATAATCTCCCTTGGTACCACAAGGTACCATCACCATTAATCTAGAAGGCCAACATATTTTTCCCACCTGCATCACCCTTGATCCTCATCAAGACAGGATCTAACATCTGCTTCTCCTTTATTTCAACACTAAGAGACGATCGTGCCATTTCCTATACAAACGTACCACCATTCTCAGAGTCCAAGAGACAAACTCCAAGGTTAGCCAAACGGTGAATGTCCTTCACCAACTCACACTGATACTTATCCACATAAAATAGACTTCCCATTTATAGCCTGCTAAAAGCATCAGCAACCACATTAGCTTTACCTCAGTCGTAGTGAGGACTCATGTCATAATTCTTGAGAAGCTCAAGCCATCTCCTTTGCCTGAGGTTAAGATCTTTCTGAGTAAACACATATTATAGGTTTTTATGATAAAAAAATTATTCACATGTACTCTATACAAATAGTGATGCCAAATTTTTAACGCAAATACCACATCTAGCAATTCTAAGTCATGAGTCGGATAATTCTTCTCATGCACCTTCAACTGTCTAGAGGCATAAGCTATTACCTTCCTATAATGAATTAGAACGCAACCAAGACCTACACTAGATGCATCACAGTAGACCACAAACCCATCAGTGCCTTAAAAAAAGTCAATACCAGAGGTGAAGTCAAATTATCCTTCAGCCTCTCAAAACTACCCTCACAAGCATCATACTACAAGAACTTTACCTTCTTTTGAGTTAATTTAGTCAACGGGGCAGATATAGTAATAAAAAATCTCCTTAAACCTCTTGTTTTAATCAGCTAAACCCAAGAAGCTCTGAATATCGATTGGAGTTATGTGTTTAAGCCACTTCTTCTCCGTTGCAGCTTTCTGAGCATCCACCATAATCCCCTCACTAGAAATAACATAACCCAAAAAAGTGACATCGTTCAACAAAAAATCAAATTTTGAATATTTTTCATACAACTGCTACTTTTTCAAGATCTGCAATACACCGAGGAGGTGATTCTTATGATCTACCTAGCTCTTAGAGTACACCAGAATATCGTCTGTGAAAACAATGATGAACAAATCCAAAAACTGATTAAAGACCCTATTTATCAAATCATGAATGTTGCTGGGGAATTTGTCAACCCAAAAGACATAACAAGAAACTCAAAATGTCCATACCGGGTATGAAAGACAGTCTTAGGGATATCTACCTCCCTAATCTTTAACTGATGATACTTGGATCGAAGATCAATCTTAGAGAAAAA
Organism: Capsicum baccatum var. pendulum; assembly: GCA_030864225.1. Classification (NCBI taxonomy): domain Eukaryota; kingdom Viridiplantae; phylum Streptophyta; class Magnoliopsida; order Solanales; family Solanaceae; genus Capsicum; species Capsicum baccatum. The sequence continues at coordinate 106,542,522 of CM061551.1, forward strand.
CTTAGCACCTGTAACTGATCAGACAAATCATCTATCCTTGCAAGAGGATACTTATTCTTTACCATCATATTGTTTAACTATCTGTAATTAGTACACATCCGAAGGAAACCATCTTTCTTATGTATGAATAACATAGGTGCAACCTACTAGGATAACTAGGATGGATGAAACCCTTGTCTAAAAGATCCTTTAGTTGATCCTTAGGCTTCTTCAACTCAGATGGAGCCATTCTATATGGGGGAATAAAAATTGGACAAGTGTTTGGAACAAGATCAATCCCAAAATCAATCTCTCTATCAGGAGGGACACTTGAAAGGTTATTAGGAAAGACCTCAAGAAATTCATTGACTACTGGGACGGAATATAAAAATGGACCCTTCGAGTTAGAAACTTTAACCCAGACCAAATGATAGAGACACCTCTTGGAGATCAATCTCCGAGCTCTAAGATATGATATGAACTTTCCCGTAGAAGCTAGGGAACCACAGTCTCACTCAATAACCAGTTCATTAGGGAATTTAAAGATAACCTTAGGGGTTTGACATTTTAAAGATGCATAGCATGAGTGCAACCAATCCATCTCCAATATGACATCAAAATCGACCATGTCTAATTCAAATAGATCCACCAAATTCTTCCGATCACCCACAAATACCATACAACCCCTATAGACTCTTCTAGCCATCACAAAGTCACCCTATGAGGTATAAATAAAAAAAGTTCTGAACCATACTCGGGACCAAAACCAAAATGCATAGCCACAAATGGGGTCACATAAGAGAGAGTGGAACCCGGATCAAGTAAACAGTACACATCACAGGGAAAAAAGTTTTAATATATCGGTCACGACATCAGGCGATGCCTAAGACTCCTAGCGGGCAATGAGAGTATAAAGATGGTTTCGACCCATACCGAAGCCAGATGGTGCCCCCTTTGGTGTCGGAACTGATGAAGAGGCACTTGGAACCTTTTTTACCCCCAAAGAAACCTTGGCCACTGGAAAATTTCTAACCATATTCCCTGGCTGACCATAGCTAAAGCACTAGTCCTTTCCTTCATCACAGTAACCCCGATGAAATTTATCATAAAACCTGCTGAGAGGATATGATGGAGTTGACTGGGACCTAATAGCTTAAGATTGGGCACCGTATTCCCTAAAGTTGTCGCCACTACAGAAATGCCTATCTCTCGATGGCTTTAGGTAGGAAGTACTAGCCGTCGGTTAAGATCTAGAATTGCCCCACTTTTTTTTAGGCCACTTCTCACCATCCCTGCCACTCTGCTGTTGGCCACCACCCTACTAATAAAATTTGAACTTCTTACTCTTTCTTTCCCCTATCTCAGCCTGCTTCTTCTTCTCCTTATCCACCTACTATATGTACACAACCAGCCTAGAGATATCCATGTCTTTGATCAACAAGGCAGCCTTACTTTATAATATCAAGTCTCGGGACAACTTGAAAGCAAACTTCCTTATCCTATACCTCATGCTAGAAACTATTTTTTGGGGCATTCCAAGATAATTGGTGGAATTTCAAGGCATATTCCTTGACTGACATCCCGCCTTACGTCAAATTAACAAACTTTTCTACCTTCGCTTTCCTCAGCTCTTGAGGAAAAAAGTGGTCCAGGATAGCATTAGAGAAATCTTCCCATAGAGCTGAATCATCACCATCACCCCTTAACTGAGCCATTCCTCATACTACTGGTATGCCATATATTTCAGTTAGTAGGCGGCAAACTCCATGCCATCAACATTCGTCGCATGAATAACATAATAGATCTTTTCTATCTCATCCAGAAAACCTTGAGGATCCTCCTCAACCCTAATACTAGTAAATGTTAAAGGATTTAACCTCATGAACTGGACAACCCTCGTAGCCTCAGAAGATAGAGTAATAGAAGTACTTCACTTTGCCTGAGAAGCTACCAATCGTGCCAATATATGGATAGATTGAGAAAACTCAGCATTTCTCACATCAGCCTAAGGAGCTTAAGGAAGACTAGAGGGAATCGATGGAACTCCAAAAGAAAAATCAAGAACTAGATCCCTAGAGCAGGTCTTGACCCTATATGTAGAATGGGTCCTATCAATATTATCCTCAGGTAGAATAGAAGAGATTCTATAAGCTTTAGATCATTAAGGAGGGATGACCTAAAAAGCGAACAAACTAAAATTATAGGAGAATTTAGGAGTTTTGACTCTACAGCTTGAAAATAGAACACAAGAAAGAAGAACATTCCTAAATGCCTTGTGTCTCTCTCTTAAGAGTGTGACATACTACACACTCTTACATGAGACTCTACTCAACACAGATTTGTGGACTACTAATTGACTATGAACCTTAGGCTCTGAAACTAATCTAACACGACCCAAATCAGGGCCTAGTCATATCGGGCATCTCAAGTTTGTTTGGGACCTGAGACCACCCCCAATACCCCACCATAATCACCCTATATTCTATGTTGGATAAATTTTGAACATATAACAAGATGAAAAAAATGATAGTTTAAGGACAGTAATAATGTCTAAAACCATAACCATCCAACCATAACCAAATGTCCAACTTATGTCAACTCCCATGCCAATACCAATACCAAGGCTGACACCAATACCGACACCGCCCATGTCTGAAGTAGTCCCATAAATCCTTTAACCAAAATCGAATAATATCTGGTTGGGACATGCTCCTGACCATAGACAAAACCAAAATCCAAGAAACAAAAAAAATAAAAGAAGTCCATAGAATTAAATGGTGTCTCCCAGAGTATGGAATCTCACCACTTCAGTATGACTCAACAACTATCCCCGAATCTAAGTTATTGAGCAGGAAGAATGGTAGTATGGCCGGTTCCTACATCGCGTAAGGATCAACGTTCGAGGATGGTTAGTGGGTGAATGCTAACATGTACTCAGGAATAGGGATAAAATAATGTATTATTCAAATCAAAGTAAATAACCATATGAAATCACATACACATACATATATAACATACCGAGAAAGGAAATCGAATTTAGCATGCATTTAAAACCTTAACCTGGGATTTGTAGCTAAGCCATCCTAAACATCTACAAATGGGCTATATGAGTTCAGCCCCTCCTGCTAAAAAGGAACCGATGCGTGTTAGATGCATGAACCAAAGGTATCAAGAAAGACCAGGGAATGCCCCAACCCCATGTCAACCAAGAGACAACTATATCAGTAGTGCGATCCATGGACACAGGTCATCAAGACTATACCTCATGTCGGCAAACACGAGTCTCCAGTATTTGTCCCCCAAGACATCCACCTTCCATGGCTTTGCTATCACAACCCCCATTATTACCCAAATAAAATATTTACACATTTCCAACCATTTCCCAATGAGTTTTTTATTTAAGCATTAACCATTGGTATTGTTATACCAAAATTAGAGCTTGCAAGTCTATCCATTTATGTCATACCAAAGCCATTAAACCAATTTGACTCCAAAGTTTCCAATTAAACCATTTCCATGGCCACAAAGGCCTTTTAAAACCATTTAAAATGATCCAAACCAATTTAGGTTCCATTACCTTTTTATACAATGCAAAGGTTTCATTAATAGTTTAACTATGTGACAAAACATTCTCAATTGCATTCTAACAAACTTGTTGAGGGAATATATTTTCCCAAACCAAAACCAAGTATCAATTGACCATTCCCATGAAATAACTTGTACAAAACAATAAATATAACATAAAAACTATAATTAAAACATAGGAAAATGTTATCCAACCATGAACAACCAAAACCCCTAATATCTATTTCAAAATCCAAAATAGTGCCATAATAATACCATGAAAACCATTCATTAAAACATAATTTTAGTTGAACTAACCATGAGAAAGGAGTAACATGCCTTAGACAACAAGGAAGACAAACAGATTCACTATTGAAAGCCCCTAATTAATTGCTTTGTATAAACCCTAGAGTTTTCTTGATCCAAGAGCTTGAAGGAGATTTTAAGAGTGTTTGATTGAGAATAATAGGTTAGTGAAGCCCCAAATGGTGTTTTATGTCATGGGGTCAAAAAGAGTTAAGAGGAGAAATATCCAAAATACCCCCAACTTAAACGATAAAAATCTCACAGGTGGTTTCGAGTTGACCCTCTAACTCATCACCACAATTTACGGCTAGTACCATCCAATCGTCACCAGAGTTGAATGTTAGACACTCACATACTATCCACAATACGACTCATTCCCCCAACTCTTGTCATGACTATATGACTCGTATGGTCTTAACCGTACTCAAGATAGAATCCAAAGGGATTGACCTTGGACATCATATGACTTTACACCATGACTCATACCCTATACTTACTTCTCTTAGTGAGCACTCGTACTCAGAGCCAAGTCAAGTTACTAAGTTTCAGATTAAATAAAAGACCAACCCATATGGAACACAAGTATATCACAAGTTACTATTTATCCAGTTCATGCAATTGTTTAGCAATGATTATCAAGTCACTAGAACTGATACTATAACAAGATGCACAGTGGTCAAAATTAGATGCAAATTACACAGTTAAGCAATCAAACTATTTAAGAGGTATTCACAACATAACAAAACCACGTTAACTGCCTCAGGTACTTGTATTTCTCCTAGTCAACTACAAAATATTACAACAACTCACCTTACACCCTCAACTTAAAATCATAGCAAAATTGAAATAAGGGTTAGGGCATACCTAAAGTAGATCAAGCACGGGGATCATGGGTTGCCTCCTATGTAGCTCCTAATTTAATGTTGCGGCACGAATCAGGTATCTTGATTACTTCAAACTTCATCGAGATAGATAGTAGCAATACTTTTCATCGAGTCTTTTGGACTAATATAAAGTTTGACTCGTTGCCCATTAACCTTAAGATACTTCCGTCTTCATTTTCAAGTTCTACTAATCTAGATGAGTAGACTTGACTAACTCTAAACGGGCCTGACCACTTGGATTTAAGCTTACCTGGGAATAGTTTAAGTCTAAACTTGAACAGAAACACCAAGTCACCTTTTTGGAAATCTCATTTCTTGATCCTTCAATCATCATACTTCTTCATCTTTTCTTTGTATAGGTTTGCTCTTTCATATGACCTGAGATGGAATTCATCCATCTCATTCAGTTGTCCCAGTCTTAGCTCTACTGCCTCTTTCCAATTCAAATTTAACTTTCTGAGTGCCTATAAAGCCTTGTGCTCCAGCTCTATTGGTAAGTGGCATTCTTTACCATAGACTAACTAAAATGGTTACATGCCAATGGATATCTTAAAAGTGGTCCAATATGATCGTAAGGCATCATCAAGCTTTCGAGACCAGTCTTGCCGACTAGCGTTCACCGCTTTGGCTAGGATGGATTTAATCTCTCGATTTGACACCTTCACATGCCCACTAGTTTATGGGTGATATGGAGTGGCTACTCTATGTTGTTTCACCCGATATTTTTCTAAGGCAGCTCGAAATAATTTGTTACAAAAATGAGATCCTCCATCGCTTATAATAGTATGTGATACTTCAAAGCGAGAGAAGATGTTCTTCTTGAGAAAACCAACAACCCTCTTTCCTTCATTATCATACAAGGCAACAACTTTTACCCATTTTGAGACATAGTCAGCAGCAACTAGAATATACTTCATCCCATACGAGCTTACAAAAGGACCCATGAAATCGATGCCCCAAACGTCAAATAATTCCACTTCAAGCATCTTAGTTAAAGGAATCTCATGTCTTTTGGAGATCGACCCCTACCTCTGACATTGGTCATAATTTAGCAAAAATTTGTGAGCATCCTTGAACAATGTTGGCCAATAGTAGACACTCTGTACACCTTCCTAGCTATTCGGTCACCTACATAGTGACCTCTAAATGGGGAAGCATGACATGCTTCCAATATACATAATACATCCACTTCTGGCACACATCTCCTTATAACACTTGAAAAGATATGGCTTATCCTAGAAGTAATGTGTCACATCATGAAAGAATTTCTTTCTTTGATGGAAAGAAAGGTTTTCTGGAATGACCTCACTCACAACATAATTTACAAAATTAGCGTACCAAGGCATTTTCTCCATAGCAGCAACCAAGATCTCCTCATCTGTAAATGCATCATTTTTTTCCATTTTATCACTAGCTGCCTACTCACCTTTCATTCTAAACAGACGATCCACAACTTGGTTTTCATAATCCTTCCTATCTTTGACTTCAAAGTCAAATTCTTGTAGCAGCAACACCTATCTAATCAGTCTTAGTTTTGCATCCTTCTTAGCCATCAAATACCTCAAGGCTACGTGCTCAGTGTGGACCACCACCTTGGTCCCAAACAGGTAAGCCCTGAATTTCTCAAAAGCATACACTACAGTCAGGAGTTCCTGTTCAGTGATGGTGTAGGTTTTTTGCGCTCCATGCAGTGCTTTGCTGGTATAATAGATTGGATGAAACATTTTGTCCTTATTTTATCCCAATACAGTTCCAAGGGCAACACCATTTGCATCACACATGATCTCAAAAGGTTTTGACCAATCCATGCAACAATGATTGGGGCCTCGACCAGCTTTTTTTAAGGCATTCAAATACCTTCAAGCAATCATTATCGAAGGAGAATTTCACTTCTTTCTCCAAAAGTTTGCAAAGTGGATTTGCAACCTTTGAGAAGTCTCTTATAAACCTCCAATAAAATCTAGTATGTCCAAGAAAACTACGCACTCCCTTCATTGAAATGGGAGGTGGTAATTTCTCTTTAACTTCAACCTTCGCTCGATCAACCTCTATCCTTTTTGCTGTAATTTTATGCCTGAGAACGATGCCCTCATTTACCATAAAGTGATATTTCTCCCAATTAAGCACCAAATTGAATTCAACACATCGTTGTAAGGTCATACTTAGATTTTCCAAACACAGCTTAAATGAATATGCCACCATAGAGAAATCATCCATTAACACCTCTAAGGTGTCCTCCACCATATCTAAGAAAATAGACATCATGCACCGTTGAAAAGTAGCAAGTGTATTGCATAGCCCAAAAGGCATCCTCTTAAATGTAAAGGTGCCATATGGGCATGTGAATGTCGTCTTCTCCTGATCTTCAGTAGCAATACAAATCTAGTTTTATCCATAATAACCATCCAAGAAGCAATACCACCCCCTTTCAGCCAATCGATCAAGCATTTAGTCCATAAAGGGCATCGAGAAGTGTTCTTTCAAAGTCCATGAGTTTAGTTTATGGTAGTCCATGCAAAATCTCTACCCAGTCACAGGCCTAAGTGGAATCAACTTATTCCTTTCATTTGAAACAACCGTCATGCCCCATTTTTTAGGAATGCATTAAATTGGGATCACTCATTTAATGCCAGAACTTGGGTAAACCACTCCTGCATCCAACCACTTAATAATTTCCTTCTTAAATAATTCTTGCGTTGGTGGGTTAAAATGACACTGGTGCTCGATGGTTGGAGTACAATCTTTCTTAAGTTGTATTTTATGCGTGCAAATACCAGAAGAAATGCCAATAATATCTGCGATAGTCCATCCTATTGTTCTTTTATACCTCTGAAGTACTGTAATAAGTACTTCTACCTGCTGCTCGCCCAAATCAGCTGCAATAATAATGGGTAACGTGTTTCCGTTGCCCAAAAACACATACCTTAAATACCCTGGCAGTTTCTTCAATTCCAACACCGGTAGCTCTTTAATGGATGGCTTAGCCGGTGGTGTTGGTCGATTAGCAAGATCAATATCTAGCTTCTTAGAAGCATAAGAGTATGAACCCATTCCTAACAAAGCATAAAAAGTCTCTTCATACTCCTTAATACTTTCACAATCAAAATTCATCAGAACTGCGGCTAAAGGATCAACAATAAGTTTCTCCTCTATTGGCACCTCCTTCTCATCCTCATAATATACATTAAAATTGAGAACACACTCATTTCTTTATGTTGCTTCATTGATTGGCACACATCAAATTGCACCTCTTCATCATTCATCCTAAATAAAAGTTGATTAGCTCACAAATCAATCAACACACTTTCGGTTGCGAGAAAAGGTCGACCCAAGATTATGGGCACCTCAAAGTCCACCTTACAATTCAGAATGATGAAATCTGCAGGAAATATGAACTAGCTACCTTTACCAGCACATCATACAAAATACCAATAGGTCGTTTTATTGACCTATCCGCCATCACGAGTCGCATATTTGTGGGTGTGGGATTTCCCAAACCCAGCTTTTTATATACAGCCAGCGGCATCAGATTAATGTTAGCTCCCAGATCACATAAGGCCTTAGCAAATTCCAGAGACCCAATCATACAAGGAATAGTGGATGCTCTTGGGTCTGCCTTTTTCTGCACCAAGGACCTTATAGAAATAGCGCTACAATGATGGCGATTATTCTCCGGTTCATAGCTCACCGCTCTTTTCTTCGTCACAAGGTCCTTCATGAATTTAGCATACCTTGGAATTTGCTTGAGTTTCTCCACCAAAGGCACATTTATCATTAACTGCTTCAACATTGCATGAATTTACTAAATTTTGTGTCGTTAACCTTCTTCTTCAATCTTTGAGTAAAGGAAGGTGGTGGTCTTGGGAGAATTTTCACCACTACTTCATTTTCCTTCTCCTTTCTTTGTTCTGGAGCATTATCAGAACCATCCAGCTTCCCATGCTCTACTGGATATTCTTCTTTGGGTTCGTTATCTACTTCAGTCACATCTTCAACTCCACCTTTACCCACAGAAGGGCCAGGTAATGTCTTACCATTTTTAGTGGTAATCACCATACATGAGCCATTATTCCACGGATTTTAAACTGTATCAATAGGTAACATTCCACTCTTCCTATGGTTCAACGCTGCGGAGAGTTGGCTAATTTGCTATTCCAGCTGTTTGATCGAAGTGGAGTGCGAACTTACCAATTGACTCATGAAGGACAAATCAGTCTTCATGGTAGTCACCCTGAGTTGGTAGCCTCCACTCTCTTTAACAATTTATCCATCATGTCCTCCAGGGACATCTTTTTAGAACTTGTTGTAGCAGCCTCACGATTTCCAGTAGGGACATATAACCCGCTCCTATCATTATTGCTCCTTCAATTACCTTTCTCCTGGTTCGTATAGCCAACCTTGTCATAATAAGTCCAACCTTGATTTCCTTGGATATTGCCTAGGAAACCCCCTAATTATTTGCATAGTTCGACTCTTCTTCTAAGTCAGACTCCACTTTGCTCTACGATCCCACAACCTTCAGTTTCTCAGTTTTACCTGATAATAAATGCTTGGTCAGCAAGTCCATCTGCATTTTTTGGTGAGCCATGTCTTGATCATTCTCCTCATCTCTTTTTCATTGTTCTGCAGTCATACCAACAGAAATAGTCGGGATTGCTACCACAGAGTCCCTGGTATGCCATGCCCTACTCTGTTTGGTTATTCTTTCAAGCATTTCTGAAGCCTCAGGAAATGTAAGATCAACAAATGAACAACCACCAGAATTATCTACAATCGGTTTTATCACAGAGTTAAGAGCCCTGTACAAAGTCTCCATTGAGTTTATGTCCGTCATGTTGTGGTTCAGACACTGCATCAGCTTCTTTTTAAATCTCTTCTAGGTTTCATGCAAGGCTTCAGTTGGGAGCTATCTAAAGTTTCTGATCTCATCCCTCAACTGTATTCTCCTGGAAGGTGGAAAGAACCTTTCTAGGAAAGATCCTTTCAATTGCCTCCAGTTGGTTATAAAATCGAGTGTCAGCTCATTAAGCCACAATGTTGCCTTCCTAAACAGAGACAATGGAAACAATCTCAAACGGATAGCATTCTAACCCACTCATGGGTTATCAAAAGATTTAAAAATAGCGACAAAGTTCACCAGATAGAAGTTCAGGTCATCCCCAGGAAGGCCACCAAACAACCCCTTCAGATTAAGGAGTTGAATCATAGTACTTGTAGTGTTGAATTTCGCCCCAGGTGCTAACAGTGGAGGAATAATTTCACCCATTGAACCTGCTCTATCCATTCCATCATCATCATTATTGAGGTCATACTGGACCGGCTGGTGATCTTGACTTCCTTAGAACGGATGGTTCCTGTTAGCATTACGCTGTACTAGTGTAGCTATTTTCTCTACACGCCTTGGGTTACCAAGGTTTAACAACTCCTCGTCTCCCAAGTTGTCATCCTCAGGATTTGGATGTCGTACTTGTTGACCGTCATTCTGCACGTTCACTTGAGCTCTAGCTAAGGTTGCTAACCTATCAACCTCCTGCTGGTCTACCATTCTGCCGATTAGTTATGGTTCCAGATTAAATGGTAATAACAGTTCTCTGAAACTTCTAGTTCTTGGCAAGCACCACAAAAGTCCTTCAGCAAACAAAACCAACAAATTAACATAAAACTAGGAAACTTGACTAACAGTCAATTAGCGCACACAACTTCAATTTACAACCGTATTCCCCCAAAACGGCGCCCATTTTGATAACGCTCAAACTACACCTTTCTTGCGAAAATGTAAACGATCGTTGACAATATATAACCCAACTAGGTTGGATTCAAATCCCACAGGGAATATGGTGTGAATTTGAGTTATCTGCGGGTTAATCAACTGATAGTTATCAGTTTCCTGTGAATGGTTTTTTTTTTAGAAAGGTAACAAATAATTACTTCTCAATTCAGTGTTTGAAATCAATATGATAAGGAAAACTAGAGTTATGTTCACTATGGGTGCTGAGATTTGACAGACGCTCGTAACAATCCAAGATTCTTGTGGTAGGTAGGAACAACAGACTATCCTTTTCGAAGTTATGTCTAAATGTTTCTCAACCTTATTAGACATTTAACCACCTAATTCTCTCGAACTTAGGGAATTTATATTTCATAACAAGATGTTATCTCAAGTTAATTAATCTTGTTATAGCTTTAATTATTAAATGGAAGTTTGATGCTTCCAAGTCCCTATTGATAGTTCACTTTTTACTAGGGTTGATTTCTTATCTCAAGCAAATCACCAGTAAGCAAGGCCTATTGTTTGCAACCAATAGTTAGAGTATAAAATAATGGAATTAACAAGAAGTTTCTACCACCGTTCGAATCTTGAACACTTGGTTACGTTACAAACCCGAATCCATAGATCCCACAACTCAGGTTAAGGGAATTTAACTACTCATAATAAAATAATCAAGACAATAAGTTGAATTCATAGTTTGATATATGAACTTACAGCAAGGTGAATAGCAACAAGTGTTTCTCAGATTTGATTCTCAGTAGACTTACCAGGGAGTCTAAAGGCAAAATTTTTACGGATCCTACAATATAATGAAGAATAGCACAAGTGCAACCAATCTATCCCCCGAATGACATCGAAATCCACCACATCCAAGTCAAACAAATACACCAAGACTCCTATTATTACCAACAGATGCCACACACCCCCTATAGACTCTTTTGGCAATCGCGGAGTTACCTACCGGGGTAGAAACAGAAGAAGAAAAAAGTCTGAAATAACCTTGGGACCAAAATACACAACCACAAATGAGGTCACAAAAGAGAGGGGACCCATAACCAAGTAAACCACAAACCCCAAGGAAAGGAGTTTTCAATATACCAGCATTAGCATAAAAAGATGCCTCTAACTCCCGAGTAATAGTAAGAACATTGAGACAATCTTAACCACTGCCGAAGCCAGATGTAGCACCCCTTTGGCACAAGAGCTTGAGAAGTGGCAACCGATACCCTATTTTCCCAAGCGGAAAAAATTATGGGACAATCCCATTGTATGTAACCCAATCGATCACAACCAAAACACTGGTTCCTACCTTCCTCACGCAACCATGGTGCGACTGACCACTAACTCTACAAAGAGGATAGGATAATGTATATTGGGCACCACTGGGAAAATAAGAAGCTATAACCCTTGTTCGGGTCTATGCCCCATGAGTTGGACTAGGTCCATCCATGTTGTCCTCGAGTGGGACAAACTAGTTTCCATGAAATTTAGATCGTTGAGTAGATATAATTTAAAGAGTGAACCAAGAAAGATTCAGAGAAGAGTTCAAGAACTTAGACTCCATAGCTCGAAAGTAGAATAACAAAGAAAGTGAAACATTCCTAAATGCCTCGTAGCCTCCTTATTATAAGTGTAGCTTATGACACACCCATAAGAAAGACTCTACTCGACATGGATTGGTGGACACCCTATGACACCAAAACCTAAAGCTTTGATACCAAATTGTCACGGCCCAAACTAGGGACTTATTATATAATGGGCAGTCCCAAGCCCAACCAGGATCGAGAACCAACCCCGTTACCCAACCCAACCATGAAACACATACCTTGAGTTGCTTGAAGTTTGAACATATAACAATATAGCGTATCCAACCATGTGGTGACTCTAGGATATGTCTATATCTGATACCAACCCAACCAAGTCCAACCACCCAATGACTCATCAAACCAATGCCAAAACTAATAAACCAAAATCATTTTTAATAATCTGATGTATGTATACATTTATATGAAACATAACCAATCCATACCATACTCAAGTCCACAGTTGTCTATACAAAACCTCTAGACCAATCACAGAGTACAAGTCGGGACATGCCCCCGACCATAGCCAAGAACCAAAGTCTATAAGACACAGGAAATATGTAAAGTAACATATAACATAAAATAAATGCCTTCCGAACTATGGAAACTCACCACTTTAATACAACATCGATTGTCCCCGATTTTAATCACTAAGCAAAAGAAGTTAAATGGCCAGCCCCTGCATAGCTTGGTATACAACTGCCAGTAGATGAGTTAGTAGATGAACACTAGCATGCACTCAGGATAGGGATAAAATAATGCCATTCACAAAACCAAGAAAAACCATCCATAATTATAGAGCCACATATATATTTGACCATGTCGGAAAAGAGAACCAGGTTTAGCATGCCCTTACCTGGGCAGTGTAGCTTTGCCGTCCTAAACCATCCATGGGCTATATGGGTTTAGCTTTCCTGCTGAATGGGCCCTAGTGTGTGTTGTTGCATGACCTGGGAAAGTACCCTAGGTTGACTAGTGCATCCTCTAAAATATAGTATGACATCATGCACACGGTCACCTAGACCAACCTCATATCAACAAATATAAGTTTTTAGTTTTGGTCCTCCCGAGACCTCCACCTTCCACGACTTTGATACACGTCCCACCATTATTGCCTGATTAAAACCATTTTCAAACAACCAATCCATTCATTTATCATTTATTAACCAAGTTCATTTAGTGGTGGTATCGTCATACCGACCATACTTACAAGTACTATCCATAGCCAACCATATATAGGTTTAAGGGGACTTTTAAGTGCCCTTCTATTTACCATATTAAACCACTTGGGGGATTTTATGTACCCCACAAGCATAACCAATTTCATAGCCACCAAGGCTTTACCATTTAATCCTCCCAAACTATGTACACCATTTAAAACCATTCCAAACTATTTATGACCTTGCCAAACATTTAAAGCATTTATATCATGAAAACTATGAAAAACTATCCAAATCCATTTATGGTTCCATTACCAAACCATACCTTGCAAGAGTTCCAATGAAAGTTCAACAATAGAGTAAAAACATTCATTTAGGCAATTTATCAAACATGTTGAGGGCATACCTTTACCAAGACCAAAACCAATGCATAAACCACCATGTTAGGGTAACTCAAGACCCATTTGTTAAACTAGAACCAACAAGTACAAACATATGCAAACCATTAACAGAAACATGTAAGAACATAGTTTAAACCAATACCAAACCATTTGCATCAAGACCCTTAACATATATTTTGAAAACCACCATTAATAATTCATAAATCAATGTTTAAAATACAATACATATGTCTTTAGTTGAAAATAACAGTGAGAAAAGGAGTACATGCCTTATACAACAAGATTCCAAGGATAAACATAACTCTAACCTTTTGAAGAATATATAAAAAAACCTTAGCCTCCAATCTTCAAGAGTATGTTTGAGAGAGTTTTTGGACTATTTCCATCCTTTAATAAGTGTTATGAGAGACCACCAAGGGTTATATAACGTAATAACATAAGGTCTTTGAAGTAGTAAATTTCTGGACTACCCTTGACTTATAATTAAAAACAAACCATGTCCAAGGGTACGACTCACCTATACAACCTGTATCCTAGGGTATGAGTGGTACGCTAACTCATACCCAAAACCATCCCAAGACCCTACCTACTGGTTTCTATAAGAATCACACCTCCCTACTCATACATAAAGGTATGAGTGGTATACCAAACTGTATCTACTAATTGTACCTAGGGCAGATTCCATAAGGACACTCAATCAAGAACCATACAACTTGCCATACACTACTCGTATATTCCTATACAACTCGTACCAAGATGAGTCATATCTTGGGAATTAGATAAGACAAACACACTTCCTAGTATACTATTAAACCCTCAATCCATCCCATAAGTTGTGTTCAAGGGTACAATTGGTACCCTTGAGTTGTACCAAGTCCAAAAGTTCAAAACTATAGAAATTTTGCAAGGGTCCAAAACATAGAGTGTTTCACTACGACTACTCATTATTACACATAATCAATGGCTATGAGTCGTAAGGAGGGATTCATAGTTACAATAGTATGTAATCCAAAACCATTCAACCCAGGGGTTACGTGTCCAATATACTACTTGCATTCTGATATTATGAGTCATTATTAATACTCGTAGCCTGACCAGTAAGGGATTCAAGCACCAAGCCTCATGTTTTGGTAATTTTACAAGTGACTTGGACATATACTAAGAACCTAAATATCTCCTAACTTTTAGACGAGTCAAAACACCCCATAGCGATTAAATTCTTGTGAAGAATATAACTATAATCAGATTTAATTGATCATAACCTTGGGTATTCTAGGAATTTCTAATTTCAAGACCACCAACAGATAGATAATTGAATTATCTTTTCAATGATACCAATTTTGCCTTAATCCGATATCAGGGTGAAAAATTATGGCCAAACTACTAAAGCACTATCAATGCTGCCATTGGTTACGGCTCTTGATGACAACTCTTAAGCAGACCATATGAGTTGTCAGGAGGAGTCATCACCGCGGTATTAGGGTTCAAAATCTGGGTTCCTGATGACGACTCAAGACATGACTCATACCCAAAAATTATGAGTCTTGGCCAAACTCATTGGGACGACTTCCAGACGATTTCTAATGGGGTTTTTGGTCTTTTACCACTCTTTAAACCCCAATAATACACTGTTTCACCCTCCAAACAACACTTATCAAGTATTAATACTACCCTAACCTATCATACCTCATAAATTATCCATCACAGAGCAATAGGGGTGATTTTTTTCTCCCCAAAAATTAACTGGAGTTCATTAAGTTCAAGTTCAATACCAAGAAATTTATCCAAGTCTTCAACATTAATATATGTAGAGTGTCCTGATGATAGGTGTATTTACACGCCTAAAGTACTATAATTTACCCATATTTTAGCTAAGTTTTGAGGACAAAATATATAATTCATGCACTTTTAGTCCTTTTTCCTGTAAGTGAGCTAATAAACGTGATTAGCAAGTTTTCAGGTATAAATGATGAAGATTTCAGCATTTTATGGATAACTTAACGCCAAAGGAAGCTTCACGAAAGAAGGAAGGCAGCTTCTGGAAGCTTATGGACTGAAAGTGATGCATGGAGAACTTGTCCCGGGCAAAAACAACATTTCTAAAGACTTTGGGGATCAGCAGTAACTTATTAGGATTAGGATAAGGATACAGTAACCTAGTAGGATTAGGATAAGTAATGCAGTAGCTTAGTAGGAATAGGATATGGGTGTTATAAATACCCTATTTTGCTGGAGATTTTTATTATTCCCATCCACCATCCATCCATCCATCAAAACAATTCTCCACCACCCTCTTCCCTATTCGATCCTTCCCCTTTTTCTTCATTAATTCATTGTTGACATTATTTTTCATCTATTCGACTTTTAAATTTTCATAACAAGAGAAACGCTACTAAGCAAGGAAATCACGCCATAAGTGACGCCATTACCTACATATCGTGAGATTGTTATAATGATAATGTCTATTGTGTTTTCCGTTGCACTCATGCGTAGCTAAACTTCTCTGTTAGGGTTATGGAAGCCTTATGAGATACTATCTATTGCTATGAGTTTGTGAATTCTTGACACGTGTGCTGCTTATATCATTACTCTCTTCATCTTAATTTAAATTCTTGTGGTTGCAAACATATAGAATACGCCAGTATAGCATTAACTTGTTCGAAAGAAAAGTTACATGTCTGGAAAAGAGATAATGTCAAGGTAATAGGGCACCAACCCCTGTTAAAAAGTTAGTGTCGTAACTAGATTAACCTCTTGGAGAATTTGTACCATTAGATACGCTTTAAGCTCGAAAGAGTTAAAGTGAAATAGTCCTTGATGGTCGAAAGACGCCTGGATTTACCATAGAATACAATTCTCTATAAGCGCATGCATGTCTGAATACCACATAACTCATAGCCAATAGATACGTAAAACTCATAAGGTGGACATAACCCTAACTCTCAATTCTCATTGATTAAAACCTACCAAGTACTCCATTTTACTCTTCTATTTTTTGTTTTTACTCTACTGTTTTGTTTACATTATTTGCATGCTACAATCCCCCCTTTTTACGAAACTTTCACCAAAAGTCTACTAATCGTTGCTTACTTAGTGACCAAGTATTCCCTATGGGATTCGACACCCAACCCAGTTGGGTTCTATATTTGACAACGACCGCTTACACTCTTACGAGAGCTGTAGTTTGAGCGTTATCATGTCCATCCTTGGGCCCCTTCCACCCATTGAACCCAAAAATTTCTCCTTTAGGTTTAAATATAGATTTTACCTTAAATAATGAAATTATCTATGTCAATTGTGAACTTGATCCTTACTTCTTAGAATTGTTAAATTCAAGCCATATCAAGATGTGTTTCCACGTAAGTTAGGTTATTTCATGTTTTGTAATTCAAATACACAAGTGATAATTAATTAATTTCATGATAAATCATAAGGATATGTATTAAACTATATGATTATGTTGTTCCCTCAAGTTTAACACGTCCCTATGTTCTAATTTCATTTATCATACTCATGTATTGAAATGTCTTATGTTTTGGATCTTTGAACTATGATTTTATACCACTGTTTTAAGAATTGTTATCATATTTTCTTGTAATCATTCAGTGTTGGAGGGTTGTCAACACCCGATGCCTATTTGTTTAAACATATCTTTATTTTCAAGGTATAAGTTAGCCAGATTATGTTTTCATTATTATATTCAGACTACTATGTTCATGTTGAGTACTTATCAGTAAAGTACCACATCATATCAGACCTATGGTAATAGTGGGGAATAGGATTTTATATAGAGCAAACCTAGTGATAGGGACTCACTCGCTAGTTAGGACTGGGTCCTTAGTAGCAGTCCCTAAGGTCCAGAACTACGTAGCCAGCGTAGGATTATGAGATGTCACCTGCCAGTTTAGGATTGACACTCTCTTAGGGGTCACCCACCAGTTTAGGACTGGCTCCCTAGTCCTTCGGGACACTAGTTTAATGAATCCACAAATTCAGTATTAGTACCCATGGCAAGGTACTGACACCCTTCCAACTAGGGTTACAGGTTGGAGCCCAATTAGCTCAAATTGGGGCATGTTGGTTATATGATATCTCCGACAGTTTCACTCAGTACTCAGTCTATATCAGTTCAGGTTTTGGTTGAACTAGTAGTCAGATTCTCAGTTATTCAGTCAATTAGTTATACAGATTAAATTTAGTTCATGTCTTATTTGGTCTTGCATTCCCAGTTCTACATGTTCATGCATCCATGTTCGGTTGCCATATGTATTTTTGTTAGTCCTTATCTCAGTACCAGTACATTCCAAGTACTAACCACATATTTTTCTCTTACGCCATGTTGTCTTATAGCATAGGTTCGGACGCTCAGCTCCCCAACCATCCTTAGAGAGTTTAGATTTTTCTAGCAGCAGTAGTGGTGAGTCTTCATCCATCGAGGATATGACATGTTATTACCGTTATTTTAGCTTCTCTTTATGTTCATTCAGTCGAAGATAGTTGGGGGTTTGTCCAATCAACTCCTTATGATTTTTAGAGGCTTTCAGATTGATAGACAGTCAATTAGTTTTCAGTTTTTTAGTTGTTTCAGACATATTGAATTATATTTCAGTATTACATTGCACTTGCATTTTATTAGATTATCTTCCGCACATGTTATCCCATTATTATTTTTATTCAGTGCTCACAACAAGTACCGGATCATGGATTTGCTTGGGCTCACTTGTGATCTTAAGCACCGTGTTATGACTAGGGGATAGCCAGGATCGTGACATACATTGTAGTATACAAATTTGTTTTAGTTTATTTTTATTATTATATTGGAAAATACGCATTTTAAAAATACATTCCACTCAGATAAAATAAAGATGATAAAGAATTGATCAAAATGGAAATGCTGAAAATCAAAAGATGATGAATTTTACAAACAGATTACTTCATTAAAAACGTAAACTTGATTACAATTGAAGTCATCAAGAAAGCACATTTTTCCTTTAGTTAACTAAAGAATAATAAATCAAATCAAATACTAAAAAAATGTTACAATTATCATGGCAATATTTTGTTGCACATTCATTCAAGCAGCTTCTCATCAACTCTTCATCTGACAAAAATGCGTTAAAATAATAAGTAATAGATTAACTTACGTTAACTTTACTTGTCTGGAAAAAAGAATAAGAAAATTATTAAATTGAAAAATATATGAAAAAAATTATACCTTGTTTAAATTGGGAAAAATGTTCAGTTGAACTTTCTTAGTAGAAATGGGATGATGACAATCCTTTAGGCAATCTTTCATGCAAAAAGAATTGATAATACGTAAACAGTACATTTTTATTCACAAGAAGTTTACTCTTCACCAGTACTTTCAACATTTGCTACAAAAATCAAATGAAAAATAATGCTATTATAATTTTGTGCAATTCATGATTGAGAGAACTTTGAATTTGATTGATATTCAGGATATGCTAGATGAAAGCAAAGTACCACTATTTATGGAAAAAAAAATTCATTAGAATTAAATTTTGGTCAAAATATAATTAATGAAATAAAAAATTAAATTACACCCAAATAAGTAAACGTAGCATAATTTGTTGTCCATATGTTTGCCTGTGACACTCCCTCCCTTTACTTATCCAACATGTTAAAAGTAAATTTTCATTTTACTGATCTAATTTGAAATTAAGAGATAATTCATCATTAGATTCTTATTTATCCTTATTATTAGCTATAATCATCTCTCAAATTAAATGTATTATTTCAAAAAATGACATAGTAAAATTTTTATTCTATTTATTGGTCCTTAAGAAATATGCCGATTCAATACTAGATAAATAGAAATGGTCAGAGAAATTATCATTCCAATGATATTACATCAAACATACACAAATAAAAGTTTAACAGGTCTAAAACAATTTGTGAAAGGCAAAGGCATTTATTTATAAAAGTTATATTAATTTGAGATTTATTGAAGTTATTTAATTTAAAATAATTGACTTATAAACAAATTTGAATGTGCTTTTTATTTTGAAAAAACATGGAGCCAGTTTGTAAGTCAATTAATTTAGAAAAATTGAATTACAAACAAACTTAAAACGACACTATCATTCTTGAAACTCCACAAAAAAAATCATGCAAGTTTCAACATCCTTAACTTCATAAATGCATATTACTCTCTCCATTCTTTTTTATTTGCTCCGTTTGGGGTGTGCTTATATTCCTACATATTTGCTACTTGAATCTATTAAGAATACTTAGAACAAAATCTTTCTATTATGTCCTTATTCAATAAATGTAATCATTATTGATTTTAAAAGAGGTATAACATTTCATTAGGGGTATGTTGGTAAAATTATATTTAATTTTATAGGATTAAGAAATTTATTAAGGGGTCTACCCAACCCAAATGAAGCAAATAAAAAGGAATGAAGGGCGTATTATTATTTATTTACTATGCATAATAAGCTAACCATTACTCCCTCCGTTTCGTTTTACTTGACCTCTTTTGACTTTGCACACTCATTAAGAAAATATTAATTAGAAGCGTATTTTATAAATTAACACTTTTAATGATGTATTGAAAACTCTCAATCTAATTATTACTATTTTCTTTAGTTATTTAATATTGAGGGTAATATGAAAAAAAAGTAATAAAATACTCTTAATTTGCGGAAATGAATAACTAATTTGAAAACATATTTATAAAGAAGACCGAGTGAATTAAAACGGAGAGAGTGTAATACTAGGATATTAGCAATTATATAATCTAGTAATTATACAACATAGAAAATTTGACTACTTAAACTTTCACATTATTGGTGAAAATTTGATTTCCACTATTCCTACCTCAATTTTGAAAAAGGAAACAGGTAATCACTTGTAGCGACCTGTTTTTTGATGAAATATATGAAATTTGTGAGTTTGTATAATTTAACTATTTTACCCCTTCCCATATTTGCATTATGGTATTTTTGGGGTTGGGGAGGGGGGATGATTGACATAATTTTTGATGTATTTTGTTACCATTTATACGATATTGTGGTTTTTGATGGCTTCGAAAGCCTGATTTGGACTTATATGAATATCTTTTGATTTGTACGATGGATGGCTGAACGGACCATGCCAGCAGCTACGGAATATTGATTTATACTAGGTGGACTTTTGTTTTGGGTCCCGGTGCACTCGAGCTTATTTTGACCTATTGGTTAGAAAGTTAAAAATTTTGAAATATGGGTGTGGGACCCATATTTGGTCGAAATGACCCCGAATGGAGATTCAACTTCGCCATCAGACCCAGAACATTGATTTTAGGGTAGTAACATATTTGGTGTAATTTTACCCTCGATTTAGAAAATTGAGATTTCGGATTTCGAGGGTCAACTTTGTGAAATCAACGTTTTTTTGAAAGTCCAACTTTGCCAACATGTCCGGAATGTTGAATTTAGTGCGGTTTCATAGTTTTTTTTGAATTCATCGTACTCTGAACGAATTTTGGGCACCCTGTCGGAGTTTGGGTCGAACTAAAAAAACTAGGTTTTCCCACTGGTGCACAGAAGAAAAAAATAAACTTTTTACCTTTTTTTGGCCCATTTTGTCCATTCTTTCACCTTGCCGCTTGAGAGTTAAACCCTAAAATAGTGTTAGAGCTTAAAAGTGAAGCTTGTAGGATCTTGGGAATCTAGATTAAGATCAATTTCTTGACTCTCTCATGAATTTAAAGTAAGAATTCACCCTTTTCTTAGTAATTTCTTGATTAATTTTTCAAAACCCTAAAAATCTTAGGGTTTGATTTTAAACTCCAATTTCATATGTTTTTACTTGAATAATATTTTAATCTTATAATTACTATTTTTTCATCAGTTTAACCTTCAAAACAACTTTGATTCTTGATTTTAATTAGAATTTCAAAAATTTTACCCGATAAATCTTAAAAATAATTTTTCTTCAATTTGAACCTTATTTTTGACTCGATTTGACTTGAGTTTTTAGCTATAGGTTCCTAAAAATATGGAAAATAAAATTTTAATGTAAAGTTACAATTTTGCTATTCCTTTTCAAAAACCCATGTTGGGGGTTCATTTTGATCCTAAACCAAAATAGTCTATATGGATGTTATTGGTTTTGTTTTGATACATAAATTTCATATTTGATATTTTTTGTGGAGTTCGGGATTATTTGTGGAAAGTAAGGTCATGGGTTCGGAGTTTAGCAGACCGGTGTTGGCATTCAAGGTAGGCTGTGACTTATCTCTTTTAGATTTGGATGAGTAGTAAATGATGGTATAAAATGCATGTCAAGGGTGTAAACAATTATGAAAAAATAGCTATCTATGTATTATGCCCGTGTGGGGTCTATATGTGATGTAATTATTGAAATTGAGATATTATGTGATATGTGTGACCGTGTGAGGTCCTATATGATATTGATAGCCTTGAATACACGTGAATAATTGTATTGTGTTATTAAAATGCTTATTATGGTACTTTTGGTGTATTTTGATTATATTCATACTTTATTGTTATATGAGACATGTGGAAATTCATGGATGAAATGAAAATAATGAGTGGATATTGGCTCACGTTGTTGTGAAAATGTATCATTATGGTTGGTTGTGGAAATATATCATCTGGTTGATAGTGGAAATACTCATTGTGATTGGTTATGATCATTATATCTTCATATCATACTCAGTCATGAAACATTGATACCACCGTGTTAACACCTAAGTAACACTGGCAACACCTTTTTAAAAACCCTCTCCAAGGGATGTGCCGGGGAGGATACATTATAACACCATAGAAAATCCTTTTTGAGGGATGTGTTAGAAAGGAGATATGAGATATGTAAATTGTAAATAGGTTGATGAACCCCTTCCCCCTATAGGTCCTGCGTTGGGAGGCTTGCCTCTGCTATGTGTATATGGGGATTGTGTGATGAAATCGGAGGTCGTGCAACGACCTCATGCATCCTAGTCATCATCATTATCATCATATACATTGCACTTATTTTATTGTGTTTATATTGTGTTGTATTTCTATATTGACTTGCCATCTATGTAATTATCTTATTTTTTTTTACTTGTATTTGATGTTCTTGTATATTCATGTTCTCCCTTGTTTTACTTATATGTGATATAATGCATACTTGTATTCTATCTTGGTATGATATTTCAATATATATGATATATTAGAAATGTTAGTGCAAGTGGTGTGGGTTACCGTTGTGGGACATTTTTTGATTGCAGGTGACGTGCCCTTAGAGTATATTTTGTATGCTTTATTTCTACTTTTCTTGGTCGGCCTATGATACCTAATGAGTACAAGTGGACCGTACTCACTCCTACTTTAACTTTCAGTGTAGCTTCAGGTTTGGGTGTGCCTCAAATTGGTTGATTTTGGGCACCTTCAAATTTCTCAAGGTAGTGGTTAGACATTCATACTTTTGGAGTTCACCTCTATATTTTTGTATTAGTTATGTATTTATTAGTATTTGGAAACAAATATTATTCTTTTGTTGTTTATTTTCTAATGTATTTGACTCCTAGATTTATTAGTAGCTTTTAGACTATTTACACCTGGTTTTGGGCATGATTGGTATTCTGGATAAGTTCTTTCCACATTTTTATGATTACTTATATGATTTGGACTCACTCTAAAAGCCTTACCTTCGGTATTTTTGTCTTTTTATATCATTTTAAGTGATAGGCTTACTTGTCAAGGTATGCCGCGACAAGTCCCATCATGATCCTTATTTTTGGGTCATGACAAATTAATATTAGAGCAACCAGGTTTCATTGGTCTCAATAGTATAAGAACGAGATGTCTAATAGAGTCTCACATATCGGTATATAGACGTTTATATCTATCTTCGAGAGGCTATAAGGCGTCTTTAGGAAACTTCCCGTATTCTATTCTTTATCATGCAAAGTTCTTTCATACCTTGTGTTCTAATTTGTGTTTCACTCTTTTTGCATGGATGATGTGGCTTATACTATATTTTATTAGTTGAGAGATGCAGGGAAAAGTTGGTGGAGGTCACTTGTTAGTTGTTGACCCTTTTATTCTCTCGAGATGACTTGGGATTAGTTTGTTGAGGCTTTCCTAGAGAGATTTATGCCTTTCAATTTGAGAGAGCGTATGTGGGACGAATTTGATCATTTAAAGAAGGGCTCCATGATAGTTGCTGATTATGACGCATACTTTCATGCCCTATCTAGATATTACTATAATAATATTTCCAGCAAACATGAGATGATTTAAAAGTTTGTGAAGGGTTTGGATGTCTCTCTTCAGTTGGCCATATCTCAGATTATTGTGCTTAGGTCTTTTTTTTAAAGTATTATGGATAATGTTAAGATGACAGAGGGTATTCTTAGTGCATCTCAGGGAGGCGCCAAGAAGGCACAATATTGTGGTGAGTTCAAGAGTCAGACCCCTTGAGGCAGAGATATTAGAGGTTTCATAGATACCATGGTAGGCCAGTGCATGAGGCTTTATAGATTTTAGGTGGTGGATCTTCTAGCTTAGCAGTTTAGGATGGGATTTTGAGCCCAGTTACACCTTCTCCTATTGAGACTAATCATAGAGGTTGCTATGTATGTGATGAGATTGGCCATGTGGCCAGGAACTATCCCTGCCGGGTGGTTTGAGCTACTCCTATTCTAGTTGTGAGGGGTAAGGGTGATACTAGATATGCTAGGGGTAGGGATAGAGGAGCTTAAATAGGTGTTGTGGGGCTAGTCAGGAAGTTGGTGGTCATGGGGACACCTAGGCAGCTATTAGTCGTGGTCAGTGTTATGCTATACCAGCAAGAACATAGGCAGAGGCTTCTGATACTGTGATTGCAAGTATTATCCTCATTGATTTCAGACCTACATCTATATTATTTAATCCTATATTGACTTTTTCCTATGTGTCTGTATATTTTGCTTCAATTTTTGATTCTGTTAGTGAGCCTCTTGCCATGTCTATTAGCGTATCTACCCCAATAGGTGATTCTTTAGTGGTGGATTGGGTGTACCAATCGTGTGTTATGACTTTTGCTGGGCATGAGACTTTGGTGTATTTTCTTGTGTTAGATATGGTTGATTTTAATGTTATTTTAGGTCTGGATTGGTTGACTCCTTATCACTCTATCCTACATTATTATGCTATGACCGTGACTCCGAATGGGACAAAGATAGATTGGAAAGGCGTGCTTCATTTGGTTCCTAAGAGGGTTATCTCTTATGTTTAGGCTTGTAGATTTATTGAGAGGGGATGTTTAACTTATTTGGGTCATATTCGTGATACTAGTTTTGTTTCACCTTCTTCTTTGGATTCTATTCATATTGTCCGCAGTTTATGGATGTGTTCTCTATAGATTTTCCTGGTATGCCTCCGAATCATGATATTGATTTTTCTAGTGATGTTGAGCCAGACACCAAGCACATCTCTATTCCTTTTTATAGGATGACCCCAACTGAGTTGAAGAAATTAAAGGATCAGTTGTAGGAGGCATTGGATAAGGGGTTTATCCGACCTAGTAGATCGCCTTAGGGTATGCCTGTCTTATTTATAAAGAAGAAAGAAGGGTCTATGGATATATGTATTGATTATTGACAGTTGAATTAGGTAACAGTTAAGAATAAGTATCCTTTTGTCCATACTAATGACTTATTTGATTAGCTATAGGGTGCTGCAGTGTTTTCAAAGATTGATTTAAAGTCTGGTTATCACCACTTGAGGATTAGAGCTTTGGATGTTCCAAAGATAACTTTTCAGACTCGATATGGTCATTGTGAGTTCTTGCTTGTGTCTTTTGGGTTAACCAATGCCCTTGTCGCATTTATAGAGTTGATGAACCGAGTGTTTCGACCGTATCTCAACTCCTTTGTTATTATATTTATTGATGATATCATTGTTTATTTCAAGAGTGAGGTTGAGTATGACGAGCATTTATAGATTGTGCTTCAGAGATTGAGGGATGAGAAGTTGTATGATAAGTTCTCCAAGTATGAGTTTTGGTTGGAGTTTCTTTCTTTCTTGGGTAATGTTGTGACTAAGGAAATAAAACACCTAGGCATTGATCTGTAAGAATTTTTGAAATTTTATCCTCACTGTCCTGACTATGACTCCCCTTACAAGTCATAGGGAGTCTTAATGGGTCCTAGGGACCCAATCGTAGCCTAAACAGTGTGTGTAGTTAAATTCTTTACTGAGTACCAGTGGCTCACTATGAGTTGTAAAGATTCTTGATGAGTCATTATATGCAAATCGTCGGATGTCCAGTGTATACCCAAATGATTTCTATGTTGACAACGAATAAACCCTATGAGTCATAGGGTCTCATTATAGCCCTGGTATATGAGTCATAGGGTCAACAAAGTATGTGATTGGTGAAACTGTCTTAACAATGACTCATTGAGATGAGTCATAATGAGTCGCGATAAATCGTCATAAGATCCGTAATGACTGACGATTATTTTTTCAGCTTTCAATGGGGGTATTTTAGACATTTCCCTCTTATCCCAATAATAACCCATGACCTATAACCATACTGGGTGCCCTATTTTAATCGATAACACACTCCAAATATTCTTTTTTCTCTCTCAAGTCTTTCAAGCATACTTAGGGTTTCTAAGAAGTAGGTCAAAGAGATCTTCAAGGGTTGAATTCTCTCCATAATATTGGGTATTTTAGGGATGTTAGTCTTCCTTAATTGATATTTTCTTAAAAGCATAAGCTTTAAAGTGTTGTTCATATGGTATTGATGTTGGTTTTAAAACATGGGCTGAGGGTTTTGAATAACTATTGTTTATGTGATGTTTCATGTTTGTCCCTGCATGAGTTATGTTTAATTAGTGGTTTTAAAATCAACTTGATGCATGGGTATGGTGAATAAAATAGGGGATTGTGATTTCCCCCAACCTTTGACTTTTGAAGTGGTAATGACCTCATCCTCATATTGTGAAAACAATTTTGAATGTGTAAAGTATGCATATTGAACTACTTTTGACTATTGCATGATATGATAAGTCAAGGAAGCATAATAATTTTGAATTGAACCTTATAGGGTTATGTGATTCCCCAAGCTAATGTATAATTGAACCAAGGGGGCAATGAATTTCGCCAAATAATGAAATTATTTTGGCATGTTGATGTTACCTTGCAAGTGTAGTTGGTATGACGATACCAACAATCTATGCCTTAACGTTTAATATGATTCAATTAATGATAATATGTGATAATTATTTTAATTGAGCTTTAATGAGGGTTGTATAGTTGAGTCGTGAACCAAGGGATCTCTACTAGAAATTACGATTGCCGACGTAGGGGTTTAAATGACCGAGTGGTTCAAGTCCCCATTATTTTTATCACATGATTGGGAGGTTCGAGTTCCCCTATGATATTACATGATTGGGTTCTCAATTCACCTTGATATGCTGGGAGGTTCGAGTCTTCCATGGTGCAATGCATACCCTTTGATTCATGCGACCATATAGACTGGGGCCCTTCTAGCTTGGGGAGAGTTAGGCACATATAGCTCGTGGGTGCCTTCGTATGTTATGACAGCTAAGCTATACAATCTAGGATAAAGTTTTAAATTTTATGTTAAGCCTTGTTCCCTTTCCCAACATATGATATATATATATATATGTATGTATTTGCTTGTGATTATATAAATTGGATTTTGTCTGATTTTGAAGTATTGATCAAGGTTTTATTTTGTTTCCTTCCTGAGTTATATACTAGCACTCCAACTGCTAACCATCTTCGTATGTTGTATCCCCATGCGATGCAGGTACCAGAGATACTTCTTCTTTTCCTGCATAGATTTAGGTGGATCAGTTCAATTTGTTGGTTCGTTGTGGTGAAGTGGTGATCTTTCATTCTCCAAAAGACTTAGATATTTAATCAGTTCCTCTCATAGATTAGAATTGAAAGTTTACATTATCATTAACATTATCATTATCATTGTTATCTGTTAGAGTTGGGGACATATCATGACCAAGACTGGTTTTGGTTTTCTTTGCATAGAGTCTTTGTTGAACTACTGTAGACTTGAGTGATGTTAGTCGGTTATAGTTTGTCTATTATAGACCTATCTTAAATTCTTTGATCTTATCTTATGATATGTTATTATATGCTTGACGTTAGGGATATTGTGGTTTCCTTGGCTAGGTGCAGGGGGTGATCTCCAATTCTCAGTGGACTTGAGATACCCGTCATAGTTAGGCCCTTGTTCTGGTTGTGATAAAGTTGGTATCAGAGCCTAGGTTTGGTGTCATTGGGTATCCATAAAGCCCTGTCAAGTAGAGTCCTTTTTATGGGTGTGCAGCGCACCACACTTATAAAGGAGAGGCTACAAGGCATTTAGGAATGTTTTCCTTTTTTGTTATTCTATTTCAAGCTATAGAGTCTAAGGTATTGAATCTCTTCTAATTCTTGTAGATTCTCTTTTCAGATCATACCTCCCAGAAGATCTGATGCTCGTGGAAACTCTTTTGTCCAATCTGAAGAAAATGCGTATAGAACTCATCCTACTCATGGAGTTCAGACCCGGTCTAGGGTCACTACTTCTGATTTCCCTAATAGAGTTCCATGGGTTTCCCCTAGCCTTCCTTGGGTACCTCAAGCTGGCGTGTCTAATGCTGAGTTTCACTAGTTAATTTATTTGCTTACCTAGTTGGTGGCCTCTTTGACCGAGTGTGTTGCTTCTGTTGTTCCAGTATTTGAGGTCACTAGAGTTATCCAATTCATGAAGTTGAGTCCTCCTACTTTCACTGGTTCTAATGTTGAGAAAGATCCTCAAAATTTCATTGATAATATGGAATTTTTATTTTTGTGATTCATGCTACTATTGCAGAGGGTGTGGAGTTCACTGCTTATCTATTGAAGGACATAATATATCAGTGGTGTGAGGATTAGGACGATCTAGGGGTGATGATGCTGACTCTGCTTTATGGGATAATTTCTCTAGTGCTTTTCTTGATTGCCTTTTTCCTTAAGAGTTGAAGAAGGCGAAGGCTGACGAATTTATAAACTTAAAGCAAGGCAAGATAACAGTGAAGGAGTATGCCTTGAATCCATCAGCTGTCTCGTTATACTTTAGAGTTGTTGTCCTCTATGAGAGCTCGAATGAGGAAAGTTTCTTCAAGGTTGTCCCCTGATTTGGTGTTGGAATGCAAATTTGCTTTGTTGAATAAAAACATAGACATTTCTAGGTTGGTGGTGTACATGCAATAGGTTGAGGAGGAAAAGAAGAAGCAGGTTGAGATAAGTGAAAGGCAAAATAAGATGGAGGTCAACAACAAAGTGGTAGAGATGGTGGAAATGGTCTAAGAAGAAGTAGGGTAATTCTACTTCTTACTCTACGACTAGTGCTCCTTATCCTAAGCCATCGGGTGATCATCGTTTTAAAAAATTATGGGTCTTAGGGTACAGGGTGCCCAGCCTCAAGCCAGTGGGGCTCAGTCAGCTCCATCGTATCCCCTTTGTAGATTTTATGGTCAGGTGCATCGTGGTGTTTGTAAAGAGGGAATGAACAAGTGATTTAAATATGGTCAGATTGGTCATATGCAGAGTGATTATCCTTCTCGGGTTTCTTTTGGAGCAAATAAGATTCCTGTTGTTGCTTCATCAGCTCTTGTACCAAAGGGTGCTATTTTTGCTTCTAGCTCTGGCATTGGTCAGAACTATCTGTATGTTTTTTCTACCCATCAGTATTCTGAGACGTCCCTCAATGTTGTTTCTAATATGCTTAAACTCTTCTCTCATGATGTATATTGTCTGCTTGATCCTGGGTCTACTCTCTCTTATGTGACCCTAATGTGGCTATTTATTTTGGTTTTGAGCCTGAGTATATTTTGGATCCTTTCTCTGTGTCCACTTAGTGGGTAACTCTATTTTGGCTAGAAGGATCTATAGGGGTTGTGTTATGTCGATCTATTGTTGGGAGACCTTGGTCGATTTGATAGATTTGGACATGTTAAACTTTGATGTGATTTTGGGGATGGATTGGTTGGACTCCTGCTATGTGTCTCTTGATTGTCAGACCCAAAAGGTCAGGTTTCACTTTCCGAATGAGTTGGTGATCAAGTGGGATGGTAGTTCCCTAGTGCCTAAGGGAAAGTTCATTTAGTATCTTAGAGCCCGAGAATTGATTTCCAAGGGGTGCCTCTATCATTTAGTGTGTCTTAAGGATTCTAGATTTGAAGGTCCTTATTTGCAGACTTCCTATGTCATCTGTGAATTCCCCATCTTTGATGATCTTCCTAGTGTTCCTCCCGATAGGGAAATTGATCTTTTTTCAAACACACGTCCTATTTATATCCCTCTTTATAGAATGGTTCTAGGCAAGTTGAAAAAACTTAAGAAACAATTGAAAAATCTTTTAGACAAGGGTATCTACCCTAGTGTGTCCTTATGGGGTGATCCTATGCTTTTCGTGAGTAAAAAAGATGGGTCCCTTCGGATGTGTATAGATTACTGTCAATTAAATTGGGTGACTATGAAGAATAAGTATCCTCTTCCAAGGATTGATGATCTCTTTGATCAACTTCAGGATGCTAAGTATTTTTCCAATATTGATCTTTAATCGGGTTACCATCAATTGAAGATTTTGGAAGTGGATATCCCTATGATTTCCTTCTGAATCCAGTATGGTCATTTTGAGTTTTTGGTCATGTCTTTTGGTTTAACTAATGTGCCGGCAACATTTATAGATCTCATGAATTGACTATTCTATCAGTTCTTGGGTTTATTCATAATTGTGTTTATTGATGATATTTTGGTGTATTACAAGAGTGAGGTGGATCATGCGAATCACCTCAGGCTTGTTTTTCAAACCTTGAAAGATCAATGGTTATATGCAAAGTTCTCAAAGTATGAGTTTTGGTTGAATGCTGTGACTTATCTAGGTCATGTTGTTTCTACTAAAGGGATCATAGTGGATCCATAGAAGGTTGTGGTAGTTAAGAAGCGGTCTAGACCCACGACTCCAATCGACATTCAGAGCTTCTTATATTTAGCCGGTTATTATAGAAGGTTTGTGGAGAACTTCTCTTTTATTATTTCCTCACTGACCAAGTTGACTCAGAAGAAGTTGAAGTTCTTGTGGTTTGATGCTTACGAGGGTGGTTTTGAGAAATTAAAGGATGAGTTAACTTCAGCTCCGATCTTGACTCTACCTGAGCGTACGAATGGTTTTATGGTCTATTGTGAGGCTTCCTGGTGGGATTGGCTTGCGTTATCAACATGGCAAGGTGGTTGCGTATGCTTCTACATAGTTGAAGGTACATAAGAAGAATTACCTGAATCATGATTTGGAATTATTAGCCGTGGTGTTTACATTGAAGGTCTAGCATCACTACCTATATGGGGTTTATGTTGATATTTATTCTAATCATACGAGTCTGCAATACGTGTTTACTCAGAAAGAGATAAATCTCAGGCAAAGAAGATGACTTGAGTTGTTCAAGGATTATGACATAAGTCTTCATTATCATCCAGGTAAAGATAACATGGTCGCTGATGCTCTTAGTAGGTTGTCCATGGGAATCTTATCTCATGTAGATGAGAAGAAGCAAGATTCTGGTGATATTCACTGGTTGGCTAATCTTGAAGTCCATCTCTTGGATTTCAAGAATGGTGGTGTGATTGTTCAAGAGGTGGCGAAGTCATCTCTTGGTACTGAGGTAAAGGAGAAACAAATGTTAGACCCTGATGACATAGTTGGCTAGAAGGTGATGACTTTTGAAATTGGTGGTAATGGTATCTTAAGGTACCAAGGGAGGTTATGTATTCTCGGTATTGATGGGTTGTGAGGAAGAATTTTGGTCAAAGCTCATGAGTCACATTATACTATTCATCCTAATTCAACAAAAATGCATCACGATCTTAAGGAAATTTAGTGGTAGAATAATATGAAGCAAGATGTGGCCAATTTTATGGCTAAGTGCATGGTGTTTCAGCAAGTGAAGGTGGAGCACCGAGGCTTGGTATATAGTTCCAAGGAATTGAGCTGCCTGTGTGGAAATGGGAAATAATTAACATGGATTTTGTTACCAGTCTTCCGCAGTCTCGCTAGTAATTTGATTTGATTTGGGTTATAGTGGATAGGATGGCTAAACCTGCTCACTTCTTGCTAGTGAGGACTAATTTCTCTTGTGAGTATTATTCCAACTTATTTATTTCGAAGGTCGTAAAGTTGCATGGTGCTCCAATTTCCATCTTATCTGATTGAGGTACTCAGTTCTCATCTCATTTTTGGCATTTCTTTCAGAGATGTTTGGGGACAAAGGTGAGCCTTAGTACCTCTTTCCACCCGCAGGCATATGGGAAAGCGGAGAGAACCATTTTGACGTTGGATGACATGCTCAGATCTTGTGTGATTGACTAAGGTGGTAGTTGGGTTGACAACTTTTCTCTTATAAAATTTTCCTACAACAACAGTTATCACTCTAGCATTGTATGACTCCATTTGAGGCCTTGTATAGTAGGAGGTATAGGTCTCCTATTTAGTGGTTTGAGGTTTGTGAAAATAGGTTATTTGGCCCTAATATGGTTCACCAAGCCATGAAGAAGGTAAAAGTGATTCGGTATAGACTTAATACTGCCCAAAGTCTCCAAAAGTCCTACGCGAATGTAAGATGAAGGGAGTTAGAGTTTAATGTTGGTGACTGGGTGTTATTAAAGGTGTTTCCCATGAAAGGCATGATGCGGTTTGGGAAGAAAGGAAAGCTCAGTCCTCTTTATATTGGCTCATATTTGGTTTTAAAAAAGGTTGACAATATTGCATATGAGTTAGAGTTTCCTTCTAGCTTGAGATCCATTCATCTGGTCGTCTATGTCTTGATGTTGAGGAAGTGCGTGGGTGATCCTTCATTTGTTATTACATTGGAAGGTGTGGGTAATTTGAATTCCTTGTCGTATGAGGAGATTCTGGTGGAAATCTTGGATCAAAAAGTCCATCGGTTGTAGACGAAGAATGTTGTTTTGGTAAGGGTTCTTTGGAGGAACCAAAAGTTTGAGGAAGCTACTTAGGAAGCATAGAAGGACATGAAGTCCAAGTATCTTTTCTTATTCCCCATTTTGAATAATTCTGCTTGAGGTATGTGTATTTCTTGGCATCTTGTTTTCTGACTTTGTTAAAGGCAATTGTAAATTTCCATGGTATCTTTATTTTCTGTCTTTGTTAAAGGTAAGTGTGGTTGTGTTTGGAATCAAATCGTGCTAAGAAATGCCTTGGCCCATCATTAGAGGATGAATGATCCTAAAGGGGGAGAGAGATAATAAAACACCCCAGGTGTTGATCTCTAAGAATTTTTGAAATTTTATCATCATGGTCTTGACTACGGCTCCCCTTACCAGTCGTAGGGAGTCTTGACGGGTCCTTGGGATCCAGTCATAGCCTAAATATTATGTTTGTGGCTAAGTTTTGTTCTGAGTATGAGTGGCTCACTACGAGTAGTAAAGACTCCTGACGACTCATTGTGTGCAAATCATAGGATGTCCAGTGTATACCCAAATGGTTTCTGTTTTGACAATGACTGAACCCTATGAGTCATAGGGTCTCATTACGAGCCATGGTATAGGAGTCGTAAGGTCAATAGTGTATCTGCTTGGTGACACTGTCTTGACAACGACTCACGGAGATGAGTCGTAATGAGTCACGATATGTCATCATGAGACCCGTAATGATTGACGGTCATTTTTTTAGCTTTTAATGTGTGTATGTTAGATATTTCCCTCTTATCCCAATAATAAACCACTGACCTATAAACATACTTAGGGTCCTATTTTCATTGATAACACACTCCAAACATTCTTTCTTCTCTCTTAAGTTTCTCAAGAATCCATACTTAGGGTTTCCAATAAGTGTATTAAGGATAGCTTCAAGGGTTGAATTCTCTCCCTAATATTAGGTATTTCAGGCATGTTACTCTTCCCTAGTTGCTAATTTCTTAAAAGCATAAGTTTTAAAATGTTGTTCATATGGTATTGATATTGGTTTTGAAGTATGGGTTAAGGGTTTTGAATAACTGTTGTTTATTTGATATTTCATGTTTTTCCCGTCATGGGTTATGTTTAATTGGTGGTTTTAAAATAAATTTGATGCATGGGTATGGTGAATAAACTAGGAAATTGTGATTTCTGCTAACTTATAACTTTTGAAGTGGTAATGACCTCAGCTCCATATTGTGAAGTTGTTTTTGATTATGAAAAGTATGCATATTAGACTACTCTTGATCTATTGGATATTTGAAAAGTCAAGGAAGCATAATGATTTTGAATTGAACCTTATGGGGTTGTGTGATTCCCAAAGCAAATGTATAATTGAAACAAGGGACTATGAATTTCCCCAAATAATGAAATTGTTTCAGCATGTTGATGTTACCTTACAAGTGTAGTTGGTATGACAATACCAACAATGTATATCTTAATGTGTAATATGGTTCAATTAATTAGAATGTGTGATAATTTTTTTAATTAGGCTTTAATGAGGGTTATGTAGCAGAGTCGTGAAAGTGGAGGTATAGAGGGATCTTTACTGGAAACTGCAATTGTCGATGCAAGGGTCTAAATGACCAGGTGGTCCAAGTCCCCTTTATTATTATTATATGATTAAAAGGTTTGAGTCCCCCTATTATATGACATGATTGGGTACTCAACTCATCTTGATATGCCGAGAGGTACGAGTCAGCCATGGTGCATATTCATACCCTTTGGTTTGTACGCCCACATGCACTGGGGCACTTCCAGCTAAAGGTGCGGTGGGCCCATATAACCTGTGGGTACCTTCGTACGTTATCACGGTTGAGCTATACAATCCAATATAAAGTTATAAAGTGCATGTAAATCCTTGTTCCCTATCTTGGTATGTGATATATATATATATGTATATGCATATGGTATGTGATTGGATTCTGACTGATTTTGAAGTATTGATCATG
This sequence comes from Capsicum baccatum var. pendulum, assembly GCA_030864225.1. Taxonomy (NCBI): domain Eukaryota; kingdom Viridiplantae; phylum Streptophyta; class Magnoliopsida; order Solanales; family Solanaceae; genus Capsicum; species Capsicum baccatum. The sequence continues at coordinate 106,577,101 of CM061551.1, forward strand.
GCATTATTTTGTTCCCCTATCCCTGAGTTACATGTTAGCTCTCCAACCACTAACTGTCTCCAAATGTTGTATCCCCATCCGATGCAAGTACCGAAGATACTTCTACTTTTTCTACACAAAGTTAGGTAGATTAGTTCAGCCCGTCGGTTCGTTGTGGTGAAGTGGTAAGCTTTCATTATTTGAAATACTTAGACATTTCATGAGTACCTCTCATAGATTAGAATTAAGAGTTTACATTATCATTAATATTATCATTGTCATTGTCATCTATCAGAGTTGGGGACTTGTCCTGACCAAGATTGGTTTTGGTTTTCCTTGCATAGAGGCTTTTTCGGATTACTGTGGACTTAGGAGATATTGGTCGGTTAAAGTTTATTTATTATAGACATATATTAAATTCTTTGAGCTTACATTATGCTATCTTTTTATTTGTTTGGAATTCATCTGACATTTGGGATGTTATGGTTTGTTTGGATAGGTGTAGGGGGTGATCTCTAGTCCTTCGTGGACTTGAGATACCAGTCCTGGCCAGTCCTTGGTTTGGATTATGATAGAAAGGTATTATGGTTGATCCAACCAAGGTTGCAGTGGTTCATGATTGGGATAGACCTACTTTGCCCACCGAGATTAAGAGTTTTATTAACTTGGCAGGTTATTATCAGTGTTTTGTTGAGGGTTTCTCTTCTATTGCAACTCTTTTGACCAAGTTGATCCAGAAGAAGATTTGTTTTCAGTGGTCTGATACTTTTGAGGCGAGATTTCAAAAGCTTAAGGATTTTTTGACTTCAGCTTCTATCTTGACTTTGCCCAGGTAGGGCATGGATTTTTCCATCATTTTTATACTTCAGTTGTTGGGTTAGGTGTTGCGTTGATGCAAGAGTTCAAGGTGATTGCTTATTCATCCCGTCAGTTGAAGACTCATGAGTGAAATTATCCTACCCATGATTTGGAGTTTTGCATAGTTGTGTTTGCCTTGAAGTTGTGGAAGGACTACTTGTATGGTGTCCGTTATGAGATTTCTAAGATTATCGTAGCCTTCAGTACTTCTTCACCCAGTGGGATCTTAATATGAGGCAGCGTCATTGGTTTGAGTTGATTAAGGATTATTATTTGACTATTCTCTATCATCCAGGCAAGGCTAATGTGGTCGCGGATGCCTTGAGCCGGACGTCGACTAGCATGGTTAGCTTGTCGCATCTTTTGACCAAGGAGAGGCCTCTAGCCTAAGGTTCAGTATTTAGCTAACCAGATAGTTAGGATTGATATTTCAACACCTGGGCATGTTTTGGCTTTTTTGGGGGCCAGATCTTCTTTGATGGAGTAGATTTGAGCTCCTTAGTTTGATGATGAGTGGTTAAGAACGAGTCGAGATAAGGTGTTGAGTATTGAGGCAAGGAGTCCTCACTTGATTTGAATGGTGTTTTGCGGATTGGTGGCTGGGTGTGTGTGCCGAGAGTAGGTGATTGGATTAGGTTGATCTTGGAAGAGGCCCATAGTGCTAGGTATTCCATCCATGCAGGTGTGACTAAGATTTATCGTGACTTGAGACAACATTACGGATGGGGTGGTATGAGGGGAGATGTAGCAAATTTTATGGCTCATTTCTTAAATGTTAGCAGGTGAAGGCTGAGCATATGAGATCTGGAGGTATGCCTTCGTACATTATTTCAGATCGAGGTTCTATGTTCACATCTCACCTTTGGAAGATTTTTCAGGATTGGGTACTCGGGTTGATCTTAGCATGGCGTTTCACGCCTAGACCAATGATCAGTTAGAGTGAACTATTCAAGTTTTGTAGGATATGCTCCGTGCATACGTGATGGATATTGGTGGCTAATGGGATTAGTATTTGGCTTTAGCAGAGTTTATATATAACAACAACTACCATTCTAGTATCGACATGGCTCCTTTTGAGGCATTTTATGGTAGGCATTGTTGCTCTCCAGTGGGTTGGTTTGATGTTTCAAAAGGTGAGACCTCGAGGTACGGACTTACTTCATGAGTCTTTGGAGAGAGTTCGGGACATTCAGGTTAGACTTAGAGCGGCTCAGAGTAGGCAGAAGTGCTATGCTGATCGTAGACTTTATGCCTTGAGATTTTGTGTTGGTGGTCATGATTTCCTTTGAATTTCACCCATGAAAGGTGTAATGAGGTTTGGGAAGATGGGAAATATTAGCCCTAGGTATATCATCCCATTTGAGATTATTCGGACTGTTGTTTATTTGATATTTCATGTTTTTCTCGTCATGGGTTATGTTTAATTGGTGGTTTTAAAATAAATTTGATGCATGGGTATGGTGAATAAACTAGGAAATTGTGATTTCTGCTAACTTATAACTTTTGAAGTGGTAATGACCTCAGCTCCATATTGTGAAGTTGTTTTTGATTATGAAAAGTATGCATATTAGACTACTCTTGATCTATTGGATATTTGAAAAGTCAAGGCAGCATAATGATTTTGAATTGAACCTTATGGGGTTGTGTGATTCCCAAAGCAAATGTATAATTGAAACAAGGGACTATGAATTTCCCCAAATAATGAAATTGTTTCAGCATGTTGATGTTACCTTACAAGTGTAGTTGGTATGACAATACCAACAATGTATATCTTAATGTGTAATATGGTTCAATTAATTAGAATGTGTGATAATTTTTTTAATTAGGCTTTAATGAGGGTTATGTAGCAGAGTCGTGAAAGTGGAGGTATAGAGGGATCTTTACTGGAAACTGCAATTGTCGATGCAAGGGTCTAAATGACCAGGTGGTCCAAGTCCCCTTTATTATTATTATATGATTAAAAGGTTTGAGTCCCCCTATTATATGACATGATTGGGTACTCAACTCATCTTGATATGCCGAGAGGTATGAGTCAGCCATGGTGCATATTCATACCCTTTGGTTTGTACGCCCACATGCACTGGGGCACTTCCAGCTAAAGGTGCGGTGGGCCCATATAACCTGTGGGTACCTTCGTACGTTATCACGGTTGAGCTATACAATCCAATATAAAGTTATAAAGTGCATGTAAATCCTTGTTCCCTATCTTGGTATGTGATATATATATATATGTATATGCATATGGTATGTGATTGGATTCTGACTGATTTTGAAGTATTGATCATGGCATTATTTTGTTCCCCTATCCCTGAGTTACATGTTAGCTCTCCAACCACTAACTGTCTCCAAATGTTGTATCCCCATCCGATGCAAGTACCGAAGATACTTCTACTTTTTCTACACAAAGTTAGGTAGATTAGTTCAGCCCGTCGGTTCGTTGTGGTGAAGTGGTAAGCTTTCATTATTTGAAATACTTAGACATTTCATGAGTACCTCTCATAGATTAGAATTAAGAGTTTACATTATCATTAATATTATCATTGTCATTGTCATCTATCAGAGTTGGGGACTTGTCCTGACCAAGATTGGTTTTGGTTTTCCTTGCATAGAGGCTTTTTCGGATTACTGTGGACTTAGGAGATATTGGTCGGTTAAAGTTTATTTATTATAGACATATATTAAATTCTTTGAGCTTACATTATGCTATCTTTTTATTTGTTTGGAATTCATCTGACATTTGGGATGTTATGGTTTGTTTGGATAGGTGTAGGGGGTGATCTCTAGTCCTTCGTGGACTTGAGATACCAGTCCTGGCCAGTCCTTGGTTTGGATTATGATAGAAAGGTATTATGGTTGATCCAACCAAGGTTGCAGTGGTTCATGATTGGGATAGACCTACTTTGCCCACCGAGATTAAGAGTTTTATTAACTTGGCAGGTTATTATCAGTGTTTTGTTGAGGGTTTCTCTTCTATTGCAACTCTTTTGACCAAGTTGATCCAGAAGAAGATTTCTTTTCAGTGGTCTGATACTTTTGAGGCGAGATTTCAAAAGCTTAAGGATTTTTTGACTTCAGCTTCTATCTTGACTTTGCCCAGGTAGGGCATGGATTTTTCCATCATTTTTATACTTCAGTTGTTGGGTTAGGTGTTGCGTTGATGCAAGAGTTCAAGGTGATTGCTTATGCATCCCGTCAGTTGAAGACTCATGAGTGAAATTATCCTACCCATGATTTGGAGTTTTGCATAGTTGTGTTTGCCTTGAAGTTGTGGAAGGACTACTTGTATGGTGTCCGTTATGAGATTTCTAAGATTATTGTAGCCTTCAGTTCTTCTTCACCCAGTGGGATCTTAATATGAGGCAGCGTCATTGGTTTGAGTTGATTAAGGATTATTATTTGACTATTTTCTATCATCCAGGCAAGGCTAATGTGGTCGCGGATGCCTTGAGCCGGACGTCGACTAGCATGGTTAGCTTGTCGCATCTTTTGACCAAGGAGAGGCCTCTAGCCTAAGGTTCAGTATTTAGCTAACCAGATAGTTAGGATTGATATTTCAACACCTGGGCATGTTTTGGCTTTTTTGGGGGCCAGATCTTCTTTGATGGAGTAGATTTGAGCTCCTTAGTTTGATGATGAGTGGTTAAGAACGAGTCGAGATAAGGTGTTGAGTATTGAGGCAAGGAGTCCTCACTTGATTTGAATGGTGTTTTGCGGATTGGTGGCTGGGTGTGTGTGCCGAGAGTAGGTGATTGGATTAGGTTGATCTTGGAAGAGGCCCATAGTGCTAGGTATTCCATCCATGCAGGTGTGACTAAGATTTATCGTGACTTGAGACAACATTACGGATGGGGTGGTATGAGGGGAGATGTAGCAAATTTTATGGCTCATTTCTTAAATGTTAGCAGGTGAAGGCTGAGCATATGAGATCTGGAGGTATGCCTTCGTACATTATTTTAGATCGAGGTTCTATGTTCACATCTCACCTTTGGAAGATTTTTCAGGATTGGGTACTCGGGTTGATCTTAGCATGGCGTTTCACGCCTAGACCAATGATCAGTTAGAGTGAACTATTCAAGTTTTGTAGGATATGCTCCGTGCATACGTGATGGATATTGGTGGCTAATGGGATTAGTATTTGGCTTTAGCAGAGTTTATATATAACAACAACTACCATTCTAGTATCGACATGGCTCCTTTTGAGGCATTTTATGGTAGGCATTGTTGCTCTCCAGTGGGTTGGTTTGATGTTTCAAAAGGTGAGACCTCGAGGTACGGACTTACTTCATGAGTCTTTGGAGAGAGTTCGGGACATTCAGGTTAGACTTAGAGCGGCTCAGAGTAGGCAGAAGTGCTATGCTGATCGTAGACTTTATGCCTTGAGATTTTGTGTTGGTGATCATGATTTCCTTTGAATTTCACCCATGAAAGGTGTAATGAGGTTTGGGAAGATGGGAAATATTAGCCCTAGGTATATCAGCCCATTTGAGATTATTCGGACTGTTGGTAATGTGGCTTATGAGTTAGGTTTGTCCCATGATCTATCAGTTTTTCATCTAGTTTTCATGTATCTATGCTTCAACGTTACATTCCGAATGAGTCTCAAGTTATTCATTGGGAGTCAGTTAAATTAGATGAGCGGATGTCTTTTTTTGAGGACCTGATCTCTATATTGGCTAGGGATGTTAGGTGGTCACACTCTAGAGTGATCCTTGTGGTTGAGGTCCCGTGGCGACATCGACTTATAGATGAGGCTACTTGAGTGGTCGAGTCTGATATGTGTAGTTCTTATCCTCGACTCTTCGTTAATTCAAGTATTTTTTTGCCTTAGTTCAAGTTAGAACTAGATTTCTTAGTGGTGGATGATGTAACGACCTGTTTTTTGATGAAATATGTGAAATTTGTGTGATTTGAATATTTTACTCCTCACTGTAGTTGCATTATGCTATTTCTAGTGTGTGTGTGTGTGTATGGGGAGGGTGGGGGGTGATTGGCACAGTTTCTAATGTATTTTGGTACCATTTATACGATACTTTGATTTTTGATGTTTTCGAGAGCATTATTTTGGATTTATATGGATATCTTTTGACCTGTGCGATGGATGGCTGAATGGACTATGCCAACATCTTCAAAATATTGATTTTAAGCCAAGTAGATCTTCGGTGCGGTTCCCGTGTACCCGAGGTCATTTGGACCTATTGGTTGAAAAGTTGGAAAATTAGAAATATGAGTGTGGTAGCCACATTTGGCCGAAGCAACCTCGGATGGATAATTTGACTTCGCCAGCAGATTCAGAACATCAATTTAGGGTGGTAACATGATTGGTGTGATTTTACGGCTTTTAAATCTCATTTCAACCCTCAGTTTAAAAAATTGTAGTTTCGAGTTCGGGGGTCAACATTATGAAAATGATGTTTTTTCTCGACTTCGCAAACACGTCTGGAACATCGAATTTAGTGTGGTTGCATAATTTGTTTGCGTTCATCAGACTTCGAACGAATTCTGACACCTAGACTGAGTTCGGGTCGAACTAAAAAAAATGGTTTTGTCCAGCTGGTCCATAGTATAAGAAAGAACAACTTTTTTTAAATTCTTTTTGGCCCATTTTGTCCATTCTTTTACCTTGCCTCTTGAGAGTTAAACTCTAAAATAGTGTGAGAGCTTAAAAGTGAAGCTTGTGGGAGCTTGGGATGCTAGATTAACATGTATTTCTTGATTTTCTTATGGATTTAAGGTAAGAATTCACCATTTTCTTTGTAATTTCTTGATCAATTTCTCAAACCCCTAAAAATCTTAGGTCTTGATTTTAAACATTAATTTCAGCAGTAATATTTTAATCTTATAATTACTGGTTTTTATCAATTTAACTTTCAAAACAACTCCAATTCTTGATTTTTAACCCGACTTTCAAAGATTTTACCTGGTAAAGCTTAAAAATGGGTTTTCTTTAATTTAAACCTCATTTTTTTTACTCGATTTGACTTGAGTTCTCAGTTGTAGGTTCCTAAAAATATGAAAAATATATTTTTGAGGTAAAGTTATGATTTTGACCTTCTTTTTGAAAAACTCATTTTGGGGATTCGTTTTGACTCCGAACTAAAAGTAGTTAATATGGGTGTTGTTGATTTTGTTTTGATGCGTAAATTTTATATTTTATATTTTTAGTGGAGTTAAGGATCGTTCGTGGAAAGAAAGGTCATGGGTTCAAAGTGTAGCGGATCAATTTCAGCATTTGAGCTATGTAATGACTTAACTCTTTTAGACTGGGTTAGGTAGTAAATGATGATATAGAAGGCATGTAAGGGTGGAAAATAATAATGAAAAATGACTATCTATGTTTTGTGCTCGTGTGGGAGCCTATATGTGATGTAATTGTCAAAATTAAGATATGTAATATGTGTGACGTGTGTGAGACTATATGTGATGTAATTGTCAAAATTAAGATATTATGTAATATGTGTGACCATGTGGGGTCCTATGCGATATTGATAGCCTTGAATACATGTGAATAATTGCATTGTGTTGTTAAAATGCCTAATGTGGTACCAATGGTGTATTGTGATTTATTCTTACTTTATTGGCATATAAGATGTGGAAATTCATGGATGAAATAGAAATAATGAGTGGATATTGACCCACGTAGTTGTGGAAATGTATCATTATGGTTGGTTGTGGAAATATATCATGTGGTTGGTTATGAAAATACTCATTGTGATTGGTTGTGAGCATTACATCCTCATATCATACTTCTTCATCAAACATTGGCCACCATTGCAACACCTGAGTAACACTGGCAACACCTTTTTAAAAATCCTCCCTGAGGGATATGTTGGGAAGAGATATTGTAACAACTTATAAAACCCTTTCCGAGGGATGTGCTGGAAAGGAGATATGAGATATGTGAATTGATACGCATTGGCGAACCCCCCATGGGCCCTGTGTTGGGAGTTTTGCCTCCGTAGGTTTATATAGGGATTGTACGACGATCTCAGAGGTTGTACAATGACCTCGTGCATCATCATCATCATCATATATATATTGCACTTACTTTATTGTGTTTATATTGTGTTGTATTGCCTTATTGACATGCCATCTATGTAATTATGCTATTTTATTTTACTTGTATTTGATGATCTTTTATAACACTCACCTATATCATTCAATTTGATAGAGGACGGTCGTTATCAACAGCTCAACTTACGTTGAGGTCGAATCCATGAGGAGTGAAATTAGAATTATAGTCCTATGGATGTTAGCACTTACTACAAAGATACCCGAAGTGTAAATAAGATAAAAAACATGATTTAAATTTGGTGATGGTGGTGGTGGTTAGTTTTGGCAAGTGTTTGTTGTTGTCAACTCAAAACGACGAATTAAAACAACAATTGTGTATTAAAATCAACATGAGAGAAATCTTGGGATTAAGTATACCTAAGGGCATGTTATGCATGGGTGCATGAATATTTAGTGTACATTTTAGTTATCAATGATGTGGTAGGCTAAGTCGAATGTCCTTGAGGCTAGTTTGTCAACAAACCCTTAAGAATATCAATCATTGACCCTTTCGGGTACCTAACAAGTGTGCCAATTATAATCACCTATTATCTCAATTAGGCAACCTATTTCTAGGAAGATGCCCAGGATATAGTCAGCTTTCTAATCACACTTATGTCTAAGATAATGAAAATTAGCAAACTACATCCATCAATTGTTCACTATTGCTTTTTCACCCAAATCCCTCTTTCAAGGATGATATGAGTTCCAAGAGTTCATCCAGACCCCTTTTTCAAGGATGGTGTGAGCTTTCAAGAATTTGGGGTTTTCACCCACAAATCCATTTCGGGTGTTTGGTTTTTTCACCCACAAAGACCAACTAATTTAACTAAGCAATAGTGAAACCTATCACCTACAAACTAGCATATAAAAAAATACATCACAACCTACAGATAATTGCATCTTATTTCAACATAATCTCAAGACAATGAAAGTTTAGCTACTCATGAAGAAAAGAGAAAATAATATACCATAGGGTTTATTCAAAAATTCCATTCTTCAATTATACTAAATTCAAAGTCTCCCAAAATAAAAAATATAATTGTTGCCCAAACTATGTTTTTAGTCTTCAAATTCAAAAATGTTCCAAGAGAGTAGAATGCCCAAAAGAGAAAGTGTTTTTGACTTTAAAAGGAATTTGGCTTCAACTGAATGAAATTACAAAACTACCCCTGGGCACATTTCTGTGTAGCCGCGATCACTGAAGATTGTCCACGATTGCGGCTACCATAAACACGGTTAGGACACTGCGATCACGGTATTTTGACCTGTATTGTCTGACCAGGATCGTGGCCCATAGACCGTGCTTATGGTAACTAAGGTTGGGTTCTGCTTCAGATCTTTAATCTGCACTTCTTTTCCACTTTTTGTTCCTTTTCAACCCACATCCACATCTTTCCTTCTGAGGACTAGTATGCCTATAAAATATGAAAATTAGTGTATTTTATCACAATGTTGTCTCATTTATACATTCAAATCATAGTACTTTGTACGAATGTTGAGAGAAAATGATAGGTAAATTAAGCACTTATCAACACCCTCAACTTAAAGCTTTGCTTTTCCTCAAGCGACACTACTTCTTACCATGAGACAATGCATAGTTATGCCCAAATTACTACCGCAAATAGCTCTTCAAACATGGGCTAAGCTATTCTTACAATACCCCTCAAAATGAAATACAATTTTCAAGGGTGCGAAAGACTTCAAAGAGCAACCATGCAACAATCACTAATACTGTAGAAGTGACTCACCTTTTCCCTTAACTCCGCCATACTCCTTTTGCCTCATTTTTTGGGAGATGACAAAATCACCCTCCTCAACTTGTTTACATTCCTTCTTAGGAGAAGGAAAACCCCACACACCAAGTTACCAAATATGAAACAAGGGATCTAAGTTCAAAACTCTCTCTCTCTCTCTCTCTCAAGAACTCTCGATGCTAACAAGTACCATACCATAGGCTTGCCCCTATTTTTAATCGGCACTACAAGCTTGTAATGTAGGTTTGGGATAGGGTAGGATATCATTTAGGAAAAACATAGCTATACCCTCCTTGAACATCTATATCACACTATTCCATCCAACTTTTGACCATGTGCCACTTCTTTTGTTTTCACACTTTACACATGCCTAATTTAGGAGCCTAGGTTTCCCCAACTTTTTGAGGGCATCATTCTAATGATTATTTCTTTTACAATCCATGCGTCACTCTTCTTTTCATCATTTCTTTCTTTTTCACTTTTTCATTTCTTGGCTCCAAGGCATCCACTCACACTACCATGTCCCAAGGTTAACTTTTTCAAACTTACCCCCGCCAACCTAGGCATTTAACCGTAATTTTCTTTTCTTTTTTTATGATCAAGAATGATAGGGTTCAAAGGAGGGAAAAACTTTGAATAGGTCAAGGTTTGTAATATGGTTGACAAAGAAAGGCTTAAAGGATCAGAGTGGGTGACTAGGGATAACATCTATGCAAAGGTAGGCTTTTTAGGTTAGAGTAGACTTCCAAGTTCACAAAGATGGCCTAGGATCATCTCACCAACGAAGTATAATCAAAATTATCCTTGAGAGACTAATAGGGCAAATTATAGATGGTACAAGTATGGATGAGATTTAGAAAAACAAGCTCACCTTAAATGGCATACAAATTTGACAAGGAGGCTCAATTTCTCCCCCCGCTGATCAAAAAATGGACTATCTACTAATTTTTACAAGCCAAAACTTTGGAGTCACAAAAAGAGAAAAAATATTTATACAAGGTCGCTCATGTCTGTGCCATGGGGATGTTTGCTTTGCATTTACACCATGCATAATTTTCTAATTATGGTACCAACATAAGACTTTATCTTACATTTTGGCTTTCATAGGGTAAATCATATGGCTACTCAGACTTCACCATAGGTATTGATGCAATCCCAAATCCAAAATACCTCAGGTACTCTAATTTTTCTTGTATTTTTGACCTCGATGCTGCGGGTACTCAAACTTTACCTATATCCATGGCTCAAAACCCAATCACTATGCTTTTCCCTTATAAATATCATCACTCAATCTATCATAGGGAAATATTCGTCGAACAACATCACAAGCAAAATCAAGATAAATCAATAAACTAAAAATAAATAAAAAAATAACTAATCCATGCAAATGTAGGCACTATCAGAGTGCCTAAGTATTACAACCCAAAATAAAAACAAAAGTCATCCTTAAGAACACAAAAAATATCTAAAAATATCAATAATACAGGCTCAAATAAAATAAATGCAGAGACAAGCACCCCCAGCTAAAAAACTAGCAGTGTCCTTATTGCATAAACAATAAAACATAAGAAGGGATAAGGGTGCTCCTTGAAACTAAAATAAAGCATGTTTTACTTTAAGACTCTGCATCATCAACTGCATCCTCAGGACTAAATCCCTCGGCTGGGGACTAATCGTCGTTCTCTACTGATGATAGGCGATATTACGCGCCTATATCAATATATTTTGCCCATATTTTAGCCTAGTTTTGAGAACAAATTATATATTTCATGCACTTTTAGTCCTTTTTCCTGTAAGTGAGCTAACGAACATGATTAGCAAGTTTTCAGGTATAAATGATCCAAAATTCAGCATTTCATGGACAACTTGAAGCCAAAGAAAGCTTCACGAAAGGAGAAAAGCCAAGCTTGGACGCCTAAGGACCAAAAGTGATGCATGGAAAATCTGTCCGGGCTAAAACAACATTTCTGAAGACTTTGGGGACTTGCAGTAAATTATTTGGATTAGGATAATAATACATTAACCTAGTACAATTGGATTAAGTATTTCATTAGTTTAGTAGGAGTTGGTTAAGTATTTTGATTAGCTTAGTAGGAATAGGATATGGGTATTATAAATACCCTATCTTGCTAGAGATTTTTATTCATTCCTCCCTGAGTGGAGAGATACATTCTACTTCTCAATTCCGAATTCTTCCTTTAAATTCTATTTTCTTCTTCTATTCATCTATTCAATTTTTAATTTCTGCAACAAGAGAAACATTACTTTGCCTAGGAATTTACGCCTAAACGCTTACCACTCTTGTGCTACACGAAATTAATCATTATTGTGGTATAATAACAATGTCAATCGTGATCTCCTTCGCATTCATGGGTAACTAAACTTCTCTGTTGGGGTTATGGAAGCCGAATGAGGTACTATCTATTACTATGAGCTTGTGAGTTCGTGACACGTATGCTGCTTATATCATTATTCTCTTTATCTTAATCTAAATTCTTTGTGGTTGCAAACAAAAGAATTCGCCAGTATAACATTTAACTTGTTCGAAAGAAAGGTTATTTGTCTGGAAAAGAGATAGTGTCAAGGTAGTAGGGTCCCATCCTAAATTCCCTATTAAATAGTTAGTGCCGTAATTGGATTAACCTCTTGGAGAATTCGTATCGTTAGACACGCTTTAAGATCGAAAGAGTTAAAGTGAAATAATCCTCAAATAGGTCAAAAGACGCCTGGATTTACCATCGAATACAATTCTCTATAAGCACATACATGTCTAAATTCTACACACTCATAGCCAATAGAGACGTATAACTCAGAAGGTGGACATAACCCCAACACTTCAATTCTCATTGTTTTACAACATACTAAACATTCTTTCTTTTTACCTTGCTATTTTCAGTTTTTACTTTAATATTTTGGTTACACATTATAATCCCCCCTTTTTACGAGACTTGCACTAAAAGTCTAGTAATCGTTGCTTATTTGTTGACCAAGCTATTCCCTGAGGGATCGATACCCAACCCAGTTGGGTTCTATATTTGCTAGCGACCGCTTTACACTCCCACGAGAGCTGTAGATTGAGCGTTATCAAAAATTGGCGCCGTTGCCGGGGAATACGAGTGTCAATTAAGTTTTTGATAATTACTAGACCCTTTGGTCAAAGATTCTCGTACTTTTACTTTTAGTTTTTGTTTTTGTTTACTGTAGGTTTTTATTTGGTGCATGCCCCATACTCGAAGTTCTGGTCAACCGTTATTACCTATCAATCCTGAACCACAACGAATTGGCAGAATGGAGGCACAAACAGAAATCGAAAGGATGACTGCTCAACAAGAACAGGCGAGACTAGCTGCTTTTGCCGCCGCCCAAGTACACCAACAAAACATTGATAACCCTGGGCGAGCAACACATCTTGACGATGAGGATTTAGGTGATGACGAGTTACTAAACCCAAGGCGTGATGCTGAAATCACAACACCTGCCAACCGAAGAGGTCGACAAGCTCGGTTTAGGTATGATCGCTAACCCATGCAACCAGCTTTCGACGATGATGATGATAATCTTGATGGTGCCGGAGCCACTGGAGCCATAATTCCTCCACCATTAGCGCCCGGAGCCAAGTTCAACATCACAAGCACCATGATTCAGTTATTGCAACTCAAGGGATTATTTGGTGGACTAGCAGGCGATGATCCGAATATGCATCTCATCAACTTTATTTCTACATGTAAGTCGTTTGACAATCCTGGTGTTGGTCAGAATGCAATTCGATTACGTCTATTCCCATTGTCTCTATCTGGGGAGGCAACTCTATGGTTGAATGGGATGACTCCTGATTCTATTACAAATTGGAGGCAATTGAGAGACGCTTTCCTAGAAAGATTCTTTCCGCCATCCAAAAGAGCACAATTGCGAGATGAAATCAAAAACTTTCGTCAGCTTCCCACTGAAGATCTTCATGAAACATGGGAGAGGTTCAAGACAAAGCTAGCGAGATGCCCAAACCATCATATGACTAATGTTCACCTAATGGAGATATTATATAGAGCCTTGAATTCAATAACTAAACCAGTGGTGGATAATGCAGCTGGAGGATCTTTTATGGACCTCACCTTTGGTCAAGCAAGCAATATGCTAGATCGTATGAAGAAGCAAAGTAGAGCTTGGCATACCAGGGATTCTGAGGTAGCAAGCCCCACTTTATCTATTGGCATGACCGCAGACCAAAGAAGAAGAGAAGAAAAACGTGATCAAGATATGGCGCATATGAAAACACAAATGGATCTTCTTACAAAGCATTTACTATCAGGGAAGACCAAAAAAGTGAAAGCTATTGCGTCAAAAGGAAGAGACGAATCTGATTCGGAAGAAGAGGCCAACTACTTGAACAATTAGGGGGGTTTCCGTGGGAATACCCAAGGAAACCAAGGTTGGAACTATTATGATAAATCTGGAAACAAGGACCAAGGTAGTTGGAAGAACAAGAATGAAAAGAGTGGTTTGTACGTTCCCCCTGGTAGACGTGACACCACCACATCTAATTCTGGAAGTATGGAAGACATGATGGCTAAATTATTGAAAGGAGTGGAAGTAACGAGCGCGGGAGTAACGGAGGTAATTAATGATTTGTCCTCCATGAAACAATTAGTTGATTCACATTCCACTTCAATCAAGCAAATAGAGCAGCAATTGAGCCAACTTTCAGCAACACTCAATCAAAGAAAGGCCAGCACTTTACCTAGCGATACGGTGCAAAACCCAAGGAATGATGGGTCATGCATGTCCATCACTACCAGAAGTGGTAAGGTGCTGAAAACTTCAGCAAAAGGCAAGCAAGTGGTTGACGAAGCTGCGGACTTGGATGACAATACAATAGTAGAGGAGTCCGCGAAAGACGTCAAGGATGTCACACCTAGCGACGTGCAGCCTGAAAAAATAGAAAAACGGAAGCAAGAGGAGAAGAAAGCCGTGGAGAGAACAATTCCATACCCACCACCACCTTTTCCCCAAAGATTAAAGAAAGTGGCGGATGACACGAAGTTCAGCAAATTTATGACTATGTTAAAGCAGCTGACCATTAATGTTCCATTGGTGGAGGCACTTGAACAAATGCCTGGGTATGAGAAATTTATGAAGGATCTTTTGACAAAGAAGCGGGCAGCAAGTTATGAGTTGAAAGAAGATGTTCATCATTGCAGCGCAATCGCTACCCGATCGATAGTTCAGAAGAAGGCTGACCCCGGAGCTTTCACTATTCCTTGCACCGTTGGATCTTTGAATTTTGCCAAAGCATTATGTGACTTAGGAGCCAGCATCAATTTGATGCCATTATCAATCTACAAGAAGTTGGGGTTGGGTGATCCTACTACAACCAACATGAGGCTTGTCATGGCGGATAGGTCGGTAAAACGACCTGTTGGTATCCTATGTGATGTATTGGTAAAGGTTTCTTCATTCATCTTTCCGGCGGACTTTGTTATTTTGGATTGTGAGGCAGACTCAGAAGTTCCCATAATCTTGGGACGCCCTTTCCTTGCTACAGAAAGTGTGCTCATTGATTTGAGAGCTAATGAGCTTTCATTCTGAATAAATGACGAGGTAGTTCGCTTTGATGTTTGCAAATCAATGAAGAAACCCAAAGATCTGAGTGTATTTTCGGTGGCTGATGTTTTCTTTGATGATGACAAAGAATTACTTGAGGAAGAGCAAATTATTGATGACCCTTTGGCGGTTGTGCTCATAAATGGAGAGATAGAGGATGCTGAAAATTGTGAAGAAGCTATTTGTGCTCTATCGGGATTAGGGACATATCACTATGCTCCCAAGAAGCTGGACCTTGATCTCAAGAATCGACCCACACCACCAGCTAAGCCATCTATTGAAGAGCCACCCACGTTAGAATTAAAGGAGCTGCCAAGGCATTTAAAGTACGCATTCTTAGGAAGCGGAAACACACCTCCAGTCATTGTGGCAGCCGATTTGGGTGAGCAACAAGTTTCAGCTCTTATTACTATTCTACGGAAGTATATTAGAGCCATTGGATGAACCATTGCGGATATTATTGGTATTACACCTGGGATTTGTACACATAAAATTCAGCTTGAAGAAAATTGCACACCCACCATTGAGCATCAAAGACGTCTAAACCCACCTATGCAAGAAGTGGTGAAGAAAGAAATTATCAAGTGGTTAGACGCAGGAGTTGTGTATCCAATCTCTGATAGTACATGGGTAAGCCCGGTACAATGTGTTCCCAAGAAAGGAGGTATGACGGTGGTCACAAATGCAAAGAATGAGCTTATTCCACTCAGACCCGTCACTGGATGGAGAGTATGCATGGACTGCCGAAAGCTGAATTCTTGGACACTCAAAGATCACTTCCCAATGCCATTCATGGACCAAATTCTAGATCGATTAGCGAGGAAAGGATGGTTTTGTTTCTTGGACGGTTATTCAGGCTACAATCAGATTTGTATTGCACCCGAAGACCAAGAGAAGACAACGTTTACATGCCCATATGGTACGTTTGCCTTCAAATGTATGCCATTTGGGTTATGTAACGCACCAGCCACCTTTCAACGCTGTATGATGTCTATTTTTTCTGATATGGTTGAAGACACTCTGGAGGTATTCATGGATGATTTCTCAGTTGTTGGTGAGTCTTTTGAAGCGTGCTTGGCAAACCTAATCATGGCATTGAAAAGATATGTAGAATTCAACCTAGTGCTGAATTGGGAGAAGTGACACTTCATGGTAAAAGAAGGTATCGTTCTTGGGCACAAGATCTTCGAAAGAGGGATTGAGGTTGATCGAGCAAAAATAGAGGTTATTGAGAAGCTACCGCCTCTAATTTTGGTGAAGGGAGTTCGTAGTTTTCTCGGCCATGCAGGTTTCTATCGTCGGTTCATCAAAAGACTTCTCCAAAATTGCTAGCCCATTGTGCAAACTTTTGGAGAAAGATGTGAAGTTTGACTTTAATGAAGATTGCTTAAAGTCATTCGAATGCCTCAAAGGAAAACTCATTGAAGCCCCTATCATGGTAGCACCAGATTGGTCTCTCCCGTTTGAAGTCATGTGTGATGCTAGTGGTGTAGCCGTTGGAGCTGTGCTTGGTCAGAGAAAGGAGAAGCTATTTCATCCTATCTACTATGCAAGTAAGGTCCTGAATGAAGCCCAAAGGAACTACACTGTGACAGAACAAGAGCTCCTAGCAGTTGTGTATGCGTTTGAGAAGTTTCGTGCCTATCTATTGGGTACTAAGGTGATCGTTCATACAGACCATGCAGCTCTTAGGTATCTAATGACAAAGAAGGATGCAAAAACAAGATTAATTCGATGGGTATTTCTGCTGCAAGAGTTCAATTTTGAGGTCAAATATAGAAGAGGTTGCGAGAACCAAGTGGCCGACCATCTATCTAGACTCAAGAATGAGCATGTGGCGCAACCTGAAATTCAGATTGATGATGCATTCCCTGACGAAGAGATATTAGCGACAACAATGGAAAAATTACCATGGTATGCCGACTTTGCAAATTTCGTGGTGAGTAATGTGATACCTGCCAATTTATCTTACCACCAAAGGAGGAAGTTTATGACGTACAACACTACTATTGGGATGAGCCATATTTGTTTTGACAATGTGCGGATGGTATTATTCGACGATGTATATCCCATGTAGAGGTGCCTAATATTTTGGAAGCATGCCACATTCCCAAGTTGGAGGACATCATGCAGGCAATCGGACGGCAAGGAAAGTATTGCAAAGTGGTTACTATTGGCCTTCGATATTTAGAGATGCCTATGACTATGTTAGAAGGTGCGACCAATGCCAGCGTCAAGGTGCTATTTCGAAACACCATGAGATGCCCATGTCAAAAATTCTTGAGGTAGAAATCTTTGATGTGTGGGGCATTGATTTCATGGGTCCATTCGTGAATTCGTTTGGAATGAAGTACATCTTAGTTGCTGTAGATTATGTCTCAAAATGGGTTGAAGCTGTAACGTTGGCCGACAATGAGGGAAAGCGTGTTGTAGCATTTTTGAAGAGGAATATCTTCTCTCACTTTGGAGTACCACGTACTATCATAAGTGATGGAGGATCTCACTTTTGCAACAAGCTATTTAAATCCGTGTTGGCCAAGTATGGTGTCAAGCAACATAAGGTATCCATGCCTTATCACCCACAAACTAGTGGACAAGTAGAGGTTTCCAATCGGGAGATCAAGCAAATCCTTGCGAAGACGGTCAATGCTAATAGGAAGGATTGGTCTCGGAATCTAGATGATGCACTATGGGCGTATAGGACTGCATTCAAAACACCCATTGGCATGTCCCCTTATCAACTAGTTTATGGGAAGGCTTGTCATTTACCCATTGAGCTCGAACATAAGGCATTGTGGGTATTGAAGCAATTGAATTTGAATTTGGATGATGCGATGAATCTGAGGTTGGAGCAGCTGAACGAATTAGATGAGTTCCGTTTCCATGCTTATGAAAGGTCAGATCTATACAAGGAGCGGATGAAAAAGTATCATGATCAGCGGATTGTTCGACGAAACTTCCAAAGGGATGATATGGTACTTCTTTTCAACTCTAGATTGAAGCTGTTCCCAGGTAAGTTAAAGTCTAAGTGGTCTGGTCCATACAAAGTTATCTAAGTCTACTCGTCTGGAGTAGTTGAATTGAAAGACAATAATGGTGTTGTCTTCAAGGTGAATGGTCAACGTGTTAAACCTTATATCGGTCCTCTTGACTCGATGAATTATCTGGCCATCACTTATCTCAACGAAGTCTAAGTACTCGAGGTAACTATGTCGAGCCACGACAATAAATAAGGCGCTAGATGGGAGGCAACCCATAGTTTATCATTTTTTGTTTTGTTTTAGTATGTGTTTTTCTTTTGGTAAATGAAAATCCAAAAATAAGAGTCGTGCCACGACCAAAACTAAGGCGCTAGATGGGAGGCAACCCATCGTGCTAATCATTTTCATTGGTTTTGAGCAAATATAGGTGCAATAGGTATTCAACGAGGAGATTGGTTTCCAATGACGATTTGGACGTAGTGTATGGTAAAGGTGGTAAGTTAGGCATAAAGATACATAAGGCTATGGATTGAGCATTGCTCATGATAAAATAGGCATCGAGCAAGGCTAGGCCTAGGTAAAACTAGGCCACAAACAAGGCAACGCCTATACTATAGCCTAAGGTCTCGGATTCTAGTGTGCAAAGGCTTAGGCGCCGCCCATGCTCAAGTATGCTATAGCATAGGCGCCGCCTATGCAAAAGCATTTGGTCTCGGAATCTCATATGCCATGCACTAGGCGCCGCCTATGGTCCCTTTATGCATTACACTAGGCGCCGCCTATGCTAGCTTATGCTTTGCATTAGGCGCTGCCTATACCATGCCTAGGCAAAGCTAAAGACGCCGCCTATGGTCCCTTTTTGTCTCCAAAACCGATTTTAAATGGGTCAAAACCCGACCCATTCTTTTCCTATATAAAGGGGACTTAGTCTTGAAACATAAACACATTGAAACTTGACCTAAAGGCGCCACACTTCCACTCCAAATCATCTCAAAATTTTTCTTTTTGCTCTTTCAATTCACAAGAACATCTCCAAAGGCTTCAATCACGTAAGTACTCTTTTATTCTTCATCTAATTCTCGTAAGTACGACGTTGCTATGTCTATCATGAATTGCTACATCTTGAAGAAATATTGGTGATGTTAAAGTGTTTGAATTGATGATGCACAATCATGTGAGTGAACATGTACGTTAGGATAATCTTAACTTGTTTCCGACTTGAATTTGGTTTTAATTGCATTGTCATACTCTTTGCGGAATTGCTATAGTTATGAACATTGCTTAGTCTTGTCACTTGTATACCTACATGTTAGGCTATCCCGTCCATCGGGATAAGACTTATAGTTGCCTACCGACATAGGAGGTTGTGATTGTTGATAGAAACTATACCATGATGAAACCCCTATGTAGTAGTCTTGTTTTCCCTAACATGAACGTATTGCAAAGGTTCCAAGAAGTGATACATCACTGATTTTCTTGTCGGAATATAACTCCTTAAATGTATGTCGACGAAGTCTGAGTAATCAATAACTTTCACTTCACTGATTTGTATCAACGAACCTAAGTGTGGGGTGGTACCCCGATGGCTTGTTTATAGATTGTTTCCATTGAGTTGATGCTAACATGAAATATCGTTTAAATCTCAGGAACAATGGAACCTAAAGCGAGACAAGATAAGGCTACAACATCCCAAAAGGGCACGAAGAGAGGTCGCAAGGACCAAGGAGAATCATCCTCAATGCAATTACCCCGCCGCAGTTTGGAAAAAATAGGTTCTTGAGGAGGAAGCCAAAGAATGGTATAGGAATAATAAGGAAAGCAAATATGTTCATGTCGACTTGATCAACAAGGACAGCCTAGCGAAGAAGAAACCACGTATGTTGGCAAAAATCATGGCATTGAATCTGGATTTCATCTTCCGCGACATGGGAGAATGTAATATTTATTTGACAAGAGAATTTTACGCCAAATGGTCGTCGAAAACCACAGGCAGCGAAGTCAAGATTTGGGGCCAAGTTTTACAGCTCAACGCGGATTTGATCAACTCCTTTCTTGGCTTACCTTCGGTCGATCCAGCACCATTCAGAGAGCTGTACAGCAGACCTCCTAATAGAGCAATTCGACACACACTTTGTGGAATTAGATCCATGGCAAGGTGGAGCAGACACCAAGACACCGGACGACACAACACCTTCCCCTATGCTCCTTTGAATAGGGAAGCAAGAATCTGGTTGCGCATCGTCAACTCATGCCTTATTCCTGGGACTCAATACACCAAAATAACAAGATATAGAGTGTGTTTGGTCTATGCATTGATGACGAATGTCCCTATCAACATTGGGGCAATCATTCGCTCTACAATGCGGAAGGCCAGACTACACAAGAGGTCCCACTTCACTTTTGGTAATCTTTTGACAGCAATCTTGTGGAAGGAGGATATCGAAGAGGAACCAGCTGATCACAAACTCCCACATAACCCGAAGAAGGTTGACCTCACAAAGGTCAAAGATGCTGAAATAACACATGGCGTCAACCTTACTACTGCGGAGAGACATGCTCGAGATGAGAGTTTCTTCCGCCATCTTTATGGCATGACACGGTTCACAATGATGAGTGGAGGTCGTGTTCCAATTACTGCAGAGCTCCAACAGCTGGACCATGACTATCCAATGAATATGCATGCACGGGAGATGTGTGGAGTAGGCACATACTTTGAGGAACCTCTAGACGATGATGTCCCGACCGATGATGATCGATGCTTGCCATATTCCGACGTAGAGGAGAACTCTGACGACGACTCTTTTGATGATTCCGATGAAGGGGGTATGACCCCCGACATTGAGGAAGAGTCCGACTGACCAGATTCTTCGTATTTACTTTCCACTGAGGGCAGTATCCCGTTTAAGTGTGGGGTGGCGGTATTGCATGCTATACTTCTCTACCGCATCTATGTTTG
Organism: Capsicum baccatum var. pendulum; assembly: GCA_030864225.1. Classification (NCBI taxonomy): domain Eukaryota; kingdom Viridiplantae; phylum Streptophyta; class Magnoliopsida; order Solanales; family Solanaceae; genus Capsicum; species Capsicum baccatum. Next base: position 106,598,280 of record CM061551.1, read on the forward strand.
TTCAGTTTGTTTACTTTGTTTTATTTGTTTCATTTTTTTTGTGTGTTTCGTTTTTTAGTTTAAGTTAAGTTCTTTTAGAAGTAATTTTTTTTTACTTAAGCTTTACATAAAATCATTCTAATAGGCAGCATGAGATTATAACAAGAGTTTGTGCTAAAATTATGACTATTGAGACGTTTAGGCTCTAATTGTGACTCATTATGTGATATTGTGTGGTTCAATTCCTTCACTTGTTGGGTCGAGAGTCTATACTACTTCCAATAAAGTCGACCATGTGCCTTGTGTGTGTGAGATTAATAGTATATTCTATGTTTGTAGCTGATGCTAGAACTTGCCTGGTATGTATGCAAAGAGAAAATAAGGAGTGTAAGTTTAGGAGATGATTTAGGCATTTCTTTGACAACCTATACATGTTTACCTTCATTTTACCTACCCATGGACATTATCCTAGTTAAACCCTTTTAAGCCTTTAGCCTACTTCTTTGACAAACCTCATATGTAAGCCCAATCCATTTTTTTCAAGACCGTAATTTGATCCAAATTCCTAAGTGCTTTAACGTATAAAGTCATGTGACGAAATAAGAGGAAATTGGGTGAGTATGATGCTTTAGAAGGTATTGGTGCTTGAATGCGTTATGAAAAATAAAGTGCTATCATAAGAGGTATGTTATGAAAAGAAAAAAGGAAAAGAAAGCTGAAAAGTGAGTTATGCTTAAAATTGAAAAACAAAAGAGGAGAAAAAGGGTGGTAGAATAAAAGAACATAGAAAGGTTGTTTGAAAGAAAAATGTTAATGATATAATGTGATGTATTAAAGCGCTTAGGAACATAGTCACTATTTCTGGCCAAAATAGTCCTACCCGTCCCTTAGCCTACATTACAACCATCAAAAGACCTACTTGATCCTAAGCTTAGCATTCTGACATTTAGTGGCGTATTACACTAAGGGCAAGCCTATGGTCATCAGTTGCTGCATATGAATTCTTTGTGAGAGCGAGAGCAAGGATATGTTGATACCTATGTTTGAAAAAATATGCTATACTTATGAGAGATTATGGGTAATATATTGTGAGACACACATGGTTGATGAGTTTTGGGTAGTTGTATATGATTCCTTGTGCCTTAACTTTTGAATATGAGTTGACCACCATCACGAGTCTATGTTGGAGGATAAATCGTTTCTATTAATAATCGGAAAACTACTCTTTGTTGATAATTGTTGTGCTTGTCTTGACGAATATTTTGTGTTGATACTGTGAAACCCTAAGTTGATATTTAGACGAACATGATATTTTTTTTGAGGACAAACAAAGCTTTAAGTGTGGGGTGTTGATGATAGGCGATATTACGCGCCTATATCAACATATTTTGCCCATATTTTAGCCTAGTTTTGAGAACAAATTATATATTTCATGCACTTTTAGTCCTTTTTCCTGTAAGTGAGCTAACAGACATGATTAGCAAGTTTTCAGGTATAAATGATCCAAAATTCAGCATTTCATGGATAACTTGACGCCAAAGAAAGCTTCACGAAAGGAAAAAAGCCAAGCTTGGACGCCTAAGGACCAAAAGTGATGCATGGAAAATCTGTCCCGGGCTAAAACAACATTTTTGAAGACTTTGGGGACTTGCAGTAAATTATTTGGATTAGGATAATAATACATTAACCTAGTACAATTGGGTTAAGTATTTCATTAGTTTAGTAGGATTCGGTTAAGTATTTCATTAGCTTAGTAGGAATAGGATATGGGTATTATAAATACCCTATCTTGCTAGAGATTTTTATTCATTCCTCCCTGAGTGGAGAGATACATTCTACTTCTCAATTCCGAATTCTTCCTTTAAATTCTATTTTCTTCTTCTATTCATCTATTCAATTCTTAATTTCCGCAATAAGAGAAACGTTACTTTGCATAGGAATTCACGCCTAAACGCCTACCACTCTTGTGCTACACGAAATTAATCATTATTGTGGTATAATAACAATGTCAATCGTGATCTCCTTCGCATTCATGGGTAACTAAACTTCTCTGTTGGGGTTATGGAAGCCGAATGAGGTACTATCTATTACTATGAGCTTGTGAGTTCGTGACACGTATGCTGCTTATATCATTATTCTCTTCATCTTAATCTAAATTCTTTGTGGTTGCAAACACAAGAATACGCCAGTATAACATTTAACTTGTTCGAAAGAAAGGTTATTTGTCTGGAAAAGAGATAGTGTCAAGGTAGTAGGGTCCCATCCTAAATTCCCTATTAAACAGTTAGTGCCGTAACTGGATTAAACTCTTGGAGAATTCGTACCGTTAGACATGCTTTAAGCTCGCCTCGAATAGGTCGAAAGACGCCTAGATTTACCATCGAATACAATTTTCTATAAGCACATACATGTCTGAATTCTACACACTCATAGACAATAGAGACGTATAACTCAGAAGGTGGACATAACCCCAACACTTCAATTCTCATTGTTTTACAACATACTAAACATTCTTTCTTTTTACCTTGCTATTTTCAGTTTTTACTTTAATATTTTGGTTGCACATTTTACAATCCCCCCTTTGTTGACCAAGCTATTCCCTGAGGGATTGATACCCAACCCAGTTGGGTTCTATATTTGCTAGCGACCGCTTTACACTCCCACGAGAGCTGTAGATTAAGCGTTATCATCTACTCGGAAGGAAGGAAGTCTATCACGAAATTTTAGGACCTTTTACAAGCCCTTCACCTCCTTCTATATCTTGCTAAAAAATTTATCTTTCTTCTTCTCCCTTTTTACCATCTTCTTATATAAAATCCAGAACTTTCGGTGCGACTCTGCAAAGGATGAATAGGAATTTTCAAGACTAGCAGTGGTAGCTCCCTACTTCTCCTGGTCCTACCAATCTTATCATAGTCAGAGAAAGACACATATGAGTGGCAGGTGGTAGAGGGCTCTCCCGGACCATAGGGAAATACCGACATAAGCTCCTTAATTGAAACACCCCGAATCTGGTACCTAGAATGCCACACGGTGCTCATGACCCCAAAGAATCATAAGCTAACCCATGACTAATATCTGTAACTGAGCACTGTATAACATACTGTATAAATGTAGAATAAAAGGATAAAAGGCCCTATGGTTCAAAAATCTGATAAAATATAACATCTGAATAATACGATATCATAATACCAAAATTGAAATAATTATCTGAATATGCTAGTTTGAAAGCCTCTAAACTGTCTAAAAACTATGGAGTTGATGGGATAAGGCCCCAACTAACTCCGAACTACTAATAATCATGCTATCTTTGAATGATGAGGACTCACTGCTAGTTTGGCTGCTGAACGTCTGATTTACTAAGGATGCTCTGGAACTCGTACTTCTGAACCTATGGTATAAAACACCATAGAGCAAATGCATCAGTACGTTTGAATATACTGGTATGCAAGTGAGGTAGGCTAAATGCAAGGGGTTTATATGCATGAACAATACTAACTGACTGAATAACATGAACATGAGAATACATACATGAATACGTGAACTGTAACTGAGATCATGACATCACTAAATCGGAATACTGATAACATAAGTTTTGTATAACTGATATACTATTATCTGAATGACTGTTCTTAACAGTTCTATTTCTGATGGAGCTAGCTAAGTTTCGTACTGAGCTGGCTGACTGTATCTGATAGTCCTGAATTCTATAGAACTATCTGAGTTCTATATCTGAGACTGAGACTGTAACTGTGGGAAGTAGTCATCTAATTGATATGCCCTAAATGAGATAGTATAATTGAGTTGGGGTCCAATCTGTAACCCCAATTGAAAGGGTGTCAATACTGCACTATTAGTAAGGACAAGCTATGAGTAATCCCTCATCTAACAGGTACTCTAAGGAGAACAGTGGGACCCTCATATAACAGGTTAACAAATCATATCTACCCTTATCTAGCAGGTTTAATGTCTCAATCTATGCTGGCTACGTTGTTCTGGAGTGCAAGGATTGCTTCTAAGAATCACACTTTCTACTCGTAGGTAAGTTCCCATCCTTAGGCTCACTCGGTTCTTAATCCTACTCCTATCTGATTAGAGACTGACTTAATTATGCTGAACTGTCTGGACTGAGTTCACTGAGTTCCGTTGACTGATGGAATATTACTGTGATTTAATAACTGACTAAGGTTACTGAGATTACTGAGTTTTTCTAAGTCATGAGGCTGACTGAATTCTACTTAATATGGCTTGACTGAGAGTATCTTGAAAACTGACACTGACTCTAGGCACACAACTAAATTGTCGAGTACAAGTACCCCCAGGACTCGATAGTATGAAACTGATAAGACATGACACTTCTTGATACATGACCATAGTCAACAATTCATAGTACAATAATTGGTGATTTTCATGAAGTATTCACATGCTATAAGCTTAAACATGAATAGGAATGCATGTAAGAATATCATAATTTCATAAGCCTAATCTCATGAGCATTACGTCAATCCATTACAAAGCATAACAATAACGTGAAAGTCATATCAAACATAAGGGAGAAACATGGATTCATCAATTTTGGTCAAAAATGAGTCATAAGGCATAATTTCTATTCTCTTAGGCATTTTATCAAACACCTTGCATGCATAACTATAAGCTTAGGCATGGACATTAAATTAATTCATCATGGTTGCATAAATCAACATAATTTGTTAGATTTCAATCCACATGCTAGCATAAAATCATGCAAATACATTAAAGATTCCAACTTAGGAATCGTACACAACACCAACATGATCATAATCAATCCACCACATAAACCTCACAATTTATAATTTAAAATTGGATTCTTGGGCTTCATGGACGAAAGGAATCCATGAATGAACACTTGACATACCTGGGTGGATGTTTTCTTAAATATTGGTGGAGAAAAGCTTGAATTCTTACCTTATGATTATACACCTATGGTTTCTTGTTCTTGGGGATTGATCTTTGAGAGAAACCCTAATTTGGTTTTGTAGATGAATAATGAAGTTATGAGCTCTGGTTTGGTATAATTAGGGGTTAAAACAGGTGGAAAAAGACCCAAATAACCTCTTAAAAATTGCTATAAATCGCTGATCGGAAGTGGCAATGGTTTGGTTGATGGTCCATTGTTGGCTCGACGGTCCATCGGTCCTAACTGTCGCACTTGGCTAGAATCTGAACTTTCTGCCTCGTCTGTGATGATTTGGGTGACGATCCATTGCTATCTCGATGGTCCATCGGTCCTGACCGTCGCACTAGGCCAGAAGATGGGTTCACTGCCTTAGTTGTGACAGCTTGGGCGACGGTTCGTCACTAGCTCGATAGTCCGTCGGTCTGACTGTCGCTTCTGGGCAGTTCTGACAGTTCTCTATAAAACGTCCATAACTTTTTACTCCGATACCGGATTTGGACGAAATTGGTATCATTGGGAAGCTAATTCAATTTCCCACATAATAAAAAGTCAAAATTGGGGAAATTATATCCAATTTAAATATTAATAATTTAGGAAGTCATCACTAACTCTTTTGGAGAATAGATTTGACTTAAAGAAAGTTTGGGGTATTGCACTAATGGCCCTCATCTCATCAGAAATATCATCAAAGGGGTTAGCGGTGGATAGCCTGTAAGACTTTGACTCCGAAAATGTAGACTTTCCTAAGTTGATCTTTCTTTTCTTACTTGTCACGATCCAAACCTGGGCCTGACTATGACGGGTATCTTAAGTCCAACAAGGATTGAAGACTAGCCCCTTAACTTTCCAATACCACCAAGAACACCTAACAACGGATGACTATCAATATAAAATAAATATGAAAGATGGACTCAAAAGTCTATTAAATATTAATAACCAAAACTATGCACAACACCCATGTCTGCAATATGCACAATCCTCCAACATAAAATCGAGTACCAATAAAGTGTCGGGTCATGCCCCCAACTATAGCCAAAATAAATTTGAGACAAAGTCTAAGACATAATAACCAAAACATGAAATGTAGACTTTTAAAGTACGGAAGCTCACAACTTTAATGTCACCTCACGAAATGATCTCGAATCCTAGTCACTGAGCAGGAGGAGTGGAAGTATGGCTAAATCTTGCATTGCATGGGGATACAGTGCCCAAAGATAGTTAGCGGTTGGAGCACTAGCATGTAACTCAAAGGATAGAGGAACAAATAATTCCATTGATAATATTCATGACTAGTGAAAATCGAATGCACATAGCGATATGTAAATACATATATGGATATACTATGCTAGGATAGGGAACAAGGCTTAGCATGAACTTTTAAAATATTAACCTAGACTCACACCTTCACGGCTAGATATCACAACCCCCATTATTGCCCAATTAAAATCTTTAACACATAACTAAATCATCAATTTCAGTAGTCAATTATTAAGACATTATTAAGGGGTATCGCCATACCGACTATAGCTTTCAAGCAATGACATTAGCTAACATCTTTGGGAATTCTCTTGTACCTCATAGACTTTATATTTAGGGATTCCCTTGTACCCCACACACTTCATTATTAAAATCACTTGGGGTTCTCGTGTACCTCACAAGGTTTTCCATTCGATAAAATAAGATTTGGGAAAGAGTAACATGCCTGATATATTAAGAATTACGGAGAGAGATTAACCCTTGAAGATTTAGATGACCAACCTTGAGAAAACCCCAGAGTTCTTGACTTAGGTATTTAAGAAGGAGAGAGCGACGTTTTGATTTCTATACCTAAAGATAATAGGGCATATTAGTGTTTTTAAAATGTGGGGGAGGAGTTTTGGTTGAGGAAAATACCAAAATACCCATAAAGAAACCAACAAAAATGAAGGAATTTCCTCCGTTGACGACTAGGTTGATGAGTCATAAACTTGGTGACGTCCCATCACCCTAGTCATCAATTATAGATGGATTTTGCTCTTTTCTGGTTAAGAGTGACAACTAGGGTTGATGGATTTTCATCTACTTGATGGATTTTCACCTAGTTGACAGCTCGTCAACTTAGTCATTACCTAGTTGATAACTCATCAACTTTGTTATCACCTTTGACAGTCAGACACTCTGAAGTAAAATAAGAATAACTTTCTACTCTGATATCAGATTAAGGAGAAACTAGATTAATTGGAAGGAAGACTCAAACATCTTTTATTTGGTATATATTAGCCCACATAACTCATTATATACTAGGAGTAATGGTCGTTAGAATTTGACCCAAGTTAAAACATTTACCAAAACATAATCTATAGAAACGTTCTCAACTCATCTTTGAGTTAGGAGATTTTTGTGGACTCAATTCATATTCAAAGGTATTTCTACACTATCTTATTGATCATCACACAAATACTAACATGAAATCATTGGGTTCAGATATATATATATAGGAACGACGATTTGAATTCTAGTCCGAGAATGCTGGGTGTTATATTATCCCTCCTTTGGAATCATTTGTCCTCAAATGGTGGGTCAAAATTTGTTGAAGTTCTAGAAGTATGGAATAAAGGACGTAATCTCATATTAGAAATCCTTTCTTCAAATGTAACACCCCACATTTTGGACTAGAATGAAAATCCATTATTCATATGCGTAGATGTTCCAAAAGCCTTAAATCCTATATAAATTTAGTGTGTGAATAAATTATATAGTGTGGGAATCTATTTGAGGATGAATTAAGATCATAGAGTTCCACTAACGCAAGAACAAGTTGAAAGCTTTCCTATCGTTTAAGTTTTAGTAAGCATAAACTTAGGTCAACTTCAATAGACCATATATCCTTGTATATATCTAATTATAGGACCTATTATATGTAAAATGAAATCTCTTTGAATTATATTTCCAATGATACTAATTTCACCAAAATCCGATATCGGAGCAAAAATTTATGTCCATTTTACTCCAGCATGTTAGCTTGGAAAACTGAGTGACGACATTTTGTGATAACTTATCACAAGTCTGACGGGTTATCACGAATGTCTTCAGCCTTAGGCAGAAATCCATCAATTCCAGTCCCCCAGTGATGACATTTGTGATGAATTATCACAAGTCTGACGGCCTATCACAAATATCGTCAGGCTTAGATTTTCAGCAACTGGGAAGTGGTTTAGTAAGGGTATTTTGGTCTTTTTACTTCACCTCCCATGACTTAAAACCCTCAAGGGACGTAAATTTCTCCTATTTTTCTTTAGTTAAACATCTCAAAAACCCTCTCTTACACTTTTAACCACAAGATTAGGTTTTTTATTAAAATCATCTCCCAAAAGCAAGATTCAAGCCCTTTTTCCAAGATAATCAAGAATTAAGTTTCCCAATCCAAGAACTCTCCAGTAACTCATCAAAGTTACCTTTCTAAGGTATGCGTAGTGTTCATCCATGGATCCCTTTAATCCATGGAGCTCAAGAATCATGTTTTAAATTATAAATTATGTTTTCCTTGTTGTGTTATGACTATATTCGTGTTGATGATTGTTGTTTGAATTCAAGGTTGTATATTGATGTGTTTTTCGTGAAGCATATGAGTAGGTTAGTTGAAACCCATGAATTTTGGATGGATTAAGATTTTCAAATTGATAAGTACACCTATGCCCAAATTTGTGCATGTAAGGTGTTTGATAAAATGCCAAGAATGATGGAATCCATGTTTTTATAACTTAATAGTGCTTAAATGACAAGTCCATGTTCTATTCCTTATGTTTCCATATAAATTTCATGTTATTGATATCTGTTGTTGTTATGAGTTGTTGTTATGATATGGAATGTCCATTATATTGAGGTATGCAAGTATACCCATGTTATATGTATTCCCTTTCATGTATAAGGTGTTGAGAACCATGTGTAGTATGAAATCCCCTACTTTTGATATTATGAGTTGTGGATGTTATTCCTATGATCAAGAAGTATCATGTGTGTTAGTTTCCTTCCATTGAGTCCTGGGGGTACTTGTACCTGAAAAATATAACTGTGTGCCTAGAGCCGAGTCAGTCTCAAGATAATCTCAGCCGTTCTATGATCAGTAGAACTCAGTGAGTTACAGAATTCAGAACTCTCAGGCAGTTATAGAACTTAAGAAATCTCAGTAATCTAAGTATCATTATTATTCCAGCTTCAGTTCAGTACTCAGCTCAGATCTCAGTAGCATTCAAGAAATCAATTCAGAACTTAGTATCATTCAGTCAGATAATAGATTCAGTAGTATTCCATCAAATAACAGAACCAAGTGAACTCAGTCAGCTCAGTTAAGTATGAAACTCAGTAACAACTTCAGTTTAAATCAAGTAAAAGTTCTAAGAATCAGTTCAGAGTCTTTCAGTTGGGAGTAGGAGCTCGAACCGAGTGAGTGCAGGGATGTTGGCTCCCTGTCAGAGAGGCAGAGTTATTAGGATCAATCCCTGAACTCCAGAACTGCATAGCCAGCGCAGGATGTAGGAGTCACCCATCAGAAAAAGGCTTGTCACCCGTCATAGAGTTTTGACTATTATATTGCCTTAGGCTTGACTCCCTATGAGGGTCACCCGTTAGATAGGCTTGACCAGAGAGGTATTTACCTGTGGCACGGTATTTTCACCCTTCCAACTGGGGTTACAGTTTGGACCCCACTAGTTCAGATTCAGGGCATGTTGCTTAAGTAAGCACTCCCATAGTTACAATTTCAGTATCAGTCTTCAGAGTAGAACTCAGAAATCATGAATGTCAGATACAGTCATCAATCTCAGTAAGAAACTCAAATAGTTCCACAGATTCATAGACCACCCGCTAGATAGGCCTGGTCTAACATAAAGTTATTCAGTGTCAGTACTTACAGAGGTCACCCATCATATAGGCTTGATCTCAGTCTCAGATTCAGTTGAGTATTCTTAATATCAGTTCCAGAGATCACCCATTAGTTAGGCCTGATCTCAAGCTTAGTCACTCTTAATCATTATTAGAAGATTTATACTATCAGATACAGTCGCTCAGTTTCAGTTACTTACGCATGTATGTATTCTCATATTTATATTAGTCTGCATAGTTCATGCATACAAACCCTTTTGCATTTAGCCTACCTCACTCGTATACTCAGTACATTCAGACGTACTGACACATTTACGTTACGGTGATTTCTCTTATGTTACACCATAGGTTCAGAGGAACTAGTTCCAGAGCAGCAGTAGCATTGCAGATTTCAGCAGTCAGAGTTAGCAGTGAGTCCTCATTCTTCGAGGACATGCTTACTACTTTATTACTTTAGTATTTCAGTTTGTCTTTCAATAGTCGGGAGTTAGTTGGAAACATATTCCTTCCACTCCCTTCTTCAGAAAGTTAGAGGCTTTCAGACTAAATTCAGACTTTAGTATTTTGGTTTTGTTTTGGTATTGTGATACCACTTTATTCAGACATTGTTATTATTTAGATTATGTGAAGTATTGAACCTTATGGCCTTTCATTTTATATTTCTGCATTTATATTCATATATTATGCAGTGTACAGGTACAGATATCAGTCATGGATTAGCTTGTGGTCCCTCGGGGTCATGATCACCGTGTAGTATTTTGGTTCAGAAAATCAAGACGTTACATCAACGAAACATATATAGGCATACAGGAAGAGCTTCATGGCATCACCAAGTAAATCGTGTAAGCACAATACATGTGATAACGAGGCTTGACGTAGACATGATCTTGGCATGTGAACTATGGCACATGATCATAAATTGAAAGAAATGAATTTTCCTAAGAATCCTTGGCCTGATTAAGATTGGTACAAAACATAAACTAAGATTCTCACTACACATAATAATAGAATAAAACATTCTCTACCTCAAATGTTACATTTAATAGCCTTTAATATTTTTTGCGATAGTTCTCGACTATGTCTTCAACTATGAATACCACATTTCAACTTCTCAATCTTACAACACCCCCAATAAAACCAGCAACTTCAATCACTCTCACAAAGATTTTTTTGTTACATATCCCCTTCCTAACTATTTCTCATAACAAAAGTTCATCTCCTTCTCCCCTATTCATCTATAACCTTAAGTCGAGTAGCCACACACAAAATTTTAACCTTAAAGATCCTCCCCTCCTACTTCTAAAACATTAATTCACTGCTATTATTACTATCATTCTAATATAAGGAAAATTATTAACGGCTAGAGTACAAGCATCAGGGATGGGAGTGAAATACGGTGAAATAAGCACAAAATACCCCATAAAAACCAACTAGATCATATGTAAAGGGTTGTTCAAGAATAAACATAATGTATCATGATTTCTCCATACTAGGCACAACGAGAGACATAAGTGCATAAATTATGAGTTGTATAACATATAAAGTCAAAATTCATATATTCAAGGGATAAGGCAAGGATTGCTTTCTCAAAACTATAGCTTTCCAATTTAACAGTTGAGAATGACCATAAATTTGATAAAATTAATATCTCTGGGCTAGATCCGACATAAAATGAATCGGTACATATAGAAAGCATAGTTTCTTAGAACTAAGAATGATATAAGACATGTATTTATAGATCACGAGCAATCATAATATGGAACTTGAATACTTGGGGAGCTTGGATTTCTGATAAACATTATTACTTCTAGTTCAGGGGTTTGAGCATAGACATAATTCGAATAGAGAACTCAAACATTAGGCATAGACACAATTTGAATACATAAGATATTGGTAGAATGTTCTCTTGATCCGAAGTAGGAGAATTTTACTAGAATAAAAATAGAATTATTATGGACCTTCCCTAAAACATACCACCATGAGAAAAATTTGAGGTTTACCATAGTTCATGATCCTCCCTTGGGCTCAAAGGTCATTACCCTAAATTGCAACCACATTCCCTCATTGAATCTATACACATAACATGGGAAAAGAGTTGTAACATACCAGTGATGATATATGGAGATGGCTCGGACCCCTGACATGTAGTGAGAGCATAGAAATAGTTCTGACTCATGTCAGACTAGATGGAGCACTCTTTTGTGAAAATGATGATAAAGTGGCCACGGGAACCTTATTTTCCCAAGAAATAACCTTACCCATGGGATAGTTTCTAAGCATATTCCTTAGCTAACCATGCCTGAAGTACTTGTCCCTCTCCTTATGAAAAAAACCATGATGCAATCGACCATAAAATCTACAGAGAGGATAGAATAGAGCTGATTGGGCCCTAATGGCTTAAGATTAGGCACCCTTAACTCTAGAAACATCGTCATTCTGAAAATATTGGTCACTAAATGGCTTTGGATAGGGAGCACTAGCTACTGAATAAGAGTTAGGACTCCCTCATCTCTCTTTTTCTTCTCATCTTCAACTTGTTGTATATGAACCACAAGATAAGAAATATCTATGTCCTTATTTAACAAGGCAAACTTACTTTCCAAGATCTGATCATGGGACAACCCAAAAGCAAACTTCCTCATCCTATCCCTCATATTAGTCACCAACTCAGGAGCATACCTAAATAACTGGTGAAATTTAAAGGCATACTCCTTGGCTGTCATCCTTCCTTGATTCAGACGGAAAAATTCTTCTGCCTTTGCCTCCTTCATCTCCTAAGGAAAGAAGTAGCCCAGAAAAGTACCAGTGAAATTATCCCATAAAGGAGCCTCAGCAGTATCACCCCTAAGTCACTCCAACTCTTTGTACCATTGGTATGCTACATCTTTCAATTGATAAGCAGTGAATTCCACCCTCTCTACTTCAGTAACCTACATAATATGGAAGATTTTCTCCATTACAACTATCAAAAACTAAGGATCCTTATCATCCATAGTACTATAGAAAGTTGGAGGGCTTAACCTCATGAACTATCCAACTCTAGTGACCTCAAAAGTACTCATAGCAATACCCGCAGAATCCATATGTTGTGACTAAGATGTCACTAATTGAGTCAACAGATAAATGGACTGGAGAAACTCAACATTAGTAATATCCCTCTGAGGTAGAGCCAACAACTGGAGAAGTATCAGTGGAAATAGATAGAACCCTATGAGAAAAGTCAGAAATGATGACCTTAGAATGGGTTTATACTCCAAGAGTTACACATACTTCATCCACATTATCCTCAGTCAGGACAGAGGAGGTTCCATAAATATTAGATCATCTAGGGGGCATGATCTAAAAGATGAACAAGTGGGAATTAGAGAGATCCAAGACCTTAGACATTATTGCTCAAAAGTAGACAATAAGAAAGGAAAACTTTCCTAAATGCCTCATAGTCTCTCCCTTATAAGTGTGGCATGATACACACCTATAAAAGAGAATCTACTTGACTTGTCTTGTGGACGCCATATGACATTGAAACCTAGGCTCTAATACTAAGCTTGCCAGGACCTGAACCTGGGCCTGGCCATAACGGGTATCTCAAGTCCAACAAAGACCAGAGACTACCACTTTAAATTATTGCAATACCACCAAGAACACCTAACAATGGATGGCTATAAATATAAAATAAGATATGAAATATGAACTCAAAAGTCTATGTAATATCAATAAGCAAAACTATCCATAACACCCATGTCCATAGTATTTACAAGACTCTAACATAAAACCAATTGCCAATAAATTATCGGGACATGCCCCTAACTATTACCAAAACAAATCTGAGACAAAGTCCAATACATAAGAACCAAAACATGAAATGTAGACTTCTGGTGTATGAAAGCTTACCACTTCAATGTTACCTTACGAAATGATCTTGAATCCTAGTCCTAAGCAAGAGGTGTAGAAGTATGAACAAATCCTGCATCACATGGGGATACAACACCTGAAGACAGTTAGCGGTTGGAGTGCTAGCATGTAACTCAAGGGTAGAGGAACAAATAATGCCATGGATAATAATTCAAGACCTGTCAAAATCCAATGCACATAGCCATATGTAAATAGATATATTGATATACCATATTGGGATAGGACATAAGGATTAGCATGAAATTTTAAAACATTAATCTGGATGTGAAGCAATGCCATCATAAATTCACCCACGAGCTATATGGGACTAGTGTTATCCCCTGAACGGGACCCGATATGTGTTAGCCGCACGAATCAGAGATACCATAGATGGATAGGGATTTTTTTGTACCCTTCACCCTCTATGATACATATGTATGTGTATATACTGGGGGGATTCCTTTTTACCCTACAAGCACATGGTCATCAAGACAAATCCTCATATTGGCAAACATGAGTATCAAGTGTCAACCTTTTGGACTCACACCTCCACGGCTAGCTATCAGAACCCCCATTGTTGCCAAATTAAAACATTCAACACATAACAAAACCATTAATTTTAGGAGTCAATTATTAAGTCATTATTAAGTGGTATCGTCATACCGACTATAGCTTGCAAGCAATTTCAATAGCCAACATTTTTGGTAATTCCTTTGTACCCCACAAACTTCATCTTTAGGGATTACTTGTACCCCACATACTTTTTATTAAAATTACTTAGGGGATTCCTATGTGCCCCCAAGATTTTTCTTTCTAACAATCACTTGGGGGATTTCCGTGTACCCCACAAGGATTTTTTTAAAACCATCTTTCCATTAATCTAATGCATTAGTTCAAGTAAATCAAATTAAAAACTTTGGGGTTTCCATTTTATCCCTAATACTATAGCTTATAAGAATAGGGGAATCCATTGTACTCAAATCCATTAAATTTTTCATACCAATGCATTTGTACAAGTAACCAAACCAACCCAGTGACAAAACTATATTCATTGAAAATTTCACACACATGTTGAGGGCATACAATTTCCAAATGTTAAACCAAGTAATTGGGGAATCCATAGCACCTTAAAATCCAATTTACCATTCTCATGCATCCCATAATGTTCATACACGTTTATAAAACATGAATAATGCCTAATAAACCATGGAAATTCAATTAAACAAGTAATTATGTGAAATCCCTCAATTATGTCAAAACCCACATTTAAAACCCTGAATTTAATAATCAATTTCATGCTATTAATAGGATTCAAGTATAGGGAAAGTGGTAAATAATTCATAAAAATCATGGAAAAAGCTATTACTTCAAAAATATTCAGTGACCCTCAACCCACATTTAAAGTCATCAATAACATCATATGGGTACAATTATAAAAACATGATTTTGATAAAATAAGATTTCGAAAAGAGTAACATGCCTGAGCTATCAAGAATTATAAATAGAGATCAACCCATGAAGCTTTAGATGACCAGCCTTGAGAAAACCCTAGTGTTCTTGAATTAGGGATTTAGAGAGGAGAGAGCGATATTTTGATTTCCATATTTGAAGATAAGAAGGCATATTAGTGTTTTTAAAATGTAAGAAAGGAGTTTTGGGTAAGGAAAAGATCAAAATACCACTAAAAAAACCAACAAAAATGCATGAATTTCCTCGACTAATGACTAGGTTTATGAGCTGTCAACTTGTTGATTGTTCATTACCCTAGTCGTCAATTATAGATGGATTTTGCTCTTTTCCAGTTAAGGGTGATGATTAGGGTTGATGACTCATCACTTATTTGATGGCTCGTCAACTTAGTCATCGCCTAGTTGACCACCCATCAACTTCGTCATCACCTTTTGATAGTCAGACCCTCTAAAGTAAAATAAGAATAACTTTCTACTCTAATATCAGATTAAGGTAAAACTAGTTGCATTGGAAAGAGGACTTATATATCTTTCATTTGTTATATAGTAGCCCCTTTAACTCATTATATAATAGGATTAATGGTCATTGGAAGTTGACCCAAGTTAAAACGTTTAATAAAACTTAATCGATAGAAGTATTCTCAACTCGTCTTTCAGTTAGGAGATGTTTGTGGCATCAATTCATATTCAAAGGTATTCCTACATTATAGAATTTATCATCACACATATACTAACATAAAATTATTGGTTTTATATCTATACACATAGAAATGATGATATGAATTCTAGCCTGAAAATGCAACGTGTTACATTAGTCTTGCCCAGTGTGCCCTCCTCTCGAATTTTGAGAGGATATATAGGGGTGCCAGGGTTCAACTAAGTTACATAAGGGTACTGTATCACACTTTCTCGCCTGCACATCTTTGTAATCAAAAAGAGGAAAGAGAGGTGCATACCTTTTTAGTTCTTGAAGAACTTCATCTCAAATAGCACAAACGGCATTCAAAGGGATGTCCTCTAAAATGCAAGCAACCATCCTAGCCTGCATGTTAGGAACTGCTATTATGTGGGTACAAGGGAAGACCCAACTACAAATAATAGTTATCCAAATTTGAGCCTCGACAGTGAAGTCATTTATGGATATATTTCTCTTGGTTGCCACCCAAAAGGCTTCCTTTTTGAGACATAACCTGTATGCCAACCAGCTTTTTGAATCATACCCCTTTGCTTCGAACTCATCCATGTTTGCATTTGGGAGCCCATAGATATCATTTATTTTCTCAACCCTAAAATCCACCTCCTTTCCCTGAATCCCGATAATTATGTTGGACGAGTTTGAGAAAGATACTATGCTAAGTTTAGCGTAGAACTCACGGAACCATTTCTCATTTACCTTGCAAGGATCCAGGGTGAAGCACCGCCACTCCATGGACACAAGCCTTTCAATAAATATCGAAAGATTTTTTGGCACTTTTTTCAAGCATATCCCTCTCTCTGAGAGTAGCTTTTTCCTTGGTAAATCCCTATAGTAAAGAGCGTGGCACTTAAGGGACATAAAACAGGTTTGGTCGTATTCTTCCACGATATGATCCTAAAAAATATGAAAACAACACAAGTACATTAAACATTGATATTTAAATGCACAAACCAAGCAATATTGTTCCCTAAAGCTCATGGGATGGGTAATTGGTAGTGTTTGGACAAGAAATAGAAGTAAAGAATTTTTTTGCAAAGGCAAAAAATCAACCACAGTTATCGTAATCATGGGCCATAGAGCTGCAGTCATGATCTCGATGACCGCGATTGTGATATTTAAGATCGATTTTAAGCCAAAATTTCCAATATCCAAAAATTTAAATCTTTATCCAAAACATGTTCTACATCCAGAATTTGCAGTAAAATCAATGAACAAGATGACTAGGTAATCGATTATGACCTTAGAATGTGAAAATCACTAGTTATGACTCGTTTGGGCATTTGATTGAGCCCTTGGTGTGCACCCTTTATTTTTCATAAATTCACACATAATTTGGGTACTCAAGACTTCCCCACGTGTGTGCACACCATATTCTAGAAGCTAACCACCACACAAGTTCATTTCAACACAGATTTAACAATGAAAATCATAGATTTAGGCCTCGCCTATAACATGCATTCTATGGCCTATTTTCAATAATTAAAACATGGATTCAAGACACTTACTGGATAACAGATGTATAACACCCTGGGTTTTGACCCTTAGAAAATTTCCTGGAATTCTGGTTTTTAGACTCAATACAACTCATATGTATAAGCTGGATGTTGGGGTAAAAGCGGTATTGTCTAGTCGTATGCTGACCAATGTTGGTTAGTGGGATGGATTTTGGTTACTGAAATGGATACGACTTAGGGTATGAGTCGTATTGGTGCTTATGAATCATTTGGTTCCATAACATGATCTTAGAATTGGATAATTAGGTTGGATTTGAGTACGAGTGAATCACCATGGGATGTAAGCTAGGGTACGAGTAGTACCCAGGACTCACATGGTGGACAATGTCTAAATCTTTCTTAGGTTTAAATCTGCCAGAGGTACGGATGAATGGTATGGATTGTATGCTGTCAATATGACTTGATTAGATGAGTTGTATACTGGATGGTATGGGATCCAAAGGTTGAGGCCAGGATACGAGTGGAGGATACTAATTGTATCATATGGTATGACTCGTATGGGTTAGTCATAACCCTATGATGGGATTTTGGTGTAACTTAAGAGGGGGTATTCTGGATATTTTCCCATTTATCCTAATAGGGTCCCATGACTTCTAACCTACTTGGGAGGTTATTTACCCTATTATCCCATTCATTAACACTTAGAAACTTTTGTAAAGCACTCCATAATTCTCTCAAGAGTTTTTGGGTAAGGAAAGCTAGGGTTTCAACTAGAGGATTGATTTGGAGCTTGTCTTGGTGATTTATTTCTGCCATCATCTTGTTTTAAAGCATGTTATCTTCATCTATTGTTAATTTTATATGAAGGCATAGTTTTATGAATGTTTTCATGATTTTATTGATTGTTTGATTTTGATTTTTAAATATGATTTAGGGGTTTTGATATTAAATGGTTGGTTATGGTTTTCCATAGTTTTAATTATTCTTTTATAGGAATTAATGGTGGTTTTGGATAATTAAATTGCATATGAATTGTTTATTGGTAATTGGAATTGGTTGTCATATTATGCCCCCAAAGTGTTTGACAAAATGCTTATAAAGATACGTTCATTGCATTGACTACTTTTAATGGAACTCTTTCATGTTTTAAAACTTGGCCAAGGAATTATGCACAGTTTAAATATCTTAGAATGGTAAATGTCTAATAGTTATGCTTGAGAGGCACATGGAATCCTCCAAGTGGTTTAATATGGTAAATGAAAGGGCACTTGAAAGTCCCCTTAAACCTATAAATGGTTGGGTATGGAAGATACTTTTGAGTAACAGTTGGTATGACGATACCAATATAACTGACCTTGGTTAATAAATGGATAATAGTTTGGTTATTTGGAAATTGGTTTTAATTAGGCAATAATGGCGAGAGGTGTAGCTAAGTCGTGGAAGGTGGGGTTCCGAGGGGACAAAAATTGGAAACTCATATTTGTGGATCTGAGGTTGGTCTTGGTGATCCTGTGCATTATGTTACACTATATTTAAGGGATGTACTAGTCATCCCAAGGATTTCTTCCTTGGTCGTGCAACTACATGCACTGAGGCACTTTTCATAGGGGAGCTGAACCCATATAGCCCATGGGTTGTTTAGGATGACAAAAATACACAACCCAGGTGAGGGTTTTAAAGGCATGCTAAACCCGATCCCTTTTCCTGGTATGGCTGTGTGTATATGGATGGTTTTATTTTAATTTATTTTATAAGTGACATTATTTTATCCTTACCCTGAGATCATGCTAGCCGTCACTCGCTAACCTCGTTTACTGGTAGTTATATACCCACGCTATGCAAGAACCATTTGTTTTACTCCTCCTACATAGTGTCTGATTCCAGGATCAATATTTGGACTAAAGTGGTGAGCTTTCATCCTTTTAGAAGGATCCATTTCATGTTATGGATATTTCTAGACACATTAATTTTATTTTGGATATTAGTTTTGGCTATGGTTGGGGGTATGTTCCAACTAAATTTTAGTACTCTTTTGGTTAGAGGCATTGTGGTACTTCTATGTAGTGGAATAGGTGGGATTGGTACTGGTGTCGACCTTGGTATTGGAATAAGCTAAAGGGTTGACATTATTGGATGATATTATTAGTTGTTCTATCCTATTTCATTTTGGGATTAATCAAATTATGTTTTGAAACATCCTTGGTTATGGCCTAGTTTAAGGCCCTTATTTTTGTATGTTTTGGTATGGTTGGATTATTGGTATAGGATGGTTGGACTCGGTTAGGTCGGTCATAGTTGTGATCTTATTCCAGAGTCTTTATGTGAGTTTTTACACTATCTTGTTGTATGCTTGGAATTCAGTTAACTCAAGGCAGGCAACTGAAGGTTAGGTTGGGTAATGGGGGTGGTCTCGGATCCTGGTCGAACTTGGGATGCCCCTTATATGATGGCCCTAGGGCAAGTCATGTCAAGTTAGTATTAGGGCCTAGGTTCATGGTTAATTGGAAATCCACAAAGCCATGTCGAGTATAGTCTATTTTAGGGATGTGTAGCGCGCCACACTTACAAGGGAGAGTCTGCAACTAATTTAGGAATGTTTCACTTTCTTGGTATTCTATTTGCAAGATTGGAGTCTCAGTCCTAGAATCTTCTCTAATCCTTATTTTTTTGTCTCTCATATCATGCCTCATAGATCTGGAACACAAGGAAATTTTTCTATCCCATTTGGGTGTATTACTAAAGAGGTGTGTCCTACTTCTGGGGTTCATCTTCGATCTTATGGTACTATCTCTGATAGTTTTGGAGTTTCATCGGTTGCTACTAGTCCTTATCAAGGCGAGGTGACTAATGCGGATTTCCGTCAGTCTATTCATGCTATTGCTAAATTGGGTGCTACTCAGGATGAGCAGGACATGTTTGGTTCTTTTTCTGCTGAGGCCACAAGGGTTGGCCACTTTATAAATATTAGTCCTCCCATTTTTTTGTATTAAAGGTGGAAGAGGATCCACAGGGCTTCTTGGATGAAATAGAAAAGATATTTTAAGTGATATAGGCTACCAATATAAAGGAGGTAAACTTTATAGCTTATCAGCTCAAAGAGATTGCATATCAGTGGTATGCAGAGTGGGATAGGAATAAAGGAGATATGAAGGAGTCATTCTATGGGATGCCTTTTCTAGTGCTTTTCTGGATCATTTTTTCCCCAAGAATTAAGGAAAGAAAAGATGGAGGAGTTTGTGAATGTCAAGCAACAGAGGATGTATGTCAAGAAATATGCCTTAAAGTTTCACCAATTGTCAAGGCATGCTCTTGATTTAGTGGCTGACAAGCGGGCTAGAATAAGGAAGTTCACTTTTAGGTTGAATCAAGATTTGATTTTAGAGATAAAAACTGCCTTTTTGATTAAGGATATGGACATCTCTAGATTGACTATTTATATGCAGCAAGTGGAGGATGAAATGAGAAAGCAGGCAAAGTTTGGGTATAGGTAGGGTAAGAGGAGTAGATTTTCTGATCAGGGAGGTACTCAGTCTTAGAGTGGTCGAGATTATGGCAAGTGGCAGAAAAAAAGTGGGAGAGTTCGAGTTCCTACTCTTTTGCTAGAGCTCTTTCCCAGTCGGGCGACAGGCCCCATCAGGGTGGTGATAATTTCTTAGCATAGGGTGCCTAATCTAAGGTGAGTGGGGGTTAGTCAGTTTCTTTATGCCCTCCTAGTCAGTTTTGAGGTCATCCTCATTGGGGTTATTATGATGAAGAAAAGGACAAATGCTTCAACTGTGGCTAGGCAGGCCATCGGCTTAGGGATTTTTTGGTTAATAAGAATGCTACGGGGGAAAATAAGATTCCTGTGGATTTATCTTCTGTTCTTACACCTGATGATGTTGCATCTACTTCTATTACTGCTCCTGATTCTAGTTTTGGTCGAAATAGGTTGTATGGTTTGACATCCCAATAGGAATCCAAGGCATCACATAATGTTGTTACTGGTATGTTACAAATTTTATCTTATAACATATATTATTTTCTTTATCCAGGCTATACTCTCTCCTATGTGACTCTTTATATGGATGTATTTTTTAGTTTTGATTCAGAAGTTATTTTAGATCCTTTTTCTATTTCTACCTCAGCAGATGATGCGATTATTGCTAAGAGATTTAATATGAGGTGTGTGGTATCTTTTGGTTGAAAGCAGACCATAGTGGATCTATTTGAGTTGGGTATGGTAGATTTTGATATTATTCTGGGGATGGATTGGTTGCATTCCTATTATGTGTCCTTAGATTATCGGACTCATAGGGTTATCTTTAGGTTCCCTGGTGAGCTAGTTATATGATGGGAGGGTGTTTTCTTAGCTCTTAGGGGGAGGTTTATTTCTTATCTTAGAGCTCGAAGGTTAATTTCTAAAGGTTTTGTTTATCACTTAGTTTGGGTTAAAGATTCTTACTCGGAAGGTGCTTTTTCCAGTCAGTTCTAGTGGTTAATGAGTTTCCAGAGGTTTTTTTGGATAAGCTTCCTGGTGTTCCTCCAAATAGGGAAATAGAGTTTGATATTGATATAATTCTAGAGACTTATCTAATTTCTATTTCTTTGTATAGAATGGCCCCGACTGAGCTGAGGGAACTCAAGGGGCAACTTAAGAATCTTTTGGATAATGGGTTTATTTGTCCTGGTGTTTCTTCATGGGGTACACTGGTGTTGTTTGTAAGCAAGAAGGACGGTTCCCTTTGGATGTGCGTTGACTATAGGTAGGTGAACAAGGTGACAATCAAGAACAAGTATCCTTTTCCAAGGATAGATAATCTGTTTGACCAGTTGCAAGGTGCCAAGTTCTTTTATAAGATAGATCTTCAATCTGGGTATCATCAACTAAAGATTAGGGAGGTGAATATCCCTAAGATGGCTTTTCGTACTCGATATGGGTACTTTGAGTTTTTGGTGATGTGATTTGGGTTGACTAATGCTCCGGTGGTATTTATGGATTTGATGAATAGGGTTTTTTATCAGTATTTAATCTCTTCATTATTGTGTTTATTGATGAAATTTTGGTCTATTCAAACAGTAAGGTGGATCATGCTAATTACCTCTATGTGGTGTTGAGACCTTAATGGAACAATAGTTGTATGCCCATTTCTCCAAGTGTGAGTTTTGGTTGAACACTCTAATTTTCTTGGGTTATATTATTTCTACTGAAGGGGTCATGGTGGATCCGTAAACGGTTGCTGTGGTAAAAAGGTGTCCTAGTCCCACGACCCCATCCAAAATTCGGAGCTTTTTGGGTTCAGTCAGTTATTATAGGTGATTTATGGAAAGCTTTTCGTCGATAGCTACTTCTTTGACTAAGTTAACTCAGAAGAAGGTCAAGTTTTCTTGGTTGGATGCTTGTGAGGGGATTTTTGAGAAGTTGAAGATTATGTTAACTTTGGCTTCAATTTTGACTTTGTTGGAAGGAAATGATGGGTTCGTGGTTTATTGTGATGCATCTTGAGTAGGTCTTGGTTGTGTGTTGATGTAATATAGGAAGGTTATTGCCTATGCTTCTAGGCAGTTGAAGGTATATGAGAGAAATTATCCTAGTCATGATTTGGAGCTATTGGTAGTTGTGTTTGCTTTGAAAATATGGCGGTATTATTTATTTGGTGTGCACGTGTATATCTTTTCTAATCATAAGAGTCTATAGTACGTGTTCACCCAGAAATAGCTTAATCTCAAGCAGAGAAAATGGCTTAAGCTTCTCAAGGATTGTGATGTGAGTCTTCACTATCACCCAGGTAATGCTATTATGATTACTGATGCTCTTAGCAGGTTATTCATGGGGAGTTTGGCTCATGTAAATAAAGGAAAGCAGGAATCGGTGAATGATATTCACTGTTTGGCTAATCTTGGAGTTCTCATCTTGGACTTCAAGGATGGTGGTGTGATGGTGCAAGAAGTGTTTTGACCATCTCTTGATGCGGAGATTAAGTAGAAACAAGTGCTAGATCCTATCTTGATAAAAATTAATGGTGACATTGGTAGACAAAAGTTAATGGTGTTTGAGATCATTCGTGATGGTACTCTACGATAACGGTGTTCGAGATCATTCATGATGGTACTCTACGGTACCATGGAAGGTTATGTCTTCCTGATATTAACGGGTTGCGACAAAGGATTTTGGCTGAAGCACATGAGTTGTGCTATGTTGTTCATCCTGGCTCGACTAAGATGAATCATGATCTCAAGGAGATCTATTGGTGGAATGACATGAATAGCGTGTGGTTGATTTCATGGCCAAGTGCATGGCGTGTCAATAGGTTAAGGTCAAGCACATGAGGCTAGGTGGGTTGTATCAAGAATTTGATTTTCCTAAATAGAAGTGGGAAGTAATAAATATAGACTTCATTACCAGTCTTTCTTGGTCTCCAAATTAATATGATTCGATTTAGGTCATTGTGGATAGGATGACTAAGTCTGCACGCTTTTTCCTAATGAGAACTACTATCTCAACGGAGGATTATACAAAGCTGTATCTTTAAGAGATTGTGAACCTACATAGGGTTCCTATTTTGGTTATTTCTGATCATGGAATGCAGTTTACATCTCACTTCTAGTGGTCTTTTCAGAGAGGGTTGGGGACCAAGGTGAGTCTGAGTACTTCTTTCAATCCACAAATGGATGGGAAAGTAGAGAGAACTATTCAGACATTAGAGGTTATGCTTTGGGCCTGTGTCATTGATTATGGTGGCAAATGGGTTGAGCATCTACCTTTAGTGGATATGTTTTTACAATAATAGCTATCATTTTTGTATTGGTATGTCCCTTTTTGAGGCATTGTATGGTAGGAGGTGTAGATTTTCTACTGGTTGGTTTGATCTTGGTGAGGCGGATATATTTGGTCCCGATTCAATTTAGTAAGCTATGGAGAAGGTGAAGGTGATTTGGGATAGGTTTAAAGCTGCCCAAAGTTGACAAAAGTCCTATACAGATGTTCGGCATAGAGACTTGGAATTTAAGGTTGGGATAAGGTTTTCCTCAAGGTATTTCCCATGAAGGGAGTAATGCATTTTGGAAAGAAGGGAAAGCTCAATCCCTGGTATGTGGGTCTTTATGAGGTTTTGTAGAGAATTGGTAATATTGCTTATAAGCTGGAGTTGCCTTCTAGCTTGAGCTTGGTTTATCCAATCTTCCATGTTTCCATGTTAAGGAAGTGCATTGGTTATCCTTCTTCGTTTGTTCCTTTAGAAGGATTGGGTCTCATAGATTCTTTATCTTATGAAGAGATCCCAGTTAAGATCTTGGATAGGCAGGTTCGTCGGTTGCGGACCAAGGATGTGGCTTCAGTTAAGGTTCTTTGGCAAAACCATAAGGTGGAAGACGCTATATGGGAAGCAGAAGAGGACATGAAGTCCAAATATCCGCATTTGTTTTATTCTCTTGGGATTCATGCGGAAGGTAGGTGTCTTCAACACATCTTTATATTCTGGGTTTGTTAAAAGAATGGTTAACTTCTTTGCCTCTTTGTTTTCAAACTTTGTTAAAGATTGAAAATATGTTTGATAAGATAATGCAAATGACTCGTGCATGTGGTTACCCCTACCTTATCTGTTATTCGGGGACAAATATTCCTAATGGGGGAGACTATAACACCTTGGGTTTTGACCCTAAGAAAATTTCCTAGAATTCTAGTCCTTAGACCCTATACGACTCATGGGTACGAGTTGTATGTTGGGGAACAAATGGTATGGTCCAGTCGTATGCTTACCAGTGTTGGTTTGTGGGATGAATTTTGGTTATTGGAATGGATATGAATTAGGGGTACGATTCATATTGGTGGTTGCAGATTATTTGGTTTATTAACTTGATCTTAGACTTGGTTACTTAGGTCGGATCTGAGTATGAGTGGCTTTCCATGAGCCGTAAGCCAGGGTACAAGTCGTACTCAGGACTCGTATGATGGATAATGACTAAATTTTTCTTGGGTTTAAATATTTTAGGGGTATGGATGAAGGGCACGGATCGTATACTATCAATATGACTTGGTTGGATGAGTCGCATACTGGATAGTATAGAATCCAAGGATTGAGGCCAGGATATGAGTAGAGAATACCGATCATATCAAAGGGTATGACTTGCGTAGGTCAGCCATTTCCCTGTGATAGGATTTTGGTAAAACTTAACTGGGGGTATTCTGGACATTTCTCTACTTATCCTATTAGGGTCCCATGGCTTCGAACCTACTTGGGAGGTTATTTACCCTATTATTCCATTCATAACACTTAAAAACTTTTCTAAAATACTCCATAATTCTCTTAAGAGCTTTTGAGTAAGGAAAGCTAAGGTTTCAACTAGAGGATTGATTTGGGACTTGTCTTGGTGATTTATTTTCTTCATCATCTTGTTTTAAGGCATGTTATCTCCCCTTATTATTAATTTTATCTGAAGGCATGGTTTAATGAATGTTTCTATGATTTTATTGGTTGTATGATTTTGATTTTCAAATTTGATTTGGGTGTTTTGATATTAAATGGTTGGTTATGGTTTTCCATGGTTTTAATTATGCTTTTATAGGCATTAATGGCAATTTTGGATAATTGGATTGCATGGGAATAGTTTAATTGTACTCGGTTTTGGTCATATTATACCCCCAATGTGTTTGACAAAATACTTATAGAGATATGTTCATTGCATTGACTACTTTTAATAGAACTCTTGCATGTTTTAAAACTTGGTAAAGGAATTATGCATGGTTTAAATGGCTTGGAATGGTAAATGGCTAATAGTTATGCTTGAGAGGAACATGGAATCTCCCAAGTGGTTTAATATGGTACATGGAAGGGAACTTGAAAGTCCCTTTAAGCCTATAAATGGTTGGGTATAGATGATACATGCAAGTAAGGGTTGGTATGACGATACCAATATCCAAAACCTTAGTTAATAAATGAATAATGGTTTGTTTATTTGGAAATTGGTTTTAATTGGGCAATAATGGCGGGAGGTGTAGCTAAGCCGTAGAAGGAGGAGGTCCCGGGGGGACCAAACCTGGAAACTCATATTCACCAATATGAGGTTAGTCTTGGTGATCGTATGCATGATGTCACACTATATTTGGGGAATGTACTAGTAATCCCAATGGTTTCTTCCCTGTTCATACAACTACACGTAATGTGGCCCTTTTAGCAGGGGGAGATGAACCCATATGCTTGTGGGTGGTTTAGGAAGACAAAGCTACACAGCCCAGGTAAAGGTTTTAAAGGCATGCTAAACCCGGTCCCTTTTCACGGCATGGTTATATGTATATATGTATGGTTGTGTGCATATGGGTGGTTTAACTTGGTTTTATAAATGGCATTATTTAATCCTTACCTTGAGATCATGCTAACAGTCACTCACTAACCCTGTCTACTGGCAATTATATACCCATACTATGCAGGAACCGACCGTTCTACTCCTCCTATATAGTGATTGACTCAGGGGTCAACATTTGGATTGAAGTAGTGAGCTTTCATCCTTTCAGAAGGCTCTATTTCCTGTTATGGATATTTCTAGACACTTTGATTTTATTTTGGATATTGTTTTTGGCTATGGTTACGGGCATGTCCTAATCGGATTTCATTACTCTTTTGATTTCAGGCTCTGTGGTACTTCTGTGGGTTGGAATGGGCAAGATCGGTATTGGTGTCGGCCTTGGCATTGGAATAAATTGAAGGGCTGACATCATTGGACGATATTGTTGGTTGTTCCATCATATTTCATTTTGGGATTAATTATATTATATTTTGAAACATCCTTGGTTATGGCCTAGTTTATGGCCGCTGTTTTGGTTTTATTTGGTATGGGATAGTTAGACTTGGTTGGGTCGGTCACGGTTGTGATCTTATCTCAAAGTCTTTATATGAGTTGTTACACTATCTTGTTACATGCTCGAAATTCATCCAACTTAGGGTAGGTGACTGGAGGTTGGGTTGGGTAATAGGGGTGGTCTCGGGTCATGGTTGGACTTGGGATGCCCATTACTAAAAGGCCCTTGGGCAGGTCGTGTCAGGATGCAAGGATGCTTTTGGAATGCTCAAAATTTATCCCAGAATGGGTAAAATTTAAGAGAAAAGTTGAGAAGGTAGTGTGAGAAAATGAGTGATTTGGATGGTCATATAACTGACCAGACTGCGATTGCGATCAACGGCCACGACAAGGGGGCCATAATCGCGGTTACTGAGGGCATTTCTGCACCTATATTTTCCGCTACTCATCTTATGACTCAATTTTGGCAAACTTTCCCCTGTTCAATCCAACATGCAAAAATTTCACACTTTCCCCTTCTCAAACTCATTCAACACCCTCCGCAGTGCTACAAATGCATGGATTAATCAAATCACAAAAATAAAAATCTACACTACTAAATAAATAATAAAAAAGATACGAGCCACTTTCATGGCATTTGTGGGTTGCCTCCCACATAGCGCCTTAGTTATCGTTGTGGCATGATGTCTTCCATCTTTTCCAAGCTGGATCCTCAAGGGACCCATTCTTCACTTCCTCATCCTCAACATCTATGACTGACACCACCTTAAGCTCCATGTGTTGTTTCTCTATTTTCCCTACCCAAAATGACACTTCACCATCATGGACTCTAAAGCTCATTTCTCCAAGCTTCAAATATACAATGGCCCTTCCAGTAGCAAGAAAAGGTCGACCAAGGATAATAGGCACCTCTTGGTCTATCTCACAATCTAACAACATAAAATGCACTGGAAGTATGAATTTATCCACTTTAACCAACACGTCGAACAAAACACCAATCGATTTCTTGATGTACTAGTCCGCCATTAAAAGCTTCATTGATGTTGAAGTGGGGGTACTTAATCCAAGCCTTTGATTTATGCAAAGGGCATGATATTAATACTCGAACCAAGGTCACGTAAAGCTTTTTCAAACTTATGTGTCCCAATGGTGCATGGAATGGTAAAAGCTCGGGGGTCCTCTTTCTTTTCTGCCAATTTGCTACTCATGATAGCAGTACACCCATGGGTGACTTCAATAGTGTCACCTCCAACAAGCTTCTTCTTCGATATCAATTTTTTCATGAGCTTAGCATACCCCGGAATCTCTTAGATAGCCTCAAGTATTGGGATATTAATAGAGAGGTTGCTAAGCTTAGTCATGAATTTATTAAGCTTGTCATTCTCCTCTTTCTTCTTAAGACTTTGTGAAAATAGAGGGGTGATGGTGGGGGAGGGGGGGGGGGGCTTGCATGGTGGGCAATACATCATCTTGTGGGTTATCATTCTCAACCACCTCTTCATTCATTTTCATCGGTTGTTTTCATCTTTCTTACTTTGAGACGTCGTGAGACTTTCTTTTGACTCAACACAACCTTAGTCTTCACATTCATTATCCCAACCTTGGGCTCTTTGTCACCCATATTTTATCCCTTAACTTCTTTCAAATGATCGCCTAGAGTCTTACCACTCCTAGTGACTATTTCCAACACTTGAGCTTTATTTTTTGGGTTCACAATAGTGTCACTAGGAAGACCCTCTCCCCCTTAAGTCTAGCATTCAATTGAGTGGAGATTTGCCTGATTTGCATTTCCAATTATTTTATAGAAGTGGAGTGGGACACAACTATTTGGGTGAGTTGCAAAAAAATTGCCTTTTAATTCACAAACCATTTTGTCTGTTCCCTCCACTTTCATCAAAATTCTTGCCAAGACATTTTTGATTTTGTATTTGTTGGGGTCGACAGAGTTACCTTCTTTGTTTTTTCCCCGGTCATGGAGATGCACATAATGATCATATTCATAGTCTCTATCCCTCCAATCACAGTTATGATCTCTATCTCTTTTTTTTCCAACCTTGGTTTCCACCTTGCTTTTGATATGCTAGGAGGGAATCCCTCGAATAATTTGCCAAATACCAAATCTCCTCATCAATCTTCTTGGCTTCTTCATCATCATAAGCCACAGATGCCATGAAATTCACCTCTTTTGTAGGTGCACCCATCATATGTCCTGTCAAAATCTCCAATTGAGTTATTATTTTTGCCATGTTTTCCTCTCTCTCCTCATCTCTCTTTCTTTGTCCATTGTCAACACAGAGGTAGTAGGAGATCTTTTTTGAACCTAGGATCACGAGTGTTCCACCCCCAATTTTTCTTGGTAACTTCATCAATCAAATTTGTAGCCGCTTGATAAGTCAAATTCATAAGAGAGCCCCTGGCCACATTATCTACCGCGGTTTTGTTGAGCAAATTAAGAGCCCGATAGAAGATTTGGAGAAGCATCTTCTCCAGGACCTTGTGGTTTGGACAATGCATGAGTTTTCCATTGAATCTTTCCTACACCTCGTAGAAGTGTTCCCCATTCAATTTCCTAAAGTTCATGATCTCATCACATAATTAGATAATTTTGGATGGTGGGAAATACCGATCAAGGAAGACCACTGTGAGTTCATCCCATGAAGTGATTGATCCTACCAGAAGATAGAGAAGCTACAATACCGTCTCTTCCGTTAGAAAAAATAGGAAGAGACGAAGCCGGATGGACTCTTGGGCTATGTGTGTAATATCAAAGGCTACACACACTTCAATGAAGTTTTTCCAATGAAAGTTGGGGTCTTCATAGGCTTGTCCAATAAAAATTCCCTTCATTTGTAGCATATGCAACATGATGCTCGTGATATGAAAGACACAGGTTCCATGAGTAGGTGATATATGGATGGCACTTGAATGACCAATTCGTTAAGTATCTTCTCATCATTAAGAGGACCATCAAAAGACCCGACAATGCTTGCATTGTCACTCATAGTTCTGTGAACACTATGAGAATCACGTAAAAAGGAAACAAAAACAACAAACAACATAAATAAACACCACTACGGGATTACCCTGTGTAAGAACCAACACCGTACAAGTGAAAACTATATTTCACTCCCAGGAAACAGTGTTATTTTGATAACGCTCACCTATACCGTTCAATTTGGTAGAGGATGGTCGTTGTCAATAGCTCAACTTACGTTGAGGTTGAATCCACAAGGAGTGAAATTAGAATTCTAGTCCTATGGATGTTAGCACTTACTGTAAAGATACCCAAAGTGTAAATAAGGTAAAAAACATGATTTAAATTTGGGGGGTGGTGGTGGGTTTGGAAAGTGTTTGTCAATATCAACTCAAATCGACGAATAAAAACAACACTTGTATTTTCAAATAAATATGAGAGGAATCTTGGGATTATGTCTACCTAAGGGAAAGTTGTGCATGGATACATGAAGATTTAGTGTATATTTTAGTTATCAATTATGTGGTAGGCTAAGTCGAAAGTTCTTGAGGCTAGTTTGTCAATAAACCCTCAAGAATATCACTTTTTAACCCTTTCGAGTACCTAATAAGTGTGCCAAATATAATCACATATTACCTCAATTGGGAAACCCTATTTCTAGAAAGATGAGCAAGATATAGTCATCTTCCTAATCACCCTTATGCCTAAGATAGTGAAAATTAGAAAACTACATCCATCAATTGTCCACTATTGCTTTGTCACCCATATCTCTCTTTCAAGGATGATATGGGTTCCAAGAGTTCACCCAAACCCCTTTTTTAAGGATGGTGTGAGCATTCAAGAATTTAGGGTTTTCACCCATAAATCGATTTTGGGTGTTTTGGGTTTTCACCCACAAATCCCAACTAATTTAATTAAGCAATAGTGAACCCATCACCTTCAAACTAGCATATACATAAATACATCACAACCCATACATAATTGTACCTTTGTTCAACACAATCCCAAGACAGTGAATGCTTAGCTACTCACGAATAAAAGAGAGAGAAATACACCATTAGAATATTCAAAGCTTCCATTCTTCAATTACACTAAATTCAAAGTCTCCTAAAATAAAAAATACAATTGTTTCCCAAACTAGGGATTTAGTCTTCAAATTCAAAAATATTCCAAAAGATTAAAATTTTCAAAACATAAAGGATTTTTTTCATTTAGAAGGAATTTGGATTCACTTGAATGTAATTACAAAACTAATCCTGGGCACAATATAATCCCACGTAGTCGCGATCGCTGAAGCTTGCCCACGATCAAGGATACCACGATTGCGGTTAGGACACCACGATTGCGGTTAGGACACCACAATTGCGGTACTTTAACATGGCTTGACTAACCCCGTTCATGGATCACAGACCGATCGCGGTAACTAAGGCTGAGTTCTACTTCAGGTCTTCAAGCTGCACTTGCTTTCCCCTTTTAGATCCTTTTCAGCCATCATCCACATCTTTCCTTCCCATAACCAGTATGCCTGAAAAATGTGGAAATTATTGCATTTAATCACAATTTTGTCCATTTATACATGCAAATTATAGTAGTGTGCACGAATATTGAGTGAGAATAAGTGGTAAATTCACCACTAATCAATATTGTATATGTGTGTGCCCCCTTGTTCTATTTATATGTGATATAATGCATACTTGTGTTCTATCTTGGTGTGATGTTGTAATATACGTGATATATTAGAACTGTTAGTGCAGTATTATGGGCTATCGTTGTGGGACATTTTTTAACTACAGGTGACATGCCCTTAGTGTGTATTTTGTATGTCTTGTTTTCTACTTTGCTCGGTCGATCTATGATACCTACTGAGTACAAGTGGACCGTACTTATTCCTACTTCACCTTTTCAATGCAGCTTTAGGTTCGGGTGTGCCTTAGACTGGTTGATTTCGAGCACCTTCAAATTTCTCAAGGTAGCGGTTAGACATTTATACGTTTGGAGTTCACCTCTATCTTGTTGTATTAGTTATGTACTTATTCGTATTCGAAGAAAAATATTATTCTTTTGTGGTTATTTTTCTGATGTATTTGACTCCTGAATTATATTAGTAGTTCTTACACTATTGACACCTATTTTGGGCATGGTTGGTATTCTAGATAAGTTCTTTCCGCATTGTTATGATTACTTGTATGGTTCGACTTCATTCTAGAAGCCTTACCTTGGGTATTTCTGTCCTTTTTTGGTATTAATTTAGGTGATAGACTTACTTATCAAGGTACGCCGCGACAACTGGGATCATGGCCCTTATTTTTGGATTGTGACATCACACTCTCAATCTCTCACACATAATAACAACAACAACAACAACAACAACAACTTTAAACCTTTCAATATCACATTTTATTATACATATTATAATGACTCTAGTCAAATAAGTCAATACGAGTAATAGTATTGTTGATGATGTTATAAAGATATTGATGACATTTTATTTTCTTAATTCGATGAAGGCCTTTATCGATTGTCCGAAGCAAAGACCTACTCCAATAATCCTAAATTAATAATTTGCATATAGAGAGAGAATGGCCAACCTCTCTCTACCTCACCCTCAACTTCTATTGAAATTTATGGTGAGTATGATCCATGCTTCATCAAGGTAAGGAACCGTCCCCACCAGAAACACCAAATTTGTGAGATTGCAAAATGGGAATCGATCAACTATCAAAAACTCTTACAGTTGAAAACAAAAAGGATAACATTAGACTTTTATTTTAGAAATAAAATTTTCGAGGTTAAAATAATATGCAGTTGAAAATTCACGTAAAATTGAGTTAAAAACAAGGTCTGAAATAAAAAAAATATTTTAAAGCATTATTAGCAATAGCCCCAAAATTTATTTTAAAATCATGATTAAGAGATGTTTTCGAAGATGTAGCAATGAGAAATAATGTAGATATGTTTTTAGAGGCTACCCACATAAAACACGAGGAAGAAAATCTCAAAAATTTCCTTTTCCAAAGCTTGGAGGTCCAAAAATAAAAAAAATCATAAAAAAGGGAAGTTATACTGTTATGTGGATAGTACCTTGCGAATGTGGTTAGCCTTTGCATTCGCGATGATCAATGAATACCATGCCAAAAATGTCCTTCGCGTTCATGAAGGCTAATGAATCAGGCCTTTTGCATTTGCAACAGCCTCATGGCGTCCGCAAAGAAGGCAGAAAACTCGACCCGAATTCGGTTGCCCTTTGCGATCGCAATCACCACCTCACTATTATGATGAAAAAAAATTTCCTTCTCCATATTTGGGGCCAAGGGTCTGTATTCTCGAAGAAAGTTCCAGGCACAATATACCAGATGTGCACTAGCTGAATTTGGATGTTACAAAGTTTTCGAATGAATCCTTAAAATTCATTCGGAACCTCAGAATTCGAACAAAGTCTGTGTTGTTGTTATTTTCATGTAATATATATACATATATATATATATATATACATATATATACATATATATATGTATATATATTAGAACTATTAGTGGAGACGATGTGAACTACCGTTTGAGACTTTTTAGTTTGAAGGTGATGTACTCATAGTATATTTTACTAATCATATTTTCTACTTTGCTCTGTGGGCCTATGATACCTACTGATTACAAGTGGACCCATACATATCACTATTATGCCCTTTCGGTGCAGATTCAGGTTCTTGTACAATACACGACATTTGAGTTCGTGCGAGATCGGGTTGATCTTTGAGGTACTAATGTGCTCCAGAGCTTAGGTCTGACTTTCAGACCTTATCTTATTTTCTTTACATTTTTAATTATTTTTAAGACAGAGATGTATTTTCAGTATCTTTCTGGGTTATATTAGATGCTCTTGACTTATGACACCATTTCTTGGGCTCATTATGACATTAATTTTAGTTTTTCGCTATTATTATATGTATAAATAACATAAATACCAACTCTTTTGGAAGTAATTACACTCTCTCCCATTTTTTTTAATTACTTTACTCTCTCTTCCTATTAATATACATAACATAGCCGACATATACATAGCATTTTGTGTATATGTTGGGATTTTTGTAATATGTTTAGGAAGTTGAGATTTTTTATAATATTGGAAACATAAGTTGTGTATTTGTGTAATTTTTAGTTATTATATTGATATTGTTTTTACTTACTTCCAGAAGTCTCACCTTAGCCGTGTTTTTGTTGATTTCTATATTATCTTATTAGTTTGGATGATCGACTTAATTGCCAAGGCTAGACTAGGACTGCTGCCATCATGATCCATTTTTTTGAGCCGTGACAAAGAAATAGCTAATTTTATAGCTTCTGTAAAAGCAATTCTACTATTACTTATAAACATTTATTTTATTTTAGAAATTTGGCCAAATACCTTATTTTTAAAAAATAAGTCCTTTTAGACAAAAGTAAGCTTGGCAAAACATGATGTGATTTACCTTGCCTAAACATTATTTGCATTTGCACTAATTGTGACATTCCACCTTTTTTTATAAAAATAAAAAATAAAAAATAAAAAATTTCTCTACTTATTAGTTCCCCTCCTTTTCTTCCTTTTTCTTGATTTTCTCTTTATTTATTTGTTCTTCTTTTTGGCATTTTTTTTAAAGTCATATCAATTTTTATTATTCTTTTTCATCATAATTTAATTTCATACTCATTTTTGGCTCTTTTATTTTTGTTTTTTATTTCTCTTTTTCCTTTGCTTTTTCTCATTTTTTTCATAATCTAATTTCATTTACTTTTTTTCTCATTTTCTTTATATTTTTTCTTTTTCCTCCTGTATAATAGAAAAAGATAACTGATATAGTAAATATTTGTTGGAGTAGATGAGAGTTTTTTTTCCTTTATTTGAGTCAGGTTTGGAAGGGAAAAAATGATGAGGTATCTTTTTAAATCCACATGACATTTTAGGAATTTAAAATTCAGTTTTGACTTTTTCTTAATTCGATAAATATAGGATTCCTAACAAAAAGGATAAATATGCACTTTTTGTTAGACACCAAACTGAGAATATATATGCATTGCTTTTTAAATGAGAGATATATCTGCTCTACAATGCAAAGTTGAGGGACGTACTTAATTATTTTCCCTTTATTTAATACACTATATATCTAGTAAAAATAACAAAAAGTAACATAACAATGTAAATTTTTCAACCCATTTTTATCTTGTACTTCTCAAGCATTAAACAAACAAACACCACTAATCTCCCTTATAGAATTACAAAATTAAATATAACTATATATATTTACATGATATATATTATAAACTTAGAAAGATATATCATTATTAGATCTTAGAAGAAATAAGATACATGTGTTTTTTTTTTGTTGTTGTTGGTTTTCACTTAGCACTCGCTGCTGAATATCATATTTAATATTTTAACTAATCCAAATTCACATCACCTAAGACTAATTAATGTAATTTTTAGCAC
Source organism: Capsicum baccatum var. pendulum (assembly GCA_030864225.1). Lineage (NCBI taxonomy): Eukaryota > Viridiplantae > Streptophyta > Magnoliopsida > Solanales > Solanaceae > Capsicum > Capsicum baccatum. The sequence goes on from CM061551.1 coordinate 106,633,777, forward strand.
AGAAATTAGTGTATATCATGCATTTTAATATATAATTTAGTCAGGGCCCATTTAGTCATGCAATATTAAATCATGTTACGAAATTATTTGAGATGAAGTTAAAATTTTATTTGAAAGTACAATTTAAATTTTTTAAGTTGTATTTTTACTCATAATCGTAAAAATGACATAAGTTATGAAACTATCTAATTTCTCAAGTTCTCCTACTATATCACCAAATAAGCAAAAATTCATAAATAAATTGATAAATATGATTTGTAGATACAAATATAACTACCAACTTATGGATTTTTTTGTATAAAATATAAATATATCTCTATATTTTTTTATAAATAAATATTTGCAGTTATTAACTTTCAAGTAAATCAATAATAATAGTAACTAGTCATTCTTGGCTACAATCCTTTCACACGGTAGTGACAATCTTTCCAAGTCGAGCATGAGTTTTTTTTTTTTTAAAAAAATAAATTAAATGATATTTTTTTTTTACAAAATATAAACTTATGAGTCAAATTTTATATTTTAAAAAATTAAAATCATAATTTAAAATTACAAATCATAGATTTTTTTTTTCCAGAATCTGGGATTTCCTCATGATTTGAAATCCCAGATTTGAAGCAAAGTACCACTATTTATAACCAAAAATTTCAGTTGATTAAACTTTGGTCATGTTAAAATTAATAAAATTGACTCGCTAATTAATGAAAATTAGATTACACCCAAATAAATAAATAAATATCATAAAATCTACCATCAATTATTTGAGTTTGTCTATGATAGTATTAAATTATTGAATGAAATTATGTCAAACATATGAATAAAAGTTTGACTAGTCTATAACTTGTGTAAAATAAAGTTATTTATTTATAAAAAAGTTATAAGTTATTTGAAATTTATTAAATTTATTTAATTTAGAATTATTGACTTATAAAAAAACTTGAATGTATTTTCTAATAAAAAATTAAATCGTATTATATATGTATTATATATGGAGCTACAATATATGATTCTTGAAATTCCACAAAAGAAACCATGCAAGTTCCCGCTTCCTATATAAATGTATATCGCTCCGTATTTTATCATGCACAATCACTTAACCATTATGACGCTATATATGTTGGGACGATCATTATACAAATAGATAATTACACACCACAATAAATTTATATATATTTAACGTAATCAATATTAATTTATAGCTTTTAACATCGCATTCGATTATACAAATGATATTGTGTCAAAATTAGTTAATATAGCTAATAATATTGTTGACAATGTTATAAAATCGTGTTCACATTTTTTTATTTAATTCAATGAAGGCCCTTATTGATTGTGCAAAATAAATGTTTAGCGGCTCACTTACTTTTTATATTTAAGAAAAAAGATTGATCGTGTTATAATTGCTGAGATAAAAATTTGTTTGACAATCCAAACTTACTAGGATTATGATAACACCTAATCAACTCAATCATGGTAAGTAAGCGAAACTCAAACACGTACAAATAGTTTAAAGTAAGGGCAAAAGTCAGAATATCAAGACGAACCATCGATTATAATTCAAAATCATCCACAAAGTAAGGTAGAATAATATAATCCAAAAAATATCCAAGACTTAATTGTCCCAAGTACAAGAAAGACTCTTGTCATGACTGAAAATACAACTAAAAGAATTTCAAAGGGACTTTTTTAGTGAGTCCATTTATAGCAAAAAAATTTAAATCAATTTTTTAGTATATTCTGGATATCATATGATTAAACTAAATGACATTAAAGAGGATTTTTCTAAGAACTCAACTTCTAAGTGTTAGAAAAAGAGAAATTCACGCACTATCGATCTACTAATTAATTATTTAACATATTATTTTAGAAAATCACTTTTTCATTGAAAAGAATTAGAATTAAGAGGAAATATGGTTGTTTTGGTTATTATCATTGTTTTGATTATTATCTAAACAGTTAATAAGATATTTCATTTGACTATAATTTTTTAAAATACTTTTTAAATATTTTGAATTGTTAACTAATTGTGATTTATAATATTTTTATGTAGTTTCTAAATATATAAATTTTTTCAAGAAAACCAAAAATTCTAAATTCTAACTCATACCAAACATTAATTAGTTCATTTAGTAAATATTTGTTTGTTAACGAAACGGTTGTAGATATGCATCATTTGTTAAATAAAATTCGGAGGTATATGTGTACCTTTTTTTTAATGTGGGGTATATCTGCTCCAAAGAGAAAATTCGAGGATTATATTGAACTATTTTTTCTTAATTTTAAAGACTAAATATATAATAGAAATAACAAAAGGTAACAAAATAATATAATTTTTAAATCCTTTTCACCTTGTATTTCTCAAGCATTGAACCCAAACAACACCACTAATCTCCATCATAAAATCACAAAATTAAATTTAACTATATATCATTACATGATAAATATTATAAACTTAGGAATATGTCACGACCCGATTTACATGTCGTGATTATCCGACCAGTAGGTAAGCCAAATCGTACCCCAGAACTATAAACAATGGGATAATTTAGTGAAAAATGTCATAAATGTCGAAATTTTTTGAATAAAGACTTACAACAATAAATCAAATAACAACAACAACAACAACAACAACAACAACAACAACAACAACAACAACAACAACAACAACAACAACAATAATAATAATAATAATAATAATAATAATAATAATAATACAAAAGATAGATAAGATAACAATAACATTTCGCGATCTAGTAATATCGGTACAAGAGGCACTAAAAAAAGAATATGAGTAGTGTAATAGTTAATATACATCAGTCTTGAAATGAAAATACTATGAAAAATAGAAGTAGGAGAAAAGGGCAACTAGGGCTTTGAGAGCTCACCATGTCTCCGAACTTTACTCAGCACGATCGCAGCGACAACGACAACATCTAGCTCTCGGATCTGTACAAAAAAATACAGATTTATAGTATGAGTACCAAAGTCATGGGTACTCAGTAGGCATTATTGGCCAACAGAGCTAAATCATAATAGAAATATAATAAAATTACAAGATACATAAGTTAAGTCAAGGTAAGAGGAAAACCTGGAATAATGCTCCAAATATGTAAATAAATATTCAGAATGATAATATTATGAAAGAAAGCATAAATATTACTTCAAAACTGGCCTCTATAAACCAGTAAGTGCGGAAAAGTAAATAACCCAACACAATCCCAGTAATCTCGAAGGGTGCAATCAAAGGGAAGAAGTGACCAAAATTATGCTAATTAATCATATCTTGAAACTATAATCGTGTAACACTCCACATTTTTGGGCTAGAATTCAAACTGTTGTTATGACGTATGCAAATCAAAATTCAATGCTTTTATGTCTATTTATGTGTGATGTTTAATTATATAGTGTAAAAATATCCTTTTATATCAGTCAAGGTCATAAATATCTCCAAACTAAAGGACGAGTTGAGAACACTTCTATTGATTAAGTTTTAGTGAAAGATTCAGCTTGGGTCAACTTTAAATGACCATTACTCCTTGTACATAATGAATTATGTGTCATTCCTTATATCAAATAAAAGATCTTTGAATCTTCTTTCCAACGCATTTAGTTTCACCTTTATTTGATATCGACATGAAAAGTTATATCTATTTTACTCCAGTATGTTAGCCTATCAACAAAGTGACGACTTAAGCTGATGAACCATCATATATATGAAGACTTATCAGCCAAAGTCGTCAATATTAGGCAGAAAATATCAATTCTAGCTTCCAAGTGACGACTTATCAGTCCAAGTCATCACCATGACTAGAAAAGGGCCCAAACTAACCTGAAAGTAACGACTCAAGTGATGAGCTGTCACCTATGTGACTGGCCGTCAGCTGAAAATTTCAGCAATTGTGAAGTACTTTCGTAGGTGTATTTTTGTATTTTTCCTCACCCCAAACGTTACCCCTATGACATAAATTACCAAAAACACATACTTAGCTATTGCGAATCAGATTCAAAAGCTCTTAACCCTCTTTGTTCCTAAGAACAAAATTAGGGTTTCTTCCCAATAACTTCAAGATTCCATCACACTCTCCACAAGATAATTAAGAATTAAGATTTCCAATCCAAGAACGTTCAAGAAGAGTTAATTATCTTTCAAGATCAAGCTTTAAGGTATGTTAAATGTTCATCCATGGGCCCTTTTTCTCCCACGGAGTTCAAGAATCCAATTTCATATTCAAAGTTATGAATTATGAAAATTATTATAATTTTAACTATAAATCCACATGAATTTTGAATCTATATCATGTTTTCATGAAATTATTATTTTTATTAAATCCTACATGTTTTGAATGGTGTTGTTCGCTGATTTAAGCCTTATTTTAGGGATTTAGTATCAAAATCATACTACTACTAGTTGCCTTAAATTAAAACTATTCCTATGTTTAAGCCATGCATTGCAAGTGTTTGATGAAATGCCTCAAAGAATGAGTTTTGAATATATGCTTATATATCATGTCCTTAAAGTGTTACTATGATCTTGCTATCATTGATATCGAGTCCTGGGGGTTATGAATACCTAAAAACTTAGTTGTTTACTTAGTTTAAGTACTTTCAAAAGAGTTTCAAATCTATTATAGTATTATCAGTTCAATCAGTGCATCATATCAGTAAGCTTAGTTTAGTCCAGTGATTAGAGTCAGTTTAGTTGGGAGTAGAATTTAGCACCGATCGACCAGAGATGGGGCTCACCTACCAATTAAGGGTGTGACCTTTAGTAGCAGTTCCTGTATTTCATAACTATGTAGCCAGCATAGGTTGAGATGTTAACCTTCCAGTTAAGGGTTGATCTCATAAGGGTACCTAACAATTGAGGGTAACCCTTATTCTTTCGGCATAACACTTTAGTGGATCCATGTAGCCATACATTAGTACCCGTGGCACGGTACTGACACCCTTCCAAATGGGGTTACAGGTTGGATCCCAAATAGCTTATATTGGGGCATGTCGATTAGATGATAGCTCCTATAGTCTCAGTCAGTATTCAGTATATTTTAGTTTAGCTTTGGATTAACCATAGCATACAGTTATTAGTTATTCAGTTATCAGATTTTAGTATTTTAGTTTACAAACTATTTTCAGAATCATGTTATATGCTTGGTCATGCATTCTCAGATTTTACAGCATTCATGCATTCATATTAGTTACTCAGTTATCTCAAGCTATTTCGACAATTATTATCCATGTACATGAGCCCATGTATATCATCCTAACCCCATTTAGCATACCATTACATTCAACGTACTAACTGCATACTCTTTTTTTTGCGCTATGATATCTCATATCATAGGTTCGAACGCTCAGGTTCTCGACTGTACCTAGATATCCCAGCGCACCAATAGCAACAACAGTGGTGAGTCCTCACGTTCTGAGGACCAATTATGATTATCTCAAATTTTAGTTTCAGTATTCAGTCAGAGTTAGTTGGGGACTTATCCTATCAACTCTTCAGTTACTCAGTTAGAGTCTTTCAAATACTTTTAGTCAGTTTTTAGTTGTCATTATCAGCCATTTTATCAGTATTATCATCATTGTTTTACAGACATTATCAGAACTATGTTTAAAAACCTTAGGGCATTCTAGTAAATTCTGCAAATATTCCACGTTACATTGTTCAGTGTTCAAAACAGGTACCAACATGGTTTAGCTTGTGGTCCTTCGAGGCTGTAAGCATTGTGTGACGCCCAGGGTGTACTCTCGGGGTGTTAAAAACTTGGTATTAGAGTCTAATTTCTTAAAGTGTCCTAGGGAATCTGAATGTTGCATCCAGTAGAGTTTTATGCATAGGTGTGAAGCACGCCACACTTATGGACAAGAAGCTACAAGACGTTTAGTAAAAAATTTCCCTTTTCAATATTCATGTCGTGAGAATGCGCGTGAACTCAAATTAAATTCCCTGTATAATTCAATCTTTTTTTTTTAAAGAACATGCCTCCCAGAAATACTAATAGAAAAAGAAATGGGAACCAGCCAACACCTTTGCCCATTTAGGAAAATCCCTTGAATAAGCATGTTTTGTATGCAAAGTTTAGAGCTGCATTCACTACTCTGGCTTACTTTGTATCAGCTCAGAACACTCGACCAGCTACTGTTTCGGCCAACCTAGGGGCCCAATACTGTCACAGTTTGGATTTGGGACTTTACTCGAATGAATCCTCCTCTATTTTTGGGATCCAAATTTGAAGAGGATCCGCAGGAATTCTTAGACATGGTGCAGAAGGTAATCGATATTATGGGGGTAAATTCTTGTGAGAGTATTGAGTTGGCTGCTTACCAGGTGCAAGATGTAGCTCATACATGGTTTAAGCAGTAGAAGGTAAATGGAGGCGCAGATACAGGGCCTATAGAATGGGAGGAATTTACTATAACCTTCTTAGATAGGATCTTCCTATTGGAGATGAGGGAAGCCAAAGTGTTAGAGTTTATTAACTTGAGGTAGGGAAATATGAGTGTGAAAGAGTATTCACTTAAGTTTAGTTAGTTATCTAGGTATGCTCCTCATGTGGTATTTGGTAGCAGGTCTAAGATGAGAAAGTTTATGTCTGGGGCATTTGATAGTATGGTCAAGAAGTGTGGGGTTGTAATATTGATAAAGGAGATAGACTTGTCTAGGCTTATGGTCCATGTTCAACAGATAGAGAAGTAGAAGACAAAGAACAGAGAGAGAGAATAAGAGGGCTAGAATAGAAAGCTATAATTTTAATCAGCCAAAGTCAGAGGGTGGTAATCGTCCCTAGTTCCATCAGGAATCTTCACTCCCAACTCCATCTTCAGCTTCTGTCAGAAATCGTCCCTATTTTTTGCATGCAAATAAAAGATGAAGAAATTAATATACGTTCAAGGCATAATAGTTACATATTTCAAAACAAAAGAAAATATCAAGAATCAATTTTTTAATTACAATGATATGAACACTTGGACAGTATAACAAGAGTGAGAGTCAATAGATAAAATGAAAAACAAAGACATACACTTGCATGCCTCATGACTTATGTTCATATTAATAATGAATAAAGGTAAAAGGAAGAAGGTCATATTCAATGAATTAATGCGAGAAACAAACAACGTAAGCTTGCGAAAGTAAAGGAACGAGGCCACAAGAAAAATACTCATGACTTCTAAAATTGAACAAAATAGACATTAATCCATATAACAAAAGAAAATAAAGGTTAGCTTTTCAAGAAAGAGAATCTTTAAATTTCAATTAAGGCGACATTAACGAAAATTCATACAATCTAAATTACAACCAAAATTTTATCGAAAAATGTGTAATGACTTATGGTTTATATTTCTAAGACATCGTTGATTCTCTTTTGATATTATGAATAAAAGGGAGACATGAATCAAGTCTTTACACACACAAAAAGCACATATAACAATCCGAAGTAAGAAAATAAAAATAAAAGTTTAGCATCTCTAAAAGTGAAATATCGTTCAACAATCATACTATGCAGGAGTAAAAATTATTCAAATAATTCTATTTAGACACAAAAGTATGAACTTTCTCATCATTTTGACAAGACAACATGAGAACAAAAGAGGAATAGACATCTTGGATGGAAAATAAAGCTAGCACTTCATCTCTTATATGAGGATTTTGAAATCAATTAAAATAATTAGCAAGAAAATAACAAATTCTTGACTTAACTAATTACAATTTTTATTAAGGTGAAACAAACAATAATAAATATTGTTCCAACATAAAAGAAACAACTTTACATGCTAAAACAAACATATTCGCCAACAATGAATTTAAACAAGGCATGAGTTTTTCTTTAGAGCAAAGATCAAAACATTATACATAACAATCAAAGAATAAAGTCAAAAGACAAAACAATGAATATTAACTATTCTTTTCAATATAAAGGAAATAACTTTACATGCTAAAAACAAACATATCTACCAACAATGAGTTTAAACAAGACATGGGTATGTTTTTCAAGCAAAGATCTAAACTTTATCCAAATTAGTCAAATAATAAGGTTGAAAGGCAAAACAATCAATATTAACTATTCTTTTCAACATAAAGAAAATTACATTACATGCTAAAAACAAATATATCCACCAACAATGAGTTTAAATAAGACATGAGTATGTTTTTCAAACAAATATCTAAACTTTATCCAAAAAATCAAGTAAAAAGGGTACGTATAAATATTGCTAGTTTATTTTTATATAATGAACATGAAAATAATTAAAATATTGATAACATAACGTTCTATGAACTTCAAGGCCATCTAAACATACAATCCCAACAAATAAAATTATAACTACGAACTACAAAGAAGAAAAAGATGAAGAAGAAACTGATAATAAAACTAAAAAGAAAGGTGTGTTTACCTTTTTGGGGGCAGCAAAACGAGACTACGAGCTTCATAGGAATCAACCACCACTGAAAAACGTCGCCAGCAACTCAAAAATTTTAATTAGCCGACCAACTCTATGAAATAAAGTTTTTTACTAAATAAATATAACTATTTTGCTCAAAAGGATTTTTTTCACCTTTCTAGCCTTTTTTCTTACTTTTTCACCCCCTTTTCTACCAAAGTAGTGGTTGTATTATAGGAGAGAATGGTCTTTTTTCTTCTCTTTCTCAGCCAATGTGAGTGAAAAATATTTATAGAAAAGGATGAGGATTTATTTCTTGTCATCCACCAATGTGGGAGAAAAGTCATTTAGGGGTATTTTTAAAATTAAAAAATTAAAGATAAGGTGAGGTGTAAGATAAGTGGGGGAAAATTATACAATGTAGTACAATTTTTGAATTTCAAAATTGGGAAAGGACAAAGTTAGGGGGAAATAATATAATGTAGTACAATTTAAAATTATTTTGTGGTGGGAATTGGACAGAAGTTATGAGAGCTTTTGGGAATTTTGAGGTTATTTAAAATATAACCCCAATTGAAATATAAAATTTAGCCATATTCATTTAATTTTGACCAAATTAAAAAGCAATTGACGGATTGTATTGCAATTATGGCCAATTTTGATCTCAATTATGGCCAAATCTAATAGATTGACTAAATTAAATTGAAATTCGATATGAATTAATACTTCTTTTAATCCCAAGCTTCTTGATTTAATAAAATTAAATTATTTTGACAATAAATTATATTAAAATCAAGATTTTAATTATTATATTTATTTTCAAAATAATCCTTAATTAAAATCCAATATTTCATAGAATAAATACTTAATTAATCAAATTATATAATCTCATATAACTGAACACGATAATATGTAATCGCTACTTAAAATGATAAAATTACGTACAAAATTTTTCTTTTTTTTATTTGGATGAAATAAATATTTTAATTTTACTAAAAAACCAAAGAAACTCAGATTAAATTTAGTCATGGAGGGAAAAAAATAGGTTTGAACAACTTTCCCCTCCCTTTGGATAGGATAGATACAAGTAACCTTAGGCAAAGGGGGTTGGCATTTCTAAATTTTGTCTGACCACAAATTCGAATATGAAAGAGGTTGGTTTTCGCACGAGTTTCATAGAGTTATGGTCGGACCTCGTTATCAGGTTTCCTACATATCTTAGGTTACATGAGAATTTAGGCCATTTGTAGTTTATAAAGCTTGATTTAGAGCATGATTTTTAAAATATTCACTAGCTATCTCAGTTTTGGAGTTTTTGGAAAAACTGAAAATTTAGAGAATAAAGGGATTTGGGGGGAGATTGGAATCTAGTCAAGTTTTTAACAAAGAACCCATCCTACATATCCCCATGACTCAAGGAATCAGACTGCTTGTAGTTTGACTCGATCGGTAGAAAAGATAGTCTTTTATTTTAGACGATCTTTGACTTGGGATGAGTGACAAGTTGATCGAGTTGCAAAAAAGAATCTTGTAACCTATTAACTATGAATGTGGGATCCTTCACACTCATAGACAAGATCTTACCAAGACATCATTTCCAGAACTCTAAGTATGTTGTCACCTGAATTTGAAATAAAAAGAAGGTTACCCTCGGCATGAGTTTAGAAATATCCCAAAGGTGAAGCTGAACCCAGAATATCCCAAAAAACCCATATTCTTTCTAATAAGGGTATGGTTATATGGTGGTGGCGATCATCTTTTGTCTCCCATCCAAAGAGTTTGACACCCCTCTTTAGACTATGTCCCGTTTTGCTGCTAAGAAAGAGTTTCATGTTGTGCTATGTCTTATCTGGAGTCGTTCGCACCTCTAGTTTTGATTTGAGATTTTCATCCCCTCGGATGCTTTCGACAATGTTTCAAACAAAAGAGTTAGTGCTAAACATAGTTCACGAAAGAGGTATGTAGTCTTTTACTATATCTCCACGTGGGTTGTCGCCTGAAAAATAAAGTCATCCTTTCATGTACCTGTTTGGAAGAAAATAAATTGCAACAAGAGACAAAAAAAACCTCTTGGTTTTTGCATACTTATCTCATTTGTCAGTTGAATATGTCTTCAATGTGGGGTGGCCCTTTTGGACACCGACGACACTTTATGAAGAACGATCCCTGCAACCGTGTAATCTTATGCTAATGCAGTAACCCTTTGGCCACCTATAATAATAGTTGTATGATAACCTCTCTGGTTATTGCCAATAATTCGTTTCATTTGACCATCAGGTAAGTCTTGCACATCTTTTGTATTGATACAACTTATAGATTTCCCTTGAATTATCAATCTTTGGATAAGCTCATGCATTATTTGATGTTGGATACGAGGCAACTTATAGATATCCTTTTAATTTCTAGCTTCTAGGTGATCCTGCACATTATCTAAAATTAGATAAGAGATGGCTTACAGATATACCTCCAATCGCTAGCTCTCAGGTATTTCTACACATCATCTGACCTTGGATACAGTATGACTTATAGATATCTCTCAAATTGCTAGTCTTTGGGTAATCTTGCACATAATCGATCTTGGATATGACGTGTCTTATAAAGAACTCTTGGACTTATCAATTTGATGATCTCACATATTCTTCAATAAGGATTTAGTTGTGACTTATGGATAACCTTTGGACTACCAATATTTGGGTAACCTTGCACACTATTTGGTTAGGATGTCGTTGTGGCTTACGGATGACCTATGGGCTATCAACTCATAGGTAATCCTGCACGCTATCCTATTTTAAATAATATGACTTATAGATGACCCTTAAATTGTAATTTTCTAGGAAATCTCATATATCACTCATCTTCATATAGCGACTTAAAGGCGTCCCTTTAAATCATGTGCAGTTGATGCATTCATATGCTGATTCATAAAATGATGACATATCCTCGATGCCAGCTTTTATGTCTTGCGTGTCAACAAATTTTGCATACTGATGATATCCTCGACGCCAAAATTTGTGACTTGCGTGTCAATAGATATTGAATGCTGATGATATTATCGATTCTAGTGTTTGTGTCTTGCGTGTCAACAAATATGAAATGCTGATGATATCCTCGATACCAGTATTTGTGTCTTACGTGTCAATAGATATTGAATGCTGATGATATCCTTAACGCCAGAGTTTATGTCTCGTATGTCAACAAATATTGAATGCTGATGATATCCTCGATGCCAGCATTTGTGTCTCACGTGTCAACAGTTATGAAATGCTGATGATATCCTCGACGCCAGCATTTGTGTCATGCATGTCAACAAATATGAAATGCTGATGATATTCTCGATGCTAATATTTATTTATCATGAGTCAACAAATATTGAATGCTGATGATATCCTCAATTTAAATATTTATGTTTGAGTTTCAATAGCTATTGAATGCTGATAATATCCTCCACGCCAACATTTATGTCTCGCATTTCAACAAATATGAATGCTGATGATATCCTTGATGCTAGCATTTGTGTCTCGTATGTCAACAGATATTAAATGATGATGATATCCTTGATGCTAATATTGCATCCCGCGTGTCAATAAATATTGAATGCTGAAGATATCCTTAATGCCAGTGTTTGTGTCTCGTGTGTCAATAGATATTAAATACAATGTCCTATAGGCAATGAAATAATATGAAATAGCCCTCTTGGAAATGGCATGAAATGACCCTCTTGGCGATGATGTAAAATGGCCCTTTCGGCAATGGCATTAAATGGACCTCTTGGAAATGACATGAGATGACCCTCTCGGTAATGAGATGAAATGGTTCTTTTGGTGGTTTGAAAAGAGTTTCACCTGAGTCCATTTGTCTGCATTTTGCTTTCTACATGTACTTGTACTTAAGGTAGACAGTTAGTAGACACATTGTCACTCTCACTGGCGACCACAATCAAGCTTTATGATAGTTTGATGACAAATATTGAGCATCATAATTTGAATGACTTATTCTGCTATTAATCTTCTTTTTTTGAAGAGATAATTAAATAGCAGATCCACCGAATGTAAGTAAATGGGGCAAAAACCTTGTTTGGGGACTACTCGAATACCATTTGCTTTGCTTCAAGGTGAATTTTGAGGATGACTTTCAGGTCTTCCTCCCATTGAGTAATTCTTTGTTTATTGTATTTAATGTGCCGACTTCCTTGAATGCACCTGCACTCAAAGTAAATATTTAATAGACATAAAGTCGCTTATGCTAGCAACTCTTTTTATATAAAGAATTCTAAATACAATATTCATAAAGTAGATAAGGCGCCTTTGTTTTTCCTTTATGGTCTCAAGAAATGAGATAGACAATTCAAAAGGTCCTCAATAAATGGGTATTAAACCCTTCTTCGGGGCTACCTGAAAATACCGTCCTTGAGCATTATATGCTTTTGCGTGGCTCGCAACTCGCTTGGGGTTTTCTGAAAAAAATTATCCTTGGGCATTGATCCCTGCATTCGCAGAAAAATAGTTAGTTTTGAATGAAACTACTCTGTGGTGGCGTCCTTCAATCCTTGGTTTGCTCCTCGCCATCTTTCGGGTGCTCCATCGTGTTAGGACCTCCATTCTAGCTCTCTGTTCTATTAGATGCCTAGAAAATCACTAAATAAAAAGATTTGTATAGATTTTCGAAAGTATTACTAGTTTCAAAAAGTTCTTTTAAAAGCTTTAGGAAATCTCTGTCTGTCATGTCATGTACAAGTCCGACGAACATCTTTCTCTTGGTTCTGACTGTATTCTGATGTTTGACGGACGAATTCCAGGGGTTCATTATCATTGAGGCATTCTATCAAAAGTTTTTTCATAGCCAAAAATTTAGTCTAACTAGACTTTGTCTCATATAGTGACTTCTAAAGCTTGACTTTGACATATGGTGCTGGGGAATTTGAAATATATTCCAATATATTACTGGAATTTTGAGGACTTCCTCAAAATTTCTTCCCCAATTTAAATTTGTTTGAGATGATATGTCTATGTTAGTCTTCATTCTTTTTTTTTGGAAGATGATCTTCCTCTTGTAAATTTTCGAGATTTCTTCTCAAAAATTCTGCCCTAGTTTCCATTTCCTGGGGTTATATGACTGAGCCGTTGTGGCGCCCATGTATCCCATTTAAGCAGAAATCAGGTCAAATGTAGTTCAAGACTACGCTAAGGATATATAGTAAAATCTATTGGGTTGACCAAAGCCGATATAGGCCGCCTACATATCCCTTTCTTGGGAATTTAGGTCATCACGTAGTACATACATAAAAACAAGAGATAAATCTCCTACGGGATTGACCGAAGCCGACATAGGCCGCCTACATATCCCTTTCTTGGAAATTCAGGTAAAACGTAGTTCGTACATAAAAGAAAAGGATAAATTCTCCAAGGGGTTGATCGCAGCCGACATAGGCCGCCTACGTATCTCTTTCTTTAAAATTTAGGTCGAATATAGTTCGTACATAAAAGTAAGGGAAAAATTCTCCTATGGGGTTGACCAAAGCCGACATAGGCTGCCTACGTATTCCTTTCTTGGGAATTCAGATCAAATGTAGTTAATACATAAAATGAAGGCATAAATTCTCCTAAGGGGTTGACCGAAGCCGACATAGGCCGCCTATGTATCCCTTTCTTAGGAATTCTGGTCAAACGTAGTTCGTACATAAAATTTTTTTTAGGGTTAAATGGCCCTGAATACTATTATCCATCTTACTAGGGTAGAAATAAGCACTTCTATGGATGACATGGCATTTTCATTGCCTTTGTCTTGATAGAATGAAGGATAAATTGTCCAATTCCCTTAGTCATTACCCTCCTAGTTAACCACACCAGTTTTCTCTAGATTATGCTTCTTTGATTCTCGAACTCTTTGACTCTTCTATTGACTGTTCTAAGGCTATTGTCTCTCATTTTTCATTATCTTGCTTCTTCACATGACATAACAATGAGAAGTTTTAAGTTATTTTTGTACGAAGGGCGACGAGTCATGGGTGTAGTGGAGGTCTATAACGCCTCGAAAATGGTCCCGAGATGTCACACGTTGCTTAGGACCACAAGTGATCCCAACCTAACCCTTATACTTGCATAACTCATAAGCAACTGAATAAAATACATACATCTGAACAAAATAAGAGGAAGATTACTATTTTCTAAATCTGATCAATACAAAATTAAATTAAAATGAGTACAATTCTTCTTTTATAAACAAAACTGGAATCAATTACCTTAACTTTACTGACTGTCTAGGAAGCCTCTACTAGTATTGACTTTAGGTAGCCGGGACATGACCCCTAACTATCCCAAATCAATACGACCGAATAAATAAAAATAAAATACTACCCAAACTATATGACTTCTCGAGTCCTTGAATTAAGAGGACTCGTTACCTGCTGACTGAAAGCTATAAACTGTCTGAATATGGTATGAGTGCTACACCTGAACTGATACCTACATTATGAGACAATATAGCATATAGACATATATGTGGATCAGTACTCTGAGGATTTACTGAGCATATGGAGTGAAATTGATAAGTAAAACATCATTTCATTATCATAATTTGTAAAACAATGCATGCTAAATGTAAATGACTTACATATGCTGGAATAACTGAAATACTAAAAATAATAGTCATGAGAAGCAATTCATGATTTATAAATCTAGTGAGTCATAACATTTGGTTCTAAGAGTTGTACCTGTATTCTCTCTTTAAATCATACTATCTAAGTGTAGAAAGGACTCACTCAAAAATGTGAAATCTGAAAAGTAAAAACTATAACTATTATCTTTTCAAAAAGCATAATCTGAGTAAAATATGTGAGCCTTTACACTTAGTCTTATAAAAGCTTTTCTATCATTCTTTTCCTTTGAAACTTAGAGACTTTGGGAGCTTTGGAAACTTGGAACTTTGGGACTTAGGGAGTTTCTTCTAACCGACATAAACCATGTGAGCTTACATAGAGTCCAACGTCTTACCCATGTTGGAGAGAGCTGTTCTACCCTTTCCATCAGAATAGAACCTTAAGTGATCACTATCTTAGACCACTATGGGAAAATCAGAAAACCTACAGTGGCACATAGTTCTGGGGCATGAGACATTGGAATCATACCTGACTCAGTGCTAAATACTACTCCTATACTTATTGCTCAGAACTTTTAGAAAATCCACCTTAAAACAGCACAAAGGTTTATAATGAAAATCAATTATACTTCTCTATGCTTTAAATCATAAATTGTTTGAATAATGTGGATTCCTATCTTTACTTGGATCAATAGATCAAGTTTCTTTATCAAAATCTAAAAATAGATAATGTTAGGATGCTTAAAACATAGTCATTCTTGAAATGTCAACATATAAAATAGGGCTTAATGACCCATGCTTCAATTTCATGTCAAACACCATAAGGTTCATGCTTGATAATACAAATATTCATAATTCAACTTAAAATCTGGAAAATATGATCATACACATTAATTTTTTAAAAGTAGACATGTAATTCAATACCCAAATAACTTAAAATCTCAAAATCTTGTAATTAGCAACATTGAGTAGGTATAAACCCCAACTTAAATTTCATGGGAAAACATACAAAACTCAGCAATTTGTAATTTAAAGTAAGTTTTTGGAAAAAAGGATGAAAGATTTATCCTTGTTCAAAACTCCACATACCTTGGATGATAAACTAGATAAACAAGTTTGCTTTAGGGATTTTATTTATGCCCTTGAATGATGATTCTTGGAATTCTTGAATTGGGAACTTTGAATCTTGAATTGATTTGGGAAAAGAATGGTGAAATCTTGGGGATTCTTGAAGTTGAATGTTGAAGCTTAGGGTTTTGCTTGAGAGAATCTTTGATGAATATAAGCATAAAATGCTTGTAATAGGCTTAAATCTTGTGTTTGGATGGAATTGGGAGTTTGGGAATTGTCCAAAATACCCTCTTTAAACACGTACATGAAATTGGAAAAATGAACTGGGGTCCCGATTTAATGGGCCACTGCGACACACCACTATCGCGGTGGCTTACTGGAATTTAATGACTGTGAAATTAGGGGTCTCCGCGATGCAGAGCTATCACGTTGTCCCACTGGATTTTGACAATTAGAAACTGGAACTTCAATGCAATGCGCCACCATCGAGGTGCCCTATAGAGATGCTATTTTGGCCTTTGACACAACGTACCACTATAGCGTTGGACTACTGAAAATTGACAAATAGGAAAATGGACCTCTCCACGATGCGCCAATATTACAGAGGTCCACTGGAAAATGAGAATTATGAATTTAACCACCTCCATGATGCGGTGACTGCCCAAGTGGTACACTGTCAATTTAAAAATGCTCTAACTCCTCAATCGAGTGTGGGATTTAGGCAAATTTTGTATTGATGTGAAACTTATTCAATCTCCCACACAATTAAAAGTCAGAATCCTGAAAATACCGTATGAAATAAGTGGTATTCATCTTTGAACCAAATTCTTGACTTTCTAGGGATGAATTTAAGATCGGAAAAGTATGGGGTGTTACAAGGTCCGATTCGCCAATGTTTCCTCCAATTAATCTTCCATGATACCGGTTGTCTTGGAAAATTATTCCCTCATATTTTCCTTTTCCCATCCTCGAGACCATCGTTTATAGGTTTGAAAAATAATTGGTAGAGTCCAGTTTTACTACAAGTCATTTTTCCTTTCTTGTAAAAAAGCTATAGTCAAGAAGGGGATCTTTTATTCATTTTGATCTAGTGAAGTTGGGCCATTTTGTGCCAACACAGAGTAGTTTCTATTAATTGCAAAATAAAAACAACTCAAATGCTGACGTGCTAGATTCTGTTCATAATAAGCAAAGGAAGATGATAAGGTAGGAAATAAACACAGAGAGTTGTTTATCATCTCATGTGAATTGATCCATGAAGTAATGATGACTCGCGAATTTCAATGAACAGGATTTTTCTCAATGATATGGATAGGTGGAATTCATCAGGAAGGCTCAAATTTTATAGTTTCTGGCCTTATTACTTCTTTCAAGAAAGTGGAGGACAACAGAGCTTTTGGAGATATGTGCCAGGCCGAAAGGCTGCCTACGTATTTCACGGAGCAGAAATCAGGCCTTACGTAGTTCGAAACTATAATGGATTTTCTAATTCTAAAGTCAACTTTCCTATAATGGTAAAGATCATTTTGAAATTTTTAAAAAATGATTGCGAACTTTTCTAAGAAACTTGGGAGACTTGGAGTATGTTTGGTCGGGTTTTTGTATAGTGGGGTATATTTCTGCCTAGAGATGCTCTATGGAAAATTGGATCAATTCGCCTTTGACTCTAATCAACATAGCAGATATAAGAACATAGAAAATTATATAACACAAGCATATGGTAATAAACGTTCATCCTAATTGGGTGACCCTTTTGAGCCAAGGGTTGGCCTAATGTATTTGAAGGAAGTATATGATTTTTAAAACCAATCCATTATCCCCGAAAAACCTTTATTGGTGTATATATATGGCATGAATTCATACAAAAGTTGCACAAAAGGGATACAATCTTTAGGGAAAGTAAAAATAACATGAAAAGAAAGAACAATGTCCCGTGCAGGGGATAGGAAATACTAGTTCCTAAATGCTCTTCTATCGGCCTTCGCCCTCTTAGTTTTGCCTACTTCTTGTCATTGGAGACATCCATTGATGATCAAGTGATTCCCGTATAACAGTGCTCTAGATGCAACCATCCAAATCGATCAATTTTTTGCTTGGCTTGCTTCAATTCCCTCCTCAATTGGTGTATGATTGAGGCATCCTTACACAAAAGTAAGCAAAGCAAGCCTTCTCCCGACCCCCAAAGGATATTGAATTGGATTAAACAAAAATATGTTTCTTCAATACATAAATATGATCCATCTGTAATTAACTCGAGGTCAATAGATGCAGGGCATATTTTCTAACGGGCCCAATACCCCATTGGGTATTGGGTCATCCTAGGCTCATGCCTAAAGTAGAGTTTTGATTTCGCTCTATCCTAGGTGTCTAGAGTGGGTATGAAACAGATTTCCAAGTGGACGACTTGGGTTTGAAAATACGAACAACCATGAAATGCCTCACGTGCTAATAAATCGTCGTATTTCCAACACTTTATTTAGAGTTGAACAACAGGTGCCGGGACATCCACGAAACCCCAAAACAATTTAATAAATCAATGTGGGATTATGCTATGAGATGCAATAATTAAATTCTGCAAGATCAACAAATATAAATACATAAATGTTTTAAACAATTAGTCAAATGATCAAATCAATTATTTGGTTAGAACCTAGTTAAAAATCTCTAGTAGAGTCACCATTTCTGTTTTGTAAAAATTTTGACTTTTTTAGAGTCACCACTTAATTTATTTGAAAAGGAATTAAGAAAGAATTTGAAAGTTACTTAAACGATCCAAAACAAAAATAATTATTTAAGTTCAAAGATTCTGAGTAAGCGGTTCCTATTAATACTCTTGGAAGGTTGTTAAGGCACCAAGAGTATCCACTAACTTGCAGTTATCCGGACTGTTTGAAAATATCTTTTGAATAACTTCAAAAAGAAAGATTGATTGTTGAAAAGTAATTGATTTTAGGAAAAGACACGTGTAAAATAGATTTGGACGACTTAGTAGGGATTTTAACTAAGTCTAAACAAATTAATAACAAAACATGTAAAAGGGGAAGGGAAGAAAATAAAAGTCTTAGGCCATTGGTCCCAAATCAATAGATCCTATCCTAATCTAATTGGGCTTTTGGCCCACTTGCATCTGTCCTAATCTAAATACTGGGCTTTAGGCCGACAACCTATCCTAAGCTTGTTTTCGAACCTTTGAGGCCCAAAATCTACCTCACCTGTATCAAAATACAACTTTAGCTTCGAGGCCCAAATGAATGAATAAATAAATGACAAAATGAATAAATAAAAAGAAGAAAACAACAACATACCCAGTGTATTCCCACCGAGTGGGGTTTGGGGAGGGTAAAGTGTACGCAGACCATACCTCTGCCTCAATAAAAGTAGAGAGGCTATTTCCAATAGACCCCCTGCTTAGGACCAATAATAGTATAACAAATACAAAAAGTAGGCACATATAAACTAGTATGGTACACAAAACAAACTAACCGTATAACAAACACAAAAGATAAGTGCTTAATAAACTAGTACGGGATGCAAAAAATCCAACACCACTATCCCCAAGCTACAGCCACAACACTACGAGCCAGAAACTCCAGACCCAAAGGAGCACTCCTCTATTACTACCTCCGCGCTCTCACCCCCTAACCCTCTATCCAAATCCGCATCCTCTACACCTTCCTATCAAGGCTCATATTCTCTGTAAGATGTAATTGATCCATATCATGCCTAATCACCTCCCTTCAATATTTCTTCGGTCTATCTCTAGCCCGCCTAAAACTATCCCTAGCCAGAGTCTCACACCTCCGCAATGGATCATCAGGGCCCCTCCTCATCACATGGCTAAACCAATGTAGGCTCACTTCTCACAACTTATCCTCCTTCAAGGAAACTCCTACCTTCTCCCGAATAATCTTATTTCTCACCCTATCTTTCCTGGTATGTCACATATCTATCGTAACATTCACATCTCCGTCACCTTCACCTTTTGGATATGGGAGTTCT
Organism: Capsicum baccatum var. pendulum; assembly: GCA_030864225.1. Classification (NCBI taxonomy): domain Eukaryota; kingdom Viridiplantae; phylum Streptophyta; class Magnoliopsida; order Solanales; family Solanaceae; genus Capsicum; species Capsicum baccatum. The sequence continues at coordinate 106,653,820 of CM061551.1, forward strand.
TAACTGGCCAACACTCCTCTCCTTACAACATAGCCGTCCGGACTACCACTCTGTAGAACTTACCCTTAAGCTTTGAGGGCACCTTCTTATCATAAAAGACTCCTAAAGCGAGCCTCCACTTTTACCACATTTCCCCAATACGATGTGTGACATCCTCATCAATCTTACTATTACCCTAAATTATAGACGACAGATACTTGAAACTCTCTCTCTTCTGGATGGCCTACGAGTCTAGATTCATAACCACTCCATCTTCTTACGACATATCACTGAACTTACACTCTAAGTACTTCGTCTTCATTCTACTAAATCAAAAACCTTTAGATTCAAACGTCTGTCTCCATATTTCCAACTTATCATTTACTCCACCCTAAGTCTTATCGATCAGAACCACATCATCTGTAAATAATATACACCAAGACACCTCTTCTTGAATATGTCACATCAAAATATCCATCACCAAAGCAAATAGAAATGGGCTAAGAGTCGATCCTTGGTAGAACCCTATCAAAACTGCGAAGTGCTCTGAATCTCCACCTTCCGTCCTTACACGAATCTTTTCACCATCATACATATCCTGAATTGACCTAGTGGATGTCACAAGCACCCCTCTAGCCTCTAAGTACCTCCACAGAATCTCCTTGGGAACTCTGTCATATGCCTTCTCTAGATAAAAAAAATACCATGTGCAAGTCCTTCTTCCTCTCTAAAAAATGCTCCACTAATCTCCTGATAAGGTGAATGGCCTCAGTGGCTGAGCGACCAGGCATAAAACTGAACTGATTCTCAGAGATCGTCATGATCCTCCTCATTCTTAATTCTACCACCCTTTCCCAAACATTCATAGTATGACTCAACAACTTAATACCTCTATAGTTGTTACAACTATGAATGTCTCCCTTGTTCTTATACAATGGAATTATCATGCTCCACCTCTATGCTTCAGGCATCTTAGCAGCTCTAAAAATAATGTTAAACAACCTTGTCAACTACTCTAAACCTGCCCCACTAGTGCTCTTCTAAAAATCTACTGGAATCTCATTTGGCCCCGTCGCCCTACCCTGCCACATCCTGCGAATCTCCCCCTTGACCTCCTCAATCTCGATATGCCTACAATAACTATAATCGTGACCCTCTTCAGATATCTCCAAGTCTCCCAACATAGAACCTTTTTCCCCCTTATCATTCAAAAGTCTATGAAAATAGGACTGCCACCTCTCCCTAATAAGGGCATCCTCAACCAACACTATACCATCATCTCCTTTGATGCACTTCACTTGGTCAAGGACATGAGACCTCCGCTCCCTGGCCTTGGCAATCCTATAAAACTTCTTATCTACGCCTTTCTCCTCTAAAGCCATATATAAACTCTCAAAATCTATTGTCTTAGCTGTTGTAACTACTAACTTAGCCTTTTTCTAGCTACTTTATACTCCTTTTTATTCTTCTGCCTTTCCTCATCATCCTTACTCCCAACCAACTTAGCATAAGCCACCTTCTTAGACTCTACCTTTCTCTTGACATTTTTATTCTACCACAAGTCTCCTCGATGTTTGGTAGATTGACCTCTCGATACACCCAATACCTCTATAGCGGTCTCCCTAATGCAATTGGTAGTCGTCTTTCACATATTATCCACACCCCTTCTACTCTCCCATGACCCCTACTCTTTAGCTTCTCTTCCATCTCCAAAGCACTAGCCAAAGTTAAGCTACCCCACTTAATCTTGGGTTGTGCCTCCCCACTTATCTTCTTTTTGCCCTTATTCATAACCAAGTACATTACCAACAACCTATGTTGAGTCGAGAGATTCTAGATAGGTATGACTTTACAGTCTTTACATAGCGCTCTATCCCCTTTTCTAAGAAGCAAAAAGTCTATCTGAGTCTTGGCCACTGAACTACAAAATGCAATAAGGTGATCCTCCTTCTTTGAAAAGCTCAAATTCTCTATCCACAACCCAAAAGCCCTAGAAAAATCCAACAGAGAAGTTCCTCCTTCATTCTGCTCACCAAAAGTGAAATCGCCATGCACATCATCGTACCCTCTCGACAAAGACCAAATATGCCCATTGAAATCCCCTCCCACGAAAATCTTCTCAATGCTTGGGATGCTCCTTACCACCTCATCTAAAACCTACTAGAATTCCTTCTTCTCCTCCTCATCTAAACCTACTTGCAGGGCGTAGGCACTAATAACGTTCACTGTAGACCCTCCTATGACCAACTTAACACACATTAGTCTATCACTAACTCTCTTTACCTCTACCATCTGCTCCCTAAGATCTTCATCTACAAAGATACCTACACCATTTCTATGTCTCATGCTACCCGAGTACCATAACCTATATCCATCCACATCTCTCACTTTAGTGCCTATGCATTTAGTTTCCTGGACACACGCTACACTAACCCTCCCCTTTCTAAGAATCTTCACCAACTCTATAGACTTACCCTACAAAGTACCGATGTTCCAAGACCCAATTCACAACCTAGAAGCTCCCTTATCCAGGCTAACCTTACTACCCCTATCCCCTAACCCCAAACATGATCCTAGACCCGACCCAAAAAAGATCGTGTTTGCGGTTAGGGGCTAGGGGTAGTAAGGTTAACTTTTCAAGAAAAAGAATCTTTAAATTTCAATTAAGACGACATTAACGAAAATTCATGCATCTAAATTAAAACTAACATTTTTTGAAAAAACATGTAATAACTTATGATTTATATTTCTAAGACATCGTTAATTCTCTTTTGATATTATGAATAAAAAGGAGACATGAATCAAGTCTTTACACACACAAAGAGCACATACAACAATATGGAGTAAGAAAATAAGAATAAAAGTTTAGCATCTCTAAAAGTGAAATATCATTCAACAGTCATACTATGCAGGATTAAAAAATATTCAAATATTTCTATTTAGCAACAAAAGTACGAACTTTCTCATCATTTTGACAAGACAACATGAGAAAAAAAAGAGGAATAAACATCTTGGATGGAAAATAATGCTAGCATTTCATCTCTTATATGAGGATTTTGAAATCCATTAAAATAATTAGCAAGAAAATGACAAATTCTTGACATAAATAATTACTATTTTTATTAAGGCGAAACAAACAATAATAACTATTTTTCCAACATAAAAGAAACAACTTTAGATGCTAAAACAAACATATCCGCCAACAATGAATTTAAACAAGGCATGAGTTCATCTTTTGAGCAAAGATCAAAACTTTATACATAACAATCAAAGAATAAAGTCAATAGGAAAACCAATTAATATTAAAAATTCTTTTCAACATAAGGGAAATAAATTTACATGCTAAAAACAAACATATCTGCCAACAATGAGTTTAAACAAGACATAGGTATGTTTTTTGATGTGTGAGCAAAAGCTAACACATTTAATGCTTTTTAGCTCAAGATAATTGTGAATTCTGAAGCAAATCTTATTGTTTTGATGTGTTTGCTCATGATATTGCAGAAAAAGGCTAAAGAAATGAGAATAAACAATAATGGAGCAAAAGATTTGAAAATTTGAGGAAAATAGAAGAAAACATGGTTAACGATCTTCGTGATAAGTCATCATCCTCGTAATAGCCTATCAGCATTGGCGTCATCCTTAACCAGGGAGTTGTAGTTTGAGGAGCTATTCTGATGACACTGGTGACATGGCATCAAAGTTGTGATAAGGAATCAAGAATGGCATTAGCCTTAAGCAGAAAGTTAACATGGGAAGAAGATATATAACAATGTTGGTGATACGTCGTTAGATCCCTGACGCGGAGTTAGCCATATCGTCAGCCTAAGATAGAACCTGAAGGCAACTGAAGCCTCTCTGATTCCATCCGTGATAGGGCGTCAACTTCTTGATGCGGCGTCAGCCTTGGTGTCACTATTTCGGAAAATTTTATTAATTTTGTTATTTTATTTTCTTAATTAGGCTTTAGTATAAATAACATCCGTTATACTCATTCCGAGAATCTCTAACATTACCTAGTGTCTGTCAATTCCTGAAACCCTTGGAAAACATAGCTCTGGTTTCCCATTTATCTTGATTGCAAATGCTAAAGTATTGAAAGTGATATTTAACACACCGTGAACTTAAACCTCCATCTTTCAGAAGTAGTAAACTACCAGTAAAATCTTTCGTAAACAAATCGAAGTTTACACTATATTCCCTGTGGGATTCGACCCCAATCTAGTTGGGTTTTATATTGATAATGATCGCTTACACCCATTCAAGAGTGTAATTTGAGCGTTATAAAACATGGTGCTGTTACAGGGGAATACGGTTGTAGACTGAAAATTTTGTGTGCGAAAATTTACTGATAGTTAAGTTTCCTTGATTTAAATTTGGCTATTATTTTTGTTCATTTGTAGAATCCCTATAGGTTACACTAAACACTACTCAATCCAAAACCTCACTGCACGAGTAGGATGGACGAACAACTGCTGCAGTATGAGATTGGTAATGATGATGATGTCGATGAAGCAGGGGCAACGGGTGCAATCATTCCCCCTCATTTAGCACCTGGAGCAAAGTTCAATATTACTAGCACAATGATTCATCTCTTAAATCTGAAGGGGTTGTTTGGAGGCCTTCATGGAGAAGACCCTAACCTGCATCTGGTGAATTTTTTCACCATTTGTAAGTCCTTTGATAATCTGGGGGTAAGCCAGAGCGCTATCAGTTTGAGTCTATTTTCGTTGTCCTTATCAGGAGAGGCTACATTGTGGCTAAATGAGTTGACACCTGACTCTATAACCAACTGGAGGCAGTTGATAGGAGCTTTCCTTGAAAGGTTCTTTCTGCCATCCAGAAGGGTGCAATTAAGAGATGAGATCAACAATTTTAGACAGTTTCCAAATGAGGCTTTACATGAAACTTAGGAAAGATTCAATAAAAAGCTGACACGGTATCTGAACCATAATATGATGGCCATACATTTAATAGAGACTCTGTATAGAGCTTTTAACTCTGTGACAAAGCCAATGGTAGACAATTCTGCTGGGGGGTCATTTGTTGCTCTCTCATTTCAAGATTGTACTAATATGCTAAATAGGATGACCCAAATAAGAAGGGCTTGGTACACCAGTGATTCTGTGGTGGAAAGTCCAAATATTCTTGTTGGAATGAATGAGGAACAGTGCAAAATGGATGAGGAGAATGATCAAGACATATGGAGAGAAGATGACATTTACATGCCTATATAGAACCTTTGCATTTAAGAGGATGCCATTTGGGCTATGCAATGCACCAACCACTTTTCAACGATGTATGATGTCTATCTTCTCTGACATGGTGGAATATACTATAGAGGTGTTCATGGATGATTTCTCTTTGGCGGGTGATTCATTTGAAATATGTCTGGAGAATCTGAATATGTCGAATTTATCTAGTGCTTAATTGGGAAAAATGTCACTTTATGGTAAAGGAGAGTATCATACTGGGCCACAAAATTTTTGAAAAAGGGAGTGAAGTTGATCGAGCAAAAGTAGAAGTTATCAAAAAAGTACCACCTCCTATTTCAGTAAAGGGAGTGCATAGTTTTCTTGGTCATGCAGGATTTTATTGGAGATTTATGAAAGACTTCTCCAAAGTTGCAAATCCACTTTGCAAGATGTTGGAGAAGGAAGTGAAATTCCTTTTCAATGAGGAATGCTTAAAGGCATTTGAGTGCCTTAAAAACAAGCTTATTAAGGCTCCTATTATTATTGCACCCAACTGGGCAAAATCGTTTGAACTAATGTATGATGTAAGTGGTGTTGCGTTGGGAGCTGTATTGGGATAAAAAAAGAGATAAATTATTTCACCTGATATATTATGCCAGCAAAGCGCTAAATGGAGCACAAAAGAATTACAGAGTAACTGAATAGGAACTACTGGCTATGGTGTATGCTTTCGAGAAATTCAAATCTTATCTGCTTGAGACTAAAGTAGTAGTCCATACTAACCATGCTTCCTTACGGTACTTGATGGACAAAAAGGATGCTAAACCAAGGCTTATCAGATGTGTATTGCTACTGTAAGAGTTTGATTTCAAAGTCAAAGATAGAAAAGGTTGTGAAAACTATGTTGCAGATCATCTATCTAGAATGGAAGGTGGACAAGAAGTTAATGATGAAACAAAGATAAATGATACATTTCCAGATGAGGAGATCCTGGCAACTGCTGTAGAAGCATTGCCCTAGCATGCTGATTATGCAAATTATGTTATGAGTGAGCTCCTCCTAGAAAATCTTTCATCCCACCAAAGGAAGAAGTTCTTGCATTATGTAACACATTATTTTTTGGATGAGCCTTATCTTTTCAGGCGATGTGCAGACAATATCATACGAAGATGCGTACCTAAAGTAGATGTATAGTGTATAATAGAGGCATGTCATGCTTCTCCAGTTAGGGGTCACCATATAGTTGACCGAATGGATAGGAAGGTGTTACGGAGTGGCTATTATTGGCCGACATTTTTTAAAGATACCCACGAATTTGTACAGAAATGTGACCAGTGTCAAAGACAGGGGTCAATATCTAAGCAGCATGAAATTCCCTTGACTAAGATGCTTAAAGTGGAGTTATTTGATGTGTGGGGTATTGACTTTATGGTTCTATTTGTAAGTTCTTATGGAATGAATTATATTTTGGTTGCTGTTGATTATGTTTCTAAATGGGTCGAAGCTGCCGCATTGGCTGAAAATAACGGAAAGAGAGTTGTTGCTTTCCTAAAAACGAACATCTTCTCTCACTTTGGAGTACCATACACTATCATAAGTGATGGAGAATCTCACTTTTGCAACAAATTATTTTGGGCAGCTCTGGCGATGTGTGGTATGAAATAACACATAGTGGCTACTCCATACCACCCACAAACCAGTGGGCAGGTGGAGGTGTCGAATCGTGAAGTTAAGGCCATCCTAGCAAAAACGGTGAATGCTAGCTGAAAAGATTGGTCTCGAAGGCTTGATGATGCCTTGTGGGCATACCAAACTGCTTTTAAGACACTTATTGGAATGTCACCATTCCAACTAGTCTATGGAAAAGCGTTTCATTTGCCAATAGAGCTGGAGCACGAGTCTTTATGGGCACTCAAGCAGTTGAATTTGAATTGGAAGGAAACTGCAGAATTGAGATTAGGGCAAATGAATGAGATGGATGAATTTTGTCTCAGGGCATATGAACGAGCAGATTTGTATAAAGAAAAGATGAAAAAGTACCATGACTGGAAGATAGAGAAGCGAGAGTTCAAAAAAGGGGACTTGGTGCGTCTGTTTAATTCCAGACTTAAGTTGTTCCCAGGAAAGATGAAATCTAAGTGGTCAAGCCCTTTTAAAGTGAATTGAGTCCACTCATCTATAGTAGTGGAGCTTGAGAATGAAGATGGCAGTACATTTAAAGTAAATGGGTAATGGGTAAAGCTTTACATTGGACCAGATGAATCAGTGAAAAGCATCATTATTATTTCTCTCGATGAAGTCTAATGTAATCGAGACACCTATGCCATGCCATGATGTTAAATCAAGTGCTGCATTGGAGGCAACCCATGATCCCTGAGAATAACCCACTCCAGGTATATCCTAACCCTTAGTTTAAATTTGTTTTGATATTCTGTAAATAACTAGGAGTAGTACAAGTTCTGTAGGTAGTTAACTAATTTTGTGATTTTGAACACCTCTCCGAAGGTTTGTTTTGCATGACTGTATGAATTTCACCTTAGTGTGACCACTGTGCATCTCGTCCTGGCATTAGTTTAGTTACCTGATCATCACTGCTAAACAATTGCATAAACTAGATAGGTAGTAGCCAGTGATATTGCTTGTGTGCCATGTGTGTGTGAGACTATACCGAGTTCTCTTTGTAGTGTCAAATCTAGAACTTGCCCGGTTCGTCTTACCATAGTTGAAAGATAGGGGTTAGGAAAGGATCATAGGCCGTTTTTAAATTTAAGTCACTATTAGCCTAAATGACCTTCCTCTAATGCATGATATCCCTTGATCCCGGTTTGAGCCTTAATTGACCATTTTTCTTTTTATGATACCTATCACCTTCCTTTTTTAAATCATAATGAACCTGTTTTGGGTCTGGTCCTTCTTGGACACTGTGCACCTTAACGTAGGCAAACAACCTAAGTTGAGGGTGGCTATCATAGGGGTGCATGATATAAGTTGGGTATGAAGAAGTGTAGAGTAGAAGAGAAAGAATCAAAGAAAAAGAATAAAAGGTTGGGTGTTGGTGAAAAATAGCAAGAAAAGAAACTCTACTTGAATAAAAAGTAGTGCACCCATCCTGAAAGTATGATCAAGAAAATAGAAAAAGTGAAAAAAAGAGAAAAACAGAAAAAGAAAAGAAAAGAAAAAAAAGAGAAAAAGAGGTTAATAAGTGGACCCCACAAGTGAAGGTAGTGCCAAGGAGGTTAGTCACTCTAAATGCCGTTTAATATCATACCAACCCTAGCCTACGTTATAAGCCGAAGAAAGACCTATAGTGATCTTAGCATACCTATCTGGAAACCTTTGTAATGACGATAAGGGCAAGCATATGGTATTTTTGATACACTGGTTTGAACTTCATTCTGAGAGTGACTGTTTTTGTGATGATCCCCGTGTTTATATTTTTGTTATCTGACATGAGAAAAAAAGGGGAATTTCTTTGTTGTGAGGGAACACTAGTATCTTGCTAAGTTACTTACTTGTTTGGGTAGTGTACATTGATACATGCATGAATATCGGTACTTAGTTGATGCCATGGGTAGAAACAACTCTTGTTGTTTTGATGTGTTTTCTCATGATATTGCAGAAAAAGGCTGAAGAAATAAGAATAAACAATAATGGAGCAAAAGAGTTGAAAATCTGAGCAAAATAGAATAAAACATGGCTGACGACGTCCATGATAAGTCGTCAACCTCGTGATAGCCTATCAGTATCGGCATCAGACTTAGCCAGGGAGTAGCAATTTGAGAAGCCATTTTGACGACGCCGGTAACGTGGCATCAAAGTTGTGATAAGGCATCAAGAATGGCGTCAGCCTTAAGCAAAAAGTTAGCATGGGAAGAAGATATCTGACGACGTTGGTAATACGCCGTCAGATCCCTGACGTGGAATCAACCACATCTTCAGCCTAAGACAGAACTTGAAGGCAACTGAAGCCTCTCTGACGCCATCCGTGATAGGGCGTCAACTTCTTGATGCGCATCAACCTAGGCATCACCTATTCCGGACAATTTTATTAATTTTGTTATTTTATTTCCTTAATTAGGCTTTAGTATAAATATCATCTTTCAGGGTTTTTGAAGGGAAGGGAAATAATTCATCTATCAGACATCAACTCTAAGAAGAGAGACATGTATTTTTGCTCTCTTTCATAAAATATTCTTGTGTTTTCGTATCAACTATTTTTGGGGTTTCTACCTTGTGATTAAATTGGAGGAACTACTTGTTGTTTTTGATCCATGCATAAGTTTATCATTATAATCATAAATTCAACTTGTTATTTTGTTCATCAAATCATGAGCGGCTAATTTCATTAGCCTGAGTTATGGGATCCATGGATTAGGGTTTGATATGATACTAGGTGTTTAACGGATTCAAAGAGTAGTAAAACATCTTGAAATTCTGTTTTTTTTTAACTAAAATCTAGTGGTTGCAAACATTAGGTCATGCCTTAGGTTTTATTTGCTTCTAACGGAGAAATACACTAGAAGACGTGAATTATCAACAGGGACTCGGAAGCTACCAACCTTCTATTTAATGATTAATGCCGTAACTGGATTAATCTACCTGAGATAACATCCAATTGGAAATATATAAGTTATCTAAGTTCGAGAGAATTAAGTAATAAATTTTCTAGTGAGGTCGAGAGATAAGTCAGATAGTATAATCGTCAGGGATATTCTGCTGTTCTACTCATTCCGAGAATCTCTACCATTACCTAGTATCTGCCAATTCCCAAAACCCTTGGTGAACATAGCTCTGGTTTCCCATTTATCTTGATTGCAAACATTAAAGAATTGAAAGTGTTATTTAAAACACTGTGAATTTAAACCTCCATCTTTCGGAAGCAGTAAGCTGCCAGTAAAATCTTTTGTAAACAAATCGAAGTTCACACCCTATTCCTTGTGGGATTCGACCCCAACCTAGTTGGGTTTTATACTGACAACGATCCCTTACACCCATTCAAGAGTGTAATTTGAGCATTATCATTTTTCTAGAAAATATCTAAACTTTATCTAAATTAATCAAAGAATAAGGTCGAAAGACAAAAAACAATCAATATTAACTATTCTTTTCAACATAATGAAAATAACTTTATATGTTAAAAATAAACATATCCTCCAACAATGAGTTTAAATAAGACATGGGTATGTTTTTCAAGCAAAGATCTAAACTTTATCCAAAAAATAGAATAAAAAAAGGCACGCACAACTATTGCTAGCTCATTTATATCATGAACATGAGAATTATTAAAATATCGATACCACAACGTCCTATGGCCTTCAAGGCCATCTACAACAAACAATCCCAACAAACAAATATATAACTATGAACTACGAAGAAGAAAAATATGAAGTAGAAAATGATAATAAAACTAAATAAAGAAAAGGTGTGTTTACCTTTTTGGGGCAGTAAAACAAGACTACGAGCTTCTTCGGAATCAACCACCACCGAAAAACATCACCGACAACTAAAAAATTGTTAGACCCTGGAGCTTCTCTTTCCTTTGTATCCCCTTACATAGTTGTTGTTTCGGTGTTAGTCTCAAGATAATAGTAGAGCCCTTTTCAATGTCTACCCCTGTAGGTGTCTCTATTGTAGCCAGGTAGGTATACAGGAACTTATCAGTCACAATATCTCAAAAATTCACTTTAGTTGATCTTGTGGAGTTAGAGATGATGAATTTCGACGTCATTCACGGCATGGATTGGCTTTACTCCTGCTATGATTCAGTTGATTGTAGAAATAGAGTTGTTCATTTTTAGTTTCCAAATGAACCAATCCTTGAATAGGGGGTAGTACTACGATGCTTAGGGGTCAGCTTATTTTGTACTTTAGAGCGTGAAAAATGATATCCAAGGAATATATTTATCTTGTCCAAGTCAAAGAATCTAATTCCGAGATGCCAAATCTTGAGTCAGTTCAAGTAGTGAGGAAATTTCCAGATGTGTTCCCTGAAGATCTTGCCAGAGTTCCACCCAAAAGGAAAATTGACTTTGGAATAGACCTTCTTCCAGAAACTCAGCCTATCTCTATTCTTTCTTACAGAATGGATCCAGTTGAACTCTAAGATTTGAAATAGCAGTTGAAAGATCTCCTAGATAAGGGATTCATCAATTCCAACATCTCCTTTTGGGGCGCACCACACCTATTTATGTGCAAGAAAGAAGGTTCTCTAAGAATGTGTATCGACTACCGTCTGTTGAAAAAAGTCACAATTAAGAACAAAGACCCACTTCCCAAAATTGATGACTTGTTCAAACAACTTTAGGGTGCCAGTCATTTCTCTAAAATAGACCTCAGGTCCGGATTTCATCAGCTAAGAGTTAGAGAATGTGACATTCCAAAAACAACTTTCAGAACTCGATATGGTCACTTCAAATTTCTTGTCATGTCTTTTGGCATTACAAATGACCCAGCAGCCTTCATGGACTTGATGAACTGAGTTTTTAAGTAGTACTTGTACATGTTCATCATAGTCTTTATTGATGACATTCTTGTCTACTCCCGTAATAAAAATAATCATGCAGACCACCTCAGAATAGTATTGCAGACTCTTAGAGCCCATCAGTTGTTCACCAAATTTTGTAAATGCAAATTTTGGCTAAGGTCGGTAGCTTTTCTTAGTCATATTATTTCTGGTGATGGCATTAGATTTGATCCTCAAAAGACCGAGGCAGTCAAAAATTGGCCCACACCCATCTCTTCATCAGATATCAGGAGTTTCTTGGGTTTGGCTGGCTATTACCGATATTTTGTTGAAGGATTTTCATCTATTGCATCCCCCATGTCCTTATTGACTCAGAAAAAACTCAAGTTCCAATTGTCAGATTCTTGTGAAAAGAGTTTTCAGAAGTTTAAGAATCGACTCAACTCAATTCTAGTTTTGACCATTTTAGATGGTTCAGATGGGTTTATTATATATTGTGATGCTTCTAGAGTTGGTCTGGGCAATGCAGAGAGGTAAGGTCATAGCCTATGCCTTTAGACTACTTAAGCCTCATGAAAAGAAATACCATACCCATAATCTAGAACTTGCATTTGTTATGTTTTCCTTAAAGATTTGGAGGCAATATTTGTAAAAGGTGCATGTTGATGTGTTCACAGACCACAAAAACTTGAAGTATGTTTTTTCATAGAAGGATTTGAATTTGCATTAGAGGAGATGGTTAGAATTTTTAAAAGATTTTGAAGTGAGTGTTCTATATCACCCCAGCAAGGCTAATGTAGTGGCATATTCCCTAGGTCAATTTTCTATGGGTAGTGTTGCTCATGTTGAGAGTGTTAAGAAGAAGCTAGTGAATGAAGTTCATCGGCTTGATAGATTAGGTGTTCATTTGGTTGATTCAGCTGAGAGTATTGTATGGGTGCAGAATAGTTCAAAATCTTCTTTGGTTGTCGAAGTGGAAGAAAAGCAGGATAGGGATCCCAATATAGTAAAGTTGAAAGAGTCTCAGAAAGTAGAGATTTTCTCTCAAGGGGGAGATAGTGTGTTGTATTTCCAAGTTAGACTGTGTGTGTTGTGTGTAGATGAGTTTAAATAGTGAATTCTTGTAGAAGAGCATGGTGCGTTTTACTCTATTTACCTAGCGGCCACTAAGATGTTTGATAATTTGTGGGAAATCTATTAGTGGAATGGTATGAAGAAAGATAATACAGAGTTTGTAGCTAAGTTCTCTAATTGTTAGTAGGTTAAGGTTGAGCACTAAAAGCCTAATGGTTCTATGCAGGAGTTCAGTATTCCCACTTGGAAGTGGAAGAAAGTGAACATGGACTTTGTGATGGGTTTTCTTCGTACTCGTTGTCAGAATGATTCGATTTAGGTCATTGTGGACAGGATAACTAAATTAACCTAATTTTTTTCCAGTCCATACTTCTTATTCAACCGAGGACTATGCTAAGCTCTACCTTAGTGAGCTGGTTAGGTTGCACAGAGTCCCGTTGTCTATCATTTATGATAGAGGTACTCAGTTTACCCCTTATTTTTGGAAGGCTTTCTAGAAGGGTCTTGGTACCTAAGTTCATCTCAAGACAACCTTTCACCCTCAGACAGATGGTCAAGAAGAGAGGACCATTTAGACCCTGGAAGACATATTGAGAGCATGTGCTATTGATTTTAAGGGTAGTTGGGATGATCTCTTGCCTTTGATTGAGTTTGTATATAATAACAGCTATCATTCCAGTATCCAGATGGATCTGTTTGAGGGTCTATATAGGAGGCGATATAGATCTTCAATTAGTTAGTTTGAGAAAAGTGAGACTACTTTGATAGGGCCTAAGTTAGTACATGATGCATTGGAGAAAGTTCAGTTAATCAGAGAGGCTTAAGAGAACCCAAAGACAACATAAATCTTATATAGATATGAGAAAAAGATCTCGAATTTGAGATTGGTGATTTTGTATATCTTAAGATCTCTCAGAAGGGAGTAAAGAGGTTTGGTAAGAAGGGGAAGCTCAGTCCCTGATATATTGTCCCTTTCAGACTATTGAGCCGCTTTAGAAAAGTAGCTTACAAGCTCTAGATACCTACAGATTTGGCCTCGGTGCATCCGGTATTCCATATCTCCTTGTTAAAAACGTATATTGGTGACCCAACTGCAGTTGTTCCTTTAGTAAGTGTAGATGTTCAGAATGACCTTTCTTACAAGAAAATTCCAATCGTGATCCTTGATCTCCAGTTTCGTAGACTAAGAAACAAAGTTCCCTTGGTCAAAGTTCTTTGGCAGAATCAGTCCGTTGAGGGAGCCACTTGGGAAACAGTAGCTGACATGCAAACCAAGTACCCTCATCTTTTCTCTGCAAACTCAGACTCAGTTTAAGGTAACAACTTTTCTTTTCCAGTCTCATTTCCAGATATACTGTCTTCATGTCATTCCATGCATTCACGATCCAGTTCAGGCATGTATCATTTTTTAGGCTCAGTTATGCAATTATGTTTTCAGCATGTAACCTTAATTCCTTTGTATTATCAGCTTAACCATCCACATTCAAGTATGAATGTTCCTAAGGGGGAGATATTATAACACCCCACATTTTCGAACTAGAATTGAAACTGTTGTTATGATGTATGAAGGCCGGAACCCAATGCTTTTATGTCTATTTATGATCCCAATCTATGAGTATGGTAAACCTAGTCTACCTGAACGCCGAAAAAAGCCCGGTGAAATCCACTAAATCATTGATTTTTCTATTTGAGAAGCTTCTGCATGTTACCATACTATCGAAATGATAATCTACTCAACAACAATATCCATATTTCATTTTTATGCTTCGATTCCAAAATAACATAAAAATTCTAGGTGAAGCTCGATTACAGAATCACACTTTCAAAACTCTCAATGTGTCCCTCTATGCTCAAAGAATATTTACCCTTAAGAATAGAAAAATTCTGAGCTCAAATGGTTCTAAAATCAACCCACCAATAATCAAGGGATTTTAGAAAATAATTGAGACATTAACCTTGAAATTAATGAAAACTTACAAAGAATTCAGAGAAGAAACGAGTAATTCAGGCTCACAAATACCCAAAATCACCATTAATGTTTCTCCAAAGTTTTCATACTCTCTAGGATCTTACACTCTTAAAATTGTATGAAACGAGAGAAAATTCGGTCAAAGGGGACTTTTAATTCCACCCAGGTGCCACTTAAGCAGCCACCGCTTTCATGACTAATTGCCACTTTTACGGTACCCATCCATGCCTACACATATCATGTAAGTGGATCACTAGCCACTTATGCAACGAAGGCCTTGCTTACGCGACCCACCATTTGACATCCTAGTCGCTTTAGCAAATGGCTGGCCGCATTTGAGACCTCCGCTTAAGCAACCCAAGTGGCGCTTAAGTGGATGCACTAGTCGAGCAGTGCATCAGTTGGGGACTTGGAAAATTTCAAGTCTCCACTGAACCCACGGTATTCAACTAGAATTCCTAAATGTAAACAAATTATTCAACCCTGTCAAATTTGATATTTCGAACTCAATAGTGCACTAGGAATTTCCATCCGAGGTCATTTCTATGAAAAGTAGGTCTCACACCCAAGTGTTATTTTTTCATAATTTTTGGTCAATAGCCTGGAATGAGTATGAAAGCCTTGTGACCCGAACCAAAGGTTCCCATAGCCTAAATTCGACATTCTAGATCTAATGGAATCATCAGAATTAACATATAGTGTTATTTGACTGAAGTTTTTGCTCGGTAGCTAATTCTTACCAGCGAAGGCTTCAAAATAAGGAAATGGCTCTAACAATCAAATGAACTGTCCGGTAACTGAACTGTCAGCTCTAGCAAGTCATAAATGACTTTGGGCAGCTATAGGAAAGCTCTAAATGGCAAAAATGAGAAAAAAATGTAGAAAATGACTTAGAGGGTCCACTACTAAAAGAACTTTCATTCGCGAAAGTAAAAGGTTAGGATATACTTGAGCCCTCAAACAGGTGAGGAGACTGGGCCCAGATCTCGCTCTCGATCTCTCAAGTGGACTCTCTATTGGGTGGTGTATCCATTAAATCTTAATGACTGGAATATCTCTCGCGCCCAACCTCCTAGCATCCTTGGGTAATATGAGCATAGGCTCCTCACAAAGTTCAAATGCTTATTCAATTGAATCGAGTCCCATCGAAGCATATGAGGATTATCGAGAATGTACTGCCGCAACATAGAAACATAAAAAATTGAAGGGACAACAACAAAATCTGGGGGGTAAGACTAACTATATGCTACCTTCCCAGTTATACAGAGGATCTTAAAAGGTCCAATATCAGGGGTTGAGCTTGCCTTTCCTCCCGAACCTTATTACACCCTTCACGGGTGATACTCAGAGGAATAATCAGTCACCAAATCAAAATCTCAAGGCACGAAGTCTACAATCTGCATAAGCCTTCTACTTACTCTGAACTACTATTTTTTTATTGTGAATAATCTGAGCCCTATCTAATAACTCCTGAAGTAAGTCAGTACCATGGGTTCTAATATAGGAGGTCATAAACTACTTAATCGTAGAACGATTATTCCTACCATATAATGCCCCAAATGATTCCATCTCAATAATCAAATAGTAGCTATTATTATACACGAACTCTTCTAATGCCAAGTACTGCTCCCACTGACCTCTAAATCCATAACATAGGCTTGGAGCATATCTTTAAGAATCTGAATAGTATGCTCTGACTGACCATTGGTCTGAGGAAGGAAGGTTGTTCTAAGATCTATTTGAGTACCCAACTTCTCCTAAAAAGATCTTCAAAAGTTATAAATGAACAATGAGCCCCGATCTGATATGATAGATATAGGCACACCATGCAAATGGACTATCTTACGAACATAGATACGGGCTAAATTTTCAACACAGAAGGACATTTGAATAAGGATGAAATATGCTGATGTGGTCAATCAATCCACAATGACTCAATTACCATCAAAACCATAGGAGGTGCGAGTCAATCCGCTAACGAAGTCCATATTGATCTGTTTCCCTACTTCCACTTGGGAATAGGTTATCTCTTAATCAAGGCATCATGTCTCTGATGCTTTTCCTTCACCTCCTGACAATATAGGAATCGAGCTACGAAGTCCACCACATGTCTCTTCATGTGTCACTACTAACAATACTACCTCAATTTCTTATACATATTAGTTGCAGTAGGGTGAATAAAATATCTAGAGCATTGAGACTCACATAAAATCGAATGAATCTCCAACCCTCTGAACATAAATACAGCCATTTTATCTCAGAACACCCTCAAATTCTATGATATCCCTCTTAGACTAACCAGTCTACACCTGATCATGAATGATACCAAGTCTCATATTTTTGAGTTGGCGACTTCGAATATACTCAAATAAGGTAGACCTCTCCTCAATACTAGGAAGAATCCTTGTAGGGTCAGAAATATCAAGTCATACATCAATTTGGATAAGGAATGGATGTCCCAGGCCAACGATCTCTGAGAAGTTGAGATAGAAGCCAAGCTACCCATACTCATGCCTTCTGGATCAAGACATCTTCTACTATATTTGACTTGCTCGAATGATATAAAATATAGATTTCATAATCTTTAAGAAACTCCATCAATCTAAGATTCCTAGAATTAAGTTCTCTCTATGTCATAAGATATTGAAGACTACGATGATCCATGTAGATCTCACAATGGCCATCATAAAGATAATGCCTCCAAATTTTAAGCATGAAAACTACCACCGCCAACTCTAAATCATGAGTAGGGTAGTTGCACTCGTGCACCTTCAGCTATCTCAGTGCATAAGCAATCACTTGACACTGATGTATCAACACGCAACCCAAACTAACACTGGAAGGATCACAATATATGGTGAATCACTCATCCCTAACAAAAAGAGCCAATATAGGAGTTGAGGTGAGAAATCCCTCGAGCTTTCTAAATCTCAACTCATACTTATCGAACCACTAAAAAAGAACCTCCTTCCAAGTCAATCTGGCCATTGATGCTACAATCGTAGAAAAATTATCAATGACCAACCTATAGTAACCATCCAAACCAATGAAACTATGAACCTCAAATAGAGATATAGGCCTGGCCCAATTCTGAATAGCCTTAATATTTCCTGGGTCCACCATAATCCCATCCTTACACACCACATTTTCTAGGAATGTTACTGACTCGAGCTAGAACTCAGACTTAGAGAATTTGACAAAAAGCCAATCATCTCTCAAAGTTTGGAGAACAATCCTCAAATACTGCATATGCTCCTCTCTACTTTTTGAATATTCAAGTATGTCATGGATGGACACCATCACGAAGAAATCCAAATAAGTCCTGAACACGCAGTTTATAGAATCCATAAAAATGATTGGGGCATTAGTTATCTCAAAAGACATCATCAGAAACTCATAATGACCATAATGAGTCCTGAAGGCTTTCTTTAGGATGTCCTCAGCTTGAATCCTTAATTGACTATAGCCAAGCCTCAAGTCAATCTTAAGGAACACCACTGCTCCCTAAAGCTAGTCGAACATATCATCAATGTGAGGTATAGGATATTAATTCTTCATTGTCACCTTATTAAGCTGCCGGTAGTCAATAAATATATGCAAAGAACCATTTTTCTTCTTCACGAACAAGACAAGAGAAATCCAAGGAAACACTCGATCTCTAATGAAACCTTTACCCAAAAGATCTTGAAGCTGAGAATTTAACATCTTAAGCTTGATAGGAACCATACGGTAAGGTTCCATAGAAACAGGTTGGGTTCCTAACTCAAGATAAATCACAACTGAATATCACGCTCAGGAAGAAGATCGAGTAGATTAATAGTAAAAAATAGTAGGAGAACATGAACTTTAGGAACAGAGTTATACAAGGGTCTCTCCATACTAAATCACAATTATACGTAATATAAGACTCATAATCCCTCAAAATAAGTCTCCTAACCCAAATATAAGAAATAATCACTATCCTTTCGCGACTAATAGATCTCTGCAGCAGAAATGAGGGTATGCTAGGCATGGCTATGGTAATGGTCTTGGAAAAATAATCCATCACTGCATGATAGGGGGATAACTAGTCCAGGAGTAGAATCACATCAAAATCCAACATGTCTAACATAATAAGATCAACTTGAGTATCAAAATCCTGAACTATCATAACACATTATATATAAACCCAATCACTATTACAGAATTACCCACGGGAGTAGATAAACATAATGACACAGATAAAGAATCCCTAGATAACTCTAACCGTAGGGAATAATAAGTAGATACATAAGAGTAAGTGGATCCTAGATCAAATAAAGCAAAAGTCATCTGATGGCACATTGAAATCATACTTGTAATAATAGAATCTAAAGACACTGCCTCAGGTCTAGCAGGTATGACATACAACTAACCATACCCACCACCTGGCTAGTCTCCTGACCTATCTCTTATACCTTTCTAAGGACCTCCACAAGTACCCTGAGGACCACCCCGACGATCATGCATACCACTTCTAGCTGGGGATATAATTCCCTTACTGGTGAAATATTCTGAGTTTTCAGAACCAACACTCCATGACTAAGGCACTCTCTCTAGAAATAGCTCCGCACAACCATAACATGCCCCAAGCAATGTACTGAAAACAAAAGATTCGACTAACCCAAAATAACCACCACAACTAGAATACCTAGAGGATGAACTGCTCGAAGGCTTACCACTACTCTGGCTAGGATAATCACTATAACTAGACTGACCTCCATTGGTAGTCTAAAGTGCGGAGTGAGCATGCCTACTAGGCTGATGCAAAGGGTACCTACCCTGAGAACCACCACCTCTAAATCATGAGTGACTGCAACTCCAACTGAAATTGCCTTGGTATCGCGATTTCTTATCGCTACCCCCTTGATCCTTATGATGTATCTCCTCCATAACCTTGGCATGATACAAAACCTTAGTAAAAGATCTATTCATAGCAATCAAACTCTTTGTAGTAATATGAAGATGAAGTCTTAACCCTCACACAAAACACCAAATCTACTCATATTCGATCAACAAGGTAGAAGTATCATGCCTAGCCAACTCATAAAATTGAGCCTCATATTCCACATCAATCATGGATCCCTTCTCGAACCTCTACAACTGGTCTATCAGACTATCTCTAAGACTATGAGGTATGTACTTCTCCAAAAAAAACCTCAGAGAACTAAGCCCATGTCAAAAGGGGAGATCAAGCTAGCTTGGAATCAAGATAACCTCTCCACCAGTGTCGAGCCGCCAAATCCATCTAAAAAGTGATGTTATCCACACCGCGAGACTCAACTAGGCCCTAATTATAGAACCTATCCTTGCACGCATTCAAGGAATAATAGAAATGAAAATGCTAAAAATCAAAAGATGTTGAACTTCACAAACATATTACTTCATTAAAAGCATAAACTTGATTACAATTGAAGTCATCAGGAAAGCATATTTTTCCTTTATTTAACTAAAGAATAATAAATCAAATCAAATCCAAAATAAAATATTTTAATTTTCATTGCAATATTTTGTTGCCATTCATTCAAGCAGCTTCTTGTCAACTCTTCATCTGGCAAAAGTTCATCAAAAAATAATAAGTCTTAGATTAACTTACATTAACTTTATTTGTCTGAAAAAAGAATAAGAAAATTGTTAAATAAAAAAATATATGAAAAAATTATACCTAATTTTAATTGGGAGAAACGTTCAGTTGAACTTTCTTAGTGGAATTAGGACGATAATGATCCTTTAGGCAATCAATCTTCCAAGCAAAAGCAAAAAGAATTGATAATACATAAAATTTTACATTTTTATTCATAAGACATTTTCTTTTCGCCAATACTTTCAACATTTGCTGCAAAAATCATAATGAAAAATAATGCTACGGGAATCTTTGTGAAATTCATGATTGAGAGAACTTTTGAATTTACTTGATATTTGGGATATGCTAGATGAAAGCAAAGTACCACTATTTATAATAAAAAAAAATATCATTTGAATTAAATTTTTGTCAAATTATAAAAAATGAAATTAAATATTGAATTACACCGAAATAAATAAATGTAGTACAATTTGTTGTTTGTATGTTTGACTTTGATACTCCCTCCCTTCACTTTTACTTATCCAACATGTTAAAAGTGAATCTCCATTTTTACTGGTCTAGTTTAAAAATTAATAAATAATTTCTCACTTGAATCTAATTTATCCTTATTGTTAACAATCTTTCAGAATATTAAATTTATTATTTCAAAGAATAGCATAACAAAATTTTCTATCTATTTATTGGTCTTTAAGGAATATGTCAAGTCAATACAAGATAAATAGAAATGGACAGAGAAATTATTATTCAAATGATATTACGTCAAACAAACACAAATAAAAGTTTAACCGATCTAAAACAACTTGTGAAAGACAAAGGTATTTATTTATAAAAGTTATATTAATTTGAGATATATTGAATCTATCTAATTTGAAATAATTGAATTATAAACAAACTTGAATGTTCTTTTTATATATATAAAAAAAAACATTATATGGAGCTAGTTTATAAGTCAATTAATTTAGAATAATTTGCTTATAAACAAACTTAAAACAATATTATGATTCTTGAAACTCCACAAAAAAATCATGTAAGTTTCAACATCCTTAACTTCATAAATGCATATTACTCCCTCCATTCTTTATTTCCTCCATTTGGGGTGTGCTTATATTCCTAAATATTTGATCCTTGAATTTATCAAGAATACTTAGAACAAAATCTCCCTAACGCCCCTATTCAATAAAGGTAATCATTATTGATTTAGAAAGGGGTATAATATTTAATAAGAGGTATATTGATCGAACTATATTTAATTTTACAGGATTAAGGAACTTATTAAGGGGTCTGCCTAATCCAAATGGAGTAAATAAAAAGGAATGAAGGGTATTATTCTTTATTTACTACGTACAATAAGATAACCATTACTCCCTCCATTTCATTTTACTTGGCCTCTTTTGACTTGGCCCACTCAATAAAAAAATATTAATTAGAAGTGTATTTTTGATGTGGCGTGGAAACACGATACTTTCGATGCTTAAAACAGTGAATTTATGTATAAACTTAGGATATTTTATTGGATATTGTACACTTTGGTGTGAATTGCAGGTAAAACAAGTTTACAATAGTATTTGAATGAAAAGAGAAGAAAAAGACCTAAAAAGGACCAAATCTAATCAGTATAAGAGTCAACTTATGATTCATAACCATTCGATACGATTCGTATGCTGAATCGTATAAGTAACAGAACCAAAAGACAACCTGAGGATCTAAGTGTGAGGAAGATACGACTCATGTATACCAGTTGTAATCCACTATACGAGTCGTACAAGACAGTCATAAGCATAACAGAATCGAAGATGCCATCTAGGAGTTGAAGATTCAAAAGTATATGAGTCAGAAGTATGAGTACGACTCATATAGGAATGTTGTATACAAAACAACATTCAAGACTTGGAAAGACTGAAGTACCAGGTGGATACAAGTGAAGGACATAAGTCATACACTAGGTTATGACTCGTATGAAGAAGTCATATGCTGAACAAAATGTTTAAGCCTTAGGAAGATCAGACACTAGAATCGATACGAGAGGGCATGGTACTACTCATATTGAGCAAATACGAGTGAAGTCGAGTTGTACTGACTGACGACATTACTTTACCTTTTTTTTAGGATTTTTGGTTATTTTTTAGATGCTATAAATACCCTAGGGTTTATCATTTATTAGGTTACGTTCTATTACATATTCTTACGTACTTTTACATATTATTACAATTCTGTTTCAATTGTTCTTGAGATTTTGGGGTTTATTCAATTAAATACTTTGGAGTTTATTCTTCTTATTTATGTGCAATTGTTTTTATGTGTTCTTCAATAATAATCATCGTTTCTTTCACGAACATGAGCGACTAATCTCCTTAGCTAGGGTTTTGAGAACCCTGGCGGATTACCTACGTAGAGAAGATGTGAGCCTTAATTGTTCTAAGGTTTCTGCATGTATCTTAATATGAGTCACAGTAATTAATCTCAAGTATCTGCCGTACTTTGAGATAGCCTCTATTCGAATGCATCCCCACAAAGGAGTTTGTGATTAGAAAAAGAAGTTAAGACAATGATTTAGGACTTCTATTTGTACCTTTTTATCCTTGCATCTCATCTAATCACTTGATCCTACCCTAACTAGTGAAATGAGGTCTTAGTAAGGGGAAATAAGGCAATACCCTGAGACTTACCTGGTAAAGGGTGAAATTTTTCTTTAAGCTTACCTGACTGTTGATAAGACTTATTTTGTAGACTTTGCGTGTAGAGCAACAGAACAGTTGGGTTGATCACGAGAAATTTACAGAGTTGAGAAAATAGGGGAACGCAAACCTAGTTTTCATCTCATATTGATTACAACTCAAAAGAACTTAAGATTTGGTTACTATTTGTGATTAATAACAAAATCCCCCATTTATTTTCCTGTACTACTCTAGGATTACATCAAGGCAAACAAATGTTCACATTTTCCTTGTGGATCGACCCCAACTAGTTTGGGTTATTATATTTGCAATCAACCACATTATACTTCTAATTAGAGTGTAGTTTTGGGTGACATCAAATTTTGGCGCCGTTGCCAGGGACGACGGTTTGAGTAGTGAATTGAATTGGTAAAGTTCACAGGTTTTTTCAGTTTCTATTTTTTATTTGGCATATGTCGGTGTATGACATGTACTAGGAGTAGAGGCAATCCCTTACTCCTGTTTGATCTAGAACCAGAGAGAATTCTTCAAACTTCGAGAAGGATGTCAGGATAAATTCATGAAGGAGTTCAAGATTTACACCAGTGGATCTTAATGTGTCACTCTAGTGTGTTCGTTTAGATCCATAGAATATTGTAGACTAATAGACACAACAACTATTTGAGAAAGAACATAGAGAAGCACAAGAAACTAGACTTGCTGCAGAAGTGGCAGTAGCTCAGGAAGGTGGACTAGTAAGGCCGAGACAGGTTATTGATTGTCGAGTATAGAGAAAAAAAGATCTATTTATTTTGGCATATCAACACTTAGAACTGTATGAGGAGGATGATGAAGATCTGGGTTATGTTAAGCCCAATGAGTCTTGAGCCATTGTTTCTCCTGCTTTACCCCCTAATGTGAAGTTTGATCTCACTAGTACTATGATCCAATTATTGAATATGAAGGGGTATTTTCGGGTACAACTAAGGATGATGCAAACATGCACCTTAAAAGTTTTCTTGAGATGTTTACAAATTATAATATTCCAGGGGTTAATTAGGAAGCATTTAAATTGAGGTTATTTCTATTTTATTTGATAGGTAAAGCATCACTATGGCTAGGGGATTCCAAGAGGAAATATCACTACTTGGAACGAATTAAAGACACAATTTTTGACTAGATTCTTCCTTTCTACACGAATGTTACAGTTGAAGGATGAAATTTACAATTTCAGACAACTACTTACAGAGTCTCGCGTGGTTTTGATTCAAGAAGAAGACTAGCATGGTACCAAATCACATAATCAGAGGATGTAATTTGTCTAAAATCTTCTATAGATCACTGAATGACAGATCAAGAGCTATGGTAGATACTATTTCAGGAGGAGCATTTATGCGCCTTTGTTAGGATGGCGTACAGAAGATGTTGGATGATATTGTAGTGAGTAATATAGGGGATAAAATATGAGAGATTCAAAATTTGGTGGTGGTACATATGCTATTGGATCAACTAATACTTATGGAGCAACTAATGATATAGTAGCACAGGAGGTTGCATAGCTTCGTACAAAGATTAGGTTTTTACAATACAATTTGCATCGATGAGTGCTGAGAAGGTGAATATAATTATGGCATAAGGGTCTACTTCCAATCTATTCGAGATTGAATCTGAAGAAGAGGTAAAGTATCTTGATCGTAGATTGGTGTATTTTTGAGCCCAAGGGCAAGTGAATCAACAAAGGAACAATTATAATGATAGATATAGATATAAGAATAGTGATTAGTAGTGTAAAGATGACTATAAGGAGAAGAGTGACAAATATATTCCACCAGGTAGTCGAGATACAGAGTCTAGAATAGAGGCACTTTTTTCTAAGTTGGTCAAAGGGAGAGAAAGTCAAGAGAACTACTTGAAGGATATCAAAGTTGATCTATCAAGACTGAACCAGAAAGTTGAGTCACATGCTACTGTATTCAAGCAATTAGAGAAATAGTTTGGTTAGATGTCAACCACAGTCAATCAGAGACAACCTGGCACTCTTCCGATCAATACAGTGGTAAATACAAGAAATGATAGTCAATGCCATGCCATTACCACTCAGAGTAGTAAGGTTACATCAAATTAACCTGTACCCACAGATGATGAGTAGAAGAGTGAGGATGAGCCAATTGATATTGGGATTAATAGAAAGCAGAATAGAGTAGAACAGAAGGTTACAAAGACTGTGCTAAAGCCCATTCCATGAACCCTTACTCCCTATCCATAAGAATTAGAAAGAAACAAGAAGAAGGTACGTATAAAAAATTATTGTCTTTGTTAAAAGAGTTAACTGTGAACATACCGCTTGTAGAGGCATTGGAGTAGATGCTAAGATATGCAAAATTTATGAAGGATTATATCACCAAGAAAAGGTTAGTTAGTTATGAGCCAGTCGATAATATTCATCATTGTAGTGTTATAGTTACTAGATCTTTGGTAGAGAAGAAGAAGGACCCTAGCGCTTTCAGAATATCTTGCACTACTGGGTCTTTCAACTTCATTCAAGCATTATATGACTTGGGGGATAGAATCAAATTCATTCTCTTTGCCATATTCAAATAGTTGGGTTTGGGATCTCCCAAACCAACTACCATAAGACTAGTGATGGCTGACAAAATAGTGAAGAAGCCAGTTGGTATCTTTTATGATGTTTTGGTAAAAGTATATTGTTTTATATTTACTACAGATTTTGTTTTATTAGATTATGAATTGGACTTTTAGTTCCCAATTATTTTGGAAAGACCATTTTTGGCTATAGTTAGGAAGCTGATTGATTTGGAGAAAGGACATCTGATGCTACGACTCAATGACGAACATATGGCATTTAGTGTGTGTAAATATATGAAGCAACCTGATGAATTAAGAGTGGTATCTATGATTAATGTAGATGATGAGGAGATAAATTCATTCCATGATGTTGATGCAGTTACTCTGTAGGATGATGGTTCAGATGCGATTATTCCTGTTGAAGAGAAACTAGGTGTAGAAGCTCTGGCAGTTTTGATCCTGAATTTTGATTCTAATGGTATCAAGAAATATGAGGATCTAGTATTGCACTGCATTGAAATGGTTACAATTTTGCACCAAAGAAGCTTGATTTAGACTTGAAGAATAGAAATACTCCACCTGCTCATCCATCCATTGAGGAACCATCGATGTAAGAGTTGAAGATCCTTCCATCTCACTGGTGATATGAATTTTTGGGGGTTAACAACACTTTGTCATTTATTATTGTAGTTGATCTGAGACAGTCAGAAGTAAAAGCATTATTGTCAGTATCACAGAGATTCAAAAGGGCCATTGGATGGTCCATTGCAGATATTGTGTGCATTCCGCTTGGTTTGTGTACTCACAAAATAAAAATTGAACTAAATTATGTTCTATCTATTAAACATCAATATCGACTCAATCCTCCAATGTAAGAGATAGTGAAGAAAGAAATAATCGAGTGGTTGGATGCTGGTGTAGTGTATCACATTGCTAATAGCAAGTGGGTCAGTTCGGTATAATTTATCCTGAAGAAAAGTGGAATTACTATGATGCCTAATGAGAAGAATGAGCTAGTGGCTATGAGTCCAGTCACTGGATGGAGAGTGTGAATAGATTACATAAAATTGAATGCATGGACTCAGAAGGACCATTTTCCTATGCCTTTCATGGATCAGATGTTAGATAGGTTAGCAGTTAGAGGATGGTACACTCAGGCTATAATCAAATCACTATTGCACCTGAGGACCAAGAGAAGACTACTTTTACATGTCCTTATGGGACCTTTATATTCAACCACATGCCATTTGGGCTATTCAATGCTCCAGCCATATTTCAGAGATGTATGACGTCTATTTTCTCTGATATGGACGAAGACACCAATGAAGGTTTTATGGATGATTTTTCCATTGTTGGTGATTCTTTTGAAGATTTCCTAAGGCACTTGGAAAATGCTCTACAAAGGTGTGAAGAATGTTACTTGATACTTAATTGGGAAAAGTGTCATTTTATGGTCAAAGAGGGAATTGTGCTTGGGCACAAAAATTCAAAGAGAGGCATAGAGGTTGATCAACCGAAGATTGAGGTGATTGAAAAATTACCTTACCTAATTTTTGTGAACGAAATTTGAAATTGTCTAGGGCATGTAGGTTTTTATAGAGATTTATCAAGGACTTTTCAAGGATTTCTAACCCTGTTTGCAAGATTCTTGAAAAGAAAGTAAAATTTAATTTTGATGATGCATGCAAGAAGGGTCTTGAAAGCTTGAAAGAGAAGTTGGTGACTGCTCCAATCAATGTGTCTCCTGATTGGTCCTCTCCTCTTGAGATAATATATGATGCAAGTGGATTCACCTTAGGGGCTGTACTAGGCCAATGGGAAGAAAAGATGCTTCATCCCATCTACTATGCTAGTAAGGCACAAAATCCTGCTAAAAAAAACTATACCATGACGTAACAAGAGTTACTAGCAGTGGTTTTTTCCTTTGAAAAGTTTAGATCTTACTTGATTTGGACTAAGGTTATTGTGCACACTGATCATGTATCATTATGATGCCTAATGGCTAAAAAAAATGCAAAGCCTCGGCATATTCGGTGGGTGCTGTTGTTTCAAGCACTTGACTTTGAGGTGAAGGACAGAAAAGGCACGGAAAATCAAGTTGCAGATCACTTGTCTAGACTAGGGGAGGAAGCTATATATAAGGTTGCTACTGGGTTAGAAATTGATGATAGTTTTCCAGATGAGCAGATATTAGCATCTTCCCAAGATCTAATCCCGTGGTTTGCAGACTATGCAAATTACTTAGCCAGTGACCTAGTCCCAAAAGATCTTTCATATCCACAAAGGAAAAATTTCATTCATGAGGTAAGAAAATTTTTCTGGGATAAACCTTAATTATTTAAAATTTGTGTAGATGGAATCATTCGCAGATGGAATCATTTGCAGATGCATACCTGAGGTGGAGATAATGAGCATACTTGACGCATGTCATTCATCGCTAGTTGGGGGTCATCATGGAGGGGCCCGCATGGCTTATAAAATCTTGTATTGCGGCTACTATTGGCCAACTATATACAAATATGCTTATGATTTCATGTCTACTTGTGATCAAAGCCAATGATAAGGTACTATCTCTAGAAGACATGAACTACCTATGACTCCTATCCTAGAATTTTAAGTATTTGAAGTATGGGGCATTGATTTCATGGGACCTTTTGTGAGTTCGTGCGGAATGAAGTCTATACTTGTAGCTGTAGACTATGTGTCGAAATGGGTGGAAGAAATTGTGCTTCCTAACAATGAATCTCGTAGTGTCACTACATTTTGAGAAAGAATATCTTTTCTCAATTTGGTATTCCACGTTATATTATTAGTGATAGAGGGTCACATTTCTGCAACTACCTATTCAAAAGTCTGCTTGAAAAATATGGTGTGAAACATAGGGTGGCAAAACCCTATCATCTACAGACTAGTAGACAGGTTAAAGTATCTAATACAGAAATCAAGTCCATATTGGTGAAGAC
Organism: Capsicum baccatum var. pendulum; assembly: GCA_030864225.1. NCBI lineage: Eukaryota > Viridiplantae > Streptophyta > Magnoliopsida > Solanales > Solanaceae > Capsicum > Capsicum baccatum. The sequence continues at coordinate 106,682,305 of CM061551.1, forward strand.
TGTCAATTCCAATAGGACTGACTGGGCAAGAAAGTTAGATGATGCATTGTAGGCTTACCACACAGCTTATAAGGCCCCTATAGGTGCTTTACCATACCATCTTATGTATGTCATAGCTTGTCATTTACCAATTGAGCTTGAACATAAAGCACTATGGGCGTTAAAGAAGTTGAATCTTGAATAGAAGGATGCAACAAAGTCATGGTTGAATAGCATTAATGAGTTGGATAAATTTCGGCTCTAGGATTATGAATGTTCAAAACTTTACAAAGAGAGATGAAGTTACATCATGACCAAAAGATTGAGAAAAGGGTATTTGGAAAGGGTGACCAGGTACTGCATTATAATTCCAAGGTACATTTATTTCCAGGTAAGTTAAGGTCAAGGTGGCATGGTCCATTCACAGTTACAAGAGTTTTTTCCTATGATGCTTTAGAACTACAAAGGGATGGTGATCTCCCATTCAAGGTAAACTGACAATGAATAAAGTACTATAAAGTAAATATAAAAAAGGTGAAAGAAGTAGCTAATATTGACCTTGATGAAGTTCGAGTAATCAAGGAAAATGTGTCATGCTACGACATTAAATCAAGTATTGTTTGGGAGGCAACCCATGTTTTTGTACTTTTTTCATTTATTGGGTAATATGTTTGTTCAATGTGCAGGAATAAGGGGTACAAACAAAATTTACAAAAGGTGAACAAGTAATCATATGAACTTTATACTAGTCGTATCTATACTGTATGACTCGTGAGTAGGAGTCATATTGACTTGGGAGAAAAATCAGACTTAGACATTAGTTTCTAGAATAAATACAATTCTCAATACGAGTAATATCCTCTGGGTACATTTCGCTACTGAGAATCATATCCACTCCAGAAAAAAGGTAATTTCTAGGGCTAGATGAGTCAAAGAAATGACCTTTAAGCCTGGTTATGAGTCATATACACCACTCGTACCCAAGCTTACTAGGTCAATTTTTGGGTTGACCCAACCCAATACTTAAATAAAAGAGAAGAGGGTACATGATCGGGCCCCCGAGTACACTAATCGTAACCATCTCATTCCTAAACCAAATCACAAGCTTCAATCCACCAAATCAAAGTGTTTTCAACTAGTTTTAACTACCCAAACTTTGAATCTTTAAATATTTGCAATTTGAACTCGAATTTGAGAGGAAAATCAAAAACTCAACCTCTACAGCTTCAAAATCTTTCAATTAAATTTTGAAACTTCTTTATTCTGCTTTGCAAGTTGAAATGAATTAGTATTCATTGTTTTGAAGTGGCTTGAGTAGAATATATTCAATTATTGACATTATTGGTACCCTATCTTTGTTCTTTTTGTTCAAAATTGGAAATGGGGGTAGAAATAGAGTTTGGAAATGAATTTGAGTTGTTTGTGTGGGTTACAATGATGGAAATAGTTGAATATAGTAGTGGGTATTTTGGGAATTTCATCGGAGTCAAACTTTAAAGTTGGGCTTCCATGTTGCAGTGGATATGAGAAGTCCTACGACTCGTATCCACCGGTACGAAAGTCATAATGGGACTCATACCCACTGACAGCATGAAAGTTCAACAAATTTCAAGTTCTATAATAGGTATGACTTGACCATATGAGTCATATCCACTTCATATGACTCTTACACACTAATCGTACCCACGTGTGAAGAATTAAAATAGAATAAAACTTTTTGACTATCTTACGACTGTTGGTCATGAGTCGTACTCATCTGGTACGACTGGTAAGGAGGAGTCATAAGTTGACCAGTAAACCAAGGTCATGCACTATCTAAAATATGACTCGGTTATACAAGTCGTACCCAATGGGTATGACTAGTACCCATCACTTGTACCCAATCCATAAAAAGCACATTGTACCTCAGTTTTAGATTTTTCTTTTGTTCTTTTACTTAATTATTAATAATTGTGTACTTACATGAATCATGCCTCTAAAGAACGCCTCCTCTTCTAAACAAGTGGCTAAGAAAGTGACCAAGCAACCACCTATTGAAAGTGAGAAAACCAGTGTTTTGAGTATCAATCTATATCTGAAAGTAGCGGAGAAGAGTATGATGAAACCTCATCAAAGAAAGTTGCACCAAAAAAAAAGGTAGTGGCTAAAACTTAAGGGGAAAAAAGTGGTTCCTCGAGAGTCTGAGTCACCACCACTAATGGGACCAAGGAGAAAGAATGTTGTTATGTCTCCTCCACATACACCACAGCCAGCTGATGATGACAATAAGGATGAAGAAAAATATCTTTCAAGAAAGGCTACATCAGAAAAAGCTCAGGGTCCCATGGAGGTTGATGCTATACCTATAGACAGATAGGACCCACCACTCGTATTGACCACTACTTCGGTGCTCATTATTGAATGATGGGTGTACCCTGACATACATGATAAATTCAATATGGGGCTATTTCATCTTTTGGGTGGCAAAATAAAGGGATTCCTATATTTAGAAAGAAGACTGGCCACTATGGGCATGTCTGAATTACTTGACTTTGAAGAACGATTTAAGAATTATGGATTTAGTTGGATGATGAGAGTGCCCAAAATATATAGTGAGGTTCTAGTTCATGAGTTCTACGTAACCTACAAGGGTGAGCTACAAAGGTAATACCAACAGGGCCAACTGTGGATGGGTGGTAAGCCTATCACCTCTCTCATGATTCGAGATGTGCCAGTTGATATCTGTATTTGAACTATCAGGAGATTTTCATATGGCCCAGAGTATCAAGATCCAGCCAAAACAACAGAGATAGACTACGGGATGGCTGAGATGAGAAAGATCACAAAGTGAACACTAGGTTCCAAAGACAAAATTATGATTTTTAGATGGATTATAGAGAGGATAGTTTTGAATAGTGTGTATGCTACTTGGGTTGAAGAAGGTATCGAAGATTAACATCAGATAAAAAAGGGTACTATTAACTTTGAGGATAAGGCTTGGTAGACACTATCCCAACACCAGTTGTGTCCTCTTATAGGAGATGATGTTCTAAGCCCGGTTTGGGCTGTTATGATAGCGGGATGCAGAACTAGGTACGCATTTAATATTGTTGAATTCCTAGTTCGAGAGCTGAGAGATAGGGTAGTTGGGGGACAAAAGGCATTGTTGGCCTACCCCTGTATGATTATGCAGATTTGTTTAGATGTGGGAGTATTGGAGCTTCGTGGTATTGATGAGATGATCGATGTTAGGAGAAGATTTGATATTAGGCTGATCAGAGATGCGGCTAACCCTTTGGCCCGATCTCTAAGGTAGGTAGCTGTAATATTCTATACTTTTCTTATCTTAGTTTAGCTCCTAGAATGTCCAGGGTCAACTTTAAGAATGACTAACCCTTGATACGAGTAAAATTTTCCATATTTAGACCCTTCAATGTACGATACCAATTTTTCCTTAATTCGATACTCAGTTAAGAAATTATGGAAATTTTAGTGAAAGTAGTAGATCACCGCGATAAGCATCACGTCGCGGTGAAGGAAAGATTCACAATTTTCTAACTCCAGTGAAGCACCATGATTGGCCAGGATCATGTGAAGCTCCAGTTCCCGCTCGTCCCATTCCAGTAGCACATCACGATTTGCCTGTATTGCGCTAAAAATCCTAATTGTACAGACACCGCATCGCGGTGAATTGCAAAATAGTACTCGTTCTTTTCCAGTGATGCAATGTGATTAGTCCGCATCATGCTAATGGACAAAATGGCAATTGTCCTTTTTCCAGTAAGCCAGTGCAATAGCAGTGCAGTGCGGTGGGAGGCTAAATCGGGATTTCCAGTTTCGAGTAAAATTTTAAAAGGGCAATTTAGTCTTTTCACAAGCCCCCAAATTGTGAATAACAGAGGATTAAACGTTTTTTAAGCCTATTATGCTCATTTTTCATCAACTTTCTCTTAAAAAAACCCTAGAACATCTAACCTACATCCCCAAATAATCCAAATTCTACCATTTTTTTCCAAGATAGCTCAAAATTAAAGATTCCCAACTCAAGAACTTCAAGAATCTATCTTCAAGGCTACAAATAGGAACTAAAAGTTCAAGTTTTTTCATCTAATCATCAATTGAGGTATGTGGGGTTTTCAACAAGGATAATTCTTTCATCCTTGTTCCCAAAAATAGTTTTTAATTAAAAAGTTTCAAGATTCCGTATGATTACCCATGAGTTTCAAATTAGGGTTCATACCCAATATTGTTATTTGCAAGATTATTAAATTTCAAGTGAATTAGATGTTAAATTGCATGACCACTTTTGTATTTTCATGTGTATTGTAGAAATTTTCAAATTTAGCCTTAAAATTATCAATATTTTCATTACTTAGCATGAGTTTTATGATGATTTGACATGAAATGGATGCATGAGTTATTAGCCATAGTTTTCAATGTTGTTATTTCAAGAAGATTATGCTTTTAAGTATCCCATGACTTGTTACATTTAGATTTTGAACAAAGATTTGATATTATGATCTCAGCTTAGATATGGAATAAACTTTATAAATTTACCTACAGTTTACAGTAAACAGATTTTTAAGAGGTTTTCATTGTAAATCCTTATATTAGTTTTGAAAGTGGATTTCCTATAGAATGAGCATACATATTAAAGAAAGTAGTATTTAGCACCGAGCGGAAAGTGTGGGTTTAGCGCATCCTACTTTCCTAGAACTATGAGCCAATGTAGGTACGGATTCTGATTATTTCCATTTCTATATGGTTGACAGTTACAGATGTGATCACTTTGATTAGGTTATACTCCTTGCAAGAGTACAACACCTCTCCCTAATATGAGGTTTTCACATAAGGGAACTAGATGTTAGACACTATGATAGCTCACATAGTGTATATCTGTTAGAAGAACCTCCCTACAGCTTACAAAAAAGAGTAAAGAATAACAGAAAAGCTTTTAGAAACTAAGTGTAAAGGCTCACAAATTTATTCAGATATTGCTTTATATGAGGCATTAGTTACATGTGTCAACTTTCAGATATAAAAGTGAGTCCTTTCTACACTTAGAAAACATGATTTGAAGATAAAATACAAGTACAACTTGTTTATACTAAATGTTATGACTCACTAGATCAATGAATCATGGTTTGCTATTCATGATTATGATTTTTAGTTTTCAGATACTCCAGCTTATGTGAGTCATCTGCACTTAGCATGCATTTTTTTTACAAATTTATAATAATATTGAGATATTGATTTAGTTGTGCATTCACCTCATCTACTCAGTACAATCCAAAAGTACTGATCCACATATACGTGTATGTGCTACATTGTCTCATAATGTCAGTTTAGGTTCTCAGTTTTAGTAACATGAGTGATTTTGAGCATCTCTATATGCATCCCGATAGTTGGTGGGTCCTCATAGTTTGGGAACCTAGTTATTTAGTTTTTCATCTTACTAGTATAGATGATTTAGTATTCACAGACAATTTAAGTCAGCTGGGGTTTTGTCCCAGTGGCTCACTAGTAATTAGTAGTAGAGGCTTGTCGGACTGCTAGATATGATTCAGATTTCCAGAATTGATTAACTAGATTCTTGAGTTTGGTACTTTCAGATATTATATTTAGACAATTTTAGCTTAGATCATACAGAATTCTGCATTTTAGATTTTACTATATATCTACATTTACTTTATTATGAGCCTCAGATTTAGTAGAAGGCTTACAAGGTTAGCTTGCGGCTACTCATAGTCTCGAGCATCGTGTGATGTCTCAGGACTAATACTTAAGGCATTATAGTAGCAGATGTTATAGTGGGATTATTTCCACAAGATGATCAGATGGATGCCCTCCTATAGCTGAGGCTTCTAAAGCAAGAGCATAGACTACAGACGTACATACAAATGTAATGGGTACTTCTAGTGCCCCACCACCAGTCCATTCTATGCCATCAAAGGAACAGGGTATGCCTCTAGGTATTGTGATGATATCCTAGGTGGAATGAACTAAGGTTATGACCCAATTGGTTATGCTGAATGTAAAAATTGGTCACATGGAAGGCAGAGAAAAAAAGTGGATTGATAAGCAGTTTGAAGAGTAGGATAGATGAGTCTATGAGTGCCTAAATACATTTTAGTCAAGGATTACTTGACAGATAGATATTGGGTAGATGCCTAATGTTGTCGCTATCATATCCGAGATTGTTGATATCATGAAGATGGTTGCAAAACTTTATGAGAGGCTGATGGTTACAGATCCAGTAGTTAAGACTGTGATTCCTATAGTCGAGGTGCCTAACATTTAGGCAAACCCAACCGACAAATAGGTTAAGGACACCAGAGAGTAGAGGCATAAGAGAAAGAGAGAGAGTAAGAAAGAAATAAAAGTTGAGAAGATAGACAAATATGATAGTCTTTATGAAAAGTAGGACCGCGATAGGTGGGTCCGTGAGATAGCCATAAGAGCTGGTAGATTGAGAGCTCTAAATGAAGATATTGAGGGTTTGTTATTGTGGTGCCCTCATTTATTGTTGATACAGTCTCGACTGATAGGACAGTAGTTGATGAAAGTGGGACCCAATCTGAGGCCCTACATGCTAATGTTAATACGTCGATGCCTTGAGCACCTAGGTATGACCTTTATCCTTTATTTTATTTATTTATATAGGATTGGGGATAGTGCAATGATCTTAAGTTGATGGTGGGTCTTATTCCAAAAAAATCTAGGAGTAGTTATAGAATATGCGTAGCTAAGACTGAAAGTCTATTATAACTTACAAGTTTGATGTGGGTAGCTGAGATAGGGAGTAGATCAGTGTGCCTATGGCAGTGGATATTTTTGTTATTGATTATGATATTATGATTTTTGGAGGATTTTGAAAAATTTAGTTTTATTGAAAGATTTTGTTCTGTTTTGATTTTTACATGGTGATTGTTGTAACACTGCTGATTTTTGAAATGCTATTGTGAAAAGTGGTGTTGACATTGTGATGAAATAATGTTGAAAAAATTTGAGTCACCTTGAAATTTTGTTTTAATTGCATGATTGGTATACTTGTCGAAAACTGTTGTGAATCGAACAATGGTAATAGTATTATGGATAGAATGATTAGGTACAAAACTTTTGCATAGTTGGATAACTAGTACTTAGTAATGTAGCCATGTGCAAGTGTGTGTGAGAATTACTGAGTTCCCGATTGTGTTAGAATCTAAAACTTTCTCGATTGCTTTTACCTAGGTCTAAGATAGTTAGGTAGGAGGTTATCTTAAGCCTTTTTTGTATGAGTCCACTAGAGCCTAAAATGCCCTAACCCAATTAATAAATCCTTTCATCTAAGTATTTCAGCCTTAATAAACTATTTTTTCTTGTTATACCTATCACCGTCTCATTTAAACTTACAATGAACCTGATTTGGTCCTATTCCTCCTGTGGATATTGTGCACCTCAACTCAGGAAAATCTCCTAAGTTGAGGGTAACTGTGTTAGGGGTGTGTAAGTGTAATACCTCGGGAAATTTTTCATTGAAATTTTGTGCATAGACGTGTTGGGTTCTATCTTCTAGAATGAATTATAAATTTTTTCGTGAGTAATGTCTTAGATTATAACCCACCATTGCGTAGTGTATCGAATAAGCTTTCCAACAATATATGGATCATCCAAAACGGACACCCGAGCGACGAGTTATGAACATTCCGATCGAACCATGAATAGTAGTGAACAGTAAAACGTGAAGGAAAAAGTACTGAGGCCTGGCGTATTTTTTCTCCAACTTTAAATAATCATAACTTCTTGTACATAATTATTTGGTTGATCTACTATATATCAACGGAAAGCTCTGCGAGTTCTCTTTCCAATGAAATTGGTTTCACCCAATTTGACTATCGGAACAAAAAGTTATGTTCGATCTACTTCAGCCTATCAAAAGCAAATTTTTGGGTCAACTTCAAACGATGATAAATCCTCCTATACAATGATCCGGGTGAGATACTATATATCAATGGAAATATATTAGAGTCCTATTTCTAATGAAATTGGTTTCATCCAATTTGGATATCGGAGTAAAACGTTATGGTTGATCTACTTCAGACTATCAAAACAGTCCACCAAAGGATAGATTCGAGAATTATTTGATTTTTAAGGGCGTTTTGGTCATCCCCCCTCACCCAAAATCCGTCCAAACCCAATATTAAAGCCTATTAGAAGCATTATATGTTATATTTTATCAAATTCCATCAAAAAGAAAATCCTAAGCTCCTACATCCAACTTCAAAAACCTCCAAAGTTCACCATTAATTCTGCAAATTTATTCAAGATTCCAAGTTCCTAGTTTAAGAACTTCAAGAACCTCTAAAGTTCACCATTAATTCTGCAAATTTGTTCAAGATTCCAAGTTCCTAGTTTAAGAACTCCAAGAACCATCATTCAAAGGCACGATTAACCTCTCAAAAATGAGTATCGATCTAAAGTTCATCATTCAAGGTATGTGGGGTTTTCCAACAAAAACTCTCTTTCCTTCTTATGCCCAAAAGTAATTTTCTTTACAAAGGCATGATTTTTATTTGATTTTTACTAATTTAAAGCATGAACCCATATCTTATGATGATTATTATCAAATCTTGATGTTTATCATTTTGAAAGATGAATTTACATGTGTGGAGATATATAGCATGAATCTTGAATGATATTTATCATGATTTTGATATTTAGGTCATGAATCCCTATTGGGAATTGTGTTTTTTTAGAAAGTGTATGTTATAAGCACGTTGATGTTGAATATTTGAGATATTTTGAATGATTTTACCTTTTAGTCTTAATGAGTTGTTTTGAACTCGAGTGTGAAAGAAATCCATAACGTGGTTGATTTTGATAGATTGAAAGTATGATGGCTCCCGATGTATATTTATATATTACTGAAATTGTTTTGTTATGGATTGTCTTTGAAATGATCTGAGCTAAGTCCGGGAGAAATCTTTAATATCAAGTGGGAGGTATAAAACAACCTTACTTCCCTAGAACTACGTGCCCCATAGGAGTGAGCTTGAGGCTGATTTATATAGTGATCACTAGTTTGTATAGATTTGATATCGATAGTTCTACTTTGATGGAAAGGATAGGATGGATCTCCCCAACGTGGGTTGTACGTTGGACTCCATGTAGCTCACATGTTTTATGTCGGTTATAGGATCTCCCAGTGTGTGTGTATTTCCTTGTGTCTATGGTGAATGGTAAAGTGATTTGGAAGTGGAATTGTGAAAGTTATTCTTTCAAAAGATTTAAATGATATTTACATTATGAGAATTAATATTCTTGATGAACTGAAAGTGATTGACAAATTATATGATGACTCACATGTGTTATTGTACTTATTTCATCCTCTCATAATTATGATAATTTTCTTCAGGCTATGTGAGTCTTTCATACATCCTGCATATTTCTTATAAATATTTATGATGATGATGTTTATAAAACTGCAGACACCCCCATATACTCGGTTCCTTTCCATAGTACTGACCCACATCTTCGGATATGGGCTGCATTTTCTTGGAATATAGGTTTAGGTGCTCAGTTTTAGGTTTGACAGTGATTCTTCGGGCACGCTGTTCTACATCCTTTGTTGTGGTGAGTCCTCATGTTTTGAGGATGTAATGTCTGATGTTGGTTTCACAGAATTGTTTACATTTGATAACTGACTATGTGTCAGTTGGGGCATGTCTCAATGGATCGCTGGTTTTATTGATTCTCTTAGAGGCTTGTTAGACTAGTATAGATGTTGGGAGTTGACTAATAAGTTGTATTTTGTTATCTTTCTGAAATTCTTTTATTTTTGGATAATGATTACTCTATTGATATTTGGGGGTTATTTATGGAAACCCCGTTGATTCATGTTGAAATGAATGAAAATGAATCAAAGTGTTAGCTTGGGGATACTTGTAGCCTCAAGCACCGTGTGATGCTTTGGGACCCATTTTCGGGGCGTTACAAAGTTGGTATCTGAGCCTAAGGTTTTAAGGTGTCCTAGGGAGTCTGACAAGCCATGTTAAGTAGAGTCTTGATTATCGGTGTGTAGCATGCCAGATCTATAAGCAAGAGGGTACAAGACATTTTAGAAAAAAGTGTGATTTTTTTTCCAGAAGTCTATCGTGCTTAAAGTGTCTCTCTCTGCTATTGATTCTTGCTCTTCTCTTTCAAAAATATGCCTCTCTCCTAGGGATACCTCCTGATAGAGAGATAGAGTTCGGGATTGATCTTCTTCCCGATACTAAGCCCATTTCTATTCCTCCTTACCGTATGGCCCCTGTAGAACTTATGAAGTTAAGAGAGCAACTCAAAGATCTACTACATAAGGGTTTCATAAGGCTAATGTTTCTCTTTGGGGTGCTCTTATGTTGTTTCTAAGAAAGAAAGATGTCTCTTTGCGTATGTGCATTGATTACCGCCAACTGAATAAAGTCACCATCAAAAATAAGTACCCCCTTTCGAGAATAGATGATTTGTTTGACCAATTGTAAGGTGAAAAATATTTCTCATAGACCTTCATTTCGGCTATCATCAACTCAAAGTTAGGGAGTGTGACATCCCGAAAACCGTTTTTCGAACTTATTGTGGCCATTTTGAGTTTCTTGTGATGTCTTTCAGGTTAACTAATGCCCCATCAACTTTCATGGACTTTATGAATCAAGTGTTCAGACCATATCTGGATATGTTTGTCATAGTGTTCATCAATGATATAATGGTGTACTCCCGTAGTGAGGATGAACATTCTGATCATCTCTGAACTGTCTTGCAAACCCTTAGAGATCACAAGTTTTTTGCCAAGTTCAGTAAGTGTTAGTTTTGGCTAAGGTCGGTTGCTTTTCTGGGTTATATCATTTCTTTTGAGGGTATTAGAGTTGATCCCCAAAAGACCGAAGCTGTTAGAAATTGGCCTAGACCTATTTCTCCGACTGATATCCAAAGTTTCATGGGTTTAGCTGTCTATTACCGCCATTTTGTTGAGGGTTTCTCCTCTATAGCGTCTCATATGACTCAGTTGACCCAAAAGAAAATGAAGTTCTTGTGGTCTGAATCTTGTGAGAAGAGTTTTCAGGAGTTGAAGACTCGACTCACTTTTGCCCCTATTTTGACTTTGCTTGATGGTGTTGATGGTTTTGTGGTGTACTGTGATGCTTCGAGAGTTGGGTTGGGTTGCGTATTGATGTAGAAGGGTAAGGTGATAGCTTATGCTTCTAGACAGTTGAAACCCCATGAGAAAAATTACCTCACCCATGACCTTGAGTTGGCTGCTATTGTGTTTGCTTTGAAAATATTATGACACTATTTGTATGGTGTTCATGTTGATGTTTTCATTGATTATAAGAGTCTGCAGTATGTGTTTACCCAGAGAGAATCGAATCTTAGGCAGAGACGATGGTTAGAATTGTTAAAGGACTATGATATGAGTGTGCTGTACCATCCAAGAAAGGCCAATGTTGTAGCGGATGCCCTAAGTAGAGTGTCCATGGGTAGTGTTTTGCATGTGGTAGAAGGTAAGAAAGAGTTGTCTTGTGATGTACATCGTTTGGCTAGAATGGGGGTTAAGTTGTTTGACTTTACTAAAGGTAGTATAGGGTTTCAGAGTAGTTCCAAATCCTCCTTGGTTTCAGAAGTAAAGGAAAAGCAATACTTAGATGCTACTTTGGTCAGACTGAAGGAGTCAATCAAGGACCAAAAAGTAGAGGTTTTCTCCCAAGGGGGAGATGGTGTGTTGAGATTGCAGGGTAGATTGTGTGTCCCAAATGTTGATGATCTGAGACAGAGGATTATGGCTGTAGCGCAAGGGGCGCGATATTCTATTCATTCTTGTGCCACCAAGATGTACCGAGACTTGCGGGAAATCTATTGGTGGAGTGGCATAAAGAAAGATATAGCAGCGTTTATAGCTAAATATGAAACATGCCACAGGTTAAGGTTGAACACCAAAGGCCTGGTGGTATGATGCAAGAGTTTAGTATTCCCACCTGGAAGTGGAAAGAGATAAATATGGACTTCGTGATTGGTTTACCTCTTTCCCGATTCCATCATGATTCCATTTGGGTTGTCGTTGATATGTTGAATAAGTCTGCTTATTTCTTGTCTGTTCGTACTTCATATACTGCTGCGGATTACGCTAGATTGTATATCCGAGAGCTAGTCAGACTGTATGGAGTTCCCTTGTATATCATTTTGGAAAGGGGTACTCAGTTAACTTCGTAATTTTGGAAAACTTTTCAGAAGGGTCTTGGTACCTAAGTGTTTTTGAGTTCTTCTTTTCATCCACAGACCAATGGTCAGGCTGAGTGGACCGTCCAGACCTTAGAGGATATGTTGAGAGTTTGTGCACTTGACTTTAAGGGAAGTTAGGATGATCACTTACCATTGATAGAGTTTGCTTACAATAACAGTTTCCTCTCTAGTATTGGCATGGCTCCATTTAAAGCCTTATATGGGAGGAAGTGTAGATCACCCATAGGTTGGTTCGAGGTGGGTGAAGCGGCTGTGAGTGGTCCCAATTTGGTATTTAAGGCTATGGAAAAAGTTAAGTTGATTAGGGAAAGGTTGAAAACTGCGCAGAGTCGTCAGAAGTCATATACGAATATTAGAAGGAGAGACCTTGAGTTTGAAGTTGGTGACCTAGTGTATCTGAAAATTTCACCCATGAGGGGGGTGAAGAGATTTGGAAAGAAAGGGAAGCTTATTCTCCGTTATGTTGGTCCTTAAAAAATTCTTAGCCATGTTGGTAAGGTAGCTTATAAGGTCGAGTTGCCTTCCGAGTTGTCCTCTATTCATCCAATATTCCATGTCTCCATGCTTAGAAAGCATATTAGCGATGCTGTGGTAGTGGATTCCTCTGTGAGTGCTGACATTCAAGAAAATCTTTATTTTGATGAGATTCCTGTTGAGATTCTTGATTTTAGTGTCCGAAGACTAATCTGTTGAGGGTGAAACTTGGGAAGCTGAGGCGGATATGCGATCCAAGTACCCGCACCTATTTTCTACAAAATCCGATCAATCTGAAGGTACTGTTCTTTCCTAAATCATGCACTTTTGATAAAAGTTGCAGCAATTCAGCTGTAGTTTCTTGAATTTATGCATTCTATGTTGCATTCAGAGTGAGAAACGATGTGGTGATGAGTCTAACGAATGGTTTCAGCTATATTCTCTATTCCCTATCTAATCTTGGCATGTCTAGCATAATTTGAGGATGAATGTTTCCAAAGGGGGGATGATGTAATACCCCAAGAAATTTTTCGTTGAAATTTTATGTGTAAACGTGTTGGGTTCTATTTTCTAGTATGAATTATAAATTTTTCATGTGGAATGTCTTAGATTATGACCCACCATTGTGTCGAGTATCGAATAAGATTTCTAACTATATGTGGATCATCCAAAATGGACACCCGAGCGACGAGTTATGAACATTCCGATCGAACCGTAAATAGTAGTGAACAGTAAAATGTGCAGGAAAAAGTACTGAGGCCTGGTGTGTTTTTGCTCCAACTTTAAACAATCATAACTCTTTTTACATAATGATCTGGGTGATCTACTATATATCAACGGAACGCTCTACGAGTCCTTTTACCAATGAATTTGGTTTCAGCCAATTTTTTTATCGGAGCAAAAAGTTATGGTCGATCTACTTCAGCCTATCAAAAGCAAATTTTTGGGTCAACTTCAAACGATGATAAATCCTCCTATACAATGATCTGGGTGAGATACTATATATCAATGGAAATATATTAGAGTCCTATTTCTAATCAAATTGGTTTCATCCAATTTGGATAGCGGAGTAAAATGTTATGGTTGATCTACTTCAGACTATCGAAACAGTCCACCAAAGGATAGATTCGAGAATTATTTAATTTTTAAGGGCGTTTTGGTCATTCCCCCTCACCCAAAATCCGTCCAAACCCAATATTAAAGCCTATTAGAAGTATTATATGTTATATTTCATCAAATTCCCTCAAAAAGAAAACCCTAAGCTCCTACATCCAACTTCAAGAACCTCCATAGTTCACCATTAATTCTGCAAATTTATTCAAGATTCCAAGTTCCTAGTTCAAGAACTTCAAGAACCTCCAAAGTTCACCATTAATTCTGTAAATTTATTCAAGATTCCAAGTTCCTAGTTCAAGAACTCCAAGAACCATCATTCAAAGGCACGATTAACATCTCAAAAACGAGTATCGATTTAAAGTTCATCATTCAAGGTATGTGGGGTTTTTCAATAAGAACTCTCTTTCGTTCTTGTGCCCAAAAGTAATTTTCTTTACAAAGGCATGATTTTTATTGGTTTTTTACAAATCTGAAGTATGAACCCATATCTTATGATGATTATTATTAAATCTTGATGTTTATGATTATGAAAGATGAATTTACATGTGTGGAGATATAAAGCATAAATATGGAATGATATTTATCATGATTTTGATATTTGGGTCATGAATCCCCATTGAAAATTCTATTTTTTTGAAAAAGTGTGTGTTATAAGCACGTTGATGTTGAATAGTTAAGATATTTTGAATGATTTGACCTTTTGGTCTTAATGGAGTTGTTTTGAACTCAAGTGTGAAAGAAATCCACAACGTGGTTGATTTTGATAGATGGGAAGCATGATGGTTCCCGATGTATATTTATATTTTACTAAAATTATTTTGTTGTGGATTTTCTTTGAAATGATCTGAGCTAAGTACGAGAGAAAACTTCAGCACTAAGTGGGAGGTATAAAATGACCTTACTTCCCTAGAACTATGTGCCCCCATAGGAGTGAGCCTGAGTTTGATTTATATAGTGATCACTAGTTTGTGTGGATTTGATATCGATAGTCCTACTCTAATGGCAAGGATAGGACGGCTCTCCCCAACGTGGGTTGTACGTTGGACTCCATGTAGCTCACATGGTTTATGTCGGTTATAGGATCTCCTAGTGTGTGTGTGTTTCCTTGTGTCTATGGTGAATGGTGAAGTGATTTGAAAGTGGAATTGTGAAAGTTATTCTTTCGAAAGATTTAAATGATATTTACATTATGAGAATTGATTTTCTTGATGAACTGAAAGTGATTGACAAATTATATGATGACTCACATGTGTTATTGTACTTATTTCATCCTCTCATGATTATGATAATTTTCTTCAGGCTATGTGAGTCTTTCATACATCTTGCATATTTCTTATAAATATTTATGATGATGATGTTTATAAAACTGTATACACCCCCATATACTCTATTTCCTTCCATGGTACTGACCTACATCTTCGGATGTGGGCTGTATTTTCTTGGAATATAGGTTCAGGTGCTCAGTTCCAGGTTCGACAGTGATTCTTTAGGCAAGCTTTTCTATATCCTTTGTTGTGGTGAGTCCTCATGTTCCGAGGACGTGATGTCTGATGTTGGTTTCACGGAATTGTTTACATTTGGTAACTGAGTATGAGTCAGTTGGGGCATGTCTCAATGGCTCACTGGTTTTATTGATTTTCTTAGAGTCTTGTCAAACTAGTATAGATGTTGGGAGTTTACTAGTAAGTCGTATTTTGTTATCTTTCTGAAATTCTTTTATTCTTGGATGATGATTACTCTATTGATATTTGAGGGTTATTTATGGAAACCCCATTGATTCATGTTGAACTGAATGAAAATGGCTCAAAGGGTTAGCTTGGGGCTACTCATAGCCTCAAGCACCATGTGACGCTCAGGGAGCCATTTTCGGGGCGTTACAGTAAGAGGAAAAGAAGAATGAAGAAAGTGGGTATAAGAAAATTGCAGGTGTGGTGAGAAGAAAATTGTATTGAAAACCAAAAGAAAAGAATAAGAAAACTAAGTTCCAAGAGAACCACACTTGACCCATTTAGAATGTGCTTAAAAAAAGAGAGACATAAGGGTGGAAACACGGAAAAACGTAAAAAGTATGTGTACCCTAAGAAAAGCGTAGTGTCCAGGAGGCTTAGTCATTAAATGAATTTGAAAGAATATCATACCATCCCCAAGTCTACGTTACAAGCCAAGTAAAGTCCTATAGTGATCCTAGCATGATTGTTTGAAAATTTAGAAAAAGAGCATATGGGCAAGCCTATGACGTTCTGCGCACACCAATGATACTTCTTTCTGGGTGAGAGTGTCATTTGTTATATCCCTCAATAGATAGATTTGTCCAACAGAAGAGTGAATAAGATTTCTTTAACTGTGAGCACACATGGGTTATACTTCTAAGTTGCTAGATTGTTTGACTAATGTAAATTATTGCTAATGTAATGCGATAATTGGATTCCCTCATGTTTCTACGTGTACTAAATTATTATATACAATTGAGTTTTGAAAGTTGGAATAAGAAAGGGGACAATACGATTTAAATTAAATCCAAAATCATTCCCATGGGTATCTTAAGATCTACCTATTTAAGCATCTCTTCCATGCTAGAAAATAGTTATTTGGTTTTGTTTGACTGAGGACATACAAAAGTCTAAGTTGAGGGTGTTGATGTGGAATGGAAACATGATACTTTCTATGATTAAAACCGTGAATTTATGTGTGAACTTAGGATATTTTGTTGGATATGATGCACTTTGGTGTGAATTGCAAGTAAAACAGGCTTAGAGCAACATTGGAATGAAATGAAAAGAAAAAGATCTAAAAAGACCAACTCTGATAAGTATACGAGTCAACTCCTGAGTCATAACCATCCGATATTATTCATATGCTGAATCTTATAGGTAATAGAACCAAAATCCAACCTGAGGATCTAAGTGTGAGGAAGATATGACTCAAGTATACCAGTGGTAAGACAGGATACGATTTGTACAAGATAGTTGTAAGCATAAGAAAATCTAAGATGCCATCTAGGAGTTGAAGTATCAAAAGTACAGGAGTCAGAATTCTAAGTACAACTTTTATAGGGATGTCGTATAAAAACCAGTGTTCAAGACTTGGAAAGACTGAAGTCCCAAGTGTATACACGTGAAGGACACAAGTCGTACACTCGGTTATGACTCATATGAAGATTTTGTATACTGAGTAGAAAGTTGAAGACTAAGGAAGATTAGACACTGGAATCGATATGAAAGGGCAGGGTATGACTTGTATTATGATGATACGAGTGAAGATCGAGTTGTACTAACTGCCGACATTACTTTACCTTTCCCGTTTTTATTAAGATTTTTGGTTATTTTTGAGATACTATAAATACCCTAGGGTTTATCTTTATTAGCTTACGTTTTATTACACATTCTTAAGTATTTTTACATATTATTACAATTATGATACAATTGTTCTTGACATTTGAGGGTTGATTCAATTAAAGAGATTGGAGTTTATTCTTCTTATTTGTGTGCAATTGATTTTATGTGTTCTTCAATGATAATCATGGTTTCTTACATAAACATAAGCAAATAATCTCCTTAGCTAGGGTTGTGGGAACCCTGGCAGATTATCTACGTAGAGAAAGTGTGAGCCTTAATTGTTCTAGGGTTTTAGCATGTATCTTAATCTTATTTTCAATAATTAATCTCATGTATCGGCCATACCTTGAGATAGCTTGTATTCGCACTCATCCCCATAAAGGAGTTTGTGATTGGGAAAAGAAGTTAGATAGTAATTTGGGACTTCTAACTCCACGTTTTTGTCCCCATATCTCATCTAATCACTTAATCCTACCCCGACGAGTAAACTAAGGTCTTAACAAGGGTAAAAAAGGCAACACCCTGAGACTTACGCAGTAAAAGGTTGAAATTTATCTTTGAGCTTACCCGGCAATTGATAAGACTTATCTTGTAGACTTTGCATGCAGAGAAACAGAATAGTTGGGTTGATCACGAGAAAGTTTTAGAGTTGAGAAGCCAGGTGGAACACAAACCTATTGTTCGTCTCATATTGATTACAACTCAAAAGTACTTAAGACTTGGTTACTATTTGCGATTGATAATAAAATCCCTTTATTTACTTTCCTGTACTGCTCGTGGACTATATCAAGGAAAGCTACTGTTCATGTTTTTAGGATCAACCCCAACCTAGTTGGGTTAGTATAGTGGCAATCGACCATATTATACTTCTAATTGGAGTGTAGTTTTGGGCGACATCATATTTTACAAAATTAACCCTATTAATGATGTCTTGAAACTCTCAGTCTAATTATTACTATCTTCTATAGTTATTTAATACTGAGGGTAATATGAAAAAGAAGTAATAAAATACACTTAATTTATGAAAATGGATAACTAATTTGAAACAAACATATTTAGAAAGAAGACCAACTGAAATGAAATGACTAGAGTACAATTGTCACGACCCGAAACTACCGCTAGTCGTAACACGATGCTTGGAACAACAAGTGAGCCTAAGTTAACCTATGAAATGGCATATTGTTGAGCAACTTATTTAATATGTAAAACAAAACTTAATTTGTTGAGTGGAAGCATAATCAAGAAAAGTCTGATTAAATGTAATATTGATATAATTTACATCAGGATACAACTAAAGAAAGAAACTCAAATTACATGACTAACTCAGACTGACATCTATGAAGCCTCTACTATACTGACTATAAATAGCTGGGACATGCCTCCAACTACCGCTAATCAATACATATGGAAAATAAAAAATATAATACATGATCTACAACTATCTAGAGTTATGCTTGCACATGGGAATATTCTAAACATTAGCATTTACAAATCATGAAATTTACTTGAAAAAGACATGGGAATCTAAAATTCATAGCATGAGGAAATCAAATCTTGCATGGGATCATACATGGGCTGAATTTTATTTAAATCACCATGAAAACATGAAATTCAATCTTTCTTGAACATATAAAATACCATAATGATAGAGAGTTCATTCTTTAATTGAGTAAAAAGGGTTTTTGGGTGCCATGGGTGAAAGGGACCCATGAATGAATATCCCACATACCTTAAGCTTTTAACTTGAGAGAAAAAAACAAGTTGTGATGCTTTCTTGAAGGTTCTTGAACTTGGGAAACTTGGATTATTGATTCCTTGGGGAAAAAGAAATTGAATTTGTTCTTGGGGAAAGAAGAGGGTTTTCTTGAGAGGAAAATTAGAGAAGAATAGCAAAATTATGCCCTAACTGATGCCCAATTCATTTTATGGACAAATGGGTTGAGGGGAAAAGATCTAATCGCCCCTCAATTATTTAAATAAAAAATGGACACAACTATGTCACTGCGACGCAATCTTATTGCGGTAGCTTACTTGTTCTGACGAAAATGATCATAACTTTCTGCTCCGATATCAGATTATGGAAAAATTAGTATCGCTGGGAAGCTAATTTAATTATCTACAATTTAATGGGTCTTGATATAAAAACAAATCCTTATACATATAAAGTTATATAAGTTCAAAGTTTACCCTTGTAGAATCGAATACCAAAATTTGATCGAATCAAAGGCTCTTAGCTCAACTTTGTTCTAAGTGATTCCTATGAATATTTTTCACCTAATAAGAACTTAACACACTAGGATAAATATAATGACACATGTATTCAATTATAAATCAAGAACCGGACATAACACCTTTACCACGAAATGGTCAGCATGCGATCGGGACTAATGCTGCATCGCGGGCCTACCGCAGTGACTCACTGTATCCGTGATCCAAACATGCCCCAAAACTTTTCCAAAAAATATGAATCTCATCTGAGACATACTTCTTACATCCCTAAACATAGATCAACTAAAAAACTAACATATCGGGGTTGTGAAGGTCAAAATGAAAATCCTTACAAGTTAGGGGTTTTGAAAATGGCTATGTTCCCAACATTTAGTGAAAATTTCAAGACTTAAGACCCTTAAGCATGCAACTAAGATCTGAATCGAGCTAAGATTGGTATGGGGTATTACAATATCTCCCCCTTGGGAAAATTTGTCCTCAAATGATATTGGTTAGAAGTAGAGTACTGTACTAAGGTAACTGAGACCATAAACTGAACATGCTTGAATTGGAACATGAATACATAATCTGAGTCTGACCATGATACATGAACTGAATTAATTTTGTGAATGCATGCAATGACTTAAGAATGGTTATAAGGTTGAGATAGAAACAAGAGATTGAACTTATAAGTAACCATTAACTCAAGGTGGATCTAGTTTTGGGAAGAAAAGGTGAGAGGTTTAGGACATGTAAACCCAATGCATTATAATATCTCCCCCTTGGGACCATTTGTAATTCTCCGCACTTTCCTATGCTAGAAAATGAACCGTTGTTCGTATATGTGAAAACCCTAATTTTTAAGCCATATTTGGGCACCTAAATTACCAAGAGTAACCTGGTTATAAGAGAGCTTATGATTTCTTAAGTGTTGTTATATGAGTCACTTAAGGTAGTAAAAGCTAAGAGTTTTGAAATCCATCAAGTTTTAGTGTTAGAATTTGCAAGGGTCATATTTGAATAATCATAACTTGTTAAATATATGGTATTTCTACATATTTATACCAACAAAATTATAGATAATCGAATTAGATTTCCAACGATACCAATTTCACTAAAATCCGACACCCGAGCTAGGAGTTATGGCTTTGCGAAGTAGATTGCGTCTCCTAACCAATCGCACATGGCCACTGGAAAGCATATGCGATAGCATATGCGGAGCCTATGTAAATATAGGCAATATCATATGCGGCGCCTATATAAATATAGGTGATATCATATGCAGCACCTATGTAAATATATGTGATATCATATGTGGGGCATATCTTATGGTTTCAAGTGACCTAAACACTCTGTTTTTGGGTTATTTTGAGGGCAATTAAGTATTTTGACACTCCTTACACACCCCTAAACTTAACCTTACGAATTTAATAGATTCTAAACATATCATAATCCTATTATCAGTCTAAGTTTATCATCCAAGAGAACTAAAAGAGAAAAATAACTAGGGTTACATAATCAACATTGAGGGTCCAATATTTCAACGAATCCGTTACCATAAAGGTATGTGGGGTTATGAACAAGAACACCCTTTTGTTCTTGTGCCCAAAGTTTGCATTATTTTACAAACATACATGATTTTTACATGTTAATCATGAATTTGAAGTGATAAATCTTATCCTATGTTGTTGTTCAAGATACTATGATTATTTTGAATGTTTAGAAAATAAACTCCATGAGTTTGAGATTATTGTTATGATTAAAGGATGAAATTTTTTTAGATTTCCGTATAAATTATGCATGCTTGTGATATAAAGCATAAATGTTGAAATGTTTTGACTAAGTATCGCTATATGGGGCATTAACCCACATTGAGATTGTTGTTTTGAGAATTTATGTGCTACATGCACCCATGTTTAGACTATTTTTGATGAAGTATAGAAATATTTGACCTTTTGGTCAGAACAGAGTTAAAATCCACTTTATGAAACGAGTTACGGATTTTATCATTTCTTTAACTTAAGAAATATGAGATTACCCTTAAAGTGTATTTTTCTTGAGATTTTTTAGCATAGTATTGGGAGTAGTATTTAGCACCTAGTTGGTATGTTACTACGGTTTCATACCCCAGAACTACGTGCCACCGTAGGTTGAGACATTGACTTCCACTATATGTGGAAAATTAGATAGTGATCACTGAGATGAGATTGTTCTACATTGATGGCAAGGGTAGGACATCCCTAACCTTACAGGGGAAAGTCATGGGACATCATGGGTGCTCACATGGTGTAAATGTCGGTTAGAAGAACCTCCCAAAGAGTCATCCCTCATTCTTAGATTGATTTTACTAATTTAAAAGAGATTTGAAATGCAGATTTATGATGTATTCAATATTCCAGATTTCACTAAGATTGCTTGATGAGAGAATAAGAAAATAATCTTGATATTTGGATTAAGTTTAATGGCTCATGATATCCAGATTAGCATGTTTTACCAGTCATTGTGTATGATTTCAGATTTTAGATTTCTTTCAAGCTTTGTGAGCCATTTACAAATGTCCTGCATGATTTGGAAAGAAAACTTATGACATGATCGTTAAATATATATATATATATATATATATATATATATATATATATATATAAATATGTTTATTTCATTCACCCCCATGTACTCAGTATATATTCCATGGTACTGACCCATGTGTTTGCATGTGGGCTACATTTTCCCTAAAATGTAGGTTCAGGTGCTCATTCCCAGGTTTGACCCTGATTATCCGACCACGTTGATCTACACCCTCTGCAGTTGTGAGTCCTCATGGTCCGAGGACTAGTTATTCAGATTTCCTCATTTACTTTGAGTTGTTCAGTTTATTTACTGAGTTCGGGTCAGTTGGGGTTTGTCCAAATGGCTCATGGATATACAGTTTAGTAGAGGCTTATCAGACTAGATGGATAGATTAATTAGATTTGTCAGAGATGTCGTATTTTGTTACTTTTCGTATTTCATTCGTATTGCAGTATGATATTATGGAGGATGTTTAGATGTTTTGATTATGATGACTTTGATTATAAGTGTTGAATGGTAGAAAAACGGCTAAAAGGGTTCGCTTGGGGCTACTTGTAGCCTTAAACACCGTGTTACGCCTCGGGCCCCATTTTTGGGGCGTTACACCATTCGTCCCCCGAATGATACTGAGTTGGTTGAAATACTAAGGAAAGATTGAGATGATGCATGAGACACTTAATAAGTCATAACTGAATATCTAAAATCTGAAATTGATGCATAATGCATGAACTAAGCTGAATTCATAATTTTCATAGATATGAATATTTTACCACATGGAATGGTCGTATTCATGAAACTCCAGATAGTAAGACTATATGGAAAATTGAAAAATCATAGGTCTGACTGATAAACTGAATTGCTAGTTATACAGATTGAATTATACAAACGTCTTACATTCAACTGGAGTATTTATTTAACACTCTTTTTAAGAAGTTCTAATAAAAGTAGGGAGCAAAGAATCTTAGGCAAGATCTGAGTGAGATATTTGAATAAGGAATCGCAACATGACTACTACTATATAACATAGAATATAGGCCTATAAAACATACGCTAGGATAGAACTATTAAGCCTTATGCAATGCAACAAATAATTTTCAAGCTTAGCCACACTTCTCAAGCATTCCCTCAACTATTATTTTCCTCTCAAACACTAGGCTCATTTGATTCAACTTATAATTCTTACATGGGCATTGATAAATCCATTACTTAAGTCTGAACTGA
The DNA here is from genome assembly GCA_030864225.1 of Capsicum baccatum var. pendulum. Classification (NCBI taxonomy): domain Eukaryota; kingdom Viridiplantae; phylum Streptophyta; class Magnoliopsida; order Solanales; family Solanaceae; genus Capsicum; species Capsicum baccatum. The sequence continues at coordinate 106,705,443 of CM061551.1, forward strand.
ACTAAAATTTCTCACCATGATCAAGACTAACTTGAAATTGCAAGGTACAATACATCACACCATAACACTAGTTTGAACCGTGAATTCAATACCCCATGTATTTTCACAACTTTCATCTCATGAATAATTCTTAGTACCACTTCAACAACTACATTCAACCTCTTACTAGGAATTCAATAATGTATAATGCATTCATCCACTTATACAACAACATAACATTCAAGCCTATCTTCATAACCACATAAGAACTTCTAAACAAATGCCCATAAAAGCATGAATTCACTACAGAGATAAAACCTGAGGATACACATGAAAAAATCTGAATTTCTCTAGTCATTAAGAGTGCACCATGAGTTATGGGAACTGAGCATATTGTAAAGAGAGTCATGAGCTACATGACCTAAGTTTGGAATTCATAAATTCCTGGAACATGATTCATACTGTTAGTGAACTGGAACTCCTCACATTAGGAACTAGAAGTGTACATGATTCCATGAAAAGTGTATGAATATGAGATATGATCATGGGGATGACATGTATGATATGAGTATATATCGTGAAGACTGAAGTACAAAATTTGCACTGAGATAAGAATGGGACAGGAATTTTTCTCCCATGCTGATGTTCTACAACGTACTAACATCACTACAAGAATCTGAGAGCCTGACTTGGTTACTTATTTTATCAAATCCCCCTTAGTTTTAAGCCATCATTCTAAGTATGTGGATCCCTTTAAAGTATCTAAACTAAATGCAATCACTTTAATCTAGAGTTCGACATAACCAATACACATAAATAATAAACTCAACCTGAAAGACTACACCAAAAAGTGTAAAACCCACTACTAGTATTTCCTTGTGGGATACAACTCTTAAGTTGCTATGACCCCAATAGTCATTATATAATATCTTGGACACTTACTAACTTAGAATATTCATGATTATCACCATACCCTTAGTTCGCACCATCTAGGGCTTCAATTGTTTTTTCTATTAGCTCAGTCTTCAAATATTCAAACTTAGATGTTATTCAAACTTAGATTGTAACACTTAACATAGATATCCCTAAACCTTCACTGAACCATAATAACTTCCTTCATAGCCTACTAAAATCACATCTAAACCATGAGAATTACCATTACACCAACATACCCATCATCAACAACATATAATTTTGAATCAACAAACTTAAATTCTTGCATACACTATTTCAAGACTACTGATTCACCCTTCATACAACTAGCTCCATGAATACAAAATTTAATAAATCCAGATAAACTCTATCTCGCTTTACTGCTTCTAAACTTTTAGGTTCATGCTTCTAACTCTAGGTCACTTGCTATCATAGAATTCTGAGAAGGAATCTAAAAGCACATCTGACTTTGGCTCAATGCATGATTTTTCATGAAAAAATAAACGCTTTCAAAGTTTAGAAAATAAGGGCATTGATGGGACACTTTTGAGGCTGTGTGCAACTCCATAACTTTCTATGGGGATTGTCTGAGAAACTCTATATGTCTGAATTTAAGATGGCTATTTTTGTTGCCTTAAGAATAAGTCAGATATGGCACAAATGGATTAATGTAAGAATCTGCATAAGTTCCTTAGAGAAAACTTCTACTACATGATTTGACACACGAAAGAAGATAAATATTTCTTAAATGCACTATAGTCTCTCGAAGAAAAGTACAGACATTGTTGTAATATTTTGCAAGACTCTACTAGATATAGCTTCATAGAAACCCTAGGATACTTGAACTCTAGGCTCTGATACCAAGTATGTCACGACCCAAGACTACCCCTAGTCGTAACACGATATAGTACATGATTTACAACTATCTAGAGTTCTCAAATTAGGAGAAATTATCACCTGCAGGCTGAATGTACTGAGTATATGGAGAAATTACCCTGGTGTAAGAACTACATATGGTACCTACATTATGAAGGATGTAGCCACAAACTCATATATATGGTCAGTACGTTGGAATGTACTGAGTGTATGGAGACATGCACTAAATCATGGAAATTTCAAACATGTTGTAAACCTTGGATATAAGTTAATTGCTAAAATTTACTTTCGAAACATTACTATACGTGAAAACTGTAAATCATAGAGAATTTATAATTCATGACCTGAAATAAAATTTGTAAGCTAGGAGGCAGTAGAAACATAAATGTTGTAATCCATTAATTTGTGGGTCTGAATATGTTTTAGAAACTGTACTGAGGATGACGTATGAATACTGGGTCTTAAACTATGTAGTGGGAACTGACTTAACTTATGGATCTGAATATGTAAACATACTGAGCCTGAATGAATAAACTTACAAAACCAACATAACATGTATTAAGTAGATCTAATTAACTGAATGACTGATATCTGTGTGACGGAACAACAGTATTCTTAGAAAAGGGACAACTAACATCGGTATGTTAAGAGTAGCGGATATATGAATACATATATGTAAAACTGAACTTTTAGTTTGAATAACTAGACTGAAACTATGGGTCACTATGTATATAAGATAAGAACTAACTAAACAACATGAGATAACTGAGAAAGAATTCATGAAAAACTCTAATATCTGAGAATATAAGACCAAACATATACATATTTCTAAAATAATCTATAAATAGAGAGACCAAAATCTGATAACTGAATAACTGAGAATCTGCACACTTGGTGTAGTTTGAGAGTTATCAAACATGGCAACATTACCAGGGATCGAACCCGGGTCACCCATGTGACAGGCGGGAATACTCTACACTATACTAACACCCTCAACATAAAATAATTGTTTGTCCTTAAGCAACTCAAATACAACTAAGAGAATACAAAGTACATTTGGTAGTCAATCATCTATATTATCTCAAACATCTTCACCAAGATAAGTCAATTCAACAACAACTGTGAATATTATTGAAGAACAACAATGCAACACACAGGAATCAATATATGGCACCAACTCAGCAACACAACCATGCATGCATCAAGTTTAAACTATCCAAACAAGTTAGTAACTAGCGATGCAACCAGTGTGCCCTTACTACAAAGAAATCCCCCTTTTCTCATATCAGACATCACATATATAACCATGGGACAATCACGACACTCAATCTCAGAATAAAGTTCCAATCAATGTATGCCAAATACCATAGGCTTGCCCTTATTTTCATTACCCAGATCGTCAGACAGGTCAGTTAGGATCACTATAGGTCTTCTCTTTGGCTTGTAATGTAGGATAGGGGCTGGTGTGATACTCGATGACATTTAAAGTGACTAAGACTCCTTGACAGTACACTATATTTTTAGGGTTTCACTCATTAGAATTTTTCTATTCTTTTTTTTTCGTGATCACACTTATTCAGGATGGGTGCGGTCTTTTCGACAATCACTTTTTTTCACAACTTTTTTTTCTTGCTCTTTTCTACCGCACTCAACTTTTTATTATTTTCTTTTCCTCTACCTTTCTTCCTACTCACTTTACATCATGCACCCCTATGATAGCCACACTCAACTTAGGCCATTTGCCTAAGTCAAGGTGCACAATATACAAGAAGGACCAGGGCCAAAATAGGTTCATTATGATATAAACTGGAAAAGTGACAGGTGTCATAAAAAGAAATAGGCTAGTCAGGATCCAAGTAGGGATCAAGGGATATTTACATTCAAGGAAGGTTATTTAGGCTAAAAGTGAGCTAATGTCAAAACGGCCTATGATCTTTTCCTACCCCTATCCTTCAACAAAGGTAAGACTAATCGGGAAAGTTTTGGATTTCAACATACAACGGGAACTGAGTAAGATCTCACACGCACTTGGCGTAGTAGTATATCACAACATACTACTCATTCAGTTCATCCAGCTATTTAGCAATGATTATTGCATCACTAAAACTAATGCCATACAAAGATGCACAATGGTCACATTCAGATACAATTCACATAGTTAAATACTCAGCCATTGGAGAGGTGCTCAAAAATCACAAAAATAGGTTAAATTCCTCAAGTACTAGTATTTCTCCTAGTTGACTACAAAATTTTACAACAATAATTTTACCCTACACCCTCAACTTAAAATCAAAGAAAAATTGAAATAAGTATTAGGGTATACCTGGGGTAGATCAATCATGAGGATCATGGGTTGCCTCCCATGTAGCACCTAATTTAACGTCGCTGCACGACTCAAGTATCTCAATTACTTTAGACTTTATCAAGATAGAGAGCAAAACTACTTTTCATTGATTGTTTTGGACCGATATAAAGCTTGACTCATTGAAAATTCACCTTGAAGGAACTTCCATCATCATTTTCAAGTTCTACTACTCCAGATGAGTAGACTTGACTAACTCTAAACGGGCCCGACCACTTGGATTTGAACTTATCTAAGAACAGTTTGAGTCTGGAATTAAACAGAAGCACCAAGTCACACTTTCAAAAGTCTCATTTCTCTATCCTTCAATCATAATACTTTTTAATCATTTCTTTATATAGGTCAGCTCATTCATATGCCCTAAGAAAGAATTCATATATCTCATTCAGTTGTCCCAGTCTCAGCTCTGTTGCCTCCTTCCAACTCAAATTCAACCTTTTAAGTGCCCATAAGACCTTGTGCTCTAGATTTATTAGTAGGTGGCATGATTTTCCATAGACCAGCTGAAATGGTGACATGCTAATGGGTGTCTTGAAAGTAGTCCGGTATGCCCATAAGGCATCATCGAGCTTTCTAGACTAGTTATTTTGACTATCATTCACTATTTTGGCTAGGATGGCTTTAATCTCTCGATTTGACACCTCCACTTGACCACTTGTCTATGGGTGATATGGAGTGGCTACTCTATGATGTTTTACCCCATATTTTGCTAAAGATGCTCAAAACACTTTGTTGCAAAAATAAGATCCTCCATTGCTTATAATAGTGCGTGGTACTCCAAAGCGAGAAAAGATGTTCTTCTTAAGAAAAGCAAAAACTCTCTTTCCTTCATTATCAGACAAGGCAAGAGCTTTAACCCATTTTGAGATATAGTCAATAGCAACTAAAATATACTTTATCCCATACGAGCTTACAAAAGGACCCATGAAATCGATGCCCCAGACATCAAATAATTCCACATCAATCACTTTAGTCAAAGACATCTCATGTTTTTTGGAGATTGACCCTTGCCTCTGACATTGGTCGCATTTAAGAACAAACTAGTGGGAAACTTTGAACAATGTTGGTCAATAGTAACCGCTCTGCAACACCTTCCTAGCCGTTGGGGAAGCATGACATGCTTTTAATATGGACAACACATCCACTTCTGGCATGCATCTCCTTATAATATTATTAGCACATCCCCGAAAAATATAAGGCTCATCCCAGAAGTAATGTGTCACATCATGCAGGAATTTCTTTCTTTGATGGAAAGAAAGATTTTTTGGAATGACCTCACTCACAACCTAATTTGCAAAACCAGTGTACCAAGGTAGTTTCTCCACAGAAGAAGCCAAGATATCCTCATCAGGAAATACATTATTTATCTCCATTTCATCACTAATTGCCTGCTCACCTTCCATTCTACACAGATGATCCACAACCTGGTTTTCACACCCTTTTCTATCTTTGACTTCAAAGTAAAATTCTTGTAGCAACAATACCCATCTAATTAGCCTTAGTTTTGCATCCTTCTTAGCCATCATATACCTCAAAGTTGCATGTTTAGTGTGAACCACCACCTTGGTCCCAAGTAGATAAGCCCTGAATTTCTCAAAAGCATATACTACAGCCAGAATTTTTTGCTCAATGATGATGTAGTTCTTTTGCGCTCCATTCAGTGCTTTGCTGGCATAATATATTAGATGAAACAGTTTGGCTCTCTTTTGTCCCAATTCAGCTCCAAGGGCAACACCGCTTGCATCACACATGATTTCAAATAGTTTTAACCAGTCTAGTGCAACAATGATGGGGGCCTCAACTAGCTTCTTTTTAAGCCATTCAAATGCCTTCAAGCACTCATCATTGAAGGAAAACTTTAATTCTTTCTCCAAAAGTTTCCAAAGTGGATTTGCAAATTTTGAGAAATCTCTTATAAACCTTCGGTAAAAACCAGTATGCCTAAGGAAACTACGCACTCCCTTCACTGAAATAAGAGGTGGTAGTTTCTCAATAACTTCAACCTTAGCTCGATCAACTTCTAGTCCTTTTGTAGAAATTTTGTGCTCGAGAACGATACTGCAACACCCCGTATTCAAGTACGTGTATTGGCATATTCAAGTACGTGTATTGGTCTTATTTATATGGAATTAATTTTTTTTATTTTTTTTATACCAGAATTTGCCCGTCGATGGTTCCATGCGCAGGTTATTGAATAAGATTTCCAACGATATAAAGATTTCCAAAAATGGATAGGTTTCGGATATTATCGAGCACGTTCAAAACTATAAAACGGTGGCCGATATATTTGGGAATAGTAAATATGCAGGAAAATTTCCTGCACACAAACTACTGAGGCCAACCAATTATTTAGGTCAACTTTGAACGATCATAACTCCCTTAATATAATGAATTGGGAGAGCTGCGACCTATGAAAAGAAATTTATTTGAGTCTTCTTTCCAATTCAATTGGTTTCATCAAAATCTAACATCTGAGTAAGGAGTTATACTCGTTTTACTTCAGCCTCTCAAAACAAATTTTTAGGGTCAACTTCAAACGACCATAAATCCTTGTGCAGGACGAACTGGGTGGCCTGCTTTATATGAAATGAAATCCCTTTGAATTATCTTTCCAACTATATCAATTTCACCCAAATTTGATATCGGAGCAAAGATTTTTGGTTGATCTACTTCAGCTTATCAAAATAGTCCACCAAAGGACAGATTTGACATTATTTAAATTTTAAAGGCATTTTGGTCATTTCCTATTATATTATGGACGGGAATATGTGTATATATACATGTATATGAGTTCACAAACTCATTTTCATCATCAATCATTGATAAAGAACAAACCCTAGCCAAATTTGACCTTTAAATTATTTTTGATTCAATCGTAGAAATTCCAAAGTAATCGATAACTGTGTTTGTCATCTCGAGAGCTTCAAACAGCACCTATTATTTGTGCAAATAGGATTGCATAATCAAGAGGTGAATTCTAAGGTATGAATATTATTTTCCTTATTATTTTCCGTATGTATATGTGTGATAGAGGATTATATGTATTGGTTGTTATTGAAAGGTGATGGAAATAGGGTTATGGACTATTTAAATGGTTTGGTTGTATTGAATTGTGGAAGGTGGATATGTTAATTGGGTTATGGAAGGTGGATATGGTAATTGAGTTATGGAAGGTGGATATGGTGATATACTATTGAATTGATGATTATTTATGTCTATGGCTCAATTTGGTTTAATTGATTGGTTGGAATGATAAATGAATCCAAACTTGATATTGGAGAATGTTGTATGAATATGCATGACATGTGAATGTAATTGGAGTATAAGAAGGTTAAAGTGACGCCCTTTATGGTGTAATTAAGGCTTAATACTCAACCACTAGTTTGGTGAATTCAAATAATCGAATTATGATGTTTGGTTGCTAATACTAGATTGCTATATATGTTCATTGTAGATAAGTAATCCGAAAAGACGGGAAGTCCATTTGGGACTAGTATTGAAGGTTGACAGTCAGGTATGTAAAGCATACTCTATACCATATCTTTGGCATGAAAGTGAACAATTGTTCTATTAAGAAAGTTTCCAAAGTTATTCAATAACATGTGATCCATAATGGTTTTGTATGATGTCCTACGTTACCAATGAAATTGTTTCCACCCTACAAGATGTCAAGACATTCCAATACTTACTTGTCTTCCAAATCTTACATGTTTATTCCACTAATGAATGTCAGAAGGTATCCGGTTACTCAAATAAGATCCATGTGCTATTAATGACTCCAAAACGTTTCATTGATATACCAATAAGTTCCTACTTCATTGTTATGGCATTGATGACTCCAAAACACTTCATTGATGTGCCAATGAGTTCTTACTTCATTGTTATAGCATTGATGGTCTATTTATATGTATCTTATTGATGTATCATTGTTTCAAAGTATCAAAGATGCGGTGGCGACCGAAATAACAATCTCAAAGATTAATTGAACTAAGTGATGAAAGTTCTCTCTTATCAGGTGGTATCCCAAGGGCATAAGCCTATCATGGGTCGATCCCTATTTATGTGTTTATGGGTGGTATCCCAGGGGCATAAGCCTATCATGGGTCGATCCCAGTTGATATGTACTGGAGGCAGCCTAATGGTCACAGTACAGTACAGTAATGATTACAAAGATGATAAGAACAAAGGTAAAGTGATTGAATAAATACAATGTACAGGTTGTCACAAGTTCTAGTAAGTGTGGTCCACTCCCATTATGATTTATTTACTTGTTTTTTATTTCTATTGAGATCCTATATCATATGTGATTATCTATAGCTTTACATACTCAGTACATATTTCGTACTGATGTCCCCCACGGGGGACCTGCATTTCATGTTGTAGGCACAGGTACCTCAGCTCATACACCTCACAAGTAGGAGCCAAGATATCCAGCTGCTTTTGGTGAGCTCCAATCTGCTTCGAGGATTTCCGTGTCATATCCAGACACTTTTGGTATTGTATAGAAGTTAGTTATATGGCGGGGTATGTCCCGACCTTAGTTAAACTTTGTGTATTGTCTAGAGGCTTTGTAGACCTAATGTCCAGTCAAGGTGGTGTTTTGTTAATAAACATGATGGCTCCAATGGCCAAGTATTGTATATACATATATATGTGTGCTTGAGCTTATACAGGTAATTATTTCCTTTTATATGCGACATGATATTGTCTGAATTTCGGGTTGTCATAAAGGTATGCATGGAAAGTATAAGGTTATGAGCTGGTCCTCCCGGGCCTCCTCGGTTACGGGTGCCAGTCTACCCCAATAGGATTTGAGGCGTGACAGATACCCTCCTTTACCATAAAGTGGCATTTCTCCCTATTAAGCACCAAATTAAATTCAACACATCATTGTAAAGCCATACTCAAGTTTTCCAAACAAAACTCAAACGAGTCTCCCACCATAAAGAATAATCCATGAATACCTCTATGGTGTCCTCCACTATATCCGAGAAGAAAGACATCATGCACCGTTGAAAAGTAACGGGTGCATTGCATAGCCCAAATGGCATCCTCTTAAATGCAAAGGTTCCATATGGTTATGTGAATGTCATCTTCTCCTGATCTTCAAGAGCAATGCAGATCTAATTATATTTGGAATAGCCATCTAAGAAGCAGTACCATCCCCTTCCGGCCAATCGATCCAACATTTGGTCCATTAAGGGCATCGGGAAGTGGTCTTTCAAAGTCAATAAATTTAGTGCGGTAGTCTATGGAAACTCTCCACCCAGTCACAGGCCTAAGTAGAATAAGCTCATTCCTATCATTTGCAACCACAGTCATGCTCCCATTCTAGGGCACACATTGAACTGGGCTCACCTATTTGCTATATGAAATAGGGGAAACCACTCCTGCATCCAACCACTTAATAATTTTCTTCTTAACCACCTCTTTCCTTGGTGGTTTAAGAATATGCTAGTGCTTAATGGTTATAATACAATCTTCCTCAAATTGTATTTTATGTGTGCAGATGCCAGGGGGAATGCCACTAATATCTGTGATAGTCCATCCGATTGCTCTTTTGTATCTATGAAGTATAGAAATAAGTGCTTCTACCAGCTGCTCACCCAAATCAGCCCAAATAATCACGGGTAGAGTATTTTCATGGCCCAAAAAAATGTACCTTAAATGCCCAGGCAGTTCTTTCAATTCCAACACCGGTGGCTCTTCAACGGACGGATTAACCGGTGGCGTTGGTCGATTCGCAAGATCAAGGTCTAGCTTCTTAGGATCATAAGGGTATGAGTCCATTCCTAATAAAGCACAAATAGTCTCTTCGTATTCCTCAATGCTTTCACAATCAAAATTTATCAAAACTACAGCTAAAGGCTCGATAACAAGTTTATCCTCTATTGACATCTCCTGTTCATCCTCATAATACACATAAACCACTGAGAACATACTCATTTCTTCATTCTACTTTATTGACTTACGTACATCAGATCATACGACCTCATCATTCATCCTGAATAAGAGCTCATTTGCTCTTAAATCAATCAACACACTTCTAGTTGTGAGAAATGGTCAACCCAAGATTATGGGAACCTTAAAGTCCACCTCGCAATCTAGAATCATGAAATCTGCAGGGAATATAAAGCTAGCTACCTTCACCAAAACATCATACAGAATACGAACATGTTATTTTACCGACCTGTCCGCCATCATGAGTCACATGTTGGTAGGTATGGGATTTTCCAGGCCCAGCTTTCTATATACATCCAGCGGCATCAAATTAATGCTTGCTCCCAAATCACATAATTCCTTAGCGAATTCTGTAGACCCAATCATACAAGGAATAGTGAATTCTCCTAGATCTGACTTCTTCTGTACCAGAGTCCACATAGAGACAACGCTACAATAGTGGAGATTATTCTCCAGATCATCGCTCACCATTTTTTTCTTAGTCACAAGGTCCTTCATGAACTTTGCATATCCAAGCATTTTTGATCGAGTGCCTCAACTAATGGCACATTCACCACCAATTGTTTAAGCATTGTCTTAGGAGAGTTTTCAACACTACCTCCTTCTCCTTCTCTTTCTCTTTTTCTAGAGTAGCATCAGAGTTATCCAGCTTCTCCGACTCCACTGGACATTCTTCGTTGGGTTCATCATCAACTACCTCATTTAATATATTTTTGCCCACAGAAGGGTCAGGTAATATCTTACTACTTCTCGTGGTAATCTCTATACATGAGATATTATTCCACAGATTCTGGACCGTATCTCTTGGTAACATTCCACTCTTCCTCTGGTTAAATTCTATGGAGAGTTGGCCCATCTACTGCTCCAACTATTTAATTGCGGTGGAGTGCGAGTTTACGAACTGACTAATAGATGATAGATTAGTCTTCATGGTAGCCACACCAGAGTTGGTAGCCTCCACTCCTTCCAGCAACTTAGCCATCATGTCCTCCATGGATATTTTTTTAGAACTTGTTGTAGCAGCCTCACTATTTCCAGGAGGGACATAGAGCCCGCTCCTATCATTATTGTTCCTCCAATTTCCCTCTACCTATATTTATAACAAGGATTGTCATACTAATTCCGACCTTAATTCCTTTTGCCATTGCCTCAGAAACCCCCTGATTATTAACATAGTTTGCTTCTTCTTCTGCCTCAGCATCCACTCTATCTTGAGACCCCACAGCTTTCACCTTCTAAGTCTTGCCTGATAGCAAGTGCTTGGTTAGCAAATCCATCTGCATTTTTAGGTGATCCATGTCTTGGTCATGCTCCTTGTCTCTACGTTGTTCTACAATCATACCCCCAGAAACAGTTGGGCTAGCTACCATAAAGTCTCTGGTATGCCATGCCCGACTCTGTTTGGTCATTCTCTCTAGCATTTTTGAAGCCTCTGGGAATGTAAGATCAACAAATGAACCACAACCAGTATTATCCATAATTGGCTTTGTAACAGAGTTTAGAGCCCTGTAAAAAGTCTCCATCAAGTATATGTCTATCATATTATGGTTCGGACACTATGTCAGCTTCTTGAATCTCTCCTAAGTTTCATGTAAGGATTCAGTCGGGAGCTTCTTAAATTTGTAGATCTTATCCCTCAATTTTACCCTCCTGGAAGATGGAAAGAACCTTTCTAGGAAAGCTTCTTTCAACTGCCTCCAGCTGGTTATAGAATCGGGTGTCATCTCATTAAGCCACAATGTTGCCTCCCTAGACAGAGACAATGGAAATAATCTCAACCGAATAGCATTCTGTCCTACTTATGGGTTATCAAAATATTTATAGATGGTGACAAAATTCACCAGGTAGAAGTTCGGGTCATCCCCAGAAAGTCCACCAAATAACCCATTTAGATTGAGGAGTTGAATCATAGTACTCATAATGTTGAATTTTACCCCAGGAGTCAATGTTGGAGGAATTATTGCACCCATTGAACCTGCTCCGTCCATTCTTTCATCATCATCATTGAGGTCATACTAGACCGGCTGGTATTTTTTTTTCTCGGAATGGATGGTTCCTATTAACATTACGCCGTACTGGTGCAGCTACCTGCTCTGCATGCCTTGGGTTACTAGGATTTAGCAACTCTTCATCTCCCAAATGTTCATCCTCAGGATTTGGATGTCTTTCTTGTTGATCGATATTCTACACATTCACCTAAGCTCTACCTATGGCTGCTAATCTGTCAGCCTCTTGCTGGTCTGAAATTTTACCAATTTGTTGTGGTTCCAGATTAAGTGGTAATAATGGTTCTCTGAAACTTCTGGTTCTTTGATTACACTAGAAAGATATTGCAATAACAAAAACAAAAAATAAACATAAACCTAGGAAACTTAACTAATAGTCAATTAGCACACACAAACTTCAGTTTACAACCGTATTCCCTGGCAACGGCGCCATTATTGATAAAGCTCAAACTACACCTCTATAATGAGAATGTAAGAGATCGTTGTCAATATATAACCCAACTAGGTTGGGTTCGAATCCCACAGGGAATATGGTGTGAACTTAAGTCCTTTACGAGTTAATCAACTGATAGTTGGATGATTCCTTAAATGGGGGGTTTTGAGTTTAACAAATAAATATTGGTCACTTTAGCTTCAGTTTTTGTAATGAAGAGTTTATGGAAAAACTAGAATTATGTTCACTAGGGGTTTTGGTACTTGACAGATGCTAATAGTGGTTCAAGATTCTCACAGTAGGTAGGACAACAGGTTATCTTTATCGAAGTTATGCCTAAATATCTCTCAACCTACTTAAGCATTTAATTACCTAATCCTCTCAGACTTAGGGAATTTATATTTATTAACCAGGCTTCACCTCAGGTTAATCAACCTTGTTACAACATTGATTATTAAATGGAAGTTTAGTGTTTCCATGTCCCTGTTGATAATTCACTTCCCACTATATTTGATTTCTTTCTCAAGCAAATTAAAGTAGGTGTTATCTATCGTTTGTAGCCAATAGACAATAATTAAAACCTCAAAATTATCAAGGATTCCTATTACCTTTCGAATCTTGAACACTTAGCACCTTATCAAGACTTAACCCTAGATCCCATAATTTAGGTTAAAGGTGGTTAATCCACTTATGATGTAATTATCGAAACAGCTAGATGGATTCATAATTTAAAAGATAAACTTACCACAATATGAATAATAACTAGTGATTCTAAGATTAGATCACAATAGGAATCCCAAAGTAATGATTAAAATCTCTTTAAAGTAATTGTGTTTTCAAGCTAAGAAACTAGAGAGAGAAAATAACAAAAATATGTGTCTCAAATCACAGGTTCGAAACTCTTAAGAAAACCCTAAATAATGCTTTAAATAGTTCACCCTAATTATGGAAACAAAATAATAATGTTCAGAAACTCATCGGACAAGTGACACCATTCGTGCGCCCTATTAGGTGGCTGAGGACTTATCACAAATGTCTTCATCTCTTCTTTGCATTTGGTCTTTGATGTCTTAGGATGACGATGGTTTCGATGACTTATCATCTCCTTGATGACTTATCATGAATGTCGTCATGTCTCTACCTCAGCTTTCATGTTCTGCCTTAGGCTGACACCAATTTTGATGACCTATCAGTTCCTTAATGGCTTATCACACAATGTCGTCACAACTCTCAACTCAGGTACATTCTCTATAAAAGGCTGATGATGAAGCTAATAACTTATCACAAGGCTGACGACTTATCAGGAATGTCGTCATCCATACTTCTCTTCTTTCCGCTTCACATTTCAACTTTTTTGCTTCCATCCTTATTGGTTCTCTAGCATTTTATTTTCTACTGAAAAATCAAAGATAAAACAATTTAAAACGAAAAAATTTGCTTAAGCATTTGTAATTATTCTCAGTTAAAAGCCTCAAATGTGTTAGCATCAGCTCACATATCATTTAGTCAAGAAAACTAGAACAAAAAATACACTGAATACTGTACTGAGACTGTGGAAGCTATCATGTAACCGGCACAAACCATGTGAGCTATCATGGAATCCAACGTCTGACCCATGTTGAGGAGGGCTATTCTATCCTTGCCACCAGAATAGAACCTGAACTCTAGTGATCACTAAACTGATGTCCCAAAGGACTAAGGAGTCACCCTCCATTGGCAATGCTATCATGAGATATGTGTCAACCCTCAACTGGATGGAAGACATATTAAATCTATGCTGGCTACATAGTTCTAGAACTCAGGGATTGGTACTAAGGGTTACACCCTCTACTGGAAGGTGAGCCCCCATCCCTGGGTTTTTTGGTGCTATCTTCTACTCCCAACTGAAAGACACTGAAATACTAATTGGTGCATGCACTGATAACTAATAACTGACAACTGGTAAGCTTGGGTTATGGTATTCTAAAAATAATAGTGCATATGGATTTTGAGGTAATTACAAACATATAAACTGATAATTCTCAACATGACTATGGTGTTCTTAATATGACATTAAAACCATGGCCTGATTGACTTGTTACTTGAAAAATGGAACTGATGTACAATATATATGTATCGGGTGTTCATAACCCACCAACACTGAATGATCATTAAAACATGACATTTAAACTCAAATTGTAAAATTGAATCATGGTCAACTCAAGACATAAGCATTTCATCATACATGTGGAAAGTATGAAATTGCACATGGGGATATTCTAAACATGAGCATTCAACAAATCATGAAATTTACTTGAATAACACATGGGAAACTAAGATTCATAGCATGAGGAAATCAAATCTTGCATGGGATTATACATGGGTTGAACATAATTTAAATCACCATGAAAAGATGAAATTCAATCTTTCTTTAACATATAAAATACCATAATGATAGAGAGTTCATTTTTTAATTAGTTCATTTTTTAATTGAGGAAAAGAGGTTTTGGTAGTCCATGGATGAAAGAGGCCCATGAATTAATACCCCACATACCTTAAGATTTTAACTTGAGAGGAAAATACAATTCTTGATGCTTTCTTGAAGTTTATTGAACTTGGGAAACATGGATTCTTGATTCCTAAGAGAAAAATGAATTGAATTTGTACTTGGGGAAAGGAGAGGATTTTCTTAAGAGGAAAAATGGAGAAAAAGGGAAAAATTATGCCCTAACGAATGCCCAAGTCGTGTTATGGACGAATGGGTTGAGGGGTGAAAAGACCCAATTGCCCTTAAATTATTTAAATAAAAAACTTGGTTGCAACTACGTCACCATGATACAGTAGCTAATTGGTTCTAATGAAAATGATCATAACTTTTCGTTCGAGTATCAGATTAAGGAGAAATTGCTATCGTTGGAAAGATAATTCAATTATCTACAATTTTGTGGGTATTGAGATGAAAAATTACATATATGTAAAAATTTATACACATTCAAATTTGACCCTTGTAGAATCGAATACCAAAATATAGCCGAATCAAAAACTCTTAGCTCAACTTTGTTCTAAGTGATTCCTATGAACATATTTCTCCTCATAAGCACTTCACGCACTAGGATAAAGATCATTACACATGTATTCAATTATAAATCAAGAACTAGAAACAACACCTTTACCGCAATGTGGTCAGTATGCGATCAGAACTAATATCGCGTCGCAGGCCTATCGTGGTGACCCACTAGTTCCGTTATCCAAACATGCCCTAAACCTTATCCAAATAATCCAGAACTCCTCCGATAAATACTTCTTACATCCCTGAATATTAATTAACTCAAAAAACTAACATCTTGGGGTCGATAAGGTCAAAATAAAAATCCTCGAAGTTTAGGGGTCTTAAACTTAAGCATGCTACTATGATTTGAATAGAGTTAATATTAGTACGGGGTATTCCAACAATGCTAGGATAGTAGTAATTATATAATCTGGTAACTATACAACATAGGAAATTTGACTACCTAAGGTTTCACATTATTGGTGAAAATTTAATTTTCACTCTTCCTACTCTATTTTGAAAAAGGAAAAAGGTAATCACACTCACAAAAAAAAATAAAATAATAATAATAATAATAATGATTATGATGTTGATGATAATAATAAAAACTTTTAAGCCTTTTAAGATCACATTTGATTATTCAAATGATAATTACTCGAGTCAAATAAGTTAACAAGTAATAGTATCATTGACGATGTTATAAAGACATTGTTAACATTTTATTTTCATAATTTGATAAAGGCCCTCATCAATTGTGTGAAGCAAGGGCCTACTCCAACAATCCTAAGCAAATGTTTTCCATATAGAGAGAACGACCAGCCTCTCTCTACCCCTACTCTTAACTCCTATTATAATTTATAGTGAGTTCGATCTACGCGCCATGAATGGTCAGGAATCTTCTCATTGAAAAATACTAGATTTGTGAGATTGAAAATGGAAATTGATCCAACTATCAAAAACTCTTACTGTTACACTGTGAAAGAAAAATCCCCTTCAAGCTCTAAATCATTCAATCCCCTCTATGAGTAATGCAAATCAAACCCCATAAATTCAAGTGAAGATGATTCTACTCCACTAACCTCAAAGAAAAATTACAGATCTATAACCCATGGACATTTTCAGTCATAATCAATGTATCTGGTAGGAAATTTAACCATCAATACCTAAAAACAAATATTGCAAATCTATGGAAAATGAAAGAAAATATCTTCCTGATAAATCTAGACCTTGGCTTTTGCACGGTGAAGTTTACAAATAAGGAAAGCCAAAAAGTGCACTACAAGAAGGTCCATGGTTCGTAACGTGTTCCTTTTTAACTATTCACAACTGAGAACCAAATTTTGTCCCTTATGAGCTCAAAGATTCAAGCTACGATGATGTGACTCAAACTCCCACAACTGCCAATAGAGTTTTATAATCTATCTATCTTGGAAAAGGTTGGAAAGAAAATTAGGAAATTAATCAAGATTGACTCATGAACTTCTTTTACCCTAAGGGGTTGATATGCGGGAATTTATGTCCAAGACCCTATGGATATGCTGGTAAGAAAATGGATAACTACTGGAAGCCATAAACAAGCAATTATATATAAAGAAAATAGTATCATTTGTAAGTCATGTGGGATACTGGGTCACACAACTGGAAATTGTCAGCACATCATATCCCAAATTCTACCATAACCAGCATAGAGATGATCCCACCCCAAAATAAGACTCTACACATGGATGGAAAATCATCTAATTCAAGTAGGGGGGAAAAAGACACACAGTGACATGTCAAAGGAATAATATGGTAATGCCATTTCCTTAAACAACATTAAGGTCAAAATATTCAATGCCTAATCAGGTATGTTTCTCAAAACCTATAGTTCTCAATATCCTTCCTCGATCAGTACCTAGCAAATCATGCTAGTGAGAAAGGTAAAGGACCAGAGTGAAACCATTCTTAAGATGGGCCAAAACCACTTGGTCAATGGAAAGACTTGGCCCAACATTAATAGAATAGGCCCCAAAAAATGCCTTTAGAGCCTGAAACTGAATTGGTCCTAATATGTTATCTCCTCAATGGCCTACTAATAATGACCCATCTAAGGGTCCCATCTCTAATAAGTCAATGGGGACAAACTTTTTAAATTAGGATACCACTATCAATATACTCCAACTTCATAGAAAAGCACTAGTTGAGATACTCAACCTCTCCACTCTTTATATACTCAAAATATAGCTTTATCTATCAATCAAATTGATGGAGTTGGCCTTGAGAAAGGAAAGAGAATTCTCACTTTGAAAGGGTTATCATTAGGTTCTAGTACTAGTAGAAATGATGCCTTTCTAGTATTGATACTATATATATCAATTCTTTGAGCTTATCTCTCCAATTCTTGGAAGATTAGAATCTCCCCCATCCCAGTCTTAATGACTACCCCAGTCCTAATCATGGGGAAAAATGGAAACTATCGCTTTCTTCTCAGAACTACTTCATCTAAACCACAAACATACTTCATGGCTAGAGATGGGGTTTATGAACCAAGAAGTGACACTTTGAGTGTAAGTAGAGGGCAAATAATGTATCTTGATCATCCAAAATCCCCAGCACCTAGCCCAATTGATCATTAAAGGTATTCACTAGGGCCAAGAAAAATTTAGTTAGAATGTATAGAGGACAACCCTAGTTGGGGTTATCAACCAACCGTTACAAAAGATCTTGACTCCAGAGATATTATCAAAGCAGATAAAACAAATTAATCTAACCCTTTTTTTCTTCCCACAAAGGATTCCATAGATATTGGAGATAGTTTTCTTTATGATACTTCCCCATAAACCTCCAACCCACATCCCCGTCTCTATTGAACCCATCACTAGAGATGAAAAAAGAGGGAAAATATTATAATATTTGAGAGAAAAAAACTGAGAAATTGAAATAATCTTGCACCTCTAAATATCCTAAGAATAGATGCACTAGTATTAGAATGGCCACTATCTTTAAGGTTCGAGGATGTGGTAAGTGGAATGAAAATCATCCTCCTTCATTAGAACCTAACCATATTCAGACTAAAAGTTCTAATATACCCAATAAAGTTTAACATTTTCACAACAAATATCTCTCCCTTGTCCATAAAAAAAAGAACCCAGACTCTTTGTTAAGACCCATGAAGGTTGTACTACAATGTGAGGGACCAGGTCCCTCAAAATCAAACACAAGAAAAAGAATAATAAAGCAACCAGGGACATAATACAATGGAGTAATAATAAAGAACACAATATTTAACGTGGAAACCCCATTTCTCAGAGGAGGAAAAATCAAGACTTTTCCTCACAAGGACTTAAGAAATCCACTATAATCAACCTCTTGATTAAAAAGTCAATTTCATCCTAACTCTGGGCACCTCCTGCTTATAGTAACTCTACTACAACTTAACCATGGAAACTATACCAACTCTTCCTCAACACTGGTTAACTCTAACCAGTTTTAGACTTAGGCAACTCTACCTAAGCTCTCTCTAAATAAAGAGAATAGTTCATTACTCTTATAAACCAAGTAATTCATTTACAAATCAAAAATCACTCACGATACTCTCTAATTTAGCACACAAAAATAAAAACTTGTGCTGAACTTAGATTTTTGCCTTTTTCCTCTCTTCACTCTTAGAATTTTCAAAAAACTATTTGATGAAGAAGCATCATTTTTATTTTATAGATAAGTAATGATTAGGGCTGAAATATCATTGGACCAGGTTTCCTAATCAGTACGAGAAACACTTGTCAATTTGTTACAAAAATGGATAAAGTTGTGCAGATGCGTGCCAGCTGTAATGTTGCTACGAACATTTAGGGACCTGGTCCCTTATAGTCATCTGCTCATCATCAAAACAACATATAACAATTTTCCCCCTTTTGGTGATGACTAACAAACTAGAATTCCTTGAGCATCAATATATGTCTATCATATTTAATCAGTATGATTACCACTCTGAAGATGAATGCTCCCCCTATCATCATGCTTCCACCATTATGCTACACATGGACTTAGTCCCCTGTTGTTTTTTGTAGAAAGAAGTATTAGTACATTTTCTTTACCCTATCACTATGCATTATTATTTATTCATTTGCTTCCCTCTAACAACATGCCACATATGAAGACAGACACTTAGTCATTACACATGAGGTCAGTATTCCCCCTTTTGTCATAATTAAAAAGGATTAACAGTAAACCAAGAATCAAGATAAGTAAAGTCTAATTAACTCATGGTCACTAAGGCAACACTTAATATGAAGAACAACTTTTAAGATAAGAAAACAAATGAGGCACTCAAGCAGAAATTCATTCACTATCCAGTAAGATCAATACCAGTACAATGTATAAAAAAACTTATAAAACAACTACTTTCAAAGGCCACTACATTAATATAAACTGCAAATTGACTCAAGAGACTAACATTACAGGATCCAGGCAGAAAAAAGGTTGCGGGAGTAGGATTTAATTAACATTTCTAGTCTTGCATTTTTCGCAGCATGGGTATCCAACAACTGTTTGGTAAGAGTTCTTACTTCAACATTCAATCCTTGCACCTCACTATTCAATTCTGTAATTTTTCCCTTGAGCTTTGCATTTTCTGATATAGGTTCTTCAATGGCACCTGGTCCCTCTATGGTCAATATTTTATTATGTAGTTTCAGATGCACTATTTTAGTGTCTTTTGTTGCTAGATAAATCCTCAAATCCTCCATTTCTTTGGTTAAGTTTTCTTGAGAAACTAGTACCTCAGACACTGGGGAGACAGTCCCCACTTTCCATTCAATGCACTCATTTTCCATAATTATAGTTAGACTGATCTTTTGTTTGACTTTTCTTGGTGTTCCTTTTATCCCAATCACTGCAAAATAATGACTCTGTTCAACAAGTGACCATATGTCATCCCATGTCTTCCTTCCTTTTTTGAATCACCTTGTACATATGCTCTACCATTAGAGCAACGGACTCATCAACTTAAACTTACTTAGGAATTCAATTAAAAATAGATCAATACCAAAGGCAATTGTTATTTTCTCTAACCTTGGTATCAGGACCTATTAATAAATTCAAAAACCAACTAAACCTCACTCTTTAGAAATTTCTTCTTTGCTGCAGCTATTGAGGTCCTACCTATTCTTGAGGCTTTAATCATAAATTTAGTTGTGGGTTTTTTCTTCACAAATGTCCTCACACCTATAGTAGGTACATCTAAAATTCTTCCCAAGGTTTCTTTATCAGGTCTTATTTCATTTCCTTACACCTGTACAGATAGATTCAATCTATTTTCTGAGAAATCTATTGAATAATAGAATTCTCTTACTTTATTTTCAAAAACCAATTATGCTACTTCCTCAAATAGATACAGCCATCCTTGGTGCTTGAAATATTCTTTCAACTCTACCATCCCAGGTTTTTGATTGATTTGGGGATTAAACATTCTTCCTAATAGCACCTTTTGTGTTATCAGGCTTTCAATCATTCTTTCTCTAGACATACTTTTATTTTATTCCTCTCTTTTTATTCTTTTGGTCTCATCACTTGGCTCTCGCTTTTCATCAGTTTTTCTCTTCTTAGGACCAGTTCCCTTAGATATTTTCTTTCTTTTCATAGCTGTGTTTTTTTTTTTTTTGCTTACAATAGGACTGCCAAACATTGGATCAGAGGACCTAGTCCTTTCAGCACCATAAACTTTGTCATTTCTGCTTAGTTGCAATAGCAATATCAGAATTATTGTCTTCATTTTCTCTTAGCTATACAACTTCAAGATTTTCTTATTCCTATATAGTAGATTTATTGAGTCTTCTTCTTTTAGTGGTATAATACTTACTCTTCTTCATTGCATCTACTAGCAATTTTATCTCACACCCTCTGGTAGAGTAAGATCTAGTAACTTGTATACTAGAGTCAATCAATTTCTCCTTTCCTTTATTGTCCTATAGTTTTTTTATTATCTAAATTAGAGTTTGTTCATCCCCATCCTCTTCATTTTCCTCATTTGGAGGTAATACAAACTCCCTATCCTTTTTTAAATCATTCTTTCCTCTTGTTATTTTCTCCTTCCCACTAGCAGAACATTTCTTAGGGTTATGTATAAGTAAAAGAAAATTTTTAGCCACCCAATTTATGCTGCTAAAAAGATCAAACTTCTTTACAGGAATTTTCTCATCAACCAACTAGGAAAATATGGGGTTTGACTCAAAGAGGATAGGAGAACCAAGTTACTGTAAATTCTGAGAAGTTTTAGTACCTTTCAATTCCTCAGAGGGAACATATTTTAGAGGAACATTAGTATACTTTATTTTTTCTATGGAACGGGGATTTTCTGATTGAGAAGTTTCCTGTTAAATTGGTGATTCAGATCATTTATTTAAGTCAACTTCCAAGTCTAACACAGTAAGATTTTTATTGTAGCCTAGAGGTTTAACTGGAATCATTTCATTAAGAATCTTAGGAATTTCAAAATAAGGACTAATAGGTAAAGCACTTTCTGACTCTTGAGGGTGATCAGAGGACAATTCTTTTATAAGGTTTAAAGTAGATGGCATTTCAGACCTTTTTGGATTTTTGTGAGAATAAAAGAAGGGGTCAGTTTAGATTAAGGAGGAAAATGAGTTTATAAGAAAGTTTTTAGTTAATTCAGAGGAAAAAGGAATAAGGGATTTGAATATATAATTAAAGAGGTGGCTGTTTGATGTTTAAAAGAAACCATTTTGAATAGATATGTTTGATGACAATGGTGTGACTCCTTACATTTGAATTTAATTGAAAACTTAGTTGATATAAGAGAGGATATGTGGTCATTTCAAATAGAAATTTTAAAAATTTTAAGGCACATTATTTTGGTACTCACCAAAGATATGGGACCAGGTCCCTCTTCTTTTTGAGTGAAAATTTAATTTGTGTTTGCTTCAACTATTTTTCTTCAAATATGTCCTCCTGGAAGTATACCTGCAATGTTATGATACTAAGTTAGAATAACAAGCACCTACTTTATCATGGATACCTGTCTTCTTAACATAGCCAATTTTATGGAATGACACTGATTCGCATGTTATTCATTCTACTAAATCTTATTTTTCTGATATTAAATTCCTAGGGACCAGGTCCCTTAAAATAATATATTTCAAAATGAGACATATCTATCTTGAAGTATCTTGAGAGAAAGAGAACATAGTCAGACCTTTCATCATTATGTTTTAAACCCTTTCAATCGATGGGCTATTACTGACTGTAATCCCCTTCCTCATGATCAAAAGTTGGTTTAGGGAACCTACTTAAGTTTGAGTTCCTAGTAGGAGGATAATTGTGTAATAAAATTATTTTTAGCCCATATAGGCCGTGATAGCTTCCTTTTTACCTTTTAAGTAAATTAAACCCCTTAGAAAGTGTAATCTCCTGCTGAGTGTAGTCAGTACTCCTCAATTTAGCCTCAAGCCAGTGTTGATATTTTTATTTTACATGTCCATCTCTTCCACAGTGAGTGCATAGGAGTTCATACTTTTTTCTTTTGTCATGATGAACAACCTTTCCTTTAGACCTAACAAGTAGGAATTCACCTTGATAGCCCAGACCTCTACTATCATTATCACCTTGACTTGTCAAGTTAGAAAGGATCTGCGAAGAAACAATAAGAGACTTGTTCAACACTTCTCTTAAGCAAACCAGGTCCATCCTAACTCTTAATTCTTATAAAGTGCAAACATAAGGTGTTTTTAGGAATCTCTCAAACTTTTCTCAAGATCAACTTGAACCCTTGAAGGTTCTTTCTTCCCTTGTTCATCTACATCATTTACTTTATTAAGATTACTCATCAAACTCAGATTTTTAGATTTCAATTTATTGACCAAATCTCCAGTCTCAAATATCTGAAGAGTTAATAAAATCAATTTAAATTCTTAATTTTCTGCTTTCTCATCTAGGCCATTCTTCTCAGTAGTTATCTCATATACAGAGTCAATTAAACCACTAGCAAGTCCTTTTATCTTCCTAGATAAGTAGTTATCTAGTTTTTCCTTAATGTTAGAAAGAGTTACCTCATTTTCTTCTTCATCTCCAGTGCTGTCCATAAAGGTAAACAAGGAATTAAAGACAACTGGAATCTCTTCCATAGCTAACACCGACACATCTTTATGCTTGTCAACTTCATCTGAATCACGGGAGGAATCTCCCTATGTTTCTAGAGCTTGTTTAACTGTATAATTAGTTGCAGCTTTTCTTCTAGAATTTTTAGGGACCTAGTCCCTGAGATTTCCTTTGTCACCTCTAGTGTTGAGATATTCCTAATAAACCAATTTATAAATTGGACAGTCTTTGATGAAATGCTCAAGACTTCAACATTTGTTACACACCTCAATATTGCTCCCCTTTTTGCTGCTACATTATTTTGTTTAGAAATGACCAGTCTTCTTCATGGATCTAACTATCCTTCTTTCTAAATAGACAACATCAGTGTCTTCTTCTCCTTAGTCTTACTTTGAAGCCTTTAAAGCCAGGGAATTTTCTTTTTTTACTTCTTTTTTCTCCAGTCTTGCTATTTCTTGAGCTCATGGGTCTTTAGATTACCAATGAGTTCCTCCATACTGAGGGTCTTTGTCACAACTCGAGGCCACCCCCTAGTCATGACAATGCTGCTTACGACCACAAGATAACCCATGAGCTAGTACCTGTTGCAAGCACTAAGTAAAATAGTAATATAACATGTGATCGAAAGATAACTAATAAAATAATGTAAATCTAGATACTAAAATATGTGTTAACAATATATCTTAAATATCTGATAAATACTAAAAACCAAATTTTGTTTCTAAAGCAACTAATAATACTTAAAGAAATGACTAGTTGTCTAACTGATTATCTAAAAGCCTCTAAAGAACATGAGGAGTTGATGGGACAAACCCCCAACTAACTCCGACTGACTGAACATAAGGTAATACTAAAAGATCTGAAATAAACATATCATGTCCTAAAGGATGAGGACTCACAACTACTGTTGTTGAGTAACGCTGAGTTATCTAAGAATAGTCGGGAAACATAGCATCCGAACCTATGTTATAAGACAATATAGCTCAAGGAAAATTATGCAGTCAGTACTTTGAATACACTAGTATATGATATGAGGACTAGATGAAAAGAAAGAAATAACTGAGTATGAATGCATAAACATGTAATATATGCGAATGTAAGACCAAGAATAAACATGTTTCTAAGATAATCTAAAATCTGAAAGACTGAATTCTGTATAACTGAATAACTAAAAATCTGTATGTTTTGGTCAAATAAACCATCAACACTGAATGACCATAAATACGATAACAAAGCTTTGAAACTATAGTATGGGATCATGGTTCAAGGACCTAAAACATAGGAATTTTATCAAACATATGCGAATCATGCACTTGAACATGGGATTGTGTTAAGTATGAGGAAAACATGAGGAAAACAACATTATTACATAGCTAAATTCATCAATTTTGGGGATTTGACATGAAATTCACTTGAATATGACATGGGAAACTAAAATTTAAAGCAAGAAGTAACCTAACATTTCATAGAATCATACTAGGACATGAATTTGAGTCAAAATACTAGGGAAAACATGAATTAAACGCATATTGAATATCTGAAACTTCATAATGAAAGAAAAACTCAAATTTTAATCAAAGAAGAGGTTTTGGGACTCTATGGGTGAAAGGGGCCCATGGATGAACACCCACATACCTTAATAACTAGTTTCTTGAGGGTTTATTAAACTTTGAAGCTTGATATCTTGATTTCTTGGTAAAGGATCTTGTATTTTGTTCTTGGGAAAGGATAAGAGTTTACGTAAGGGTTTGATGTTGAAAAGTGGGAAAATAATGCCATTTGGGGGCTTTAATCTGTCACTTGGGTGATTTGGGGATAGGGAAATGACTAAAATGCCCTTTGGGCTTGTATTTACGGATGCAGGAAAACTTTTCTCAGTGTCGTGGAGGTTGAAGCAGTAACTTAAGCCCGCATCGTGGAGCTATCGTGACAACTTACTATTTCTGACAAAAATGGTCATAACTTTTTGCTCGGGCATTGGATTAAGGCAAAATTGGTATTGTTGGAAAGCTAATACAATTATATATAACTTGTTTGGTCTTGAGATGCAAAATTATATATATATTTAAAAAGTTATACACGTTTAATGTTGACCCTTATAGGATCAAACATCAAGATATGGCCGAATTAAAGGCTCTTAGATCAAATTTCCTCTAAGTGATTCCTATGAACATTTTTTACCTTGATATCACTTTACACACTACGATAATGATCATTACATAGATATTCAAATATAAATCATGGGATTAGTGTTTACAAACTTAAGAACGATGTGTCGATGTTTAGCTCAAAAATGCAGGGTGTAACATTATCTCCCCCTTGGGATCATTTGTCCTCAAATGAGACTGGTAAACCTGAGATACTACCAAGATTGAGAGTCTATACAGAACAATGATAAGCTAAAACACGATCATATAACTGGGTCTGAAACATGTTATATGCTACATAGGCTGAACTAAATCCATGAATGCATGCTGTGATATGAGAATAGTTATATAGCTGAAATAGAGAACAGAAAGAGTTAATCTGAAAAAACTGTTATATCAAGATGAGTCTGAATTCATGGAGAAAAGGTGAGGATACCAGGCTCGTACATCTACTTCTGCTTCCTAAATAGCTCCATCTACAGAATGATTTCTCCAAAAAACCTTAACCAAAGAAACTTCTTTATTCCTTAGCCTACGAATCTAAAAGTCACGAATCTCAACTGGTATTTCTTCATAGGAGAGACTATCTTTCACCTCCACACTCTCTAAAGGAAAGAATGAACCTGGGTTGCTAATATATTTCTTTAACAGAGAGAAATAAAACACTGAATGCAGTGATGCCAAATCTGCAGGCAACTCGAGCTCAAAACATACCTTCCTAAAATGGTACAAGATTCTATCAGGGCTAACATAGCAGGGACTAAGTTTCCCTTCTTGTAAAATCTCTTAACTCCTTTCATAGGTGAAATTTTTACATAAATCAAGTCACCAACATCAAACTCAAGATCTCTTCTCCTCAAATCTGCATAATATTTCTGATGACTTTGGGCTATCTTCATTCTCTCTCAAATTAACTAAAATTTCTCCATCGCCTCAAACATTGAATCTAGCCTTATCAAAGTAGCCTCACTTACTTTAAACTATCCAATAGGTGATCTACATCTCCTCACATAGAGAGCCTCAAACAAAGTCATCTAAATACTGGAGTGATAACTATTGTTATTGACAAACTCAATCAAAGGTAAGTGGTCATCCCAACTACCTTTAAAGTCAATAACACACACCCTCAATATGTCCTTTAATGTTTGAATGGTTCTTTTTTCTTGACTATCTATCTAGAAAAATGTATTGAGATGAACTTGGGTACCAACACCCTTCTAAAAAGCCTTCTAAAAGTGAGAGGTAAATTGCATATACCTATCTCAAATGATATACAATGGAATCCCATGCAACTTCACTAACTCCCTAAGATAGAACCTGGCATAATCCTCAATTGAGTGCAAAGTATGTACTAGCAAAAAATGAGTTGATTTGGTCAATCTTTCTACAATGACCCATATAGAATCATGTTGATGACACGTATGATACAACCCTATCACAAAATCTATGTTCACTACTTCCTACTTCTAAGTGAGTATGCTAAACTCCGGTAATGAACCATTAGGCCTTTGGTCATCAATTTTAACCTACTGATAATTTGAACACTTGGATAGAGTATCGCGCACCATGCGCTTTTAAAAGTATTCATTGTCTCAACCTATCAACACACGAAACACATAACCTGCCCTGACAATGAAGCACACCATATCCCCCTTGGCAGAAAACCTCCACCTTCTGATCTCCAACTGCATCCTTCAACTTAACCAAACTAGGATCCCTATCTTGATTTTCTTTTACTTTGGTAACCAATGAATATTCTGAACCATTTTGAACCTATAGACTACCGTCAGTTGAATCAACAAACAGAACACGTAATCTAGCAAGATGATGAACCTCGTTGACTAACTTCTTCTTATCTTTAT
This sequence comes from Capsicum baccatum var. pendulum, assembly GCA_030864225.1. Classification (NCBI taxonomy): domain Eukaryota; kingdom Viridiplantae; phylum Streptophyta; class Magnoliopsida; order Solanales; family Solanaceae; genus Capsicum; species Capsicum baccatum. The sequence goes on from CM061551.1 coordinate 106,733,124, forward strand.
CAACATAAGCAACACTACCTATGGAAAACTTACTAAGGGTAGCTGCCACTACATTAGCCTTGCCCGAATGATACAATACACTCATATAATAATCCTTGAACAACTAAAGGCACCTCCTCTAACGAAGATTCAAATCTTTCTGCATGATCACTTACTTCAAACTCTTGTGATCAGTTAACACATCAACATGAAACCCATAAAGATAATTCCTCTAAATTTTCAAGAAAAAACAACAACAGCCAACTCAAGGTCATGGGTCAGATAATTCTTTTCATAGGGTTTAAGCTGTCTAGAGACATATGATATGACCTTGAATCTCTGCATCAAAACATAACCAAGAACAACTTTAGAATCATCACAGTAAAATACAAATCCATCTGAACCATCTGGCAATGTCAAGACTAGGGCAGAGGTGAGTTGATTCTTCAACTCGTAAAAACTCTTTTCGCAGGAATCAGATCACTGAAATTTGACTTTCTTCTGAGTCAATCGATACATGTAGGATGCAATAGAAGAAAATCCTTTAGCAAACCATCTATAATAGCCAGCAAAACCTAAGAAACTTCTGATATCTAATGGACAGATGGGCTTAGGCTTGTTTCTCAATGCTTTGGTCTTATGAGGGTCAACTTAGATACCATCACCAAAAATAATGTAGTCAAGAAAAGCTACTGATCTTAGCTAAAATTTGCACTTACTGAATTTGGTGAACAACTAATGAGCTCTATAGGCCTATAATATAATTTTAGATGGTTAGCATGATCATCCTCACTATGGAAATAGGCAAGGATACTATTAATGAAGACTATGATGAACATATCTAAGTACCATTTGAACACCTTATTCATCAAGTCCATGAAAGCTACAGGGGCATTTGTTAGTCCAAAGTACACAACTAAGAAGTCAAAGTGACCATACCGAGTCCTCAAAGCTATTTTTGGGATGTCATATTCTCTGACTCTAAGATGATAATAGCCGAATCTGAGGTCTATCTTAGACAAATAACTGGCACCCTAAAGTTGATTGAATAACTCATAAATTATGGGGAGTGGATACTTATTCTTGATTGTGACTGTGTTCAACTGACGGTAGTCAATGCACATTCTGAGAGAACCATCTTTCTTACTCACGAACAGGACTGGAGAACCCCATAGAGAAACACTAGGCTTGATGAAACCCTTATGTAAGAGATCTTTTAATTATTCCTTCAATTCCTTAAGATCAAATAAAGCCATTCGATAATGGGGAATAAAGATATGTTGGGTTATTTAGAAGAAAATCTATTCCAAAGTCTATTTCCCTCTCGGGAGGAAATCTAAGAAGATCTTTACGAAATACATATAGAAATTCCCGTACTACTGAAACTGATTCAAAATTCAGAGTCTCAGAATTTAAGTCTTTGACTCAGATAAGATGGTAAATACACCCCTTGGATATCATCTTTCTTACTTTAAGATAGGAAATAAACTAACATTTAGGTACTAAAGTACTACCCCTCCATTCAATAACTGGTTCATTAGAAAACTAAAATTGAGTGACTCTATTTCTACAATCGAGGATTAACATGACTGGAGCCAATCCATGATGAGAATGACATCAAAATTAGTCATCTTTAACTCTATAAGATTAACTGAGGTGATTCTTTGATATATTGTGACCGAGAAATTTCTATATACCTATCGGGCTATGATAGATTTACATACTAGGGTATACATCTCGGGACTGATGCTACAATTGAAGGCTATATAAGAAGTCACAAAAAAGTGAAGCTTTGGGGTTTAATAAAACATAGACATGAAGATGGAAAACCTATAACTTATACGTAACCACATAAGGAGAACTTTCCTGATCATGCCGAGTCTGGAGAGCAAATAACTTATTCTAGTGCTGCCCACTGGTTCCTCTGGATATGGCATCCTTCTGAGTCAGGTGACCTTCTAGTGTTGTTGAAGGGTTAGTCTGCCTATGCTGGCGATAACTTATTCCCCTCTGAGTAACTATCAGACACTCCCAAATCTTGTGTCCTGACTTGTTACATCCAAAACACACATCACTACCTACTTTACACTCTCCCTGATGGTTCCTACTATATTTTCTTCAGAGCGAATTTGTATGACCACTGTTTATACTTCCCTTAGACTTAGAGCCTGGCACTCTATCTCGACTATCTTGCCTAAACTTAGGCACTGAAGCACTAGATAAAGATGGGACTGGGCCAAAATTTTTTGACAAATCAAAGAACGGTTAACGCCTTTTGACTTTGGTTGTGAAAAGTTAAAACTACCTCTTTTGGCTCTCTCATTATCTCTCTCCTTCTCTTTACACTTTACCTTCTCAATATACAGAGGATGAAACATAAGACTACATAGGTCCATCTCCTTAATCAACATGGCGGTCCTATATTCCTTAATCATAAGATCAGCTACACCAGATACAAACATACTCATTCTAGACCTATTATCCACCACTATAGTAGGAACATACCTTAATAACTGAGTGAACTTGAGTGAGTACTCATTCACACTCATATTACCCTATTTCAAATTGATGAACTCCTAAACCTTAGCTTCCCTCAACTCTAGGGGAAAGAACCTGTCAAAGAAAGCTATGGCAAAATAGTCCTACTGTATGGGTCCTGCATCAACACCTCGGTCCTTCTTCCACTGCTTAAACTAGGTGTGAGCTACAACCTACAAATAATATGCATCCATCTCCACACTCTCAATCAAAGTGACACCCATGATATCTTCCACCTTCTGCACCATATCCAGGAACTTTTAGGGATCCTCCTCGTACTTGGAACTTAAAAATAAAGGGGGATTCATTTGAGTGAAATCTTGAATCATAACTGTAGCTGTATTTTCCACTGGATTGGTGGGGGAAGCAGCCTGCTGGTTGTTCTAAGCAGCTACAGAATAGGATAAGGTCATAAAAGTGGCCCTAAATTTGGCATAAGAGACATGTTCATTCTGGGGATCTTTCAGAATAGGTGGTGGTACGGGCTGATCCCTATTCCTTCTTCCGTTGTTTCTTTTGGGAGGCAATGTCTATAAACGGAATAAAGGATTATTTAGAGAAAAACAGAATTCAATCTAGCTCATTCTCTTTTACACAACATGAATACTAAAAGAAGGAAAACTTTTCTAAGAGTATTTCATAGTTTCTCATCCATAAGTGTAGCGTGCTTCTCATCTGTGCACAAGATTCTAATCAATGTAGCTTTCAGACTACCAAGGAATCTTTAAAACCTTAGTCTATGATACTAAGTTTTTCAATGACCCGAGGCTACCCCCTAATTGCGACAATAATGTCTACAGCCACAAGTGACCACAAGCTAACCCATGAGTTAGTAATTGTTGTGAGCACTGAGTAAAAACAGTAATATAACACATGGTCGAAAGATAACTGATAAAGTATTATAAATTTGGATACTAAAATATATGTCAACAATATGCCTAAAATATCTGATAAAATACTAAAAACCAAATTACCTGTCTAAAGAAACTGATAGCACTGAAAGAAATGACTGACGGTCTAACTGATTATCTGAAAGCCTCTAAACATCATGTGGAGTTGATGGGACAAACCCCTAACTAACTCCCACTGACTTAACATAAGGAAATACAAAAACAACTAAAATAAACATATCATATCCTCGATGGATGTGGACTCACCACTACTGCTACGAAGTAACGCTGAGTTGTCTAAGAACGGTCGAGAAACTAAGCATCCAAACCTATGTAATAAGACAACATAGCACAAAATAAAGTATGCGATCAGTTCTTCGAATGTATTGGTAAATGAGATGAGGACTGGCTAAAATATGAGAAATAACTAAGCATGAATGCATGAACATATAATATCTGAGAAGGTAAGACCAAGAATAAACATATTTCTGAGATAATCTAAATTCTGAAAGACTAGATTCTATATAATTGAATAACTAAAAATTTGTATGATTTGGACAAACAAACCTGAGTTAAGATATACTAAATACTGATTGAAATTGTACGAGGTATCATATAACTGACATGCCCTAATCTGAGCTAACCAGGATCCAATCTATAACTCAAGTTGGAAAGGTGTCAATACCGTACCATGAATACTAACACTGGCTGTATGGATCCACTAAATTGGTATTCCAAAGGATTAGGGTGTCAGGCCTAAACTAATGGGTGACCCTTGAGAGGAAGTCAAGCCTAAAATGATGGGTGACCACTCATATCCTATGATGGTTATGTAGTTTTGGAACTTAGGAAATACTACTAACAACTCTTCCTAAACTGATGGGGGAGCTGTCATCCCTACATTCACTCAATGTGAAATCTTACTCCTAACTGAATTTACACTGGTACTAAATTGGACTAAGCATAACTGAACATTATTTTTTATGGTGATCATCATGATTATATCAACTGAATAAGAGAATAATATCCATGGCTTTACTAAATCATTACTTGAGATTCAAAAATCATGTAAAATATATACGTATCGGGTGTTCTCAACTCGTCAGCACTGAATGACCATAAATATGATAACAAAGCTTTGAAAGTGCAGTATGGGATCATGGTTAAAGGACCCAAAATATAGGTATTTCATCAAACATGTCCGAATCATGAACTTGAACATAGGAATGTGTTAAGTATGAGGAAAACAACATGATTATATGGCTAAATTCATCAATTTTGGCAATTTGACAAGAGATTCACTTGAATATGACATGGGAAACTGAAATTTAAAGCATGAAGTAACCTAACTTTTCATAGAATCATTCTAGGACATGAATTTGAGTCAAAATACTAGGGAAAAACATGAACTAAACTCATCTTGAACATATGAAACTTTATGTAATACCCCAAAAATTCCAAACCAATATTACCACCATGATTCAGGCTCATGCATAGTACATAATGGTTCTTTTATAGTTTTATGATAAATTTAGATGTATATTAAGTCTTCAAATAACTCCAAGCTATCAGAAGGATTAAAATATTCCTTACCGATTGAATTCTTGGGAAGGATATTGCCATTGTCAAATTCAAATAAGAATATCTCTCATTATACTATGAATTTTTGATATAATAACCAACCAATATATATATAATTGAATTATCTTTCCAATGATACCAATTTCTCCTAAATCTACTATCGGATCAAAAAGTTATGCCCATTTTACTCCAGCATGTCAGCCTGAAAACTGAGTGACGACATTTCTGATGACCTATCACAATTCTTATGATATTTTAGATAATCTATCACATTTATGATGACATTTCTGATGACTTATCAGCAATGTCATCAGGCTTAGGTAGAAATCCAAAAATTTCAGCTCCCAGGTGACGACCTAGGCTGACAGGCTGTCACAGATCTGACGACTTATCAGCCCATGTTGTCAGCTAATTTTCAGCAATTGAGAGGTAATTTTATGGGGGTATTTCGGTATTTTTTACTCACTCTAAAAATGGTATTAAAGCTTTGATAAGGCTATTATCCTATTATTCTCTCATTCTCCTCAAGAACAAGAGCATTCTCTCCCAAAGGGGTTAAACCCTAGTCAAGAAAAATCAAGAACAAGACTAAGGATTTCTTCAAGAACCTTTAAGAAACATTAGATCTCTTTCAATATCAAGCGTAGTGTTCATCCACGGATTTCTTTCATTCGTGGAGTTCAAAAACCCTTTTTTAAATAATGAATCATGAAGTTATGTTGTGGGTTGATTATGTTTGTGTGATTAATTGTTCTACAACTCTCAAATTAGAATCTCTATGTTATTTTATGAAACTAGGTTGACATGTAAATTGAAATATATGAATTTTGGGTGGTTTAAATTATTAAGGTGATGAATATGCCTATGCCACAAGGTGCGCTTGCAAGGTGTTTGGTAAAATACCTAAGAGACTAGAAATCATGTATTAAAGCTAAACAGAACTTGAATGACAAGACCATGCTCTATTCCTTACGACTCAACATGAATTCCATGCTAATTGTTGTGTATTGCTGTTGTGATATGGAATGCTCATAAAATTAAAGTTATGCAAGTATTTATATGTTTACACATTCCCTTTCATATATATGGTGTTGAGAAACATATGTAGTATAAAATCCCCTACTCATGTGTGTCAGTTTCTTCCCATCGAGTCCTGGGGGTAATTGTACCCAAAAAATATAGTTGCGTGCCTAGAGCCATGTCATGTTTCACGATATCCTTAATCAGTCCATGTTCCATAGACTTCAGTCTATCATGTGACTCAGGAAACCTTATGATCTCAGTTAGTTATCAGATATCAGTAGTATTCCATCAGTCAACAAAATTCAGTAAACTCAGTCCATGTACAATCAGTAAATCATGTTCAGTCTCTGATGTTAGGCGTATTTACACACCTAAGCACCATAATTTACCCATGTTTTAGCTTAGTTTTGAGGACAAAATATATAATTCCTGCACTTTTAGTCCATTTTCCTTTAAATGAGCTGACCTACGTGATTAGCATATTTTTCAGGTATTAATGATGAAGATTTCAGCACTTTATGGACTTATGAGCAGTAAAGGAAAACTTCACATTAGAGGGAAGGCAGATTTTGGACTGAAAGTGGTGCATGGGAACTTTTTCCCGGGCAAACCCAGCATTTTTAAAGACTTAAGGATGCAGCAGTAATTTAGTAGACAAGGACATTATAAAAACCCTACTGCTGAATTTTTCAGCAAGTTGTTATCATTAGTCACGTTACAGATTTTGTAAGAGTTTAGACAGAGAAAAACAGCTCAAAAAGCAACGGACCAAGAGGAAAAACGTCAACCCCTAGTTGACGCCTAACCCATCTCCATCGCCAAGTTTATTCTAGGTTGTGGTATGATGATTATATCTATTGTGATTTCCGTTGTAATTATGAGTAGCTAAACTTCTCTGTTAGGGTTATGGAAACCTTGTGAGATACTATCTATTGCTATGAGTTTGTGAATTCTTGATGTGTATGCTACTTATATCATTACTCTCTTCATTTTAATTAAATTCTCATGGTTGCAAACATAGGGAATATGCCAGTATAACATTAACTTGTTCAAGAGAAAAGTTACATGTCTGGAAAAGAGAGTATGACAAGGAAATAGGGCTACCAACCCCTATTTACACGTTAATGCCTTAACCGGATTAACTTTTTAGAGAATTTGTACCGTTAGTTATACACTTTAGGCTCGAGAGAGTTAAAGTGAAATAATCCTTGATGGTTGAGAAACACTAGGATTTACCATTAGAATACGAATCTCTATAAGTGCATGCATGTCTAAATTCCGCATTACTCATAGTTAATAGATACGTAGAACTCACAAGGTGGACATAACCCTAACTTATTATTCTCTGTGATTAAATCTTACTACATACATCGTTTCATTCGTTATTTTGTTAATATTATTTCACGCCTAAACCATACTCCCCTTTTCCGTGGAATTTTCGACCAACAGTCTACTAATAATTGCAACACTTAGTGACCAAGTATTCCCTGTGGGATTCGACACCCAACCCAGTTGGGTTCTATATTTGACAGCGACCACTTACACTTTCTAACGAGAGCTATAGTTTGGGCGTTATCAAATTTTAGCGCCGTTGCCGGGGAATACAGTTGTCAACTAAGTTTGTGATAGTTAATAGACCATTTGGTCAAAGATTCTATAATTTTACTTTTTGTTTGTTGTTTTTGTTTTATTCAGGTTCAGTTGAGTGCATTGCCAAATACTCGATGCTCTTGTCAACCGTTATTACCTATAAATCCTGAACCTCAACTTATTGGCAAAATGGATGCAAAACGTGACATCGAAAAAAGGGCTGCTCAACTGGAGCAGGCTAGATTAGCTGCATTGGCAACTGCTCAAGTGCATCAATAGAATATTGATAACCCAGGGCGAGAAACAAATCCTGATGATGAGGACCTGGGTGATGATGAATTACTAAATCCAAGGCGTACAGATGAGGTGGCAGTGCCTGTGAACAGAAGAGATCGTCAAGCTAGAATGAGACCTGACTGCCGAGCTATGCAGGGTCCTTTTGATGATGATGATGACGATGTGGATGGAGCTGGTGCCACAGGGGCTATTATTCCTCCTCCCTTGGCTCCCGGAGCCAAGTTCAATACACTAGCACCATGATTCAGCTATTGCAACTCAAAGGGTTTTTTGGTGGACTTGCATGAGACGATCCGAATATTCATCTGATTAATTTTATCTCAACATGCAAGGCTTTTGACAATCCAGGGTTGGACAGAATGCGATCCGGCTGCGCTTATTTCCGTTGTCTCTATCTGGAGAGGCTACTCTATAGTTGAATGGGCTAACTCCTGAATATATTACTAATTGGAGGCAATTGAAAGATGCTTTCCTAGAAAGATTCTATCCGCCATCCAAGAGAGCACAATTGAGAGATGAGATCAGCAATTTTTGACAGCTTCCAACTGAAGCTCTCCAAGAAACATGGGAGAGGTTTAAGAAGAAGCTTATGCAGTGCCCAAATCATCAGATGACCAACATCCACTTGATGGAGATATTATACAGGGCTTTGAACTCAGTGACAAAGCCAATGATTGATAATGTTGTGGGTGGGTCATTCATGGACCTTACTTTTATTGAGGCAAGTGATATGCTAGATCGTATGACAAAGCAGAGCAGAGCTTGGCATACCAGGGATTCTGAGGTAGCAAGCTCTACTATATATATTGGCATGACTGCAGAGAAGAGGCGAAGACAAGAGAAACGTGACCAAGATATGGCTCACATAAAAACGCAGACGGATCTTCTTACCAAGCACTTATTATCAAGGAAGACAGAAAAGGTTAAGGCCAATGTATCACAGGGAAGAGACGACTCTGATTCTGAGGAAGAAGCAAATTACTTGAATAATCAGGGGGGTTTCCGAGGCAATGCCCAAGGAAACCAAGGTCGAAACTATTATGATAAATTAGGATACAATTAACTCCTAGAAATTGTGAGGCTGTGGCGTCTGGCTCTGGGTAGATGTCCATGGAAGATATGATGGCTAAGCTGCTGAAAGGAGTGGAGGCAACCAACATGGCAGTAGCTGAGGTAAAGAATGATTTTTCATTAATAAATTAATTGGTTGACTCACATTCTACTGCAATAAAATAGCTGGAGCAACAATTGAGTCAACTATCAGTGGCATTCAAACAAAGAAAAGCTGGCACCTTACCTAGCGACACTGTACAAAATCCAAGGAATGATGGATCATGTATGGATATTACTACCCGGAGTGGTAAAGTGTTGGAAAATCCGTCTAAAGGCAAGCAGATGGTTGATAATATAGAGGAGAATGTGATTGAAGCAGATTGTGATGAGTCTGTAGAAGCTGAAAATCAGAATGAGAACGTTCATGACACTACACCTAGACGTCACCATCCTGAAAAGATTGATAATTGGAAGCAAGATAAAAAGGAAGTGGTGGAGAAAACTATTCCCCTTCCACCACCACCTTTTCCTCAGAGACTGAAGAAGAAAGCTGATAATACAAGGTTCAGTAAATTCATGACTATGTTGAAGCAGCTGACTATTAATGTTCCTTTGGTGGAGGCGCTGGAGCAGATGCCTGGGTACGCCAAATTCATGAAGGACCTTTTGACGAAGAAGCGGGAAGCAAGCTATGAGCTGGCAGATAATGTTCATCATTGCAGTGCAATTACCACGAGGTCTTTAGTACAGAAGAAGGCAGATCCTGGTGCTTTCACTATTCCTTTCACGGTGGGATCTATGAATTTTGCTAAGGCATTGTGCGATTTGGGAGCTAGCATCAATTTTATGCCGCTATCCATTTACAGAAAGTTGGGGTTGGGCGATCCTACACCAACCAATATGCGGCTCATAATGGCAGATAGGTCGGTAAAACGACCTGTTGGTATCTTATATGATGTACTGGTGAAGGTTTCTACCTTCATTTTCCCCACAGACTTTGTTATTTTTGATTGCAAGGTGGGTTCTGAAGTTCCCATAATCTTGGGACGCCCTTTCCTCGCAACTGGAAGTGTGCTTATTGATTTAGGAGCTAATGAGCTTTTATTTCGGCTGAATGATGAAGTGGTCCATTTTGATGTATGCAAATCAATGAAGCAGCCTAGAGATATGATGTGTTCTCTATAACTGATGTTTATTATAAGGATGAGAAAGAATTATCTGTAGAGAAGCAGCTTACTGTTGACCCATTGTCTGCTGTGCTTTTGAATTTTGAGCGTGAGGATGTAGAAGATTATGAGGAAATTATTTGTTCTCTAACAGGAATAGGGTCCTATTCTCATGCTCCTATGAAGCTGGACCTTGATCTTAAGAATCGACCGTAACCACCAGCGAAACCATCCATTGCAGAGCCACCAGTGCTAGAATTGAAAGAGATACCCAGTCACCTAAAGTATGCATTCTTGGGAAGTGGAAATACACTTCCGGTTATTGTTGCGGCTGATTTAGGTGAACATCAAGTAGCGGCTCTCATCTCTGTTCTGAAGAAGTACAAGAGAGCCATTGATTGGACTATGGGTGATATAATTGGTATCCCTCCTGGGATATGTATGCACAAGATTTATCTCAAAGAAGATTGCATACCCACAATTAAGCATCAGCGTCGTCTGAATCCATTTAGAAAACAATGCACCATATATCTCGATGAAGTATAAGTAATCGAGATAACTATGTCATGCCGCGACAATAAATCAAGTGCTACATGGGAGGCAACCCATCGTTTTTAATCATTTTGTTTTACTAGGAGTCTATTTTTGTTAAATAAAAATCCAAAAAGAAGGGTCGAGTCACAACCAAAACTAAGGCGCTTGGTGGGAGGCAACCCATCCTTCTAATCATTTTTGTTATTTTTGATTAAGTGTAGGTGCAAGACGTACAAAAGAGGGGATTAGTCCCAAATTTTGATTTGAAAGTGAACTATGATTAAGATGGTAAGTTAGGAATGAAGGAGCAAAAGCTATCGGTTAGGCATTGCCTATACTAATCTAGGCATTGGACAAGGCAAGGCCTATGCTAATCTAGGCAATGGACAAGGCAAGGCCTATGCTAATCTAGGCAATGGACAAGGCAAGGCCTATACCATTGCCTATGCTCACTGTCTCACATAGGCAACGGATAAGGCCTTGCCTATGCAAATCTAGGCAATACCATAGGCGGCGCCTATGCCAAATTAGGCAATACCATAGGCGCCGCCTATGCCATTGCCTATGCTCTCTGTTTCAACTAGGCAATAGCATAGGCGCCGCCTATGCCCAACTAGACGATAGCAAAGGCGCCGCCTATGCCCAACTAGGCAATAGCATAGGCGCCGCCTATGCTAAGCATAGGCAAAGCATTAGGTGCCGCCTACTCATGCTTTTTGTCACCTAACCCGATTTTCCATGGATAAAACTCGACCCATGGCTTAGTCTATAAATAGATCTTCAACCTGAGAACAAAATACACTTGTTTGCTCAACCTAGGTGCCACCTAAGCATCCCAAATCTCTCAAAAATTTTCTTTTTCTGCTCATCTAATCTTGCAAGATCATCTTCCCGAACTATCACCGAGTAAGTTATTCTTTTATATTCCGTAGTTGTTGCAATACTATGCTTATAATGGTATTTTAGATTTTGAAGTGGTGTTTGGTGATAAGAAAATGATTGGTTTATCATGATACATCTAGTTGGGTGAAATGCTTTGTGTGGGTGCTCTTGACTTTATTCCGACTTATATTTGATTGTTATACACTGTCATATTTTTATGAAGTCAAAATTGTGAAATTAATGCGTAATCTTGAAAGTTGAAATCTTGAATGTTTGAATGACTCATTCATTGAGATACCGATCATGATTGACCACAAGCATAAGATGATGTGATTATGCCTATGCAATAACTTGTTTCTATTTGTGGTGCGATCCTTATGTGGTAGTCTTGTTCAAAATGTGCATTCATCCAAACATGAAAGTATAGTCAAGATTACATGAAATAGAGTTGGAAAGGATAGTTAAGATGACATGAAAGTATGACTATGTTGAACATATTTTTGGAACATATCGCCTAAATGTATGTCGATGACGTCTGAGTAATCGACATCATTCACTTAATTAGTTTGTGCCAACAAATTAAGTGTGGGGTGGTGCCACTACTCTTTGTTTGTCGATTAAATCTTCTGAGATGAGCTAACACGAATCTATTTTAATCTCAGGTGGAATGGCACCAAAAGGACGACAAGGAAAAGAAAAAGTGTCCACCTCACAGAAAGGTCAGAAAAGGGGAAGAAAAGAGCAAGCTGAATCCTCCTCACTACAAATACCTCGACGCACTTTCGGGATAAAGTGGGTCCTAGAGGAGGAAGGAAAGGAGTGGTACAAGAACAATAAGGTAAAGAAATATGTTCACGTGGATTTGATGCAAAAGGAGAGTCTAGCAAAGAGGGAACCCCGCATTTTGGCTAAAATCATAGCACTAAAACTTGATTTCATTTTCCGAGATATGGGGGAATGCAATCTTGATCTAACACGCAAGTTTTATGCCAATTGGTCCCCAAAGACTACCGGAAGCGAAGTGAAGATTCGGGGCCAAGTCTTGCAACTGAATGCGGAGTTCTTCAACTCTTTTCTGAACCTTCCATCTGTCGATCCATCACCGCTCAAGGAGCTTTATTAGAGACCTCCCTACAGGGAAATCAGACACACACTGTGTGGAATAAGGTCAATGGCACGATGGATTCATCACAAGGATAACGGTCGGCACAATACCTTCCTGTATGCTTCCTTGAACAGAGAAGCTCGTATATGGTTAAGGATAGTCAACTCTTGCCTGATTCCTGGGACATAGTACATAAAGATCATACGTGATAGAGTATGCTTGGTGTACGCTCTGATGACTAATATCCCCATCAACATTGGGGCAGTTATACGATCATCCACGCGTAACGCTAGGCTGCACAAGAGGTCCCACTTCAGCTTTGGCAATTTGTTGACTGCAATATTAAGGAGGGAACACATTGAAGAGGAACCTGTAGATCATAAGCTTCTGCACAACCCGAATAAGGTTGATCTCACAAAGGTTAAAGATCCTGAAACTGGGCATGGCGTCAACCTGACCACTGCAGAAAGACATGCTCAGGATGAAAGTTTCTTTCGCCATCTATATGGCATGACTCAGTTTACCATGATGAGTGGGGGTCGTATTCCGACTGATGCAGAGCGCCAGCAGTTGGATTATGACTACCCGATGAATGAGCATGCGCGGGCTATGTGTGGAGTAGGGGTATATTTTGAGGAACCTCTCGATGATTATGTGCCGACTGACGATAATCGCCGACTGCCAGACTCAGACGTGGAGGACAACTCTGATGACGACGACTCTGATGATGATTCCGACGCAGGGGGTATGAGCCCAGACATAGAGGAGGAGTCCGACTAATCAGTTTTTCCTTATTTATTTTCCACTTAGGGCAGTATGTCCCATCTAAGTGTGGGGTGCTGGTATTTGTATGCTGTATTGTACTTCTTTGCCTACATTTATTCTTATTTATTTTAATTAGTCGTAGTTAGTTAGTTAAATTTTTTTAGATTTTGCATAAAATTGTTCTGATAGGCAGCATGATATTATGACAAGAGTTTGTGCTAAAATCATTACTATTGAGACATTTATGCTCTAAGTGTGACTCACTGTGTGATAAGTGTGTGGTTTAATTCATTTATCTGTTGGGTCAAGAGTATATACTGCTCCCACTAAAGTTGACCATGTGCCTTGTGTGTGTGAGGTTGTAGTATATTCTGTGTTGTGACTGATGCTAGAACTTGCCTGGTGTGTGTGTAAAGCAAAATAAAGAGTGTGAGTTTAGGAGATTATTTAGGCATTTCTTTGGCAGCCCTGAATTTGTTTACCTTCTTTTTACCTACCTGTGTACATTATCCTAGTTAACCCCCTTTGAGCCTTTAGCTATTTTCTTTGACAGCCTCATATGTAGCCTAATCCATTTTTTTAAGACCATAATTTGATCCAAATTCCTAAGCGCTTTAAATTATAGTCATGTGACAAAATAAGAGGAAATTGGGTGAGAGTGATACCTCAGAGTGTATTGGTACTTGAAATTGTTGTGAAAAAAGAGTGGCTATCATAGAGGTGTTTTATAAAAAAAAAAAAGAAAAAAAATAATAAATAAATAAATCGAATAAAAAGAAAAAAAAAGAAAAAAGAAAAAAAATATAAAAAGTTAGTTCTGTTTATAATTGAATAACAGAATAGGTGAAAAGGGGTGGTAGATGAAAGGAAAGTAGAGGTGTTGTTTAAAATAAAGTGTTAATGACATAACGTAGTGTATTAAAGTGCTTAGGGAACATAGTCACTATTTCTGGCCAAAATAGTCCTACCTGTCCCTTAGCCTACATTACAACCTGTAAAGACCTATTTGATCCTAAGCTTAGCATTCTGATATTAGTGGAGCATTACACTAAGGGCAAGCCAATGGTCATCAGTTGCAATATAAGAATTCTTTGTGAGAGTGAGAGCAAGGAGAGTCTTATACCCATGTTTCGAAAAATGCAAAACGAGGAGTGATTATGGGTGATATCTTGTGTGAGACACACATGGTTGATGATTTTTGGGTAGTGTTATATGATTCTTTGTGGCTTAACTTATGGATACGAATTGACCATCATCACGAATCTATGTTGGAGGTTGAATTGTTTCTAGTAGTGATCAAGAAACCTGCTCTTTGTTAATAATTGTCGTCCATGTCTTGAGGATAAATTTTGTGTTGCTGCTGTGAAATTCTAGTTAGGTGTTTGCATGGATGTTATATTTTGTTCGAGGAATAACAAAGCTTTAAGTGTGGGGTGTTGATGTTGGGTGTATTTACACGCCTAAGCACCATAATTTACCCATGTTTTGGCTAAGTTTTGAGAACAAAATATATAATTCCTGCACTTTTAGTCCATTTTCCTTTAAATGAGCTGACCTACGTGATTAGCATGTTTTTCAGGTATTAATGATGAAGATTTCAGCACTTTATGGACTTATGAGCAGCAAAGGAAAACTTCACATTAGAGGAAAGGCAGCTTTTGGACTGAAAGTGGTGCATGGGAACTTTTTCCCGGGCAAACCCAGCATTTTTAAAGACTTAAGGATGCAGCAGTAATTTAGTAGACAAGGACATTATAAAAACCCTACTGCTGAATTTTTCAGCAAGTTGTTATCATTATTCATGTTACAGATTTTGTAAGAGTTTAGACAGAGAAAAACAGCTCAAAAAGCAACGGACCAAGAGGAAAAACGTCAACCCCTAGTTGACGCCTAACCCATCTCCATCGCCAAGTTTATTCTAGGTTGTGGTATGATGATTATATCTATTGTGATTTCCGTTGTAATTATGAGTAGCTAAACTTCTCTGTTAGGGTTATGGAAACCTTGTGAGATACTATCTATTGCTATGAGTTTGTGAATTCTTGATGTGTATGCTACTTATATCATTACTCTCTTCGTTTTAATTAAATTCTCATGGTTGCAAACATAGGGAATATGCCAGTATAACATTAACTTGTTCGAGAGAAAAGTTACATGTCTGGAAAAGAGAGCATGACAAGGAAATAGGGCTACCAACCCCTATTTACACGTTAATGCCTTAACCGGATTAACTTCTTGGAGAATTTGTACCGTTAGTTATACACTTTAGGCTCGAGAGAGTTAAAGTGAAATAATCCTTGATGGTTGAGAAACACTAGGATTTACCATTAGAATATGAATCTCTATAAGTGCATGCATGTCTAAATTCCGCATTACTCATAGTTAATAGATACGTAGAACTCACAAGGTGGACATAACCCTAACTTATTATTCTCTGTGATTAAATCTTACTACATACATCGTTTCATTCGTTATTTTGTTAATATTATTTCACGCCTAAACCATACTCTCCTTTTCCGTGGAATTTTCTACCAACAGTCTACTAATAATTGCAACACTTAGTGACCAAGTATTTCCTGTGGGATTCGACACCCAACCTAGTTGGGTTCTATATTTGACAGCGACCGCTTACACTTTCTAACGAGAGCTGTAGTTTGGGCATTATCAGTCTCTCTAATTGGGAGTAAAAGTTAGCACTGAGTGAAACCAAGGATGGAAACTCACCTGCCAGTAGAGGGTGTGATTCCTAGAAGCAATCCTTATGTTCTAGAACTTGTAGCTAGCATAGGTTGAGACATCATACCTGCTAGTTAAGGGAAGATAAGGTGGCCAAACCTTCCAGTAGAGGGTTCTTATAGCCTGTCTTTATTAGTTGTGTGGTATTGACACCCTTCCAGTCAGGGCAGAGATTGGACCCCAGTTTAGCTATAGTTGCACATATGGGGCATGCCATTTAAACAACTACCTCCCACAGTTTAAATATTAGTCTCAGTAAAGGAACTTAGATAGTTCTACAGATTTTCAGAATACAGTCAACTCAGTTATAGTTAGGAGCTCAGATAGTTCCATCAAACTCAGGAATGTAAGATACAGTCACTCATGTTATCATTCATATTAGAACCTCAGTTAGTTTAGCATTGGGCATATCGGTTAGGTCACTACATCCCATAATTTCAGTTATAAAATCAAGACTATCATGTACAGTCAATTCAGCTTAGTAATACAGATTCAAGACTGTTACATACTATCAATCCTTATCATTTTAAATAGACTTCAGGATAATCAACTAGATAGTACTGATCTCAACTATGGTTAATTAGTATCATCAGATTTAGAGACCACCCGCTAGGTAGGAATGATCTCAGAATTAGTCAATTCATCTTTATTAACAATATACTCAAAGATCACCCGCTAGATAAGATTGATCTTAGATTTAATTACTCCATACATAACGAAACTTAGATAGTTCCATCAGAACTTAGACTATCAGATATAGTTTCTTAGTATCAGTTACATCGGTTAGGCTGATCATCATAGTTATATCAGTTATATCAGTCATCATAACTCACATTATCAGTATTCAGTTTCAGGAATGTTAGACACAGTCAAACAGTCCAGTTATTCATAATTTGAACTATCAAAAATTGTTGTTGATCTATTCGGTAATGCAATATTAGTTCCTCACTTAGTAGTTTGGCACTAAGAGACTAGAAATCATGTATTATAGCTAAATAGAACTTAAATGACAAGACCATGCTCTATTCCTTATGACTCAATATGAATTCTATGCTAATTGTTTGTGATATGAAATGCTCATGAAATTAAAGTTATGCAAGTATTTACATGTTATACGCATTACCTTTCATGTATATGGTGTTGAGAAATATGTGTAGTATGAAATCTCTTACTTATGAAATTATGAATTGTGGATGTTATTCATATGATCAAGAAGTATCATGTGTGCCAGTTTCATTTCATCGAGTCCTGGGGGTACTTGTATCCTAAAAATATAGTTGTGTGCCTTGAGCCATGTCATGTTTTACAATATCCTTAATAAGGCCATGTTCCATAGACTTCAGTCAGTCATGTGACTCAGAAAACCTCATGATCTCAGTCAGTTACCAGATATCAGTAGTATTCCATCAGTCAACGGAATTCAATAAACTCAGTCCATGTACATTCAGTAAATCATGTGCAGTCTCTTCAGTTGGGTGTACAAGTTAGCAGCCAGTGAACCCAAGGATGGGAACACACCTGCTATTAGAAGGTGTGATTCCTAAAAGCAATCCTTTCGTTTATAAACTACATTGACAGCATAGGTTAAGACATCATCCCTATTAGTTGAGGGTAGATGAGATGGCCTAACCTACCAGTAGAGGGTTCCCACCGTTCTCATTTTGAGTACCTGCCAGTAAAGGGTTCTCACAGCCTGTCTTTATCAGTACCGCGGTATTGACACCCTTTCTATCAGGGCAGAGATTAGACCCCAGTTTAGCTATATTGGCACATATGGGGCATGTCGGTTAAACAACTACCTCTCATAGTTTTAGTATCAGTCTCAGTAAAGGAACTTAGATAGTTCTTCAAATTTTTAGGACTGTCAGATATAGTCAACTCAGTTACAGTAAGGATCTCAGATAGTTCCATCAAACTCAGGACTTTCAGATACAGTCACTCATGTTATCAGTCATATCAGAACCCCAGTTAGTTTAGCATGGAGTATGTCGGTTAGGTGAATATATCTAATAACTTTACTTACAAAATCAAGACTATCAGATATAGTCAATTCAGCTCAGTAATATAGATTTAGGACTGATAGATATGATCAATCCTTATTATTATAAATAGACTTCAGGATCATTCACTAGATAGGACTGATCTCAACTATGGTCAATCAGTATCAGTATCATCAGATTTAGAGATCATCCACTAGGTAGGACTGATCTCAGAATAAGTCAATTTATATTTATTAACAATATACTCAAAGATCACCCTCTAGATAGGACTGATCTCAGATTTAGTTACTTCATACAGAATAAAACTCAGATTGTTCCATTAGAACTTAGAATGTCAGATACAATTGCTTAGTATCAGTTACATCGGTTAGGCCAATCATCACAATTATATCAGTTATATCAGTCATCATAACTCATGTTATCAGTATTCATTTTTAGGACTATTAGACACAGTCAATCAGACCAGTTCCTTGTAATTTGAATTATTAGAAGTAGTTGTTCATCTATTCAGTAATGTAGTATCAGTTTCGCACTTTGTAGTGGCTTACATATTAATATCAGTGAACTCATTCATTCAGTATCTTAGTATTAGTACACTCATATTGTCAGCATTTAGACTCAGTAGTTAGTATCACTACGAGTTCACTAATAGTAACTTATGCATGTATATATTCTCACATTCATATCAGTCGGCATTGTTCATAAATATAAACCCTTTGCATTTAGCCTACCTCACTCATGTTCTCAGTATATTTTGTCGTACTGACACATTTTTGCTATGGTGGTTTCTCTTATGTTACACCATAGGATCAGAGGCACGAGTTCCAGAGCAGCAGTAGCATTGCAGATTTCAGTAGTCAGAGTTAGAAGTGAATCCTCATCCTTCGAGGACATGATTATTTGTTCATTATCCCATTAGTTAATTTATTTGATAGAGTTAGTTGGGGACATGTCCCATCAGCTCCTTATTCAGATTACTCAGATAGTAGAGGCTTTCAAACTAGATGCAGAATAGATATCAGACTTGGTTTAGACTTCAGTATTTTCAGTTTTGGTTTGGTATTATGATAAAACCTTATTCAGACGTTATTATTATTCAGATGTTTATCCAGTTTGAACCTTATGTCCTTTCAGTTCATGTTTCCAAATTTTCCAGTATTTTTTATAGTATACAGGTACAGATATCAGTCATGGGTTAGTTTGTGGTCCTTTGGGGTCATGAGCATCGTGTAGTATTCTGGTTCAGAAAATTAGGGCTTTACAAACTTTGTATTAGAGACTAAAGTTCAATTGAGTCCTAGGAATTCTGAAAGCCGCATCTAGTAAAGTTTTGTACATGGGTGTATTATACACCACACTTATGTACAGGAGGCTATGAGATGTTTTAGGAATAGTTTTCCTTCTTTCATATTTCAGATCATGCTATATAAATCTTTCCTAAGAAACTCACATAGATTCTCATCATGATCAACTCATGTCAACTCCACCTTACTTTCAAGGTAACAAAAGTAGTGAAGCTCAAGTTCTAAAGATAAGGCTTTCTCAGACAGTCCCTGCAGACAGTTATGGGATTCACCGCATGCTCAGATAGTATCCCTCAGTTCTATTATGTTCCAAAGTTATACGGATTTCATTCATGAACATAAGAACTCATTCTTGAACCCGAATGTAGATATTCTGCAAGTTCCTTCTTAGAATCCTATGATAGCATAGACCTAGAGTTAGAAAAATGAACCCAGGAGTTTGGCAGTAGTAGAGTTGGGATAATATCATCCAAATTGAATAGATTATATATTTATGGGGATAGTTGTACCAAAGTGAATCAGTAGGCTTGAACAATGTAAACAAGAAATTATTGATTTGAAATTAAGTATGTAGAGATGGATGTGAATTACGAATGCGATATTAGTAATAGATGAGGAAAAAGTAGTAGATAATGTGTTTAGTAAGGCAATTATGTGTCGGACAAAGTATAAGTGTGTGGTGATGATTGCAGTTCAGTCCAGAGCTTAGTAAAGTATTCATATACTTAAGATGATGGCTTAAAGTCAAGGGGGAGATGGTAGATCAAGTACCCAATTCAGACTCTTATATTTGAGTAGTAGTGCCAGTATGTACTGAAAAGCAGTTAAGGAAGACGATTCCTGACCCATCCTTACCTCAGTGTAAATTTTCGCACTCCAGTCAGAATGATGCCTATGCATGCTTCATGTCTCAGTTTCATGAAAATAGCTTATATTCACGCTTTCTATAGAATCAGTACAGTTCCATTTCCCAGCATAAGGGGTCTAGTTCTATTTTCCTCAGTAATATAATTCATGTCCCACGAATGTAGAAAGTTCCCAGCTCAGGTCATCCAGCTCATGACTCATATACATATGTCACGCTTTATAGATTACTCAGCTCCCATGAGTCATGTTACACTCCTATTTATTAGTTAATCCAGAATGTGGCATGTATATCCTCAGATTAGACCTTTTGGGAACATCCATATTGTTGATATCCTATTCTTCAGGCCTCAGTTATGTATCAAGTCCTTCTAGTATCCATTCATATATTAGGTCCTCTTGATTCAACCCCTTCAGTGAGCTCTCTTTGTGAGAACATTGTAGTCATAAGTAGTTTCTTAGATAAGTGAGAGAGTAAATGATACATGTTAAGAGAAAATTTTTGCATACCAATTTTACATGAGGCTGTAGTTATAGAGATAGGCTTGAATTTCATGCTAATATGCAAATAATTGACTAGCAAGAGGTTATACATAGAAATCAGGAAAAGTTCAGAGTATGAGTGTACATTCCAATCCTTGACTTATGACAACCTTCATTATGCGACTATATTAACTCAGTTTTCATCTCAGTTATAGTCTTAGTTATAATGTTTGCTTTAGTACAGAAATCAGCTCAGTTCATATGTCATACCTCAGTTTAGATTTCATATAATCAATCGTGATTCAGTTTCTAGGTGTCTTGCGCATCTCCTCAGCTTCCCTCAGTAGCTCAGCCAAGTCAGTATTCTGTGAGGGACCTAGTGTCCCAAGGGGGGATACGATATGATTCCCTGAACTTTCATAACATAAGCATTCTATTCTTTCTTTATGTAATGAATCCAATATGGAGTAATGGATACTCATAAGTTAAGTTAACCCTTAATCCCCTATCTCAGTTGCACACTATGTATTACAGACTCAATTTAGTTCATATATCACGCTCCAGACTCAGTTATGTTCTCATGCTTCCGCTCATGTATATTGAGTAATTAGTCTCAGACTTATCAGTATTTTTAGTTCAAGTTAATAGTCTTTCTTGAAGTTACTCATTCTCATGTTTAGATTTCAATAACAAACTTGGTATTCAGTTCCATGCTGATGATAGACAAATTTACACGCCTAAAGTACTATATTTTACCCATATTTTAGCTAAGTTTTGAGGACAAAATATATAATTCATGCACTTTTAGTCCTTTTTCCTGTAATTGAGCTAACAAACGTGATTAGCAAGTTTTCAGGTATAAATGATGCAGATTTCAGCATTTTATGGATAACTTGACGCCAAAGGAAGCTTCACGAAAGAAGGAAGGGAAAGCTTGGACGCCAAGGACCAAAAGTGACGCATGGAAAATCTGTCCCGGGCAAAAATAGCATTTTCCAAGACTTTGGGGATCAGCAGTAACCTACAAGGATTAGGATAATGATGCAATAATTTATTAGGATTAGGATAATGATACAGTAACCCAGTAGGAATGGTTTAAGTAATGCAGTAGCTTAGTAGGAATGGGTTAAGTAATGCAGTAGCTTAGTAGGAATAGGATATGGGTGTTATAAATACCCTATTTTGCTAGAGATTTTGAGGCATTCTTCTTCCATTAGTTACAAATCATTCACTACAACTATTCACGACTATCATTCACGTTTACTTCTAATTCTTTCATTAATTCTACTTTTTATTCTTCTTCTATTCATCTATTCAATTCTTAAATTCCACAACAAGAGAAACGCTACTTTGAAAGGGAGTTCACGCCTAAAGCCATACCACACCATACTACACGTTATATCTTTATTATGGTATAATAATAATGTCTATTGTGAGTTCCATCGCATTCATGAGTAGCTAAACTTCTCTGTTGGGGTTATGGAAGCCGTATGAGATACTATCTATTGCTATGAGTTTGTGAATTCGTGACACGTATGATTCTTATATCATTATTCTCTTAATCTTAATGCAAATTCTTGTGGTTGCAAACGCATAGAATACGCCAGTATAGCATTAACTTGTTCGAAAGAAAAGTTATATGTCTGGAAAAGAGATAATGTCAAGGTAATAGGGCACCAACCCCTATTACAAAGTTAGTGTCGTAACTGGATTAACCTCTTGGATAATTTGTACCGTTAGACACGCTTTAAGCTCGAAAGAGTTAAAGTGAAATAGTCCTTGTTAGGTCGAAAGACGCCTGGATTTACCATAGAATACAATTCTCTATAAGCACATGCATGTCTGAATTCCGCATAACTCATAGTCAATAGATGTATAACTCATAAGGTAGACATAACCTCAACTCTCAATTCTCATTGATTAACATCTTACTAAACACTCTTTCTGTTTACTTTGCTATTTCTATTTTTACTTTACTATTTTGTTTACATTACTTGCACGTTACAATCCCCCTTTTTTACGAGACTTTCACCAAAAGTCTAATAATCTTTTCTTACTTATTGACCGGCTATTCCCTGTGGGATCGATACCCAATCCAGTTGGGTTATATATTTGGCAGCGACCGCTTTACACTCTTACAGGAGGTGTAGATTGAGCGTTATCAAAAATTGGCGCCGTTGCCGGGGAATATGGTTGTCAACTAAGTTTGTGATAATTACTAGACCCTTTGGTCAACGATTCTCGTACTTTTACTTTTAGTTTTTGTTTTTGTTTTCTGCAGGTTTTTATTCAGTGCATGCCCCATACTCGAAGTTCTGGTCAACCGTTATTACCTATCAATCCTGAACCACAACGTATTGGCAGAATGGAGGCACAACACGAAATTGAAAGGATGGCTACTCAACAGGAACAGGCGAGACTAGTGGCTCTAGCAGCCACTCAAGTGCATCAACAAAATATTGATAACCCTGGACGAGCAACAAATCCTGACGATGAGGACCTAGGTGATGACGAATTACTAAACCCAAGGCATGCTGTGAGATCACAACACCTGCTAACAGAAGAGATCATCAAGCTAGGTTTAGGCATGAATGCCGACCTGTACAACCAGCTTTCGACGATTATGATGATGATCTTGATGGAGCCGGAGCCACAGGAGCCATTATTCCTCCACCATTGCCACCCGGAGCCAAGTTCAACATCACAAGCACCATGATTCAGTTATTGCAACTCAAGCGATTATTCAGTGGACTAGCAGGCGATGATCCGAATATGCATCTAATCAACTTTATTTCAACATGTAAGTCATTCGACAATCCTGGCGTTGGACAGAATGCAATTCGGTTGCGCCTATTTCTATTGTCTCTATCTGGGGAGGCAACTCTATGGTTGAATGGGCTGACTCCTGATTCTATCACTAATTGGAGGCAGTTGAAAGATGCTTTCCTAGAAAGATTTTTTTCGCCATCCAAAAGAGCACAATTGAGAGATGAAATCAGCAACTTTCGGCAGATTCCAACCGAAGCTCTTAATAAAACATGGGAGAGGTTCAAGACGAAGCTAATGCGATGCCTAAACCACCATATGACCAATGTTCACCTAATGGAGATACTATACAGATCCTTGAATTCAATAACTAAACCAGTAGTGGAAAATGCTGATGGAGGATCTTTTATGGACCTCACCTTTGGTCAGGCAAGCAATATGCTAGATCGGATGACGAAGCAAAGTAGAGCTTGGCATACCAGGGATTCTAAGGTAGCAATCCCCACTTTATCTATTGGCATGACTGTAGGCCAAAGGAGAAGAGAAGAAGAATGTGATCAAGATATGGCGCACCTGAAAACACAAGTGGATCTTCTTACAAAGCATCTCTTATCAGGGAAGACCAAAAAAGTCAAAGCTATTGCATCAAAAGGAAGAGACGAATCTGATTCGGAAGAAGAGGCCAACTACTTAAATAATCAGGGGGGTTTCCGAGGTATTACCCAAGGAAACCAAGGTCAGAACTATTATGATAAAACTGGAAACAAGGACCAAGCTAGTTGGAAGAACAAGAATGACAAGAGTGGTTTGTATGTTCCCCCAAGAAGACGTGACACCACTACATCTGGTTCTGGAAATATGGAAGATATGATGGCTAAACTATTGAAAGAAGTGGATGCAATTGGTTGACTCACATTCCACTACAATAAAGCAAATAGAGCAGCAATTAAGCCAACTTTCCACACCATTCAAACAAAGAAAGGCTGGCACTTTACCTAGCAACACTATGCAAAATCCGAGGAATGATGGATCATGCATGGCTATTACTATACGAAGTGGTAAGGTGCTGGAAACTTCATCCAAAGGCAAGCAAGTGGTCGACGATGTAGCGGACAACGATGATAAGGCTAATGGAGAAAACACAATAGAAGCCAACCACGACATCCATGACGCCACACCAAGTATATTGCAGCCTGAAAAGACTGAAATACGTAAGCAAGAGGAGAATAAAGCTGTGGAGAAAACAATCCCACTTCCACCACCACCTTTTCCTGAAAGATTGAAGAAGATTGCAGATGATACAAGGTTCAGCAAATTCATGACGATGTTAAAGCAGTTGACCATAAATGTTCCATTGGTGGAGGCACTAGAACAAATGCCTGGGTATGCAAAATTTATGAAAGATCTTTTGACAAAGAAGCGGACAGCAAGCTATGAGTTGAATGATACTGTGCATCATTGCAGTGCAATTGCTACCCGATCACTAGTTCAGAAGAAGGCCGACCCCGGTGCTTTCACTATTCCATGCACAGTTGGTTCTTTAAATTTTGCCAAGGCATTATGCTACTTAGGAGCCAGCATCAATTTGATTCCATTATCTATTTACAAAATGTTGGGGTTGGGTGATCCTACTCCAACCAATATGAGGCTCGTAATGGCGGATAGGTCAGTAAAACGACCTGTTGGTATTCTATGTGATGTATTGGTAAAGGTTTCTTCATTCATATTTCCAGCAGACTTCGTTATTTTGGATTGTGAAGCAGATTCAGAAGTTCCCATAATCTTGGGGCGCCCAATAGCAAGTGTGCTTATTGATTTAAGAGCTAATGAGCTTTTATTCCGGATAAATGATGATGTAGTTCGCTTTGATGTGTGTAAATCAATGAAGCAACCCAAGGAGATGAGCGTATTCTTGGTGGCTGATGTTTACTTTGATGATGAGAAAGAATTACTTGAAGAGGAGCAAATTATTGATGACTCATTGGCGGTTGTGCTCATGAATGTTAAGCATCAGGATGCTGAAAATTATGAAGAGACTATTAATGCTTTAACAGGATTTGGATAATATTCTCATGCTCCCAAAAAGATGGACCTTGATCTCAAAAATCGACCCACACCACCAGCTAAACCATTTATTGAAGAGCCACCCACGTTAGAATTGAAAGAGCTGCCTAGCCATTTAAAGTATGCATTCTTAGGAAGCGGAAACTCACTTCCAGTCATTGTGGCGGCAGATTTGGGTGAGCAGCAAGTTGCAGCTCTCATTGCTATTCTATGAAAGTATATAAGAGCCATTGGTTGGACCATCGCAGATATTATTGGTATTCCACCTGGGATTTGTACACACAAGACTCAGCTTGAAGAAAATTGCACACCCACTATTGAGCATCAAAGGCGTCTAAAACCACCGATGCAAAAAGTGGTGAAGAAAGAAATTATTAAGTGGTTAGATCCAGGGGTAGTGTATCTAATCTCTGACAGTACATGGGTAAGCCCGGTACAATGTGTTCCCAAGAAAGGAGGCATGACGGTAGTAGTGAATGAGAAGAATGAGCTTATTCCACTCAGACCCCTCACCGGATGGAGAGTATGCATGGACTACCGAAAGCTGAATTCATGGATGCTCAAAGATCACTTTCCAATGTCATTCATGGATCAAATGCTTGATCGATTAGCGGGAAAAGGCTGGTTTTGTTTCTTAGATGGTTATTCTGGCTATAATCAGATTTGTATTGCCCCCGAAGACCAAGAGAAGACAACGTTCACATGCCCATATGGTACGTTTTCCTTTAAACGTATGCCATTCCGGCTATGTAACGCACCAGCCACCTTTCAGCGTTGTATGATGTCCATCTTTTCTGATATGGTTGAAGATACTTTGGAGGTATTCATGGACGATTTTTCAGTTGTGGGCGATTCGTTTGAATCGTGTTTGGTAAACCTGAGTATGGCGTTGCGAAGATGTGTAGAATTCAACCTAGTGCTGAATTGGGAGAAGTGCCAATTTATGGTTAAGGAAGGCATCGTTCTTGGGCACAAAATCTCCGAAAGAGGAATTGAGGTTGATCGAGCTAAAATTGAAGTTATCGAGAAGCTACCACCTCCAATTTCTGTGAAGGGAGTTCGTAGTTTCCTCGGGCACGCAGGTTTCTATCGGCGGTTCATCAAAGACTTCTCCAAAATTGCTAGTCCATTATGCAAAATTTTGGAGAAAGATGCAAAGTTTGACTTCAATGATGATTTTTTGAAGGCACTCGAATGCCTCAAAGGGAAGCTAGTTGAATCTCCTATCATGGTAGCTCCAGATTGGTCCCTACCATTTGAAGTCATGTGTGACGCCAGTGGGGTAGCTTTGGGCGCTGTACTTGGCCAGAGAAGGGAAAAGTTATTCCATCCTATCTATTATGCGAGCAAAGTCCTTAACGAAGCCCAAAAGAACTATACTGTCACAGAACAAGAGCTCCTAGCGATTGTGTATGCTTTTGAGAAGTTTCGTGCTTACTTGTTGGGAACCAAAGTGATCGTTCATAAAGACCATACAGCTCTGAGATACCTAATGACGAAGAAGGACGCAAAGCCGAGGCTAATTCGCTGGGTATTGTTGCTGCAAGAATTTGATTTCGAGGTAAAAGATAGAAGGGGTTGCGAGAACCAAGTGGCTGACCATCTATCTAGACTTGAGAACGAGCATATCGTGCATCCTGAAATCGAGATTGATGATGCATTCCCTGACGAGGAGATCTTAGCCACGATAATGGAAAATTTACCATGGTATGCCGACTTTGCGAATTTTGTGGTAAGTAATGTCATACCTGTAAATTTATCTTTCCATCAAAAGAGGAAGTTTATGCATGATGTAAAATACTAATTTTGGGATGAGCCATATTTGTTTCGACGATGCGCGGATGGTGTTATCCGGTGATGCATATCCCATGTAGAGGTGCCTAATATATTGGAAGCATGTCACACTTCCCAAGTTGGAGGACATCACGCAGGTAATCGGACAGCAAGAAAGGTATTGCAAAGTGGATATTATTGGCCGTCGATATTCAGAGATGCCTACGAATTTGTGAGAAGATGCGACCAATGTCAGAGACAAGGTGCGATTTCAAAACACCATGAGATGCCCATGTTGAAAATTCTTGAAGTCGAGCTCTTTGATGTATGGGGTATTGATTTCATGGGTCCATTCGTAAATTCGTTCTGAATGAAATACATCCTAGTCGCTGTGGATTATGTTTCAAAATGGGTGGAAGCAGTAGCGTTGGCTGACAATGAGGGAAAGCGTGTTGTAGAATTTTTGAAGAAGAATATCTTCTCTCGCTTTGGCGTACCACGTACTATCATAAGCGACGGAGGATCTCACTTTTGCAATAAGCTATTCAAATCCGTGTTGGCAAAATATGGTGTCAAGCAACATAAGGTAGCCACACCTTATCACCCACAAACTAGTGGGCAGGAAGAGGTTTCCAATCGAGAGATCAAGCAAATCCTTGCAAAGACGGTAAATGCTAATAGGAAAGATTGGTCTCGGAAGCTGGACGATGCACTATGGGCTTATAGGACTGCATTCAAAATGCCAATGGGCATGTCCCCGTACCAACTAGTTTATGGGAAGGCTTGTCACTTACCCATTGAGCTCGAGCATAAAGCATTATGGGCGTTGAAGCGATTGAATTTGAATTGGGATGATGCAATGAATCTAAGATTGGAGCAGCTGAACGAGATGGATGAATTCCGTCTACATGCCTATGAAAGATCAGACCTATACAAGGAGCGGATGAAGAAGTATCATGATCAGCGGATTGTTCAACGAAACTTTCAAAAGGATGATATGGTACTCCTCTTCAATTCCAGATTGAAGTTATTCCTAGGTAAGTTGAAGTCCAAGTGGTCTGGTCCGTACAAAGTTAACCAAGTCTACTCGTCAGGAGTAGTTGAGTTGAAAGACAATAATGGTGTTTTCTTCAAGGTGAATGGCCAACGAGTAAAACCTTATATCGGTCCTCTCGACTCAATAAATTATATGGCCATCACTTATCTCGACGAAGTCTAAGTACTCGAGGTAGCTATGTCGTGCCGCGACAATAAATCAAGCGCTAGATGGGAGGCAACCCATCATTTTACATTTTTTTTCCTTTCTTTTGTTCTATTTCGTGTTTGCCTTTGATAAATAAAAATCCAAAAAGAAGAGTCGTGCCACGACCAAAACTAAGGCGCTTTATGGGAGGCAACCCATCATTCTAATCGTGTTTGTTGTCTTTGAGCAAGTGTAGGTACAAGAGGCGTAAACAAAGAGATTGGTTCAAAATTTTGATTTGGTCGTATTGCATGTTGAAGGTGGTAAGTTCGTAATGAAGAAGCAAAAGGCTATGGATTAAGCATTGCTTAAGAAAATATAGCCAACGAACAAGGCTAGGCCTATGTAAAACTAGGCCACGAACAAGGCAAGGCCTATGCTATGGCCTAAGCTCTCGGAATCTAGTGTGCCATAGCATAGGCGCCGCCCATGCCCAAGTATGCCACAGCATAGGCGCCGCCTATGCCAATGCCTTTTGTCTCTGAATCTCATATTCTATGCAAAAGGCGCCGCCTATGCCTAACAATGCCATGGCATAGGCGCCGCCTATGCTCAACAATGCTTTGCAAAAGGCGCCGCCTATGCCAAGCATAGTCAAAGCTTTAGGCGCCGCCTATGGTTACTTCTTGTCTCCAAATCCGATTTTAAATGGGTCAAAACCCGACCCATGCCTCTCCTATAAATAAGAGACTTAGTCTTAGACCAAAAATACATTACAAACCTAGCATAAGCGCCGCCTACCTCTCCAAATCCTCTCAAAAGTTTTCCTTTTGCTCTTTTACTTTGCAAGAACATCATCCAAGGTCATCAACCAAGTAAGTACTTCTTTTTTCTTCATTTATATTCCGTAAGTACTACACTACTACGCATATTATGAATCGCTAAATCTTGAAGTAGTATTGGTGATTTGAATGTGGTTGATGTGTTGTGATACAACTAAGTGAGTGAAAGAATACGTAAGAATGATCTTAACATGTTTCCAACTTGAATTTGATTTTGATGCACTGTCATGCTTTTGCGGAATTAACATTGTCAAGAAAATTGCTTAATCTTGTCTATAGAAATCTTACATATTGGAATGACTTGTTCATCGAGACAAGAATTATGGTTAACTACCAACATATGAGGTTGTGATTATTTCTAGATGCTATACCTTGATTCAATCACTTTGTAGTAAGTCTTGATATATCAATCATGAAAGTGTTTCCAAGGTCACAAGAAGTATGACTGCACTGATTTTATTGTTGGAATATAGCACCTAAAACGTATATCGATGAAGTCTGAGTAATCGACAAACTTTCACTCCACTAGTTGATGCCAACAAACTAAGTGTGGGGTGGTGCCACTACTGCCTGTTTACTGATTGTATCCACCGAGATGATGCTAACTTCACTATCGTTATAATCTCAGGTACAATGGCACCCAAAGCAAGACAAGGCAAAGATAAAGCAACCACTTCACAAAAAGGCAAGAAAAGAGGACGAAAAGAGCAAGGAGAATCATCTTCGATGCAAGTACCACGCCGCATGTTCGGAATTAAATGGGTCCTCGAGGAGGAAGCAAAGGAGTGGTATAGGAACAATAAAGAGAGAAAATATGTTCATGTGGACCTGATACACAAAGAAAGCCTAGCAAAGAAAGAACCGCGCATGTTGGCCAAGATAATGGAGTTACATCTTGATTTCATCTTCCGAGATATGGGAGAGTGCAATCTCTATTTAACACGAGAATTCTATGCCAACTGGTCACCAAAAACCACAGGGAATGAAGTCAAGATTCGGGGCCAAGTTTTACAACTAAATGCAGATTTCTTTAACTCCTTTCTAGGTTTGCCTTCAGTTGATCCATCACCACTCAAGGAGCTGTACAATAGACCTCCATACAGGGCCATTCGACACACACTTTGTGGAACACGATCCATGGCACGATGGAGTAGACACAAGGACACCGGTCGGCACAACACCTTTCCATATGCTCCTTTGAATAGGGAAGCAAGGATATGGTTGCGCATAGTCAACTCTTGCCTAATTCCAGGGACCCAGTACACCAAGATAACACGAGATAGAGTGTGCTTGGTATACGCATTGATGACAAATATCCCTATCAACATTGGGGCAATTATTTGATCTACAATGCGGAAAGCTAGGCTACACAAGAGGTCCCACTTCAGTTTTGGCAACCTGTTGACTGCAATATTGAGAAAGGAGGACATCAAAGAGGAACCGGCTGATCATAAGCTTCCACACAACCCGAAGAAGGTTGACCTCACAAAGGTTAAAGATGCTGAATCTACACATGGCGTCAACCTTACTACTGCTGAGAGATATGCTCGGGATGAGAGTTTCTTTCGCCATCTTTATGGCATGACTCGGTTTACAATGATGAGCGGAGGTCGTGTTCCAACTGCTGCAGAGCTCCAACAGTTGGATTATGACTACCCAATGAATGAGCATGCAAGGCAAATGTGTGGAGTAGGTGTGTACTTTGAGGAAACTCTTGATGACGATGTGCCAACCGATGATGAGCGCAGAATGACAGACTCTGACATGGAGGAGAATTCTGATGACGACGGCTCCAATGATGATTCCGACGAAGGGGGTATGACCCCAGACATAGAGGAGAAGTCCGACTAACTAGGTTCTTCTTATTTATTTTCCACTGAGGGCAGTGTGTCCCGTCTAAGTGTGGGGTGCTGGTATTTGCATGCTATACTTGCTTATCTGCATTTGCTTATTTATGTGTGTTTTGCTTATTTATGTTTGTTTGTTTTAATTATTTTTTTAGGAAATTTTTTTTACAAACTTTGCATAAAATTGTTCTGATAGGCAGCATGGTATTACAACAAGAGTCTGTGATAAAATCATTACTATTGAGACGATTAGGCTCTACTAGTGACTCATTATGTGATAATTTTGTGGTTCAATTCATTCATCTTTTGGGTCAAGAGTCTATACTGCTTCCAATAAAGTCGACCATGTGCCTTGTGTGTGTGAGAAGATAGTATATTCTATGTTTGTGGCTGATGCTAGAACTTGCCTGGTATGTATGTAAAGCGAAATAAAGAGTGTGAGTTTAGGAGATGATTTAGGCATTTCTTTGGCAACCTATGATTGTTTACCTTCGTTTTATCTACCCATGGACATCATCCTAGATAACCCCTTTTGAGCCTTTAGCCTATTTTCTTTGACAGCCTCATATATAAGCCTAATCTATTTTTTTAAGACCATAATTTGATCTAAATTCCTAAGTACTTTAAAGTGTAAAGTCATGTGACAAAATAAGAGGAAATTGGGTGAGTATGAAGCCTTAGATGGTATTGGTGCTTGAATATGTTATGAAAAATAATTGCTATCATAAGAGGTAAAGAAAAAGGAAAAGAAAAATAAAAAGTTAATTCTGTTCAAAATTGAAAAACAAAATAGGTGAGAAAGGGTGGTGGATTAAAAGAAAGTAGAAAGGTTGTTTGAAAGAAAGCATAAATGGCATAATCTGATGTATTAAAGCTCTTAGGAACATAGTCACTATTTCTGGCCAAAATAGTCCTACCCGTCCCTTAGCCTACATTACAACCAGCAAAAGACCTATTTGATCCTAAGATTAGCATTCTGATATTTAGTGGAGCATTACACTAAGGGCAAGCCTATGGTCATCAGTTGCAGCATATGAATTCTTTGTGATAGCGAGAGCAAGGATACTCGTATACCCATGTTTCGATAAACATACTATACTTGTGAGTGATTATGGATAATATATTGTGAGACACACATGGTTGATGAGTTTTGGGTAGTTGTGTATGATTCTCTGTGCCTTAACTTTTGAATATGAATTAACCATCATCATGAGTCTATATTAGAGGTTGAATTATTTCTAGTAATGATCAGAAAACTACTCTTTGTTAATGATTGCTATGCCTGCCGTGATGACTATTTTGTGTTGCTACTGTGAAACCCTAAGTAGATGTTTAGATGGACATGATAGTTTGTTCGAGGACGAACAAAGCTTTAAGTGTGGGGTGTTGATGATAGGCGAATTTACACGCCTAAAGTACTATATTTTACCCATATTTTAGCTAAGTTCTGAGGACAAAATATATAATTCATGAACTTTTAGCCCTTTTTCCTGTAATTGAGCTAACAAACGTGATTAGCAAGTTTTCAGGTATAAATGATACAGATTTCAGCATTTTATGGATAACTTGACGCCAAAGCAAGCTTCACGAAAGAAGGAAGGGAAAGCTTGGACGCCAAGGACCAAAAGTGACGCATGGAAAATCTGTCCCGGGCAAAACAGAATTTTCCAAGACTTTGGGGATCAGCAGTAACCTATAAGGATTAGGATAATGATGCAGTAATTTATTAGGATTAGGATAATGATGCAGTAACCCAGTAGGAATGGGTTAAGTAAGGCAGTAGCTTAGTAGAATGGGTTAAGTAATGTAGTAGCTTAGTAGGAATAGGATATGGGTGTTATAAATACCCTATTTTGCTAGAGATTTTGAGACATTCTTCTTCCATTAGTTACAAATCATTCACTACAACTATTCACGACTATCATTCATGTTTACTTCTAATTCTTCCATTAATTTTACTTTTTATTCTTCTTCTATTCATCTATTCAATTCTTAAATTCCACAACAAGAGAAACGCTACTTTGACAGGGATTTCACGCCTAAAGCCATACTACACGTGATATCTTTATTGTGGTATAATAATAATGTCTATTGTGAGTTCCATCGCACTCATGAGTAGCTAAACTTCTCTGTTGGGATTATGGAAGCCGTATGAGATACTATCTATTGCTATGAGTTTGTAAATTCGTGACACATATGATGCTTATATCATTATTCTCTTCATCTTAATGCAAATTCTTGTGGTTGCAAACGCATAGAATACGCCAGTATAGCATTAACTTGTTCGAAAGAAAAGTTATATGTCTGGAAAAGAGATAATGTCAAGGTAATAGGGCACCAACCCCTGTTAAAAAGTTAGTGCTGTAACTGGATTAACCTCTTGGATAATTTGTACCGTTAGACACGCTTTAAGCTCAAAAGAGTTAAAGTGAAATAGTCCTTGTTAGGTCGAAAGACGCCTGGATTTACCATAGAATACAATTCTCTATAAGCACATGCATGTCTGAATTTCGCATAACTCATAGCCAATAGAGACGTATAACTCATAAGGTGGACATAACCCCAACTCTCAATTCTCATTGATTAACATCTTACTAAACACTCTTTCTGTTTACTTTGCTATTTCTATTTTTACTTTACTATTTTGTTTACATTACTTGCACATTACAATCCCCCTTTTTTACGAGACTTTCACCAAAAGTCTAATAATCTTTGCTTACTTATTGACCGGCTATTCCCTGTGGGATCGATACCCAACCCATTTGGGTTATATATTTGACAGAGACCGCTTTACACTCTTACAAGAGGTGTAGATTGAGCGTTATCACATGCGCTAAATTTTTGAGATTATCTCTCATTATACAATAAATTTTTGAGATCATAACCCACCAACAGATAGATAATTAAATTATATTTCCAATGATACCAATTTCTCCTAAATCCGATATTGGATCAAAATGTTATGCCCATTTTACACCAGCATGTCAGCCTGAAAACTGAGTGACGACATTTTTGATGACTTATCACAATTCCAACTAGATTTCTGATAACCTATCACATTACTGATGACTTATCAGCAATGTCATCAGGCTTAGGTAGAAATCCAAAATTTTCATCTCCTAGGTGATGACCTGGGCTGACGGGCTATCACAAATCTGACGACTTATCAGCCCATGTCGTCTTGAAAATTTCAGTAATTAGGAGGTAATTTTGTGGGGGTATTTTGGTCTTTTTTCCTCACACTAAACATGGTATTAAAGTTCTGAGAAGTCTATTATCCCATTATTTTCTCATTCACCTCAAGAACAAGAGCATTCTCTCCCAAAGGGGTTAAACCCTAGTCTACAAAAACCAAGAGCAAGCGTAAGGATTTCTTCAAGACCCTTCAAGAAACATTAGATCTCTTTCAAGATCAACATTTAAGGTATGCGTAGTATTAATCCACGGATTTCTTTCATCCGTGGAGTTCAAGAACCCTCTTTTAAACTATGAATCATGAAGTTATGTTGTGGGTTGATTAAGTTTGTGTGATTGATTGTTATACAACTCCCAAATTAGAATCTTTATGTGATTTTATGAAACTAGAATGACATGTAAATTGAAATATATGAATTTTTGGTGGTTTAAATCATTAACGTGATGAAAATGCCTATACCACTAGGTGTTCTTTCTAGGTATTTGATAAAAGACCTAAAAAACTAGAAATCATGTATTATAGCTAAATAGAACTTAAATGACAAGACCATGCTCTATTCCTTATGACTCAGCATCAATTCTATGCTAATTGTTGTGTATTGCTGTTGTAATAGGGAATGCTCATGAGATTGAAGTTATTCAAGTATTTAGATGTTATACACATTCCCTTTCATGTATTTGATGTTAAGAAACACGTGTAGTATGAAATACTGTACTTATGGTATTATGAATTGTGGATGTTTTTCCTATGAACAAGAAGTATCATGTGTGTAAGTTTCCTTCCATCGAGTCCCGGGGGTACTTGTTCCCGAAAAATATAGTTGTGTGCCTATAGCCATGTCATGTTTCACGATATCCTTAATCAGGCCATATTCCATAGAATTCAGTCAGTCATGTGACTAAGGAAACCTCATGATCTCAGTCAATTATTTGATATCAATAGTATTTCGTCAGTCAATGGAATTCAGTAAACTCAGTCCATGTACTGTTAGTAAATCATATTTAGTCTCTTCAATTGGGAGTAGAAATTAGGACCGAGTAAACCCAAGGAAGGGAACTTACCTTCCAGTAGAGGGTATGATTCCTAGAAGCAATCCTTGCATTCCAGAACTGCGTAGCCATCGTAGGTTTAGACATCATACCTATTAGTTGGGTAGATGAGGTGGCCAAACCTACCAGTAGAGGGATCCCACCATTCTCATTTTGAGTACCTGGTTGTAGAGGGTTCTCACATATTGTATTTATACGTGGCGCGGTATTGACACCCTTAAAGTTAGGGCAGAGATTGAACCCCAGTTTAGCTATATTAGCACATATGGGTCATGTTGGTTAAACAACTACCTCCAACAATTTCAGTCTCAGTAAAGGAACTTAGATAGTTCTTCAGATTTTTAGGACTGTCAGATACAGTCAACTTAGTTACAGTAAGGATCTAAGATAGTTCCATCAAACTCAAGACTTTCAGATACAGTCACTCATGTTATCAGTCATATCAGAACCCCAGTTAGTTTAACATGGGGCATGTCGGTTAGGTGAATACATCCCACAGTTTCAGTTACAGAATCAGTACTGTCAGATATAGTCAATTCAACTTTGTAATACAGATTCAGGACTGTTAGATACGGTCAATCCTTATAATTATAAATAGACTTCAGGATTATTCACTAAATAGAACTGAACTCAACTATGGTTAGATTTAGGGATCACCCGCTAGGTAGGACTGATCTCAGAATAAGTCAATTCATCTTTATTAACAATATACTCAAAGATCATCCACTAGATAAGACTGACCTCATATTCAGTTACTTTATAAAAAATGAAACTCAAATAGTTCCATCAAAACTTAGACTATCAAATACAGTCGCTTAGTATCAGTTTGAATGGTTAAGCTGATCATCCTAGTTATATCAGTCATCATAACTCACGTTATCAGTATTCAATTTTAGGACTATTAGACAAAGTCAATCGGACCAGTTCCTTGTAATTTGAATTATTAGAAGTAGTTGTTCATCTATTCAGTAATGTAGTATCAGTTTCGCACTTTGTAGTGGCTTACATATTAATATCAGTGAACCCATTCATTCAGTATCTTAGTATTAGTACACTCATGTTGTTAGCATTCAGACTCAGTAGTCAGTAACGCTACGAGTTCACTTATAGTTACTTATGCAAGTATGTATTCTGACGTTCATATCATTCGGCATTGTTCATGAATATAAACCCTTTGCATTTAGCCTACCTCACTCGTATACTCAGTATATTTAGTTGTACTGACGCATTTGTGCTATGGTTCTTTCTTTTATGTTACACCATAGGTTCAAAGGCACGAGTTCCAGAGTAGCAGTAGCATTGCAGATTTTAGTTCTGGAGTAGCAGTAGCATTAGTCAGTTTATTTGATGGAGTTAATTAGGGACATGTCCCATCAACTCTTTATTCAGATTACTCAGATAGTAGAGGCTTCCAAACTAGATGCAAACTAGATATCAGACTTGGTTTAGACTTCAGTATTTTCAATTTTGTTTTGGTATTATGATATCACCTTATTCAGACGTTATTATTATTTAGATGTTTATCCAGTTTGAACCTCATGGCCTATCAGTTCATATTTCCGTATTTTTTAGTATTTAATACAGTATCATTCTCCAGAATTAGTAATGTTCTCATATTTCCGCTCATGCATATTGAGTAATTAGTCTCAGAATCATTGGTATTTTTAGTTCAAGGTAACAGTCTGCCTTGAAGTTACTCATTCTCATATTAAGATTTTAGTAACAAACTTGGTATTCGGTTCCATGCTCAGTTTTTAGTTCAAAATTGGTATTTTTACCATTACATGTTCAGTTGCATGTTCATGAGTCAGCTCAGTTATATATTCACGCATCAGATATGCGTGATCAGCTTATCATTACTTTCATTCAATCATTCATGTATCATGTCAGTCATATAATTAGGCATCAAATGTGCATTCTTATTATGAGAAACTCAGTTTATCAGAACACTCAGTCATGCATTCATGAATTAGTTTCTCATGCTTCAGATATGTATGTTCAGTAATATGTATTCATCTTACCAGTCATGTCAGTCCTAAAACCATATTTCATTAGTGTATGTCTTGTACGTACTTCAGCTGATCTTTTCTTCCATCTCAGTCATTCTCATTCGAGGACGAATGTTCCCAAGGGGGAGATATTGTAATACCCCAAAAAATCCAAACCAATATTAGCTTCATGTTTCAATCTCATACATAGTACATCATGGTTATTTTATAGTTTTTGAGCAATTTAGATGTATATTAAGTCTTCAAATAACTCCAAGATATCAGACGAATCAAAACATTCCTTACCAATTAAATTCTTGTGAAGGATATTGCCATAGTCAACTTCAAATGAGGATATCTCTCGTTATACTATGAATGTTTGAGCTCATGACGCACCAACAGATATATAATTGAATTAGATTTTCAACGATACTAATTTTGCCTAAATTTGATATAGGATAAAAATGTTATGCCCATTTTACCCCAGCATGTCTGCCTGAAAACTGAGTGACGACATTTCTGATGACTTATCACAATTCTAACGACATTTCTGATAATCTATCACATTTTAGACGACATTTCTGACGACTTATCAACAATGTCGTTAGGCTTAGGCATAAATCCAAAAATTTCAGCTCCCAGGTAACGACCGGGGCTGACAGGCTATCACAGATCTGACGACTTATCAGCCCATGTCGTTTGCTGATAATTTCAGCAATTGGGCGGTAATTTTATGGGGATATTTTGGCCTTTCTCCCTCACTCTAAACATTGTATTAAAGCCCTGAGAAGGATATTATCCCATTATTTTCTCATTCTCCTCAAGAACAAGAGCATTCTCTCCCAAAAGGGTTAAACCCTAGTCAAGAAAAATCAAGAACAAGCCTAAGGATTTCTTCAAGAACCTTCAAGAAATACTAGATCTCTTTCAAGATCAAGCTTTAAGGTATGCGTAGTGTACATCCACAGATTCCTTTTATCCATGTAGTTCAAGAACCCTTTTTTAAACATGTATTCACATATTATACGCATTCCCTATTATGTATATGGTGTTGAGAAACATGTGTAGTATGAAATCCCCTACTTATGGCATTATGAATTATGGATGTTATTCCTATGATCAAGTTCCATGCTTTATTAAGTACTTGTTTATTACTTCTTTCCTTGATCCGGGGGTCGATCAGAAATAGCCTTTCTACTTATCCCGAAGTAGTGGTATGGACTGTGTACTTCTTACCCCCCAGACCCCACTAGGTGGGAATACACTGGGTTTGTTGTTGTTATTGTATTCCTATGATCAATAAGTGTCATATGTGTCAGTTTCCATCTATCGAGTCTTGGGGGTACTTGTACTAGAGAAATATAGTTGTATTCCTAGAGCCATGTCATGTTTCACGATATCCTTAATCAGGCCATGTTTCATAGACTTCAGTCAGTCATGTGAATCAGGAAACCTCATGATCTCAGTCAGTTATCAGATATCAGTAGTATTCAATCAGTCAATGAAATTCAGTAAACTCAGTCCATGTACAGTCAGTAAATCATGATCAGTCTCTTTAGTTAGGAGTAGAAGTTAGCACCGAGTGAACCCAAGGATAGGAACTCACCTGCCAATAGAGGGTGTGATTCCTAGAAGCAATCCTTGTGTTCCAGAACTACATTGCGAGCATAGGTTGAGACATCATACCTAGTAGTTGAGGGTAGATGAGGTGGCCTAACCTACCAGTAGAGGGTTCCCACCGTTCTCATTTTGATTACCTTCCAGTACAGAGTTCTCACAGACTATCTTTATTAGTGGCATGATATTGATACCCTTCAAGTCAGGGCATAGATTGGACCCTAGTTTAGATATATTGGCACATATAAGGATTGTCAATTAAACAACTACCTCCCATAGTTTTAGTATCAGTCTCAGGAAAGGATCTTAGATAGTTCTTCAGATTTTCAATACTATCAGATACAGTCAACTCAGTTAAAGTAAGGAGCTCAGATAGTTCCATCAAACTCAAGACTGTCAGATACAGTTACTAATGTTATTAGTCATATCAGAACCCTAGTTAGTTTAGCATGGGGCATGTCGATTAGGTGTATACATCCCACAGTTTTAGTTACAAAAATTGGACTGTCAGTACAGCTAATTCAACACAGTAATATAGATTCAGGATTGTTAGATACGGTCAATCCTTATCATTATAAATAGACTTTAGGATTATCTACTAGATAGGACTGATGTCAACTATGGTCAATCAGTATCAATATCATCAGATTTAGAGATTACTCACTAGGTAGCTCCGATCTTAGAATAAGTCAATTCATCTTTATAAACTATATACTCAAAGATCACCCACTAGATAGGACTGATCTCAGATTCATTTACTCTATACAGAACAAAACTCAAATAGTTTCATCAGAACTTAGACTGTCAGATACAATCGCTTAGAATCAGTTACATCGGTTAGGATGATCATCACAGTTATATCAATTATATCATTTATCATAACTCACATTATCAGTGTCTAGTTTTAGGACTGTTAGACATAGTCAATCAGACCAGTTCTTCATAATTTGAACTATCAAAAATAGTTATTCATTTATTCAGTAATGCAGTATCAGTTCCTCACTTAGTAGTGACTGACATATTAATATCAGTGAACTCAGTCATTCAGTATCTCAGTATCAGTATACTCATGTTGTTAGCATTCAAACTCAGTAGTCAGTATCTCTACGAATTCATTTATAGTTACTTATGCATGTATGTATTCTCACATTCATATCAGTCGGCATTGTTCATGCATATAAAACCTTTGCATTTAGCCTACCTCATTCATATACTCAGTACATTCAATCTTACTGACGCATTTGCACTATGGTGTTTTCTCTTATGTTATGCCGTAGGTTTCGAGGCATGAGTTCCAGAGCAGCAGTAGCATTGCAAATTTCAGCAGTCAGAGTTAGAAGTGAGTCCTCATCCTTTGATGACATGATTATTTCTTCATTTTCCCATTAGTTAGTTTATTTGACAGATTTAGTTGGGTACATACCCCATCAACTCCTTATTCAGCTTACTCAGACAGTAGAGGCTTTCAGACTAGATGCTGACTAGATCTCATACTTAGTTTAGACTTCAGTATTTTCAATTCTGTTTTGGTATTGTGATACCACCTCATTCAGACGTTATTATTATTCAGATGTTTATCCAGTTTGAACCTTATGGCCTTTCAGTTCATGTTTCCATATTTTCTAGTATTTTATGCAGTATACAGGTACATATATCAATGATGGGTTAGCTTGTGGTCCTTCGGGGTCATGAGTACCGTGTAGCATTCTGGTTCAGAAAATCGGGGTGTTACACTTTATAATGAAATAAAAACTCATATTTTAATCAAAGAAGAGGTTTTTGGGCTCCATGGGTGAAAGGGACCCATAAATGAACACCCACATACCTTAATAGCTAGTTTCATGAGGATTTCTTGAGTGTTTCTTTAAATTAGAAGCTTGAACTCTTGATTTCTTGAGAAATGAGCTTGAATTTTGTTCTTGGAAAAGGAGGAGGGTTTATATAAAGGTTTGTTGATGAAAAGTGGGCAAATAATGCCCTTTAGGAAATTTAATCTATCATTTAGGTAATTGAGGCTTAGGGGAATGACTAAAACGCTCTTTGCGATTATATTTATGGATGCAAGAAAACTATCCTCTGCATCGCGAAGGTTGATGTGGTAACTTAAGCCCACGTCACGGAGCTACATGGAAGCTTACTACTTCTGATGAAAATGGTCATAACTATTCGTTCGGGTATAGGATTAAGGTAAAATTGGTATTGTTGGAAAGATAATCTAACTATCCACAACTTTGTTTATCTTGAGGTAAAAAATTCCATATATGTAAAAATTTATACACATTCAAAGTCGACCCTTGTAGGATCAAATACCAATATTTGGTCGAATCAAAGGCTCTTAGCTCAACTTTGCTCTATGTGATTCCTATGAAATGTTTTTACCTCGACATCACTTTACACACTATGATAATGATCATTACATATATATTATAATATATATCATGGGATTAGTGTTTACACAGGTAAGAATGATGGGTTGATGTCTATCTCAAAAATGCGGGGTGTTACAGTCTTTAGGTTCCTTGCATTAGTTATCGCATCCGCTTTGCTTTCCCGAGATTTAGGAACTATACCAAGAATATTCATCACTTTCTTATATAATGAAATAACTTATCCTAAGTAGTGAAGCTCATTTGTGATGGAAGTGAATATAGTATACATTTCTTGGATTGTTTCTCCTTCTTTCATGGTGAAGGTTTCATACCGAGTGGTCCGCATATCCACTTTTGAATCCTTCACATCAGTAGTGCCTTAATTTGTAGTGCTCAAGCAATCCCATATATCCTTGGCATTTTCACAGGTGGAAATCCTATTGTTTTTATTAGGTCCTATACCACAAACTAGTAGCTTCTTGGCCTTGTAATTTTTTTCAATTTTCTCTCTATCTTCATCATTGAACTCTCTCCCACTTTTGACAACCTTTCCTGTAACTTCTCCTTATTTTACTTCTCTAACATGAACATAAGGACAATCAAGAATTATGTCCATCATCTCACTAACTTCAACCATAATAAATTCAAACATCCTGGTTTTCCACCACCCATAGTACAACCCATTAAATCTAGGCAGCCTAGTGGTAGATTGCCCTTCTTTTAGTTTAGGTGGAGCAGCCATGCTAACCAAATCACTCTAGGTATGAAACTTTTAAAGTGTTTTGGCCCTGATACTGATTGTTGAAGCCTTTGGATACTGCACCACACTGTGAGGGGATCAGGTCCCTCAAAATTAGGCACAGGCAAAAGCACAATAAATAAAATAGGAACATAATACAATGTAAAAAGAATAAAGAATACAAGATTAAAGGTGGAAAACCCTTGCTCAAGGGAGGAAAAACCACGACTTGACCTCATAAGCACTCAACAAATCCACTATAATCAACCTCTTGATTACTCAATTTCAACCTAATTCTAGACACTTCCTACTTATAGTAACTCTACTACATCTTAACCTTTGCAACTCTACCAAGACTTCCTCAACACTGGTTAAGTCTAACCAGTTTTGGACTTAGGTAACTCTACCTAAGCACTCGCTAAACAAAAATAAAAATTCAGTACTCTTAGAAAGTAAGAAATCCATTTACAAATCAGAACCAACTCAAGATACTCTCGAATTTAGCACACAAAAATAAGAACTTGAGCTGAGCTTGGGTTTTTGTCTTTTTCCTCTCTTCACTCTTTGAACTTGAAAACCCATTTGATGAAGAAGTAATTGATCCTTTTATAGATGAGTGATGATTAGGGCTAAAATATCATAGGACCAGGTGTCCTAATCAGTACGAGAAACACCTGCCAATTTGTTACAAAATGGATAAAGCTATATAGACGTGTGCCAGCTATATTGTTACTTTGAATATTCAGGGACCTGGTCTGCTGTAGTCATCTGCTCATTATCAAATCTACATATAGCACTCTTCCACTTCCCAACCCTTTTTGAGAAGGGAAAAGAGCTAATGATGGAACCCCTCAACCAATCAAGTTACTAATGCACTACATCATATGGAATGTTATGGGAACCAATAATTCTTAATTCAAAAGACACTGCAGGTCTATGGTTGACATCCATAAGATTTCCATCCTAGACCTATTACAAATTAGAATGAGTGAGCATCAACAAATCACTGAATAGCTTGGACTTACTCATCAAATCTAATACCCTATTGCTAGAAATTTTTGTGGGCTTGTAATCATATGGAGAGACAATAACCTTAACATCACCGATATCTCGATTTCTCCCCAAGAAATTCATGTATATGTACAAGTAACTAGTAACGCTTCTACTTGGTTTTTAGTTCTATTTATGCTAGTAACAACTTTGGGGATAGAAAACTCCTTTGGAACTAACTCATCAACTTTGCTCAAACCATCAAGAACTCCCCTAACATATATTGGCTAGTAGGGGG
Organism: Capsicum baccatum var. pendulum; assembly: GCA_030864225.1. NCBI lineage: Eukaryota > Viridiplantae > Streptophyta > Magnoliopsida > Solanales > Solanaceae > Capsicum > Capsicum baccatum. Next base: position 106,776,635 of record CM061551.1, read on the forward strand.
GACTTCAATGAGATTTATCAAGATTCTAAAAAAATATGGTGGGAATAATATCAACAACACTAAAGATTTCCTTTTCTAGGACTGAATTGATCAATGTAGTTTAGTTGATCTTAGATTTAAAGGCAGTAGATACACCTGGACCAACAAGAGGTATAAAAATAGACATTCTCTCATTTTAGAAAGGCTAGAAATATGTTTTGAAAATGCCTCTTAGATTGACCTTTTTCATGAATCCTCTGCTATCCACCTCCCCAGAACTCATTATATTCATTGCCCAATCCTAGTAAACTTCATTAAATACCACATAATCCCTTCTAAACCCTTTAGAATAGAGATATTGTGGTGCTCTCACCCCTTATTCCTAGCAATAGTAACGAACTTATTTGAACTCACTCCCAACCTTACTACTACCATTTCTCACTTTGAAACTTAAATAAAAGTTTTGAATAGGAAACTTTTGGGAATATCTTGCACAAAAAGAAGGAGATCCTTTCCAGATGGAATCCAAAATTATCCAACTACCCTCACAATCCTTTCCTTTATGATCTTGAAAAAACTCTCTCTCAAGAATTCAGTAATACCCTTAGACAAGAATTTGATTTTTGGAAATTCAAATCCAGAATCAATTGTCTCATTGATGGTGATGCCAATACTATGTTTTTCCACACTTCAACCCTTAACAGAAGTATGAGGATTATGATTAATTGCCAGAAACATGATTCAAGAAACTAGTTATCACACACAAAAATAGCATTCTATACTATTATAGAAATCTCTTTACCAATGAGTAGACCAAGCCTCATATCAACTGTCAATAAAATCCTTTTATAAATGGCTCTATAAAAGTGAGGATCAGTATTTTCTTGATTCATCCCCTCTGAAGCTGAAATAAAAAAGGTGGTTTTCTCTTTCAATCATCTACAAAATCCCCTACAACTGATGCTATTCATCCTCTCATATATCAAAAATATTGCTCTATAATGGGTGATTCTGTCATTAGGTTTTGCAAAAACACCTTTACAACCAGCTCTAAGGAAGAGGAGGCCAATATAACCTATTTGTGCCTCATCCCAAAATGTACAAATTCCACTAATAAAAAAATTCGAACATACTAGCCTTGATAAAACCCAATACAAGATCATTACCAAGATTATTTCAAATAAAATCAAACCTCTATTGCAGAATCTTAATGGTCAAATCCAAGCTAGCTTTCTCTCTAATAGGTGGTCTTCTTACCATGTTATTATAGTCTAAGAATTCATCTCACTTCTCCAATTTGAAAGGTAATAATGCTAATATGATCTTAAATATAGACCTAGAATAATCTTTCAATAGAATTGAGGGGACTTTTATAAGATAAGCCCTAAAGTTTTTATAACTTTTCTATTGGTACCAGTTCCCTCATTATGTCTTGCATTACCACCTCTTCTGTTTCAGTTCTAGTCAATAGAAGCAAAACCAATTTCTTCAAACCTTCTAGAGGTAGCAGACAAGGTAAACCTATATCACCTTACATCATTATTCTCTACATGAAACTCCTTTCTAGAATAAAAGACTATAACGTAGAAATCTTTAATTGGACCCCTATTTCCACCATCCAAAGATCTCTTACCTATTCTTTACAGATGATATGACCTTATTTGCAAAGATGATAGAAAAAATTACCAAACTGTCATTGATATTCTACTTAATTTTAGATATTACTCTTGACAAAGAATTAACTCTACAAAATCCAGGGTAATCTTTTCCAAAAACTACACAAATGCAGTCTAAGAGACCCTTACCAGTCACCTTTTCATTTAGGTGAGGAATACCTCTGGGATATATTTAGGTTTCCCAATTTTTCACTGTAAGCCCACCAATAGAAACTTCCAATTCATAATTGACAACCTCAGCTCCAAGCTCGTTGGTCGAAAAATAAAGTTTCTCAACATAGCTGGAAGAACTGCCGTAGAAAAATCCTATCTTAGCATCATCACAAATCATGTCATGCAGTATATTTCCTCTTTTGTAAAATACATAAGTTTATTGATAGATCTCAAATAAACTTTTTTGTTACTTATGAAAAGGGGAAAATGCTCTTGGTTTATTGGGACACTCTAACCCTTTCGAAAAAGCGAGGTGAACTAGGCATGCATAGAGCTTCTATAAAATAATAATACTATGCTCCGTATCCTGGCCTAGAGGTTTATGAAGTATCCCAACTTTCTCTGGGCTACAATGGTCAATTCTAAGTACAATAGTGGGACCAACCTATGTAAGACAAACTCCTATAGAACTTAGAAAAACTTATACAAAGGTTGGAACATCTGCAAAGATACTACCTAATGGATTATTCATGATGGGAAAAATGTTTACTTCTAGATGGATAAATGGATACCCAACCAACCCACCCATAGAGACCTCATTTCAGGACCTCTAAATTAGGAAAGTAGTAAGATCAAGCCTTCGGATATCTGTCACACTAAGGAATGAAGCCAAGTAAACCTCTCCCTAAAAATCTACACCAATATCCAAGACAATTAAAAGTACCTTCTTTCCCAATACCACAACAAAAAGAGACTTTTCCATATAGGTACTCACTGATAATAGTGTCTTTTGTAGTGCTAGAGCCTATCTCTTCATTAATTATGAAGGAACATGGTAACTAATGTGGTTAAAACTCAAAAGTAATTCCATTTGAAACTCCATATCCCTAGTAAAATCAATTTTTTTCTTTGTCTTCTCAATGTCAATAGCCTCCCTGCCAATTTAAATCTTCACAATGTAGGCATAAACATCAACCTAAGTTCCAACATCTATAATCATCCTTTAGAAGACATCAATCATATTTTCTTTAAATACCCTTATATACATGATTGTTGGCTAGACACTTCAGCTAAGTCCAGACAAAATAATAACCTCTCCAACTCCATCTTATACCCCACCAACTGGGGAAAGTCATTAGAAAAGAGCTAATACATGATAACCTTCTCTATTAGAAAGAGCTAATTCCTTTTAGCCTCTGGATTATATGGAAGGTGAGGAATAATAATGTCATCATCCAAAAAAAGACAAACCTTTCCATGTCATTTCTTGTGATGATGCTGTTGAATTCAGCCATTACAGCAAAAATGGTGACATCCATAAACATAGGACCACTATCAATGTGAAATGGAACCTCCTCCAAGTGGTTACTTCAAAATTAATACAGATGATTCTTACCTTAGCAACCTAAGCAGGGGAAGAATTGGAGGGGGAATTACTTAGAAATACCAACAGTAACTGGATATCTAGCTTTTCCAAAAACTTTCTTGAGGATACCAATAATCAAATGGAGCTCATTTCTTTAAATGAAGGGCTGAAGTTTGTAAAGCTTAGCAATATTAACCCTGTTAAAATTTACATCGACTCCATAGAGGTGATTTTAAGGTAAAACATGGGAATCTACACTACAATGCTATTATTGATGATTGTAGGTCAAAGCTGACTAGGATGGCAAGTCCTATGGTGTAACACATTTTCATGGAACAAAATAGTGTTTCCAATATACTTGCAAAGCTTAGAGAAAACTCTTCTTTTTTTTATGAATCAAGGGTTTTTGAAGTTCCTTCGATATGTGCTTTAAAAGAAGCTTGGGCAGATATGATGGGAACTATTTTTGAAAGGAGGATCATTGTTTATAATGAATTAACTTAGGGCTTAGATGCCTTAACTGTAAACTTTAATTTAGGCTAAATTTCCATTTTTGTAAATGCTATAATATATATATATATATATATATATATATATATATATATATATATATATATATATATATTGTGAGTACGAGTTTTTAACCCAAAAAAAATCAAATTTGGTACCAGTTTTTAACCAAAAAAAATATTGTGCGTAGCAAATGGTTTAGCATACTTAAAAGCTTTATTACTTTTAAGAAAAAGAATCATCGTGCCGGTCACAACTTTGTGATGAAATTGTTACGAACATTTATATTTATAAAAAATAATGATGAATTTTTATGTCTATCATGCATAAATATAATCCTCGTTAATGAATTTCGTAATAATTTTGTGCTAGAAATAAAATTATAAGTCGTATATTTATATTTTTCTGGAGTGTCGTCACATGGTGTCACCATCCAAAAACCCATTCATGATGACATTTATTGTGGCCTAACCTTGATAAGTAAGGTGAAATTTTTAAAATAGAAAATAAAATAAAAATTATGTAAAAACAGGTTAAGTGAGACTTCTAGAGCAAACTCAGGCCAACACAAGTATAATTATAGCGTCCAAATAAGGTATCATAAATTCCAAAATATGATGACATAAGTGTAGAGCATATAAATGATCAACCGAATACTGAATAATATATAATCCATCTCTGATTCATAAGAAAAATAATTATAGATGAGGTCTGAATCAACCTCATACTCTAGAGCATGCCAGTATCTTAAAGATTCAGAATTTCTACACAAAGATCAATCACTCGAGCTAGGATCTGCACCACAAGGGTACAGTAGAAGTGAGTATGATCCACTTGTACTCAGTAAGTATCATAGAAAATTTGAGAAAAATAGAAAATAAGATAAGTAAATAAAAATACTACGAGCATACGACCTACGAGCAGAAAAGTTTCCAAAGGTTGCTCACAACATCTCCACTAATATTTCTAACATATAAATATATCGTCTTGGGAAAAGCATACACGAAGACACAAATATAAGCTAAATACATGACATGTAAATAGATAATGGAATACATAGAATATGCATATGCAATGCAATGTGATGTACGATGAAGTGAAATGGTTGAAAGTCATCCCTTGAAGTTTTGTACACACCTATTGAGACTCAATACTCTCAAAATAGGACCCATGGGGTGTTCGCTACCGGTACACTATCAAAAATTTTCACCAATCTCAATCTCATGGCTTAATCTACCGATCAATGCATCTTTTGGTCTAAGCATATTTGAAAGTGTTATTTTTTATTCAAAAATTGATGTTCCTCAATGGTTACTATATGTCATGTATGTGTATGTATGCAATGAGGATATAATGCTCATAATCAAATAGTATGAAGATATCCAATTCACTCAATACATAAATAAGTGAGCTCAAAAATAATCTTAATATCTTAATAATTCATGATATCATTTTGAGTTGGGCACAATTTGATAAACATGCATGTAAGACATCCTTAATATCATATCAACTCATAACTCGAGTATTTCTACCATGATATAGGCAAACAGTGCTCAATAAAGCCTATAATGTCTATTAAAATCCACCGTCTGGGAGTCATATTAAGAATTATGGTAGTCAAATGCACAAATAAATCAATGATATAAAATCAAGTTCCCGCACGGACAACACACAGTATATAATATCATCTGCCGACAACAGCAAAAAATAATCCCTCATACGGGCATCACGCAATATTCAATAACTCAAAAATAACATCCTATAGTTATTTTTTCCAAATAATAGCATAATTTATTTATTCACTAACTACCCAGGCCAGTCTCAATAAGGTTAAGTGACAGTGCTCAAGCACACATGCAAGTGTACGTGGTATTATCAGGTAATATAGTGGCTTCAAAGAAGCCCAAGTATCGATCTCTAAGGGACTTTCATTCGCCACCTATCTAATTCTAGTCTAACTAATTGAGAAAAAATAAACAAAAAGAGAGTTTGTAATTTTATAAATTAAAAATAAAACAAATAATGTGGGCAAATAAAAATCTTGGGACAATCAATGGAGAAAAGCCGAGGGTTAAATCACCTCGAACAATCATACTATGTTATTGAATTTTATCCGTTAATTTGCTTATCTTGGTTGTTGATTCATAGGGTTAATTGCATGATCATGGTTTCCCAACCTATAATCTTTTACCTAATTTAGATATTAAAAATACATCTTTGAGCGGGGATGTAATAATCCAATTAAATTAATTAAAGCTACCATCCTACGTATGAATCAAGTATTGCATCTAAGTATATCCCTGCCCTAGATGCTAAGTTTAATTCTTTATTTTACAAAATAATAAAAACTCAAACTTTGTTTATTCCAATGTTCTATCTCCCTATTTCCTATCCCGAGATCAAAAGGTCGACAATATATGTATTTTATGGGTGATCAATTCATAAAATAATTAAAATAAGAATAAACAAACAACCAAATATGATAAGCAAAATTAGTGAATCTAATCCAAAGTATTAGTAAACATGTTCTTGGCTTTAACCTCAGAAAGAGAGTTTTAGCTACTAATATTCATAATCATGATCCAAATAATTGAATATATAATATAAAAAATTAATAATTAAAAATAAAATTAAAACCCAATAAACTGTGTAGCAACTCCTCTGCTTTTCTCCAAAATTGTCCAGGCATCCCCAACAACTGTACGTGTCCCTTGAGTTTAATTTGGTCCAAGTATTTGACCCACAATGTGACCAGCTGTCCCTATCACCAATAAATTATTCACATATATAATATAATATGTATATTTATGGTAGAATTAGGTTATATCACATGGGGCCAAGGTCTTCCACCAGCCACCTTAACTTTCCTACTTCCATTTGAATTAACATAGCACTGTGTCGGCGCACATTGATTTGACTGTGTATGCTTCGACACGATGCGTCAGTTAATGCGTTGGCACATCAATGCGATGTGTTGACTTCATGTCATCTCACTGAAATTTGTATTAAAAAATTTGATTAAGTATGAAACGTCCTATTCTTTGCTCATGCCTTTTATAGTGTATTTTTAATAAATTTTCAGCTTTTAAATTATCAATATATCACCGTATTTAATTCACAAAACCTCCTACAATATCACACACCACATATTAAAAATTAAAACAACACAATATTCTCAACAACAAATCAAAACAAGAGTTAAGATAAGGCAAATTTGCAATGATTTTACACTTATTATTCCAACTCTTGACTTAATCAAATCAATCTTTGCACATTATAAATAAGTTATTCCACTCGTAATTACATCTTTAAATATTGGGAATAAATTAAACACATTAGAATCCACCTAGACCAACTAGACATACACCTAGCTCAAGCTAGTAAAACTAGTTTTCCACGTTAAACTCTAAATTACTCAATTCAGCACAAACTTGTTTAAAAAATACTTTGGACATTGTAATCACATACTTGGACACTTAAATGCTTATTTATATCAATATGAACACATTAAGCACTCAAATTGCTCACAAAACAAAGAGAAATAAGTTAGAATAATGATACCAAAGTACATAAAATCGCCTCAGATCACCACCCCACACTTAAACTCATGTTCGTCCTTAAACAACTCTTTACTCTAAGCATAAAAATCTAAGGTGATTCTACACTTCTACTAAAATAAAGACACTCAAGATAGTACTACAATGACTACACGAAATGCAAGTTTCTACACAAAGCACGTTATTTACACAATTGATAACTTATGAACACTTCTCTAAAACATCCTAGCCTTAAGAATTGACTCAATATATGGGAAACTCATGCATATTATTCAATCAAGGACATTATACAAATTACCAACATTCATCAAATATGTGTCCTCACAACAAGAGAGTTACCCATAATCACTCACAATAATGCAATTTATAATGTAATAGGTACAAGAATCAAATTATGCTCACTCTCACAAAGAATTCACAAGTTACTCACAATGAACCATAAGATTGACCTTAGTGTAATGCTCCACTAATAGTCGAATATAAATCTTAGGATAAATTATGACTTTTTCGGGTTGTAATGCAGGCCAAGGGACGGGTAGAAACTATTTTGGCCAAGAATAGTGACTAACCTCTCTAAGTGCTTTAATGCATCGCTTTTTATAATTAACACCAATCTCCAACAACTAAATTACACCATTTTTGTCTACCCTATTTTTTTATATTTGCTCCATTTATTTTAAGAATTATCACAAACACTTGGTGCTCACATAATTTACTACCACAAGAATCAGATTTTTTTTCTTTTTTCACAATCATGGCAATATTTTTAGCATAAATTATATCACAACCATCCACTACAAATCAAATATACACCAATAACTCTTACCTTGGGGCATCAATTTGTTAGATCCCATAAAATTCTAAGCTTAATTCAATTCATTTATGCTTGCTAAGGGGTTCCCATACTTAGAAGGTTCTAGTTAAGTTTCCAGATTTAGTTTGTTTTAGCCTTCAAAAGTTTGCAGTCTTATTTTGTGACTTTAATGTCCTTTAATAGGTCGTATTCTTGCTAATTCATGACCAGGAAGATCAATAGGTGTTACCGGACAAGTTTCAAATTTTTGAAACTCATTTAGACCATGTTTAGAAGCCCAAAATAGTGGACCAACGTGATCTTAGTGCGCTGCATCATCAATCGTGTTGGTTGATATTGTTGCAGGTTGCCAGGGTCAATGTACTGAGACTCAACGCGATGATGGCACAATGCATCGACTACATGTCAATGCTATCGACATGCTACATCAAAAATTGTGTCGATGCCCAATTTTAGTCATTAAATTTCCGCATTTTTAAGGACAAAAGGGTCAATTTTCGACCCCTATATAAGTCTAAAACACGGAATTTAACCTTATTTCAATAAAAATATAGTGTCTCTCTCAAGTTTCTCTCAAAAACAAGTTAGGTTTTTCAATTAATGATTCAAATTTAAGAATCACTCTATCAATCTTCATATAATCAAAAACTAAGGTATGCATAGTGTTCATTCATGGATTCCTTTTGTCCATGAAGCCCAAGAATCAAGTTTTAAACTATGAATAATGATATTCTTGTTATGGATTTATTATGTTCATGTGGTTATTATTGTACGATTCCCAATTTGGAATCGTTATTTGTTTTATGAAACTATGTTAGCATGCAAGTCAAAAACTATGAACTTAGTGGGTTATGGAGTGTTAATTTGATGATTATGCCTATCCCCTAAGTGGTTCATGTAACATGTTTGATAAAATGCCTAAGAGAATAGAAATTATGCATTATAGCTTAATTATGACGCAAACGATAAATACATATTTTACCCTTATGTTCAAATGACTTTCATGCTATTGATGTGCATTGTAGATATTTGTTGGATTGCTCATAAAGTTAGAGTATGAAATTATGACATGATTATATGTATTCCTATCCACGTACAATATTATGATAACCATATGTTTCATGAAATCCCCAACTTATTGTATGATGAATTGTTGATATTGGACATGTGTTCAAGAAGTATCAAGTCTTGTCAGTTTCATGCTATTGAGTCCTGGGGGTACTTATACCTGACAATTTAGATGTGTTCCTAGAGCCAACATTAGTTTTCATGATACTCTCAGTCAAGCCATGATCATTAGAATTCAGTTAGTCTCATGACTCAGGAAAATTTAGTAAATTTAGTATCAGTCTAGTCCTATTCAGTAACCTCAATAATCTAAGTAACCTTAGTGATCTCAGTAATATTAGTAGTCTCTATAATCTTGGTAATCTCAGCAATCCTAGTCAGTTATCAAATCTCAGTAGTATTCCATCAGTCAACAGAATTTAATGAACCCAGTTCAAATCAGTTATACAATACGATCAATAACAGTTTAGTTTAGTTAAATCAGTTCAGTGTCTTTTTAGTTGGGAGTAGGATTCATCACCGAATAAACCCTAGGATGAGGGCTCACCTGTCAGTCAATAGAGAGTGTGATCCTTCGAAGCAATCCTTACATTCTAGAACTATGTAGCTAGTGTAGGTCGAGATGTACCTCTACGAGTCTAAGGACTATATATCTCTTTTGAGTTTTTCCTTACTGGAGGGGATGACGAAAGTGCTCCATGTCAGAAAAGGTTTACTCATAGCTTGTCTTTACTCATGGCATGGTACTGACACCCTTCTAGTAGTGGTTACAGGTTTTACCCCACCAGTTCAGATTTGGGGTATATCGGTTAGATAATTACCTCTCACGGTCTCAGTTTTAGATTCAGTCTTAGTAATAGAACTTAGTTCAGTTCTACAGATATCAGGACTACCAGATTTAGTCACTCAGCTCAGTATAGAACTTGGCGAGTTCTATCAGAATCAGAACTATCAGATACAGTCATCCAGCTCTGTCTAGAACTCAGATAGTTTTTTAGATATAGGACTGTCTGATACAGTCACCCAGTCTAGTAAAAAACTCAGATAGTTTTTCAGTATCAGTATACTCAGTTATCAGTTATCAGTAATATAGTATCAGTAACCTCAGATATTAATTACCTTAAACTTTGTAATTCATATCATCAATAGACTCGGTTATTCAATATCCCAGTATTAGTAAACTCAGATGTCAGTACATTAGTATTCAGTCTTGTCATGAACCTAGTCCCAGTTTTTGTATTCATGTTTGTATTCGTCACGCATTCATGTTCATATCATCTGTCAGTTATTATTGCTAATGCATATAAACCCTTGCATTCAGCCTACCTCATTTGCATGATAGTACATTCAATCGTACTGATATATTTGTGCTATGGTGTTTTATACCATAGGTTTAGAAGCACGAGCTCCTAAGCATCCTTAGTATATCAGACGCTCAGAAGCCAGACTAGCAGTGAGTCCTCATCATTTGAGAATAGCATGATTATTTTAATTACTTTATTAAGTAGTTCGGAGTTAGTTGGGGACATGTCCTATCAACTCCACAGATTTTAGATAGTTTATAGGCTTTCAGACTAAAGGATGTTTCAGACAATTTATTTCTGTTTTGGGTATTATTATACCCCATTACATATATTTTTTTATATTCAGTATTAGTTTAGTTTTAAACCTTATGACCTTATAGCTTATATTTTGCATATTTATAGTATATTACTTAGTGCTCAGTTACAAATATCAACCATAGGTTAGCTTATGGTCCTTCGGGGTCATGAGCACCGTGTAATATTCTGGTTACCAGATTCGGGGCGTTACAAACTTAGTATCAGAGCCTGAGGTTCAATAGTGTCCTAGGAAGTCTGAAAAGTAGTATCTAGTAGAGTCTTGTACATGGGTGTGTTGCGCACCATACTTATATGCAGGAGGCTATGAGATGTTGTAGGAATAGTATCCCTTCTTTCAGTATTCATGTCATGCCAGTGATCATAATCTCCAATTATTTTCTCAGTCTAATCCACTTCTTTCTCACACTTACAAAATATCCCTTCTAAAAAGGCTAGCAAAAGGAGAATCAGTAATCAGTCAGAACCTCAGCCCGTTCAGGCAGATCTCCTGGATAAATATGTTTCCTATGTAGAATTCAGGACTACATTTACTACTCTATCCCATTCAGTCACAACTCAGAATGAACAGGCAGCTGTTGTTCCAGCCAACCCAGTGGCCAATTCAGCTGCAGTTAGGATTTGGAACTTCACCCGAATGAATCCTCTCTTATTCTCAGGTTCTAAGTCCAAAGAGAATCTACAGAAATTCCTCGACCAGGTTCAAAAAGTCACAGAATCATAGGAGTGAGTGACTTCCAGTAAGGGTCCAGAGTTAACCGCTTATTAGCTACAAGATATAGCCCATACTTGGTTTAAATAGTGGAAGGTAGACAGGGGTACAGATACAGACCCCATAGAATGGAAAGAGTTTTCTACAGCCTTCTTAGACAGATTTTTTTCCCCTTGAGTAGAAAGAAGACAAAGTGTTAGAGTTCATCAATCTCAGAAAAGGTAGCATGAGCGTAAAAGAATACTCCCTCAAGTTCACCCAATTAGCCAAGTACGCTCCCCATGTAGTAGCAGACAGTAGATCCAGAATGAGTAAGTTTGTGTCTGGAATATCAGGTAGAGTGGTGAAGGAGTGAAAAATTATGATGTGGATTAAATAGATGTACATATCTAGGCTTATAGTGCATGCTAAACAGATTGAGGAGCAAAAACTTAAGAAGAAGAAGAGGGAAAATAAGAAATCCAAAATTGGTAGTTATAGTTTTTCTCAACCAGGGTTATAGAGTGGTAACCATTCTCAGCAAAGCCAGAAGTTTTCAGTTCCATCTCCTTCCTCAGCTAGTGCTTAGTTCCAAAGTTCAGAAACGGTAGCAAAGATAGGGCGCCAGGCTCCAAATCTCAGAATAGTGCAAGCATTATTCATACTCATCCACTTTGCGAAGAGTATAGTAAGCATCATAAGGGTATATGTAGAGCCGACACTAATATGTGTTTCAGATGTGGTGAGTCAGGTCACAAGGTCCGAGATTGTCCTAGGCCTGGCCCTAGAAGCAAGCACGATCGTTCTTCAGCTCAGTTCGATCGCCCAAATCAGCAGGGTGCCAATTCCAATGCTATCATGGGCAATGCCCAAACAAACTCTATGCACTTCATTCCCAACATGATCAGGAAATTCCTCCTGGTGCAGCCACTAGTATGTTGTAGATCCCTCATTTACATGTTTATATTTCTTCAGATTTAAAAGATTCTTTTTCTTTTGTAACTCCTTTCATAGCAGTCAACTTTAAGGTCAGACCAAATATTAATAGGACCTTTTCCAGTCTCTACCCCAGTGAGACAGTCTAACACAGCCCAACAGGTATTTAAAAACTGTCCGGTTACGATATCTCAAAAAGTCAAGACTTCAGATTCTAGTAGTAATGCCAGTATGTGTAGAAAATCAATAAGGAAAGATGATTCCCAACCCATTCCTACCTCAGTGCAAAGTTTTATACTTCAAACCTTCCAATACTTACGCATGTTTTACATTTTAGTCCCACGAATTCAGCTTATATCCATACATTTTTCATGAAATAGTATATGTTTCAAGTTCCTCGTATGAGAAGTTCAAGTTCATCCAATGTTGCAAATTATGTCCCATGAACACAAAAATTCTAGACTCAGGTCATGCTGCTCATGACTCATGCACTTATGTCATTCTTTACAGTATGTTTAGCCCACACGATTCCTGATTTCACTCCTAGTGTTTAGTCAAACTCAGATTATGCCATGTATACCCTCAGTTTAGATTTCTCGGTGAATCCATAGTGTTAATATTCCATCTCGTAGGCCTCAGTTATAGTGTTAGTTTAGTAATCAATATTCAGTAAAGGACTCAGATAGTCCCACAGAACCATGGCTTTCAGCTATCAGTTACTTATCCATCAGGATTCAGTACTCCCGTACTAGTCTAAACCTCAAATATAAAAAACCAGCATTCAGTCTCAATTACAGTCTTAGTTATGGTTACAATCTCAATTACCATCTTAGCTACAATCTCAGTCTCAGTCCTAGTCCAGTCAAATCCTAGACTCAGTTCATTTTTAGGATTACCCGACCATAGCATATGGCCATCAGTTATTCAGTCATTCGTATTTTAGTACCTTAGTTTACAGAATGTTTCTGAATTATGTTGGACCCTTGGTCTTGCATTCTTAAGGTAATATAGTTTTTCACTTATTCATGCTTAGTTACCTCATGTTACCCAATCAGTCATTATCTTTTATGTATAATACTCTATAGTCTAAGTCCAGCCTTTTAGGCTAAGTACAGTTCAACCTTACAGACCCAGTAGTCAGTTATCAGTCGTTCAATTAATCAGATAAGTTAGTATATTTATACATTTATGCTTTGCACCTACGTGAATCTTTTCAGTAGTCTCAGTTGCAGTGCATAATTCTTAGTCACTTTATCTTAGATGATATTTCATAGGCCTTTTCTCCTAATACAAGAATCCCAGTTATATAGCGATCTCTTATTTTGATGTCCTACTCAGATCAGGCCAAGATTTGTTGTCTCCCTTCAGTCAATAGACCTCTACACAAAGAGTATTATAGGAACACTACAGTCGAGTAAAATTTTCTAGTATGAGTTCATTAAGCAACTAGTAATTTAGTTTAGTAGCCGAACAAACAAGTTCAGATGGTGTAGTTTCCATCTTTCCATCTAGTCACACTATCCAGAGTCTCATTAATGTGATCATTCTAAGATGGAATAACCAGGTAGTTGTGTGTTCATCCCAATTCATGTATCATGTCTTAGTTTTAGATCTCAGATATTCAGATAGAAGGTGCCTCATGCATTGCCATAGTTTTCCTCATAGCTCAGCGAAGTCAGCCCAATATTTTTCAAGGGACATAGTGCCCCAAGAGGTAGATACACTATAATTCCCTGAACCTTTATGACATAAACTTTTCACTCTCTCTATTCATAACGAATCCAATTTGGGGCAAGGGGTACTCATGAATTGACCCTCAAACTTCGATCTCATCCGTAAGCCACATATTCAAGGTACTCAATTTAGATCACGATATCCAACTCGTGTATCATATTCCAGACTCAGTTACGTTTATCTGTTTCTGCTCATGCATGTCTAGTAATAAATTTCAAGATCATTAGCATTTTCAGTTTAAGGAAATAGTCTCCCTTGAACTTAATTTCATGCTTAGATTTTCATGATAAACTTGGTATCAATTACCATTGGAAATTCAGTCAAGCATTTATGTGTCAGATTAGTCATGTATTAATGCATCAAAAATGCATATTCAATATAGTATATTCAGCTTATTAGTCATGCCAGTCATGAAATCATGCATTAGATATGCATGCTCAAAACAAATCTCTGCAAATCAGTGATCTCAGTCATGTACTCATGTTTCATTTTTTCACGTTCGGCATGTACTTAAGCTTATCATTTCCCCTATCTCAGCCAGTCTCATTCGAGGATGAATGTTCCCAAGGGGGAGATATTATAAGACCCCAAAAAATCCTAAGCTTAATTCAGTCCATTTATGCTTGTAAAGGGGGTCCCATACTTAGAAGGTTCTAGTTATGTTTCCAGACTTAGTTTATTTTAGCCTTCAAAAGTTTTCAGTCTTATTTCGTGACTTTAATGTCCTTTAATGGTCCATATTCTTGCTAATTCATGACCAGGAAGGTCAATAGGTGTTCCTGGATTAGTTTTGAATTTTTTAGAACTCGTTTAAACCACATTCAGAATCCCAAAATAGTGGACCAATGCGATCTTGGCACGTCGCATCTCCAATTGCGTTGGTTGATATTGTTGCAGGTTACGAGGGTCAAATTACTGAGACTCAATACGATGATGGCATGATGCGTTGACTATCGTGTCGATTCCATCAACGCGCCACATCGATAATTGCATCATTGCCCAGTGTCAGTCATTAAATGTATATATTTTTAAAGGCAAAAATATCAATTTCCCACCCCTAAATAAGTTTAAAACACGGGATTTATCCCCAATTCAACCACAATATAGTATCTCTCTCAAGTTTCTCTCAAGAACAAGTTAGGGTTTTCAATTAAGAATTCAAATTCAATACTCAAATTCAAGAATCTCACCATCAATTTTCGTATAATCAAAAACTAAGGTATTTATAGTGATCATTCATGTATTTCTTTGGTCCATAAAGCCCAAGAATCAAGTTTTAAACTATGAATTCTGATATTCATGTTATGGATTGATTATGTTCATAGGGGTTTTATTGTACGATTCCCAAGTTGGAATCATTATTTGTTTTAAGAACAAATGTTAGCATACAAGTCAAAAACTATAAACTTAGTTGGTTATGGAGTGTTAATTTGTTGATTATACCTATTCCCTAAGTGGTGCATGTAAGGTATTTGATAAAATGCATAAGAGAATAGAAATTATGCATTATAGCTTAACTGTGACCCAAACGATAGATACATGTTTTATCCCTATGTTCAAATAACTCCCATGCTATTACTGTGCATTGTAGATGTTTGTTGGATTGATCATGATGTATGAAATTATGACATGATTATATGCATTCTTATCCACGTACAACATTATGATAACCATGTGCTTTATGAAATCCCCAACTTATTATATGATGAATTGTTGATATTGGTAATGTATTCAAGAAGTGTCAAGTATTATCAGTTTCATGCTATTAAGTCCTGGGGGTACTTGTACCCAATAATTTAGCTGTTTTCCTAGAGTGAATTCAGTATCAGTCTAGTCCTACTCAGTAACCTCAGTAATCTCAATAACCTCAGTGATCTCAGTAATATCAATAATCTCTGTAATCTTCATAATCTTAACAATCCTAGTTAGTTATCAGATCTCAGTAGTATTCGGTTAGTAAATGGAATTTAGTGAACCCAGTTCAAATCAGTTATACAATTCGATCAGTAATAGTTTAATTCAGTTAAATCAGTTCAGTGTCTTTACAGTTGGGAGTAGGATTCAGCACCGAGTAAACCCAAGGATGAGGGATCACCTGTCAGTTAGTAGAGGGTGTGATCCTTAAAAACAATCCTTGCATTCCAAAACTACGTAGCCAGCGTAGGTCGAGATGTAATGCTACGAGTGTAGGGACTATACATCTTTTTGAGTTTTTCCTTACAGGAGGGGTTGACGGAAGCGCTCCCTGTCAGAGAGGGTTTACCTACCAGTTCAGCTTCAGGGCATATCGGCTATATAATTACCTCCTACAGTCTCAATTTCAAATTCAGTCTCAGTAATAGAAATCAGTTCAGTTCTATAGATATCAGGACTGTCAGATACAGTATCTCAGCTCAGTACGAAACTCAGCTAGTTTTATCAGAATCAGGATTGTCAGATACAACCATCTAGCTCAGTCTAGAACTCAGATAGTTCTTCAGATTTAGGACTGTAAGATACAGGCACCCATTCTAGTTAAGAACTCAAATAGTTTTTCAGTATCAGTATACTCAGTTATCAGTTATCAGTAATATAGTACCAGTAACCTCAGATATTGGTTACCTGTAAACTCCATAATTTATATTATCAATAGACTCAGTTATTCAGTATCCCAGTATTAGTAAACTTAAATTGCAGTACATCAATATTCAGTATTGTCACAACCCCAGTCCCAATTTATGTATTCATACATGTATTTGTCACATATTCATGTTCATGTCATCCGTCAGTTATTATTGTTCATGCATATGAACTCTTGCATTCAGCCTGCCTCACTTGCATACCATTTCATTCAATTGTACAGACGCATTTATGCTATGGTATTTTATACCATAGGTTTAGAAGCATGAGCTCCCGAGCATCCTTAGTAGATCGGACGTTCAGCAACCAGACTAGCAGTGAGTCCTCATCATTCAAGGATAGCATGATTATTTTAAATACTTTATTAGTTCAGTAGTTCGAAGTTAGTTGGGGACATATCCCATTAACTCCACAAATTTCATACAGTTTAGAGGCTTTCAGACTACAGCATATTTCAGACCGTTTATTTTTGTTTTGGGTATTGTTATACCCCACTACAGATATTTTTTTATATTCAGTATTAGTTCGGTTTTGAACCTTATGGCCTTACAACTTATATTCCACATATTTACAGTATATTATTTAGTGCTCAGTTACAGATTTCAGTCATGGGTTAGCTTGTGGTCCATCAGCGTCATGAGCACCGTGTAACATTTCAGGTACCAGATTTAGGGTGTTACATAATTTCACTTTTTTCTTCTTCAATATCCCAAACTCCTTACTAATTCTTTTTTTTTTCATTAAAGCACTTAGGAGCTTCTTTGGATCAAATTATGGTCTATCAAAGAAGGGATTAGGCTACTTATGAGGCTACCAAAAAAAAAAGCTAAAGGCTCAATAGGGTTAACTAGGATTATGCACAAATGGTAGGATAAATAGAAGGTGTAAAACAAGGCTATCAAAGAAATGCCTAAATCATCTCCTAAACTCCCATTCTTTATTTCGCTTCACACACACCGGGCAGGTTCTAGATATCACATGCAACAAAGAATATACAAAATACCTCACATTACATATGGCACATTCTCAACTCAATAGGATTGTCATAGACTAAAAACCAACATTTACATGAATTAAAATTTAAGACACAAATACAAGAGTCAAAAACATGAGCCTAAGAGTCTCAAAAGTAGCAATTCACACAATTCAACATGTTTTTACCAACAAACCCACTTGCATTATGCAATAAAAAATAGCACCAACTAGAATATCTCTCTTATTCCTAACCTAAAAAATTTTAAATTGAGCCAAAATTTGGAAATTTCCCCACCCAACACTTAAAAATCTACTTTGTCCCTAAAATGAATTTAAAGGTAAGAGATAGAAATACTCTCTGAGGCCTCTAGGCCTAGCTAGTAGCATCTTTAAACAAAATGAGGATCCATGGGACCCCACACTCAATCTTTGCCATGCTTCAAGCTCAAGATTATGGTACTCAGACTTTTCATTAACTTGTGACTCAACCAAAAACAAAAACTACTTGAAGTTAAAACTAAAAAAACTAAAAAGAAAGCATACCTAATTAACTTGGGTTGCCTCCCAAGCAACGCTTGATTTAGTGTTGCGGCACGACCCAACTTAACTCAACCATATTCCTTCACCATTTTACCCCCTTTTGGAAGCCATTTTTTCATTCGTTTCAAACCTCTTTTACCTTTTTTACATGTTGGGAATTGGTGGTTTCATCTTAGGCTGCTCAACCAGGTTTTGGAAGAGGTCTTTAGTGTCTTAGGCACCCCATACTCATCTCTTTCAAACATATTGATCATGCATAAATATTTATATAAAGGATTTTCTATAGGGGCTTTGTAAATAGTAAATAACATCTCTTTGTCATCTACCCTCATCTTGAGTGTGCCTTCTCTAACATCAATCAAAGAACCTCTGGTTGCTAAGAATGGGTGCCCCAAGATAATTGGTACCTGTTCATCTGCCACAAAATCAAGAAAAAAAGTCAGCAGGAATAATAAATTTACCAACCTTTATAAGGACATCCTCAATGATTCTATCCTAATATGCTATGGATCCGTCTGCAAGCTGCATCACCACTCGTATCGCATTAGGCTCTCCCAATCCCAATTTTCTAAACAATGATAGGGGCATTAAATTTATGTTTTCCCCTAAGTCACTCAATGCATGGACTTCTTTTCCCCCAATTTGAATAGGGATAACAAACTTCCCGTGATCTTTCAATTTCTTGGGGATTTTCTGTGTTATCAACGCACTACAATCTTTAGTGAGTATTATTGCTCCCACATCTTGAAATTTTTCCTTCTTTACCACCACATTCCTCAAGTACTTTGCATACTTAGGAATACTCTACAGAACATTGAGCAAAGGTAAATTAATATGAATTTATTTGAATGTATCAATCAACTTTTTGAACAATGCATCCTCCTTCACTTTTATGTACTTTTGAGGGAAGGATAGTGGCAGTGTCTCCTTCTTCTATGGTTCAGCAACTTTTTTATTCAAGTACTCAAACTTTCTTGAATTTTCAACAACTTTGTCATTTACCTGTTGGGTCACCACATCATTATCTACCTCCTTAGTTGTATTTGGAAGTTCTTTATGAAGCTATTTACCACTCCTCAAGGAGATTGTCATGACTTGTTTTGGATTTTCAGTATCAGTGGGCAAACCACATTATGGTCTGGTATTTAATACTTGTTGTATTTGCCCAACCTGCAACTCTAAATTTCTCTGGGCCACTTTCTGGTTCTATAATTCCACCCTTTGACAGTTTAGATCCGGAATCAATTGTGATTGCCTAGCTGCGAGTTGCTTCAATATCTCTTCCATGTTACTAGTTAACTGATTTGATTGAGCCTGTAGTTGTGGGTTGTTCCATAACTGATTTGGTGACTGAGTTTCCCACTTTATGTTTTAGGCATTACAGTAATTTGGCCTTTGAGCATTGCCTACTTATATCACAAATTTCAGATTTGAAGAACACATGGTAGTCGCATGACCACTATTTTTGCATACTTCACACCAAACTGCAGCTTTTTGGATGGCATTGACTGTGACTGCAGGTTGTGCTACTCCCAACTTTAAGCTTCTTAATGATGTATTGATCAAATTCTATAAAGCAAAAACCTGCACTGATAAGGCTGTGAATTGGTCCACCTCCAACACACCCATAATTCTTTTAGTGGCACTTCTAGAATCTCAAAACCACTCAGGATTTCCTTATGCTATGCGGTTCAGTAATGTGTACAGCTCATTATAAGTTAGCTCCAACGCTTGACCACCTACGGCTGAATCTACCAAAATATTTGTATTGTGATCAAGAGCTTCTACAAAAATGTAAGCAAGTACCTCATTTGACTGTTGGTGATGTGGACAATCTCTAAGAAGGGCCTTAAAGTATTCCTAAGTATGATATATATTTTTATCAGGCTTCTGTTTGAAGCTCACTATCTCTTTACAAAGTCTCGCAGTCTTTCCTGATGGAAAGAATCTGATGAGGAATCTTCTGGCTAAGTCATCCCATGTTATGATTGAACTGGTTGGCTCTCTATTCAACCACCTTTTAGCTATCCGAATAAGTGAATAGGGGAAGAGTGTCAGCCTCACATAATCTGGAGTCACCCCAGTTGGAGTGAATGTATCTGTAAACTTAATGAAGGTCTGCAAGTGGACTTGTAGATTCTCGTGTGAAAACCCTACAAACTATCCACTACAAATAAGAAGCTGCATCATATTGTATTTCAACTTAAAATTCCCCCCAGTTGACGGTCTTTGAATTGGGGAGGTCAAGTTCATTGGAAGTAGGAGTGCCACTTCCCTAACCTTCCTACCAGCTGTTTGTTGTTCAGCCATAGGAACGGTGTTATCTTGGTCTTCTTGGAATTAACGAATTCCAGGGAGAAGGATTGCTTCTCTCCTTCGTTGATGGTAAAGATACTCAGGTTTGAAACTTGGTTCAACCAAGTCGTGATCCCTTGCCAACTTTCTACCTTGAAAATTCATTTCCTGCAAAAACAAAACCAACACCAAGCGTAAAAACACCAAATAAATCTAAAAATAAAACTAAAATAAACAATTGCTAAAAAACAAGTCCCTGACAACAGCGCCAAGAACTTGACAGTACACACATAATTGTAAGTGGTCTTATCAAGTAATATAGTGGCTTCAAAGAAGCCCAAGTATCGATCTCTCAGGGACTTGCGTTCGCCGCCTATCTAATTCTAATCTAACTAATTGAGAAAAAAATAAACAAAAAGAGAGTTTGTATTTTTGTAAATTAAAAATAAAATAAATAATGTAGAAAAACAAAAATCTTGGAAAAATCAATGCAGAAAAACCCAGGGTTAAATCACTGCGAACAATCATACTATGTTATTGAATTTCATCCGTTAATTTGCTTATCTTAGTTGTTGATTCGTAGGGTTAATTGCATGATCATGATTTTCCAACCTATAATCTTTTACCTAATTTGGACATTACAAATACATCATTGAGTGCAGATGTAATAATCCAATTAAGTTAATTAAAGCTACCATCCTACGTATAAGTAATGCATCTATGTACATCCCTGTTCTAGACGCTAAGTTTAATTCTTTATTTTATAAAAGAATAAAAATTCAAACTTTATTTATTCCCATGTTCTATCTCCCTATACCTTCTCCCGAGGTCAAAAGGTCGACAATATATGTATTTTATGGATGATCAATTCATAAAATAATTAAAACAAGAATAAACAAATAACCAAATATGATAAGCAAAATTAATGAATTTAATCCAAAATAATAGTAATCATGTTCTTGGCTTTAACCTCAAAAAGGGGATTTTTAGCTACTGATATTCATAATCATGATCTAAATAATTGAATACATAATATGAAAAATTAAAGACTAAAAATAAAATTAAAACCTAATAAACCATGTAGCATCTCCTCCACATTTCTACAAAACAGTTCAAGCACCCCCAGAAAATGTACGTGTCCCTTGAATTTAATTTGGTCCAAGTATTTGACCCACAATGTGACTAGCTGTCCATATCACCAATAAATTGTTCACATATACAATATAACTAGTTTAGGTGCACGTGCGTGTATCTTATTTTAATAAATTCAAAGATTACACTAAATAAAATATTTATTTAAATTATAAAGATGAATATCTAGTTTAACGTATCTCTCAATATTTATATCGATCTTTCCTTGACAAAGTATTATTTTAGAAGTATTTTTCTAATTGAACAGTAGAAAGAAAAATATTAATTAATTCTCCTATCATATATTTTAGGAAATCTAGTAGAAAGAAATATATTAATTAATTCTCCTACTATATACTTTAGGAGTCTCATATATTTTAGGAAGTCTAGTTAATATAATAAAAAATAATTAAATAATAAATTAACAAAAAAAAGTAAAAAGATAGTTTTGTCTAAAGAAAAACCTTTTAATAAAGGACAAAAAGTTAAAATTACTTTTCTAAAGATGTTCGTACTTTTAATATATTATAGATATGTATATTTGTGGTAGAATTAGAATTAGATTCCCACTTCTATTTGAATTAACATAGCACTGTGTCGGCGCATATTGATTTGACTGTATATTCTTTGACGCGACGCGTTAGTTAACGCGTTGGCACATCGATGCGACTCGTTGACTTTGCATCGTCTCACTAAAATTTTCTTTTAAAAATTTGGTTAAGTGTGGAACGTCCTATCCTTTGCTCATGCCTATTGTAGTGTGTTTTTAATGAATTTTCAGTCTTTAAATCATCAATATATCACCGTATTTAATTCACAAAGCCTCCTACAATATCACACACTACATATTAAAAATCAAAACAACACAATATTCTCAATAACAAATCAAAACAAGAGCTAAGATAAGGCAAATTCGCAATAATTTTACACTTATTATTCCGACTCTTGACTTAATCAAACTAAGCTTTGCACATTAGAAAAAAGTTATTTCACTCGTAATTACACCATTAAAATACTGGAAATAAATTAAACACATTAGAATCCACCTAGACCAACTAGGCGCACACCTAGATCAAACTAGTATCACTAGTTTTCTGGGTTAATCTCTAAATTACTCAATTCAGCACAAACTTGTTTAAAAAATACTTTGGACATTGTAATCACATACTTGGATACTTAAATACTTATTTATATCAATATGAACACGTTACGCACTCAAATTGCTCTAAAAAATAGAGAAATAAGCTAGAATAATGATAGCAAAGTACATAAAATCACCTCAGATCATTAAGTTATAACCTACCTCAAAATGACAAAATTCAAGCCTAAAGTTCTTTAATATGGAGCTTTATCTTTTCAAACGGTCATAGAATCAACTACAATATCCAAATATTGCATATATGGGTTAAAAGAACTAATGATAACCATATTACCCTTATTTGAATAGGTTCCAAAATGAGTTGGAAAACCAACAAGTTAAAAACAAGGTTCAAATTGAAGAAAAATCACTTTTTAAGTTTTACCGACAAATGCCCCAAAATCCATTTCAAAATCATTATTAAAAGGTGTTTATAAAGATGCGGTCAGTGGAAAATAATGTAAAAATGAGTTCAGAGGCTACCCACATAAAACACAATGAAGACTCTCAAAAATTACCTTTTTTGAAGCTTGGAGGTCCAAAAGTGAAAGAAATTCAAAAAATAGGGTATTTAAACTATTTTGTGAACATTACCTCACGAAGGTGGTTAACCCTCCCGTTCGCGGGGATCAATTAATAATAATGACAAAAAGATCCTTTACATTTATGAAGATTGATAAATAAAGAATAAGCATTTGTAACCACTTTATCACGTCTGCAAAGAAGGCAGAAAACCCTACCTGGACTTTGTTGGCTTTCGCAATCGCAACCACCACCTTCCGATTATGATAAAGGAAAAAATTTCTTATCCACATTTGTGGCCAAGGGCCCAAATTTTTGAAGAAGGTTCCATGCACTAGATAACAGCTATGCACCAATAGAATTTGGATATTACAAAGTCTTCGAACGGACCCTCGAGATTCATTCTGGACCTCAAGATTTGAACAAAGTATGTATTATTGTTGTTTCTGTGTACCTGAAGCCTCGAACAAGTGAGATTACTAGACTCGCGTCATGCTTACAATCTCCTAAGTAGCCTCTTGTATTGGGTGGTGTCTCCACTGAACCTTAACTATGACACGACCCAACCACGGGCCTTGTCGTAATGTGCATCCTAAGTCCAACCAGGACCGGGGACCGCCCCCTATTACCCAACCCAACCACCTATATCCAGCCTTAGATGGGCTAAATTTCAAACATATAACAAGATAGCATTATTGTCCATTAAGACTCTGGGATAGGGTCATAACCATGACTGACCCAACTGAGTCCAACCATACCGCACCAGTCACCCAACCATACCAAACCAAACCATAGGCCATAAACTAAAGCAAATACCAAAACATAATATGAAAATCAATCCCAAAATATAGTAGGATGGAATAGCCAACTATATTGTCCAATAATGTCAGGCCACGGCTTATTCCAATACCAAGGCTAACACCAATACTGATCCTGCCCATTCCAACCCCTAGAAGTACCACAAAGCCTCTATCCAAAAGAGTAAACAAATCTAGTTGGGACATTCCCCCAACTATGTCCAAAACCAATATCCAAAATAAAAAAAAGTTTTTAAATAAATCCATAACATGAAATGATGCCTTCCGAAAGAATGGACGTTCACCACTTCATTCAAAATGCGGATACCAAATCCACATGCTAAATAGGAGGAGTCAAATGGCCAGTTCCTGTATAGTGTGGTATATAGTCACCAGTAGATGGGGTTAGCGAATGACCACTAGCATGAATCTCTAGATAAGGATAAAATAATGTCAATCATAAAACCAAGTAAAACTATCCATGCATACACTTAAAACATTCACCTGGGCTATGTTGCCCTGTTGTCCTAACAACCCACTAGTTGTATGGGTTCAGCTCCCCCTACTAAAAGGGCCCAGTACGTGTAGCCACACGTCCAGGAAATATCCCATAGGATGACTAGTACATCTCCTAGTGTAAAATATGACACACACGCATGGTTATCAAGATCCCTCATATCGGTAAATATGAGTTTCCAATTTGGTCCCCTCGGGACCGCCACCTACCACAGCTTAGCTACACACTCCACCATTAATGCCCAATTAAAACCATGTCCAAACAATCCATTTACCATTTATTAACCAAGGATAATACTTGTAATATCATCACACCTCTTACTTGTCAGTAATATCTATAGACAAACTATTTAGGTTAAGGGAACCTTAGGTGCCCTTCTAATTACCGTATTAAATCCACTTAGGAGAATTCTATGTTCTCTGCAAGCATAACCATTTAGCCTTTAGCCTTTTAAAACCATTTAAACCATGCATAAATCCTTTGTCCAGTTTAAAACATGCAAGAGTTCCATTAAAAGAAATCAATGCAATGAACATATGTTTATAAATATTTTATCAAACACTTAGGAGGTATAATATAACAAAAACCGATTCCAAAGACCATTAAACTATTACCATGCAATCCAATTGTTAAAACCAACCATTAATGTGTACAAAAGCTATTTAAAACCATAGGAAACCATAACCCAACATTCAATATCAAAACCCCCAATAATAGTTGAAAACTATAACAATGAAATAGTAAAACCATGAAATTAATCATATAAACCATTTCTTTAGTTGAAATTAAAATGAGGGAAGAGAATCGTGCTTTATACCAAAGAATTGTTAGAAAGAAATCACTAAGACAAGCCCCAAAGCAATCTGTACGACAAAACCCTAGCCTTCTTTCCCCAAAAGCTCTTGAAAGAATTATGGAGTGTTTTGGTATAGTTTCTAAGTGTTAGCGAATAGAATAATAGAGTAAATAACCTTCTAGGTGTATTAAAAGTTGTGGGTCCTAATTAGGGTAAGAAGGGAAATATCTATAATAGCCCTAATTAAATTCCTTAAAAACCCATCACAGGGATACGACTAACCCATACAAGTTGTACCCTCATATATGATCGATATCCACCACTTGTATCCAAGCCTCAACCCTTGGATCAAACATTGTCCATTATACAACTCATCCAACAAAGTCGTAACCATAGCATATGATCCGTACCCAAAACCCGTATCCCTGTCAGAATAAAATACTAGGAAAATCAAACATTGCCCACCATACGAGTCCTTGATATGACTCATACCAAACCCTTACCACATCTTTAAGTTGTACCCATTCCAGCGACCAAAACCATCCCACCAACTAAGACTGGTCAGTATACAATAGGACCATACCACTATACCCCAGCATATGGCTTACACCCATGAGTCATATTGGGTCCGGAGAATGGATTTCTAGGAAATTTACTAAGGGTCAAAACCCAGGATATCTTAGTTTCCCCCACTATGAATATCTGCCCCCGAATGATGGACAAGGTAGGGGTAACCACATACAGAAACATTTGCATTATCAAACATCCCGTCAACAAAGTTTGAAAAAAAAAAGGAAAAGTTGTTAATTTTTCCATTAACAAACTCAGAAAATAAAGATAAGGTCAAGACACATACCTTCCGCACGAACCCTAGTAGCAGAAAACAAATGCAGTTACTTGGATTTTATGTCCTCTTTTGCTTCCCAAGTAGCTTCTTCTACCTTATGGTTATACCATAGAACCTTAACCGAAGCCACATCCTTGGTCTGCAACTGACGAACTTGCCTATCTAATATCTCAATCGGTACCTCTTCATAAGTGAGAAATTCCAAAATACCCAATCCTTCCAAAGGAAAAAACGAAAAAGGATCACCAAGAAATTTCCTCAACATAGATACATGAAAGATCGGATAAACCAAACTTAATCTAGATGGAAACATAAACTCATAAGCAACATTGCCAACTCTCTACAAAATCACATAAGGACCAATTAATTAAGGATTGAGTTTTTTCTTTTTGTCAAACTGCACCACTCCCTCCATGGGATAAACCTTGAGGAATACCCTATCGGCGGCCACGAACTCCAAGTCTCTACGCCTAAAATCATCATAGGACTTTTGGCAACTTTAGACAGCTTTAAGCCTATCCCAAATCACCTTGACCTTCTCCATCGCCTGATAAACCAAACCTGGACCAAAAATGTCCGCTTATCCAAGCTCAAACTACCCAATAGGAGATCTACACCTTCTACCATACAACACCTCGAAAAGAGCCATACCAATACTAGAATAATAACTATTGTTGTAAGAAAACTCCACCAAAGGTAGATGCTCAACCTAATCACCACCATAGTCAATCACACAGGCCTAAAGCATATCTTCCAATGTCTGAATAGTTCTTTTAGCTTGCCCATCTGACTGTGGATAAAAAATAGTACTCCGACTAACCTTAGTTCCCAACTCTTTCTAAAAAAACAACCATAAATTAGACATAAAATATGTACCATGATCATGGATAGTCAAAATAGGTACCCCATGCAGCTTCAAAATCTCCTAAAGATACAACCGCGCATAACCCTCAGTCGAAAAAAGTAGTCAGTACTGGCAAGAAATGCGCAGACTTGGTTATCCTATCCATGATGACCCAAATAGAATCATACTGATTTTGAGATCCAGGAAGATCGGTAACAAAGTCCATATTGATCACTTCCCACTTCCATTCGAGAAAATTAATTTCTTGATACAACCCTCCTGGCCTTATATGCTCAACCTCAACCTGTTGACACACCATGTACTTGCTACAAAATCAACCACATCTCTCTTTATGCCATTCCAATAGAAGATGTCCTTGAAATCATGATACATCTTAGAAGAGCCGGGATGAACAACATAGCATGACTCATATGCCTCATCCAAAACCCTTTGTTGCATCCTGTCAACATTAGGAACACACAACCTACCTTGGTATCGGAAAGTACTACACCACTGATGTCAAAAACCACTGCCTTTTGCCTACTAACATCACTCTTGATTTTCATCAAGACAAAATCCAACACTTGGTTCTCTTTAATCTCTGCACCAAGAGACGATCGAACAACTTCGTGTACCATCATACTACTATCCTTAGAGTCCAAGAGACTTATTCCAAGATTAGCCAAACGGTGAATATCCTTCACCAATTCTTGCTTTCCTTCCTCCACGTAAGCCAAACTCCCTATGGATAACCTGTTAAGAGTATCAACAACCATATTAGCCTTACTTGGGTGGTAGTGAAGACTCATATCATAATCCTTGAATATCTTAAGCCACCTTCTCTGCCTGAGATTAAGCTCTTTTTGAGTGAACACGTACTAAAGACTCTTTTGATCAGAAAAGATATCCACATGCACACCATACAAATAATGCCACCATATTTTTGAAGTAAACACAATTGCCAACAACTCCAAATCATGAGTAGGGTAACTCCTCTTACGTACCTTCAATTGCCTGGGAGAATAGAAAATCACCTTCATATATTGTATCAAAATAAAATAAATCCATACCCGAGATATATCATAATAAACCACCAACCACCCATTACCTTCCGACAAGGTCAAGATTTGACCTAAAGTTAACTTATCCTTTGACTTGTCAAAACTCCCTTCACAAGCATCTAACCAAGAAAACTTAACCTTTTTAGAGAAGAACTTAGCACCATGTAACTGGTCAAATAATCCATCTATCTAGGGAAAAGGATTTTTCTTCTTGACCGTAACCTTGTTCAACTACTTGTAGTCAATGTATATCCGAAGGGAACTATCCTTCTTGTGCATAAATAACACCGGTGCACCCTATAGAAAAACACTAGGATGAATAAACCCCTTATCCAAAAGATCTTTAAGTTTCTCCTTAAGTTCCCTCAACTCAGCCAAAGCCATTCTATATGGAGAAATACAAATTGGATGAATGTTCGAAAGAAAATCAATACCAAACTCTATTTTGTTATCCGGAGGAACACTAGGAAGACCATTTAGAAAGACCTCTGGAAACTCATTAACCACAGGGACCAAAGATGGAAGGATCTTCCGAGTTAAAGTCTTTAACCCAGACCAAGTGCTAAAGACAACCCTTAGAGATTAACCTTCGAGCTCTAAGATAAGAAATAAACCTCCCCCTAGGAGTTAAGGAACTACCTTCCCATTCTATAATGGGTTCACCAGGAAACTTAAAGATAACCCTATGGGTCCGACAATCCACACACGCATAATAAGAAAGTAACCAATCCATACCTAGAATTACATCAAAATCTACCATATCCAACTCAAATAGATCCACCAAAGTCTTCATGCCTCCTACAGCTACCACACACCCTCTATAGACACTTTTAGAAATAACCGAGTCACCTATTAGAGTAGAAATATAAAAAGGATCTAAAACAACTTTTGGATCAAAACCAAAAGACAGCCACATGTATGGTCACATAAAAAAGAGTGGACCCTAGAACAAGAAAATAATATACATCACAAGAGAAAAGTTGTAACGTACCAGTAATGAAATTAGGTAATGCCTCGGATTCATGTTGGGATGACAAAGCATACAACCTATGTTGACCAACATTAAAACCAGGAGCAATAACCGAAGAAGATGCCACCCCACCAAGTGTAGGAGCAGAAGAAGAATCCATAGGAATCTTATTTTCTGCTATAGCAACCTTATTGATTGAACAATTCCTGAGCCGATGGACTACCTGGCCACACTAAAAATGCTTGTCCCTTTCTTCATCATAATAACCCCGGTGAGGATGACCATAGAATCGAAAAGGACACGAAAAAATTGATTGACCTTCACACACCTGAGATTAGGAAACCTGTGCCCGAGAATTGTCACCACCTTGATGATACCTGTCTCATGACTGATTAGGAGCACTAGAAAAAAAGGAGCTCACCCACTTCTTTTTCTGCCACTTGCCACCATCCCTACCACCCTAGACATCTCTGATAAAATAACCTGCTCCTCTTTCCCAACCTATACACATATTTCGCCTGCTTCTTCTGCTCATCTTCAACTAGATGCATATGAATAGTCAACATTGAGATATCTATATCATTAATTAACAAGGAAGTCTTTCTCTATGGAATCAAATCTCTATTCAAACCAAAAGCAAACTTCCTCATTATCAACCTCATATTAGCCACCAGATCAAGAGAATACCTTGATAGCTGATGGAACTTAAAAGAATATTCCTTCATAGACATCATCCCCTACCTGAGGTTCACAAACTCCTCCACCTTTCCTTCTCTCAACTCTTGAGAAACGAATCGACCCAAGAAGTCATTAAAAAGGGCCTTCTATAACCATTCCTCTTCTATATCCCCTCTATCCTTGTCCCACTCCTCATACCACTGATAAGTTAAAAAGTTAACCCCTTCTACATTAGTAGCCTATATTATCTAAAAGATCTTTTCCATCTCATCCAAGAATCCCTATAGATCCTCCTCTACCTTTACCCCAGTAAAAGTTGGAGGACCCACCTTCATAAATTCACCAAACTTTGTGGCCTCAGCAGATAAAGCACCAGTCGCACCTCACTCAGACTGAGCCAAAACTAATTGGGCAATGACATGGATAGGCTAACAAAATTTTACATTTTTCACATTACCCTGAGAGACCTAAGGAGAACTAGTCAAGATAGGAGAAAATCCAGCACCATCAGGAATCGAACTATGAGATCAAAGATGTACTCCAGATGTAGGACGTACCCCTTTAACATTATCCCCAAATGGAACAAAAGAATTTTCTTGTGTTTTAAATCTTAGAGACATGATCTAAAAGACGAACAAACAAGAAATAAATGAGATTCCAGTATTGAGAACTCAAACTTGAAGATAGAATACCAAGAAATTAGAACATTCCTAAATGTCTTGCAGCCTCTCTTATGAGTGTGGCGTGCTTCACAACACTAAAAGAGACTCTACTCGACACGAAATTATGGACTTCCTAGTTGACCATGAACCTAGGCTTTGATTCAAACTTAACATGACCTAACCACGAGCCATGTCATAATGGGCATCCCAAGTCCAACCAAGACCAAGGACTACCCCCTATTACCCAACCCAACCACCTATATCCAGCCTTAGATAGGATGAATTTCGAACATATAACAAGATAGTGTATTGTTCTTATTAACACCCTGGGATAGGGTAACAATTATGACCCACCCAACTGAGTCCAACCATACTGCACCAACCGCTCAACCGTACCAAACCAAACCATAGGCCATAAACCAAAGGGAATACCAAAACAAAATATGAAAATCAATGCCAAATTATAGTAGGATAGGACAGCCAACTATATCATCCAATGATGTTAGCCCACCAACTTATTCCAATGCCAAGGGTGACACCAATACCAATCCCACCCATACCAACCCCCAGAAGTACCACAAAGCCTCTATCCAAAAGAGTAAACAAATTTGGTTGGGGCATGCCCCCAACAATGGCGAAAACCAATATCTAAAGTAAAAAATGTCTAAATAAATCCATAACATGAAATGATGCCTTTTGAAAGAATGGAAGCTCACAACTTTAGTCCAAATACTGATACCAAATCTGTGTGCTAAATAGGAGTAGAATGGTTGGTTCCTACATAGAGTGGGTATACAGCCGCCAGTAGATAAGGATAGCGAGTAAACGCTAGCATAAATTTCAAGATAAGAATAAAATAATGTCAGTCTTAAAACCAAGCAAAACCATCCATATTGCATAAAACCATACATATATAAGTGTCGGGAAAGGGGATCGGGTTTAGCATGTATTTAAAACCTTTACATGGGTTGTGTAGCTTTGTCGTCCTAAACACCCACGGGCCATATGGGTTCAACTCCACCTACTGAAAGGGCCCAATACGTGTAGCCACACAACCAGGGAATATCCCATGGGATGAATATTATATCCCCAATATAAAATATGACATACGTATATGGCCATCAAGACCCCTCATATCGGCAAATATGAGTTTCTAGTTTTGGTTTCCCCAGGACCGCCACCTTTCACGGATTAGCTACATACCCCGCCATTAATGCCCAATTAAAACTATGCCCAAAAAATCCATTTAGAATTTAATAACCAAGGCCAATATTTATAGTATCGCCATACCACCCCTTACTCACAAGTAATTTCCATAGCCAAACTATTTAGGTTAAGGGGACCTTAGGTGCCCTTCCAATCACCATATTAAATCCACTTGGGAGACTTTCATATTCTCCACAATCATAATGTAACACCCCACATTTCGGGCTACAATATAAACTGTGTTCCGATGTATTGACAATCTCGAAGCCATAAATCCAAAGCCAATATGGCATGTTAATTATTTGCATAGTATGTGAGTCTATTCAAGCTTGAATTTAGACCATAGATGTCCTTCAACTCAAGGACGAGTTACAATAATTTTGATCGATTAAGTTTTAGTGGATATTGTAATTTGTGTCATCTTTCATCAACCATAACTCTCTTTATATGTCAAATTAGAGAGCCTACTATGTGTCAAATGATAGTTCTTTGATTTATCTTTCCAACGATACTAATTTTGCTAAAATCTAGCACCCGAGCAAGAAGTTATGACCTTTCAAAGTAGTAGGTGGCGCCTATGTTAACATTGGCGATAGCATAGGCAGCGCATATGTAAACATAGGTGATAGCATGGGCAGTGCCTATGTAAAGGTTTTAGGTGACTTAAATACTCTATTTTTGGGACAAAATGGTTCTTTACCACCCTTACTTAGCCCTAAACACGAAATTCAGTTCCCAAAGACCCCAAAATACACCTTCCATCATGAAAATTGTTCAAGAAATCTCTCTAGGGTTTCAAAATTAAAACCCAAGTAGTTCAAGATTCAACTATGGGTTTTCAAAATAACTTGAAGATTTGGAATCTCTGCAAAGTAGACTTCAAAAATCACCTATCATATTTGCATATAGAGGTAAGTGGGGTTATCCAAAAATCTCATGGATATTTAAATTCATGTTTTACAAATGGGATTTTTTAAACTACGAATATAATTATGTTTTGAACGTTTGTATAATATTGAATTTGGTATTTAGGCCTACTTCCGAATGATTTGACATATTATATATATATATGCGTGTGTTTTGAAAAGGTGATATTTTGAGAGCATGAATTATATGAAATCCCTTTCATGATGTGAATTTGTTTTGAATGTGCATATGATGTAAATTCTTTGAAAACATCTTTTAAAAGCATGACATGAAATATTTTAAGAATTAATATGATTTGACTTGAAAATGAGAGGGTTATTTGTGTTGAAACATGTTGAATACAATGGTTGAATGAGAAGAATAATGTGATATTGATGGCTTGCAAGTCGGGTATGATGATACCCTACAGAATATGATATGTGATTGAGTCAGATGAAATTTGAATGCATTAATTTTACATAAGATGGATGGATGCCCGAAGAAGGAGCTTGAGTGTAAGAGCTCATCACTGGAAATCGTGTTTGCTGACACAGGAATTTGGTACCAGGCTAAGTGATCTTGAGTAGTTGACTTTATGTCATTCCCAAATTGGGATTATAGGTAGGAGCCCGGGCTAAGTGATCTTGGACACTACCATTGGGTCGAGACACCATGTTTTGTGATCTTGTGTGTATTCCCCTCATGTATACTCTAATCTCGGTGGCAATCGGGGTTTGAGAGTTGGTGTAAATTATGTAGGGTATTCCACCTAGCTCAGCTGCATTTCATTGTTATTGAAAACAATTACATTATGCCCATGTGTTTTCAAATGATTTGATATGAAACTGTTTTATAATGGCTCTCACCTATATTGTGTAAAAATATTATACTTCTATTTTGATTTCTCTGTATACCAGTACTTTTGTATTGACCCTCTTCCCTTTCAGATTCGGAGGCACAATTTAGGGGTCCAGATAACCAGTAAATTTCTTTTGACAGATCACAGAATCAAGTGGTGAGCCTTATATATTTCAGAAAGCTTGACGTCTGCTATTTCATTTATCATTTATTAGTTTTGGGTCTGCTAGGGGCTTTGTCCCATTTTTTAGATAGACATTGTTTCAGTCATGTAGTAGAGATTTCACAGATGGTTTTAGAGATGTTGATTTAGATTGTGGGACACTATTCCCCATTTTCATTTTTATATGATTCTTGACCATGTTTCCTTTATATTGTGTATCTTCTGAATTTCTTTTGTCATGAATTATGTGCACGATTATCAGACAGATAGGGGTATTTTGGGCCTTTATGGTTCGGAATGCTCGTCACGGCCAGGGCCCCAGTTTGGGTCTAAAAAACTTGGTATCAAAGCATAATTCATGGTCCTAGGGTATCTGTGAAATTGCGTCGGGTAGAGTCTTGTTTATGGGTATGTAGCGCGCCACACTTATAAGCAGGAGGCTAAAAGGCATTTAGGAATATCTCTCTTTCTTTATGTTCTAGATCGTGCAACAGAGTCAGAATGTTCCTCCTTCATACTCTAATTCTTGCTATGGTGATGTCCATATGAAAGTAAAATTATCCCAAATTCTTTCCTTACTCGAATGTTCTTAGACCCATCACATTACTGGGGTGATTCAAATGAAGAAGTTTAGAGTCTAAATGGTATTGTCCCTTCGTATCACATCATGTAAGATCTTAAAATTATGCAAGGACTTGAGAAGAGCTCGTTATTGCTTCAGAGTATATGGGTTCTAGTGTGAACCTTGATCTTGACAAAATTGTGCTTTTCAGCCTTTTGTATTAAGTATATTCGGCTCTTCTCAGACATTTATGTTGCAGATGTCATTCTTAAGGGTAAAGATGTATAGTAGAAGTGTTGGAATTGTATTTCCACCCCAATAGTAGTATAAGTTAAAGTGTTAGTGTCATGACCTGTTGGTAGCTAGTAGCGTGTGTGGATTATATGATAATCTGTGGGGGAAATATTTAACTCAGATTTTTTTTATCTATACAAAGTAAGATGTGTATTCTCAGATTATAGAATATTGTGTGACAAGTTTCTATCTCTTGAAAATATTTTTTCATTGTGCTGATGAAACTAAAAAGTCTAGTGAAGCCGTGTGGGGCTCTTTCGATTCACTAGCATGGTTGATTTGTCATTCATCCCATTTTCTTGTTAAAAAAAAATCAAAGTCTAGTGAAGCCATATGAGGCCTATTTTGATTCACTAGCAATTTGTCGTTCAACATGTGGTTCTTGTGTTGGTTTAATATATGTGTAGATGAATCTTTTTGCATGAGATAGAGTTGGTAATAAAGTGATTCATCTTTGTATGTTATTAGTAGAAGATAGAGAAGGAGTTGTTAGTTAGGGTGAGTTGTTGGTTGCTTGAATGTGAAAATGGCTATATTAGCGAGTAAGTTATGATTATAGACTCATGGTTGTTTGAGGAATTTGAAGGTAGTGTAAATGTACGCTTGGGTAAGTAATTGTGATGTGAGAAAGTAGTATAAGTAGATACGATTGTACGGGGTTATAATATAAGGATAAGGTTGACCATGTCTATTAGGAGGCTTTAACCCCCTTGACCCTCTTTTCATTGGTTGTTGTAAACTAATGTTAATTGTGAGAAGGTATGTAGTAGATTTTTGAGATATTTGGGTAGAATGTCCCAATTTTATGGATTAGTATATTTATAAAATGTTGCATTCTTCATTGGTGGTAAATGATTGATACTAAACTATAGGCTTAAATTTAAATGGTGTGGTGGTAAATAGGGGCAAGAGTTTGATGATGCATATTTTGTGGGATTAAAGTAGTAGGCTTGAGGTGCTGAAATAGTACATGCTAACAGGAAAACCGTTAGGTCATGATCAATTATTGTGGTTATGAAGTTCTAGTGCACTAGTGTTTCGTGATGTTTATTTATAGTTTCCTAGTGAAAATTTTGTGTAAGGTTGGGTTGTAAATCATGCATAGCACTAGATATTAAGTTTGAATAGTTGATATCCATGAAGGTGGATGTGATGATTTCTTGGTTAATGATAGTAGTTATATGGTAATGGAAGTGATCTAATAGGCTTTAACGGTGTATGAAATGGCTTAAGTTTAAGCTGATTCGTAATGAAGTATAATGTTGTAGGTATGGTAGGTAAATATGCCCAAGGTGATATGGAGTTATGGCATTTCTCTAAGACTATTACATGTTGCGTGTAACTAGTGGTACCGTTGAGTTGCTAGGTGGAAAAAGACTAGTTAGATGGTATATGGTGTTCTAGATAGCCAAGTTAAGAAGCCTTGATGGATAGTGTTGAGCCTTTTGATGTGATCTTGATTCTCATAGTAGAGGGATATAAATTTGGAGTCGCAATAGTGGTAGGCTGTGTCAAAAGTGATATGGTTCATCAAAGGCTTGGAGATATCCATGTTAAGAGTTAGAATCTAAGTTTGAGTTTTAAAGGTTGAACCGATAGAAATAAGTGTGCAAGAATTATACCATGACTATTGGTGGATATAAAAAGATAGTGTGTATACCAGAAGGTAGTCATTCGGGTTAAGTTCTCTGATATGCATTCATTGTCATTTTTTTCAGACCTTAGAGTGCAGTAAGTGTAGTTCAGTTAGAATCTGGTAAAGGATCTCCCAAACTCTAGATGATGACGTGAAGCTGAGGGGGAGATAATAGAACGAATGACCAAGTAAGGCTCTCAGATTCTAGTTGTGATGCACTATGATTTAGAACATCAGAAAGTAAGGGTGGATGTCAACCCATTCTTACCTCAGTATTTTTTTTAGTTATCTGGATACTTACTTATGCCTTACGATTCAGTTCCGTGATCATAGTTCATGATTCCAGCATATGATAGAGAGTCACGTACTCTTGCAGTTCCAAGATAATGAGTTCTAGTTCATTCAAGTAGTCAGAATCACATTCCTTATGTTATGAACTCTAGTTGAGGTCATGCAACTCATGACACATGTACTCACTCTTTATAGTGTGCTCAGTCCCGTATAAAGATATTTTCACGCTTGAGGGTCTTATGTTTTAACCTTTTAATGACCCTCCCTATGCAATGATAATGGTGATGATGTAAATGTTCTTATTGATAGAAGATCATAGTATGCTTTCTTAGATAAGGCCATAAGTACGAAGTAAGAGTTGGGGCCAAGTCTTTGATACACGTAATGATTAGTGGAAAAGTTTATGTGTGTATGTCTTAGGGTAGCGTGTGGGAGTTATATTGACAATAGTTTAGAAACTATGTGTATGTATTTATGGGTGGTTGCCTTGAAGTCAATATGTGGTTATAAAATAGGCTTGAATGACATTTTGGGATTGTAGTGGAAGGTCGCAATATGCATTAGCAACTTCATATTAAGAGTTCAGAGTAGTCATTGAAGTGGTAAGGAATGTTATGCTTAGGATGTGATCTTTAAAAGAGATATAGAAGATTGCATCATATGGTTTAGAATAATAGCGTGGCCTGGTATGTTGTATTTTTTTTGTGACTTAGAGTTAGGCTTGATCACGACGAAGGGATTAAGTTATTTCTGACATTAGTAGAAAGATTTATCAATGCTCATATGAGAATTTTAAGATGAGTTGAATGAATATGATATTTATAGGGAATAGTATAGTTAAGGGATATTCGGGAAGTGCACTAAGCCTGAAAGTAAGAAGTTGTATTACCAAAGGTCTGAAAATTTTATCCTAATTTAGGAGTTATATGTCTATATTCCAGACTGCAGAGTAGTGTCAATGTTGTGATTTCCTTAGTTGGATGCCTTGTGTAATCCATACCCAAGATTGATGGCTCCCTATTACCGCTAGAATTTCTTTAGAGAATTGTGCTGAAGATATACTCCAGTTAAGTATGAGGGTGTAGTATAATTCAGTCTGTATAGCCAATAAGTCAGTTTAGCAGTT
Organism: Capsicum baccatum var. pendulum; assembly: GCA_030864225.1. Classification (NCBI taxonomy): domain Eukaryota; kingdom Viridiplantae; phylum Streptophyta; class Magnoliopsida; order Solanales; family Solanaceae; genus Capsicum; species Capsicum baccatum. The sequence goes on from CM061551.1 coordinate 106,814,172, forward strand.
AGATTCGCATGGCTTGTTTTCTCGTCTTTGCACTTATTCATGCTACTCAAAATCTCAGATATGCTACTATTCCAAGATAGAGTATACCAATAGTTACGAGTATATCCCAATTCATGCATCACGCATTAAATTCAGATTTTAGATGTTCAGTTATGATTCAATTCGTAGGTGCCCTGTGCATCGCCTCAGTTTTTCGAGTATCTTAGTGAATTGAGAATTCATAGAGGGACATAGGGTCCCAAGGGGGAGATACCCCATTCAGCTACATGCATAGATTCTTATTACAAGCTCCACACCAGTTATCATTGCGTATTCAGTCATACGTTCATACATCAGTTCAGTCAGATATGCATGTATTAGAAATGTTTGTCCAATAGAAAAAGTTCATCTTAGCAGTGTATTTAGTTCTGCGTTCATGAGAACAACTCAGTAACAAATCCATGCATCAGGTATGGATGTTCATTATGTGAATTCAGCTTATGAGTATCTTCAGTCGTGTATTCCATGCATCAGCTATGCATGTCCGATATAAGAATTCAGAACATCACTAGTTCCAGCCAAATGATCATGTTTCAGATCAGTGTATTCTTTATTAGAGGACATGTCGTGTCTGCATTATTCCATACCTCTAAGCATCAATATGTTCCTACCCATCATTCGAGGATGAATGATCCCAAGAGGGAGATCATGTAACACCCCCCCTTTTGGGCTACAATATAAACCATGATTCCGATGCGTTCATAATCCCGAAACCATAAATCCTAAGCCAATATGGCATGTTAATTATTTACGTAGTATATGAGTCCATTCAAGATTGAATTTAGAACATAGAGGTCTTTCAACTCAAGGACGAGTTGAAACTATTTCTATCGATTAAGTTTTAGTGGATGTTATAATTTATGTCAGCTTCCATCAACCGTAACTCTCTTTATATGTCTAATGATAGAGCCTACTATGTGTTAAATGATAGGTCTTTGAGTTAGCTTTCCAATGATACCAATTTTGCTAAAATTCGGCACCCGATCAAGAAGTTATGGCCTTTCAAAGTAGTAGGCGGCGCCTAAGTAAACATAGGCAATAGCATAGGCGGCGTCTATGTAAACATAGGCGATAGAATAGGCAGAGCCAATGTAAAGGTTTCAGGTGACTTAAACACTCCGTTTTTTTGTAAAAAATGGTCCTTTTCCACCCTTACTTAGCCCTAAACACGAAACTCAGTTCCCAAAGACCCCAAAATACACCTTTATTCATCAAAATTGTTCAAGAACTCTCTCTAGGGTTTCAAAATAAAAACCCAAGTAGTTCAAGATTCAATCATGGGTTTTCAAAATAAATTGAAAATTTGGAATCTCCGTAATGTAGGCTTCAATAAGCACCTATCATACTAGTATATAGAGGTACGTGGGGTTATCTAAAAATCTCATGGGTCTTTAAATTCATGTTTTACAAATGGGGGTTTTGAAACTACGAATATAATTATGTTTTGAACATTTCTAAAATATTGAATTTCGTCTTTAGGTCTTCTTCCAAATGATTTGACATATTATATATGTATATGCGTGTGTTTCGAAAAGGTGATATTTTGAGAGCATGAATTATATGAAATCCCTCTCTTGATGTGAATTTGTTTTGAATGTGCATATGATGTAAATTGTTTGAAAATATCTTGAAAAGCATGACATGAAATATTTTGAGAATTGACATGATTTTGACTTGAAAACGAGAGGGTTATTTGTAAGGAAACTTGTTGAATACAATGGTTGAATGAGAAGAATAATGTGATATTGATGGATTGCAAGTCTGGTATGATGATACCCTACAGAATATGATATGTGATTAAATCAGATGAAATTTGAATGCATTGATATTACATAAGATAGGTGGATGCTCGGAGAAGGCGTTTGAGTGTAAGGGCTCATCGCTGGAAACCGTGTTTGCCGACACGGGAATTTGGTACCAGGCTAAGTGATCTTGAGTAGTTGACTTTATGTCATTCCCAAATTGGGTTATAGGTAGGATCCCAAGCTAAGTGATCTTTGGGACTGTGATTGGGTCTAGACACCATGCTCTGTGATCTTGTGTGTCTTCCCCTCACGTATACTCTAATCTCGCCGGCAATCGGGGTTTAACAGTTGGTGTAAATTATGTAGGGTATTCCACCTAGCTCAGCTGCATTTCATTGTTATTGAAAACAATTACATTATGCCCATGTGTTTTCAAATGATTTGATATGAAACTACTTTATAATGGCTCTCACCTATATTGTGTAAAAATATTATACTTCTGTTTTGATTTCTTTGCGTGCCAGTACTTTTGTATTGACCCTCTTCCCTCCCAGGTTCGGAGGCACAGTCTAGGGATCTAGATAACCAGTAAATTTCTTCCGACAGATCGCAGAATCAAGTGGTAAGCCTTCTCTATTTAAGATGGCCTAACGTCTTCTATTTCATTTATCATTTATTAGTTTTGGGTCTGCTGGGGGCCTTGTCCCAGTTTTCAGATAGACATTGTTTCAGTCATGAAGTAGAGATTTCACAGACGGTTTTAGAGATGTTGATTTAGATTGTGGGACACTATTCCCCATTTTCATTTTTATATGATTCTTGACCATGTTTCTGTTATATTGTGTATCTTCTGCATTTCTTTTGTCATGAATTATGTGCATGATTATCAGACAGATAGGGGTATTTTGGGACTTTATGGTTCGGAATGCTCGTCACGGCCAGGGCTCCGGTTCGGGTCGTGACACATAACTATTTAGCCTTTAGCCTTTTCAAACCATTTAAACCATGCATAAATCCTTTGTCCAGTTTAAAACATGCAAATTAAAAGAAGTCAATGCAATGAACATATCTTTATAAGCATTTAGTCAAACACCTTAGGTCATAATATGACCAAAATCAATTCCAAAGACCGTTAAACCAATACCATGTAATTCAATTATCCTAACTACCATTAATGTATATAAAAGCATAATTAAAACCATAGGAAACCATAACCCAACATTCAATATCAAAACCCCCAATAATAGTTGAAAACCATAATCAGGAAATAGTAAAACCATGAACTCAATAATATAACCATGTCTTTAGTTGAAAGTACAATGAGGGAAGAGAATCATGCCTTATACCAAAGAATTGATGGAAAGAAATTACCAAGACAAGCCACAAAGTAATTCGTAAGATGAAACCCTAGCTTTCTTGCCCCAAAAGCTCATGAAAGAATTATGTAGTGTGTTGGAATAGTTGCTAAGTATTAATGAATAAAATTACAAGGTAAATAATATCCTAGGTGTATTAGAACTCGAGGGTCCTAATTAGGGTAAGTATGGAAATGTCCAGAATACCCACACTTAAATCTCTTAAAAACTCATCAAAGGGAAATGACTGACCATACAAGTCGTACCCTTATATACTATCAGTATCCACCACTCATATCCAAGCTTCTTGGATCAAACACTATCCAGTGTATGACTCATCCAACCAAGCCATAACCACAGCATACGGTCTGTACCCATAACCCGTATCCCTGGCAGAATCAAATACCATGAGAATCAAACACTTCCCACCATATGAGTCCCTAATACGACTCGTACCAAACCCTTACGACTCACACCTTTAAGTCATACCCATTCCAGTGACCAAAACTATCCCACCAACTAATACTAGTCAGCATACGACAAGACCATACCACTCGTACCCCAGAATACGGCTCGTACCCATGAGTTGTATTGGGTCCAGAGAATGTATTTCTATGAAATTTTCTATGGGTCAAGCCCAATATGTTTTAAACTACTAGAATATCTTTAGAGTGCAATCGCTTGACATCCCTGGGTAATATGAGCACAGGCTCCTCTATGAAGTTCAACCGCTCATCCAACTAAATGGAGTACCACAAAAGCACATTAAACTCATTAAAAATATACCCCCGCAACATAGAAACATGAAAAATTGGATGGACAACAACAAAATCTGGAGGTAAGGCTAACTCATATACCACTTCCCAACTATGCAAAGGATCTTAAAAGGTCCAATATGTCTACAACTAAACTTGTCTTTCCTCCTAAGCCGCATCACACCCTTCATGAGTGATACTTGGAGGAATACCCGGTCACTGACTCCAAATCTCAAACCACAAAGTCAATGGTCTGCATAAGCTTTTTACCTACTCTGTGCTGCCCTCAGCATATCCTGAATTATCCAGACCCTATCTATTGACTGCTGAAATAAGTCAATACTGCGAGGTCTAATTTTTGAGGTCTCACACCACCTAATTGAATAATGACAACATCTATCATATAATGCCTCAAATGGTGCAATCTTAATAATCGAAGGGTATCTATTATTATACATGAATTTCGCCAATGCTAAGTGTTGCTCCTATTGACCTACAAAATCCAAAACACAGACTCGGAGCATATACTCAAGAACTAAATAGTCCGCTCTAACTTTTTGTTGGTCTGAGGATGAAAGGTTGTGCTAAGATCTACCTGAGTACCCAACTCCTCCTGAAAAGCTCTCCAAAAGCTAGAAGTAGACATTGAGCCCCGTTATGAGATGATAGATATAGGCACACCATGTAAATAGATTATCTCACGAACATAGATATAGGATATGTAACACCCCGAGATCTCATCTTGAGATGTCACACGGTGCTTATGACCCCAAAGGACCACAAGCTAACCCTTTTCTGATATCTGTACCTATACACTGCATAATATCTAAAACAAATGTGGAAACTTGCTATAAGGTTCAACACATTGATACATACTTAAAACTGAAAAACTGAATACTAATACATCCGTATGAAAAGTCTCTAACTGTCTGAACTATTGAGTTGATGGGATATGTCCCCAACTAACTCCGTCAACAAAAAATAAAAAAAGTTTGAAACAATAGTAGTAAGTTGAGACTTGTCCTCGAAAGAAGAGGAATCACTGCTACTGCTGCTGAATGGGACCAAACTACTGAAGATAAATTAGATTTTGTGCCTCTTAACCTATGGTGTCAAATAAAACACCATAGCGCAAATGCGTCAGTACAAAAATATACCAAGTATGTAGACGGGGTAGGGTAATGCAAGGGTTCATGCATACGCAATATCTAAACTGAATAATCATGAAAATGCCTCATGAGAACACATACATGAATGCACAGAACATGAACACAATTATAGCAACTCTAGATATTGAAACTCAGATACCACTTTACTGCAGACTGAACTCACTACTTACACTGAGATACTGAATCACTGACTTATCTGATACTGATAACTGAGGATCTGGATGTGCTTACATCAATGACTGAATTCTTAGACTTACTTCTTTCAACTGACAGGATTAGAGATCAACTTTTCTAATAGATGATTTTGGAAGCTTTATCAATATAAGAAATATCATTATATCTGAATCTGACAACCACAATACTCAATAAAAATCTGATATTGTGATCAAGCATATCTGATGGCATATCTCTAAATATGATATCAAATAATTGTATGTGAGACCAAGTCTATCTGATAGGATGGTCCATAAATCAATGGAACTATCTGAGTTCCTCACAATGATAGATGACTGTATCTGATAGTCCTGATTTCTGAAGACTAATTCTAAAACTGAGACTTAATCTAAAACTAAAACAGCAGGAAGTAATCACTTAACCAACACTCCCCGACCTACCACAGGTGGGGTCCAATATTTTCCCCAGTTGGAAGGGCGTCATTACTATGCCACTGGTAAAGACAACTCTATGTGATCCTCATCTAGCAGGTCCTCAAACGAGAATGGTGGAGCCCTTATCTAGTAGGTCAAGCCACCTCATCTACCCTTATCTAGTAGGTATGATGTCTCTCATCCACCCTCAACTAACAGGTGTGATGTCTCAACCTACGTTGTCTCTGTAGTATTAGAGCACAAGGATTGCTTCTAAGAATCACACCCTCTACTAGTAGGTGAGAACCCATCCTTGAGCTCGCTCAGTGCTAGTTTCTACTCCCAATTGAAAGACTTAGAACTGAATTCTCAACTGAACACTAGCTGAACTAAATCTGACACTGATCATATTACTCAAAAGATCTGACTGAGTTACACTGAAATCACTTGGTTCTGTATCTGACGGAAAAGATATCGAATCATGGTATCTAACTAATGATACAGAGCTTGAATAGATTAGTCGAATCGCTTTTGAGATTAGGATTGAATGACTTGAATACTATTAGAACTGAGCTTTATTATAGGTCTGAGGCTAGATTACTAGCGATATAGATATTATAGAGATAACTGAGATTATTGAGCTTTATTAAGCTTTGCACTTGTCTGAGAATACAGAGTTTGATAGTTCACTGAGTTCTGAGAATCATGGCTCGATTGAAATTATCGAGAAACTGACACGGGCTCTAGACAACAACTCTATCTTTGGGTATAAATACCCCCAGAACTCGACAAAATAAAAGTAAGAAATAATCATTCTTCATCACAAATCATTCATGCATCATCACGGTCATCTATTCATCACTACAATAATTTATTCATCATTACAAGCATTCATTCATCATTACAATCATTCATGTATTAGCACAATCATTAAAGAATCACTTCAAGTAGTTGAGCATCATAACACACTTTCCCTCTCAAGATCCTTAGGACATCGCATTAAGCATTTAGGAAACATAGACCTCTATTCATCATCACAACCACCAAAGGGTCACTCCAAACCTTTAAGGATCATTAACATTGGTTCACTATCATATACTAGCCTAGGGAAGAAATGCTATTAGATTATACCCATACATCAAGTAATTCATACCTACATCGGTCTTGTTATGTATTTGGATATCACTTGATTTGGGGAAACTTCATACTAACACGTCACTATTTACTTATTAACCACTTGACATGTATTAAAAGCTTAGCATACATCAAAGAGCAAAACATTGGGGAATTTACAACCATCATATCTCGACTTGTTCACTAGGGTCTTTCAACAACCATTAGACACGACCGATTTTACACCTACTTGGGGATTTTATGCTATCTTGGAACATTTCACTCACTAAGGGATGCATGGACTAGCTCACAATTTGGGGTTTCCTATTCAATATACTATAGTGGCCCTTCTGCTTCACCTAAGCTCTTTATCAAACCTATGGGTAACGTTCTTCACTTACTCAACCATTTCTACACCCAAAAGTCATGAACACATCACATGGAAAAATAACTTCAAGAGGGTCTATCACAAACATCACATAAATTCCACATACTAGGGTCAAAGCTCATAACTTTTGTAGGCAAACATAAATTAAAACTCAATAACACATTAAACATTCATTTCAACTCATACAAATCATTAACAACTCATAAACATAAAAATCTTTTAGTTTTAAAAAGGGTTCTTGAGCATCTTGGATGAAAGGGACCCAAGAATCAACATCTACATACCTTAAACTTTGAAATTGGATGAACTTTAGTGCTTGAAACTTTATCCACACTTGAAATAAATAAATCCTTAAATCTCACACTATGAGGACTTGATTCTTGAAGAAAACTTAATGAATTTATGGATGAATTTTAGAAGATTAGGGTTCTTGAATGAAACCCCAGATATTCTTGAGAGAATTGGAACTAGAATGAAGTTTTCTTATTTACTTGGATATATATAAAGGGTCAAAATGGGTGGAAAAGATCAAAATATCCTTTTAAAAATGCCTCTTAATTGTAGAGAAAAGATAGCTGACGACATCTGTGACAGATCGTCAGACCCGTGATAGGACGTCACGAAATGTCGTCACAAAGGGATCAAATTTTTGATTTTCTGCCTAAGGCTGACGACATCATCACAAATATTTTCAGAAAGTGACGACTTCATCAGAAATGGCATAAAAATGTGACAGCCCATTAGAAACGTCGTCAGCCTTTTCCCGATTGGTATGCTGGAGTAAATTGTCTATAACTCTTTGCTCCAATATTGGATTTTGGCGAAATTGGTATCATTGGAAAGATATTTCAAATATATTTAATTTGATATATAGAAATCCATCCAGTTCTTCATATACAATGATTTATGGTTGATTGAAGTTGACCCAAATTTTTACGGTCACTAAAACTTGAACGATAGGAAAGTTTCCAACTTGTTCATGAGTTAGGGGACCTCTATGATCTTAATTCATGCTCAAATAAATTCCCACATGATTTCAAAGTATTTCATATTTGGGAGGATGTTTCTTAAATATTTTGACTCGGATTTTTGCTTTACCAAATATGCTCTAAGGCTCAGACTGGAAGAGGATTTTGTGGGGAATTACATTATCTCCCCCTTGAGAACATTCATCCTCGAATGTCTCTTAATAGACTGAGATTACAGATCAACAAAACTTACGCAAGAAATGGAAACATCTCAGATCAGGACAATGCAATTGGAACGACTGATATATAGAGTTCTTACACTGGGCATGCATATATGATGCATGGAATACTCGACTGATGATACTCATAGCTGAATTCTCATAATACACATGCATATCTGATGTATGGACTCATAATTGGGATGATCTCATGAATACACGACTGAACACATGCTGACAAGCTGAACTCTTTCTACAAAATGTGCATATCTAATGCATGAATGTCCGGCTAAGTTGACTTTTGAAAGAACGACTTGACAATGCAACAATGATTGATGCTAACTTTATAAGGAAAATCTGAACATGCATCGAGATGAATCTAATGTCATGTAACATCATAATACCAAGGTGTATCACCCCCTTGGGACTCTATGTCCCTCTAAACACACTTCGTTAAAATACTGGAGCGGTGCGCGGGGCATTTACAAACTAGGTCATAATTGACCGATCAAGATCTGAAACTTATGCATGAATCATGCTAACATATAAGCTCAAAATGAGAGCAAAGGACCTATCAATTCATAACATAAAGATGAAGGGCTTATAATATACCCGGGTTAATTTCAGGGGATTTTTCCCGATCAAGGCGAGCCTGAAGTGCATACAATCTATTATGAGCTGAAGGATGACTACGCTGACTTTGGGGACCTGGCTTAGGACAATCTTAAACTTTGTGACCGGTCTCTCCATATCCAAAGCATACATCACTACCGAATATACACACACCCTTATGATTCTTACCACATTCTTCACACAACAGGTAGGTACAAACACCACTAGTATTACTCTGGGCTTGGAGCTTGACGCTCCCTCAAATATGACACCCCCAAATGCAGGTGCGAGTACACTAGCTAAAGATGTAGTTGGAACTAAAAATCTTTGACCATACTGAGAAATACTACCACCTTGAGACCCTGACTACGAGAAACCACGACTACCTATCTTGGCTCTTTTACCCACTCTCTTTCTCTCCTTCATCTTATCTGTCTCAATCTGTTGCGTATAAATCATTTGCATAGAAAGATCCATATCTCTATTGAGCATGGCAACTCTATACTATTTCAACACATCACTTGATACCCCGGTCAAAAACTTACTCATACTCTCTCTAAGGTTAGCTATCAAGTTGGGAGCATACTTAGCTAATTGGTTAAACTTAAGACAATACTCTTTCACTGTCATGGAGCCTTGCTTTAGGTTCATAAACTCTTCCACCTTAGCTTCTTTCATTTCTAGAGAGAAAAACCTATTTAAAAAGGCACTCTGAAACTCTATCCAAATCAGGAGATCTGCATTCACCCCTCTACTTTTCTCCCACATCACTACCCAATCATGAGCAATATCTTTCAAACTATAAGATTCTAATATAACACTTTTAAACTCTGACATATGCATAATCTAGTAGATCTTTTTCACCTCCTCAAGAAATAGCTGCGGATCCTCACCTACTAGTAACCCAAAGAATTTGGGCGAGTTCATTTTCATGAAACTTCTAATCCTGGCTGCGGCAGAATTCCCATCTTGCTGAGGTGGGAATGCAGCCTGACAGTTACCATGAACATTAGTCACCGCCTGGGCTAGCGCATGGAAAGCTGCCCAAAACTCTACATATTACATACTCTCATTTTAAGGATCTACTGGCTGAGGGGGCTGATCATCAACCCTATGGACAAAGTCTCTGCGATGAGGCATACTCTGTAAATGAAAGAATGAAGTGGATTAGACTGAGGATCAACTTGAGCTCATGCTCACTCGCACGATCTGAATACTGAAAGAAGGGAAGCTACTCCTAAGTACATCCTATAACCTCTTGTACACAAATGTGGTGTGCTACATACCCATTTACAAGACTCTACTAGATGCGGCTTTTTAGACTCCCTAGGATACTCTTGAACCTTAGGCTCTGATACCAAGTTTGTAGCGCCCCTAGATCTCATCCCGAGACGTCACACAGTGCTTATGACCCTGAAGGACCACAAGATAACTCTTTTCAGATATATATACCTGTACACTATAATATCTTAAATAAATACGGAAACTTGCCATAAGGTTCATCATATCGATACATACTCAAAATTGAAAAACTGAATACTAATACATCCGTCTAAAAAGCCTCTAACTATCTGAATTGTGGAGTTGATGGGACATGTCCCCAACTAACTCCGTCAATAGAAAATAAATAAAGTCTGAAACAATAGTAGTAAATTGAGACTTGTCCTCGAAAGAAGAGGACTCACTGCTACTGCTACTGACTGGGACCAAACTGCTGAGGATAAATTAGGTTTTGTGCCTCTTAACCTATGGTGTCAAATAAAACACTATAGCGCAAATGCGTCAGTACAAAAATATACTGAGTATGTAGATGGGGTAGGCTAATGCAAGGGTTCATGCATGCCCAATATCTAAACTGAATAATCATAAAAATTTCGTGTGAGAATACATACATGAATTCACAGAACATGAACACAATTATTGCAACTCTAGCTACTGAAACTCAAATACCACTTTACTGCAGACTGAACTCACTACTGACACTGAGATACAAATCACTGACTCATCTGATACTGATAACTGAGGATCAAGATGTACTTACATCAATGACTGCATTCTTAGACTTACTGCTTTCGACTGACAGGATTAGAGATCAACCTTTCTAACATATAATTTCGGAAGCTTTATTAATGATAAGAAATATGATTATATCTGAATCTGAATACCAGAATACTTAATAGAAATCTGATACTATGATCAAGACTGTCTGATGGCATATCTCTGAATATGATATCAAATAACTGTATGTGAGACCAAGTTTATCTGATGGGATGGTCCATAAATCAATAGAACTATCTAAGTTCCTCACAATGATAGATGATTGTATCTAAAAGTCCTAATTTCTGAAGACTAATTCTAAAACTGAGACTAAATCTGAAACTAAAACTGCGGGAAGTAATCACTTAACCAATATTCCCCGACCTACCACAGGTGGGGTCTAACCTGTGCCCCAATTGGAAGGGTGTCATTACTGCACCACTGGTAAAGACAACTCTATGTAACCCTCATCTAGCAGGTCCTCAAACGAGAATGGTGGAGCCCTCATCTAGCAGGTCAAGCAACCTCATCTACCCTCATCTAGCAGGTATTATGTCTCCCATCCACCCTCAACTAATAGGTGTGATGTCTCATCCTACACTGGCTATGTAGTTCTGGAGCACAAGGATTGCTTCTAAGAATCACACCCTCGACTAGTAGGTGAGATCCCATCCTTGAGCTTGCTTGGTGCTAGTTTCTACTCCCAACTAAAAGACTCAGAAATGAATTCTCAACTGAACACAGTCTGAACCGAATTTGACACTGATCATATTACTCAAAAGATCTGACTGAGTTACGCTGAGATCACTTGGTTCCATATCTAAAAAAAAATATCGAATCATGGTATATGACTAACGATACAGAGCTTGAATAGATTACTCGAATCGCTTCTGAGATTAGGATTGAATGACTTGAATACTATTAGAACTAAGCTTACTATTAGAACTAAGCTTAGTATAGGTCTGAGGATAGAGTACTAGCGATACAGATATTACAGAGATAACTTAGATTACTGAGCTTTATTAAGCTTCGCACTTGTCTTAGAATACAGAGTTTGATAGTTCACTAAGTTCGTAGAATCATGGCTCGATTGGAATTATCGAGAAACTGACATGGGATCTAGACAACAGCTCTATTTTTGGGTATAAATACCCCCAGGACTCGACAACATAAAAATAAGACAGTATCATTCTTCATCACAAATCATTCATACATTATCACAGTCATTCATTCATCACTACAATAATTTATTAATCATTACAAGCATTCATTCAGCATTACAATCATTCATGTATTATCACAATCGTTAAAGAATCACTTCAAGTATTTGAGCATCATAACATACTTTATCTCTCAAGATCCTTAGGACATCGCATTAAGCATTTAGGAAACATAGACCCCTATTCATCATCACAACCACCAAAGGGTCACTCCAAACCTTTAAGGATCATCAATATCAGGTCACTATCATATACTATCCTAGGGAATACATGCTATTAGATTATACCCCATTCAAAGAGATCTTACATCAAGTACTTCATACCTATATCGTTCTTGTTATGTATTTGGATATCACTTGATTTGGGGAAAACTTCATACTAACACGTCACTATTTACTTGCTAACCATTAGACATGTATTAAAAGCTTAGCATATATCAAAGAGCACAAAATCGGGTAATTTAGAACCATCATATCTCGACTTGTTCACTAGGGTCTTTCAACAACCATTAGACACGACTGATTTTACACCTACTTAGGGATTTTATGCTATCTTGGCATATTTCACTCACTAAGGCATGCATGGACTAGCTCACAATTTGGAGTTTCCTATTCAATATACTATAGTGGTCCTTATGCTTCACCTAAGATCTTTATCAAACCAATGGGGAACGTTCCTCACTTACTCAACTATTTCTACACCCAAAAGTCATGAACACATCACATGGAAAAATAACTTCAAGAGGGTCAATCACAAACATCACATGAATTTCACATACTAGGGTCAAAGCTCATAACTTTTGTAGGCAAACATAAATCAAAACTCCACAACACATTAAACATCCATTTCAACTCATACAAATCATTAACAACTCATAAACATAAAAATCTTTTAATTTTAAAACGGGTTCTTGAGCTTCTTGGATGAAAGGGACCCAAGAATCAACATCTACATACCTTAATCTTTGAAATTGGGTGAAATTTAGTGCTTGAAACTTTATCCACACTTGAAATAAATAAATTCTTGAAGCCCACACTATGAGGAACTTGATTCTTGAAGAAACCTTGAAGAATTTATGGATGAATTTTGGAAGATTAGGGTTCTTGATTGAAACGCTAGATATTCTTGAGTGAATTGGAAGAAGAATGAAGTTTTCTTCTTTACTTGAATATATATAGAGGGTCAAAATGGGTGGAAAAGATCAAAATACCCTTTTAAAAATGCCCCTGAATTGCTGAAAAAAGATGGCTCACGACATCCGTGACAGGCCGTCAGACCCGTGATAGGCCGTCACGAAATGTCGTCACAAAAGGGTCGAATTTTTGATTTTCTGCCTAAGGATGACGATGTCATCAGAAAGTGTCGACGTCGTTAAAAATGTGACAGCCCGTTAGAAATGTCGTCAGCCTTTTCCAGATTGATATGCTGGAGTAAAATGGCTATAACTCTTTGCTCCGATATCAGATTTTGGCAAAATTGATATCATTGGAAAGATAATTCAAAGATCTTTCATTTTATATTTATAAAGCCACCAAGCTCTTCATATACAATGAGTTATTATCGATTGAAGTTGATCCAAATTTTGACGGTCACTAAAACTTGAACAATAGAAAGTTTTCAACTCGTTCATGAGTTAGGGTACCTCTATGATCTTAATTCATGCTCAAATAGATTCTCATACGATTTCAATGTATTTTATACTTGGGAGAATATTTCTTAAATATTTTGACTCGAATTTTTTCTTTACCAAATACGCTCTAAGGCTCAGACTGGAAGAGGATTTTGCGGGGCATTACAGGCTAACTACTTGGCACTGAAGGACATCTGAATAGGGATTAAAAGTGCCGATTAAGTTGATCAATACACAATGACCCAAATATACATGATATGTATTATAAACTTAGGAAGATATACCATTATCAGATCTTAGAAGAAATAGGATACATGTGTTCTTTCTTTTCTTTGGTTTTCACTTAACACTCGTGCTGAATATCGTGTTTAAAATTTTAATTAATCCAAATTCACATCACCTAAGATTAGTTAATGTAATTTTAGTATAGAAATCAGTGTATATCATGCATTTTAATATATAGTTTAGTTTGGGCCCATTTAGTCATGCAATAGTAAATCATGCTATGAAATTATTTGAGATGAAGCTGACGTTTTGTTTCGACATATAATTTGAATTTCTTAAGTTATGTTTTTTCATAATAATAAAAATTAGATAAGTTGTGAAACTATCAAATTTCACAAATTCTTATACTATATCACCAAATAAGCAAAAAGTTCATAAATAAATTGATAAACATGATTTGTAAATATAAATATATCTTCCAACTTATGGGTCTTTTGTATAAAATATAAATATATCTTCATATTTTTTTCATAAATAAATATTGGCGGTTGTAGACTTTCAAGTAATTCAATAATAATGGTAACTAGCCATCTTTGCTACAATCCTTTCACATGGTAGTGACAATCTCTCCAAGTCAAGTATGAGTTTTTTTTTCTTTTTCTTGAAAAAATTTAAATGGTAAATTTTAAAATAAAATATAAACTTATGGGTCAAATTTTATGCTTTATGAAATTAAACTCATGATTTGAAATTTCAAATCATAGTTTTTGAGAATCTGAGATTTCTTCGTGATTTGAAATCATGAGTTCAAATCGTATTCTAATAACTAATTTCATCACATGTCCAAAAGCCACTCAATTTCTTTTTATTATTAGAAAATGAGTATCATAGAAATATATATCACTCAACCAAAATAAATGATGAAGACTTGATAGAAATAGAACTGCTGAAAATTAAAAGCTAATGAAGTTCTCAAACATATTACTTCATTAAAATCATAAATCTTGAGTACAATTGGAGTACCATCAAGATAACATATTTTTCTTATCTTGATTCCAATACTTTGTAGTTTGAGAGACATATTAAACTATTTTTTGTAATTTTATAGATTAAATATCTATTAGAAATAACAAAAGGTAACAGAACAATGTGATTTTTAATTCCTTTTTGACCTTGTATTTCTCAAGCATTGAACAAACAACACCACTAGACTCCTTCATAGAATCACAAAATTAAATATAACTATAAATCAACATGATAGGTATTATAAACTCAAGAAGATATCAAGATCCAATTTACAAGTCATGGTGGCATCTACTTTATCCTACCAATAGGCAAGTCAAACCGTGGTCCAGAGGTATAAGAAATGGACTAATTTGGTGAAAATGACATAAATGTCAAAAAATTGTGAATAAAAACAGACAGATAAGATAACAATAACATTCCAAGACCTAGTAGTATCAATACAAGAGCCACTAACAAAATACTATAAGTATTGTAATAATCAATTATACATCAATCTCAAAATAAAAATACTACACAAAAATAGAAGAAGGAGAAAAGAGCAATTTCGGCTTTGAGAGCTCACCCTGTCTCCGAAATATAGTCAGCACGATCACAGCATCAATGGAGTCAACTAGTTATAAAATCTTCACTAAAAGGTACAGAAGTGTAGCATGACTACAAAAGTCGCGGGTACTTAGTAAGTATCATCTTCCGACTGAGTTAAGTCAATATAAATATAATAAAAATGCAAGATACATAAGCTAAGTCAAGATAAGAGGAAAAACCTAGAATAATACTCTAAATGCTATAAATAAATAATCAAAAAGATAATATTATGAAAGAAAGCATAACTATTACTAAAAAGTTGGCTCCCATAAGTCAGTAAATGTGGTAAAGTAAATAATCCAATGTGGGCCCTTATAAGACCGAATGGTGAAATCAAAGAGAAGAAGTAATCAAAATTATGCTAATTAATCATATCTCAAAACTATAACCATGAATTCTTTCATACCAAAATCATATCAAAAATAACCTTTCAATGCAAAACTTGAATCAAAACTCATATTATCATTTGTCAAACTTTAATCGAAACTAAATATCATCATTTGTTGAACTCGAATCAGAACTCAATATCATCATTTGTTGGACTCGAATCAAAACTATTTTCATCACCGAAGTATCAGCATATAAATAAGCATCACATATTTAGACTCTTCAAGCAATAAAATATGCATATAAAAAAAGTAACCCATCGAGTTAGCCTATAGGGATTTAACAATAGTCTTGGTCTATGGCGGGCCTGAGAGGCCCACTTTTAATCCACAAAACTTGTTCTAAGGTAAATTCTACTCCAGACTAGGCTAAGATATCAAAATTTAATTCTAGATATAAATTAAGCCACATTTTAGTTCTAAGATAGCAATTTTATCTAAAAAGCTAGAACTAAGTCAATTATACCTAGTATGATTCTTTAACCGGCTAAAAGATCCAAATTACTTTCTAGAACTAATTTCCAAGTCATATCTAACACATTGTCATAAATATACTACAATTTATTCCATTATGTGAGTAAGGTAAACCTAGCCTACATGAACACCGAAAAAAATCCGGTGAAGTTTGCTAAATCATCAATTTTTACTTTCGAGAAGCTTTCACATGATGTCACACTATTAAAACGACAATTTATTCATCAATACTAGAAAAAGTTTACACGTATTGCATATTTATTCTTTGAGTCAAAAATTACATAAAAATCTCATGTGGAGCCCATTTACAGAATCACGTTTTCAAAAATATCAATGTGTTCCTCTGCTCAAGGAACATTTACCCTCAAGAATGGCAAAATTTCAATCTCAAATGGTGCTAAAATCAACTCACCAAAAATTTAGGAATTTTGGAATATAATGGAGAGATTAACCATGAAATTAATGAAAACTTATCAAGAATTCGAAGAAGAAACAAGTAATTTCAACTCACAAAAAATCCAAAATCTCCAATTAATGTTTATCTAAAGTTTACACACTCTCTAGGATCTTACACTCTTGAACTTGTGTGAAAAATGAGAGAAAATTGGGCAAAGGGGGTATTTAATGCCACCTAGGTGCCGCTTAAGCATATACTCGACTGGTTAAGCGGTCACCGCTTTCGCAGCCAAGTATCGCTTTTGTGGTACCTATCCATACCTGCACATATCACATAAATGAACTACTAGCATCTTAAGCAAAATTAAATTAAGCTATGAGGGCCTCGCTGATGCAACCTACCATCTGGAAGCCTAGTCACTTAAACGATCGACTGGTCGCGTTTGCGGCCTCCGCTTAAGACACCCCAGTGGCACTTCAGCGAATGCACTAGCTGAGACTTGAAAGTTTTCAAGTCTATCATGATCCCTCGAGATTCATTAAAAAAATTTTAAAAATAAATAAACTATGCTACCCTATCAAATCCAACGTTTTGAACTGAATGTCACGCTTTAAATTTCTGTCCGATGTCCTTTAGATGAAACGTAGCTTCCAAACTTAAGTGCAATTTTTTCTTAATTTTTGCTCAATTTCCCAGAATGATTCCAAAAGCCTTAGGACCCGAATCAAAGATCCTCCCCAACCTAAAATTGACGTTTCGGAGCTGATGGAACCGAATTGGCCTACAAGGTTGTTTGATTGAAGTTTTTGACCAGTAGCGAATTGTTACTAATGAAAGCTTTGAAATAGGAAATTGTCTCTAAAAAATAAATGAACAGCCTAGTAACTGAACTATCATCTCTATCAAGTCATAAATGACTTGGGGAAGTTATAGGAAGGCTATAAACAGTAAAATGAGTGAAAATGGAGAAAATGACAAAGAAGGACATTACAGTATATACTACTAAAAGAATTTTCATCCACAAAAGTAAAGGGTTAGGATTTACCTGAAGCCTCAAACAAGCAAGGTTACTGGAGCCGCATCTCACTCAAAATCTCCCAAGTAGCATTCTCTACTGCGCGGTGTCTTTACTGAACCTTAACTACTGGAATCTCTCTAGAGCACAACCATCTGGCATCCCTAGAAATATGAACATAGGCTACTCCGTTAAGTTTAACCGCTCATCCAACTTAATCGAGTACCTCCAAAGCACATGATACTCATTGGAAATATACCGCCGCAACATAAAAACATGAAAAATCAGATGGACAAAAGCAAAATTTGGGGTTAAGGCTAACTTATATGTCACCTCCCCAACTATGCGAAGGGTCTCAAAAGGTCCAATATATCTGCGTCTGAGCTTGACTTTCCTCCTGAACCTCATCACACCCTTCATGGAATATACTCGGAGGAATACTCGATCACCAACTCTAAATCTCAAGGCACGATGTCTATGATATGCATAAGCCCTCTACCTACTCTGAGTTGCCCTCGGCCTATTCTGAATTATCCAAACCCTATCCAACAACTCTTGAAATATGTCAATACCACGGGGTCTAATTTTAAAGGTCTCAAACCACTAAATCGAACAATGACAACGCCTATCATATAATGGCTCAAATGGTCCCATCTCAATTATTGAATGTTATCTATTATTATACGTGAATTCTGCCAACACCAAGTGTTGCTCTCATTGACCTCTAAAATTCATAACACAGGCTCGGAGAATATACTCAAGAACAAAATAGTCCGCTTTGACTTTCTATTGGTCTGAGGATTAAAGGTTACCCTAATATCCACCTTAGTACCCAACTCCTCCAATAAAGTTCTCCAAAATCTAGAAGTGAACATTGAGCCCCGATCTGAGATGATAGATATATACATAGCATGCAAATAAATTATCTCACAAACATAGATACGAGCTAATCTCTCAGCACTAAAGGACATCTGAATAGAGATAAATATGCCGATTTGGTCAATCGATCCCAAATGACCAAAATAGACATGATATGTATTATAAACTTAGAAAGATATATCAGTATCAGATCTTAGAAGAAATAAGATTCATGTGTTCTTTCTTTTCTTTGGTTTCCACTTAACAGTCGCTGCTGAATATCATATTTGAAATTTTAATTAATCCAAATTCACATCATCTAAGATTAATTAATGTAATTTTTAGCATAGAAATTAGTGTATATCATGAATTTTAATATATAATTTAGTCAGGGCCCGTTTAGTCATGCAATAGTAAATCATACAATAAAATTATGTGAGATGAAGATGATGTTTGGTATGGACATACAATTTGAATTTTTTTAAGTTGTATTTTTTCATAATCATAAAAACCGCATAAGTTGTGAAACTATTAAATTTCTCATATTCTTATTCTATATCACCAAATAACCAAAAGTTTATAAATAAATTGATAAGCATGATTTGTAGATATAAATATATCTTCCAACTTATAAGTCTTTTGTATAAAATATGAATATATCTTCATAATTTTTTTATAAATAAATATTTGTGGTTATAGACTTTCAAGTAAATCAATGATAATGGTAACGAGCCATCTTCGCTACAATCCTTTCACATGGTAGTGACAATCTCTCACAGTCGAGCATGAGTTTTTTTTTCTTAAAAATAAATTTAATTACAATTATTAGAAAAATATAAATTTATGAGTCAAATTTTAAGTTTTAAGAAATTAAAATCATGATTTGGAATTTCAAATCATAGTTTTTGAAATCTGGGATTTCTTCGTGATTTGAAATCATGAATTAAAATCATATGTCCAAACACTGATTTCATCGCATGATTTTAAATTATGAGATGTAATCGCATGTCCAAACGCTACTTAATTTCTTTTTATTATTAGAAAATGAGTATCATGAAAATGTATATCACTCGGCCAAAAATAAGTAATGAAGAGTCGATAGAAATATAAGTGCTGAAAATTAAAAGATAATGAATTTCACAAACATTTTACTTTATTAAAAGCCAAAAATAAGTAATGAAGAGTACCATCAAGGTAAGATTTTTTCCAAGATTGTTTTCGATAGTTTATAGTAGTTGACTAAAGAATAAAAGCATGAAATGACATGGCATTGCCAAATTTTGCTGCACATTCTTCAAGCAGTTTCCCATCAACTTATCATCTGACAAAAAGAAATAATAACTCTTAGATTAACTTGCATTAACTTTACTTTTCCTGGAAAAAAAAAACAGAGAAAATTATTGAACAGAAAAAGAAATGAAAAAAGTTATACCTTATTTAAATTGAGATCAATGTTCAGTTGAGCTTTTTTAGTAGAAATAGAATGATGACATTTCTTCAGACAACCTTCGATGCAAAAAGGATTGATAATACATAAAAGTTGACATTTTGTTTCACAAGATAGTTTCACCTCACCTGTACCTTCAACATTTGCTACAAAAATCACAATAAGAAATAATGCTACTAGAAACTTTGTGAAGTTCATAATTGAGAGAACTTTTGGATTTGATTTATATTTGAGGTATTCTAGATAACGCAAAGTACCACTATTTATAATCAAAAAATTCAGTTGATTTAAATTTAGGTCAAGTTAAAATTAATAAAATTGACTCACTAATTAATAAAAATTAGATTACACCCAAATAAATATCATAGAATCTGCAATCAATATATTTGAGTTTGGCTATAATAGTATTAATTATTGACTGAAATTACGTCAAACATAAGAGTAAAAGTTTGACTAGTCTACAACAACTTGTGAAAGACAAAGTTATTTATTTATAAAAAAGTTATAAGTAATTTGAAATCTATTAAAGTTACTTAACATAGAATAATTGACTTATCAACAAACTTGTATGTATTTTTTATTAAAAAATAAAATTGTATTATATATGAAGCTACTATATATGATTCTTGAAACTCCACAAAAAAAATCATGCAAGTTTCAACTTCCTACATAAATATATATCACTCCTTACTTTTATCATGCACAATAATTTAACCATAATTACGCTATATATGCTGGAGCGATCTTTATACAATTGATAATTACACACCATAGTAAATTTATATATATCTAACATAAGAAAATATTAATTTATAACTTTTAACATCACACTCAATTATACAAATGATATTGAGTCAAAATGAGTTAATAAAAATAATAATATTGTTGGCGATGCCATAAAATCGTGTTAGTATTTTTTTGCTTAATTTAATAAAGGCCCTTATTGATTTTGCAAAACAAAGATTTAGCGGGCTCACTTACTCTTCCCTTTTTAAGAAAAAAGAATTATGTTGTAATAATTGATGAGATAGAAATTCATTTGAGAATTCGAAATTACTAGAATTGTGATTACACCTAACTCAACTCAATCATGATAGCTAGTTGAACTCAAACACATACAGTTAATTCAAAGTAAGGACAAAAGCCAGAATATCAAGATGAACTATCGGTTATAATTCAAAGTCATCCATAAACTAAGGTCGAATAATACAATCCAAAAAATATCAAAGATTTAACTTGCTCAAGTACAAGAACGACTCTGAATAAAATGTCATGACTGAAAATACAACTAAATCAAATTCAAGGATACTTTTCTAGTGAGTCCATTAATAGAAACAAAATTCAAATTAATTTTCTAATATGTTTTGGATATCATATGATTAAACTAAAATATATTCAAGAGGATTTTTTTTTTAGAACTCAACTTCTACGAGTGTGGAAAAATAGAAATTCAAGCACTATTGATCTACTAATTAATTATTGAACATATAATTTTAGAAAATCACTTTCTTGTTGAAAAGAAATAGAATTAAGATGAAATATGATTGTTTTGGTTATTATCTAGATAGTTAAAAAGATATTTCATTTGATCATAATTTTTTTAAATACTTTCTAAATATATTGAATTATTAACTAATTGTGATTTATAGGAATTTTATGTAGTTTCTAAATACATAATTTTTTTCAAGAAAACTAGAATTCAAAATTTAAACCCATACCAAACATTAGTTAGTTAAATCAATAAATATATGTTTGTTAACGAAAGAGCCGTATATATGCATCATCTGTTAGATAAAAGTAGGGGGTATATAATCGTGAATCCTGTCATACTGAAATCATATCATAAATAATCTCTCAATGCCGAACGTAAATTGAAAGTCATATTATCATTTGTCAGAATTTTGAAATTCAGTATCATCATTTGCTAGACTCAAATCAATACTCAATATCATCATTTATTGGACTCGAATTGGAACTAGTTTCATCACGCAAGTATCAGTATAGAAATAATCATCACATATATAGAATCCTCAAGCCATAAAATATGCATATAAACAAGGTAACCCATCCAGTTAGCCTACAGGCAATTAATAATAGTCTTGGCCTATGGTGGGCCAGAGGGGCCCACTTCTAATCCCTAAAATTTGTTCTAAGGAGAACTATAATTCATACTAGGATAAGGTAGCAAAATTTACTTCTAGATATTAATTAAGCCACATTTTAATTCTAAGATAGCAATTCTACGTAAAAAGCTAGAACCAAGTCAGTTATGCGTAATATGATTCTTTAACCGGTTAAAAGATCTAAATTACATCAAATGTACTTCCAAGACACGATTTCCAAGTAATATATAACACATTAACATAAATATACTACAATCTATCCCATTCTATGACTAAGGTAAACCTAGTCTACCTGGACGACGAAGAAAATCTGGTGAAATTTGTTAAATGATCAGTTTTTCCTTTCAATAAGCTTTCACACAATGTCATACTATTAAAATGATAATTTATTCATCAATAGAAGAAAAATGGTACCTGTATTGAATACCTATGCTTTGAGTCCAAAATTCTATAAAAATCTCTTATGGAGCCCGTTTGCAGAACACACTTTCAAAAATGTCAACGTGTTCCTCTATTCGCAAGGAACGTTTACCCTCAAGAATAGGCAAATTCCAAGATCAAATGTTCTAAAACCAATTAACCAATTATCTAGGAATTATGAAAAATAATTGAGAGATTAACCATGAAATTAATGAAAACTTACCAAGAATTCCAAAACGAAATGAGTAATTCCAGCTCACAAACAACCCAAAATCTCCTATTAATGTTTCTCCCAAGTTTCCACATTTTATAGGATTTTACACTCTTGAAATTATGTGAAAATTGAGAGAAATCAGGCAAAAGAGGCATTTAATGACACTAGGTGCTTCTTAAAGGGACACTGGGTTGGTTAAGCGGTCACTGCTTTCGCGGTCAAGTGCCACTTTTGCGGTACCTATCTGTGCCTGCACATATCATATAGATGACCCGCTATCCTCTTAAGAAACATTCACTTTAAGCGATGAGGGCCTCGCTGATGCGACCAACTAACTGGCAGCCTGGTCATTTTAATGACCAAATGGCCGCATTCATGGCCTCTGCTTAAGCAACCCAAGTGTCACCTAAGCGGATGCACCAACTAAGTGGTACACTAGCTGGAGACTTGAAAATTTTCAAGTTTCCACTTATCCCTCGAGATTCATTCAAAATTTTGTGAACATAAATAAACTATTCTACCCTATCAAATTCGACATTCAAAACTAAATGACGTGCTTGAAATTTCCATCTTATATCCTTTTGATGAAAAGTAGGTTCCACACATAAGTGCCATTTTTTTCTTAATTTTTGCTCAATATCCTGGAATGAGTCCAAAAGCCTTGGGACTCAAATCAAAGATTCTCCCAAGCCTTAAATCGACGTTTTGGAGTTGATGGAACCATTAAAATTGGCATACGAGGTTGTTTGACTGATGTTTTTTGTCCAATAGCCAATTGTTACTAATGAAAGCTTCAAAATAAGTAATTGGCTCTAAAAATCAAATGAACTGCCTGCTAACTAAACTATCATCTCTATCAAGTGATAAATGACTTGGAATATCTATATGAAGACTCTAAACGGTAAAAGTAAGTGAAAATGCAGAAAATGACATAGCGAGTCATTACAATATCTACTACAAAAAGAAGTTTCATCTGCAAAAGTAAATGGTTAAACAAGCGAGGATACTGGACCCGTATCTCGCACGTAATCTCTCACGTAGCCTCCTCTACTGGGTGTTGTCTCCACTGAACCTTAATGTAACACCCAGAATTTTGGGCTAGAACGAAAATCATCATTTCTACGCGTAGATATTCCAAAAGACATAAATCCTATGAAAATTTTGTATGTTAATATATTATGTAGTGTGGAAACCTATTTGAGCATGAATTTAGATCATAGAGGTCCCCTAACTCATGGTCAAGTTGAAAGCTTTCCTATCGTTCGAGTTTTAGTGAGCGTCAAAACTTAGGTCAACTTCAATCGACCCTAACTCCTTGTATATGACGAAATGAATGGACTACTACATATCAAATGAAAGCTCTTTGAATTAGCTTTCCAACTATACCAATTTCGTCCAAATCCTATACTCGAGGAAAAGGTTATGGCTATTTTTGTGACTGAGACAGTAGCATCGCGCGATTAGCGTGCGACACACCCTTTGTCGTATGCACCCAATGTCCAGGTTCTGTTTTCACGTTTTTAAGGGCAAAAGTGGTATTTTCCACCCCCTATTCAGCCATAACATGGGATTAAATCCCCCAAATACCAAAATAAGGTCATTCTCTCTCAAAATCACCAAGAACACTTTTTAGGGTTTCAACCCAAAGATCAAATATCTTAAGATTTCACCGTGGGTTTTCAATAATTCTTTGAGATTCGGAATCTTCATTGCGAGGGCTACAAGAAGCACCCATCAATTATTCTAATAGCATACCTAAAGCATGAGTTCATTCAAAAGTCATAAATTAAGGTACACGGGGTTTTCCTAAAATCTCATGGGCATAGAAATCAAGTTTTAAGAATGAGGTTTTGAAATTTATGAACATAATCATGTTTTAGAAGTTTTGACGGTATTGTTTTGGTCTTTAGACCTTTACCCCAAATTGATTTGAAATTATGTATATATGTATGTATGAGTTCAAGAATGATTATTGAATTGAGAGCTTGATTTACATGAAATCCCTCTCTTGATGTAAATTTTCCCATGTTTTACATGATATGGATTGTTTTGAAATACATCTTGAAAAGCATGTTACGAAATGTCGTGATTTATGAATGACTTAGTTATGAATCTTGATTTCAAAAGAGAGGGTTATTTGTATTGACAAATGTTGAATATCCATATAATGAAAAAGTGCATGGTTTTGCCAAAAACACATGACCACCATATATTTTGAAGAGTTTTTGCACAAGTTTTGTTTTATGTTTTAGAACATGAAATCTTTTATATTATTTGCATGTAGGTGGTCTGAACTATGTTATTATGAAAGATCTTGCAAAATGCATTATGGCACAGAAAACACGACTTGCAAGTCTTGGTATGACGATACTAATTCAGAAAATGCCATAATAGACACAGATAAATACAGAAGTTAGACTTTATTAGATTTTCATGTTTTAGAACTTCAGAATGATGCATGTTCAGAAAAGGCTAAAATAGGGCATAAAGAGATGTTAGGTGTTTCCCCTAAGAAGGCATGAGTTCAGACAACTCATTGACCAAAACTGTGATTTGTCAATCCAAGTTTATATATTACGCTGGCCTAGAGCTGTGTGGCATATCAGAATCAAAGACTTCAACCCTTGTGGAACACTCAGGTTGGGGTCTTTCCCACCGAGTAAATGACAGATTTCATGCAGCCCGTGGAATATCAGACTTGTATGGGAGCTCCACCTAACTCAGAAGTAATACAAAGATCAGAAATTGTTTGACAAGAATGTCTTAGAATGTTCAAAATAGTGCTCATGTGTTATGAAAACTATTTTATACATGATATTTTGTTAAATTTGTCTCATCTACTTTATACTTCTACAAATACACTATTTTAGATTGCTTTGCATGCCAATACATTTGTGCTGACCCCCCCTCTTTCTAGATTCTAAGGCTCGGTCTAGGGGTCCAGGTAAATAATAGATATTTTAGATCGCAGAAGGCTTGTTTATTTTCAGATATTTATCTTTAGTCATGTTTTGGTCTACTGGAGACAATCCCAGTTTTCAGATCGTTTTGTTTAGTTCATAGTCGAGATTTCACAGACTAAGTCAGACATTATTATTCATATATATTTTGGATTTTAATTTTCAGTATTATGATCACATTCAGATTGACCATGTTTTCGTATTAGATTTTTATTTCCGCAATAGCTTTTATCATATGAATTATGTACATGATTACCAGATAGATAGGGGTGTTTCGAGCCTACATGGTTCAGAATACTCATCACGGCCAGGGCTTCAGTTCAGGTTATATAAAACTTGGTATCAAAGCATGGTCATAGTCCTAGGGTGTCTGCGAAATCGCATCGGGTAGAGTCTTGTTTATGGGTATGTAGTGCACCACACTTATAAGTAGGAGGCTACTAGGCATTTAGGAATGTCTCTCTTTCTTCATGTTCTAATTTGTGCAATAGAGTCAGAATGTTCCTCTTTCATAGTCTAATTTGTACTATGGTGTTTCCTATTCAAAAGTAAAAGTCATCCCAAATTCTTTCCTTACTCTGATGTTCTCAGACATGTCCCATTATTGGGGTGATTCAAGTGCAAAAAGTTTAGAATCTACATGATATAGTCCTTTCCGATTGAGTCATATAAGATTTTAAAAAAAAATGCAAGGACTAGAGAAGAGTCCATTTTCTTCATAGTGTATTGATGCGAGTGTAAACCTTGATATTGATGAAATCGTGCATTTCAGCTTGCGGTATTGAGTGCATTCAGTCCCTTTTCAAAAAAAATTATGTTGTGGATGTCGTGCTTTAGGGGGAATGATGTGCAATAGAATGTTGGAACTACATTTCCACCCGAATAGTAGTATGAATTAAAGTGTTGTTGTCATGACCTATTGGTAATGAAATTAGACCAAGAAGTTGGTGATGTGAAGTCACAAAGTTAGAAATCAGAGTGAGGGTGACTTTTGTGTAAATAAATATTTCAATTGAACAACCGATATTTGAGGATAATTTACCCCTTTATAGTGATAAACTAATGTGGTAGTTAGTAGCATGTGTGGATGGTATGGTAGTCCATGGAGGAAGTGTTTGACTCCAATTTTATTTATACAGAGTAAGATATGTATTCTTAGTTCATTGGATATTACGTATTAAATTTCTATCTCATGTAATCTTGTCATCAAGGTGTTATTGAAAAATAAAGTCTAGTGAAGTTGTGTGGGACTCTTTCGATTCACTGGCATAGTTGCCTTGTCATTCATCTCATTTTCTTATTTAAAATACAAAAAATCAAAGTCTAGTGAAGCCGTGTGAGTACTATTTCGATTCACTAGCAACTTATTGTCCAACTTGTTGTTCTTGTGTTGGTTTTATATATATATAGCTGAATCTATTTGCATGATATTGAGTTGGTAAAGAGGTGATTCGTCCTTATGTGTGATTAGTATAAGGTAGAGAAGGAGTTGTTAGTTAGGGTGATTTATTGGTTGTTTGAAGTGTGAAAATGGCTATATTAGCCAGTAAGTTATAATTATAGTCTCATGGTTATTGTGGATATTGAAGGCAGTCTAAATGTTTAATTGAGTAAGTATGTATGAGGTGAGAAATCCGTATAAGTAGATAAGATTGTATGGGGTTATAATATCAGATTAAGGTTGATCATGGCTATTATGTGACTTTACCCCTTGATCCTTTTTTCGTTGGTAGTTGTAAACTAGTACTACTTATGAGAAGGTATGTATCAGATTTTGAGGTATTTGGATAGAATGTTCCAATTTGATAGATTAGTATATTATGTTGCACTTGTCATTAGTGGTAGATGATTGATGCTAAACTATAGGCTTGAATTCAAGTGTAGAATGTGGTGGTAAAAATAGTGGCATCAGATTAATGATGTATATTTTAAATTTAGTAGGCTTGATGAGTTGAAATAGTACGTGCTAATGAGTTATGATAAAGAAGACTGTAAGGTCTAGATCGATTATTGTTGTTATAAAGTTCTAGTGTACTAGTGTTTTTTGATGTTTATTTCATGATTTCCAAGTGAGAATCATGTGTAAGGTTGGGTTGTAAAATCATGTTTAGCACTAGACATTAAGTTTGAACAGTTGAGGTCCATGAAGCTGGATGTGATGATTTTTTGGTTAATGATGCTAGTTATATGGAAGTGTCCTAATAGGCTTGAACGGTGTATGAAATGGCTTAAGTTTAAGTTGATTCATAAAGAAGTATGATGTTGTATGTATAAGGTAGAGGTATGCCCAGGGTGATATGGACTTGCGATATTTTCTAAGGCTATTTCATGTTGTGTGTGGTTAGTAGTACCTTTGAGTTGCTAGGTGGAGAAAGACTAGTTAGATGGTATGTGGTGTTCTAAATAGCCAAGTTAAGGAGTTTTAATTAATAGTGTTGAGCCTTTTTATATGATCTTGATTATCATGGTAGAGAGATATAAGTTTGAAGTCGCGATATTGGTAGGCTATGACGGAAGTAGTATGGTTCATCAAAGGCTTGGTGATATCCATGTTAAGTGTTAGAAGCTAAGATTGAGTTCTTGAAGGTTGAGGTTATAGAAATAAGAGTTGAAGCGTTAGAAGGTGTGCACTCCGACTATGGGGACACTTATGAAGATCCGAAGTAAGTAAGTATTCAAGTATTATGTGATGACTATTGGGCTATAGAATGATAGAGTGTGTCTCAAAAAGTGGTATTAGCAGTGGGTTTTTCTACTTCTAGGTGTAGTCATTTGGGTTAAGTTCTATTAATTTCGTGTATTGTTGTATTCCAGACCCCAGAGTGTAGTGAGTGTGGCTTAGTTTAGAGTCTAGTAAGGGATCTCTCGAACTTAAGATGATGACTTAAAGCTAAGCGGGAGATGATAGAACAAGTAACCAAGTCAGGCTCTCAGATTCTGGTAGTGATGTCAGTATGATATAAAACATCAGAAAGTGAATGTGAGACTCAACCCATTCTTATCTCAGTATTTTTCAGTGATCCAAATACCTACTCATGCCTTACAATTCAGTTCCATGGTCATAGTTCATGTTCATCCATATGATTGAGAGTCATGTACTCTTCCATTTCGAAAATGAGGAGTTACAGTTTATTCAGTAGTCGGATTCACATTTCATATGTTATGAACTTGAAATTGAGGTCATGCAACTCATGACTCATGTACTCACGCTATATAGTGTGCTCAGTTCCCATAATTCATGCTATACTCCTTACGATTGATGAGGTTTAGCTTATAGTCATGTATACCCCAATTCAGATCACTTTAATGAATCTCTGATATTGATTCGGTGTTCCTCAGGCCTCAGTTAAGTGTCGAGTTTTGTATAGTATCCTTCCATACTTCAAAGTCTTATGTTCTAACATTTTAGTGACTCCTCCTTATGTAATGATAGTGGTGATGTGTAAATGGTTCTTATTGATGAAAGATCATTGTATGCATGTTTTGGATGAGTCCATAACTGTGAAGTAAGATTTGGGGCGAAGTCTTTGATACGTGTGATGGTTAGTGGAAATTTGTGTGTATGTTCTTAGGGTAGCACATGGGAGTTATATTGACAATGGTTTAGAGACTATGTGAAATATGTATTTACGGGTGTTTGCCTTGAAGTCCATATGTGGTTATAAAGATAGGCTTGAATGACATGTTGGAATTTATGTGGAAGAACGTAATATGCGCTAGTAAATCCATAGTAAGAGTTCAGAGTTAGTCATTGAAGTTGTAAAACACATTATGCTTAGGGTGTGATCTTTAAAAAATATAGAAGGTTGAATCATGTGGTTTAGACTAGTATCGTGGTGTGGCATGTTGTATTTTGTGATTTAGAATTAGGCTTGATCACAGTGAAAGGATTTAAGCTACTTTAGACATTAGTAGAATAATTTGTCAATGCTCATATGAGAATTATAAGTTGAACCAATAAGTATGGTATTCAATGGAAATAGTATAGTTAAGGGAGTATTTGAGGAGTGTGCTAAGCTTGAAAGTAAGAAGTTGCATCGCCTAAGGCCTGGAAATTCTATCCTAGTTTATGAGTTATATGTCCTTATTCCATACTATAGAGTAGTGTAATTGTAATGATTCCTTAGTTGGATGTCTTGTGTAACTCTGGCCCAAGATTCTTTGCTCCCTAATGCTACTTGAACTTCTTTAGAAAGAGTGTTGAAGAGATACTCCGGTTATGTATAAGTGTCTGGTATAATTCAGTCTGTAATTCAGCTTAAAAGTCGGACAGACAAGTTCCTATGGTTTTTCCACCTTTTCACCCAGTCCTACTATCCGAAGTCTCATGAGTATGGCCATTCCCAAGAGATAATCTATTCCATCCATATAAATTGTGAATCCAGTTCATTCCAAGCATCATGTTTCAGATTCAGCTATCTATTCATGACTTGGTGCATACGAGTTCAGCATATAATCTCAAAATTTTCCAAGTATTTCAGCTCAGATAGTGTAATACCCTTGTACGATCTAAGTCTTACTGTCTTTTGATTCGTACTTGTATAAGTTATCACTTCCTAATTTAAATACGTATGATTGGATCATGAATATTTCAAAGGAATCCTAAATTTTCAGCATGAATCAACTTCTTGAAGCAAGAAAAGTCAAGTCAGCTTAGAATTCAATTTCATGATAGAAGTTTAAATATTTCAGATCAGTTATGTCCTTTCTTAGAAGGCACATCATGTCCGTGTTATTCCATACCTTTAAGCTTCAAAAAGTTCCTACCCATCATTCGGGGACAAATGATCCCAAGGGGGAAATAATGTAACACCCAGAATTTTGGGCTAGAACGAAAATAGTCATTTCTACGCGTAGATATTCCAAAATCTATAAATCCTATGCAAATTTTGTATGTTAATATATTATGTAGTGTGGGAACCTATTTGAGCATGAAGGTAGATCATAGAGGTCCCTTAACTCAAGGTCCAGTTGAAAGCTTTCCTATCGTTCGAGTTTTAGTGAGCGTCAAAACTTGGGTCAACTTCAATCGACCATATCTCATTGTATATAATGAACTACATGTCCTACTATATATAAAATGATATATCTTTGAATTATCTTTCCAACGATACCAATTTCGTCCAAATCCGATACCCAAGGGAAAAGTTATGGCTATTTTCGTGACTGAGATAGTAGCATCGCGCGATTACCGTGTGATGCACGCTCTGTCGCACGCACCCAATTTCCAGGTCCTATTTTCACATTTTTAAGGGAAAAAGTGATATTTTCCAGCCCTTATTCATCCATAACATGGGATTAAATCCCCCAAACACCAAAATAAGGTTATTCTCTCTCAAAATCACCAAGAACACTTTTTAGGGTTTCAACCCAAAGATCAAAATATCTTAAGATTTCACCGTGGGTTTTCAATAATTCTTCGAGATTCAAAATCTCCATTGCGAGGGTTACAAGAAGCGCCCATCAATTATTCTAATATCATCTCTAAAGCACGAGTTCATTCAAGAGTCATAAATTAAGGTACGCGGGTTTTTCCTGAACTCTCATGGGCATAGAAATCATGTTTTAAGAATGGGGTTTTGAAATTTATGAACATAATCATGTTTTAGAAGTTTTGACGGTATTGTTTTGATCTTTAGACCTTTTCCCCTTCCCCAAATTGATTTTAAATTATGTATATATGTATGTATGTGTTCAAGAATGATTATTGAATAGAGAGCATGATTTACATGAAATCCCTCTCTTGATGTAAATTTTCTCATGTTTCACATGATATGGATTGTTTTGAAATACATCTTGAAAAGCATGTTACAAAATGTCGTGATTTATGAATGACTTGGTTATGAATCTTGATTTCAAAGGAATGGGTTGTTTGTATTGACAAATGTTGAATATCCATATAATGAAAGAGTGCATGGTTTTGCCAAAAGCACATGACAACCAATGTTTTGAAGAGTTTTTGTACGAGTTTTGTTTTATGTTTCAGAACATAAAATCTTTTATATTATTTGCATATGGGTGGTCTGAACTATGTTTTTATGAAAGATCTTTCTAAATGCATTATGGCACAGAAAACATGACTTGCTAGTCTTTGTATGACGATACCAATTCAGACAATGCCATAACAGACACAGACAAATACAAAAGTCAGACTTTATCAGATTTTCATGTTTTAGAACTTCAGAATGATGCATGTTCAGAAATGGCTAAAATAGGGAATAAAGAGATGTTAGGTGGTTCCCCTAAGAAGGCATGAGTTCAGATAACTCATTGCCCAAAATCGTGATTTGACGATCTGGGTTTATATATTACGCTGGCCTAGAGCCGTATGGCGTATCAGAATTAAAGACTCGAACCCTTGAGGCAAACTCGGGTTGGGGGATTACCCACCGAGTAAATGGTGGATTCCATACAGCCCGTGGAATATCAGACTTGTAGGGGAGCACCACCTAACTCAGAAGTAATATAAAGATCAAAAACTGTTTTGACAAGAATGTCTTAGAATGCTCAAAATGATGCCCATGTGTTTTGAAAACTATTTTATACATGATATTTTGTTAAATTTCTCTCATCTACTTTATACGTCTACGAATACACTATTTTGGATTGCTTCGCGTGACAGTACATTTGTGCTGAACCCCTCCCCCCTCTTTCCAGGTTCTAAGGCTCATTCTAGGTGTCTAGGTAAACAGTAGATATTTTAGATCGCAGATCAGATTGTGCCGTGGTGAGCCTTCTATGATCCAGAAGGCCTGTTTATTTTCAGATATTTATCTTTAGTCATGTTTTGGTCTACTGGAGGCCTTGTCCCAGTTTTCAGATAGTTTTGTTTAGTTCATAGTAGAGATTTCGCAGACTGAGCCAGACATTATTATTCAGATATATTTTGGAATTCAGTATTATGATCACATTCAGATTGACCATGTTTCTGTATTAGATTTTTATTTCCTCATTATCTTTTATCATATGAATTATGTGCATGATTACTAGATAGATAGGGGTGTTTCGGTTCTACATGGTTCGGAATGCTCGTCGCGGTCAGGGCCCCGGTTTGGGTCGTGACACTTAACTACTGAATCTCTCTAGAGCACAACCATCTGACATCCCTGGGTAATATGAGCACATGCTCCTCCACGAAGTTCAAATGCTCATCCAACTGAGCCCAAGTACCATTAAATCGCATAAGACTCATCAGGAATATAACGCCTCAACATGCAAACATGAAAAATCATATGGACAACACCAAAATATAGGGGTAAGGCTAATTCATATGCCACCTACCCAACTATACAAAAGGTCTAATATATCTATGTCTGAGCTTTTCTTTCCTCTCAAATCTTATCACACCTTTCATAGGTGATACTCGGAGAAATACTTGGTCACCAACTCCAAATCTCAAGGCATGAAGTCCACGATCTACATAAGCCCTCTAACTACTCTGATCTACCCTCGCCCTATCTAAATTATCCAAACCCTATCCAACAAAACCTGAAATAAGTCATACGACAGTATCTTATTTTAGAGGTCTCAAACCACCTAATCGAACAATGACGTCTATCATATAATTCCTCCAATGGTGCCATCTAAATAATCGAATATTATCTATTATTATATATGAATTCTTCCAATGCCAAGTGCTGCTCTCATTGACCTCTAAAATCCATAACGCAGGCTCAGAGCATATGCTCAAGAACAAAATAGTCCGCTCTGACTTTCCATTATTCTAAGGATGAAAGGTTGTGCTACGATCCATCTTAGTACCCAAATCCTCCTGTAAAGTTCTCCAAAAGCTAGAAGTGAACATTGACCCTCAGTCTAAGATGATAGCTATAGGCACACCACGCAAAAATATTTTTTCACGAACGTAGATACGGGCTAACCTCTCGGCAGTGAAGGACATCTTAATAGGGATTAAATGTGCTGATTTGGTCAATCGATCCACAATGACCCTAACAGACATAATATGTATTAACATGATATGTATTATTGATAACGCTCAACCTACAGCTCTCGTAAGAGTGTAAAGCGGTCGTAGTCAAATATAGAACCCAACTGGGTTGGGTATCGATCCCTCAGGGAATAGCTTGGTCAACAAGTAAGCAAAGATTACTAGACTTTTAGTGCAAGTCTCGTAGAAGGGGGGATTGTAAAGTGTAACCAAATTATTAAAGTAAAAAACTGAAAATAGTAAAGTAAAAAGAAAGAATTTTTAGTAGGTTGTAAAACAATGAGAATTGAGGAGTTGGGGTTATGTCCACCTTATGAGTTTTATGTCTCTATTGGCTATGAGTGTGCGGAATTCAGACATGCATGTGCTTATAGAGAATTGTATTCGATGGTAAATCCAAGCGTCTTTCGACCTAAACAAGGACTATTTCACTGTAACTCTTTCGAGCTTACAGCGTATCTAACGGTATAAATTCTCCAAGAGGTTAATCCAATTACGTCACTAACTTTTTAATAAGGGATGGGACCCTATTACCTTGACATTATCTCTTTTCCAGACATATAACTTTTCTTTCGAACAAGTTAATGCTATACTGGCATATTCTACGCGTTTGCAACCACAAAGAATTTAGATTAAGATGAAGAGAATAATGATATAAGCAGCATACGTGTCACGAACTCACAAACTCATAGCAATAGATAGTATCTCATATGGCTTCCATAACACCAACAGAGAAGTTTAGTTACCCATGAATGCGAAGGAAATCACAATTGACATTGTTATTATACCACAATAAAGATTTCGTGTAGTAATAGTGTGGTAGGCGTTAGGCGTGAATTCCTAGCAAAGTAACGTTTCTCTTATTGCGGAAATTAAGAATTGAATAGATGAATAGAAGAAGAATAAAAAGTAGAATTAATGGAAGAATTAAAAGTAGTAGTGAATGAATTGTAAGGTAAGATGAGAATTGTAACTAATGGAGGAATGAATAAAAATATCTAGAAAAATAGGGTATTTATAACACCCATATCCTATTCCTACTAAGCTAATGCATTACTTAACCCAATCCCACTAGGTTAATGTATCATTATCCTAATCCTACTAAGTTACTGCTAGTCCCCAAAGTCTTCAGAATTGTTGTTTTTGCCCGGGACAGATTTTTCATGCGCCACTTTTGGTCCTTGGCGTCAAGTTATCCATAAAATGCTGAATTCTGCATTATTTATGCCTGAAAACTTGCTAATCACGTTTGTTAGCTCAATTACAGGAAAAAGGACTAAAAGTGCATGAATTATATAATTTGTTCTCAAAACTTAGCTAAAATATGGGTAAAATATAGCACTATAGGCGTGTAAATTCACCTATCATCAATACCCCACACTTGAAGCTTTGTTCGTCCTCGAACAAAATATCATGTCCGTCTAAACATCAACTTAGGGTTTCACAGTATCAACACAAAATATTCGTCAAGACAAGCACAACAATTATCAACAAAGAGTAGTTTTCCGATCATTAGTAGAAACGATTCAACCTCTAACATAGACTCGTGATGGTAGTTAATTCGTATCCAAAAGTTAGGGTACAAAGAATCATACACCACTACCCAAAACTCATCAACCATGTGTGTCTCACAATATATTACCCATAATCACTCATAAGTATAGCATATTTTTCAAACATGGGTATAAAAGTATCCTTGCTCTCGCTCTCACAAAGAATTCATATGCTGCTACTGATGTCCATAGGCTTGCCCTTAGTGTAATGCTCCACTAAATGTCAGAATACTAAGCTTAGGATCAAATAGGTCTTTTGATAGTTGTAATGTAGGCTAAGGGACGGGTAGGACTATTTTGGCCAGAAATAGTGTCTATGTTCCTAAGCGCTTTAATACATCACATTGTATCATTAACACTTTTTCTTTCAAACAACCTTTCTACGTTCTTTTATTCTACCACCCTTTTTCTCCTCTTTTGTTTTTTTCAATTTTGAACATAACTAACTTTTTAGTTTTCCTTTCCTTTTTCTTTTCATAACATACCTCTTATGATAGCACTTTCTTTTTCATAACAAATTCAAGCACCAATACATTCTAAAGCATCATACTCACCCAATTTCCTCTTATTTTGTCACATGACTTTACACTTTAAAGCACTTAGGAATTTGGATCAAATTATGGTCTTGATAAAATGGATTAGGCTTACATATGAGGTTGTCAAATAAAATAGGCTTAAGGCTCAAAGGGGGTTATCTAGGATAATATCCATGGGTAGGTAAAAAAAAGGTAAATAATCATAGGTTGCCAAAGAAATGCCTAAATCATCTCCTAGACTTGCACTCTTTATTTTCGCTTTACATACATACCAGGTAAGTTCTAGCATCAGCGACAAGCATAGAATATATTATTATCTAACACACACAAGGCACATGGTCGACTTTATTGGGAGTAGTATAGACTTTTGCCCCAACAGATGAGGGAATTGAACCACACAATATCACATAGTGAGTCACAATTAGAGCCTAAACGTCTCAATAGTCATGATTTTAGCACGTACTCTTGTTATAATCTCATGCTGCCTATTAGAATAATTTCATGCAAAGCTAAGTAAAAAAAAAATTTTAAAATGAGAAAAAAAAAACTTTGCTTACTAAAAAAATGAGAAACGAAAAAAAACTAGCTAAGCAAACAAACATAAATGCAAATGCGGATAAAGGAGTATAGCATGCAAATACCACCACCCCACACTTAAATGGGACACACTGCCCTCAGTGGAAAATAAATACGAAGAACCTGGTCAGTCGGACTCCTCCTTTATGTCGGGGGTCATAACTCCTTCATCGGAATCATCATAGGAGTCGTCGTCATCAGAATTCTCTTCCACGTCGGAGTCTGGCATTCGTCGCTCATCATCGTTTGGCACATCGTCATCAAGAGGTTCCTCAAAGTATGTACCTACTCCACACATCTCCCGTGCATGCACTTTCATTGGATAGTCATGATCCAGCTGTTGGAGCTCTGCAGCAGTTGGAACACGTCCACCACTCATCATTGTGAACCTAGTCATGCCATAAAGATGGTGAAAGAAACTCTCATCCCGAGCATGTCTCTCTGTCGTAGTAAGGTTGACGCCATGTGTGGTTTCAGCATCTTTGACCTTTGTGAGGTCAACCTTCTTTAGATTGTGTGGGAGTTTATGATCAGCTGGTTCCTCTTCGATGTCTTCCTTCCTCAAGATTGCAGTCAACAGATTACCGAAGCTGAAGTGGGACCGCTTGTGTAGCCTAGACTTCCGCATTGTAGATTGAATGATTGCCCCAATGTTGATAGGGACATTCATCTTCAATGCATATACCAGGCACACTCTATCTCTTGTTATCTTGGTGTATTGCGTCCCTGGAATAAGGCAAGAGTTGACTATACACAACCATATCCTTGCTTCCCTATTCAAAGGAGCATATGGGAAGGTGTTGTGTCGTTCGGTGTCTTTATGTCTGCTCCACCTTGCCATGGATCTAGTTCCACAAAGTGTGTGTCGGATTGTTCTATATGGAGGTCTACTATACAGCTCTTTGAATGGTGCTGGGTCGACTGAAGGCAAGCCAAGAAAGGTGTTGAAGAAATTCGCATTGAGTTGTAAAACTTGGCCCCGAATCTTGACCTCGCTGCCTGTGGTTTTCGGCGACCAGTTGGCATAAAATTCTCTTATCAAATCGATATTACATTCTCCCATATCTCGGAAGATGAAATCAAGATGTAATGCCATGATCTTGGCCAACATACGCGGCTCCTTCTTCGCTAGGCTTTCCTTGTTTATCAAGTCCACATGAACATATTTTCTTTCCTTTTTGTTCCTATACCATTCCTTCGCTTCCTCCTCAAGAACCCATTTTATTCCAAACATGCGGCGTGGTAATTGCATCGAGGATGATTCTCCTAGCTCTTTCCGGCCTCTTTTCTTACCTTTTTGGGAAGTGGTAGCCTTATCTTTGCCTTGTCTTGCTTTGGGTGCCATTGTACCTAAGACTTGAAATAGTGTTCATGTTAGCATCCTCTCGATAGATACAATCTATAAACAAGCAATAGGGGCACCACCCCACACTTAGTTTATTGGCACAAACTAGTGAAGTGAAAGTGGTCGATTATTCAGACTTCATCGACATACGTTTTAGGTGCTATATTCCAACAATAAAATCAGAGCAGTCACATTTCTTGTAATCTTGGCAATACATTCATGTTGGCTATATCAAGACTACTACATAAGGATTGAATCAAGGTATAGTATCCAGCCATAATCACAACCTCCTATGTCGGTAGACAACTATAATTTCTATTCCGGTGAACAAGTCATTCCAACATGTAAGTATGCAAGTGACAAGATTATGCCATTTTAATAACTATAGCAATTCCGCAAGAGTATGACAATGCATCAAAATCAAATTCAAGTTGGGAACAAGTTAAGATCATCCTAACGTATATGTTCACTCACTTGGTTGTGTATCAACAATTCAAACACATTCACATCACCAATATTTCTTCAAGAATTATCAATTCATAGTAGGCATGGTAATGTAGTACTTACGAAAAATAAATGAAGAACAAAGAAGCACTTACTTGATTGATGCCTTTGGATGATGTTCTTGTGAAGAAATAGAGTAAAAGGAAAATTTTTGAGAGGATTTGGAGACTATAGGCGGCGCTTAAGCTAGGTTTCCAATGTGTTTTTGGTTCAAGACTAAGTCTCATATTTATAGAAAAAGGTTGGGTCGGGTTTTGACCCATTTAAAATCGGATTTGGAGACAAGAAGTGACCATAGGCGGTGCCTTTAGCTTTGCCTATGCTTGGCATAGGCGGCGCCTTTTGCAAAGCATTGTCTAGCATAGGCGGCGCCTATGCCATGGCATTCCTAGGCATAGGCGGCGCCTTTCACTTTGCATATGAGATTCAGAGACAAAAGGCATTAGCATAGGCGGCGCCTATGCTATGGCATACTTGGGCATGGGCGGCGCCTATGCTATGGCACACTAGATTCCGAGACCTTAGGCCATAGTATAGGTCTTCCCTTGTTCGTGGCCTAGTTTTACCTAGGCCTAGCCTTGTTCGATGCCTATATTTTCATGAGCAATGCTCAATCCATAGCCTTTTTCTTCTTCATTCCTAACTTACCACCTATAACATGCAATACGTCTAAATCAAAATTTGAAACCGACCTCCTCATTTTACACCTCTTTGCACCTACATTTACTCAAAAACAACAAAGACGATTAGAATGATGGGTTGCCTCCCATCAAGTGCCTTAGTTTTGGTCGTGGCACTACTCTTCTTTTTGGATTTTTATTTATCAAAAGAAAACACGTAATAAGACAAAAAATGAAAAACGATGGGTTGCCTCCCATCTAGCGCTTGATTTATTGTCGTGGCACGACATGGATATCTCGAGTACTTAGACTTCGTCGAGATAAGTGATGGCCATATAATTTATCGAATCAAGAGGACTGATATATGGTTTTACTCGTTGGCCATTCACCTTGAAGACAACACCATTAGTGTCTTCCAGCTCAACTACTCCAGACGAGTAGACTTGGTTAACTTTGTATGGACCAGACCACTTGGACTTTAACTTACCTAGGAATAACTTCAGTCTGGAATTGAAGAGAAGTACCATATCATCCTTTTGAAAGTTTCGTCGAACAATCTGCTGATCATGATACTTTTTCATCTGCTCCTTGTAGAGATCCGATCTTTCATAAGCATGTAGACGGAATTCATCCATCTCGTTCAGTTTCTCCAATCTCAGATTTATTGCATCATCCCAGTGCAAATTTAATCGTTTCAAAGCCCACAATGCCTTATGCTCAAGCTCAATGGGCAAGTGACAAGCCTTCCCATAAACTAGTTGGTACGGGGACATGCCAATTGGTGTTTTGAATGCAGTCCTATAAGCCCATAGTGCATCGTCCAACTTCCGAGACCAATCTGTCCTATTAGCATTTACCATTTTAGCAAGGATTTGCTTGATCTCTCAGTTGGAAACCTCTACCTGGCTGCTAGTTTGTGGGTGATAAGGCGTGGCTACCTTATGTTGCTTGACACCATATTTTGCCAACACGGATTTGAATAGCTTGTTGCAGAAGTGAGATCCTCCATCGCTTATGATAGTACGTGGTACTCCAAAGCGAGAGAAGATATTTCTCTTTAAGAATGCTACAACACGCTTTCCCTCTTTGTCGGCCAACGCTACAGCTTCAACCCATTTTGAGACATAATCTACAGCAACTAAGATGTACTTCATTCCAAACGAATTTACAAATGGACCCATGAAATCAATACCCCATACGTCAAAGAGCACTACTTCAAGGATTTTCGACATGGGCATCTCATGGTGTTTCGAAATAGCACCTTGTCTTTGGCATTGGTCGCATCTTCTAACAAAGTCGTAGGCATCACTAAATATCGAAGGCCAATAATATCCACTTTGCAATACCTTCTTTGTTGTCCGATTACCTGCGTGATGTCACCCAACTTGGGAAGTGTGGCATTCTTCCAATATAGTAGGCACCTCTACGTGGCATATACATCGTCGGATAACACCATCCGCGCATCGTCGAAAAAAATATGGCTCATCCCAAAAGTAGTGTTTTACATCATGCATAAACTTCCTCTTTTGATGGTAAGATAAGTTTGCAGGTATCACATTACTCACCACAAAATTTGCAAAGTCGGCATACCATGGTAATCCTTCCATTATTGTCGCTAAGATCTCCTCGTCAGGGAACGCATCATCAATCTCGATTTCAGGCTGCACCACATGCTCGTTTTTGAGTCTAGATATATGATCAGCCGCTTGGTTCTCGCAATCTCTTCTATCTTTAACCTCGAAATCAAATTCTTGCAGCAGCAAAACCCATTAAATTAGTCTTGGTTTTGCATCCTTCTTTGTCATTAGATACCTCAGAGCTGCATGGTCTGTATGAACGATCACTTTGGTTCCCAACAGATACGCCCAGAACTTCTCAAAAGCATACACAACTGCTAGGAGGTCTTGTTCTGTGACAGTATAGTTCTTTTGGGCTTCGTTTAGGACCTTGCTAGCATAGTAGATAGGATGAAATAATTTCTCCTTCCTCTGGCCAAGTACAGCGCCAACAGCAACCCCACTAGCATCACACATGACTTCAAACGGTAGAGACCAATCTGGTGCTACCATGATAGGGGTTTCAATGAGTTTTCTTTTGAGGCATTCGAATGCCTTCAAACAATCTTTATTGAAGTCATACTTTGCATCTTTATCCAAGAGTTTGCACAATGGACTCGGAATTTTGGAGAAGTCTTTGATGAACCGCCGATAGAAACCTGCATGACCGAGGAAACTACGAACTCCCTTCACTAAAATTGGGGGCGGTAGCTTCTCGATGACTTCAACTTTTGCTCGATCAACCTCAATTCCTCTTTCAAAGATTTTATGCCCAAGAACGATTCCTTCTTTTACCATGAAGTGGCACTTTTCCCAATTCAGCACTAGGTTGAATTCTACACATCTTTGCAACGCCATACTTAGGTTTGCCAAGCACGCTTCAAACGATTCGCCAACAACTGAAAAGTCATCCATGAATACCTCCAAAGTATCTTCAACCATATCAGAAAAAATAGACATCATACAACGCTAAAGGGTGGCTGGTGCGTTACATAGCCCGAATGGCATACGTTTGAAGGCAAACGTGCCATATGGACATATGAATGTTGTATTCTCTTGGTCTTCGGGGGCAATGCAAATCTGATTATAGCCTGAATAACCGTCTAAG
Organism: Capsicum baccatum var. pendulum; assembly: GCA_030864225.1. NCBI lineage: Eukaryota > Viridiplantae > Streptophyta > Magnoliopsida > Solanales > Solanaceae > Capsicum > Capsicum baccatum. The sequence goes on from CM061551.1 coordinate 106,855,884, forward strand.
AAACAAAACCATCCTTTCCCCGCTAATCGATCAAGCATTTGGTCCATAAATGGCATTGGAAAGTGATCTTTGAGCGTTCAAGAATTCAGCTTTCGGTAATCCATGCATACTCTCCATCCGGTGACGGGTCGAAGTGGAATAAGCTCATTCTTTTCATTCACGACCACCGTCATGCCTCCTTTCTTGGGAACACATTGTACCGGGCTTACCCATGTACCGTCAAAAATTGGATACACAACTCCTGCGTCTAACCACTTGATGATTTCTTTCTTCACCACTTCTTGCATAGGTGGGTTTAGACGTCTTTGATGCTCAATGGTGGGTGTGCATTTTTCTTCAAGCTGAATCTTGTGTGTACAAATTCCAGGTGGAATACCAATAATATCCGCAATGGTCCATCCAATGGCTCTAATATACTTGCGTAGAATAGCAATGAGAGCTGCAACTTGTTGCTCACCCAAATCTTCTGCCACAATGATTGGAAGTGTGTTTCCGCTTCCTAAGAATGCATACTTTAAATGACTAGGCAGCTCCTTCAATTCTAACGTGGGTGGCTCTTCAATAGATGGCTTAGCTGGTGGTGTGGGTCAATTTTTGAGATCAAGGTCTAGCTTCTTGGGAGCATGGAGATATGTCCCTAATCCTGATAGAGCACAAATAGCTTCTTCGCAATTTTTAGCATCCTTACTTTCTCCATTCATGAGCACAATCGCCAATGGGTCATCAATAATTTGCTCTTCTTCAAGTGATTCTTCCTCATCATCAAAGTAAACATCAGCCACCGAGAATACGTTCAGCTCTTTGGGTTGCTTCATTGCTTTGCACACATCAAAGCGAACTACTTCGTCATTTATTCGGAATGAAAGCTCATTAACTCTCAAATCAATAAGCACACTTCCCGTAGCAAGGAAAGGGTGCCCCAAGATTATGGGAACTTTTGAATCTGCCTCACAATCCAAAATAACAAAGTCTGCCGGAAAGATGAATGAAGAAACCTTTACCAATACATCACATAGAATACCAACAGGTCGTTTTACCGACCTATCCGCCATTACGAGCCTCATATTGGTTGGAGTAGGATCACCCAACCCCAACTTTTTATAGATAGATAGTGGCATCAAATTGATGCTGGCTCCTAAATCACATAATGCCTTGATAAAATTCAAAGACCTAACGGTGCAGGGAATAGTGAAAGCATCAGGGTCAACCTTCTTCTGAACTATTGATCGGGTAGAGATTGCACTGCAGTGATGAACATCATCTTTCAACTCATAAATTGATGCCCGCTTATTTGTCAAAAGATCCTTCATAAATTTCGCATACCCAGGCATTTGTTCAAGTGCCTCCACTAATGGAACATTAATGGTTAGCTGCTTTAACATAGTCATGAATTTGCTGAACTTTGTATCATCTGCCACCTTCTTTAATCTTTGGGGAAAAGGTGGTGGTGGGTATGGAATTGTTCTCTCTACGGCTTTTTTCTCCTCTTGCTTCTATTTTTCAGCTTTTTCAGGTTGCAAATCGTGAGGGGTGACGTTATGGACATCAGGTTCAGCTGCTGCGGCATCTTCCCCTTTCGCTTTATCATCAATGTCCACTACTTTGTCAACCACTTGCTTGCCTTTTGCTAAAGTTTCCATCACCTTACCACTTCGGGTAGTAATGGCCATGCATGACCCATCATTCCTTGGGTTTTGCACAGTGTCGCTAGGTAAAGTGCTAGACTTTCTTTGATTGAGTGCTGCTGAAAGTTGGCTCAATTGCTGCTCTATCTGCTTGATTGAAGTGTAATGGGAATCAAATAATTGTTTCATGGAGGACAAATCATTTATTACCTCCGTTACTCCAGCGCTCGTTGCTTCCACTCCTTTTAATAGTTTAGCTATCATCTCTTCCATATTTCCAGAACTAGATGTGGTGGCGTCACGTCTTCCAGGGGGAACGTACAAACCACTCTTTTCATTCTTATTCTTCCAACTACCTTGGTCCTTGTTTCCAGATTTATCATAGTAGTTCCGACCTTGGTTTCCTTGGGTATTACCTCGGAAACCCCCCTGATTGTTCAAGTAGTTGGCCTCTTCTTCCGAATCAGATTCGTCTCTTCCTTTTGACGTAATAGCTTTCACTTTTTCGGTCTTCCCTGATAACAAATGCATTGTAAGAAGATCCACTTGTGTTTTCATGTGCGCCATATCTTGATCATGTTCTTCTTATCTTCTCCTTTGGTCTGCAGTCATGCCAATAGATAAAGTGGGGCTTGCTACCTCAGAATCCCTGGTATGCCAAGCTCTACTTTGCTTCGTCATACGATCTAGCATATTGCTTGCTTGACCAAAGGTGAGGTCCATAAAAGATCCTCCAGCCGCATTATCCACCACTGGTTTAGTTATTGAATTCAAGGCTCTGTATAATATCTCCATTAGGTGAACATTAGTCATGTGATGGTTTGGGCACCTCGTTAGCTTTGTCTTGAACCTCTCTCATGTTTCATGAAGGGCTTCAGTTGGAAGCTGACGGAAGTTGCTGATTTCATCTCTCAATTGTGCTCTTTTGGATGGCGGAAAGAATCTTTCTAGGAAAGCATCTCTCAATTGCCTCCAATTTGTAATAGAATCAGGAGTCAGCCCATTCAACCATAGAGTTGCCTCCCCAGACAGAGACAATGGAAATACACGTAATCGAATTGCATTCTAACCAACACTAGGATTGTCAAACGACTTGCATGTAGAAATAAAGTTGATCAGATGCATATTCGGATCATCGCCTACTAGTCCACCAAATAATCCCTTGAGTTGCAATAACTGAATCATGGTGCTCGTGATGTTGAACTTGGCTCCGGGCGCTAATGGTGGAGGAATTATGGCTCCGGTGGCTCCGACTCCATCAAGATCATCATCATCATCGTCAAAAGCTGGTTGCATAGCTCGGCGTTCGGGCCTAAACCTAGCTTGACGATATCTTCTGTTGGCAGGTGTTGCGATCTCAGCAGCATGCCTAGGGTTTAGCAACTCGTCATCACCTAGGTCCTCGTCGTCAGGATTTATTGCTCGCCCAGGGTTATCAATATTCTGTTGATGCACTTAAGCGGCGGCTAGAGCAGCTAGTCTCGCCTGTTCCTATTGAGCAGCCATCCTTTCTATTTCGTATTATGCCTCCATTCTACCAATACGTTGTGGTTCAGGATTGATAGGTAATAACGGTTGACCAGAACTTCGAGTATGGGGCATGCGCTGAATAAAAACCTGCAGTAAACCAAAACAAAAACTAAAAGTAAAAGTACGAGAATCTTTGACCAAAGGGTCTAGCAATTATCACAAATTTAATTGACACTCGTATTCCCCGGCAACGGCGCCAATTTTTGATAACGCTCAATCTACAGCTCTCGTAAGAGTGTAAAGCGGTCGTAGTCAAATATAGAACCCAACTGGGTTGGGTATCGATCCCTCAGGAAATAGCTTGGTCAACAAATAAGCAAAGATTACTAGACTTTTAGTGCAAGTCTCGTATAAGGGGGGATTGTAAAGTGTAACCAAATTATTAAAGTAAAAAACTGAAAATAGTAAAGTAAAAAGAAAGAATGTTTAGTAGGTTGTAAAATAATGAGAATTGAGGAGTTGGGGTTATGTCCACCTTATGAGTTTTACGTCTCTATTGGCTATGAGTGTGCGGAATTCAGACATGCATGTGCTTATAGAGAATTGTATTCGATGGTAAATCCAAGCGTCTTTCGACCTAAACAAGGACTATTTCACTGTAACTCTTTCGAGCTTACAGCGTATCTAACGGTACAAATTCTCCAAGAGGTTAATCCAATTACGGCACTAACTTTTTAATAGGGTATGGGACCCTATTACCTTGACATTATCTCTTTTCCAGACATATAACTTTTCTTTCGAACAAGTTAATTCTATACTGGCGTATTCTACGCGTTTGCAACCACAAAGAATTTAGAATAAGATGAAGAGAATAATGATATAAGCAGCATACGTGTCACGAACTCACAAACTCATAGCAATAGATAGTATCTCATATGGCTTCCATAACCCCAACAGAGAAGTTTAGTTACCCATGAATGCGAAGGAAATCACAATAGACATTGTTATTATACCACAATAAAGATTTCGTGTAGTAATAGTGTGGTAGGCGTTAGGCGTGAATTCCTAGCAAAGTAACGTTTCTCTTGTTGCGGAAATTAAGAATTGAATAAATGATTCGAAAAGAATAAAAAGTAGAATTAATGGAAGAATTAAAAGTAGTAGTGAATGAATTGTAAGGTAAGATGAGAATTGTAACTAATGGAGGAATGAATAAAAATCTCTAGAAAAATAGGGTATTTATAACACCCATATCCTATTCCTACTAAGCTAATGCATTACTTAACCCAATCCCGCTAGGTTAATGTATCATTATCCTAATCCTAATAAGTTACTGCTAGTCCTCAAAGTCTTCAGAATTGTTGTTTTTGCCCGGGACAGATTTTCCATGCGCCACTTTTGGTCCTTGGCGTGTAAGCTTTCCCTTCCTTCTTTCGTGAAGCTTTCTTTGGCGTCAAGTTATCCATAAAATGCTGAATTCTGCATCATTTATATCTGAAAACTTGCTAATCACGTTTGTTAGCTCAATTACAGGAAAAAAGGACTAAAAGTGCATGAATTATATAATTTGTTCTCAAAACTTATCTAAAATATGGATAAAATATAGCACTATAGGCGTGTAAATTCGCCTATCATCAACTATAACCTTAGTAAGATATAACATTATCATATCTTAGAAGAAATAAGATGCATGTGTTCTTTCTTTTCTTTGGTTTCCACTGAACACTCGTTGCTGAATATCGTATTTAAAATTTTAAGTAATCCAAATTCACATCACCTAAGATTAGCTAATGTAATTTTTAGCATAGAAATCAGTTTATATCATGCATATTAATATATCATTTAGTCAGGGCCTGTTTAGTCATGCAATAGTAAATCATGTTATAAAATTATTTGAGATGAAGCTGACGTTTTTTTTTTTTGATATATAATTTGAATTTTTAAGTTTTATTTTTTCATAATCATAAAAATCACATATGTTATGAAACTATCAAATTCCTCAAATTCTTATACTATATCACCAAATAAGCAAAAGTTCATAAATAAATTGATAAATATGATTTGTAGATATAAATATATCTTCCAACTTATGGGTCTTTTTTATAAAATATAATTATATCTTCATATATTTTCATAAACAAATATTTGCAGTTACAAACTTTCAAATAAATCAATAATAATAGTAACTAGTCATCTTTCCAACAATCCTTTCACATGGTAGCAACAATCTATCCAATTCGAGCATGAGTTTTTTTCTTTTTATTGAAAATATTTAAATGAATTTTTTTAAAGAAATATAAATTTATGGTTCAAATTTTATGTTTTAAGACATTAAAATCATGATTTGGAATTTCAAATTATAGTTTCTTGAGAATCTTGGATTTCTTCATGACTTGAAATCATGAATGTTGAAGAGTTAATAGAAATATAAGTGATGCAAATTAAAATCTAATGAAGTTCACAAACATATTTTCATTAAAAGCATAAATCGTGATTACAATTGGAGTATCATCAAGATAACATATTTTTCCTAGCTTGTTTTTAAAACTTTAGAGTAGATGACTAAAGAATAAAAGCATGAAATGACATGTCATTGTAAATTTTGTTGCACACTCTTCAAGCAGTTTCCCACCAACTTTTCATCTGACAAAAAGAAATAATAAGTCTTAAATTAACTTACATTAACTTTAGTTGTCTGAAAAAGAAGCAAAGAAAATTATTGAACAGAAAAAAGTTATACCTTATTTAAATTATTAGCTTACATTAACTTTTATGCAAAAAGGGTTGATAATACAAAAAAGTTGACATTTTATTTCACAAGATAGTCTCACCTCACTTTACCTTCAACATTTGCTACAAAAATCACAATGAGAAATAATGTTACTAGAAATTTTGTGAAGTTCATAATTGAGAGAACTTTTGGATTTGATTTATATTTGAGATATGCTGGATAAAGGAAATTACCATTGTTTATAACCAAAAATTTAAGTTGATTTATATTTTGGCCAAGTTAAAATAAATAAAATTGACTCGCTAATTACTAAAAATTAGATTATACCCAAATAAATAAATATCATGGAATTTGCAATCAATATATTTGAGTTTGACTATGATAGTTTTAATTATTGACTGAAAATACGTCAAACATATGTGTAAAAGTTTGACTAGTCTACAACAACTTGCGTAGGACAAAATTATTTATTTATAAAAAAGTTATAAGTAATTTGAAATCTATTAAAGTTATCTAGCATAGAATAATCGAATTATAAACAAACTTGAATGATTTTTTTATTAAAAAAATTAAATTGTATTATATATGAAGCTACTAATTCTTGAAATTCCACAAAAAAAAAAAATCATGCAAGTTCCAACTTCCTACCTAAAAGTATATCACTCCTTATTTTATCATGCACAATAATTTAACCATTATGGCGCTATATATGTTGGGTTGATCTTTATACAATTTGATAATTACACACCACAGAAAAAATTTATACGTATGTAAAATAAAAAATATTAATTTATAACTTTTAACATCGTTTGATTATACAAATGATATCGAGTCAAAATGGGTTAATATAAGTACTAATATTGTTCACGATGTTATAAAATCGTGTTGGTACTTTTTTTTTTGCTTAATTTAATGAAGGCCATTATTGATTGTGTCAAACAAAGGTTTATCGGGCTCACTTACTCTTTTTTTTATGAAAAAAGAATTGTCTTGTTATAATTGATGAGATAGAAATTCATTTGATGATTTAAAATTACTAGGATTGTGATTATACTGTAACACCCCACACTTTCGAGCTAGAATTTGAACTATCGTTCCTACATGTGTTAACTCTTATCCAAAGAATTGGATTTGAGTATCTATGTCATGATCAGTTATATAGTATTTGAAATGCTATCGGGGTGAAAAATATTCATAGGAAGTACTTAAGCAAAGTCGAGTTGAGAAGTTTTCTATCGATTAAGTTTTAGTGAATATTTCAACTTGGGTCAACTTTCAACGAACATTACTCCTAGTATATAACAATTTAGGTCTCTTACTATATATCAAATAAAATATCTTTGAGTCTTCTTTCCAATATAACTGGTTTCACCTTAATCTGATATCAAAGCATAAGGTTATGCTCATTTTACCTCAACACGTCCGTCGATCAACAAATTGACGACTTGAGGTGATAAGCCGTCAACTATGTGATGAGCTATCAACCTCATCATCAGCCTTAACCAAAATATGATCAAATACAGTTATAAAGTGATGACTTGAGTTGATAAGTCATCAACTAAGTGATGAGATATCAACCTCATCATCATCCTTAACCATTCCATCTACAAGGTGATAAGCCGTCAACTAAGTGACGAACTATCAACTTAGTCCATTTACGGGTTGATGACTAAGTTAATAAGCCATCAACTTGTTGAGAGCTATCAACTAAGTCATCAACTAAAAAATCCTGTAATTTTTATTCAGTTTCCTAGGGGTATTTTGGTCTTTTCCTCACCTTAAACCCTACTCCTCCATGAATTAAATTACCCTATACACTATAGTTTGACATCGTTAGTCAGTGTTCAATGTTTACTCTCCTCTCCACTCTTAAGGGAAAATAAATTAAAGTTTTTTTCCAAGAACAAGAAATGCAAGTTTTCTTCCCCAAGAACTCAAGAATTCAAGTTCCAATTTTAAGCTTTCATTGAGAAATTTAGGTATGTGAGGTATTCATTTATGGGTTACTTTCACCCATTGAGCCCAAAAACCTTTTTTTTAATTTTAAAAGCGTGAGCTTTATCCTCTTTATGAAATTAACCTTGTAATTTATGAATCAAATCCATAAATCCCTCAGTAAATTAAATTCAAGCCATATCAGTATATGCTCCTATATAAATATGATGTTTTCTTATGTTCTAAACATATCCCCAAGTTCAAATTCATGTATTTCATCAGTTTATTAAAATGTACTATCTTTTGGGTCTCTGAATTATGACTCTCTTCAAATATTTTAAGTGTTGTTATCATATATTTTAAGATCATTCGATGCTGGAGGGTTATGAATACCAATACCTTTATTTTTATTTATGTTTCATCTTTTGAAGTATTAAGTTAGTCAAGTTATGAATTCTAATATTATACTCAGTTGTTATGATCATGTTGAGCACTATCAGTTGTCAGGTTCAGTTGAACATAATCTAGTCCAGTACTAGTTTCAATTCAGTTCTAAGTAGTATTTAGCACCGAGCAAACCAAGGAATAAGGGATTACCTTCCAGTAAAGGGTATGACTCTTAGTATAAATCCCTAAGTTCCATAACTACATAACCAATGTAGGTTTGAGAGTCAGTACAGTAAAGGCTTCATAAACTGTTAGCCAGAGTCACTCATGTAATTAAAGTTTCGTTCTTCAGTTTTATTATGTTGTAAACTTTATCAGAATTATATTTATTCAAACTTCCTTATAATCATATTTCCGCTTAGTAAATTTAGTTTTTATATAATTTAAATCAATTACTCAAGTATCATGCCAGTTCATGGGTTATCATGGGATCAATTGTGGTTCTAAGCATCGTGTTACGACTAGGGGGTAGTCTCGAGTCGTGAAAAACTTTGTATCAGAGCACAGATTTCAAGTGTCCTAGGGTGTCTATGAAGTCATGTCTAGTAGAATATTGTGAAATAGTATGGAGACATTTGTACTTTTCTTCGAGAGGGTACAGGGTATTTAAGAAATATTTCCCTTATTTCATGTCTCAGATTGGGTAGTGGAAGTGTTTTCTAAGGAACTGTAATACCTCATATTTTCCTAGCTTAATTTAAGTCTTAGTACAAGAGTAATCCCATGTAAAAAAAAAATACTTAGTATTTTTCAGTTTAGAGCTCACCAATGCATAGGAAATTCAGTCAGCTTTCCAAGATATAAAGTTTGCCCAAATCCGATATCCAGGCAAAGAGTTAGAGCCATTTTAGTGAAACAGTGTACCATCTGGTACTTCAGTGCATCGCGGAGGTGGTCCAAATGGCAATTGTCATTTTTCCAGTGAGCCAACGAAAAACCACCGTATCTCGCCACCAACCAATTTACCAATTGTCACTTTTCCAGTATTGTTCCACGATAATGGTATGTTGTACGAAGGCCCAGTTTCACATTCAGTGAGGCAACACAATGGCACCGCATCGTGCTATCATCCCATTTCCTAGTTTTCCACTTTCCAATGGCATGACGCGAATGAGTTGCGTTGCGCCAGGGGACCAAATCTGGTTTTCAGTGAAGAAAATTAAAAATGTTCCAGGGGTAATAGGGTCTTTTTCCATGACCCAGATTAGCCTTAAACACAAAATTATTCCCTAAATACCCTATAATATCATTATTCGCTCACTTTTCTCAAGATTTAAAACATTCTCTCTCAAAGAGGCAAAAACCCTAGTTCATAAAATTAAGGTCAATCCTCAAGAAATCCTCTAAGAACTTTCAAAAAAGAATCTTCTAAGGTATGTTAGGTGTTCATTCATGGTCCCCTTAACCCATGAAGTCCAAGAACCTTTTTTAAACATAGAAGATCTCAGATTTATGATTTCCATATTCGAATTGAATTGAATTCATGTTCATGATATTGTTGGGTCTTAGTCCATGATTAATTACAAGCTTTCATGAAATTAATCATTATATGTGTTGAATTACATAATTTTCATGATAAACCCTTCAATTTGGAAGTTGATTGATGTAACCATGATAATTATATGTGTTGATTATCATATAACATAAGCATGCTCCTCATGTGTTTGATAATATGCATACGTGGATGAAATAGTGTCATTATAACATGATAGCATATATCCCCTATTTATGTACAAGTTAATGCATTACAACTGTTTGATAAAATTCCTCCATGAATGAATTATGATCAAGTGAGCATTGTTATGTTATTCAAGATTAAGCTATGCCTTTCTTTTATGCTCTCGAGTCCTGGGGTATTCAATACCTGACAATTTAGCTATTTATTTAGAGTCAGTGTCAGTTATAGAATAGTATTTGTCTTGTTCCAAACAATAAAATCCAGTCAGTTACAAAAATCAGTAGAACTCAGTTAGTTACAAAACTTAGAAAAACTTAGTAAAGTCAGTGTCAGTCCAATTCAGTATAATCAGTTTATTGTCTTTCAGTTAGGGGTAGGATTCAGCATCGAGCGAGCCTAGGGATGGGGACTCACCCGTTAGTTAGAACTAGGTCCCTAGAAACCATCCCTAAGTTCCAGAACTACGTAGCCTGTATAGGTTGTGACATGTCACCCGTTAGATAGGACTGACATACTCAGGAAACACCCGCTAGTTTAGGACTAATCTCAAGGGTCAGCCGTTAGATAGGACTGACTCCGCAATAGATGTTAGTACGCGTGGCACGATCTTAGCACTCTTCCAATTAAGGTTATAGAGTGGACCCCAACTAAGTTATCTTATCTTATTTAGGGCATGTTGGTTAGATGGCTACCTCCCACAGTTTCAATTTCAGTCTTCAGTTTAGAACTCAGTTTATTTTACAGAATAAGGACTGTAAGACACAGTCAATCAGTATCAATAAATCAGTTATTAGTAACTTCAGATATAAGTTACATAGTTACCAAATCTCAGTTCTCAACTTCAGAAAAACTCAGTTACAATCTATACATATATGTACAGTATTGCATACTCAGTAATTTCTATAGTATCAGTTATCCACATACTCTTATATTCAGTTATTCTATGTCATTCGGTCAGTTATCGTTCATGAATATGAACCCTTGAATTCAGTATTACCTCATCTAGCATATCGGTCTATTTGATGTACTGATCGTATACTCTTTCTTTGCGCTATGATTTCTCATATCATAGGTTCGAACACTCAAGATCCCAACCATATTTAGACAGATCTAGTCAGCAGTTGTAGATTTAGTAGTGAGTCCTTGTCTATTGAGGATATGATTTATTTTAGTTTATCAGTATTTTAGTAGTTGGAGTTAGTTGGGGGCTTGTCCTATCAACTTTATATTCAGACAGTTCAGTTAGAGGATTTCAGACTAGACCAGTTCAGACAGTGTTTAGTTTTCAGATGTTTTTACTAAATATTATTATTGATCAGTATTTAGATTTTGAACCTTATGGAAATTCTACTTAATTCAGCATTTATTTAAGTATTACTATTCAGTACTCACAGCAGATATCAGTCATGGATTAACTTGTGGTCCTTCGGGGTCATAAGCACCGTGTGGCATCCAAGGTGTACTCTCGGGGCGTTACGAACTTGGTATCAGAGCCTAAGTTTCAACAGAGTACTAAGGAGTCTGAAATCAGCATCAATTAGAGTCTTATGCATAGGTGTATAGCGCGCCACACTTATGGATAGAAGGCTATGAGATATTTTAGGAAAAGTTTCTCTTCTTTTAGTATTTATGTCATAGGAGTGAGCATGAGCTCAAGTTAAAATCTCAGTCTAATCCATTTCTTCCTTTAATTTATACAACATGCCTCCCAAAAAGACTAATAAAAGAAGAATCAAAAATCAGTCAGCACCTCATCCCGTTCAGGTAGATCCCCTAGACGAGCATGTCTCTCATGCATAATTCAGAGCTACATTCACTACTCTATCCAATTTCATAACATCTCAGAATGAATGGACAGTTGTTGTTCAAGCTAACCCAGTGGCCAATACTATTGCAGCCAAGATTTGGGACTTTACCCAAATGAATTCTCCCCTATTCTCAGGATCTAAGTCAGAAGAGAATCCACAGGAGTTCCTCGATCAGGTTTAGAAAGTCACAGGTATCATGGGAGTGACTTCCAATGAGATTTTGGAGTTAGTATCCTATAAGCTGCAAGATGTAGCTCATACGCAGTTTAAGTAGTGGAAGAAGGTAGAAAGGGGCACAGATGCAGAGCCCTTAGAGTGGCAAGACTTTGCTACTGCCTTCCTACATAGATTTTTCCCCTTAGAGCTTAGAGAAGCCAAAGTGTTAGAGTTCATCAATCTCAGACAGGGAAGTATGAGCGTGAAAGAGTATTCCCTCAAGTTTACTCAGTTAGCCAAGTATGCTCCCCATGTAGTAGCAGACAATAGGTCCAGAATGAGCAAGTTTGTATATAGGGTATATGATAGCGTGGCTATAAAGTGTAGGACTGCGATGTTAATTAAAGAGATGGACATATCTAGGATTATGGACCATTCTCAATAGATTGAGGAGTAGAAGCTTAAGAAGAAGGAGAAAGAGAATAAGAGAGCTAGAATAGGTATTTTTAATTTTAATCAGCCTAAGTTAGAGAGCAGTAACCATTCTTAGTTTCATCCAAAATCTTTAGTTCCAACTCTGTCCTCATCTAGTGTGCCAGTACAAAAGTTCAGGAATGGCATACATGATAGGGCACCAGGATCCAAAACCCAGAGTAGTATGAGCAGTGGTCGTACCCATCCACTTTACGAAGAATGTGGTAGACATCACCTAGGTGCATGTAGAGCTGGCCGTGATATATGTTTTAGAAGTAGTAATCCAGGCCACAGGATGTAGGAGTGTAGAGTAATGGCTAAGAGAGGAAAATATTTGCTCAAACAAGGTCAGTACAACTGTCTTTTATCTCATTCTGGTCGCCCGAATCAGCAGGGTGCCACTTCCAGTGCTGCCAGTGGGCAACGCCTAAATAGGCTTTATGTACTTCAGTCCAGATAAGATCAGGAGAGTTCTCCTGATGTGGTCACTGGTATGTTAGAGATCTTTTATTTACATATTCATGCCTTATTAGATTCAGGAGCTTCTTTGTATTTAGTAACTCTTTGCATAGCAGTCAACTTTAGGTCAAACTAGAAATATTAACAGAACCTTTCTTAGTTCTTACTTTAGCAGGTAAATCTATTCCAGCCAGACGAGTATACAGAAGTTACTCAGTTACAGTATTCTAGAAAATCCCTTCAGTTAATTTCAGTAATAGAGTCATTCCATTTTAGTTTCCTGATGGACCAATCATTGAATGAAGGGGTAGTACCTCAGTTTCAGTTGATCTAAGTTTGAATCTCTAGATTGAACTAGAATAAAGAGAAGTTGAGAATTATAAATTAGTCAGTGTTGAGGTTCCTATATGATGATTGTTAGGGTAATCGAAATCTAAGAATCATGTATTAGAATCAAGTACTAGAAGTGGAACTTACATTATCAAGAGTAGTCCTTCAGAGGGAGTTTAGTGTTTATGAGCATTATAACATCTCAGACTCTAGAGTAAAGTGGTTTCAGTTTGATTTAGAGTTTATTAAGTGGTTCTCAGAATTAGAATAACGGCATTAAACCAACGGGGAAAGGGTAGAACAAGTAACTAAGTCATACTTTTAGATTTTAGTACTAATATCAGTATATGTAGAAAATCAGTGGGAGAGGTTGATTCCCAACCCGTCCTTACCTCTGTTCAAAGTTTTGCACTTCAGCTATCATAATATCTACTTATGCAGTACATGCCAGCTATATGACATTAGCTCCAATTCATGCATATTATCGCAAATCATGTAAGCTTATAGTTTGTAGTATAAGGAGATTCAGTTTCCTCAGTGTTATGAATCATGTTCCATGAATACAGAAACTCCCAACTCAGGTCATGCATCTCATGACATATGTACTCATGCTTTATAGTGTACTCAGTTCAGCATTCAGTTCCAAACACAGTCCTTTTTTAGGTTTTCTTGACCAACGCGTACAATTATCAATTATTCAATTGTCTATATCTCAGTATATCAAAATCATGTTATGTGCTTAGTCTTGCAATCCTAGATAATACCATTTCCATAAATTTATGCTAAGTTACCCCATATTCCTCAGTCATCCTTTACCTCATAAGCATAGTACTCTATAGTTTCAGTCCAGCTGTTCAGATTAAGTACAGTTCAATCTTACATGACTGGTATTCAGCCATCAGTCATTCAGTTAATCAAATAAGTAGTATATTTACGCATTTATGCCCAGTGCCCATATGAACATTTTCAGTATCCCCAAGTGAAATGCAGTGTTGAAATAGAAATTATAGTTGAGGGAATACTTGAGTATAAGTACTCAGTAGGAGTTAGTCCGTAAATCCAGCAATTTAGTTTAGCAGTCAGGCGGACAAGTTCATATGGTTCCCTATCTTTCCACCAAGTTCATGTATCATGCCTCAGCTTTAGATTCTAGGTATTCAGTCACAATTTATTTCATAGGTGCCCTGTGAATCATCTCAGTTTTTCCTCATAATCCCAGCCAAGTCAGCAGTTTTTAAGGACATAATGTCCCAAGGGGGAGATGCACTATAACCCCTAAGATTTCGTGTCCTAAACCTTTTAGTTTCTCTTCATGTAACAAATCTAGTTTGGAGTAATGGGTACTCATAAGTTGACCCTCTCATTCCAAATCTCAGCCATATGACATGTATTCAATAAATTATTTCAGTTTATGATATTTAATTCATATATTATGTTTTAGACTCAGTCATGATCTCATGTTCCCGTTCATACATGTTCAGTAAGTGATCTTAGGTTCATTAGTATTTTTAGCTCAAGGTGACAGTCTCCCTTAGTTTTACTCAGTTCCATGATCCAGTTATAGTTATAAACTTAGTATCCATTACCGTTGCATATTCAGTCATGCATTCATGAATCAATTCAGTCATGTATTTCATACACCAGATATGCATGGTCAGTATGTAAACTCAGTGTATCAGTAGTTTTAGTTAATTAGTCATGCTTCAGTCGTGTATATTCAATATGTAAACTCAGTTATCAGCATTTCTCAGGTTGATTAGCCTCATTCGAGGATGAATGTTCCTAATGGGGAGATATTGTAATACCCCGTATTTTTCTAGCTTAATTTAAGTAATAGTACATGAGTATTCCCATGTAAAAAAAACAATTATATTTTTCAGTTTAGAGTCCACCAATATGTAGGAAATTCAATCATCTTTCCAACAATATAAATTTCGTCCAAACTCGATACCCAGGCGAAGAGTTAGAGCCATTATAGTGAAACAGTGTACCACCTGGCACTTCAGTGCATCGCGGAGGTGGTCCAAATGGCAATTGTCATTTTTCCAGTGAGCCAACGTGAAACCACCGCATTGCACCACCAGCCAATTTCTCAATTATCACTTTTCCAATGTTTCTCTGTGATAATGGCATATCGCGCCAAGGCCAAGTTTCCCATTTAGTGAGGCACTGCATCGTGCCATCAGCCCAGTTCCCAGTTGTGCACTTTTCAGTGGCACGATGCGATTGTGTCGCGTCTTACCAGGGGCCCAAATTGAATTTTCAATGACCAAAATTAAAAACATTCCAGGGGTAATAGGGTCTTTTTCCATGACCAAAATCAGCCTTAAACACAAAATTATGCCTTAAATAGCCTATTATATCATTATTCTCTCACTTTTCTCTAGATTTGAAACATTCTCTCTCAAAGAAGCAAAAACCCTAGTTTAAGCTATCAAGGTCAATCCTCAAGAAATCCTCCAAGAACCTTCAAGAAAGAATATTCTAAGGTATGTTAGGTGTTCATTCATGGGACCCTTTCACCCATGAAGTCCAAGAACCCTTTTTAAACATACAAGATCTCATATTTATGATTTCCATGTTTGAATTAAATTGAATTCATGTTCATGATGTTGTTGGGTCTTAGTCCATGATTAAATTACAAGTTTTCATGAAATTAATCATTATATCTGTTGAATTACATGATTTTCATGATAAACCCTTCAATTTGCAAGTTGATTGGTGTACCCAATAATTATATATGTTATGTTAGCCTCCTATGTCTATATTTTAATAATGAAAAACTAACAAGTGTATCTTTGCAGGACACTAAAGACCACTAATATTTAAAGGACAAAGGAAGCTGACTCCATAAATAAAAGGACATCGAGAATGGAATAATATCCATGGTATCCAAGTACCATTAATCACAATAAGAACAAATGGAAGGAAAATCTCGAAACCTAATGTTATGAAAAATTAAATCAAGATTTTGAAAGATAAAAGATTATGTCGCCAAAGATATGGAGGATCACAGTATTTAAACAGTTGTCGCGCCCCTAAGACTAGACAGAGCGGACAAGAACCGTATAAGCATATACTATACCATTGATATGTATTCTACGTAGAAGGGTTACTATTCCTAACTAATTATGATGGCCTATTAAAATGCACAATTTTAGCCTAATGAATCCAACTAATATAGACAAGTGAAACTATAACCACATGAGATAATTTAATACTATCTATAAAGCCTTTAATAGAATTTGTACTCGTATAATAGAGTATGGTTGGAATAGGTTCCTTAATATATCCAATGTATAATTACAAACATGACTGAGGAGTATTAGATATCTATTAGCTCCAGATAAAAGAGAAGCTCACCAATAGCTTTGCAGAATATGGGATGAGTGCCTAGTATGGAAGTCTGCTTATTGGCATACCTGATAATGTGTTTACAGAAATGTAGTGCCCAGAACGAAGGGACGTCCGTACATATAAAATATGTACTGGCATATAAGGCAAACAGAATAATAGGTAACAAGTATGGATGCTCATATGGATCAGATATCAAGATGAAGGACTTATGATCATACAAATAACTAATACACAATATAAAACGGTGCCTAATATACTAGCCTAACCGACATGTCATAGATCAAGTATTAAGGATGAACAATTATGAATCAGTATTATCAGAAACTATAATATGACTTGTGTAGGAAACCTTATTAGTTTGCATATGTGTACTCAACGTTATTCATCATTATAAGAAACCTAACCATTTGCCTAAGTGATGTCCTATTCCTATATCAAATACAAATGATCATAGATGGCCTACCAAAACATGTTGCCTCATGTCTATGTATACTCTTGTTACTGGATCGCAGTCTATTGTACAGTATGCTCATCCTTAGGGGCTCACTATAAGGGTCTGTCTGCAAGCCATATGTGTCATATATTGGCTCGAGTCAAGGGTATCCCAGCTGACTCCAAATATATATGATGCCACAAGGGCAGGTACGCCATAATGTTTGGGCTCACTATAATGGTTTGGTCTCAATCCTATGCACAGAATCACGTCGAGCAATATGTAAAGCCAAACCTATGTATACCCTCCCGTCGTTAACTTTATCAAGTAGTGCCTACTAGGCCTATGCAAGTGTATCATGATAAATATTGTTTAGTCATTAAAGTAACGTTTTTCATGTACAACTCATTCACTTACTAGTATTGAGTTGTTTAAACGCTAGTTCTTTATATTATTCTATGACTATATTGCTAGTTGACTCAATATACAAGTGCGACTATATTATGGTCATTTATTATAAACATTATAACGTGTTATAGATATCATATGAATTCTAAGAATTTCTAATAGACACAAATTCCATCATGTATCGCTCTATAGATACTTGACTCAACAAGAGTAAAATGAATATTACAACTTCAATAAATAGATGAATGAACAATAGAGACAAGTAATTTAAAAAAGGAAGGGAACATGAATATTGTGGCGACATTTGGCATATGATCACGTGTTAGACATATAGAAGGTGGGATATTCATTCCTGTATATCAAGTACGCTATATCGACTCAGCTAGGAGAAATAAATAACTATGGGTTGTGCCTTAATGATGGAGGATGGTTTAGCTTTACATACCTTGATGCCTTCCTAGCTAACAGTAGGACCACAAGTCTCAACAATTCAACCCGAGGGTGTGTAGCCTTTATTTTTCCAACCGCTAATTTTCATAAACCGATAGATAACCAATTTACTACAAGACAATATATATATCCATCAATAACACATAGGTTCACCTAAGAATTTATTCCACTAATGTTTACTCATGCCCGAACTGATAGAATTTTCTAACACGAATTCCAAATGAATTCTTTAGAAAATTCCAACTTATATAGTTCAATATCAAATCTGTCAATTAAAAAGAGATTCCAAAACTTCACTTATTCGAAATTTCTCAAATTTTTTCCCTTTCTCAAAAACCCTAAGCAACCAAATTCACTTCAAGAGCTAATACAAAGAGTCAAATAAAATATTTTCAAATAATCATCAACAATTAAATTAAAGAAAGGGGTAGGGAATTTACCTTTTGAGGTTCAAATTTCAATTATAGATATTAAAATTTTCTTCTTGAAATCTTGAAATTGCCACAAAATTTTGTAGCTTATATGTTCCTTAAGGTCATGTATATCCGTCCTTCGTTATACTCCCCTCGTCGGTCTCTTACAATTATTTTTCTTTGTTGATATCTGACTATGAAAAAAAGAAATAGAGAACAGTGTTTTTGATCTCTAAAAACCCATTTGCAGTGAAAAGCATTGTACTCCCTTTTTCTATTTAATGTTATTTAAGGGGAAAAAAATATTAATTATAAATAAATTCTCACCTATTTCCTTTTCTTTCCTTTTTTTTCTGCAAGTACTAGTACCCACGTGACTCCTCCAACATCAAATATGATATGACCCTTAAGAGTTTTCCCTTTTTGCTACTTCATTAGTTAGACAAAAATTAAAGTGAACGCCACTTTCCGCATATAAAAATTAAATATTAAATACCAAATATTCACTTATCCTTTATCTCACCATCATCCACCATACATAATGTATACACTCTATTTACATATATCTATTTATATAAATACTATTCACAAATACATTTTCTTAAAAATATAAATACCACATAACTTTCTATAGGTTAAGAGTTATATTTTTCTAAAGTATTAAAATACATTCAAAATTTATCAAGGTGTAACAACAGTATAGCAAGTAGATCAATCAAATATCAAGGAAATAGAAGAACGATCATAATCCCAAAATCATGGCAGACAAAATCAATCGAGAAGAGAAGATCACGAGCATATTTTGAAAGGCATCAATCTCTAAAAAACTAAAATGAAAAGTACATCACGGACATATCTGATATGGACGTGATCTAAAGTCATATATGGACATATCATATGGCTACATTCCTCAATCAGGGAATCAATTTACGTCCTTGATTGAGAAGAAATCTCTTGGGTTTCCTTATGAAGGGTAGCAGCCAAAGACTATAAAAGATGAAGAACAAAGACAGATACTTTTTCACGCAACTTCAATGAGAAAATTCAAAGTGTCTCATTCTTAATTTTACAAGGCTCTGTAACTTTTAGTTTACAATTATTATATAAAGAGTAGGATTGAGTCAACTTTGTAACATCAACTGACTTTGTGCCACAAGATCTGAAGAGCAAATAAGTCTTCAGAACATATTTCCTATCATTGTACTCATACCTAACATTCAACGATCTAAGGAAACTTCGAAACCTAAGGGGACTGAAAGTAGGCACCACATTGGTGTTTCGAACTAGGATAAAATCATTGTGTTATTACTTTACGTTCTATTATTTAAGTCCTTAATTGTTTAAATCTAATCTTTTTTAAAAGTGCACTTATCTGAAGGTGAGTCAACTGTAAGGAGTCAGTTGTCGACCCACAGAAGAAAATTTCAATCCACCCCTCCCCCCTCTTGAATTTCATGATCAACCACCTAAAGTTGTACAAGAGCAATAATAAATTCCTTCAAACCTACATCATGAAATGATGCAGCATCCGGGGATGGTCAGTGGGGCGAGCACTGGCATATAACTTTAGTAAAAAGGATAAAATAGTGCACTTATTAAAAATCTCATCAAAACCACATGCACAACATCTATATACATATAAAGGATGCCAGGAGAGGGACAAGTGTCCAATTACTTGATAATTTAACTATTAGCCCAAACTATGTAGCTCGCTCCATCCTAAAGGCACCCATGGGCTATATGGGTCTGACTCCTCCTGTTGGAAGGCCTCCAGTGTCTATTAGCCACACGTACTGAGGAAACCAAGGAAAGCCTAAAGACACCAAGGCGATAGCCATTCAAAATATAATGTGTATCCAGATATATAGTCATATAGACCCCTACATCGGCAAACGTGGTTTCCAGTGTTGGTCCTCCGAGACTACACCTTCACGATGAGGTACACAATTTCTTTTAAGTCTAAATAAAAATAGTTTGCATATAAATCCAACCATTAACTTGAGAGTCATTTTTTAAGTCATTTACCAAGATGGTATCATCATACCAATATGCTTGCAAGCTAATTCAATTATGTCAAACCAGACTATTTAACCATTTGTCCCCTAAGTTCGATTGAAAATCAAAAATCATAGCCACCAAGGGTATTTCAAAACCATATTTATTCATTTATCCTTTGATGCAATGCAATGGGTTCAAAAGATAGTTAAACCATGCAAATTTCAATATTCATAATCAAGTTTAACTGTGGGTTGAGTTAATGTCGTTATCAAATCAAAACTTCATCAATAACTCATGTACCCCATTCAAATTAATATCATATTGCACTAATTCAATCCCAAAAACCATAAATTAAAGCATAAAAAATTCATTTATAAGATGAAGAAAGCAATTCAAGTAATAACACTCAAAACCCCTCAACCTAATTTCAAACCCATCAATTAAAACATATGAATATTGATTAAATAAATGTCACAATGTAAAATTCAATGTAAGGAATAAGAAACATAGCTGAAATAGACAATCAAAAAGAAATTAAAGTTTGGATCCTGAATGGTGAATTGCTTGTGAAACCCTTAAACTTTCTTAGGTTGGGAGCCAATGAGGATAATAGTCGTCTTTGATCTTTGACGACCGAAGAAAATAGGTTTATTTGATGTTTGAAAGTCGCGCAAGGGGTAAAAGGACCAAAAACCCTCACCCTAAGTGAGAAAAACAAAAACTAGACAACAAATACATAGCAGTGTGGCACGGCTATCACGGAATTTAACCTCCCTGAACACCCGTATAGCAGAATCTAAGTGGCGTGGCACGTGACTATTGCGGAGGCTTACTACCTTAGGGTTCTAAAATGACATTGAACCTCTTTTAAAAATTTTGAAACTTTCCCAAAATGCCCTTTTAACATACCTAATCATAATTTAAGCCAAAAATCCACATTACGCACGTGGGAGGGGGAAAAAAACAAATGATCAAAATTTTATGAGATCTCATATTATCCCCTCATTAGTATCATTCATCCCCAAATGAGGAGTTAGGCACGAGAATAGCAAGAATGCAGTAAAATCCAAGGACAAACACAAAATGCGATAAGTGGGAAACAAAAATCAAACCTTAAGCACTTTCGTCCAACACGGGAAAAAAAAATGGGTACTTGGCTTTCATATTTTCTTTATCTTTCCATGTAACTTCTTCCATCTTCTGATTTCTCCAAAGAACTTCACTGAAGCTGCATCCTCAGTCCTCAGTCTAAGACATTAACTATCCAATATCTCAACCACGATTTTCTCATAAGATAACAAGTTCATAAAACTAATATCTTCAGTAGGCATTATCAAAGAAGGGTCACCTATATATCGTTTTAGCATAGACATGTGGAATATAGGATGAATCAAAGCTAAATTAGTTGGTAATTCTAACTCATATCAACATTCTTGATTTTCCTTACTATTTGGTATAGACTAATGAAACGAGGTCTGAGCTTCCCCTTCTTCTCAAATCTCATGACTCCTTTCATAGGAGAAACCTTCAAGAACACTCAATCAATTACCTCAAACTCCTGATCCTTTTTCCTCACATACGTATAAGACTTTTGGAAACTTTGAGAAGTCATAAGTTTTTCTCTAATCACCTTCAACTTATATATGGTGAACCAAGTCAGAACCAAACGACCTAGTTTCACCCACCTCAAACTCCCTAATGGGATACCTGCACCTCATACCATAAAGAGCCTTAAAAGAAGCTATTTGAATGTTATAATGGTAACTATTATTGTAAGTAAACACAATAAGAGGCAAATGGCCAACCCAACATCCCATAAAATCAATCACACAGGCCATTAGCATATCTTTCAAAGTTTGAATAGTAGGTTTCGCTTGTCATCTATTTGAGGGTGGAAAGCGGTGTTAAGGTTTACCTAAGTACCCCAAGCCTTTCATAAATGAACGACAGAAGTAAGAAGAAAATTTCTTACCTCAGTCTGAAGAAATCGACACTGCTTTCTATACGACTTTAATAACTCTTGAATGAACAACTTAGCATAATTCTCTCCTGAGTAGTCGGTCTTTACCGATAAGAAATGAGCAGAATTAGTTATTCTATCCATAATGACCCCAATAGAATCACACTGATTTTGATACCGAGGAATACTAGTAACAAAATCCATATTAATCATCTCCCACTTCCACATGGGTAATTCTATCTCTTAAGATATGTCTCTAGGCCTCAAATACTTTACCTTGACTTGCTGACAAACCATACATTAGTAATAAAATTCATTGTATCTCACTTCATATTGTTCCACCAATAGATTTCCTTGAAGTTACAATAAATTCTAGTCGAACCTAGATGAACTGTATATTTGGACTCATGAGATTTAGTCAAATTCTTTCCCACATTCCATCAATATCAGGAACACACAACCTTCTTTGATAACTCAAGATGACATCTTCCTTAATCTAAAAAGTCATAACCTTTTGCTAACCCACATCATCCATGATTGACATAAGTTTGGAATCCAAAGCATTTTTTACCTTGACCTTATCACCAAGATATGGCTTAATCACTTCCTAAAAAATCACTCATCCATCCTCATAGTTAAAAAGATGAACTCCCATGTTAGTCAGTCTGCGAATAACCTTCACCAACCCTCTTTACTCCTTCTCAACATGAGATAAACTCCCCATATACAACCTACTAAGAGCATCGGCAATATTATAAGCTTTACTTGGATGGTAGTGCAGACTTATGTCATAATTGTTAAGCAATTCAAGCTGCTGCCTCTTTCTGAGATTTAATTCCTTCTGCGTAAACACATACTACAAACTCTTATACTTAAAATAAATATCCACATGCACCTTGATAATGCTCAAAATTACACTTGAAACTATGTTAAAGGGATTATCATTAATATATTTACCTAATAAAAAGTTGGGGTCGAATTCACGAGGAGTAAAGACATAGAATTCAAGAACTATGAGTGTTGGTAGTTAACTAGATGTTAACTCATAGTACGAAATTAAAAAACACGTAAAAGTAAATAGGGGGTTTGGTTTGAGTAATTTTTTAACAACAATTATTGAACGCTATTAAGAGACTGAAGTATCAAAGAGTGGATTCAAAGGGGAGAAACTTTGGGGTTATGCAATCATAGGTAGGAGACATGCATGGGTTATCAATAATTTATCCAAATTTAGTTATAGGTAGTGGGTAGGCGAGATTAAAGGGTATTGGTGCTAATATTTCAATTAAACACCAATTATCACAAGTGGGTTATTTCGAACACCTTATAAGTGGGACAAAGTCATCAATCTATGGCCTCAATTACCATTCTTATTTCTAAGAGATGCTATTAAATGATCCAAACAAAGTTATTATACACAATTATTCCTCAGCCATATTCTCTCTTTAAAGTATGATATGGGTTCAAAGATAATTGGGGTTTGCAACCCCTAACTCTCAATTAAACATGGAACAAAGGCAAAACCCATCACAAATAACTAATTAAATGGACAAATAATCACCACATGATTAAGAATAAACCCAAGAAATAAGCTTAAATACTCATGGAAATAGAGACAGCATTTATACCAAAATAAGCATTCAATTAATCCATGGAAGGCAAAATAAATGTAGTCCCAAGCCTTAATCTAAAAAAGTAGCTAAAATCTTCCTTGGAAATCACTCACAATCTGTTTATCTCTCAAAATGGTGTTCTTACCTCTCCAAAACTCAAAAATTGGATGACAAAAAATGTTAGGGGTTGAGCGTTCTATTTTGGGATTAAGCTATGTGAAATTACAAGTTTCCCATTGAAAACTTCGTGTCAGTAGTGATCTTCGTACTTCCAATCATGATTTTGACTTTTTTTTTATATGAACTCCTATAATTGTGGGGCATATAATTGTGGGGCATCGGCTCGTGATCGCAACCCTTTTACCTACATGGACTAGTCGTGATGAATCTTCTCACGATTGCAACATCTTTCTCTATCCCTAACCAATCGTGATCTCAGCCTCTCAGATTACAATAACAACATTTGAGGCTGCTCCTGAGACCTATCTTCACCTTTAGTCCCACTTTACTTATTTTTCCTTTGTTCGAGCTTTGAATTTATTCTTCTTTAACCAAATTTACGTATAAGAACATAAACACTAGAAACTAGAGTATTTCATTGAAGAATCCATCTTATTTTATTAATTTAATCACCATAGTGTGCTAGAAATAAGAAATAAATGAGTGGTAAATTGCCACTCATCGCACCCCATATAAATAATGGTGCCAAATCTTTTAAGCAAAAACCATAGTCACCAACTCTAGATCATGAGTTGTATAATTCCTTTTATGAACCTTAATTTGCCTAGAAACAAACCTCTCAAAGACTGAGCACTATCCTTACCAGGGCGACTACTAGTACCAAACTGACCTCTATCAGTGGTTTGAAAAGTTTGCTTAACTGGTCGACTAGCCTGAATCTGAGGCTGAAAAGATGAACACGGAGGATACCCAACATGAGAACTACTACCTCTGAACCGAGAACTGCTACGGATCCCATCAAATCTACCCTGATACTTGGCCCTCTTATCACAACCCTCATGATGCATGTCCTCCATCACTATAGAATGATTAGAAACCTCGACAAAAGTCCACCCGCAGCAACTAGACTCTGGGTAGCTATCTGAACAGGGAGACTCAGTCCCCTCACAAAGCAGTAAACTCTCTCATACTCAATATCCAAAATAGAAGTTACATGCTTGGCCAACTTAAGGAAATGACCCTCATACTAGGAGACTGTTATAGAACCCTGCTCCAACCTAGTGAACTGGTCTCTCAATCGATCTCTAAGGTTGTACGGCATGTACTTCTCCAAGAACATCTTAAAGAACTAATTTTATGATAGGGGAGAAGATCTAACTTGCCTGTAACTCTTTTTCTCTCCACTAGCATCGAGCAGAAATATGTTTTAATCGACATCATGAGTCTCAACAAGGCCTAATCCACAAAGCCTATCCTCACAAGCAGTTAGAAACACAAATGCATCCTCTCCAGGAGCACCAAAAACACTAGATAGAGCCAGCCTCTGAAACTTACCCAGCACCTTCTGCTCCTCAGCAGACATAGCAGGATGGGTCACAACTGGATGAGCATCTATCACTGAGCAACTACCGGCATAGGAGGAACCCCAACTCCAGGAGCTCTACTTGTAGGATGTACTCCTGTCCCAGTAGTCTGCGTACCATCAACAATACCCAACAACAGAACTAAGGATTCTCTAAGCAATAAAGTGGGAATAAAACCTAGTGATGTCTGGGCTAGTCCCTGGCCCACCACTGGTTGTGGTAGAGGAATCTATGGATCAGGTGCAGGAATGGGGTTTTGGAGAGGCCCATACAGATTCCTAATTAGGGATACATCACGAGGCTAAGTTTCAAGACCCTCATCATGCATAGTTGAAGCACGAGTCCTAGGCATCTATGAAAGAGTAAAGCCAAGAAAGTATCCTTCAAACCAACTCAGACTCTTAGCACGATATGATTGAAAGAAGTGAAGGACTCCTAAAAATGTCCCATAGCCTCCTGAAGATAGGAAACGGACGGTAACGTTCCGATCTACAGGACTCTATTAGACCCTTGATCTTGTACCAACACTATCGGTGAACCTAGGCTCTAATACCAATTTATCATGACCCGATTCACAAGTCATGATGGCACCTACTAAAATCAACCAGTAGGTAAGACAACACCGTAACCCGAAGATAAGGCAATGGGTTACTTTGGTAGAAACGTCCAACATGGACAAAATATACAAACACGATTATAAGCAACAATGTTCCACATAAGATAAACCATATTACGAATACCAATCCGACGACCTGGTAATATCAATACAAGAGCATCTAAGTTTGACAATAGGAAATACAACATAAGTCAAAATAGTCTTATACATTCATCTTGAATACAATAGACTAAATAAAGATAGAAGGGGAACGGCAACTCAAAACTTCAAGAGCTCACCCTGTCTTCAAAACATAGACACTGCAAGATCTCTAACTCAGCAGCGGCAACTAGTACTCGGGTCTACACCAAAAAAGTATAGAAGTGTAGTATGAGTACTATAACAATGGTACTCAGTAGGCATCTTCAATCGACTAAGATAAATAATAATATAAAGATGATATAAACTAAGAGAATATTTATAAGTCAAGGTACAGAATAGAACATGAATCATCTTCATCATCACTGTATATTATCAATAATTGAACAAGAACAATACTACGACATATTTGTTCATCATGCACCAATACCATTATATATAAGAAATAAATAATCCAAATGTAAAGCGTCACTAATACAATCACAATGGCAATAAGACCAAGATGATATACAAACATCCATTAAAGAATAAGAAAAAGAACCCACCACGGCATCCCATACATCTGGGGAGTACACACAAAAGAACATAAAGTAAAAACTCATCACAGTGTCCCATACCACTGGAGAGTACATTAAAGAAACAACCATTATGGTAATTAAGCACATAACCAACTTCTCATTGTCCATGGTTTACCACATATCATGTAAACGGTCATTAGCCAAGTTCATAATCATCTTCCATTACCACAATCAAAATACACATATCAAGTACTAATAACAATAGGCATATAGTCAATTAGACATCTCACTCATCAATGAACTCTATCTACTCACTATTAACTAACCAACACTTATTATTAAACAACTAGTTTGCTAGTCATCATAAGGCCTCCAATCATTAGCCTAACCGATTCTTTATAAAATCCTCCATCACAAAATAGCAACTAATTATTATTCACTAAAGAGCCAACATCCACATCTAGTCAAGATTTACAACTAAACCATAATCACCGTTTAATCAATACTCATTTCTAGTTATCATAGGTGCACTAGTCATCATATAAGAAGAGGTTACATATTATCAAACATACTTATCTATATATTAACCAAAGCCTATTACTAGTTAGAACCATAAATCTCTAAGTCAACATTTAAGCAACCAACGGCATTACAAACTGGGCAATAATATCACTAACCATCAGCAATGCTAAGTCTGTTATCATCATTAGCCATTTAACAACCATACTTACTAGTTACCACATTTTAACTAAACAAGGTTCACCAACTGGTATTCTAGGATTTTAGCCACCAAGTAATATAACTACTTTATATATATAACTACTTATCACATAATCCATTTTACTAGGTGAAATTCCATAATTTATCCATTTATTCAAGCCAAATGTATCTACTTGGTGAATCCTTAATTCTATGCATGATTTCACTTACCAATTAGTCTTAACTCATTATTCAGCATATTCTACTTCTATTCACTAATTAGCATTAACAAGAGCTATGCCGCTTAACAAGTGATTAATGGTAGAGAATTATAGACAACTTTCTAAGGAAAACATAATATCCCTAATGAACATACGAGCGTAATCATACAAGGTCATAACCACACATATACATATATATTTATATATTCTTACCATTCATAGCATCACCATAACAACAATATATTCTCTGAGTTAACCGAGCATCATCATAACATCAATACCTCTTTTAGGTTTACCGAGTATCATCATAGCATCAGTATATCATACAGTCTTGTCGGGCATCATCATAACATCAATATATCCTCCGGCCTTGTTGGGCATTATTATAACATCAATATATCCTCTGGCCATGCCAGGCATCAACATAACATCAATATATACTCTGGCCTTGCTGGGCATAAACATAACATCAAATATATCCTCTGGTCTTGCCGGGCATCAACATATCACCAATATACATCATGACATCAATATGAATATATATATATATATATATCCAAATCAATAACAAATTCAATCCCAATAAAGAATGGAGGGAAAAAGAAGTAAGAAAAGACATATCATCGCTCCTTACCATTTATTATCAATGTAATATATTAGTAGGTGCATGAGAATGTGTATGCATATTATACGAACATTACACACATTATCGGTCTTAACATGATTGTTAGCATGGTCAATAACAAGCCATGGTTATACTTTCTAGAACCCCTCTTTATTAGCATAATTTACAATACTAGCACAAAAGGGTTCTTTTACACAAACATTAGTTTTGTCACTAGGCCTGAACATAATATGAGTAATAACAAAATCCAAGTCTCACATAGTAAACTAGCCAATAAGTTAAGTGATAGCATAGCCATAGGTTCAATTCACAATACTTTCCAATGTTATCCAAATAATGATAATAAGATAATCAATCAAGTATGAGAATTATTCCTAAATCAACATCATGAATAAACCATTTATCGGGTTTAGCCATCATATTACCCAAAGCATATTCTAAATGTTTAACAAGCATCTAAGTCGCTAGTGAATTACATAATCCACAATTAATGCGGTCAAGTTTCACTTTTAGTATCTCAAATTATCTCTTCAAGTATAACTTCTACCCAAGACTAGAATAAGTCATCTACAACATGCCTTAAAGGTTTATCAATCCACACTAGTCCTATGGTGCAACTCTTCCTAAAGTATTACCCTTAGTTCATTCAAAGAATCTAAGGCAATTTCATAACTACGCATGTCTAGGGTCAATTTACTCTTAGTATGAGTGAACAAGGTCACCCTCATTGAATTATAACAATTAGAGCATTCTCATTCTATTTATAAGATAACAAGTCCAACTAGCCAAGATTCTAGACTATAGGTCAAGTATCAAATTTTACAAGTTCAATAGCTAAGTGTTTCAACTAACCCCAAACATTACCATTTATCATGCCAACACTACAAAACCTTCCCAATATTAACAAGATATCAAATTCATACTATAATGAAGCTCAATCTTACAAAAGTAAGCCTAACCAACCTCAAATCCAAATATACACGAACCAACAATCTTTGCTTTCCCTTTCGTGGAAGCTTCCCCAAGGATCCACACTATCAAAAATAAAATCTATGTATTAATACGAGAATATTAATACCCATATTGCACCATTGTTCTTTGAGTCCAAAATGACATCAAAAATCCCCAAGTGGGTCCCACATATGGAAATCGAGTTTCTGAGATCAACCCACTATTCAAACACCATTAAGGAGTTATAACCTTCAAGAATTTGGTACTAATCAAAAGTTATAACCTTCAACAATTTGGTGCAAATCAATCATATTTTGGGCTAAAATCAAGCCTCAAGTTATTTGGGGTTTTGGGTCTAATAATAAAGAATTCAATACAAAAATTGAAGGAATATTACCTTTTATACAATGTTAATCGCAAAAATACAAGATCTTCAAGCTTTCAATCAACACCCAACACACACATTAAAGACTACTCTCTCTATTTGGATTTTAGAGGTTAAGATAACAAAGAAATAGCCAATTTTCGTCCTAGGAGGGAATTTAATAACCCATCTCTGGGCCTTCAAAAATATAAATCATGCACCCACGCTAGCCACGATCATGGATATCGAAGTCATGGTACCTCTAGCCAAATCAGAACATAACTAAAACTTTGAATTTTTCTAAGTTTCGACCAATGCCTGGGGATGCATTTGAAACCTAATATGAGCAAAAAAATATGAAACCACACTGATTTTGATGTTTTGGATGTGTTGGAAAAGTCAAATTTTCCATCAGAGGTTATTTTGACCAAATATGGGCCCCACACCTAAATTTCCAATTTCCTAACTTTCGATCAACTAGTCAAAATGAGTTCGGGTGCAGTGGTACCCAAAACAAAGGTTTACCCAACCTAAAATTGATATTCAGAAGCTGATGGCATAGTTGGAATTTTTATCCGACTTTTTTACTGAATTTTCCACTTGGTGGCCTTTTGGAACTAGCAAAGACTTCTAAATAGGGAAATAGTTCTAAAAATCAAACAAACTATCTGGTAATCAAACTATCAATTCCACTAGGTCATAAATAACTTGGGGCACCTATGGTAAATCTCTAATGGCGAAGATAAGTGAAATCATGTGACATAACCTGAAGCATCATTACAATTGAGTACCCATTATTTTGGTACTCATACTATATTTTTTATCTTTTTGGTGCAGATCTAAGTACTAGCTATCAATGGTGATTCATTTTTGAAGATAGGGTGAGCTCTTGGAGTTCAAGTTATCCAGTTTCCTTCTATATTTTAAGTTTAGTCTTTAGTATTCGTGGCAAATGTATTGACTATTCCAGACTTTGAATTGTATTAATACTATTAGATGTTTTTGTACTAGCTCTACCAGGTTTTGGGATTGGTATCTTATTTGAATATTCATCTACTTAGAAAACTGTGTGTATTTATAAATTGTGTTCATCGAATTTGGCCTATGTTGGGCATTACTTATCGAATTAACCCATTGCATTAGCTCTGGGTTATGATATCGGCTCTACTGGTAGAATTTGGTAGGTGCCATAATGACTCATATATTGGGTCATGAGAATTTGAGGATTAGAGCTTCGAATATTTCAAAGATAGCTATTCAGACTCAACATGGTCATTATAAGTCATGGTCATGTCCTTTAGGTTGACCAATGCCCTTTCCATGTTTATGGAGTTAATGAAATAGGTGTTTCGATCGTATCTCAGCCCTTTATTATTGTATTTATAGATGATATCTTGGTGTATTCCAAGAGTGAGGTTGATCTAAGAAGCATTTGTATATTGTGCTTCAAAGATTGAGGGATAAGAATCTATACGTTAAGTTCTCCAAGTATGAGTTTTGGTTGAAGTTTTTTTCTTTCTTGGGTCATATGGTGACTAAAGAAGGTATTATGGCTGATCCAACAAAGGTTGCAGAGGATCATGATTAGGCTAGAACTGCTTCGCCCATCGAGATTCTGAGTTATATTAGCTTGATAGGTTATTATCATTATTTTGTTAAGGTTTTCTAATCTATTTCATCTCATTTGACTTAGTTGTCTTAGAAGAAGATTTTTTTAAGTGGTATGATATTTGTGAGTTGAGCTTTCAAAAGCTCAAGGATTTATTGACTTCAGCTCCTATTTTGGCTCTACCCAAAGAGGGCTTGGGCTTTAGCGCCATTGGGCTCCTACTAAGATGTATCATGACTTGAGACAGCACTACTAGTAGGGTTGTATGAGGCGAGATAAAGAAAATTTTTTGGCTCATTATACATGTTATCAGTAGGTAAAGGCCGAGCATATGATACCTGGTGGTTTGCTTCAAAGGTTACCCATTCCCAAGTGGAAGTGGGAATAGATCACCATGGACTTTATGACTGGTTTGCCGCGTACATCTCATGGTAATGGCAGTATTTGGGTCATCATGGATCAATTGACTAAGTCGACTTATTTTATTTCGATTTAGGTCTTCTTCAGTGCTGGGAGATTAGCCTGTACCTTATTTGCAAGATTGTGTGACTTTATGGTGTGCCAATGTCTATTATTCAAATTAGGGTTCTATGTTCACTTCTTACTTTTGGAAGACTTTTCAGGATGAGTTGGGCACACGAGTTGATCTTAGCACAGTATTTTACCCCTAGACTGATAGTCAGTAAGAGTGAACTATTTTGGTTTTGGAGAATATGCTCCGCACTTATGTGATAGATTTTGGTGGCCAATGAGAGCAGTACTTGGCTTTAGTAGAGTGTGTATATAATAATAGCTACCATTTAAGTATAGATATGACTCTTTTTGAGGCATTATATCATAGGCATTGTCGTTTGCCAGAGGGTTGGTTTGATGTTTCTAAGGTTAGACCTCGAAGGATGAACTGGCTTCATGAATCTTTGGACAGAGTCCATATCATACAGGAAAGACTTTGAAAAGCTCTAAGTAGATAAAAGTGTTATGAAGATCGTAAGCATCATGACTTGAGTTTGGTGTTAGTGCTTGTGTTTTTCTTTGAGTTTTACCCATGAAGAGGGTGATGAGGTTTGGGAAGAGGGCCAAGCTTAGCCCCAGGTATATTGGTCCATTTGAGATTTTTTGGACCGTTGGTGAAGTGGCCTATGAGTTAGTTTTGCCTCCATATTTATCGATTGTTCATCCAATTTTTCATGTTTTTATGCTTCGTTGTTACATTCTTGATGAGTTTTATATCATTTGTTAGGATTTGGTTTAGTTAGATAAGCGGTTGTCTTTCATTGAGGAGTCGTTCTCCATTTTGGATAGTGATGTTAAATGGTTGTGCTCTAGAGTTATCCTTATGGTTAAGGTTCAATGGCAACATTGAGTTGTAAATAAGGCTACTGGGAGGTCGAGTCTGATATGCATATTTCTTATCTACAGATCTTTGTTGATTCAGGTATTTCTTTGCCTTAGTTTGAAGATGAACTAGATTCTTAGTGGTGGAAGATGTAATGACCTGAAATTTAATGAAATATGTGCAATTTGTGATATTGTGTGATTTGACTGATTTACCCCTCCTCGTAGTTGTATTGTGGTATTTCTAGGGTGTGGGGGTGATTTGCATGGTTCTCAATGTATTTTGATATCATTTGTGCGATATTATGATTTTTGGTGGCTTTAAGAGCCTTATTATGGACTTGTGTGGTTATCTTTTGATCCATGCGATGGATGGCTGAACGAACTATGTCAACAGCTTTGAAATATCAATTTTAGGCTAGGTAGACCTGGTTTGGGTATCGATGCACCCGATCTTATTTTTACCCATTGGTTGAAAAGTTAAAAAATCAAAAATATAGGTATGGGACCCATATTTGGTCGAAACAACCTTAGATAAAAAAAATCAACTTTACCAACACATCCTGAACATCAATTTTAGGTTGTAACATGTTTATTTGGGTTTTATGGCTTTTAAATCTCATTTTGACCCTCGGTTTACAGAATTGTGATTTTGGGTTTTGGGGATCAACTCTGTGAAAATAATGTTTTTTCAAAAATCTGATCTCGCCATTGAGTCCAGCGTGTCAAATTAGTATGGTTACATAGTTTGTTTGCATATATCAAACTCCAAACGAATCCCAAGCACCCCATTAAAATTCGCTTAGACTTAAAAAAATCTGGTGCAGCAAGTTGCTTGTGTAACCTGATGCACATAAGGTAAATCGAGCTCAGGGAATGCGCTTTATACATAAAAAGACCGGTAACCAGGGTACGGTATAAAGATCCCTTTTTGCTCATTCTTTCATTATTTTTCTCATGAGAATCAAATCCTAATATAGTGTTGGAGCTTAAAAGTAAAGCATGTAAGAGCTTGGGAAGTTAGATTAACATCTATTTCTCGATTCTTTTACGAATTTAAGGTTAGATTTCATCCTTTTCTTACTTTAATCCTTGATTTAATTTTTCAAAACTCTAAAAAATTTAGGGTTTGATTTTAAACCACAATTTCTCTCCTTTTCACTAGAAAAATGTTTAATCCTATAATTACTAGTTTTCAACAATTTAACCTTCAAAACAACTTTGATTCTTGATTTTAATACGGATTTCAAAGATTTTACCCAGTAAATCTTTAAAATAATTTTTCTTTAATTTGAACCTCATTTTGACACGATTTGAATAGACTTTTCAGCTATAGATTCCTAAAGGTTGGGGAACACATTTTTGAAGTAAAGTTACGATTTTGCTCTTCTTTTTTGGAAACTCACTTCAAGGGTTCGTTTTCACCCCGAACTAAAAGTAGACAATATGGGTATCATTGGCTTTGTTTTGATGCATAGATTCTATATTTCTTGGTTTTAGTTGATTTTGAGATCGTTCATGAAAAGTAAGGGCGTGAGTTCAAAGTGTAGCGAACCGATTTTGACATTCGAGGTAGGTTATGTTTTAATTCTTTTAGAATGGATTAGGTAGTAAATAATAGTACAAAATACATGTTAAGGATGAGAACTAATAATGAAAAATGGCTATCTATGTGTTGTGCCCGTGTGGGGGCCTATATGTGATATAATTATTGAAATTGAGATATTACGTGATATGTATGACCATGTAGGGTCCTATATGATGTTGATAGCCTTGACTACATATGAATAATTGTATGGTATTGTTGCAGATGTCTATTGTGGTACCTTTGGTGCATTATGATATATATTCATACTTTTGGCATATAAAAACATGTGAAAATTCATGGATAAATGGAATAATAAGTGGATATTGGCTCATATGGTTATAGGAATGTATCATTGGGGTTGGTTGTGTAAATATATCATGTGTTTGGTTGTGGAAATACTTATTATGATTGGTTGTGAGCATTACATCCTCATATCATACTCATTCATGAAACAAACGATACCACTGTGGAAACAAACACTACAATACCTTTTTATGACAGAAAATTTGACATCTTATAAAAAAAAACCTGAGAGATGTGTTGGGGAGGAGATATGGATATGGATATTGCATCATCATCATCATATATATTGCACTTTCTTTATTGTGTTTATGTTGTGCTTGTATTGCCATAATGACTTGTCATTTATCTATTTGTTCTATATCTTGACTTGTTAATGTCTAATTATTCCATCTTCCTTTAGTTATACTTGATAATCTTGATTATACATATTCCTCTTTTGTTCTAATATGTGTGATATTATTTATATTTGTATCCCTATCTGGTATGTTGTTGTATTATATATGGATATTGTAGAACTATTGGTGCAAGCCGTGTGAGCTACCGCTGTGGGACATTTTATGATTTCAAGTGGCTTGCCCTAAGTGTATATTTTGTATGCTTTATTTACTAATTTACTTGGTCTTCCTACGATACCTACTGAGTACAAGTGGATCATACTTATGACTACCGCACCCTTTCGGTACAGGTCCTGGCTCGAGTGTGCCCCAACCTGCTTGACTCAAGCTATTATTGGAGCTTTCAAGGTAGTTGTTGGCCTCCAGGCATTCGGATGTCTTCTATTACCTTTCATATAGACTATGTCTTTACTTTTATTTCATATACAGAGTTTATCTTGTATTTGGATATCTTATGCATTTTATTTGGATTCGATTTATACTATATACATTTTTATATTGTTGACACCGGGTTTTAGGAGTTATGGCTGCATTGTTGATTATATAAACAAATATGGAAATTCATGGATGGTTGGAAACAATATGCCTACTACGTATTATGGTACCAAATGTTTATTGTGATGTATTCATAGTTTATTGGCATATGAAATATGTGGAAATTCAAGGATGGCTGGAAATAATGAGTGCATGTTGGCTCACATGGCTATGGAAATGTATCATTGTGGTTGGTTATGGAAATACATCATGTTGTTGGTTGTGGAAATACACATTATAATTGATTGTGAGCATTACATCCCCATATCATACTCATTCATAAAATAAATGGTACCACTTTGGAAATATTGAGAAATACTAATAAACACTGGCAACATCTTTTTATAAAACCCTCCTCGAGGGATGTGCCAAAGAAGAGATATTGTGATACCATATAAAACACTCCTCGAGGGATGTGCCAAGGAGGAAATATAATATATGGATTGCATACAGGTTAACGAACCCCTCATAGGTCGTCAGAAAGTTTTAGCTTCGTAGGTGTATACGAAGATTGTGTGATAGTCTTTAAGGTTGTATGACAAGCTCATGCATCATAATCATCATATGTATTGTAACTACTTCATTATGTTTGTGATATGATTGTGTATTCTATTTTGACTCGTTACCCATACATTGTTCTATCTTCACTTACTTGTATTTGATGTTGTCATATATATTGTTTTCCTTGTTCCTTCTTTATATGTTATATCAATGCATTCTCGTATTCTTGTCTGGTGATTTGTTGTATTATTTATGGATATTATTTATGGATATTATAGAATTGTTAGTGCAAGGGGTGTGGGCTACCATTGTGGGACATTTTCTGATTGTAGGTGACATGCCCCATTGTGTGTATTTTGTATATCTTATTATCTACTTTGCTCGATCGGCCTATGATACCTACTGAGTACAAGTGAACCGTACTCACACCTACTACGCCCTTTCAGTGCAAGTCCCAGTATGAGTGTTCCCCAATTTGGTTGATTCGGGAAACTGTTGGAGCTTTCAAGATAGTGGATGATTTTCAAGCGTTCGAATGTCTTTTACTATCTTTCTCTATAGACTAGGTCTTTACTTTCCAGAGATAGAGTTTATCTTATATTATGAACATCTTATGTATTTCATTTGAATTTCAAGTTCTATTAGATATGTTCTTACACTATTGACACCAGGTTTTTGGAATGTATGGTACTTTGGTTTATTTCTTTCAGCATTTGTGATATTGTTATGGTTTGTCTTCGTTCAGTAAGCTTTGCCTTGTTGGGGGTACTTCTGTCTTTTTCTCCTTTGTGTATAAGTTTGGGTGATAGGCTTACTTGTTAAGGTTTGCCACGACAAGTGTCATCGTGACCTTGTTCTTGGGTCGTGACAATTATTAAATAGAAAAAGATAAGAAAAATTATACCTTGTTTGAATTGGGAGCAATGTTCAGTTGAACTTTCTTAGTAAAAATAGGATGATGACAATCCTTCAGGCAATCTTTCATGCAAAAAGGATTGTTAATACATAAAAGTTTACATTTTTTCTCACAAGACATTTTCTCTTCACCATTACTTTCAACATTTGCTACAAAATCACAATGAGAAATAATCCTACTATAATCTTTGTGAAATTCATGATTGAGATAACTTTTGAATTTAATTGATATTTGGGATATGCTAGATGAAAGAAAAGTACCACTATTTATAATAAAAAATTTCATTTGAATTAAATTTTGGTCAAGTTATAATTAATGAAATTAAAAATTGAATTACACCCAAATAAATAAATGTAGTATAATTTGTTGTGTATATGTTTGACTGTGATACTCCCTCCCTTCACTTTTACTTATCCAACATGTTAAGAATAAATCTATATTTTTACTGGTCTAGTTTGAAAAATCAAGAGATAATTTATTATTGGATTCTAATTTATCCTTATTATTAACTATAGTCATCTTTCAAAATACTAAATTTATTATTTCAAAGAAGAGAAAGTACATCATTTCATCCCTGAACTGGTCCGCGTAACTTACTTTAGACCCTAAACTACATGGGTAATTATATACCCCTTAATAACTTTCAAGTGAATTTTATACCGCCCTAATAGCTGACATGGCAAATTTTAAAAGCTTCAGTGCATAAGCGGGGAAAAAGGTAAAAAAAGGTGAGACCCACTTTTAAATTTTACAATTTTTCTTTCCTTCTTATTCCTCACACCCCACCACCCCCTCTCTTCTCCTTCTTCATTTTTTTTACTAATTCATTAAACAAACCTAACTAATTCAGGATTGAGGCAGATTTAATTGAAATTTGTAAGTAATTCAAAAGTAAAAGGTTAGGATTTGAAAGAACACCAACTAATGGTCAAACTTTCAATCTACTAATTCAAACATTATTTGGTGTCCTAAATTAGTTCATGGTGTAAATCGGGGAAATTAGGTATTTCTGTATGAAGCAAAATCTATGCACCATCCCCCTGCTCCTGTGAACCCAGGTTCAGTTGTACAATTTTTTTTTTGAAAAAAGAAAAAAAGAGATAATCACCAGCTTATCATGTTCAGTTCATGTTTCACTCATAAAGACCCCAACTGTATTCTTAAAATCATAGTCTTCTTTTACTTTCCATCTTATTTATACTTCCTAATTTAACATTTTGCTTATATATCACCACCATAGATTTTCAAGGATTTCCAAAGTCTTTCACTTCCCTTCCCAAGCAAACCATCTTTGTTGTTGCCCAAAAAAATGCTCCACAGTTAGGATAGTTTTGAGAAAATCGTGCTCTGCACCTTTTTCTGTTAGAGTCGTTAACTTTTTGAAAGA
The DNA here is from genome assembly GCA_030864225.1 of Capsicum baccatum var. pendulum. NCBI lineage: Eukaryota > Viridiplantae > Streptophyta > Magnoliopsida > Solanales > Solanaceae > Capsicum > Capsicum baccatum. The sequence continues at coordinate 106,893,873 of CM061551.1, forward strand.
AATTAATGGCAGGACAAAAGCTGCTAAATTCTGGATACTCCAAGAAATTAGAGCTGGTGAAATTGGATTAGGGATGTGAAAGTTCCAAATTCAAGAAAAGGAAGTAGGGGGGTATGTTCCAGATGAAGAACAGTGGTGGGGACAGTGTGGGGAAGGGGAGGCATTGAAGAAGAAAGGTTAGGAATAATATATATATATATATATATATATATATATATATATATATTGGGTTGGAGGATTATTTTTCCAAAAAAAATTATTTATGTGCCTCCAACATGGCGCGCGTGTACTACACTCTCCGTAGTAAGAGTGGTATAAAATTCACTTAAAAGTTATTAAGGGGGTATATAATTATCCGTGTAGTTTAGGATCTAAATTAAGTTAAGAGGATAAGTTCAGAGGTGAAATGATGTATTTTCTCTTCAAAGAATGACATAATAAAATTCTCATTCTATTTATCGTTCCTTAAGGAATATGTCAAGTCAATACTAGATAAATAGAAATGGACAGAGAAATTATTATTCAAATGATATATCACAACCCAAACTAATGGACCGTGTGGACACCTACGCTATCCTAAGTAGCTAGGAGAACCCTTATTACCCAACTAAAACATGCAGAAGACTTCTATGTTTAAAGAAATACTAGATTAATTGTAATAAAGTAAATTTAATATCAATAACTACATTTTTTTTGAAAACTTCTTACAAACGTCCTTTCCTACCCCAAGACCTTGTCAAACATGTACAAGAGCTACCTATTAAAGAAAGAACTGACAGTAAAATAAATAACATAAAGACTCTAACATTTACCAGGAAGGAAGTGTAGAAGTTAGTATGGAATATAGCCATCCATTGAGTAACTGCAAACTAACCTATATCCACTCTACACCCCAAGAAGGAATGTAGAAGAGTAGGGTCAATACAAACACACGTACTAGTAGGCATCATCGGCCAACCAGTGTTAGTTCACATAATCATAAAATAGAATCAAAGAAAAGAAATCATGACATCTTAAATGGAATATAATTCAACTAAGGTTATAATATCATTATAACATTTTTTCTTTATAATTTACAATTCTCCAACTCTATTAACGAGATTATATTTACCACTAGCATAGTCCAGTCTCATTAATTCATATCATCTACCACAATGCAACCCTAAACCATCACTATCACTCCTTTATTTACATTACCTTTTCCACTACACATATATATAGAATAAACCCAGTAATCATAGACAACTCACACTAAACTCTCGAGCTAACAATCAAACACTCTCTTATAACATTAAGAAATAATAAATAATCATTTGGGTAAAACTATAATTACAATAAGTGTAAATGAAGCAAGTTGACCAATATATAGAAAGTAAGCACAGATTTTCACTTTTTCAAGAACATATAACCCAATCAATCTCAAGGATACAATCAAGTAGGGAATACAAGTCAACTCATATCTAAGTAGGACACACTAGAGAACTCAAGTCGCATTAATAAACCTTATACATACTATTGAAAAGGATCAATTCAATTATTGAAGTTTGGGATCGTTTCTTTCATATTATTTATTGGATTCATTACTTTGGATCACTTAATTATCAATTTCTTTATTATTATTATAATTACCATGTCGTCTTGTGGCATCAATCCAATCATATCTCACAGCAAGACCAGAATTTAACATCTTGAGAAATCAATAAAGTCGTCATACTGGAATTTAATGTCGGCCACATTGCTACTAATAATCTTTTCATAAGTAAGAATTATGTTCTGCTAAACCTCACAGTTAGAACATCATTAGCTCATTATCGGCTTATTAAACCACATAAACTTTCAAAATCAATAGTAATATGTACACACATGCTAAGGGGCTTATTTTTGTTGGACTATTCATGACCTGCAGGGGATAATCTAAGTCCATGTACTGTACCGGCGTGGTACCCGATCCTCCATAAATAAGTAATATCAATATTCATATTCGTATCGGCGTGCTACCTGATCCTCCATAAGTAAGTAATATTAATATTCATATCCGTACCAGTGTAGTACCCGATCCTCCATAACTATATTATATATATTTTATCAAATTCACACTATCTCTCAGGATACAATACGACGTACTAAATTTATAAGTGCACTTAAAATCATAAGGCAATTCGATCAAGTTCTTTTATTTATCAATATTTTGACACTCTCATGGGCATTATTTCAATAATTCATTATGATTATTAACAAGTCATTAATAACATTACTTTAAAGAGTTATCATTATCAAACAAGCCTCTCATAGACGCAATTCAACAAACCATCATTATCACCAATTTAGCCTCTCATTGGTATCCAATAGATATAATATTTTTATCGATACCAAAATAAGAATACCATAAAATAAATCACAATTTAATACTTAAGCATATAAGTCACTATTGGAGCTTTAATTAGTCATTAATTATTAAAAATACCACTACCTTCTTAAATACCGCAACTTGAGTTCTAACATCACCACTTATAACTAGAACATTCAAGTGTATCATTATCCTCTACCTCTTTACACATAATACAATCATCACGCTAATTCAAGTCATTTATCCCTTAGATATTACTATGTTCATCAATATTGAATCTTAGCATAATTCTCCTCATCCTATTATTGCACAATACATACAACTTAGTACTATTATAACTCAACTAGGTTCATCACTAGAACAACTAAAAAACATCAGCTTCATATACTACATTTACAATAATCTCCTTTCGGGAACATAATACATAATATCATAAATATCACCTAATCAATCAATAATATAGTTTTGGAGATTAAATTAAAGTTCGTATGTTTTTATCCACTTCAACTCCATGCCCACAGGCCTAGACGTGTTTTCTCCCATCAATTCTATGAAAATATAAAATAACACAGTATGAGTCTTCTATTCATTAACCTAACCTACCTGGACGCCAAACTTTTAAAAGAACCAAGTTGCAGCAAGGATGCTCTTTCCTTTCCTTCATGTCTTGGAATAATCAATTATCTAAAAATCAAGCAATTATAAGAGTAATTAAATTCTTCAAACAAATATCTTGGAGATTCAAACCCACTAATTTTACCCTTAATTAAAGGTCTATATCATTCCTCAAGTTTAATTAATCATTTTTTAGCTCTTTCAAATTTAACTCATCTAATTAATGAAGCTTTTATGCTAAAGGTCTCATCTTTACGAAATTCAAGGTTCCTAACCATCAAAATTCATAATATAATTTACAAAATTCATGTTAGGAACCTTTAATTTATAATTTATAATTAGCTCTATGTCATATTAAAAACACTCATGCTTTTTCTCTAAAAAAAATTCATCATTAAAGGTCTTTCTAAGGATTCTAAGATGTTGAAGGATTAAAAAACGAAGATTATAATGGAAAAACTTACCTCAACGAAAAACTCTCACCTTAATCTTTGGGAAATAACCTCTCTAGGGTTGGGGAATGAAATTTGAGATTTTTAGACCTAAAATAGCACTGAAGCTGATTTAAATACCCCCAGAATTTAAATTCCATTTCAGCTCGGATAGTGCTCAGTAAAAAAAGTCATAACTTTTTACTCCAAATTCAAATTGAAAAAATATTTATTGCGTTGGAAAGAGGACTCAATGATCTTTAATTTGATGGGTATTGGGCTCACTAACTCCTTATATTTTAGGAGATATGATCATTTGAAGTTAGCTCTAATAGAGACCCATATTGAAACTCTATTGGAAAGAAAGTTTTAAACTTAACTTTGTGTTAGGAATATTGTATGACCTTAACTCATACCTAATAAACTTTCAAACTACAGAATTGATATTATTAATCATGAGTAATGTAATCCATCAAGCGTGAGTCTATATAGACACATCAGAATTTAAATCTTAGCCAAAAAGTTTGAGATGACACAATAAATTAAAAAGATGGCTATTTTGGACTCAAGTTGATATTAAAGAATGAAAATAAGATTTTTCATGAATTTATCATGGATAATTTAGTAACGACGAAATGGATCATTACATGATATTACGTCAAACAGACAGAAATAAAAATTTAACTGGTCTAAAACAACTTATGAAAGACAAAGGTATTTATTTATTAAAAATATATTAATTTGAGATTTATTGAAGTTATTTAATTTGAAATAATTGACTTATAAACAAACTTAAATTTGATTTTTATAAAAAAAAAAAAAAAACGTTATATGGAGCCAGTTTATAAGTCAATTAATTTAGAATAATTTGCTTAGAAACATACTTAAAACGATATCATGATCCTTGAAACACCACAAAAATTTGATGCAAGTTTCAATATCCTTAACTTCATAAATGGATATTACTTCCTCCATTTTTTTTATTTGCATAATTTGGGGTGTGCTAATATTCTTAAATATTTGCTCCTTATATCTATCAAAAATACTTAGAAGAAAATTTTTCTATTATGCCCTTATTCAACAAATGCAATCATTATTGATTTAGAAAGAGGTATAACATTTAATTAGGGGTACTTTGATAAAACTATATTTAATTTTACAAGATTAAGGGATTTATTAAGGAGTCTACTCAACCCAGATGATGCAAATAAAAAGGAATGAAGAGAGTATTATCCTTCATTTATTACGTACAGTAAGCTAATCATTACCCCCTCCGTTTCATTTTACTTGCCTTTTTTAACTTGGCACACCCATTAAAATAACATTAATTAGAAGTGTATTTTACAAAATTAACCCTAGTAATGTAGTTTTGAAACTCTAAATCTAATTATTACGATTTCTTTTAGTTATTTAACACTGAGGGTAATATGAAAAAGAAGTAATAAAATGGTCTTAATTTGCAAAATGGACAACTAATTTGAAACAAACACATTTAGAAAGAAGACCAAGTGAAATGAAACGGAGAGAGTACAATACTAGGATAGTAGTAATTATATCATCTGGTGATTATACAACATAGGAAATTTGACTATCTAAACTTTCACATTATTGGTGAAAATTTAATTTTCATTATTCTTACCCTCAATTTTGAAAAAAGAAAAACGTAATCACACTTTCAACAACAACAACAGCAACAACAATAACATAGGAAATTTGACTATCTAAACTTTCACATTATTGGTGAAAATTTAATTTTTACTATTCCTACCCTGAATTTTGAAAAAGGAAAAATGTAATCACATTTTCAATAACAACAACATAGGAAATTTGACTATCTAAACTTTCACATTATTAGTGAAAAATTGATTTTCACTATTCCTACCCTCAATTTTGAAAAAAGAAAAATGTAATCACACTTTCAACAATAACAGCGGCGACGGCAACAGCAGTGGCGGCAGCAACAACAACAACAACAATAAATCTTTTAATATCACATTTGATAATACAAATGATAATTACTTGAGTCAAATAAGTTAAAACAAGTAATAGTATCATTGCGGATGTTATAAAGACATTGTTGACATTTTATTTTCTTAATTTGATGAAGGCCCTCATTGATAATTTAAAAGGGTTTAGCAGGCTCGAAAACCTTCTTACTTTTAAGAAAAAGAATCATCTTGTCAGTCACAAATTTGGGAAGAAATTGTTACAAAACTTTATTTTCATAAAAAAATTATGATGAATTTATATGTCTATCTTGCATAAATATAATCTTCCTTAATGAATTTCATCATAATTTCGTGCTAAAAATAGACATTATAAGTCATATTTTCATTTTTTGTAATTTCTTCACCTGATGTCACTACCTAAAAATAGAAAATAAAATAAAAATTAAGTAAAGACAAGTTAAGCTAGACTTCTAGAGCAAAGTCAGGCCAATACAAGTACAATTATAGCAGAAGTCTGAAAGAGGTATCCAAAATCTCAATATATGATGACATAAGAGTAGAGCATCTAAATAACCAACCGAATATTGAATAATACATAATCTATCTCTAATTCATAAGTAAGACAAACAAATATAGACGAGGTCTGAAATCAACCTCAAACTCTTGAATGCATTAGCATCTCGAAGATCCAAAATCTTTGCACAAAGATCTACCACCACATCTGGTACTCGAACTACGATCTGCACCAAAAGAACACAGTAGGAGTGAGTACGATCCACATGTACTCAGTATGTATCATATACTAACTGAGCGAAGTAGAAAATAAGATAAATAGAATATGCTATGAGGACGCGGCCTACAAGTAAAACAGTTTCCAAACTGTAACTCACGTCGTCTCCACTAATAGTTCTAACATATACATATATCATCATGGGAAAAGCATACATGAAGGGATAACTAAAAGCTAAATAACACTTAAACACATATTGGAAAGCACAGAATATGCAAATGCAATGCAATGCGATGTATGATGAAGTGAAATGGTTGAAAGTCATCGCATGACTTTTCGTAGACACATATCGAGCGTCATTACTCCCAAAATAGGAATCATGGGGGTTCGTAATTCGTATACTATCTCAAAATTCCCCCAATCTCGGTCTCGTGTCTCAATCTACCCGTCTGACACATCTTTTGGTCTAGGTATTTTTAAAAGTGTAATCATTTTTTTTTTAAATCGATGTTCCTCAATGGTACTGATATCTCATGAATGTGTATGTATACAATGAGGATATAATGCTCATAATCAAACTGTATGAAGATATTTAATCCATTCAATACTTATACAAGTGAGCTCATAAATTAACTCAATATGTCAATAATTCATGAGATCATTTCTAGTTGGGCTCCATTAGAATAAACAAGCATATAAGACATCATTAATATTGTATCAATCCATTACTCCAGTGTTTATACCATGATAAAGGCAAACAATGCTTATATAGTATCATAAGTCAACAACAACAGAAAATAAGCCCGCACACGAGCATCACACAATATATAATAACTCAAAAAAACACATTCCATAGTTATCTTTCCCAACCATAGCATGCTTTACTTATTCATTAACTACCCACCCAGTTAGAAGAAAGTTAAGCCATAACCTACATCAAAACGATGAAATCTAAGCCTGAAGTCCTTCAATATAGAGATTTTCCTTTTTAGACAGCCTCAGAATCAACTACAATATCCAAACATAGCACCTACACATTAAAAGGACCCTAATGATAATCATATTGCCCAAATTTCTGGGTTCAGAGCGAGTTTGAAAAATGAGTTCGTAAACAAAAAGGGTAAAATGAAAATTCTATTTTAGAAATATGTTTTTCGTGGTTAAATAAATCTACAATTGAAACTCATGCGAAAACGAGTTTAAAACGAGCTCTAAATAGAAGAAAAACTATTTTTAAGATTTACAACAAAAGCCCTAAAAAATTATCTCAAAATCATGATTAAAAGGTATTTTCAAACATGTAATTAATGAAAAATAATAAGGATATGAGTTTAGATGTTACCCACATGAAACACGAAAAAGAAACCCTCGAAAATCATCTTTTTCGAAGCTTGGATGTTCAAAAATTAAAGAAATTTGCGAAAATGGGATATTTATACTGTTCTGTGAAGTACCTCGGAAACGCAGTCAACCTTAACGCAAGTCGTCTTCAGCATAAAGCAACTGAAGCCAAGGCTTTCCCATTTTTAGTAATTATAGGTTTATAATTTTGTAATTTTTTTCATTAGAAAACATTGAGAACATTTTTATATTTTTTCTATCTCATTTTAATGTTGTTTTAGCTCAAACAAATTATCTATTTAAAATTCACGACTAAATTGACAATTGTTTCCAACTTCACATTTAACATTAAAGAAGATTTCCTTTTAACACTGCTCAACATTTAAAAAAAATGAATAAATAGGTGAAACTTAGTAAACTATACCTTGTATTTTATTATTTTGCTTAATGAAGGTAAAAAAAAAAAAAGAAATTTTTAAAACTAAAATTAATAAAATCTTACTTAAAATCAACAATGTCTCAAGAAAATTGAATGAATTAGATATATTATCAATTGAAGAGGAATTATTTCGAGAAGACCATTATAAAACAATTTTATTAATATTTTTACATCTCAAGGACTTTTAAAATAGACTCTCTCTCCCTCTCCCTGCCCCCCCCCCCTCCCCATTCTCTCTCTCTCTCTTTCTATATATATATATGCATATGTATGTATGTATATAATTTATATATTAATTTTTTAAGAAAAAATGTTTTGTTCTTAAAATTCAAGTGAATTAAATACCACCTTAAATACATAATACCACTCTCACAACGGAGAGTGCATGACAAGCGCTCACACGTCAACGCCACGCAAGAAAAGTATTTTTAAAAAATAATTATTTCATATATAATTTAGTACTAATATATATATATATATAAAACTTTAAAAATAAATGTTTTGTTCTTCAACCCCTCCCTTCATCTACAACTGCCGCACTCACCCCCAAGGTGTTTTCTTCTTCAAACCCCCACCCCATCTGCAATCGCCCCACCCACCTCAACATATTTTCTTCTTCAACCCCCCTCCCCCCCCCCCCCCTTCTTCCCCACTCCCTTCCCATCATCAGCAACCGCACACCCACCCCGATTTTAAAAAATGAAATCTTTCAAAAATAATGGCACTTTGCTATAAACCCCTTCTTCCATGGCCACATTTTACATAATTACCATTTATAACCGTTGTATTCAATTTTTAACCGTTGTATTCACTTTTACTCAGTAGTCTGTATTCATAAAAAACATAAATACACTACATATTTACTCTCGCCAAAAACACTACCATTATTTTTTTTGTCATTTTCTTATATTTTTTTCTTTTTTTTGTTTTCCCCCTTTTTTATTCTTCTTTTTTCTTTTTTTTCCTATTTTTATTTTTTTTCATTTCTTTCTCTTTTTTTTTTTTTAATTTTTCCCTCTTTTTAATCCCTAACTTCTATTTCTATTTCTTCTTTTTTTTTCTTGGTTGATTTTTTATTTTCTTTTTTGTACTTATTTTCTTTATCATTTTTTTGTTCTATTTTATATTTTTTGTATTTTTGAAAAATATGACTTGTCGAGCACAAGTCATGGATGATAACGTAAATACCACAATTATTTATAGTATTTGTAGTCACACCGTTATTTATATTTTTGCATTTATTGATACACTGTATTTGTATTTGTATTTTAAAGTTTGTGCTTGTATTTATATTTTATAGTTTGCATTTGTATTTGTATTTTATAGTTCGCACCTGTATTTGTATTTGTTAGTTTGCACCATCATTATATTTTATATAATTCGCACTTGTATTTTAAAGAACTGTTTTATATTTGTATTTTATAATTGACTGCATATTACATTGAATTATATTTATATTATGGTTTTATTGTGTTTGTATATTTAGATTATATTTGGATTATACTTGTATTTGTATTCTATTTTTGTCGATACCTTTTTATTTTAAAAAAATTATTTTGTATTTATATTTGTAAGTTGATTGGATATTGTATTTAGCCGTGGCTATGTAAAATTTATCATTTGTATTTGTATACAAACAAGTAAATGCATTAATTGTATTTTCTTAATTCTAAAATATAAATATGTAATGTATCATTTGATATAAATATATTGTTTTGCATTTGTATATCAAAATTATCATTCATATTTGTAAATAAAAAAATATCACTTGATACAAATACAATTACAAACAAATGAAATAAATAATTTTACAAATACAAATACAATATGTATTTGTGTATATTGTATTTATTTGTATCAATAAATACAACTCATATCAATAAATACAAACAAGTATTAACTATTCGTAGAAAGAATACAAACAAGTATTCGTAGAAAGAAAATCAATCGTTCCTTTTCAATAATTAAAAAATAAAAATGATAGTTCGCACTTGTATTTGTATGTTACAGATCGCATTTGGATTTGGATTTTATAGTTCGCACTTATATTTGTATGTTAAGTTCGCATTTGTATTTGTACTAGTTTAGCCGCATGTGCCTCGCACGTGTAACTTTTGATTATTGAAAATTAGATGATGTTGTCTATTGTGAAGATTTTTAATAAAATGCAAAAAGTTCAAATTCTTCACACTTTAATATGTATTTTATCGCCAGAAATTTCAAGTAGTTAATAAATTGTCACCTTTGCATTTGTCATGCAATACCTTTTTCCTTGCTGCTAGAGTTTAAGAGAAACGCATCAATTTGAATCATATTTGTAGTACAGTTTTTTTAAAAAAAATTTGATACTTCTTAAATTTTTCTTAATCTAACGCTTTCATATTTATTTCTAGATTTTTTAAATTTTCTTAAAATCGACTTTAGTTGATTTAGAATTCCTAAAGTAACGAAAAAGGTATTAGTTATTATTAATTTATGACTTCTAATAAAGAAAGGTTTTATATAAATATTTAATTAATTTTCAACTATTAAATATTAGAAAAATAGTACAAAAATGATTTTGTCTAAAGCAGACACTTTTAATGATGGGCAAAAAAGTTCAAATAATATTTTTAAGATCCTTCACACTTTTTAATACAGTATAGATATAGATTATAATTTTATCAATAAAATTTTGGATTATTAGTTTACCATATATAAATTGAAAAACCTGTCCAAAAATAAATTAGGATATACTTTATTATTACTTTACAATTTTATCAAGGACATAAAAGTCGATCAGTAATAGTTATATCGATCTTTAGCCTTTTTTTTGTGTTAAGAAGTATTATTCTTTTGAATTCTGCTTTATTTTAGAATACTCTTTTGCAACTTGAAATATATTTTCTCTTATTATTTTCTTAACTTTGTGGAATGTGTTTTGGATAGAAACTCTTAATTTTAAAATTCATTTTAGAATGGGACAAACGAGGAAGGTCATGTAAAATTAAAAGAGGCTTGGTCATTTGGACCACCTTTGACTTCTTTTTTTCACTCACCCTCTAGATTAGGTCGCATAACACAAATCTACCTTGTGATTTAATTTTAAAGAATTAGAGGTAAGTGTTGTGCTAATTGGACAATCTTGTTTATTGCTTACTCGGCGTATTATTGCAATTTTAACTCTCTTTTAACACTTCGATGCAACATCTTAATTTTCATTGGCTTGACATCTCATATTTCTATCACCTTGTCACAAATGTCTATTTCAATTTCAATTCGTATTCGATGAAAAAAAAAATTCAATTCCTATTATTTCATAATGTTAATAAAGATGAAAGGAGGCACGAAATCAAATATTTATTTAAAGTACATAAAAAAGACATGCGACGTCAAATCAAAAAGAGAAGAGCTTCATGAATATAACAATTAAGTATCATGATTAAAATAAAGGATTGACGAAAAATTTTACCTTTGATGATATGTCGATTTGTAGATGCGGTTATCTATTCATAATAGTTTATATTAATATAAAATCTTTTTTTTGTAACTTTTTCAAACAATGAAAATAATATTAAATAGTCAATATAATTTCCAAACAAAGAAGCTTTCGACACAATTGTCAGTCATAAAAATATTTTTTTGACCTCGCCGTCAACATTGCTAATTGATATGATTAAAAAAAATAAAAAAATAAAAAAAGAAGGTATATAAGCAAAAGATTTCTTAGAAATCCAACTCCACAAATGGGAAGGTCGAGGCATTGAATTTTCTTCACCATTTATATTCTTCCTCCTTTTCTTTCATGGCCAATTTCTTTGAATTCTCTCCAAATTTAAACCCAACGATGACGTGATTTCTGATAATTCATATCTTGAATTTGCGAAATTTTAATGCAAATTTAAGGTTGATTTGGTGATTTTTTACAGAAAAAATCAAGGTTGGAGATGCAATTGAAGCTACTTAGAATGGATGTATTAACAATCAACTAGGTTTCATGAATTCAAAATATACTTGTATTCATGTATCAACATACTATTAAATAATATGTATGCATGTATCAATGCATCTTGTATAAATGCATCCTATATTAGTGCACCATGTAATTGTAAACATACTTGTTTTTATTTATCAATGCACCCTCTACATGTATTGAAACATCAAAATTAAGTGAATGCATACAACCTATAACAAACTGGCAACAATACAATAACGACTATGTATGAATACAAGTGATACAAACTAGTAATAATTGACACATTAGAGTGAATGAGTACACGTGAAATTAAGGTGGATGAATACAAGTGATACAAATTAGAGTGAATGAATAAGTGCGATACAACAATATGCACAAACAAATACAGTAGATATAGGTTGCTAGCGTATCAATCATATTTAAAAAGATAGTGTCACGTATTTTAATCCTCTCAATAAGAAATGTATTCGTTGATATAACTTAAATGTGTGTATAAATACATCAAAATAGTCATCTTACACCTCAAACACTTGTTATGAATGGCAAATAACTAAAGCATAGCTACAGATTGTTAATAGCATCCAAACTATAGTTATTTCTAAAAAATCCGTTTTTGTAAACTAGATGATCAAATAATTCAAGCCCGTAAGTATCCCAATAAAGAATATCTTGAGATTATGAGCTTATGGTGCTGCAAGTGAATTTGTAGATATTAAAATTGCTTGAGATTAGCCATATGTCATGTTCAGATGGTGACTTTGATATAGCCTATTTGGCCGAAGTGTTTTTCTTTCTGAAAACTGTTTGAAGGATGTGGTGTTTGGCTATGTTTTTTTTTTCAGAGAAAATAAGTTGTCGAGGGTTAAAAAATTATTTCTCCCATAATTTCATTAAAAAAAACATAACATTATAAAGATAATGATTGTTGTTGTTATAGATAAAAGGTTGTTACATAGCGGTAAAACATTAATAGAAAAAATTGGCTGCGAGAAACACTCAAGTTTTATAGTGAAATATTATAATATAAAAATTACGGAGTTTTTATAGTGAAATATTATTAAATATAAAAATTGTGTTATAGAGTGATTTGACATTTGGCTGTCTAAATGAATTGATCATAATCTGAAAATTAATCTGATATAACATGTTTGAAGCTGAAGTAACATAATTATGCAAAAAATATTTTATATGTATATAAATTCATTATACATTCAAAGATATATTTCATACTACCATGTGATGTGTTATGAATATGATAGCCGTAAATTGAACATATTACATGCTAGTATATATGTGGTATGTGTTATGAATATGATAGTCGTAATTGAACTTTATGACCTTTGCATCTTTCCATACCTAACTTTTGGTACCTAAATAAGTATATTCCCATAATTGGAAATAAATATATGAAGATTGCTGATGCAACCTTAGGAAAACAAAGTGAGGTTTAGTTGGTGTTTCAATATATATTCGAACCAATTCGATCCTTTTTTCTTTTTGCGTCTTATTATAAATTGGCGGTCGTGCTTTTTTTCAAAAAAAAACTATTCGGTGTTTAAATTTGATGCAATTAATTCCAATTTATATTGCGTATAATTCATTTAGGGGAAATGCACTATTCCATGAATTAATAGTTACGACTTAGCTCCATATAACTCGGTCTTTTTTCACTCCTCTCCTTATTTTGTTTTCAGTTTTCTTAGGATAGTTAAGAATGAAGCATATGAACTTTTTAAACATGAAATTCGATCATTGTATGCAATAAAATAGCTAGGATGAATACATTGGCAGCTTCTTACATTTGTAAGTGAATTTTGTTATGAACCCAACCAGTGAACCAATATTAGGCAACGAAGTAAATGGGCTAGCCGTTCAAACTGAAGAAATTGGGTCTGAGAAGCAGCCACGTAGGAGCAATAGGCAGAAACATGTCAATAGGCTTTTGAAGGATTATATATGGCAACCGGGATGAGGCACGTGTATATTATGCAGTAACTAGGATAGACGTAGGGCATCATCATATTATGTTGCAGCATATTCTCGTGTCCTCGCCTCTCTTTCTCTCTATAACCTTTCTCATCTTTACCCTCTTCTTCTAGCAGTAGTAACTATATCAGTTAGTATCGTTCATCATTGCTTTCGTTTCAATAAAATTCTCCTGTGCTACTTGTTACTGAAAGTTCAGGTTACTACATTGGTGCTTTCATTGTTTTATTCCAATGGTGGATACTCGACTCAAGTAACTTGAAGAGGCACAAACGGGCATGTCTCAAGAGATGTCAGAACTTCGATTGGCAGTCGACAGTCAGCAAAAATTGATGCAAGAAGTTCTTAATCAAGTGTCGTCAATTGGTTCTAAATTAAAAGCTCCAGCGGTAGAATTTTCTCGCTCGAAATCAGCCGAAGTTGTTCTGTCTTCCCGCATCGACGGCGGTAGCCCAGTTATGCTACGACACAAACTAGCATCTGTGGAGCTAAGTAGGTTTTCTTGTGAGCACCCGGATGCCTGGATATTTCAAGTTGAAGGTATTTTACTTTTTACTCTATCCTCCCAAAGGAATAATTATCTCTGGCTTCCTTTTATTTGGATGGGACCGCTCTTGAATGGTATCGTTGGGTCTTCCGAAACAAGTAGTTGGTTGATTGGCCTCATTTTGCTTCTAAGCTACTCATTCGATTTTGAAAAAGTGAATTGGAGGATCTAGAAGGCCGGCTAGCGAAACCTCGTCAAACTTCCACCGTCGCCGACTATCAGGCTAGGTTTGAAGCTATCGCTAATGATACTAAGGATATACCATACACCTTGATGGTCAAGTTATTTGTATCTGGGATTTGTTTGGATATCAAAACTAATATGTTGGTTTATAAACCCAGTACTCTCGATGAGGCTATTTCTTTGGCCCATACCCATGAGCAGCATCTTAATCTAAAAAAAGGGCCAATGCAACTAGCTTTTGCTAGGACCCAACCTCTATTACCCAACCCTCAATCTCGATCTCTAGCACTCTCTAGAAATATGGGTGTTCCTTATGCTAAGTTTCCTATCAAACGTTTGTCTCCGGTTGAGATGCAACAACGTCGGGAAAAAGGATTATGTTATTATTGTGATGAGAAATATGTAACTAATCATCGGTGCCCAAATCTGCCTCAAATTCTTCTACTCGGAGATGATTCAGACCTCCTAAGTCCGGCATTAGACGATAACACCATGGAGGAATTGTTAACTGAGGAGCTCTAAGGCTTGGAATTGCAACCTCAATCCACAATTTCATACCATGCCTTGGCTGGAAGCCATTCTCCTACTATTTTACGTTTCAAAGGGCACATGCAGGGGTCTCCAATCACTATTTTGGTTGATGGGGGAAGTACACATAGTTTCATTCAAACTCAAGCTGCTAAGTTCCTAAACCTCACGGTTACACCCAATACTAATTTTGCGGTAGTTGTAGGTAATGGCCAACGTCTCCGATGTGAAGGGGTGATTCGAGATGTACGATTCTCAGCCCAAGGGACTGACCTCACTATGGACTTGCATGTATTGGACTTTCATGGGCAGATGTGGTGCTTGGAGGGACTTGGCTGCCCACTCTAGGACCTATTCTTACTGACTATTCCAAAGATCATATGGAATTATATTTGGACAACAAGCAGGTGCAATGGGTAGGTGACTCACCTGACGATCTTCAACAAGCTCAGTTGAAAACACTACGCCGCTATTCGGCCACCGATGCAATTGCTTTATGTTTTTGCCTTTTCCTGGTGCACGAGGGAACTACAATTGAGAAATATAAAGATATACACCCTGACTTATGGGCATTATTGAATTCATATTCTGGAGTTTTCAACAAACCACAGGGGTTGACTCCTGTTCCGTCTACGGATCATGTCATTCACATCACTCTTAATGCTGGGCCTGTTAATGTTAAGCCCTATCGTTATCCACATTTTCAGAAATAAATTATGGAGCAATTAATTTTAGATAAGTTAAGAGATGGAATTATCCAGCCTAGTACAAGTCCCTTTTCATCACCCGTGTTATTAGATCGCAAGAAAGATGGCTCTTGCCATTTTTGTGTCAATTGTCGAGCTCTCAATGCCATCACTGTGCGAGATAGGTTTCCGATTCCTTCTATTGATGAGCTATTTGATGAACTGTAGAGGGCTCAATTACGAGTTCTTGGTCATGCCATTTGGTTCAACTAATGCCCCCTCCACCTTTCGAGCGACCATGAATGACGTATTTTGCCCATATCTTTGCAAGTTTGTGTTGGTCTTCTTCAATGATATTTTTATTTATAGTACGTCGTGGTTGATACACTTGGAACATCTAGAATTGGTTTTAAAATTGCTTCAACAACATCAATTGGTGGCTAAATGCAGTAAATGCCAATTTGGGAAAAGAACTATTAATTATTTGGGCCATGTGATCTCCCCTGATAGACTGGCAGTGGATCCTTAAAAAATTTCCACTATTAAACAGTGGGCTGCACCAAAGACAGTGAAGAAGGTACGCAGTTTTTTGGGTCTCGCCAGGTACTACAGATGATTCATTCATCATTTTGCGATTATTGCTAGTCCTTTGTTTGATTTACTACAAACGGACGCCTTCCTGTGGACTACTCAAACCAAATAAGCTTTTGAAGAATTGAAAGTTCAACTCAGTTCCACCCCTATCTTGGCCTTGCCCAACTTTGATGATGACTTTTATGTGGAAACTGATGCTTTCGGTGTTGGTATTGGCGCTATTCTTTCACAAAAGGGACATCCGATTGCTTACTATAGTCAGAAGTTAAGCCCTCAAATGAAAAAGGCTTTTACTTACCATCGTGAGATGTATGCAACTACTCAAGCCATGGCAAAATGGAGGCAGTACTTGTTGGGTCGACGTTTCACCATTTTCACTGATCAGCAGTCCCTCAAAAACCTCACTAATCAGGTAATTCAAACCCCAAAGAAACAAAAGTGTCTTGGAAAGCTGGTGGGATATGATTTCACGATACGTTACCGATCGGGAAAGTAGAACAAGGCTGCTGATGTCTTGTCCAGACCACCTAATGATGGAGTGTTGTTTGCTATTTCAGAACGCACTTATGAGTGGCTTGGGAAACTGTTAGAAGCGAATAAATTTCATCCAAAATTGTTGCCCGTTCAACAGGGTTTGGGGAGCAAACCTGCTGCATATGTTAACTATACTTTTCGCAAAGGGCTCCTCTTCTACAAATGACGTCTGGTAATACCACGAGATTATCCCTTGAAGCAATTGTTACTTTCAGAATTTCGTGATTCGAATATAGGGGGTCATGCTGGAGTTGCTCATACTTTTCTTTATTTGGCCTCGAATTTTTATTGGCCAGCAATGCGTAATGATGTTAAGGTTTACATTGCTTTGTGCCAGACTTTTCAGTGATCTAAGGATATTAATCGATTGCCAGCAGGTCTATTACAACCATTACCGGTGCTGGAGATGGGTTTTGAAGAGATAGCAATAGACTTTATTACTTGTTTGCTAAGCTCTAAAGGAAAAGCTACCATCATGACTGTGGTTGATAGACTGTCCAAGTATGGACATTTTATTCCTCTCCCGGTAACTTTAAATGCTCAAACTGTGGCTGCGGCTTTTATTATTCATGTGATTAATCTTCATGGCCCACCGCAAACAATCATAACTAATCGTGACCCTCGTTTCTTGCATACTTTCTGGAAAGAGATAAATAGATTACAGGGGACTATTTTGGCCATGAGCACGGCGTATAACCCGCAGACAGATGGACAATCTGAGGCGTTGAACAAATGTGTTGAGCAGTACTTGCGATGCTTTGTAGCCGATAGCCCTAATGAATGGGTATCTATGCTGCCATGGGTTGAAATTTGGTATAATATAGCACTTCATACATCAGCTGGGTTGACACCTTTTCAAGCTTTATATGGGAAAGAAGCTCCTAACATAGCTCGATACATTCTTGGCAGTGCTTCTGATGATCTCGTTGAGCAATACATGTTGTGTCGGGATAAATTTTTGGATCTATTGAAGCTCAATATCTCTAAGGCACAAGTCGAATGAAAGAGTACACTGATAAGGGTCGAATTGAGGATCATTTTGAAGAAGCTGACTGGGTCTTTGTGAAGTTACAACCGTATAAACAACAATCCTTACAAAGCAACCAGCAACATAAACTGAGCAGGAAATACTTTGGCCTATACAAGGTACTCAAGCGAATTGGTCTGGTGGCATATAAACTCTAGCTACCCAAGGAGGCTCACATTCATCCGGTGTTTCATATTTCGTTGCTCAAATGTTGTAAAGGACAACCCGATCAACAAATTACTCCATTGAAGCTCCAAGATTCAACTACTCAGAACCTTGAGGACAAGGTTCTCCTTTCAGGAGGGAGTAATGTTATGAACCCAACCAGTGAACCACTATTAGACAACGAAGTAAATGGGCTAGCCGTTCAAACTGAAGAAATTGGGCCTGAGAAGCAGCCACGTAGGAGCAATAGGCAGAAATATGTCAATAGGCTTTTGAAGGATTATATATGGCAATCGGGATGAGGCACGTGTATGTTATACAGTAACTAGGATAGAAGTAGGGCATCATCGTATTATGTTGCAGCATATTCTCGTGTCTTTGCCTCTCTTTCTCTCTATAACCTTTCTCATCTTTACCCTCTTCTTCTAGTAGTAGTAACTATATCAGTTAGTATCGTTCATCGTTGCTTTCGTTTCAATAAAATTCACCTGTGCTAATTGTTACTGAAAGTTCAGGTTACTACAAATTTTATTTTAGATATTCAAACTACAATGTATTTTGATTGGATATCTGAATATATAATAGCATGTTTCTATTATACACTTTAGACTCAAGTATTAAATTTTCATGTGTCTCCAAGCATCTATTAGACTATTACATAAATAAATTCACCACTTAATATATGTTACCTCTTTTTATTAGGTGTATTAGTAAGCCATAAAATCTCTATCATTTTTCAATTGAGGCTGATGAGCGAAGGTGCATATTTTATGTAGTAAACTTGCGTAAACATTAAACATTTAAAAACATGTTGGGTTATTAAGAGGTGTGAATGAAAAATAAAAAGTTGTTTTTTTTTTTTCGGAAAGACACTAAGAGAAAGGATGCAATTTGAATAGTCATCTTTTAGGATTGAATAATTATGACATTTCCAATGGTTGTGACTTTTTTAAAGAATTATACCTTTATAAAGGGGTGTTTTGAATAGTCATCTTTTAGGATTGAATAATTATGATATTTCCAATGGTTGTGACTTTTTTAAAGAATTGCTCTCTATAAAGGGGTGTACGTTTCTGAACCATTACTTCTCTTCACGAAGCAACACCTTGATAACTATAAATACTTGATTTTTTCCTCAAGACAAGACAATTTTTGTTTAGTAGAAAAACAATCTTCTTCTTCTTCTAAAAACTCTCGTGTGATCATCAAATCGTTGAGTGTGTTCAAAGTTTCTGAAAATTTGAGGTACCACTATTTTCAGAAAGAGAATCATTTTATCCTGAGAGGAAAAATTTCATAATATCGGATACTTGAGGGGAATAAATTCCTTAAGGACACACCGTGCATTCGGTGGACTTGATTCTACAATTTTCTACTTCATCTTCTTTCTTAAAGTTGATCATAAATACTTCATTTTGATAGTTCATTTGATTATTAATTTGGACTTGTGCTTGAAGTTGTTGTAACTTCAATGTAGTTCTTGAAAGTTGTTCTTGAACTTAGTATTAATATTTGGTTTAAAAAATATAGATTTTTATACCCGGAACAACAAAATATACCAAAAGGTTTTTAAAAAATTTAACTTATCAAAGAAATAATTTCCATGTGTTCTAAATGAAAAATTGCATTCAGCCAAATACTCCGCTAATAGTAAATTACATTGCTTTGATACGAGCTACGGAGCATCTCATCCCAGATGACCCTATAATGATATATTTAACTCTCATAATATAATAGCTTATCTTATTCCAAGGAATTATAGCTGGAACAAATTGGATTGGTTAGCAAGAAAGAATATATCCAACTAATCAACCTTTATTTTTTTTTTATTTTATTTTGTCAAAAAGGAAGATACCTTTACAAGGGTAACTCCATCTACCTAACGTGCACAAATAATAGCGGAGTGAGCAATCTCTTCCGATTCAGTCGTGTTCAAATCTGACATCTTTACATCTAATTCAGGGTCTTTCTTCGTCGTGTGAAACACAAATTAACATTATGTCATTCGGACAAAATGATGATCCACTCAATGTGTTGTTGACCAAGAAAGAAAGAAAGAAATGGGATTCTGTGTTGGAGTCCCACATCGGTGGATTAAAAAGTCCTTGGTCTTCTTATATGATCTTGGACAATCCTCCCCTCATGTGCTAGCTTTTAAGGTTGAGTTAGGCCCAAGGTTCATTTCTTTATCATGGTATCAAAGTCAGGTCCATCCATTGTTTCCAATATTGGGCCCCGTCTTATATATTGGCCACGCTCCACATGTCCAGCCCTGGACGTGCGGGGGGTGTTGGAGTCCCAAATCGGTGGGTTAAAGAGTTTTTGGTCTCCTTATATGGTCTTAGGCAATCCTCGAGCTAGTCATGAACACTCATTAGCTTGCTTTTATTTTTGAACTTTTGATCAAGAAGTTTCAAATTCGTCTCAATTTATATGGCATAATTTAATTGGATGCGAAATTTAAAAAATAAGAGAAGGTTTTGTTATGTTTATTAATATATCCTTATTGAAGTCACGCTAGAGCTACTTTTGGTTGATTTTTCTTGTTAAATGTGATAAAATGAGAATTGTATCATTAAATAGTTATCAAATAAAGGTAGATGACATTCTTTTTAAAATTAACTTAAAAAAAATATGTCGCATTTAATTGAGACGACAGTAGTAGTATAATATTTAGGATGAATGAATTTCTTGTGATATCCTAGCTCCACCCATAAATCATAATCCCATATGCACAAGGATATGACGGTTAAGTCATCAAAAGGTTTTCTAAAAATGGTAGTACAAGAAAAGTGGATTTTATCACACATATGCCCTCTACTTTTTTTTTTCCTCTAAATTATCAACATAAAAGTATTCCATTTCTGGGAAAAAAAGTAGTAATGGAGTTGGAATCCTGAAGTACATTAATTGACGTAGAGCAAGTACGAGTTGGTGGACATTATTAAGAAGTGACAAGAGTAGGTTGTGGCAGTTAAAACAGTTTGGCTCTTATCTTCTTTTTTTTTTTTTTTTTTTTGGATATTTCAATTAGCGTATTCAATATTTGCTTTGAGCCTCGACTAATCTACTGTAAAGCGCTTTTTTGCTAAAGGCGAATTCAACACTACTGATTAGTAATTGTAAATACTTATGACTATGTACTTTTAGTAATATATAAGTTGACTAGCTATGAAATGACATTTATTTTAGCAAAATCTTAACTTTTTAGCTGAAATATTGTACTTTTAAGTTCTCATTAATGTTGAGTGGCTCCAATATAACAGCAACAACCCACTTCCAAATTCGATTTAACTAAAACTGAACCAATGAACATTTGATGTTCAATACGACATATGAGCTTCTAAATTGAGAATACGAAGCACATTTAATCGCAAATGGGACTATGTATCTTAAAAATATAGTTAAACGAATAGAATTAGTACTTTTTCTGTAATAACTTAAGATGATGTGTGGTTACACAATTTAATTAACATAATAATATCACAGCAGAAGACAGTGCTCGATTTAAACCTCATTGTCATCGATATTAAAATAAGAAAAACAAAACACATGTTTAGCCATGAAAAAAGAATTAGCTAGGCACACATTTATTGAAGTTATAATCAAACAAATAAAGTTACACAATTCAACACTGTATATGGTTACTTCCTTGGGTTCGAATATTTTTATTTGATCAGTCTAAGTGTCTTACTTTTTAGAAAAATATATTCCAAAAAGAAAATTATCTTCTTATATTTAATATGTTTTTAACATTCAGGAAATGTCATCTTGATACATTCAATAAGCTTTCAACATTCACATTTTAACACTTCTTTATAAGAATGACAAAACATAGTAAAAATCACATATTTCAATAAATATTTTGTGTATGTTATATAAAATTTTAGTTTACAACTATATAATTCAAAAATCTCTCCTGTGTTCTTAAATTTCATATTAAATCATTATATTAAAAATTGAAATTGAAAGAGTATTTGCTGGAGATAATGTTGTAGCAGTAATTATTGCAACATGTTTTTCTTTTCTTTTTTTTGTTTAAGAAGTCATAGAAAATGTATTAAATTAGAGATAAGTACAATTATAAACATGAGCAATAGAATCCCACATAAAATATTAAAATCTAAAGAGGAATGAATTGCCTCATGATGAATGATGCCACTTGGCTTAACATGTTTGGTGAGCTGTTATATATTTTTGGGAAAAGTCAAAAAGGTGTGTGCTCTTTAATGTATTTCTCAACGCATATAAATTGGCATGTCACCCCTGAGTCTAAACCAATCACCAAAATCCCAAAATCTTCTTCTTTCGTTTCTTGTTAAAACACTTCCATTTCTTGCAACATTATATTATTAGCAACCCTTTAAGAAAAAAATGAAGGCAGGTGCTCTTGAACTTGGACATGATTCAAAGGCTACAAGTTCAGTTCCAAAAAGTGGGGTGAATAGAGGAATGTCTATACTAGAATTGTTTATAAGGATAATTACCATAATTGCCACATTAGGAAGTGCCATTGCCATGGGAACTACTAATGAAACACTTCCTTTTTTCACTCAGTTTGTTCGTTTCAAGGCCAAGTACAACGATCTTCCCACCTTCACGTAAGTACCTAGCTCGTGTATGGTTAAGCTTATAAGTTGATTATAAATAAAGCTTATAAGCACTTTTGAGCTTCTATCTCTCTTATCATATCAACATGTTAATATGTGTATATACACTATTTAAATGCATGAGCTTACTAGTCCACATGTTGATTTTTACAGGTTCTTTGTGGTGGCAAATGCCATAGTAAGTGCATATCTAGTACTTTCTTTGGGGTTGTCCATCTACCACATCATGAGGAGCCGGGCACAAGCAAGCAGGGTAGCCTTAATATTCTTCGACGCGGTATAAACATCTTTTACACTAATAAATTTTAATTTGTGATAATAGGTTTGTTATCATTTTTATCAAGTCACTAATCAAGATCATCATAGGAACTGAGGTTTAATTAATTTTTAAATTAGTGACCTATTTGTGTAGACGATATCTCATCACCATCATCGCTGTGTACTAAAGGCTTCTTTTTTTATTTGCCTTTACGTTGGAGTAAAAATGAATATTCATAGGATTAGTACAATCATTTTTTGCGCTATCAATATGTTTAATAAATGTTAATGTTAGTTAAATTCTCTGCCCAGTTAATTACTCCCTTCGTCCTAAATTAGTTGTCACGTTTCACTTCTCGAGAATCAGTTTAAACTAATTTTTAAAGTTAAATTGAATTAGATCAACTAGATACATTACAATTAAAATTATTTATATATATTCAAAACTATAAGAAAAGCAGTACAGGAGCAACTTTCTCATATGTCAATCTGATGGGAAAAAGATACTTTTTAAAATACTGATGAAATTGAAGTTCATATATTAACTACTTAACTCTCGAAAAGAGAAACATGTCAACGACAGTAATATCAATTAATTTTATCATATAAAGTCTACTTATGTAATTATCATAATTAAATGATCTAAATTACTATATGCTATGAGTACATAGAACTTAAAGGTGCTTAATTAACCTGGTTGAAATGAATGAAGGCAATGCTGGCTTTATTGACAGCGGGAGCATCGGCATCAGCAGCAATAGTATACTTAGCACACAAGGGAAATACAAAGACAAACTGGTTCCCAATCTGCCAACAGTACGATTCCTTCTGCCATAGAACATCAGGATCAGTAGTTGGTTCCTTTGCAGGAGTCGTACTCTTCATACTCTTGGTCTTGCTCTCTGCTGTCGCCCTTTCTCGTCGTTATTGATTCATCAATTTGTGCTCGTTAATTTCTCAAGATTTGAGTGTGTCTTTCACGTTTAACATGGTTTTTAATTTCTTGTATCATGCTCTTTCAGCTTTCTCTCTTTTCGTTTTTAATTTTCTTATTTATGTGCAATATTTGATCAATGATTCTTCTGTACAAGAAATTATATATTGAATGGTTTGCATTATGAGATATCGTGCGTTCATGTTGTTCATATGTTGTACGCACTCCGTCCTAACTCCTAAGTTATACGTCTGCCATGATGTGTCTCTTTTACAAGTATTTAAAAAAATTGACTAGGAGAGGGTTTTAACTATTTTACGTATCCTTTATTATTGACATTTGTATAATCACAATATCATCTTTGAGGTTTTTGTAATTCTCAAGAATAATTACTGCTAAATGTAAAATAAAAAATAATAATTTTGTATTTGTTATGATATATATCAATTATAGTGAATGTCTATCAAGATCTATCAAAATTTATTTGATGTCTATCAGGATTTGATGTATTTGTCCGTTTGTGTGAAACTAGGGGCAATTCCCTCTATAAATAGAAGGGCTTCCTTTTTTGTAAATCATCCTCAAGTAAGAGAAATAACAATAACTCTCTATTCTCTCTACTCTTCTTTTTGTTTTTTATTGTTTTATAACACGTTATCAGCACGAGACTCTGCCAAATAAGGTGAGATTATAAATCTGAAGGATTTCAAGTCTTTATATTATCTTTCTTTTGCTACTACTAATATAATTATTATCGGATTTGAGGAAAAATAATTGGTTTGGAACCATTTATATTTTAGATTTATTCCTCAAGAACAATATTATCAAAAGGGATGATAATATGTTGGGTTCAAGTCCCATCAATTTATGCCTAAGACGCCTTTATATGGATAATACGTTGAGATTGGATCTCAATGCATGTATTGATGATATTATGATGGCTAAGGCAAATAATGGGTATTTGACGAAAAGTCATGAAATATATCCCATTGATATGCTTGATTCTCTAAATTGAATGTGGTAGCAATAAATCATATGTATGCCTCAATTTGCTTTTGTAGTAGCTATCATAATTTGATGCGCTTAAGACATGCGTATATTTCATTCCTGGGGAATGAGAAGCTTATTAATGCAAACGAGCACTTGATTGTGATGGTATCACAACTCACCTCCGAATGAGGCAGAATAACTGAGAAGGGTTATTTTGAAACTACTTCTAAAGTAGTAAATCTGAAATTTATTCATGTAACAGTAAATCTGAAATTTACTAAAGAAAAAAGTACATGTCATGGTAAACTTGGAGTTTACTAGAATAAAAGTTCATAAATTGATATGAACGATTGTGATATCTCAAAGATGTGAATATTGAATATTAGACATGTATTGAAGAACCAGAAGATTCTTCGAGAATTATTTATGTCACTTGTTCTCATGATAAGTTGGTTGCACCAACTAATGTTGGGATTGAATTCCTTAAATATGGAAAATATAAAAGGTGAATATGGGTTCATTCACCTATCATGTGATATGTTGAAAAGATGCATCAATAAGATGATCACATCTACATTTATGGTCAACCTACGTTTGACATTCATAAAGTTATAACTTGTTCAATATAAATTGAGCATAATTTTCAGATTGTATAATCAAGATAATTCATCTTGATGATGATGGTTTAGCATTGAATGTCTTCCATAAATAGTTGAACCATTACTAATGAGAACAAAGTTTTATGTATTGGTATGAAATATGATATATTGCATACAATAGCACTTGTATGCATTAGACCAATATATTATGATTATTTCTTCCCTCTAAATTGGTTCAAGGCCAGGAACCAACTATTCAATCTAATAGTTTTGATGTGCGGTATATGATTAATAAATATACCATGATACACAAAGATGAATTTCTCAAAGAAGATGGAGGATGTATGTTAGTTTTTCTAATTTCTCAAAGAAGATGGAGGATGTATGTTAGTTTTTCTAACATAAGGGGGAGATTATAAGCAGCTATGAAATATGTTAGGAATTATCATCAGATCCTCATTCAAAAGATAATTCAAGTCAAATACCGAAAGCATCTCATATTTAGCTGCAAGTGTTCCTATTTTGTGTCCTTAAAGGATAAAGTCTATGCATGTGTGAAGCATGATTGACCAATCGGTTCCAAATGAAATAATTCTTGAAAAGGATAAGGAGAAAATAATCATGATAAGAAGGCAATGTGCTCTTGAAGAGCCTATGACATAACACTTCATGAAACCTTATGAGAGGTTTAGGTACCTGAAAATAATGAACTAATGAGATCTCAAAATGTTATGTCGCATTGTGAATCGATACAAAATAAAAAATCATCGACGATATCTTTGATACAATATTATCGCAATATTGTAAAAGATTATGAGGATCTGAATTCTACGTTAATTTAAGCATACTGGCGTAGAAATATTTATCAAGTGATCTAAAAGGATGCATTTTGGTAAGCATAAAACTTATTTGATTTACAGTCCAAACACTTGAAGATGTCACGCTTGACATGTTGGATATTTGTAATACCCCGCATGTTTCTAATCTAGGTAGTGAATAAGTATTCCTACGTATGAAATCTCCTATCCTGTGATTCATACTTGAGTACATGACTTACAATGAATATCCTAGCGATAGGATAGCTTATGATGCATTAAGCATGTTCATATGAGTCACTTAAGGTAATACAAACTAAGAGTTTTTGAATCCATCAAGTTTTAGTGTTCGATTTTGCAAGGGTTATCTTTGAACGACTATAACTCGATGTTAATATGGTATTTTGGCTGATTTAGACCCACCAAATTGTAGAGAATCGAATTAGCTTTCCAACGATACCAATTTTGCCTTAATCCAATACTCGAGCAAACAGTTATACCCATTTTCGTGAGAGACAGTAAGCATAGGCGATTGGTTAGGCGCTGCCCAACCCAAGCATAGGCGATTGGTTAGGCGCCGCCCAACCCAAGCATAGGCTATCACTTGGGCGCCTCCTAAGTCAATTCCAGGTGTCCAAAACACTCCGTTTTGAGTTAAAGGTAATTAAGTCTTTAAATACTCCTTACACGTCCCTAAACTTAACCCTACGAAATATATAGCTTCTAAACATATTACAACCCTATTTTCATCTCAAAGCTCATCATCCAAGAGCACTAAAGGATAAAAACAACTAGGGTTGCGTAACTAAGCTTGAAGATCCGATTTCAAGGAAATTCCTCCGCCAATCATCAAGAATCTTTCTTCTAAGGTATGCGTGAGTTGACTTATGGATCCCTTTCATCCATAAAGTTTAAAAACCGTCTTTTTTATTATAAAGTATGATTTCTATATTGTTGGGTGTTGATTATCATGTTGTTGATATTGGGTGATTCTCAAGATGGAATCTTTATATGTTTGTTTTGAATTTCATGATTTCATATGAGTTGGAAACATGTAAATTGGGTTGTTCATGATGTATGAATTTGATGATTTCACCTATGCTTAAGATGTGCATGTAAGGTGTTTGATATAATTCCTAAGAAGCTAGAAATCATGCAATATAGCTAAATTGTGACTAAGTGAAGGATTCATGATATGCCCTTACATTCCAATGACTTCTATGTTATTAATGTGCCTTGTGAATGTTGTTGGAATAATCATGAACTATTCTTATGAGATTATGCTATGTTTACTTGCAAATCATACTTATGAACAAGATGTATGATAACCATGCAATCCACATGAACTTCCATGCTATTGGTATGCGTTGCCAATATGATTATGTAATGAACATGATATTACGATTGTGCAAGTACTTCCATGTGATATGAAATCCTTTCCATGCAATACATTGTTGATAACCATGCATAGTATGAGATCCCTACTTATGATATTATATATTATGGACTCTACTCTTATGATCAAGTCAGTCATGTGTGTCAGTTTCCTTCCATCGAGTCCTGGGGGTACTTGTACCCGAAAACTATAGTTGTGTGCCTAGATCCATGTCATGTTTCACGATATCCGAACTCAAGCTATGATTTCATAGACTTCAGTCAGTCATGTGACTCAGGAAAACCTCATGATCTTAGTCAGTTGCCAGATATCAGAAACATTCCGCCAGTCAATGGAATTCAGTAAGATTAAGTCATGCACAGTCAGTTATTCATGTCCAGTCCCTCCAGATGGGAGTAGAGGTTAGTACCGAGTGAACCCAAGGATGGGAACTCACCCGTCAGTTCAGGGTGTAATTCTTAGTAGTCATCCTTGTGTTCCAGAACTACGTAGCCAGCGTAGGTTGAGACATCTTAACCCGTCAGATTAGGGTTGATGAGGTAGCTTAACCCGTTAGTTTAGGGTTTTCACCGTTCTCATTGAGTACCCGCCAAATAAGGGTCACTCACAGGCTGTCCTTACCCATGGCACAGTATTGACACCCCTCCAGTCGGGGCAGAGATTGGACCCCAGCTTAGCCATAACGGCATACATGTGGCATGTCGGTTAAACACTACTTTCCACAGTTTCAGTATCAGTCTCAGTAAAAGAACTCAGGGCGTTCTTCAAATTCTAGTATATACAGGACTGTCAGATACAGTCGTCCATGTTATCAGTTTCAGTATCAGTCATGACAGTTATTAGTAAACCATGTATTAGCTTACAGGTCATGCTATCACATATTCACAGTCCCAGTTTCTATATATGTGTGTTTGCACTCAAATAGGCTATGTGTTCATATATGGTGGTATTGCAATATTTTGGAGATATACAAAGCAGCCTATCGTAGCCACTTCATCGAATCATGTTGAGATAATATCTATTCATGAAGCAAGACGAGAATGTATATGGTTGAGGTCTATGATACATCTCATTCGAAAAAAATATGGTGTGAAATATGACAATAATCTACCTACAATTTTATACGGAGATAATACATCATGCATAGCATATCTTAATGGAGGATTCATAAAAGGATATAGAACGAAGCACACTTCATCAAAGCTTTTCTACATACATGACTACAAAAGAATGGTGATATCAACGTGCAACAGATTCGTTCAAGTGAAAATGTGGCTGATTTATTCACCAAGTCTTCTCCAATTTTAATTTTTAAGAAGATGGTACACAAGATCGGGATGCAAAGGTTCAAGGATGTTCTCATTAGGGGGAGTTAATACGCGTTGTACTCTTTTTTCCTTACGAAGTTTTGTCCCACTGGGTTTTCCTTGTAAGGTTTTTAATGAGGCAGTCTATATAGTTTTTAATGAGACAGTCTATATGCATATTGTTAGACATTCAAGGGGGAGTGTTATGATATATATCAATTATAGTGAATGTCTATAAAGATCTATGAAGATCTATTTGATGTCTATCAAGATTTGATGTATTTGTCTTTTAGTGTGAAACTAGGGGCAAATTCCCCTATAAATAGAAAGGCTTCTTTCATTATAAATCATCCCTCAAGTAAGAGAAATAACAATAATTCTCTATTTTCTCTCCTCTTCTTTTTGTTTTTTATTATTTTATAACCGTATTAAATTTTTAAAATAATAAGTAATTTGATACAACCATATTTAAAAATTAAAACACTACCGATAATTTGAAAAGGAGAGTAGTGCTGGACTAGATCTTAGCACATTACTAACAAAGCTAGTCAAACTATCAAAGATCTATTTTCCTCTCACAAAATTAAAATAATAAAATATCTCCTAGATCTAAGGAGAATCCCTACTTGGTTTTGGACTACTATCACGTACGCTTCATTGATTAGTTAGAGCCAGCTAATATTCAAATACTTTAATTCTTTTCTTTGAAAAGATAATCAATCAATCAATATATAATACTCCTCTGTTTAAAAAAGAATATTTTATTTTGATTTAGCATAAAATTAAAAAAAAAAAAAATTTGAATCTTGTAATCTTAAATTAAAGTAATGTTAAATATATCAAAATGTCATTTAATCTTGTAGTGATAAATATGTTATGTGAAAAGTTGAAATTAAAATATTGTCAAAAAAAGAAAGTGAATCATTCTTTTTTAAACGGAGGAAGTGATAAAGGAGGCTTTAGAATAAGTGATGTGCCGTGCTTCTAAAATAAAAAATGTTATTTATCTTTTTTCTCAATTTTTTATCATTTTTCTTAGTTTTTCATATTCATGAAATTTATTAAAAAATGTAAAAATTAATTCTTAATTACATTCTATTAATTATCGATCAATTTTTCAATTTAGATAACCAAGAGTCATTATCATTAATTTAGTAATTTAGTCATCATTAACCATTTATAATATAATATAATAAAATAATATTATATTTTCATTATTATCTTCTTTTAGCTATTCCCACTGTTTTCTTTCTTTTGTTTAATTTCATTATTTTCTTCTTTTAGCTACTCCCATCATTTCCTTCTTTTGTTTAATAATTCAACACTTTAATTTTTTACGTTTAGCTACACATCATTATACCTTGATTATATTATTAATAAAAATGAGATCTGTACAAATTTATTTTGTTGTTATTTTTTATTATCTTAATTTGCTTTAAACTGTCACAACTCACATCTATTATTTCATAATTTCTATTTATTGTGTAACTCCAATATTTTTCAGATTCATAACCTACAAAAAAAATTAATATGAAATTCATAACACCTTAAAGTATTCTTTGTGTATACTTCATATAAATTCATTACATGTAGGGAGACTTGATAGTGTTGCAAAGCAATATTTTCTGTGGTAGTCTTGAAAATGCATGGTTTCTAATATCTATGCTATATAAGAAAACTTGATAGTATTTACAGTTAGTTAATCTTCTTGAATTTTCTCATCATAGATGTTGCAGGTATATATATGCCCGATATCATATCTTCTACCTAATTGCATATGTTTTCTTCTGTTAAGTTATTGATTCAATTATTTTGCATGCAGTAATAAATTAATGTAAATATATAAGTAAAGTGTATGAAAAAATAATAAAAAGTCACCTCATCAACAGGAATCTTGATGAAAAAGATCCGATGAATTTGTTTATCTTTTGTTGAATCATTTTCACAGATTAATTAATTTGATAAGTTAATATTTTTCTCGTGTTTTAGAATATAGTTAACCAATATGTTAATTAATAGATTACAACAAATTGGATCGAATTTTTTTTCTGCATTACCTCGGCGTGACATTCTCGTGTTATAGGGTGGATCTCAAAAGGTATGAAAGATCTCCCACTAAGCCGAACATACAACTTTTACAAAGTCTTCAGTTAAATTTGTAAAATATTTAGTAGAATAAACGATGAGTATGTCTCAAGGATAGCGAAGAACTGAAAGAGCATAGCATAATTTAGTAATGTTTATTGAATTATCGAATATTCAATGAAATCTATTTTTTCAAACAAGGTTTGGAGAAATGTAATTTACATATACATAGAGATCTTTATATATAATAAAGTTATTTGTTTAAATCTAAAGTTTTTATATGATGAAAAGAAAATAAGAAAATTTAAATCAAGGCTATTTGAATTTGAAGACCAAACCCTCTTTGTATATATTTAAAACACGTGAGTGAAAAATTAGTGTTCAATATTGCCCTTTTTGATTGAAAGCTCACATACTTTGAGTATCTAGAATTATGTAAAATTGATGTCTTGAACATATAAATGATATGAAGGGTGTTGATGCACATAAAAAATATTTATTTCAGTGATTTATTCGATTTATAAAATTAATTTTTATCTTTTATTGAATTAAATTACAAAAAAAAAATTCTCTTGTTGTTTTAGAAAAAAATCACTGCGAGAAGCGTGGATATATTTTTTTTTAGTATTTTATATTAAGCGCTTATAAAGCTTGAAACATAAATTTTACACATATTTTATTAGCTAGGAACTAGCCTTGTTGATAGTCCTTGGGGTGGAAAAAGAATTGAGTCATTGGATCTGTGCAGGTTAATAAAAAATTAAAAGAGAGAAGTAATAATTACCCCCTGAACTTGTCGACTTTTATTCATGGTACACCTGAACTTTTAACCGTCTTAAATACCCTCCCAAACTTGCTTTTTTACAACTTCGACTGACCCTTCTTTGACCAAAGGCCACAATGTTGAATACACACACTTTCACCATGGCAATTTAATTACGCGTCTTTCAACGTGGATTAATAATGTACACATGAGACCATTCGTTGAATAAAAAAAAAAGAGAAAGAGAAATTGAAACGTTTCACATTTCACCCCCCCTCCCCCCCTCTATTCTCTCTCTAAACTCCTCCATCTCTCACTAATCAAATCATTCGATTCTTTTAATCTCCCTTGTAATAGTTAATGAACGATTTCGTATTGAGTTATTGTTGAAGATTTCGTTGATATTGGTGAATTTGTAGTGACTTCTCTCAAAGATGGTGGTGAAGATTTCGTTGAAATTGTTGGTGAAGCTGTAGTGACTTAGTCTGTGTTCTGCTATTTCGTTGAAGATTTTGAATTTTTCACTTGTCAAAAGTAGAGTAATATTGATATTAGAATTTTTCATAATTAGTTCAAAAATTAGGACTTTTTTGTAAATTAATTTTTTTATTGTAATTTGTGTGCTGTTTTGTTACTGTTAGATTGTATTGTTCGATTTTGAATTTTTTCTGTAAATTTACTTATTGTGGTTATAGGTTGGCATATGACTACTAAGTTGTTGAACTTAAGATTTAAAATTGGTGGTGTTTTGGTGAGTGAGGTTGGACCAATCTACATTGGTGGTAGGACTGAATATGTATATAATATGGATGAAGATCACTTGTCAATTCCTGAAATTGTTGACTATACAAAGTCATTTGGTGTTACAAAGTTGGGGAGGACTTATGTTGGGTCATCTTTAGGGGTTGATTTGGTAAAAATGAAAAATATGGGGACATTTATGACATTGCATTATTTCTTAAAGTTGGAGACACAATAGATATATATGTGTGTAAGGACTCAATTGTAGAGTATGTGGGTTAATCTGAAGAACAATTAAGTCAAATTACAAGTGCTGGTGAGTCTTTTAATGCACCTCTAGCTGCTAGAAAAGAAGATGAGGTATGTTTTTCTCCATGTGGAAATACCAATGAAAAAAATCTAGATCTAGGATTGGCTTCTTCTTCTGTTGTTGCTGCTGCTGTTTAAAATAATTATAACAGATTTGAAAAGACAGCAGAAGTTGGGGTTGATGTTGATTATAGTTCAATAGATTGGACTGACACTAAAGAAGAACTTGAAACATTTGTCCAAGAACCAGTTGAACCTGTTGTTGAAGGAGTAGAGGAACCTCTTGTTCAAGAAAAAGAGGTTAGAGATAGTGATGGTGATAATGATGATTTTGATCAATCGATTGACTATGGAAGTGATGTACATGATAAGTTGAGGGTAAAGAAGGCAAATGTGAGAAAGTTTAAGAGAGAAAATAGGAGGAATAAGAAGAAAGAAAAAGCAAAAGTCTTTTTGGGTGAAGTTGGACTGGATGTTAGGTTTGATGATATTGAAAAAAGGTAAGAAAAATTATAAGGGTAAATTGACAGAAGATTAGACATATTATGATAGTTCTGATTGTGATAGTTTTCAAAGTGATGATGATTTGTTGCCTGTTTCTGATGATGAATTTGAGGGAGGAAAGTTAAGTGGAAGAAAAAATAGCACTTCAGTGGTATATGATCCAACTTGTGAAGTGGTTGTGTGGCAGGTAGGTTTAGTATTTGAGAATCTAAATGAGTTTAGGGAAGCAGTTACTAAATATGCTATTAAGAAGGGGGTTGAGTTAGACAAATATGTGAATGAGAGTTATAGAGTAAGAGTTAGATGTAAAGGTGGTTGTCCATGGTTGTTGTATGCTAGCAAGGAAGGAAAGAGTGAAAAATTTTCTATCAAGACCTACAATCCGAGGCACAAATATACTAGGACAAACACTAATTTTCTTTGTAATTCAAAATTTTTGTCAAATTATCTTAAAGATGGGATTATATCCTAGCCAACAATCAAAGGGTGGGAGATTCAAGAATTGGTTAGGAAAGAGTTGGATGTTTATGTTGGCAAGGCAGTGTGTTTATAGACAAGAAAGATGATTTTGAAAAAAATTATGGGGGATCATGTGGCTGAACTTAACAGAATTTTAGACTACAAGGATATGTTGCTCCAAAAAAATCCTGGTAGTACTTGTGTTGTGAAGCTGACTGATTCAAATAGTGGGATGAAAAACTTTTACTCTTTCTATATTTGTTTTGATGCAATGAAAAAAGAATTTCAAGAGGGATGCAGAAAGGGTATTGGACTGGACGGGAATTTTTTGAAAGGAGTTTCTAAAGGTCAGCTGTTGGTAGCTATTGCTAAGGATGGAAACAATCAAATGTTTCTAATATCATGGGCAGTGATTGACAAGTAAGGCTACATGGAGATGGTTCTTGATGATATTACAAGATGATTTCAACTTAGGAGATGGTTCCCAGCTCACTATTATCAGTGACACGCAAAAGGTAACTATATTTATTAGTAATTTTTTTTTCATTAAGTTAGACCAAAATTAACTAACTTCATTTGTTTGTTTTGAAACTGCAGGGACTAGTTGCTGCTGCAGAACAAATACTTCCTGAATGTGAGCACATAATGTGTGCTAGACACATCTTAGCCAATTGGTCAAAGAAATGGAGAGGCATAGAGAGAAGGATGAAATTTTGGGCTTGTGCTAGATCAACTTTTAAGGCATAATTTAAGTATAACCTTGAAACTCTTTCTAAGTTGGATAGAGGCATTGTTGAAGATATGATAGGTTACAAAAAAAGAGAGATGGTGCAAGGATTACTTCAACACCTTTTTCAAGTGTGATAGTGTGGATAACAACATGGCCGAGAGTTTCAATGCTTGAGTTTTGATTCCTAGGAACAAGACAATTATTTCAATTTTGAAAGAAATCAGGATAAAAGTGATGACAAGGGTGAGTAGGGCAAGAAAATTTGCAGATTCTTGGACAGATGACATATCTTCAATGGCAATGATGGTGTTCAATGCAAATGTAGAAAAATCAATGTAGTGCAACATTGACTGAAATGGTGATCAAGGATTTAAAGTGACTGAAGAGGCATACAAATATACTGTGAATTTGAGGCAAAATAAATGTAGTTGCAGATCGTGTGAACTAAAAGAAATTTCCTGTGCACATGGTATAGCAGCAATGAACTACTTAAATTTGAATGCATCACAGGTAAGTTTTAGCCGGTACAGAAAGGAGGCATAGTTGAAGACCTATTCTTACTTTATTCAGCCAGTCCCAAATATGAAAATGTGGCCAGATAGCAGGAATCCTATGATTGAGCCACTTGAAGTGACACAAATGCCTGGTAGGCCACCAAAAAACAGAAAGAAACAGATTGGTGAAGTGGCAAAATCTGGAAAGTTGCCAAAATTTAAGGTGATAATGAGATGTTCAATCCGCAAATAACTAAATCATAACAAGAGAGGATGTCCACATAATCCAAATCAGTCACAAAAGAGGTGATAATCTCATTTGCTTTCTTAAAATTTTAACATACATTACTTATTAACTAGTTTCTCTTGTTTTTCTAGTATGTTGCCTCCTAACAATCTTCTACTGAAAAGAGGAAAAAAAAATAGCACAATCAACATGGACAAAACTGATGAAAAGTGTGGTAAAAAGAGGCCAAGAGTTGTGGGTCAAGGTGTCTTTGTTTCTAAATCTGGATACACTTGTGCTAATGTAAGTGTCTTATCAACTTGATACTTCTAATTATTTTTGCAGAAGTTCATCAAAATATTAACAAGGATTGGCTACATTTTTCAACAAGGATTGGCTAGTAGTAGAAGGGTTAATACATGCATAATGAGTTCGGCACATGTGACTGGTGATATTGGTTATCAACCAACAAAAGGACTGAAGTGGAAAAATTTGCGTGTTGTTACTCAAAGGCAACTTCAAGTTCAAACAAGATCAAAAGCTGCTGGAATTAGGACAAGGGCGCAATTATTAGGGAAATCTCCAATAACAACAAAGAGTACCAAGGCAAAGACTTCATCAAAGAAAAATGCAAAGGGCAAGGAAAAAAATTTTGCTGATGGTGGTTGTTAGTTGTTGACATCTCTTAATTGTTCTACTGTTGGTATCGTAACAGAATGATTGAACTAGTCTTTATTTATGTGTTTTGATAGTCTCATATTTTGAAATACCCGACTTGATTTTGGTTGAAACAATTGAGCACTATGGTGCCGTTAATTTCATGAATTCGAAACAATTAAGCACTAATGAATGCATCTATTATGTACAAAGTTGTATTGCTACATTATGCATCTATTGTGTTGTTGCCAACTTATGATTCGTAATGCACCTATTATGTACAAAGTTATATTGTTACATTATGCATTTATCGTATTGTTGTCAACTTATCATTTTCTTACGGAGAAGCCAACAATAACCAAGAAATGAGAATATATTGCTTTAATCAGCAAACAAATACATCATATCCGTCAAAATACACAATCTTATCAAATTAAAGCACCATTTCATGCGCTAATCAATCAATGACTCAAAATGTAAATTAGCATCATCACATTACATATCAAACTAATGAACAAAATTAGTTTTAACATCTTTCTGCGTTTCAACTCTTTTTGTTGTTTGTTGGTCTTCTTCAACAAACCCAAAGTGACAATATTGGCTTGACGTGAAAATTCTGCATCATACCAATCAAAGAAGTTGTAACTAGTTCGAAATCAGGACTGCAATTCATAGAATAGAAAAAAAAGTTATCAATTTAACTTGTTGCAAAACATAAACAAAAAGAGAATATAAAAAAAGAATTACATACGTCATAATGCATACAATCGAGGAATCTACGTCCAGGATTGTCATCCGACCATGAAATTCTCACAATTGGAGGAGACCTACATGCACAGACAAGTCTCTTATTATAATTCATGGAGTTAGAAATTTTTTTAAGTAGAATTAATAAAATGAAATTGAGAGAAGTAGATTGGAAGTGATGGAAGAAGATGATAGAGAAAATGGATAATAAATAGGAGAAGAATAATTAAATTTTTGTTGAATAAATTAAAGAGAAAATGGATTTTTTTATTTTGTTACCGTTGGAACGGATGACTTAGACAAAAAAAAAACTCCATCACGCAATTTGTAGTCAAACAATTATCCACGTCGGACAAGAAGGGTCAGTCGAAGTTGTGAAAAAATAATTTTGAGGGGGTATTTAAGACGGTTAAAAGTTCAGGTGTACCATGAATAAAAATCGACAAGTTCAGGGAGGTAATTATTACTTCTCTCAAAATTAAATAAAGATGATAAAATATTTGATCCTCCATACTTCGCATGAACAAAAATCGGTTAATATACAGATAATATGGATATTCATGGTCTCAAAAATAGTCAAGTGAGAACGCAAATTAAAAATTCAAAATAATTTTACTCTCAAAAATCTCAAACTCGTAAGAAAAATTAACAAACAATTGAATGGGTATTATATGATCTACTTTTTTAAAACTATTTTGTCATCCATAATAGTTCCTAAAAGTTTTGTACATATAGTAGTATTTAAAATTTAATGTGAAAATAGAATTATTTAACTATTGATTAAATGTTAAATTTGTATATGATAAATACATATTTCATTAATTTGATGTGAACGTCCATATGTATTGATCCAAAGACGTATCACCGCCAACCGGCTTACTAAAGCTAGTTATGAAGGACCTACTACTAGAAATAAGATATAAGAATTTGTTCTTTCCATTTTTATCATATCAATAGTTACCTCAGGGTCCATATTATTCATTCCAATAAGCTGTAAACTCCATTTGGAGATCAAAGTTGGGTATTAGTAGAAAATATTTTGTAGAATCCTATGATCCGTTGAAATGGCTGTACTGTAACTCTGCAGAGATATTAGTCATCACTTATCATGATGGTTGGTCCTAAATAAAATGTTGCTAATTTTCGACACTACTTGACCGCTCATACCAAAGATCGCTTTTTGGGGAAGAATACTGACCTTTAAAAGGCCATTCGTCCCAACATGAACTTAAATACAAGAGTGAACACATGATTTATATGCTAGCAACTTTATCAGTTATTCCAAAACTTTTTTTATATCAACCTATAAAAGTATAGTTTGCAAATATCGGATCAATTATAGGGATTTAGTTTACAAATACTAATGGGATATTAAAAAACTTATTTGAGAAATATTTCGAGTGAATTAATGATTTAATTTCGCAAATCTTTCAAACTTGAAGTGCATATTTTTCTTAATTTTTTTTAAACCTCTCCCTAGGAGCTCCCACCCCTTTTTGCTCCCTCAATGACTCGAACTCACAACCTTTAAGTTGAAAGTAGGGTGCTTACCATCCGAGCAACTTCCTCTTATCACTTGAAGTGCATATCCAAACACACCTTCCGATGGCTCTTTTTTGACTTCAGATACTATTTTTCAACTTCAACCAAAGACTGTCCAAATGCCTACTAAGCTTGCAATTAACTCACTTCCAAATGCTCTTTTTCAATTTTGGGTGTGTTTGGTACGAAAAATGTTTTCTT
Source organism: Capsicum baccatum var. pendulum (assembly GCA_030864225.1). NCBI lineage: Eukaryota > Viridiplantae > Streptophyta > Magnoliopsida > Solanales > Solanaceae > Capsicum > Capsicum baccatum. Next base: position 106,932,297 of record CM061551.1, read on the forward strand.
ATTTTTTTTTTTCTGATCGTATTAAAACATTGGAAAAATATTTTTTAAAATGACTTATTTTCTCTATTTGAGGGAAAATAACTTCCCTCATGGGTCGAGAGAAGTCATTTTTCAGAAAATGACAAATGTGACTTTAATGCCCCACCCCCACTCCGACCTCAATAATACTCAAATTCACATTATTCAGAAATATTTTCACTGTACTTTGCTCGAATTTTTTACTGCTTGAAATAAAAAATATTGAAGTACGAATTTTTCCTTGTTTTGCAGCGTTCATGTAAGTGAGACCAAGATATAAATATATTTTTTTTTAAAAAGGGGGTGGGGTGGGGGGCAGGGCAGAGCCAACTTCAGTCTTCTGCACTCAAGACCGACTAAAACAAAAAATATACATAAGCTAAAATGAGGATAACAAACAAGAAGCTTATCATTCACAAACTATGGTACAAGATATGCTGTCATCCCCCTTTATTCTTTCTGGAAAATCCAATTTCAGAAAGAAATCTGGACAAAAATCCTCCATTCTGCTTGCCATCATTTTTATCACTAGAATCCCTCAAATTGCTAATCAGAGACCAGTGAGTTTCAAAGTCAGGTTCATATCCACAACGCTGCATGGAACGTAGGAGCTCGAATGCCTTGTTAAGATTGTTCTGGGAGCGATACATGTTGATCAGCAAGGTATATGTTTCCCTCGTGGGGATTTCACCAAGCTGGACCATTGATTCGAGTTGTTTCTCTGCCTCTACAAGTTGTCCTCCTCCACTTAAGCTCTTGATCAGAACGCTCCAAGTGTTTATGCTTGGCCTTTGATTTCTACACAACATCTCTGCATGGAAATTCAGCGCTACATCCAGTTTACGCCTAGTACAGAAACTTTGAATCACATAATCAAAGCTACTAGACTCTGGCACATTCCCTTTTCTCAACATAAAGTCCATAAGATCTACTGATTTATCAACCCTTCCATGCTGACAAAGTCGCTTAATAAGATAATTATACTCAATATTTTCAGGAATGAGGCCCTTTATTGCCATTCGGTCCAAAAAGTTTATGGCTTCACCTAGTTTACCATGAGAAAGTAGGGTCTCTACTACATTATTTTGAATGACTGAACCAAGATTCCAACCTCTGAACTCCATTTCTTTGCTCAAGGCTAAAACTTCTTCAAGCTCCCCATAACAACAAAGGCATTTGATCATCTCTCTCAAACTACGGTTACTTGGCCTCAGATCTTTCTGCATCATAGATTTTAGATATTGTGTGGCAGATGACAAATCCTTACACCAACAGAACCCTTGAACGAGAAAATTGTAAGTCACCTCATCTAGTTGCAGTCCTTTATCTAGGAGCTCATGTACAAGAGTATTAACAACTGATGTTTTATTAGATGAGAAAAGGGAATAAATCAAAATATTATAAATCACGACTGTAGGAGGGTTGCTTTTGCTAAGCATATATTCTTTCAGGCATAATGCTGTAGATAGCTTGCCTCCTGTACACATCAGCCGCACTATATTGCGGTAACTTGCAATGCTGATATCTAAGTACTTACTTATCACAACACCAAGCAGCTCCTCAACTTTCTTCCTCTTGTTAGCTTGACAGTATCCCTGAAATAGAACATCACAAATTTCTACATTCAGAGATAGCTCCTTTGCCAATGTCTCCTGGAAGAGACTGGTTGCTTCTCCAACCCTGCCTGATGTGAAATACCCATGAATTAAAGCACAGTATGAAGGAATCATAGCAGGAGGCTCATCTCTTAAACAAATATCTTTCAGCGCAACAGCTTTGTCAAAATTACCGGACCTACACAGCTGAGGAATTAATTGAAGAGATGCATCCAAAGGGGGGATCCAGTCCTTAGCAAGCATGCTATCACAGACGACATCAGCTTCTCCAAAACTTCTCCATTTGCAAAACTCCTGAATAAGATGGCTATGAGCCGAGTGACTAGAAATACAGCCCCCGCTTAAGATTTCCTTTGCAAGAACCTTGGCAGGGCTTGTGAACCCTTTAGCACTGAGCTCTTCAAGGAACACATGAAAAGAATCACATACTTCATCAGGGTAGACCACCAGCAAGGCTTTAAAAAGCTCCAGTGCTTCATTAATCCGTCTTCGCCTGCATAGGCGACTGAAGAGTGTTTTTCCATCCTTCAAATCAGGTAACCAGTTAGTAGTTCGGGCAAACTTCCAGTAAGAAGTTAGACCTGTCAGGTCCCGTTTCTTGCATAAGCCCATCATCAGAGCAGTATGAGTTTCACGGTCAAGTCTTATATGTCTACTTAGCATGCCATGCAAAATTGCTCTTGCATTGTGTACAGATCCCTTTTTGCTGTATTTCTGAACAAGCTTATTTAGAGTTTCTTGATCAAGCTGATATGTCAAATTTGGAACTTTCTTCAACAGACCAGAAATGGTCTTAATACAAGTGCTGGATGCACAGAGCCCTTTTACTAAGGCATCCAGAGCACCCAGAGATATTTCTTGCCCCCAACAAGACATTTGATTCACCAGCATCACAGCATCTTTCATGTCTTTTTTCATGTAATCCTTACATATAGAAGTGTTAAAATCAGGAAGCATGGCATCATTAAGGACTTTATCAATAGCTCTCTCATACTCTTCCACATCTGTATCCAGATAAAGCCCATTCCCAAGATTATCAAAAAATTCTGCTTTGTGAAATCTTATATCATTGTCTCTTCTGATTCTCACAGCAGAAGAATTGAGACCTAAGAATCTGAAAGCTCCAGAAAGTGGATCTCCTGAAGGCGATAGTTGGATCAAGCTACAATCTACCATCTTAGACACCACTGTGTTCACTTCATCAAATTGCCTAGATTTACAAAACCCAGCTAAAAGAACCCTGAAAGTTGATATTTGCAGTTCTATTCCCTGATCCTCCATTTCTTGAAGAATGTCTTGGTAGTGCTTCCACATACCCTCCTTGAAAAGCCCACTAAGAATTGCATCATAGGAATATATATGGGGCTTTAGATTTCTTGACAGGATCTCTGAGAGATAAAAGAAGGCATCCTTCAGTTTTCCTTCGCGACAAGCCCATCCAATCAAAATCCCAAATGTTATTCCATTCATATCAAAACCCAGTTGATCTAACTTCAGCAAGTACGAGTTCCCACTTGCAACACCAAACTGTCGACAGACAGACTGGATGAACTTATTGACTATGGTTACATCAGGCATAGAACAAATCTCGACAAAGAAACTCAGTAGATCATCATAATCTCGTTTATTACAATAACCAGAAGCAATAGAATCGAGGATTAAATAATTAGGTTCAATTCCAAAAACAAGAACCTTCTTAACCAGATTCCTAGCATCCTGAATTTTCGCATCAGCACATAACAGTCTGACAACACCCTCATATATACCCCCTTCAGATACATTCCTTCCAAAGCCAGCATCTATAGCATCAGCATAAATTTGAAATGCCAATTGTGTTTCATGTATTTGAATCAAAAACTCAAGTATAACCCCGTAACATGAAATCGATGGGTTTAAACCCCGCACCTTCATTCGATCATAACACGCAATAGCATTCTCTAATCGATAATCACCCACAAACACTTCAATTAAATAACTGTAGATCTCATGATTATCCAAGAAAACTCCTTGGCTATCCAACAAGGAATCCAAGCATTCAGCTTCCTTAAACAACCCGGCCCGAACAAGCATTGATGCAATAATCCTAGATGCCTTATCAAGATGCCTAAAGTCCCTAATTTGCTTACTAGCCCATATATAAATTCCCCATAAAGATTCAATCTTTTTAACCTCAACCTCAAGAACTCCACTATCATTTTCAAAACCCAACAAAATTTCAAGAAAATCATTGGGACTCAACACAGTAACTCTCCAAAATCTACGAACAGTTGCAGGGGAGATCTCAGATAACTTAAGAAGACAATCTTGAATGATGGGGTTGTACAAAATCTCACCTTTTTTATCCGAAAAGCTTAATTGGCTAGTATATATTGGTTTTGTAGAAGATGAAGAAAGTGGATGGAAGTATTGAAGTTGAAGTTTTCTGGGAAAAGAAGAAAGGTGAAAGAGAAGTGAATTAGCCTGTCTGTGTTTTCGGAATTTAAGGAGAGCTTGAAGCATTCGACCGACCGCCGGGATATGTCGGAGTTACAGGGACAACAGTCTACTAGTTCTGTTCTTGATGTACGATGTGGTTGTTGTTGGGCTTCTTCAAAGTTCCATGTTTGAGATTTGTGGCTTCTGATTATGGGCTGTAAGGGGTGATAAAGCCCATCTTATAACTTCAGCTTCCTTGCTTGTAGAAAAAGAGGATTTGGAATTGTTTTTCATAACTGAAAGCATAACCTGTACTCATCGGCTGCATATGCACCCAGAGTACGCTGCAGCTTCTCCAGTTGTAAAAACCTCATGAACTTTCAGTTTACATCATGCCATTTTAAGTTAACAGTTAGTATATGTATTCAATTGAAATCTTTTTGCGAATTAATTGTGCAAAAATAAAATTTGGCAGATTACTCCAAAGTTGTGTGAAGTCATATTTGGAACCTGAAGTTAATTTTGAACCAGCGAATCTGTAAAGTTAAGTAAGTTTCAACCAGTTTTTAAACAGAAATCCTTAAAATGCCTATAAGTTGCACTTCACCTTGCTTTCCGTACTCACCACAAGCCTTTAATTCATATATGTTTAGCATTTGACTTAATACACAGTTTAGAAAAAATGAATTTGATTTTGTATCATAAAGTCGGAGAAAATCGAGTCTTTGAGCAACAAGAAATAAAACCGAAAAGCATATACATCCTTTTTTGTATCTAATCATGCTTCGTCTTATATACATTCTAATGCAGTTAAATCCAAACATTAGAATCCTTTCTTATTTGTAAAAAGCTCATATGGTTTTGAAATTTGTTTTTATTGCATATTTTTGAGCCACAACTCTCATACCCGTCGAACATAATCCATCTCTTCTTGCTTCGGCACTAAAATTTTCCATCATCTTTATGGTATAGTGAGAGGCCATAAGACAGAAGAGACATAACATCACATTTTCTACGTTATTGGGAGCCGAGTTTAAAAAGACCAAAATAATTAATGTTAACGAGATACTATGATTCTTAGTAGTCAAACAGCCGTTCTTCGATCATCATACTTATCATAAGCCATAACGTAATTGGCATGTTCGTGACTCCTGTATATCTTCGAGAATGAAGTAATAAATTGCCTAACCACGGAGGTTTACCTTCTGATGTACGATCATGCCCTACAATTAGATTCTGTCGTCATATGGATGTATTACATCCCAATCTTACGCAAGATATTAAGTTTAAATGGTTGTACGTACAAATACTTGATTAATACATCAAAAGAATACAAATAAAATGTACAATCAAAGATCTATTGCCATACAAAACAACTGGATCATACAGGGAGGGCACTTTGCTGCAACTGTTGTAGTTCCAGTCGAGAATCAAATCAATCCACCACCTAGAACAAGTTCCAGACCTGTGTACCCTCAACCAGGGGGAATTTAAAGAAAATGTATGGGGATGGAGGGAAGAAACGTAACACAAAAATTATACAGTTCTCTATTTTAGCAACTTCTAACTTGACATGATCAGTTGTAGGATATCAACATCTCCTACTAAGCTAAACTTGGTGCAAGTACTTGCAGGAGATCAACTTCTCATACCGCATGATTTCATGTCTTTGCAAACAAGTACCCTCTCATAGTCTCGTATCATTAAACCGGCCTATTTTTCAAGACACAGCCAACCCACCACTCTCAATAAGAAAGAACAAATGATGGAGCATTGCATAAGGAGAAATAATGAAAGACATCAGCAAAAGAAGTAAACATACTGACTGTATCCAACAGGACAAAGAAGAGATGGCTTAACTTCAGATTGAAGCAGAGTTTGAAACAACATTCTCATCCAACAAACACAGAATATGAGAGCATATTTTTGGTAAACTCCACTTAACATGCTGATTGCTTGCAATAAAGTAAGCACGTTATGATAAGAATGTGAGACTTACCATAAGATTTTTACCTGCTTCAATTAATTCCAACCAGTACCCCCAAAAGCTATCAGATTCCAGTGAAAGCCAGTGAAAATTATCACTGCATTTTGGTGAGTACTGATACATATTGCACTACTAAATCATACTTATAACTGCATTGAATATCCAGTGTCCACAGAGATGTATGCATATTGCATATTATCACAGATAATGAAGAAACATTTAGGCTTTCTAGTAATTAACATAGCAATACTTCAAAAATATTTTGAAAGGTCTCAAAACCAAACATTGCACCATAATCAAAACCAGAAAGACGCTTGAAAATCGGCACCAGGTCTAAAGCATCAAATAGACATGTTCAACTAGCCGTAGATTCATACATATAATAATAAACCGAAAACAAGACATCAGGACACATGGCCGAGATTTCTGAGTTGAATTTGTCTATAGTACAACTACAAAAGGGAAGAAAGGATGAGGCCGCTGGCTACACAGGTTCTTGGAAGCATAAGAGTATGAGCTTGGAAGTATATGGTGTCAGGGCATGGCAAATTTCGATAGTAGGTAAGATCTTCGGATATGGTCCTGCTAAGGAAAACATCAAGGTAGGCAATGATATTTGATGTCCGCATTCATCTGGTCATCTGGTTTGGGCATGAGGCTTCATCAAAGGTGACAGTAGGCAGGCTTCAGGCTTCAGATACTCGGCTGTTTTAGCGAGGGAAAGGAAACAAAGGGAAAAATACCATTAGCTTCATAATTGGAAGATAGGTTAGGTCATCATACCAAAATGTTCAGAATTTTTGTATGATTGGGGCTAGGTATATAAAACTAGCGAATTAAATGAAAGATGCAATGCAATTGAACCATAATTCATGATCTACCTGTGGTCCTGTTACAAGCTCTAGTAACCATAACTTTTTCTCCGGGAAGCAGTGTTTTGCCTGGATGACCTGGTAACATGAACTTAACAATGAATATAATTGGAGAAGCAACTGTGACTTCTTTAGAGCAGTTGAAAGTAGAGAAGCTAAATAAGAAATCCTCTCCAACAGATGGGCAGAACAAAATCACCAATGACAAGTTCAAGCGCCGTTAGGTCAGACACATAAACAGGCAAGATCCTTATATGTAGTCAAAACATTAAGCTTCTTGATAAGATAAACAATTAGAAAGAATGAAACTACGAGCTCATTCTTGTCTTTCTTTCAAGATTTCAAGAAAATCTATAGGCAGAATGACCATAGTATCACACTGCATAGGACACCAAACCTACTCAAGACTGGTCAAAGGAAGGCAAGAGACTCACCCAGATCCACTGGAACGCCCATGGGAATATCCTTCTTTTGGATAAGCAGGGGAATATCCTTCATATGCTCCATACCCTACACTGCTAGTACTCTGCAAATGGAATTAGAAATCAATAACGAAAGCTGCACATAGACATTCCACAAAAGTAGTAGAAAGCAACCGAAACAAACAAATCCCACAACTTCTGGAGAGCACTGCAACCTCCAAAAACTCCTTTCTACTAACCAATGAAACAAAATTTTACCTGGAGAGTACCATAACTTCCAAAACCATCAGCATGTGGAAGCTCACTAGTACCACCATACCCAGCTGAGTAGGAATGGTCACGTGCAGGTCTCCTAGTATCTCTGCTTTCATATTTCAAGGTATCTGAATCTGTTGACATTGGAAGGTAGGGTAGAACTGGCACAAAGGAAGACATGGAGCCCTCTTTTTCAAAAAAATTTGCCCTTAAACGTGATGTTACTTGCATGAGTGCATCCTTTGAAGTCTCGGGATCTCCTGATATCTGATAAATATTGGAGGTATATACTTGGTTTCAGTTAAGAAAAATAACAAAGCAAATTGGTCTTTTGTATAACCTCTTCAACAAAATAACACGTACAATGATAAATATAAGAGCATGAAAGAAATTCCAATATAAATTTGAGAAAAACATGGTGACTAAGTATAATAGTATAAGTAACCAAGAGCGACAAGAAAGAAAAGGAACTACTACACAAAAGTTTGTTTGCATCAGCATTCTTTTTTCCCTCTTTGGAGGTTTAATTTTGGGGAACAGTGGGTACAGCAGAGGAATAGGAAAAACTAATAGGGAAAAGGACAAACCCAGTGAAACAATAGTTCCATTCATGCAGACCCCTTTCCCCAAAGCTAATCAAGAACAGATGTGTATCCAAAGGCAAAAGCACCTTATGATTTTCAGATATGTCAACATCCACAACAGAGACCCCTCATTCAAATTGTATATTTGTACTCCACTAGCCGGATTTCGAAAGAGGGAGGAAGAAACCACTGACCTTTTTTCCCTTTTAATCAGTGAGGGATATCCTTGACATAAACAAAGTACCCAATTAGTATTAACAATGCATTACCTGTACCATCTCATCATCTTCAGATGCAACCTTCGGAAGGTCTTCCTTCGAGAGGATGCGGATATTAGCTTTCGTGATTTTCCTCATCTCATTAATAATGGATCCTCCTTTCCCAATAAGACAGCCAATTCGAGAAGCTGGAACCAGCAACCTTGTGGTGAATGATATAAGACCTGAATCCCGTTCCACTTCCTCACGACACCTTGGTTGCAAGCGCAGTGCTGCTTCAATTGTGGGAGAATACGTATCCTCAAAGAACTAGACAAAGCATAAAACCACATTTTTACTAAGATGACAAAAATCCTCAAGCTGCATATTCCAATAAACATCCATTTAATTAAAAACACTTACCTCTTTTGCAGAAATAGAAATCACACAATTGTCACCTTCAGCATTAGAGCTATCAACCTTGATCACTGCACCAGAATCTTGTCTAATTTGGTTTATTATGACACCACCTTTGCCAATAACACCTCCGATATTTGCAGTAGGACACACTAAACGAAGAGAAAACTCCTTTGAAGATGTTTCATCCCTTGGAGCTGAGTAGAAAGAACTTGACCAGTCACCACTCTCTCCTTTGTAACCGCCATACGGCCCCACTAGCGGAGCTATTCCCACTATTGGAGCACCACCAGCAGAACCAATAAGTGAACTACGCGAAGAGTAGACAGTTGGTGGATCGGAAGCTAGAATGTGTTGAGTACGGGATGGATTATTGTGAAGACGAGTTGCAATTTCATACAGAGCCTTCCTCACTACAGCAACTTCACCAGATACCTAAAATCAAGAAACCAACAACCAGATGAGCAGCGACGTCAATTCAGCAAAAATTATTTTATAACTCCACATCGCTAAGCACAATGATGAAAAATTGAGCCAGCCTAATAGACTGACGACTACCAAGAAAATTGGCCAGACATTCCTAAAAAAACTAAGCCATCCATATATGTGTGTGTATTTATGCAATTTGGGCCATCAAAAATAAATTTCAAGAGGAGGTGATAAACAAAAGTGCAGCATGATTAATCCCTTTATATTCTAAATCAGACAGCCAACGAAGTTGTAGAAGATCCCCAACGTAATTAGGCTGAAACATGATAGCCAGCAAGTTCAAGCATGAAGAACAAGCACTTAATCAAACTTACTGACCATTATTGAAAAAATATTGCAAGTTTGATAGTGCAGAAGTAACACAAGTAGAGATATAGGAAGGCGATCCTGCATTACCTGCACAAGTTCGTCTGAGCTCAATGCACATGTAGGCAAATGCTTATCTTTCAAAATACGAATCTGAGCACCAGTTTCACTTCGAATGTCCTGAACTATCTGTCCCCCTTTCCCAATAATACATCCAATCTGATCTGAAGGTACTAGAAGCTTAACAGTAATCTGTGATGCCTCCTCAGAGGCCTCGTCAGTAGTGTCTTCACTAACAATTTTATCATGTACTCTGAAAAGGGCATCCTGAGCTGGACAAACACGGTCGTCAGTGCCATCAAACTCATTTGTTTCTTCACTTGAGCTGTAGATAGTGACAACACGTTCGTCACAGTCAGGTACTGTCTCTCCGATTCTGATTTTTGATTTAGTATCCACCCTTAATTGTTTAACAATCTCCCCACCTTTGCCTATGATGCTGCCAATCTTCTTTACTGGGCACAAGTACCGGTATACTGTATCATCAGGGCCAATAGAAAAAGGATCCTTATCATTTCTAGTATTTCTCCTTTTATTTCCCCCATTTTCACTATAATCTGACTGAGAATGAGACCGCTTCCCATAGCTATCCCGTCGACCAGCCATTGCAAGATGTGGATTAAACACTGTTTATCATTGAAAAATTGCAAAGAAAAGTCATAAATCCATGAAGAGTCCACCTACTAAAACTTCTAGAGGTCAGGTATAAAATAGTTTTCCATAAGCACAAACGCATCTCCCATAACCCTGTTCCGGTCCAACCTAAGAAACTAGAATAGCTCGAAAAGTGCCAAAATTGGAAACTTAGGAGATACATTCACCCTTCTATTATAATGAGCGGGATTGGGGCAAGGGCAGATACATTCACCCTTATCATCCCAAAACAAAAAAGATAAATTTACTGAACATTCATCCAATTTCAGGTCATATTTCCTCAAAATCCTCATCGTATCGCCATGATACAATGTATTTGACATATTACACCCTACACCAGCAGGATTTCGAAATATCTAAATTTCTACGTGGAAAAAAATCAACAAATTCAAACAAAAACAAAACATTAAACTTGGATGCTTATGCAGCTCCTTATCAGAAAAAACACCATGAATTCCTCGTACACAGCAGAAGCACAACAAACAAGCTGATATCATATATTGTCTGAGCCTATACACAAGTAACCATTTCACAAACTCCAGATCAAGGACACTATCAACCCTAGAAACCCCTTTCTCTTTTACTTTTTTATTCAAATATATTAGTTATGCTAAAGATAAGAAAAAAGAAAGCAATTGCCACACAAAATACAGTTTTCCCAGAAGAATTAAAAACAAAGAACACGGATCCGGAAAAAAAAACATAGATCTGAAAATAACGTCGACGCTAAACTCCATCTAACAGGATTCTATACAATAACTGCGCCACAATCCAAACTACATACAAATGCTCTGTATCAATTCTGAATTGCCAATTAATTTCAACACCGAATTTACCAAAGAAAACAAGATATGAATCTATGTAAAATCCCCTAACAGGAGATAATTTGTAGAAAGTACCTGGAATAAGCTGCTAAGGAATATGCGAGAGGGAAGAGAAGGTGGAGAGAGATATTTATTAGTGTGCGCGTGCGTGCTTAATAGCTGGCTTGCTAGGGTTTTGACCCGACAGAGTAAGCCCTCCTTTTCTTATCTAATAACCGAGCCACGTTGCTCTCCCCTCTATAAATATCTCTGCTGCCTTTCCTCTTTTTCATTGGAGTATTTTACATTATTTCCCTATATATATAGAAAATAATTACAGCTTTATTAAAAAAACAACCAAATAAATTTTATTGGTATTGTGAGGATTAGGGTGTATATAGGTCGGGTTGATTTGATTTTTTATTAAAAAAATCAAATTAATTAATTGGTTTATTAAAACTATAAATAAAATCAATATAAAATCGGATTTTTCAATTTAGATTTTAGTCAGTTCTTTCGATTTTTTGTTTTTTCTCAAATTTTTTTATAATCTTTATTTTTTACAATTATATTGTGATTGAAGTTTAGATCAAGGATGTTTTCACTCATGTGCTAATGAAAAACCATAATTATGAAAAATTGAGGAGCGAAAAACTCTCTTGAAACTAAAAAATAAGATAAAGAGTGAAAAGTTTAGGTTATAAGTTTATATTGGATTTTGGATCATTTTATTAGCAATTAATGGATAAATATTATAGCTTAAAGACCTAAATATGAATATATATATATATATATATATATATATATATATATATATATATATAATATACACACACACATACATCTACTTTCTAAATATTGAAAACTAATAAAACTAACTGAAAAAAATTTAAAAAGTAGATTATAATTAATATTTTATGTATAAAAAGTTAAATTATATACATGCACACACACACAAATATATATTATGTCGGTTTGATTTGGGTTCGGTTTGATTTTTTTTTTTTGTTTACACCAAACCAAACCAAGAATGATCGTTTTTTTTTTCAAACGCCAAACCAACCAAACCAGATCATAAGTCGGTTTTTTTCCTCGATTTAGTTTGGTTCTTCAGTTTGGTTTGACTTGACGGTTTGGTCTGTACACCCCTAGTGAGGAGAGCAAGTACAGTCAAACCTTTTTAGATGTTTGCTCGAAAAATTCGTAGGTATTACAATGAGGTGTTATTATTTGTAATAAATTTCTGTAATGTTAAAAATTAATTGTAATCAAAGATAAATAAAAATTAATTTTAATAAATGAATTTTGTGAGTATAATTTTGTTAGTCTCTTGATTTTCTTTTCTAAGTTTTTTCATGATTTGAGGGCCTTTTGTAGCATAATTTTCTCACTTTCTAGTGATTTGAACCTCCTAGAAAATGTGTTTGGATCTCTAAAAATATCGAACAACACTTCATCGTATTGAGTTGATCTTCGAATAGAACTCCATTAGTCAATTCTTTAAAGAGTTATATAGTTAATGCAGAAACTTTCCCCACTGCTTGCCTAATGACTAGAATTATGTCAATTCTTTGAAGAACTATATAGTTAATGTAGAAACTTTCCCCACTGCTTGCCCAATGATTAGAATTATGTAACTCTTTTATTTATATTTGTACGGATATAGGCAGTTCAAGTGTAAATAACTTCTTCTATTTCATTCTCATTGATTCATCAAGTTTTCAAGCTTATCATAAATGTTATGTGAAAAGCACGTCATTTTGGATACTTGGCGATATTTTATTGATTCTTGAATTGAATTGACTTGCCACATCATTTGAACATATGGCCTTGCCTTGTTGGTCTTTAATTTGACTGGAAGCCAAGTTACTTGACACATGGCATGAGTTTGAGCTTCAAAATAGATCTTGAATTGAATTTAATGGACTTATTAATTTTGTAAAACCCAAACCAACGTGGATTCAATTCAAATTTTGTATGAATTTGATCCAATAATTTTTATATGTCTACATATGTCCTCTACTTCAAGTTTTGTTGAGTGTAGATTTATTGAAATGAGATGAGGTTTGAAGTATTCATGGAGCATTTTGTTTTGTGTGTGTAATTTAATTCTCGCAAAATATTTGAATTTTGATGAGAAACAATTATAGTTAAGCTCTTCAATCATGTTGCAACTTACTCATTGACGCGCTAAAGCTAACCAATTAATTCACACCAAAGGCTCCTTTTTCGGAAAGACTTGTGTATTTTTCCATTACTTAACTTCTCAAATTATGATAATTTGGGTAGAATAATGTAATTTTCTTGATTAGGAGTTCAAATTCCATTTGATTCTAAGTATATCAATTCATGTAAGATTCGTGCATTAGGCTTATATCGATTTTCAATGGGATTGAATTATGACGTTATTCAACTTCAAAGAGGATTAGAATTTTGGCTTATTTTTGACACCTGAAAAACCAAGTCCTTTTTGAAAATAACTTGTCCAGTAGATTTCTTACCGAAAACAAACTAGAGTCCTTCAAAGCGTATATAAAGACATCATTGCCTCATTAAATCCTCGTAATTAAACTTGAGCAGCAACTAAAAGTTTCGTTATTTGTCACGTTCTTTTTTTTTTGTAATTGAACTTTTCGGCAGTTTGGAGCATCTGTGAGAAAAAATTCATAACGCATTGTAGGAGTGTCTGAATCATGAATGACTTATAATGATGGGAAGTGGACTCGTGAAGCTACATTTTGCGCAAAAATCACACTCGTATGATGTTCATATTTGCTCAGGTATCCTTCTAAAATCATCCCTTCAATTCAAGTTTGCTACTTTTTTATATTTTGTGCAGCCTTACGGAAAGCTTCATATCTTGGCTTTGGATATCAAAATCAGGAGCAAATTTTTGTGTTGGAAAGTAAACTCATATAACTATGCCTTACGCAGAAAGCATGATCATATTGTGCCCAAATCATCCTAATTATTCCCTTAAAATCAGTCCTTGAATCTTGATTCATTTATTTTAACAACATTACATAGCATCTCGATAAATTAGTATCTCAACTTAAGAGTATCAAAATTTCAAGCAGCTTATGGTGCTGGAAAGTATACTCGTAAATCCACATCATACATGGAAACCACAATCATGCTTAAATTCTCCTAGTTATTCTTCCAAAGCAAGTCCTCAAATTTTGATTTGTTTGTTTTATTAGCACAACACAACATCTCAGCAAATTTTAAATCTCAACTCAAGAGTACAACAATCTATAACGGCTTGCTAATTTGAAAATAGACTCGTAGAGCTATGTCATACGTGAAAACCACCATCAAAGAGCTTCTATATTTACTGAGGTAATTTTTTGAAGTTAAAGCTTAAATCTTGTGATACTTTATTTTTTTCATCAGCTTTTCATACTTCATGAATTTCCTCTTGTAATTTAATTCTTTGAGTCAGTTTTTCAAACACAAAGAATATATCTTCAGTTCTTTGTAAGTATGGTGAACTTTTATGATTGCACAATGTTATATTCTCTACTTTAGATAACGAACGACAAACAAGACTCACCTGTTAGAGTCCTTACCTTGAAGGTTCATCCACTAATAATCAATGCCCTCCTGCTTGATAAGGATCACATGACAATTCCCTTCATCTAGCCAAATGGTCGACAAGAAAAGAAATTAATATTCTTGACTTGAACCAAGTCTTTAACACCACTTCTTTTGTGTTGCAATCATCTAGACATGACAAGGAATCTGATACTACTTATCCCAAAGTATCATATAAAGGTCCCACCTCATGAAATTATCCTCAGTTAAGCTTCGATGAGTTTTATTACACTACTTGTTATTAGAAATGGATAGAGGATGTCCTCGGTCATAACAAAGAGGTACCGGAACAAATCAAGATTTACGATGCTAGTTTTGCCTCTTTATTTATGTACGATATCAACGAGAATATTTTCTAGGCCTTTTATGAACTTCGGTATTCATTGACTAACACAATATGTGTTGTCATTTGTGATCTCTCTATCTTATTATGGGATATGTGTATGATTGGGGGCCTTCCAATACAAGGATATTTCTTTGACGAAGTTATCCCTTCGACCTAAGAATTGACACAAATAACAAGGGAAGCCATTTTTGCCTAAAATTTGTGTCTACTTATTTTTAGCATTTAATAAGCTTTTAAATGGTGCATCTCGGAAGGTTTTTGTTCATGATTTGGTCAATTTCTGATTCAAAGTACCAGAGAGATACAAAGAGCCTTCACCACAGGTGTCTAAAAAGCAATCTAAAATAAGATCAAGTCACAATCCTGATGACTATATTGATAGGTCATTTTTACTATGAATTGAATAAGAGAACTCTTCTTTTGTTGATTTAGGCGTAGAGGGTTCTCTTAGAGAAGAGATGAACTTGGAAGCCTTTCTTGCTTTTTGGATTTGTAAGTTTGTTCTTCCAACTACGAAAATTGACAACATCTAACCTAGTGTCTTTAAGATTACAAGTCTAATGGCCCATAGGGGAAGGTTTGCACTAGCAATCCCTGTTTTGGTAAGTATTTACAGAGGCTTGAAAGGGATTTCAACTTCAGTAAACTTAGGCAAAAATGACATAATATATTCCATATAATATGTCTATGGATGGATTGACGAAGACTTTGACACTTGCTATCAAGCACGTCACTATAATGACACTCGTATGTGTGAGAATATTAGAGAAATGATGGTCAAAAACTTCAATTTTTTAGGTGCAAGAAGATTATTTCAAGATGTGGATATTTGCAAGCCCTCCACTTGGCTATGTGTAACGCCCTGATTTGCTGAACCAGATCGCTACACGGTGCTCATGACCTCTAAGGACCACAAACTAACCTATGACTGATATTTGTACCTATATACTGCATAATAAAACATGATAATGCGGAAACATGCATTGAGAGACCGTAAGGTTCAATACTAAACATACTGAATACCATAACATGTGAGTGAGGTAATAGAATACCCAAAACAAAACTGAAGTAACTGTGTGACATGCTATAGTCTGAAAGCCTCTAAATTGTCTAAATAAGGAGTTGATTGGACATGTCCCCAACTAACTCCAACTACTGAAATAAACTGAAAACTAAAATAGTAATGAAATCATCATGTCCTCGAAAGATGAGGACTCACTTCTAACTCTGACTGCTGAGACTGGAATCTACTGCTGAAATACCACGTGTATAAGAATGAATTCTTATTTCAAAGCAAATTCTAACATTCTTGAGATGATTTTCAAGCTAAGAAAAAGCATGGGTATTACAATATCTCCCCCTTGAGAACATTTGTCCTCGAATGAGACCGACTGAGAGGGAAAACAATGAACTGAACATGAATTGAACATGGATAACTGGAACATGATCTCATGACGGACGTGACTAACAAACTGAACTTAACATACTGAACATGCATATCTGATGCATGTGTAACTGATTCTTGAATGCATAACTGAAAGTTTTGAAGAACTAAGTTTTATCACAATGAGAATGCATATCTGATGCATAACTATATAACTGATCTAATACATGAATGCATGACTGAGTATGCGGTGGTACTTGATACCAAGATTATCATGGGAACATGAATATGAGACTGAATACTAAGTTAGTGATGCACACTAATAATAAAACTGAGTAAACTTAAGGAGAACTATTACCTTGAGCTTGATCTGAGTTGGCGGGAAAGAGGTGAGGATACTTGGTACGTATATCTGCTTCTGTTTCCAAAGTAGCTCCCTCTATGGACTGATTTCGCCAAAGAACTTTAACTAGAGGTACTTCTTTGTTCCTCAATCTACGAGTCTGTTAGTCTAGGATTTTGACTGGAATCTCTTCATAAGAGAGACTGTTCTGAACATCAATGCTCTGAATAGGGACTACGACTGATGGGTCACCTATGCACTTCTTGAGCAAAGAGACATGAAAGACTGGATAAAATGAGGCTAGATCTAAAGGCAATTCGAGCTCATAATCTTCCTTGCCTAAACGATTGAGAATCTTGAAGGGACCGACATATCGGGGATTGAGTTTTCCCTTCTTGCTGAACCACTTCACTCCCTTCATGAGAGAGATCTTTAGATAGACATAATCATCAATCTCGAACTCGAGATCCTTTCTACGAACATCTGCATAAGACTTTTGTCGGCTCTTAGCAACCCGGAGTCTTTCTCTAATTAATTGAACTTTCTTGAAGGTATCGAATACTAAGTCAGGCCCTATGACTGAGGCCTCACTAACTTCAAATCAACAAATCAGAGATCTATATCTCCTACCATAGAGAACTTTGAATGGAGCCATCTAAATACTGGAATGATAGCTATTATTGTATGCAAATTCAATCAAAGGCAAGTGGTTATCCCAACTTCCCTTGAAATCAATTGCACACACCCTTAGTATATCTTCTAGAGTCTGAATGGTCCTTTCTGCTTGACTATCTGTCTAAGGATGAAAGGTTGTACTAATATGAATTTGGGTACCAAGACCCTTTTGGAACGCTTTCCAAATGTAAGAGGAGAACTGGGTACCTCTGTCTAAGATAATGGAAAACGAAACACCGTGCAATCTAACCAACTCCCTGATGTAGAGTTTGGCATAATCCTCGGCTCAATAAGAGGTAAGAACTGGAAGAAAATGAGCTGACTTGGTTATTCTGTCTACAATAACCCAAACTGAATCATGCTGATAACGAGTTTGAGGCAAACCTGTCACGAAGTCCATGTTCACTTTTTCGCACTTCCAAGTACGAATGGTGAACTCCTGCATGGAATCACTAGGCTTCTGATGCTCTATCTTAACCTGCTGACATGTAGAGCACTTAGCCACAAACTCTGTAATATCTTTCTTCATCCCACTTCACCAATAGATCTTTCGTAAGTCGCGGTACATTTTAGTAGCCCCTGGATGAATAGAGTAGCACACACCATGCGCTTCTTCAATAATTCGCTTCCTTATGTCATCTATACCTGAAACACAGAGAAGACCCTGACAATGGAGGACACCATCTTCCCCTTGGGAGAAAACCTCTATTTTCTGATTCTGAACTGACCCTTTTAGCTCGACAAAGCTATGATCCTTATTTTGCTTTTCTTTCACCTCAAAAATTAGAGATGATTCTGAACTACTCTGAACACATACACCACCCTTTGAAGAGTCAACTAAGCAAACACCTAGTCTAGCAAGCTGATGGACTTCATGAGCTAACTTTTTCTTACTATCCTCAACATGAGTAACACTACCCATGGATAGTCTACTGAAAGTGTCGCCACTACATTACCCTTGCCCGGATGATAAAGAACACTCATGTCATAATTTTTTAAGAGCTCTAACCACCTTATCTGACGAAGATTGAGATCTTTCTGAGAAAGGACATACTGAAGACTCTTATGATCTGGGAAGACATCTACATAAACTCTGTAGAGATAATGCCTCCAAATCTTTAAAGAAAATACTACGGCTGCTAACTCAAGATTATGAGTAGGATAATTCTTCTCATGGGGCTTTAGCTGTCTGGAGGCGTAGGCTATGACCTTACTATGCTGCATGAGGACACAACCTAAACCTACTCTAGATGCATCACAATACACTATGAACCCATCTGAACCATCTGGAAGAGCTAGAATTGGAGCTGAGGTAAGTCGAGTCTTCAATTCCTGAAAACTCTTCTCACATGGGTCCGACCACTAAAATTTGACTTTCTTCTGAGTCAATCTGGATATAGGGAATGCAATAGAAGAAAATCCCTCAACAAACCGTCTGTAATAGCCAGCCAAGCCTAAGAAACTCCTGACATCTGATGGAGATACAGGGCGAGGCCAGTTTTTACCGCTTTGGTCTTCTGAGAATCTACTCTAATGCCATCATCGGAAATGATGTGACCATGGAATACTACTGATCTTAGCCAAAATTTGCACTTACTAAATTTGGTTAATAGCTGATGATCTCTGAGAGTCTGGAGTACTGTTCTGAGATGGTCTGCATGATTGCGCTCAGTGCAGGAATAGACCAGAATATCATCTATGAAGACTATAATGAACATGTCCAAGTACTACCTGAACACATGATTCATCAAGCCCATGAAAGCGGATAGGGCATTAGTAAGATAAAATGACATGACTAAGAATTCGAAGTGACCATACCGAGTACAGAAGGCTATTTTCGAAATGTCACATTCTCTAACTCTGAGCTGATGATAGCCGGATTTGAGGTCTATCTTAGAGAAATAAATGGCACCCTGAAGTTGGTCAAACAAGTCATCGATCCTAGGAAGAGGATACTTGTTCTTGACCGTGACTTTATTGAGCTGACGGTAATCTATACACATTCTTAGAGAACCGTCTTTCTTGCTCATGAATAAGACTGGTGCGCCCCACGGAGAAATGCTAGGTTTGATGAATCCCTTATTTAAGAGATCCTTCAATTGATCTTTCAGTTCTTTGAGTTCTGCTTGTGCCATTCTTTATGACAGAATAGAGATAGACTGAGTGTTTGGAAGAAGATCAATACCAAAGTCTATTTCCCTTTCGGGAGGAATTCCTGGAAGATCTTTGGGAAAGATTTCGGAATATTCACTTACAACTAGAACTGATTCAAGACTAGGAGTCTCGGAACTGGAATCTCTAACATGAACTAGATGATAAACACACCCCTTAGATATCATTTTCCTTGCCCGAAGGTAATAAACAAGCTGACCCCTGAAAGCGAATACACTACCCTTCCACTCTAGGACGGGTTCATTCGGGAACTAAAACTGAACTATTCTATTTCTGCAGTTGACTGTGGCATAGCGGGAATGTAGCCAATCCATGCCGAGAATGACATCAAAATCAGTCATCTCTAATTCGACTAAATTTGCTGAAGTGACTTTCTGAAATATCATAACCGGGCAGTTCCTGTATACCCACCGAGCTATGATGGTTTTACCCACTGGGGTAGAGACTGAGAAGGGCTCTGCTAGAATTTTGGGACTAATTTCAAAATCAACTACTATATAAGGAGTAACAAAAAACAAAGAATCTCTTGGATCTAGCAAAGCATAAATATGCACATGAAAGATCTGTAATGTACCAGTAACTACATCAGGAGAATTTTTCTGATCTTGTCGGTCTGAAGAGCATAGAGATGATTTGGGTGTTGCCCACTAGTAGCACTGGAAGTGGCACCCTGCTAGTTTGGGCAACCGGACTGAGCCGAGGAGCGATTCTGTTGACCCTGAGGACCTGGCTGAGGACAGTCTCTAACTCTATAGCCTAGCTTGACACAACCGAAACAAATGCCACTACCCGCTCTACACACACCTTAATGGTGCTTACCGCAAGTCTGATACTGACGATAAGTGCGGGCACTACTAACACTGTCCTGGGACTTAGAGCCTGGCGCTCTATCTTTGTTACCCTCTCTGAACTTAGGAACTAGAGCACTGGCTGTAGAGGGAACTGGAGTTGATGACTTAGGACGAAACTGAGAATGGTTTCCTCCTTTTGACTTAGGCTGACTGAAATTGAAGCTACCTATTCTAGCTTTCTTATTCTATATTGTTTTGCGGAAATTTTGACTTTTGAAGAGAGTTGCCACTTAATTTTGAAAAGAAATTAAGAAATCTTTATAAAACATTTTAAACGATTCAAAACAGGGAAATCATTTTAAGTTAGAGATTCTAGATAAGCGGTTCCTATTAACGTTTTAGGAAGGTGTTAGGCTCCTAAAACGTCCTCTAACTTGCGGTTATCCAGACTATTTGAAAATCGTCTTTTGATTAACTTCGAAAAGATTAATTTGTTGAAATAGTGATTTGATTTTTTCAAAAAAAAAAGACTTGTGTAAAATAGATTTAGGCGACTTAGTAGGGATTTTAACTAAGTCTAAACAAAACTAATAAACAAATAAACACATAAAAGGGGAAGACAGGAGAAAGTAAAGGATTTAGGCTATTAGGCCCAAATCAACGAGACCTGTCCTAATCTAGTTGGGCTTCCAACCCATTTCACCTGTCCTAACCTATTTTTCGAGCCTTTAGCTCGAGTCTTGCACCACCTGTATTAAATACAACTTTGGCTTTGAGGCCGAAATGAATGAATAAATAAATGACTAAATGAATAAATAAAAAGAAGGCACTAATAAAAATTGAGACTTTTCAAGTCTTTTAGTGACCTCATCAATGGGTTTTGACCTATTTTCCTTCTTTGTCTATCTTCTAGCACCCGCACGCCATATAGTGGCCCTTGGGTTTAAACTTCGAACTTGACTCAAATTGGTGAGCCTCATTTACCCATTACGAAATGCAGGAGGAGAGGAGTCCATTTGGACTCGAGATATTTTTTTGCATGCAAAGAAAAGATAAAGAAATTAATATATGTTCAAGGCATAAAAGTGACATATTTCAAAGTAAAAGAAACTATCAAGAATCACTTTTTGAATGACAAGAATAAGCACACTTGCACAAGAATCAGAGTCAACAAATAAAAAATGTAAAGCAAAAGTTTCACAATCATACTATGCATGAGTAAAAAATATCCCAATAATTTTATTTAGCCGCAAAAATTCAAACTTTCTTATCATTTTGAAAAGACAACATGCGAACAAAGAAGAATAAACATCTTGGACGGAAAATAAAGCTAGCACTTCATATCTTATATGAGGGTTTTGAAATCCATTAAAATAATTAGTAAGCAAATGACAAATTCTTGACTTAACTAATTACTATTTTTATTAAGGCGCAACAAATAATAATAACTATTCTTCCAACATAAAATAAACAACTTTACATGCTATAAAAAACATATCTACCAACAATAAGTTTAAACAAGACATGGGTATTGTTTTTCAAGTAAAGATCTAAACTTTATCCAAAATAATCAAAGAATAAAGTAAAAAAAGAGAAACAATCAATATTATATATTCTTTTCAACATAAAGGAAATAAATTTACATGCTAAAAACAAATATATCTGCCAACAATAAGTTTAAACAAGACATGAGTATCGTTTTTCAAGTAAAGATCTAAACTTTATTCAAATAATCAAAGAATAAGGTGAAAAGGCAAAACATTCAACATTAACTATTCTTCTAAACATAAGCAAAATAACTTTACATACTAAAAATAAATGTATCCAACAACAATGAGTTTAAACAAAGCATAAATACATCTTTTAAGCAAAGATTGAAACTTTATCCAAAATAATCAAAGAATAAAGTAAAAAAAGGCACATACAACTATTGCTAGCTCATTTTTATATCATGAACATGAAAATAATTAGAATATCGATACCACAACGTCCTAGGGCCTTCAAGGCCATCTACAACATACAATCCCAACAAACAACATTATATCTACGAACTACGAAGAAGAAAAAAGATGAAGAAGAAAACAATAATAAAAACTAAAATAAAAAAAGGTGTGTTTACCTTTTTGGGGGCAGCAAAACGAAAATTTTGATTAGCCGACCAACTCTATGAAACAAGAATATTTACTAAATAAAAATAATTATTTTGCTCAAAAGGATTTTTTCACCTTTCTAGCCTCCTTTTTTTTCTTCCTTTCCCCTCCTCTCTTTACCAAAGTAGTGGTAGTATTTATAGGAGAGAATGAGATATTTTTTTTCTTTCTTTTCCACCAATGTGGGAGAAAAGTATTTATAGAAAAAGATAGAGATTTATTTCTTGTCATCTACCAATATGAGAGAAAAAACATTTAGTGGGGTTTTTGGAATGTAAAAATTAAAGGTAAGGTGAGGTGGAAGATAATGTTGGGGGAAATAGTACAATGTAGTACAATCTATGAATTTCAAAATTGGAAAAGAACAAAGTTGGGGGAATAGTACAATTTGAATTTATTTTTTGTGGGAATTGGGTAAAAGGTATGAGAGTTCTTAAGAATTTTGGAGTTATTTAAAATACAACCCCAATTGGAATTTAAAATTTAGCCATATTTATTTATTTTGACCAAATTAAAAATTAATTGATGAATTGCATTGCAATTATAACCAATTTTCAATTATGGTCAAATCTAATAGATTGGCTAAATTAAATTAAAATTCGATACGAATTAATACCTTTTTTTTTTATTCCGAGCTTCTTGATTTAATAAAATGAGTGCATATTTATCCAAATAAATTATTTTTAAATTAAAATTTTAATCATTTGAATTTATTTTCAAGATAAGCCTTAATTAAATCCGATATTTTGTAAAATAAATATTTAAGTAACAAATTATATAATCTCGTATAACTGAACATGATAGTATATAATCGCTACTTAAAATGATAAAATCACGTACGAAAAATATCTTAAGTTTTTTTTTTATTTGGATGAAATAACTATTTTGGTTTATTAAAAACTAAAGAAACTCAGGATTAAATTTAGTCGTGGAGGGAAAAAATTAGGTGTCAACAGCTGCCCCCTCCCTTTGGGTAGGGTGGATGTAAGTAACCCTGGGCAAAGGGAGGTTGGCGTTCCTAATTTTTATCCGACCATAGATTCAAATCTGAAAGAGGTTGGTTTTCGCACGAGTTTCATAGAGTCATGGCCGGACCTCGGTATTAGGTTTCCTACATATCCCAGGTTACATGAGAATTCAAGCCACTTGTAGTTCATAGAGTTTGATTTAAAGCACGATTTTCAAAACATTCACAAGTTATCTCAGTTTTAGAGTGTTTGATAAAACCGAGAAACTGAGGAATAAAGGGATTGGGGGGAGGTTGGAATGCAGTCGAGTTTTCTACATAGATCCCAGCCTACATATCCCCAAGATTTTAGGGAATCAGACTGCTTGTAGTTTGACTCAATCGGTAGAAAAGATAGTCTTTTATTTCAGACCATCTTTGGCTCGCAATGAGTGACAAGTTGATCGAGTTGTAGAAAAGAGGCTTGTAACCTCTTGACCATGAATGTGGGATCCTTCACATCCATAGTCAAGAACTTACCTGGACATAATTTTCAAAACTCTAAGTGTGTTGCCACCCGAATTTGAATAAAAGAGAAGGTTACCCTCGGCATGAGTTTAAAAATATCCCGAAGGTGAAGCTAAAACCAGAATATCCTGAAATACCCACAAGCCTTATAACAGGGGTGTGGTTGGATGGTGGTGGTGATCATCCTTTAGCTCGCGTTCAAAGAGTTTGACGTCCCTCTTTAGACTATATCCCGTTTTGCTGCTGAGAAAGAGTTCGACGTCGTGTTGCGTCCTTTTTGGAGTCGTCCGCACCTGTGGTTTTGATTTGAGATTTTCATCCTTTCGGATGATCTCGACAATTTCTCAAGCAAAAAGTGTTAGTACTAAAATAATTCACGAAAGATGTAGTTAGTCTTTTACCATATCTCCGTGTGAGTTGTGGCCTGAAAAGTGGAGTCATCTCTTCATGGTACCTGTTTGGAATGAAATAACTGGAAACAACAAACACAACAACCCTTTTGGTTATTGTATAATTATGACATTTATCGATTTAATATGTCTTCAAAGTGGGGCGACCCTTTTGGACACCGGCGATACTTTATGCAGAACAGTCTCTACAACCATAAAATCTTGTGCTGGTGTGGCAACCCTTTTGGTTACCTATATCACTTGTTGTATGTGGAATGATGAACTCTCCGGTTTTAGCCGATGATTGATTTATAAATTTTTCTTAAATTGTCAATCTTTGGATAATCTTGTGCATTATTTGATATTGGATGCGAGGCGACTTATAGATATCCTTTAAATTTATAGCTTTTAGGTAATCCTGCATATCATCCGACTTTGGATAGGAGATGACTTACAGATATCTCTCTAATCGCTAGCTTTCAGGTGTTCCTGTACATCATCCGACCTTGGATACAATATGACTTATAGATACTCCCTCAAATTGACCGTCTTTAGGTAATCCTGCACATAATCGATCTTGGATATGATGCGGCTTATAGAGAATCCTTGGACGTATCAATTTGACAATCTTGCATATCCTCCGGTAATGATTTAGTTGTGACTTACGGATAACCTTTGAACTATCAACTTTTGAGCGATCTTGCACACTATCCAATTAGGATATTATTGTGGCTTACGGATGACCTACAGGCTCTCAACTCATTGGTGATCTTGCAAACTATCCTATTTCAAATAATATGACTTATAGATGACCTTCAAATTGTCAATTGATAGGAAATCTTATATATCATGCATCCTTAGATAGCGACCTGAAGGCGTCCCTCCAAATCATGCGCTCTTAATGTATTTAGATGCTGATTCATGAAAAGATGATGATATCCTCGAAGCCAGCATTGTGTCTTGCATGTCAACAAATATATTAAATGTTGATGATATCCTTGACGCCAGCATTGTGTCTAGCGTGTCGACAGATATATTGGATGCTGATGATATCCTCTACGCCAGCGTTGTGTCTAGTGTGTTGATAGATATATTAGATGCTGATGATATCCTCAACACCAGCATTGTGTCTAGCGTGTCGATAGATATATTGGATGCTTATGATATCCTCTACGCTAGCGTTGTGTCTAGCGTGTCGACAGATATATTGGATGCTGATGATATCCTTGATGCCAGCGTTGTGTCTAGCATGTCGACAAATATTGAATGATGATGATATCCTCGACGTCAGCGTTGTGTCTAGTGCATCAACAAATATTGAATGCTGATGATATCCTCGATGCCAGCATTGTGTCTAGCACGTCAACAGATATGTAATGGCCTTTGTGGCAATGATATGTGATGGCCTTTGCGGCAATGATATGCAATGGCCATTGTGGCAGTGATAAAATAATTTTAACTGGCTTCATTTGTCAGTGTCCCACTTTCTACATGTACCTGTACTCAAGGTAGACGATTAGTAGACACAAAGTCGATTTTACTAGCGACTATTTTTAGGAAACTTCTAAATACGATACGTGTAAAGAATACAAAGTGCTTTTGTATATCGCCTACGATCTCAAGAAATGAGATAGACAAATCAAAAGGTCCTCAATAAATGGGCATTAAACCTATTTTTAGGGCTGCCCTAAAATACCGTTCTTGGGTATTAATGATATGTTGTGGCTCCCAATTTGCTTGGGAATTTTTGAAAGAGACTCTCATTTTGCGTATTGATCCCTACATCCACAGAAAAATGATTAGTTGAATGAAATTACTCCATGTTGACCTTCTTCGATCCTTGATTTGCTCCTTGCCATCTCTTGGGCATTAATGATAGGCAAATTTACACGCCTATAGTGTTATATTTTACCCATATTTTAGCCTACTTTTGAGAACAAATTATATATTTCATGCACTTTTAGTCCTTTTTCCTGTAAGTGAGCTAACGAACATGATTAGCAAAGTTTCAGGTATAAATGATGCAGAATTCAGCATTTTATGGATTACTTGACGCCAAAGAAAGCTTCACGAAAGGAGAAAAGGAAGCTTGGACGCCTAAGGACCAAAAGTGATGCATGGAAAATATGTCCCGGGCAAAAACAACAATTCTGAAGACTTTGGGGACTAGCAGTAACTTAGTAGGATTAGGATAATGATACATTAACCTAGTACAATTGGGTTAAGTATTTCATTAGCTTAGTAGGATTAGGATAATGATACATTAACCTAGTACAATTGGGTTAAGTATTTCATTAGCTTAGTAGGAATAGGATATGGGTATTATAAATACCCTATTTTGCTGGAGATTTTTATTCATTCTACTTAACAACAACTCTCATCTTACCTTACAATTCATTCTTCTACTATTCCTCAACAATTCTCATTCTAGTTTTAATTCATCTTTCTACTTCTTCTTCTATTCATCTATTCTTAATTTCCGCAACAAGAGAAACGTTACTTGCAAGAAATCACGCCTAACGCCTACCACACTTGTGCTACACGAAATTCTTATTGTGGTAAAATAACAATGTCAATTGTGATTTCCTTCGCACTCATGGGTAACTAAACTTCTCTGTTGGGGTTATGGAAGCCGAATGAGATACTATCTATTACTATGAGTTTGTGAGTTCGTGACACGTATGCTGTTTATATCATTATTCTCTTCGTCTTAACCTAAATTCTTTGTGGTTGCAAACGCAAGAATACGCCAGTATAATATTTAACTTATTCGAAAGAAAGGTTATCTGTCTGGAAAAGAGATAATGTCAAGGTAGTAGGGTCCCATCCCCTATTAAAAAGTTAGTGCCGTAACTGGATTAACCTCTTGGAGAATTCGTACCGTTAGACACGCTTTAAGCTCGAAAGAGTTAAAGTGAAATAATCCTCGAATAGGTCAAAAGACGCCTGGATTTACCATCGAATACAATTCTCTATAAGCACATGCATGTCGGAATTCAACACACTCATAGCCAATAGAGACGTATAACTCAGAAGGTGGACATAACCCCAACTCTTCAATTCTCATTGTTTTACAACCTACTAAACATTCTTTCTTTTTACTTTACTATTTTCAGTTCTTACTTTAATATTGTGTTTACACATTACAATCCCCCCTTTTACGAGACTTGCACTAAAAGTCTAGTAATCTTTGCTTACTTGTTGACCGGCTATTCCCTGTGGGATCGATACCCAACCCAGTTGGGTTCTATATTTGCTAACGACCGCTTTACACTCCTATGAGAGCTGTAGATTGAGCGTTATCAAAAATTGGCGCCGTTGCCGGGGAATACGAGTGTCAATTAAGTTTGTGATAATTACTAGACCCTTTGGTCAAAGATTCTCGTACTTTTACTTTCAGTTTTTGTTTTTGTTTACTGCAGGTTTTTATTCAGTGCATGCCCCATACTAGAAGTTCTGGTCAACCGTTATTACCTATCAATCTTGAACCATAACGTATTGGCAGAATGGAAGCACAAGCAGAAATCGAAAGGATGACTGCTCAACAGGAACATGCGAGATTTGCTGCTCTTGCGGCCGCTCAAGTTCAACAACAAAACATTGATAACCCTGGGCGAGCAACGAATCCCGACGATGAGGATTTAGGTGATGACGAGTTACTAAACCCAAGGCATGATGCTGAAATCATAACACCTGCCAACAGAAGAGGTCGTCAAGCTCGGTTTAGGTATGATCGCCAACCCATGCAACCAGCTTTTGACAACGATGATGATGATCTTGATGGAGCCGGAGCCACAGGAGCCATTATTCCTCCACCATTAGCGCCCGGAGCCAAGTTCAACATCACAAGCACCATGATTCAGTTATTGCAACTCAAGGGATTATTTGGTGGACTAGCAGGAGATGATCCGAATATGCATCTCATCAACTTTATTTCTACATGCAAGTCGTTTGACAATCCTGGTGTTGGTCAGAATGCAATTCGATTACGTCTATTTTCATTGTCTCTGTCTGGGGAGGCAACTCTATGGTTGAATGGGCTGACTCCTGATTCTATTACAAATTGGAGGCAATTGAGAGACGCTTTCCTAGAAAGATTCTTTCCGCCATCCAAAAGAGCACAATTGAGAGATGAAATCAGCAACTTCCGTCAGCTTCCCACTGAAGCTCTTCATGAAACATGGGAGAGGTTCAAGACAAAGCTAGCGAGATGCCCAAACCATCACATGACTAATGTTCACCTAATGGAGATATTATACAGAGCCTTGAATTCAATAACTAAACCAGTGGTGGATAATGCGGCTTGAGGATCTTTTATGGACCTCACCTTTGGTCAAGCAAGCAATATGCTAGATCGTATGACGAAGCAAAGTAGAGCTTGTCATACCAGGGATTCTGAGGTAGCAAGCCCCACTTTATCTATTGGCATGACTGCAGACCAAAGAAGAAGAGAAGAAGAACGTGATCAAGATATGGCGCACATGAAAACACAAGTGAATCTTCTTACAAAGCAGTTATTATCAGGGAAGACCAAAAAAGTTAAAGATATTGCGTCAAAAGGAAGAGACGAATCTGATTCGGAAGAAAAGGCCAACTACTTGAACAATCAGGGGGGTTTTCGAGGTAATACCTAAGGAAACCAAGGTCGGAACTATCATGATAAATCTGGAAACAAGGACCAAGGTAGTTGGAAGAACAAGAATGAAAAGAGTGGTTTGTACGTTCCCCCTGGAAGACGTGACGCCACCACATCTAGTTCTGGAAGTATGGAAGACATGATGGCTAAAATCTTGAAAGGAGTGGAAGCAGTGAGTGCGGGAGTAACGGAGGTAGTTAATGATGTGTCCTCTATGAAACAAATAGTTGATTCTCATTCCACTTCAATCAAGTAAATAGAGCAGCAATTGAGCTAACTTTTAGCAACACTCAATCAAAGAAAGGCTGGCACTTTACCTAGCGATACTATGCAAAACCCAAGGAATGATGGGTCATGCATGGCCATCACTACCCAAACTGGTAAGGTGGTGGAAACTTCAGCAAAAATCAAGCAAGTGATTGACGAAGTAGTGGACATTGATGATAAGGCGAAAGGAGAAGATGCCATTGCAACTAATCCTATCGTCAACGACGTCAACCCCAACAATTTGCAACTTGAAAAAGCTGAAAAATGGAAGCAAGAGGAGAAGAAAGCCGTGGAGAGAACAATTCCATACCCACCACCACCTTTCCCTCAAAGATTGAAGAAGGTGGCGGATGACACGAAGTTCAGCAAATTCATGACTATGTTAAAGCAGCTGACCATTAATATTCCATTGGTGGAGGCACTTGAACAAATGCCTGGGTATGCGAAATTTATGAAGGATCTTTTGACAAAGAAGCGGGCAGCAAGTTATGAGTTGAAAGATGATGTTCATCACTGCAGCGCAATCGCTACCCGATCAGTAGTTCAGAAGAAGGCTGACCTCGGCGCTTTCACTATTCCTTGCACCGTTGGATCTTTGAATTTTGCCAAAGCATTATGCGAATTAGGAGCCAGCATCAATTTGATGCCATTATCTATCTATAAGAAGTTGGGGTTGGGTGATCCTACTCCAACCAACATGAGGCTCGTAATGGCGGATTGGTCGGTAAAACGACCTGTTGGTATTCTATGTAATGTCTTGGTAAAGGTTTCTTCATTTATCTTTCCGGCAGACTTCGTTATTTTGGATTGTGAGGCAGACTCAGAAGTTTCCATAATCTTGGGGCGTCCTTTCCTTGCTACGGGAAGCGTGCTTATTGATTTGAGAGCTAATGAGCTTTCGTTCCGAATAAATGACGAAGTAGTTCGCTTTGATGTTTGCAAATCAATGAAGCAACCCAAAGATCTGAGTGTATTTTCGGTGGATGATGTTTTCTTTGATGATGAGAAAGAATTACTTGAAGAAGAGCAAATTATTGATGACCCTTTGGCGGTTGTGCTCATGAATGGAGAGAATGAGGATGTTGAAAATTGTGAAGAAGTTATTGGTGCTCTATCAGGATTAGGGACATATCGCTATGCTCCCAAGAAGCTGGACCTTGATCTCAAGAATCGACCCACACCACCAGCTAAGCCATCAATTGAAGAGCCACCCACATTAGAATTGAAGGAGCTGCCAGGACATTTAAAGTATGCATTCCTAGGAAGCGGAAACACACTTCTAGTCATTGTTGCAACAGATTTGGGCGAGCAACAAGTTGCAGCTCTCATTGCTATTCTACAGAAGTATATTAGAGCCATTGGATGGACCATTGAGGATATTATTGGTATTCCACCTGGGATTTGTACACATAAAATTCAGCTTGAAGAGAATTGCACACCCACCATTGAGCATCAAAGACGTCTAAACCCACCTATGCAAGAAGTGGTGAAGAAAGAAATTATCAAGTGGTTAGACGCGGGGGTTGTGTATCCAATATCTGATAGTACATGGGTAAGCCTGGTACAATGTGTTCCCAAGAAAGGAGGCATGATGGTGATTGCGAATGCGAAGAATGAGCTTATTCTACTCAGACCCGTCACTGGATGGAGAGTATGCATGGACTACCGAAAGTTGAATTCTTGGACACTCAAAGATCACTTTCCAATGCCATTTATGGACCAAATGCTAGATCGATTAGAGGGGAAAGGATGGTTTTGCTTCTTAGATGGTTATTCAGGCTATAATCAGATTTGTATTGCACCCGAAGACCAAGAGAAGACAACGTTTACATGCCCATGTAGTACGTTTGCCTTCAAACGTTTGCCTTTCAATGTTGTATGATGTTAATTTTTTCTGATATGGTTGAAGACACTTTGGAGGTATTTATGGACGATTTTTCAGTTGTTGGTGAGACTTTTGAAGCGTGCTTGGCAAACCTAAGTATGGCGTTGCAAAGATGTGTAGAATTCAACCTAGTGCTGAATTGGGAGAAGTGCCACTTCATGGTAAAAGAAGGAATCTTTCTTGGGCACAAAATCTCCAAAAGAGGAATTGAGGTTGATCGAGCAAAAATCGAAGTCATTGAGAAGCTACCGTCTCCAATTTCGGTAAAGGGAGTTTGTAGTTTTCTCGGCCATGCTGGTTTCTCTCGTCGGTTCATCAAAGACTTCTCCAAAATTGCTAGTCCATTGTGCAAACTCTTGGAGAAAGATGCGAAGTTTGACTTCAATGAAGATTGCTTAAAGGCATTCGAATGCCTCAAAAGAAAACTCATTGAAGCCCCTATCATGGTAGCACCAGATTGGTCTCTCCCGTTCGAAGTCATGTGTGATGCTAGTGGTGTAGCCGTTGGAGCTGTGCTTGGTCAGAGAAAGGTGAAATTATTTCATCCTATCTACTATGTGAGTAAGGTCCTAAATGAAGCCCAAAGGAACTACACTGTGACAGAACAAGAGCTCCTAGCGGTTGTGTATGCGTTTGAGAAGTTTCGTGCCTATCTATTGGGTACTAAGGTGATCGTTCATACAGACCATGCAGCTCTTAGGTATCTAATGACAAAGAAGGATGCAAAACCAAGATTAATTCGATGGGTATTGCTGTTGCAAGAGTTTGATTTCGAAGTTAAAGATAGAAGAGGTTGCGAGAACCAAGTGGCCGACCATCTATCTAGACTCGAGAACGAGCATGTGGCACAGCTTGATATCGAGATTGATGATGCATTCCCTGACGAGGAGATCCTAGCGACGATAACAGAAAAGTTACCATGGTATGACGACTTTGCAAATTTTGTGGTGAGTAATGTAATACCTGCCAATTTATCATACCATCAAAAGAGAAAGTTTATGCATGACGTACAATACTACTATTGGGATGATCCATATTTGTTTTGACGATGTGCGGATGGTATTATTCGATGATGTATATCCCATGTAGAGGTTCCTACTATATTGGAAGCATGCCACACTTCCCAAGTTGGAGGACATCACGCAGGCAATCGGACGACAAGAAAAGTATTGTAAAGTGGATATTATTGGCCTTCGATATTTAGAGATGCCTACGAATTTGTTAGAAGATGCGACCAATGCCAAAGACAAGGTGCTATTTCGAAACACCATGAGATGCCCATGTCAAAAATTCTTGAGGTAGAACTCTTTGATGTGTGGGACATTGATTTCATGGGTCCATTCATGAATTCGTTTGGAATGAAGTACATCTTAGGTTCTGTAGATTATGTCTCAAAATGGGTTGAAGCTGTAGCGTTGGCCGACAATGAGGGAAAGCGTGTTGTAGTATTTTTGAAGAGGAATATCTTCTCTCGATTTGGAGTACCACGAACTATCATAAGTGATAGAGGATCTTACTTTTGCAACAAGCTATTCAAATCCGTGTTGGCCAAGTATGGTGTCAAGCAACATAAGGTAGCCACGCCTTATCACCCACAAACGAGTGGACAAGTAGAGGTTTCCAATCGGGATATCAAGCAAATCCTTGCGAAGACGGTAAATTCTAATAGGAAGGATTGGTCTCGGAAGCTAGATGATGCATTATGGACGTATAGGACTGCATTCAAAACACCCATCGGCATGTCCCCTTATCAACTAGTTTATGGGAAGGCTTGTCATTTACCCATTGAGCTCGAATATAAGGCATTGTGGGCGTTGAAGCAATTGAATTTGAATTGGGATGATGCGATGAATCTGAGGTTGGAGCAGCTGAACGAATTAGATGAGTTCCGTCTCCATGCATATGAAAGGTCAGACCTATACAAGGAGCGGATAAAAAGGTATCATGATCAGCGGATTGTTCGACGAAACTTCCAAAAGGATGATATGGTACTTCTCTTCAACTCTAGATTGAAGCTGTTCCCAAGTAAGTGAAAGTCTAAGTGGTCTGGTCCATACAAAGTTATCCAAGTCTACTCGTCTGGAGTAGTTGAATTGGAAGGCAATAACGGTGTTGTCTTCAAGGTAAATGGTCAACGTGTTAAACCTTATATCGGTCCTCTTGACTCGATGAATTATATGGCCATCACTTATCTCGACGAAGTCTAAGTACTCGAGGTAACTATGTCGAGACACGACAATAAATAAGGCGCTAGATGGGAGGCAACTCATCGTTTATCGTTTATCGTTTATCATTTATCGTTTATCGTTTTGTCTTTCTTTCGTTCTAGTACTTGTTTTGCTTTTGATAAATAAAAATCCAAAAATAAGAGTCGTTCCACGACCAAAACTAAGGCGCTAGATGGGAGGCAACCCATCGTACTAATCGTTTTCATTGGTTTTGAGCAAATGTAGGTGCAAGAGGTATTCAACGAGGAGATTAGTTTCAAATGACGATTTGGACGTATTGCATGGTAAAGATGGTAAGTTTGGAATTAAGATGCACAAGTCTATGGATTGAGCATTGCTCATGACAAAATAGGCATCGAGCAAGGCTAGGCCTAGGTAAAACTAGGCCACGAACAAGGCAACGCCTACACTATAGCCTAAGGTCTCGGAATTTAGTGTGCAAAGGCATAGGCGCCGCCCATGCTCAAGTATGCTATAGCATAGGCGCCTCCTATGCTAAAGCATTTGGTCTTAGAATCTCATATGTCATGCTAAAGGCGCCGCCTATGGTCACTAAAGGCATTGTAGTAGGCGCCGCCTATGCTAGTAAATGCTTTGCATTAGGCGCCGCCTATACAATGCATAGGCAAAGATAAAGGCGCCGCCTATGGTCACTTTTTGTCTCCAAAACCGATTTTAAATGGGTCACAACCCGACCCATTCTTTTCCTATATAAAGGGGACTTAGTCTTGAAACATAAACACATTGGGAACTTGACCTAGGCGCCGCACTTACTCTCCAAAACATCTCAAAATTTTTCTTTTTGCTCTCCCACTTCACAAGAACATCTCCAAAGGCTTCAATCACGTAAGTACTCTTTTATTCTTCATCTATTTTTCGTAAGTACTACGTTGCTATGTCTATTATAAATTGCTACATCTTGAAGAAATATTGGTGATGTTAATGTGTTTGAATTGTTGATACAAAACCATGTGAGTGAACATATACATTAGGATGATCTTAAACTATTTCTGACTTGAATTTGATTTTGATGCATTGTTATACTAATTGCTGAATCGCTATAGTCATGAACATTGCATAACCTTGTCACTTGAATACCAATATGTTAGAAGATCCCGTTTATCGGGATATGACTTATAGTTGCCTACCGACATAGAAGGTTGTGATTATTGATAGAAACTATACCAGGATGTAATCCCTATGTAGTAGTCTTGTTATACCTAACATGAAAGTATTGCTAAGGTTGCAAGAAGTGATACATCTCTGATTTTCTTGTCGGACTATAGCGCCTAAAATGCATGTCGATGAAGTCTAAGTAATCGACTACTTTCACTTCACTAATTTGTATCAACAACCTAAGTGTGGGGTGGTACCCCTACTGCTTGTGTATAGATTGTATATCGAGCTGATGCTAATAGGAACATTGTTTAAATCTCAGGTACAATGGCACCCAAAGCAAGACAAGATAAGGCTACCACTTCGCAAAAGGGCAAGAAAAGAGGTCACAAGGACCAAGGAGAATCATCCTCAATGCAATTACCACGCCGCATGTTTGGAATAAAATGGGTTCTTGAGGAGGAAGCCAAGGAATGGTATAGGAACAACAAGGGAGGAAAATACGTTCATGTCAACTTGATCAACAAGGACAGCCTAGCGAAGAAGGAGCCGCGCATGTTGGAGAAAATCATGGCACGAAATCTGGATTTCATCTTCCCGACATGGGAGAATGCAATCTTGATTTGACACGAGAATTTTATGCCAACTGGTCGCCGAAAATCACAGGCAGCGAAGTTAAGATTCGGGGCCAAGTTCTACAACTCAATGCAGATTTTATCAACTCCTTTCTTGGCTTACCTTCAGTCGATCCAGCACCATTCAAAGAGTTGTACAGCAGACCTCCTTATAGAGCAATTCGACACACACTTTGTGGAAGTAGATCTATGGCAAGGTGGAGCAGGCATAAAGACACCAGACGACACAACACCTTCCCCTATGCTCCTTTGAATAAGGAAGCAAGAATATGGTTGCGTATTGTCAACTCTTGCCTTATTTCTTGGACCTAGTACACCAAAATAACAAGAGATAGAGTGTGTTTGGTCTATGCATTGATGACGAATGTCCCTATCAACATTGAGGCAATCATTCGTTCTACAATGCGGAAGGCCAGACTACACAAGCGGTCCCACTTCACCTTTGGCAACCTGTTGACAACAATCTTGTGGAAGGAGGACATCGAAGAGGAACCAGCTGATCACAAACTCCCACATAACCCGAAGAAGGTTGACCTCACAAAGGTCAAAGATGCTGAAACAACACATGGCGTCAACCTTACTACTGCGGAGAGATATGCTCGAGATGAGAGTTTCTTCCGTCATCTTTATGGCATGACACGGTTCACCATGATGAGCGGAGGTTGTGTTCCAACTGCTGCAGAGCTCCAACAGCTGGACCATGACTATCCAATAAATATGCATGCGAGGGAGATGTGTAGAGTAGGTACATACTTTGAGGAACCTCTTGATGATGATGTGCTGACCGATGATGATTGACGCATG
This sequence comes from Capsicum baccatum var. pendulum, assembly GCA_030864225.1. Classification (NCBI taxonomy): domain Eukaryota; kingdom Viridiplantae; phylum Streptophyta; class Magnoliopsida; order Solanales; family Solanaceae; genus Capsicum; species Capsicum baccatum. The sequence goes on from CM061551.1 coordinate 106,968,281, forward strand.
CCAGACTCTGACGTGAAGGAGAATTCTAATGACGACGACTCATATGATGATTCCGACGAAGGGGGTATGACCCCCGACATAGAGGAGGAGTCTGACTGACCAGGTTCTTTGTATTTATTTTCCACTGAGGGCAGTGTCCCGTTTAAGTGTGGGGTGGTGGTATTTGCATGCTTTACTTCTCTATCCGCATGTGCATTTATTTATAAGCCTATGCTTAGTTTGTTGTTTTTCGAAATTGATTTTTCACATAAAATCATTCTAATAGGCAGCATGAGATTATAACAAGAGTTTGTGGTAACATCATGACTATTGAGACGTTTAGGCTCTAATTGTGACTCACTATGTGATATTGTGTGGTTCAATTACTTCATCTGTTGGGGAAAGAGTCTATACTACTCCCAATAAAGTCGACCATGTGCCTTGTGTGTGTGAGATAATAGTATATTCTATGCTTGTGGCTGATGCTAGAACTTGCCTGGTATGTGTGCAAAGAGAAAATAAAGAATGCAAGTTTAGGAGATGATTTAGGCATTTCCTTGGAAACCTATGATTATTTACCTTCATTTTTACCTACCCATGGACATCATCCTAGTTAAACCCTTTTGAGCCTTTAAAGCCTATTTTCTTTGACAAACCTCATATGAAAAGCCTAATCCATTTTTTTCAAGACCATAATTTGATCCAAATTCCTAAGTGCTTTAAAGTGTATAAGTCATGTGACAAAATAAGAGGAAATTGGGTGAGTATGATGCTTTAAGAATGTATTGGTGCTTGAATGTGTTATGAAAAAGAAAGTGCTATCATAAGAGGTATGTTATGAAAAGAAAAAGGAAAGGAAAACTAAAAAGTTAGTTATGTTCAAAATTGGAAAAAACAAAAGAGGAGAAAAAGGGTGGTAGAATAAAAAAAATGTAGAAAGGTTGTTTGAAAGAAAAGTATTAATGATACAATGTGATGTATTAAAGCGCTTAGGAGCATAGTCACTATTTCTGGCCAAAATAGTCCTACCCGTCCCTTAGCCTACATTACAACCATCAAAAGACCTACTTGATCCTAAGCCTAGCATTCTGACATTTAGTGGAGCATTACACTAAGGGCAAGCCTATGGTCATCAGTTGCTACATATGAATTCTTTGTGAGAGCGAGAGCAAGGATACTTTTATACCCATGTTTGAAAAATATGCTATACTTGTGAGTGATTATGGGTAAGATATTGTGAGACACACATGGTTGATGAGTTTTGGGTAGTTGTGTATGATTCTTTGTGCCTTAACTTTTGAGTATGAGTTGACCACCATCACGAGTTTATGTTGGAGGTTGAATTGTTTCTACTAATGATTGGAAAACTACTCTTTGTTGGTAATTGTTATGCTTGTCTTGACGAATATTTTGTGTTGTTGCTGTGAAACCTTAAGTTAATGTTTAGAGGGACATGATATTTTGTTCGAGGACAAACAAAGCTTTAAGTGTGGGGTGTTGATGATAGGAGAATTTACACGCCTATAGTGTTATATTTTACCCATATTTTAGCCTAGTTTTGAGAACAAATTATATATTTCATGCACTTTTAGTCCTTTTTCCTGTAAGTGAGCTAACGAACATGATTAGCAAAGTTTCAGGTATAAATGATGCAGAATTCAACATTTTATGGATTACTTGACGCCAAAGAAAGCTTCACGAAAGGAGAAAAGGAAGCTTGGACGCCTAAGGACCAAAAGTGATGCATGGAAAATATGTCCCGGGCAAAAACAACAATTCTGAAGACTTTGGGGACTAGCAGTAACTTAGTAGGATTAGGATAATGATACATTAACCTAGTACAATTGGGTTAAGTATTTCATTAGCTTAGTAGGATTAGGATAATGATACATTAACCTAGTACAATTGGGTTAAGTATTTCATTAGCTTAGTAGGAATAGGATATGGGTATTATAAATACCCTATTTTGCTGGAGATTTTTATTCATTCTACTTAACAACAACTCTCATCTTACCTTACAATTCATTCTTCTACTATTCCTCAACAATTCTCATTCTAGTTTTAATTCATCTTTCTACTTCTTCTTCTATTCATCTATTCTTAATTTCCGCAACAAGAGAAACGTTACTTGCAAGAAATCATGCCTAACGCCTACCACACTTGTGCTACACGAAATTCTTATTGTGGTATAATAACAATGTCAATTGTGATTTCCTTCGCACTCATGGGTAACTAAACTTCTCTGTTGGGTTTATGGAAGCCGAATGAGATACTATCTATTACTATGAGTTTGTGAGTTCGTGACACGTATGCTGCTTATATCATTATTCTCTTCGTCTTAACCTAAATTCTTTGTGGTTGCAAACGCAAGAATACGCCAGTATAACATTTAACTTATTCGAAAGAAAGGTTATCTGTCTGGAAAAGAGATAATGTCAAGGTAGTAGGGTCCCATCCCCTATTAAAAAGTTAGTGCCGTAACTGGATTAACCTCTTGGAGAATTCGTACCGTTAGACACGCTTTAAGCTCGAAAGAGTTAAAGTGAAATAATCCTCGAATAGGTCAAAAGACGTCTGGATTTACCATCGAATACAATTCTCTATAAGCACATGCATGTCGGAATTCAACACACTCATAGCCAATAGAGACGTATAACTCAGAAGGTGGACATAACCCCAACTCTTCAATTCTCATTGTTTTACAACCTACTAAACATTCTTTCTTTTTACTTTACTATTTTCAGTTCTTACTTTAATATTGTGTTTACACATTATAATCCCCCCTTTTACGAGACTTGCACTAAAAATCTAGTAATCTTTGCTTACTTGTTGACCGGCTATTCCCTGTGGGATCGATACCCAACCCAGTTGGGTTCTATATTTGCTAACGACCGCTTTACAATCCTACGAGAGTTGTAGATTGAGTGTTATCAGGCATTCCATCATATTGAGACTTCCACCCTGACACTCTATCCCAAATGATGTCTAGGCAAGTACTAAGTAAGTGAGTCGTAAGATTTTTGAAAATAGTCTTAAATTTTTGAAAACTTCTATTAAATTTTAGAAAACTTCTGCCAGTATGTCATGTACTAGCTCAATGAACGTCTTCCTCACTGTTCTGACTATATCCGATGGATGGTTTTCAAAACTCATGATTATTGTTGGAGGGTTTCTTCTAGTAGTTCTATCGTAGCCAAAAATTGAGTCTACCCAGACTTTGCTACAGTTGGTGGTTTCCAAAGCTTTAACCTCTGGTGATGGGGAATTTGGAATATGTTCCAGCATTTGGTGGAAATTTTGAGGTCTTCCTCAAAATTTATGCCCCAGTTTAAACTTGTTTGAGATAATACCAATCTGAGTTGATCTGAAGTCTTTGCTGATCTTCATTCTCTTTGTTGGATGTCGATCTTCTCTTGTGAATTTTTGAGATTCCTTCTCAAATATTCTGCCCCAGTTTCCATTTCCTAGGGTTATATGACCAAGCCGTTGGGGCACCTACATATCCCGTTGAAGTAGGAATCAAGTCATACGTAGTTCAGGCTACACTAGGGATATACAAAAGAAATTAATGGGTTGACTGAAGCCGACATAGGACGCCTATGTATCCCTTTTATTGGGAATTCAGGTCATCACGTATTTCATACATAGGGGAAAGGATAAATTTTCCTAAGGGGTTGACCGAAGCCGACATAGGCTGCCTACGTATCCCTTTCTTGGAAATTCAGGTCAAACATAGTTCGTGCTTAAAGGGAAAGGATTCTAGGAAGTTACACACTAGCATACAACATTATTACAAATGTGATTACAAATAAACTAAGAAAACATAAAAACTAGAACGTCATTCAAACATAATATCTCTTTACCGCATCAGAATTGATTGGTTTGGTCCACTCTGTGACATCCATCTCAGACAAAATCAGAGCTCCTCCAGATAGCACCTTGTGAACTATGTATGGCCCTTGCCAGTTTAGAGCGAACTTGCCCTTGTACTCCTCTTGGTAAGGGAATATTCGTTTGAGAACCAGTTGCCCCACTTTAAATGCTCGAGTTCTTACTTTCTTGTTAAAGGCACGAACCATCCTGTGTTGATACAGCTGACCATGACATACAACGGCCATTCTCTTTTTTATCAATTAACATGAATTGTTCATAGCGAGAACGAACCCATTCTTCGTTACTCAGTCCAGCTTCCTGTATAATCCTTAGGGAAGGTATTTCGACCTCAGCGGGTATCAAAGCTTCATTCTCGTAAACTAGTAAATAAGGAGTTGCTCCTGTGGAGGTTCAAACTGTTGTTCGATACCCTAGCAAGGCGTAAGTTAACATCTCGTGCCATGATCTATCATTTTCGACCATCTTTCTTAAGATCTTCTTGATATTCTTGTTAGCAGCTTCTACGACTCCATTCATTTGGGGACGGTACGCTGTCGAGTTGCGATGCACAATTTTGAACTGATCACAAATTTCTTTCATTAAGTGACTATTCAGGTTTGCCCCATTATCAGTAATAATCAATTTCGGCATTCCGAATTGGCAAATCAAGTTATTCCTGACGAAATCTGCAACCACCTTCTTAGTGACGGCTCTGTACGAAGCAGCTTCGACCCATTTAGTGAAATAATCAATGGCAACCAAAATAAATCTATGCCCATTCGATGCTAGTGGCTCTATTGGTCTGGTGACATCCATGCCCCAAGCTACGAATGGCCAAGGAGAATTCATTGCGTGAAGCTCGTGTGGAGGCATTCGAATCAGATCTCCATGTATTTGACATTTTGGACATCTTGGCACAAACTTACTACAATCATTTTCCATAGTCATCCAGAAGTAACCGGTTCTCAGGATCTTTCTGGCAAAGACAAACCCATTCATGTGGGCCCCACAAACTCCAGCGTGTACCTCGTTTATCAACTTACTGGCTTCCGCCGCATCGACGCATCTTAAGAATCCCAAATCAAGAGTCCTCCTAAAAAGAATTTCTCCACTTGGAAAGTAATTCTTTGCCAAATGCCGGATTGTCTTCTTTTGGCTGTTTCTAGCCTCTTCAGGATATATTTTAGATTCCAAATACCTCTTAATGTCATAGTACCAAGGCCTTCCATCAGGCTCCTCTTTCACGTGTATGCAATGCGCGGGTTGCTCCTTCAGGCTTACTTCCAAAGGATCGATGTAACTCTAATTCGGGTGCTGAATCATGGAAAATATCATGGCCAAAGCGTCAGTAAAATCGTTTTGTGTCCGTGGGATATGTCTGAAATCAATATCCTTGAATCTTCTGCATAATTCTTGCACTAGCTCCACATAAGGAGTAATCTTGGAGTATTTTACCGCCCATTCTCCCCGTACCTGGTGAATCAGCAAATCTGAATCTCCGATGGCTAGCAATTCATGAACACCCTTATCAAGTGCCAATTTGAGCCCCAGGATACAAGCTTTATATTCAGCCATGTTGTTGGTGCATAAAAAACGTAACTTAGTAGTTACCGAATAAGGATGGCCCATTTCTGACACTAAAACTGCTCCAATTCCTGAACCTTTGAAGTTGACCGCCCCATAAGAAAATAGCCTCCATCTAAGGTATATTTCCGTGATATCTTCTCCAACGAACAAAACTTCCTCATCTGGAAAGTATGTCCGAAGTGGCTCGTATTCCTCATCAACTGGGTTTTCAGCCAAATGATCTGCTAAGGCTTGCTCCTTGATTGCTTTTTGGGTTACATACACAATGTCAAACTCACTCAGCAACATCTGCCACTTGGCTAGTTTTCCTATGAGCATGGCCTTCTGGAATATATACTTCAATGGATCCATTCTCGAGATGAGGTAAGTTGTGTAGGACGACAGATAATGCCTCAACTTTTGTGCCGTCCAAGTCAAATCACAACATGTCCTTTCTATAAGAGTGTAACGGGCTTCATATGGTGTGAACTTTTTACTCAAGTAGTAAATGGATTTCTCTTTCCTGCTGGTCTCATCATGTTGCCCGAGGACGCATCCAAAAGCATTTTTTGAGACTGACAGGTAAAGCAATAATGAAATTCCTTCTCTCGGTGGGACCAAAACCAGTGGTGCAGACAAGTATTCTTTGATGCGATCAAAAGTTCTCTGACATTCTTTTGTCCACTCATTCAGTTCATTTTTCTTCAACATCTTGAGAATTGGCTCGCATATGACTGTTGATTGAGCGATGAATCTGCTAATGTAATTCAGACGACCCAGTAAACTCATGACTTCTTTCTTGGTCCTCGGTGGTGGCAAATCTGGAATTGTCTTAATTTTGGATGGGTCTAGCTCGATTCCCCTTCTGTTGACTATAAACCCCAGCAAATTCCCTGATGGTACACCAAAAGCACAGTTAGCAGGATTTAACTTTAAACTGTACCTTCTTAATCTGTTGAAGAATTTCTCCAAATGAGTTAGATGATCCAAACTCTCGCGGGATTTGATAATTACATCATCCACGTACACCTCAATCTCCTTATGGATCATATCATGGAAATCGTTGTCATGGCCCTCATATATGTCGCACCTGTGTTCTTGAGACCAAACGACATTACCCTGTAATGATAAACACCTAGGGCGTAATAAAAACCATTTTTTCTGCATCTTCCTCATCCATCAGTATCTGATGATAGCCGGTGAAACAATCAATGAATGACTGCATTTCATGTTTCGCATAGTTATCGATGAGAATTTGGATGTTGGGCAACGGAAAATTATCTTTAGGACTGGCTCTGTTCAAGTCTCTATAGTCAACACAAATTCGAATCTTGCCATCCTTCTTTGGCACAGGGACGATGTTGGTCAACCATGTCGGATATTTTGTGACCTCGACAACCTTAGATTGGATTTGTTTTGTCACTTCTTCCTTGATCTTTAGACTTAAATCTAGCTTGAATTTTCTCATTTTTTGCTTGACTGGATCAAACTTAGAATTTATTGGCAATTTATGTGACACAATGCTGGTGCTCAACCCTGGTATATCATCATAGGACCAAGCAAACATGTTGATATACTCTCACAACAGGTGGATGAGCTCTTCTCTTTGTGGCGCCGCGAGGTGGACACTGATACTGGTCTCTTTGATTTTATCGTGATCTCCCAAGTTGACTGTTTCTGTTTCTTCCAGATTGGGTTTTTCACGATTCTCAAATTCCTCCATATCTTCAACTAACCGTTCCTCATCATCGTCCTTCCAACCATCATCGTCCCCTTCATTTTGTTTGTTCAGGCTTTGACATGACACAACATTGGCAGGTTTTAAGCTACTGTTACTGTAATGGACAACAAAATAAGTTAGATGATAAGAAAATAACAAAACATATGACTAGGAGCGTTTTAGAACTAATATAGTTTTCCAAATAAATGAAGGCCTTTTCATTGAAATTTGAGAAATAACTACAACACCATGGCTTGTGACTTGCACAAATACAAACCCCCGCATTTTTTGAAAGCAGTAAGATACGAATGAAGTTTTGAGATGTCAAAGGTGGATCGCGAGGCCTCCTTTGGATCATCACCAATTTCAAAACTATTAGTAATTGCCCTTTTATCTACCACGACGGGCGACGGGTTATGAGTGGAGTGGAGGTCCAATTTTGCAAAGACTTCCCTGGCGCAATCTTCTTTACCCCGCTGGACTCTGGGAGATCTTCTGGTACAGCATTGCATTCTTCAAACAAATCTCCTATCCCATCCCCAAGACCATCATCATTTGACATCTCTCATACGGGAAATAACTGGAATAGGAGTGGCAAGGGCCTAAACAGACTCTTTTCTGGCTCATCCTCAATCCTATCTTTTCTGGTAGGCTGATACCCTAAACCGTTCTTAGAGCTTCTCTCTAGAATCACAATAGGCTTGATAATTCCTTGTAAATTCTTACCCAAGGCTCGACCAGGCTCTAACTTATTTCTTAACATCACAGTTGCAATTATTTTGTAGACAGAAGGCATTGATATTTTGGGTGTCGAATCTCTTTCCGCAGCGTTTATAATTTCCACTGTATAGAAACTGCTACCTTTTGGAACATCTTTAATCACCGGCACATAACCATTGGGATGGTCCGTTCGACTTCCTTCTCCTTGGATGACTACTTCATGATCTTTCCAAATGAATTTCAATAATTGATGAAGGGTTGATGAAATTGCCTTTGCCCCGTGTATCCATAGTCTTCCTAAAAGCAGGTTGTAGCTAGGATGAATATCCATAACATGAAACTTAGTCTTAAACTGAGCAGGCCCCATTTAGATGTGCAAATCAATCTCTCCTATGGTATCTCTCTGCCCTCCATCGAATGCTCTCACATTTACGTAGCTTTGACAAATTTTCCCCAGATCATAGCCCATTTGGACCAGCGTGGAGAGGGGATAAATATTCACACCAGATCCATCGTCTATTAATACCTGATTAGTTGCATAATCTCAATAAATGACAGTGACATGCATGGCTTTGTTATGCATTGCTTCTTCAAATGGAAACTCTTCATCACTGAATGATATATGATGGTTCCCCACAATGTTCCCTATCATTGCAGCCAAATTCTCAACGATCGTTCCTGCGAGAACATACGCTTTCTCTAAGACCTTCGACAGAGCCTGTCGGTGGTGTTGCGAGCTCAATAATAGTGCCAAGACAGAGATTTGGGCTGGCGTTTTCTCCAAGTGTTTGACAATTGAGTAATCCTTTGGTTGCATACGCCTCTAAAATTCCTTAGCCTCTCTTTCAGTGATTGGCATTTTCTGTGAATCTTTCTTGTTGGTCAATTCCTCAGGGATGTAACATCGTCCTGATCGCGTCATCCCCTGGGCAGCGGGGGTTTGCACAATAAATTCCTTCTTGGGAGGGGGAGCGTACACTTGAGTCGGTGCAGTCATCACTATAAATGGGGCTTTCTCGCTGATACTTAAGGCAACCACAACTTTCTCTATCTTTCCTACCACTTTTGCCCTTTTGCACTTTTCGGAGTTCACCTGAGTAATGGTCTTGCCAGATGCCCATTCGCCTTCTATTTCAATCATGTTAACTGTAGATCCCCCATGGTTGGGCAGTGGATTACTGCTAACATTTGGAGTAGGTGCCTGGAGTGTGATGACCTTTTGATCAATCAGATCTTGGATTCTGTGTTTCAAGATAAGACAGTCCTTGGACTATGCCCTGCTGCCCCTAAATGATAGGCACAATTTTGATCAAAGTGATAAAACTGGGAGCTAGGATTGACAGGCTTTGGTTGTACTGGTTGTAAATGACCCGCATTCATCAATCTTTCAAACAATTGGGTGCAACTTTCAGCTAGTGGGGTGAAGTTTTGGGGAGGTTTCTTTTCGTGGTTTGGACGTTGGGGGTTATACGGGCTTAGGTTTGTAGGAGGGGGTACTTGATGGTAATTTGGAGGTTTTTGGAAATTTGTTCGTTTATTTGGGGGAGTAGTTTGGAAATGAGACTGATAATTTGGAGGTGGAACTGGGTATTGGGGAAAGATATTTGGCTGTGGAGCTTGGTATAATGGTGGGATATTTGGGAGTGAAGTTTGGTATTGAGGGTAGACGTAGAATGCGTGCGTAAGGTTAGGTGATGGCGGGGAAGATAAAACGTTTCTAGAGTTGAACCGTTGTTTTAATTTTGTAAAAGAATTGGCAGAAACCCCACCTACCTCTTCCTTCTTCTTATTAGAAAATATGGTAGTTCCAGATGATGTTGGGGTTTTGGAAATTTTTCCTGTCCGAATACATTATTCCAATGATTCTCCAATTTTTACCAAATCCGCAAAGGTTGCTCTGACAGCGGACACCATCCTGGTATAATATTCTCCTTCTTGAGAGCGAGAGAACACGGATACCATTTTCTCCTCGGACATAGAGGGTTGCACTTTGGTAGCTTCTTTCCTCCAACGAAAAACATAGTCTCAAAAACTCTCAATGCTCTTTTGTTTGATCTGATCTAGTGAATACCGATCAGGGACTATTTCTATGTTAAATGCGAACCGATCAAGGAAACCCTTGGCCAATGTTTTCCAACCAGTCAACTTTTTTGGCTCCTGAGACATGAACCACTCCAAGGCTTTACCATTCAAACTTCGACTGAATAGGCGCATCAATAGTGCCTCATTTTTCCCTATCCCTACCAGTTGCTCAAAATACCTTCTTAGATGGGACATTGGATTTCTAGTACCATCAAATATCTCAAACTTAGGGACTTTGTACCCTTCTGGTAGATCTACTCCCGGGTGAACACATAAATCGTCATACCCCAAACCGTCGTGGTCCTTGGCTCCATGAGACTCTTTGATTCTCATGATCTCCTCCTTCATATCTAGTAAATTACTTTCATGCTGGGCCTTCCACTCTTTCTCCTTTTCCTCGTAATGGTCCATCTCGGGATTTGGAAGGGGTTCATAGGTGTCAGGGGATACAATAGCCTGAAGGAGATTCAGAAGAGAGGCTTGATTTTATGGATGAAAGAAATTTGGTTGGTAAGTGGGAAGGACGTTTTGGAAATTGGGATGGCTCTACGGACTTTGCGAGTAGTTTGGCGGAATTTGAGAAGGATTTCGCAGATTTGGACATGAATTTGGTGGATTCAAAGGTAGGTTTGACGTATTTTGTGGATTTGGGAGTGAATCTTACGGATTTGGAAATGTGTTTTGAGGATTTGGAAATGTGTTTTGAGGATTTGGGAATGGATTCGAAGGTGGGTTCTGTGGGGTTATAGACAGATTTTGTGAATGGTAGACGTTTGAATTATTTTCACGATTAGTATTTTGGACAAATGGAGGAGTGAAGCCGGATGATACGTTATTTGGCTAATCCCCGAGAATAGATCTGCTGAGGGGAGAAATTTGGAGCAGAGTCCCGTGTCCTCCCAGAGCGGGAGCATTGATGGTGATTGCCAAGTTAGCCGAATCCCAAGTGTGATTTATTTCGTCCTGAAGCATTTCTAACTTTCTTGCAAGTTCCGCAATCATCTCATTCTGTTCCGCCATCACATTATCCTAGATAGTCAGTGCGCTTTCTTCGTCATTTCCAATCATTTTTGAATGATGGTTAGAGGATGGGATTTTGTGCGCTTTCGATCGGGTGAAGTGGGGATGTTCTGCCAGCTTATATCAACATGGAGTAATTTCTGTTATCTGTAAAGTAAAACAACTGAAAGGCAGATGTGTTAGTTTCCGTATGTGATAAGTAATGCAAAACATTTGACAGAAAATAACCATATAGAATTGTTTGAGTCCTAGACAAATTCATCCATAGGAGCATAGCGGATAAACTTGCCTTTGATCCAAACAAACACCACAAGCACACAAAACATTATAATAATGTGTATCCTAACTGGGGTGACCCTTTTGAGCCAAGAGTTCAAGCCAAACGATTTTTGAAGAAAGTATATGCTTCCCTAAAGTCAATCCATCATACCCCAACTTATATTGATACGAAATGGGCATAAATGCGTACAAACGATAACAAAAGAGGGATACGATCTTTGGGGAAAAGGGGAAATAACATGAAAAAGGATAAGTTCCTGCGTAGGGGAGAATAGAAAAACTAGCTACTAGAGGCTCGTTCGTCTGCCTTTGACTTCTTAGATTTGTCCACTTCTCATATTGGTGATATCCGTCGGCGCTCAAATTGTGCCTTAGATGCAACCTCCCAAATCGATCAATTTTTTGCTTAACTTGCTTCAATTCTTCTTACAAAAGTAAGCAAATCAAGCTTTTTCCCGACCCCTAAAGGATAATGGATTGAATTAGACAGGCATATATTTTCTTCAACACATAAATATGGTTCTTCTATAATTGACTGGGGGTCAATAGACGTAGGGCAGGTATTCTAATGGGCCCAATACCCCGCTTGGGTATTGGGTCGTCCTAGGCTCATGCCTAAAATAGGGTTTTGGTTTCGTTCTATCCTAGGTGTCTAGAGTGGGTTTGAACATTGGTTCTCAAGCGGATAACTTGAGTTTGAAAAGACGAACAGTGTCAGGCGACTCACATGTTGATAAGCCGTTCGTATTTCCAACACATTTTGGAATTGAACAACAGGGGCCAGGATATCCACGAAACCCCAAAATAGTTTATAAGATGCAAGAATATGCCATGAGATGAGATAATTAAACTTTACATAATCGGAACACATAAACAGTTAATCAAAAGACGAAATCAATCATTTGGTTAGAACCTAGTTAAAGATTCCCAACAGAGTCGCCATTTCTATTTTGCAAAAATTTTAACTTTTGAAGAGAGTTGCCACTTAATTTTGAAAAGGAATTAAGAAACCTTTATAAAAAATTTTAAACGATTCAAAACAGGGAAATCGTTTTAAGTTAGAGATTCTAGATAAGCGGTTCCTATTAACATTTTAGGAAGGTATTAGGCACCTATAACGTCCGCTAACTTGAGGTTATCTGGACTGTTTGAAAATTGTCTTTTGATTAACTTCTAAAAGATTAATTTGTTGAAATAGTGATTTGATTTTTCAAAAAAAAAAGAAGACTTGTGTAAAATAGATTTAGGCGATTTAGTAGGGATTTTAACTAAGTCTAAACAAAACTAATAAACAAATAAACACATAAAAAGGGAAGAGAGGAGAAAGTAAAGGATTTAGGCCATTAGGCCTAAATCAACGAGACCTGTCCTAGTCTAGTTGGGCTTCCTACCCATTTCACCTATCCTAAACTATTTTTTGAGCCTTTGGCTCGAGTCTTGCTCCACCTATATTAAATACAACTTTGGCTTCGAGGCCGAAATGAATGAATAAATAAATGACTAAATGAATAAACAAAAAGAAGACATTAATAAAAATTGAGACTTTTCAAGTCTTTTAGTGACCTCATCAATGGGCTTTGACCCATTTTCCTTCTTTGTCTATCTTCTAGCACCCGTATGCCATATAGTGTCCCTTGAGTTTAAACTTCGAACTTGACTCGAAGGGGTGAGCCTCATTTACCCATTACGAAATGTAGGAGGAGAGGAGTCCATTTGGACTCGAGATATTTGTTTATATGCAAAGAAAAGATAAAGAAATTAATATATGAAGACTATAATTAACATGTACAAGTACTGCCTGAACACATGATTCATCAAGTCCATGAAAACGGATGGGGCATTGGTAAGATAAAATGACATGACTAAGAATTTGAAGTGACCATACCGAGTATGGAAGGCTGTTTTCGAAATGTCACATTCTCTAACTCTGAGCTGATGATAGCCGGATTTGTGGTCTATCTTAGAGAAATAACTGGAACCCTGAAGTTGGTCAAATAAGTCATCGATCCTGGGAAGAGGATACTTGTTCTTGACCGTGACTTTATTGAGCTGACGGTAATCTATACATATTTTGAGAGAACTGTCTTTCTTGCTCATGAATAAGACTGGTGCGCCCTACGGGGAAATTCTAGGTCTGATGAATCTCTTATCTAAGAGATCCTTCAACTGATCTTTCAGTTCTTTGAGTTCTGACAGAATAGAGATAGGCTGAGTGTCTAGAAGGAGATCAATACCGAAGTCTATTTCCCTTTTGGGAGGAATTCCTGGAAGATCTTTGGGAAAAACATCTAAATATTCACTTACAACTGGAACTGATTCAAGGCTAGGAGTCTCAGAACTGGAATCTTTAACATGAACTAGATGATAAACACATCTCTTAGATATTATTTTCCTTGCCCGAAGGTAAGAAACAAGCTGACCCCTGAAAGCGAATACACTACCCTTCTACTCTAGGACGGGTTCATTCGGGAACTGAAACTGTACTATTCTATTTTTGTAGTTGACTGTGGCATAGCAGGAATGAAGACAATCCATGCCGAGAATGACATCGAAATCAGTCATCTCTAATTCGACTAAGTTTGCTGAAGTGACTTTCTAAAATATCATAACCGGGCAGTTCCTGTATACCCGCCGAGCTATGATGGTTTTACCCACTGAGGTAGAGACTGAGAAGGGCTCTGCTAGAATTTTGGGACTAATTCCAAAATCAACTGCTATATAGGGAGTAACAAAAAACAAAGAATCTCTTGGATCTAGCAAAGCATAAATATGCACATGAAAGATCTGTAATGTACCAGTAACTATATCAGGAGAATTTTTCTGAGGATAGTCTCTAACTCTATGGCCTGGCTTGACACAACCAAAACAAATGCCACTACCCGCTCTACATACACCCTGATGGTGTTTACCGCAAGTCTGACACTGATGATAAGTGCGGGCACTACGAACATTGTCCTGGGACTTAGAGCCTAGCGCTTTATCTTTGCTACCCTCTCTGAACTTAGGAACTAGAGCACTGGCTGTAGAGGGAACTGGAGTTGATGACTTAGGACAAAACTGAGAATGGTTTCCTCCTTTTGACTTAGGCTGACTGAAATTGAAGCTACCTGTCCTAGCTTTCTTATTCTATATTGTTTTGCGAAAATTTTGACTTTTGAAGAGAGTCGCCACTTAATTTTGAAAAGGAATTAAGAAATCTTTATAAAACATTTTAAACGATTCAAAACAGAGAAATCATTTTAAGTTAGAGATTCTAGATAAACGGTTCCTATTAACGTTTTAGGAAGGTGTTAGGCACCTAAAACGCCCGCTAACTTGCGGTTATCCAGACTGTTTGAAAATTGTCTTTTGATTAACTTTGAAAAGATTAATTTGTTGAAATAGTGATTTGATTTTTTTTCTAAAAAAAAGACTTGTATAAAATAGATTTAGGCGACTTAGTAGGGATTTTAACTAAGTCTAAACAAAACTAATAAACAAATGAACACATAAAAAGGGAAGGGAGAAGAAAGTAAAGGATTTAGGCCATTAGGCCCAAATCAACGAGACCTGTCCTAGTCTAGTTGGGCTTCCAACCCATTTCACCTGTCCTAAACTATTTTTCGAGCCTTTGGCTCGAGTCTTGCTCCACCTGTATTAAATACAACTTTGGCTTCGAGGCCGAAATGAATGAATAAATAAATGACTAAATGAATAAATAAAAAGAAGACAATAATAAAAATTGAGACTTTTCAAGTCTTTTAGTGACCTCATCAATGAGTTTTGACCCACTTTCCTTCTTTGTCTATCTTCTAGCACTCGCACGCCATTTAGTGGCCCTTGGGTTTAAACTTCGAACTTGACTCGAATTGGTGAGCCTCATTTACCCATTACAAAATGCAAGAGGAGAGGAGTCCATTTGGACTCGAGATATTTTTTTGCATGCAAAGAAAAAATAAAGAAATTAATATATGTTCAAGGCATAAAAGTGACATATTTTAAAGTAAAAGAAACTATCAAGAACCAATTTTTGAATGACAATAATAAGAACACTTGCACAAGAATGAGAGTCAACAAATAAAAAATGCAAAGCAAAAGTTTCACAATCATACTATGCATGAGCCAAAAATATCCCAATAATTTTATTTAGCCGCAAAAATTCAAACTTTCTTATCATTTTGAAAAGACAATATGCGAACAAAGAAGAATAAACATCTTGGATGGAAAATAAAGCTAGCACTTAATATCTTATATGAGAATTTTGAAATCCATTAAAATAATTAGTAAGCAAATGACAAATTCTTGACTTAACTAATTACTATTTTTATTAAGGCGCAACAAATAATAATAACTATTCTTCCAACATAAAATAAACAACTTTACATGATATAAAAAACATATCTACCAACAATAAGTTTAGACAAGACATGGGTATTGTTTTTCAAGTAAAGATCTAAACTTTATCCAAAATATAATCCCAGCAAACAAAATTATATTTACGAACTACGAATAAGAAAAACAATGAAGAAGAAAACAATAATAAAAACTAAAATAAAAAAAAGGTGTGTTTACCTTTTTGGGGGCAGCAAAACGAGACTACGAGTTTCGTTGGAATCAACCACCACCGAAAAACGTCGCCGGCAACTCAAAAATTTTGATTAGCTGACCAGCTCTATGAAACAAAAATTTTTACTAAATAAAACTAACTATTTTGCTCAAAAGAATTTTTTTCACCTTTCTAGCCTCTTTTTTTTCTTCCTTTCCCCTCCTCTCTCAACCAAAGTAGTGGTAGTATTTATAGGAGAGAATGGGGTATTTTTTTTCTTTCTTTTCCACCAATGTGGGAGAAAAGTATTTATAGGAAAAGATAGAGATTTATTTCTTGTCCTCTACCAATGTGGGAGAAAAAATATTTAGGGGTTTTTTTTGGAATGTAAAAATTAAAGACAAGGTGAGGTGGAAGAAAATGTGGGGGGAAATAGTACAATGTAGTATAATCTTTGAATTTCAAAATTGAAAAAGGATAAAGTTGGGGGGGGGGGAATAGTACAATTTGAATTTATTTTTTGGTGGGAATTGGGTAAAAGGTATGAGAGTTCTTGAGAATTTTAGGGTTATTTAAAATATAACCCCAATTAGAATTTAAAATTTAGCCATATTTATTTATTTTGACCAAATTAAAAATTAATTGATGAATTGCATTGCAATTATAACCAATTTTCAATTATGGTCAAATCTAATATATTGGCTAAATTAAATTAAAAATTGATACGAATTAATACCTTTTTTTTTATCCCGAGCTTCTTGATTTAATAAAATGAATGCATATTTATCTAAATAAATTATTTTTGAGAATAAATTATATTTAAATTAAGATTTTAATCATTTGAATTTATTTTCAAGATAAGCCTTAATTAAATCCGATATTTTGTAAAATAAATATTTAAGTAACAAATTATATAGTCTCGTATAACTGAACATGATAGTATATAATCGCTAATTAAAATGACAAAATCACGTACGAAAAATATTTTAAGTTTTTTTTTATTTGGATGAAATAATTATTTTGGTTTATTAAAAACTGAAGAAACTAAGGATTAAATTTAGTCGTAGAGGGCAAAAATTAGGTGTCAACATATATTTCTCTCTGCTTAATTTTCTGCTCTTCTATCTGCTGAGCATGAGTCATAAGTCTGGCTAAGGTCATGTCTCTTTTAAGCATCGCAGACCTACACTCATTTACCACGCTGCCATTCACCCCTAAAACAAACTTACTCATTTTAGCTCTACTGTCTGCAACCACATGAGGGGCATATCTGGCTAATTGAGTAAATCTGAGAGAATACTCTTTCATCGTCATATTGCCCTACCTAAGGTTGATGAAATCTAGAACCTTCGCCTACCTCAACTCTTGGGGAAAGAATCTGTCTAAGAACGCTGTGACAAACTCCTCTACACTTAATAGGACCTGCATCATCTACCCTTTTAGACTTTCAATGCTTGTACAAGTATGAGCCATATCCTGCGACTGATATGCGGCTAACTCAGAACTCTCAACGGTAGTCATCCCCATGATATCTGTCACTTTCTGAATTTGATCAATGAATTCCTGAGGGTCCTCATCTATCTTAGACCCGAGGAAGGTTAGCGGATTTATTCGGGTAAAGTCCCGAATCCTAGCTGCGGTTGAGTTGGCCACTGGGTTGGTTGGAATAACTGTTGGCCATTCATTATGAGCAACGACTGATTGAGCAAGAGTGGTAAATGCAGTCCTGAACTCCGCATGAGAAACATGATTTCCCAAAGGTTCTTCGGGCTGAGGGGCTGGCTAATTTTTTCTCTTAGGAGACATATTCTGAAATAAAGAGAAGAAGTGGATTAGAATGAGAGAATGACTTGTGATTATGCTCACTGGCACGACATGAATACTGAAAGAATGAGAAACTGTTCCTAAAACATCTTATAGTCTTCTACACATAAATGTGGCGTGCAACACGCCCATGTACAAGACTCTACTAGATGCGGCTTTCAGACTTCCAAGAACTCTATTGAACCTTTGGCTTTGATATCAAGTTTATAACGCCCCAATTTACTAAATCAGATCGCTACACGGTGCTCATGACCCCAAAGGACCACAAGCTAACCCATGACTGATATCTGTACCTGTATACTGTATAATAAGACATGATAATACGGAAATATGCACTGAGAGGCCGTAAGGTTCAATACTGAACATACTGAATACCATAATATGTGAGTAGGGTAATAGAATATCCAAAACAAAACTGAAGTAACTGTCTGACATGCTATAGTCTGAAAGCCTCTAAACTGTCTGAATAAGGAGTTGATGGGACATGTTCCCAACTAACTCCAACTACTAAAATAAAATGAAAACTAAAATAGTAATGAAATTATCATATCATCAAAAGATGAGGACTCACTTCTAACTCTGACTGCTGAAACTGGAATCTACTGATCTGAAACTCGTGCGTTTGAACCTATGGTGTAAAATAAAAGAAACACCATAGCACGAATGTGTCAGTACATTTGAATATACTGAGTATATATGTGAGGTAGGCTAAATACATGGGGTTCATATGCATGAACAATACTAATAACTGACTGACTATCATTAGTGTGAGAGTACATGCATGTGATGTGATAACTGACACTGATAACATGAGCGCATAATAACTGAACCTGAATACTGATAACATGAATGAATGTATCTGAATATAACTGATAACATGAGTGACTGTGACTAACAGTCTTGAATCTGATGGAACTATCTGAGTTTCGTACTATATCTGAGTTGACTGTATCTGACAGTCCTAAAATCTGAAGAAATATCTAAGTTCTATTACTGAGACTGATCGACTGTATCTGACAGTCCTAATTCTGTAACATGAAACTGTGGGAAGTAGTGTCTAATCGAGATGTCCCAAAGGTGCTATAATAGCTAAGCTGGGGTCCAATCTATGCCCTGATTGGAAGGGTGTCAATACCGCTCCACTGGTAAGGACAACTGTGAGTAACCCTCATATAACAGGTAACCCTAGTGAGAACGGTGGGCAATCTCATATAATAAGTTAAACCACCTTATCTACCCTCATATAGCAAGCTATGATATCTTTACCTATGCTGGCTACATAGTTCTGGAATGCGAGGACTGCTTCTAAGAATCACACCCTTATATAACAGGTAAGTTCCCATCCTTGGGTTTAGTCAGTGCTAATTCCTACTCCTATCTGAATAGATACTGAACATGATTAACTACACTGAATATGGACTGAGTTACTGAATTTTTGCGTCTGACAGAATACTACTGATATCTGATAACTAACTGAGTTCGTGAGATCATGGAGATTTTTCCTGAGTCATAAGACTATGTGAAGTCTAAGAGTTCATAGCCTGACTAAGAGTATCGTGAAAATATGACTTGGCTCTAGGCAGACAACTAATATTTTGGGTACAAGTACCCCCAGGACTCGATAGAAAATAACTGACATAGCATGATTTACTTGAAAACTTGACTAACATCATACTACATTCATAGGAGCATTTCATCAAACATGTAATAGGCATAAACTTGTACATACATGAGGATTTCATGATATCATGCTAGTTAAACAATATTCCTTATCTTAGGCATTTAATCAAACACATTGCAGGCATGACACATGTAAACATCATTGTTCAACTCTAATTTCATCATTCAAGGGTTTAAATCTTAGGGTTACATGAATCTATGACTATAGTAATTAAACCCACATAGAAATTATCAACAATCACAGAGTCAAATCCAATTTCATATTTATCCACATAAACATGAGCAGTCAAATCATGAAAATATGAAGGAAATCCATAACCTAAGTTTTAGAAAAGGGTTCTTGGACTTTATGGATGAAAGGGGTCCATGAAAGAACACTATGTATACCTTAGTTCGTGATTTCATGAAGATTGATGGTGAAACCTTCCTGAATTTGAATCCCCAATAGAAACCCTAGCTTGTTCTTGAGATAAACTTGAGAGAAACTATTATGTTTTGGGTGAAAAATGGCCGAATCATGTGTTAAAAGGCTTAAATAGGGGTGGAAAGTTGACCCTTTTAACCCTGGACACGTCATTTAATTTTTCAGTAAAATTTTCCGAATTGGGCCCTTAGATCGATGCGCCACCATCGCGCCAAGTCACTGAAAATTGACAAATGGGAAATTGCATGATGGCACAATGCGGAGCTATCGCGTTGCCGTCTTGCCTATGACCTGGAAGTTTGGCACGACACGCTAGTATCACGGAGCAACACTGGATGAAATTGACAATTGCCATTTGAGCTATCTCCACGATGTGCTGAAGGCTCAGGTCAAACACTGTCTCACTAAAAAGGCCCTAACACTTCTCTCGGGTGTCATATTTGGGCTAATTATATATCGATGGAAAGCTTATTCAATTTTCCACATGGTAGAAAGTGAAAATTATGGAAATACCACGTGTATAAAAATGAATTCTTATTTCAAAGAAAGTTCTAACATCCTTGAGATAATTTTTAAGCTAAGAAAAAGCATGGTTATTACACTATGCTACAACCTAAAAAGTTTTTTTTATAGTAGATAGCAGTGAATTGTCTTGGAAAGATTATTTCATTAGCCTCCATTCGAGTTATGTCACTGTTAGATGTGATTATCATTTTGTTATGGAGACTTATATTTTCTATAGATTTAGTTGACAGTTTGGATTCATTCGTGACTTCCTTAGTAACCTCGTTAAACGACCATATAATGGAACACTAAAGAAACTAGCACGACTTTAGGATTCTTGCACCTGCCTTAGTAGTTCTTTAATAATTAGCTTATCACCACATCCTGAAAGTCCTCTAATGACCCATAGGTATGCAAATTGGTGGTCATCTAGTTGAACAAACCTTGTTGGGTAGAATAAAATTATCTTAAAAGTTTCTCTCAGTTGTCAATTTAGATTCCTCTTCTTCCCTTGTTAAGTCAAAGTTGAGCTCGTTGTCCTCTAAGTCTTCAACTTTAAAGGGTATGTTAGTAAAGCCTTGAAAAGGATCTAGTTTTCCTTCATTGACACCAAAATTGAGTGTTTCTCATTCTATGACATCAGACAATACTCGTAAGAAAAAAGATAATTCTATTTTGCTTGAGAATAATAGTGGACAAATGCCAATCAAAGTACCTATCAAAGATAAGACTTCGACTATCCTCCTGGTTGATAAAGTTGTAGATGCAAATGGTGATACTATATTGATTAAAGCCGATGTAGATCAAGACTAAAATTATAAATATAGGAAAAAGAAAGCAATAGACCAACGAAAGGGGTTTGTCGATTTGGACATTGTTGCTATAGACAGTGAGATATTTTTTGCTGATGATCCTAGCACCATTATGACATTACCTTAACTCGTAAAATAAGTAAGGTTACTTTTTCTCTTTTTCTTTTATGTTTTTTTCTTATTTTTATAACCTGTTAACTTCTTTCTCTAATTTCTTTTCTATTTTTTTAAAGACAGGTCTCAAAGGTACCTCTATCTGTACATGAAATGGCATTTTGGTGGAGTAACAAGTCCGAGTTGCCTTGACATATATTTCTCCTCCTCCTTAAGAAGCTTTGGAAAGTAAAGTAAAAGTTGTGATTACACAAATTAAGTCAACTAAAGCTCATGTATCTTCATCAAGTTTGACGTAACTTATTGCTAAAAATTTTGAACCACAAGAGACAATCTCTACTTTCAAAAGTCTTATATTTCTCAGTTGTAGGTGTATTACATGATTGGAAGACTACATTCTCTGTTGATTCTTCAGACCACTTTTTAAAGATGAAAATAGGTGTTAACATGATTTTGGAGAAAATAAAAAGGACTAACGCCATTAATGCCACGATTCTGTAAGGCTCTGTTAAGACTTTTTTAAAGACATATAAAGAGTATGACACCATGAAATTATCTTCATCCCTAAAAATGACTAAAGAATATCATCAAAAATTGCTCTCCGATGTGCAGCCGTCAATCCAAAAGAGGAAAGCACAAAGGAGAGGGGCACATGGAGGATCTTTAATTGGACCTGGTGGAGCTTGATGAAGAAATAAAGCTCTTGTCCATGAACAGAGAGAAATCCATTGCATGCATAAAGGAACACAAAGAATATTTGTCTAAAAGTCAAGAGAAAGTTGCCACTTTCGAAGGTGAGATTCGTGCAACTGAAGAAAGATATCCACTATTTAAAGATAAAGTAGAGAAACTATTCAAATTAAAAGAGGCTGTGGAGGTATGCCGTGAACAAATTATTGGGATTTTAATCTTTCCCATTGTTTAGATATCTACTTAGGATTTTTTTAAAAATTATTATTGCTTATTATAATGCAATGACATTTCTTTTTTGGTGCAATAAAAGTGATTCTTAACTTTTCATATAAAATGTCTCCCTTGCAATTTGAAAATCTTTCCTTTTTTTATCGTTGAATGGACATAATTTGTTCCTCATTATAAGTGTGTATGCATCATCATTAGATGTGTCTTTCATTTTATATTACATTTAGCTCTCAACTATGTAGGCTTTAATGTAAAACTCATAACTCAAGTTGTTGCTATGAAAATAGCTAGTTCCTTATTCCTACAACCTTCAAATTACCAGTAAATATGTCATCTAAGTTAACTCAATTCAAAATCTAATGGTCTATTTTGCATCTTTGAGTGGCTATGATAGAAAATTTATAACTTAACGTAGGAGTCTTTGGATCACGATCTGTCCTTTTTGTTGCAAAGAGGACTCCAAAAACTACAACACATGTTTGTTTCAGAACTAAAATCATTATGGATTTCTATATATATGTTTTCAAATTCAACTCAGTCTAAATTTTGATGGTCTAGTTTGTAGATTTAAGTAGTTTTGGTAAAAAATACATAACTCCAGTAGGAATCTTTGGATCACGAACCTCCTTATTATTGTAAAGAGTACTCTAAGAACTACAATATGTAAAAACTGACAATTAAAGCCTTTAAGGATTTGTACAAATACAACATCAAAGTCAGCATTGTTTGAAATCTGATGGTCTATTTTGCAACTTTGAGCAGCTGTGCTAGAAAATTCATAACCCGATATAGGAGCCTTTGAATCAGGAGCCACTCTTTTATTGTAAAAATAACAATAATAACTACAACATATATAAAACTTATGGCTAAAAATTTTATGGATTTGTATAGATATGTGATTAGATTCAACTTAATTTGAAACCTGATGGTCTATTTCGCAGCTTTGAGCGTCTGTGGTAAAAATCATAACCCAACGTAGGAGCCTTTGAATCACGAGTCGCCTTTTTGTTGAAAAAAGAACTCTAATAACTACAATATATATAAAGATCATGGCTAAACCTTCATGAACTTGTATAGTATTATTATTAAAGTCAACTCTATCTTGCTTGACTCTTCACCTTTACATGTCTATGGCAAAGTCTATGAAGGAACATCAATTCATTTACTATCCATTCCAAAGTGTTATTGTGGTACTCAAGTGATGACATACCTCTTCTCTCTTTTGTTTAAACTCATATGACTATATTTAGAGTAAAATTTTTCCATACTATGTATGTACCTCAAGAAAGAGAATCAAGTAAAATGTAGTTCATGAGGATGAGTGAATTTTCTTTTCTTTTTTTAGTATCCTAATTTTTTTCTGGGCTTACCCTTTCGAAACTTTCAACCTTGTAATACCCCACAAGCTCCTAGATAAGTTTCCAACTATCCCTCATATGTTTTGTAGCACCCTGACCTTTTTGATGCTTAAAAGTGCATAAAACAAGTCTTTAGGACCCCCAATGTCGAAGATAAACCACCTAAGGTTGGGTTTCAATAGTTTGGGGGTGTTTTTAGGCTTATAAAAGGGCTTTGCTTCACAAAATAGGCACTCCGTGGTAGCCCCGCACCGCAAATACCCCGCCGCGATAGGCCACTACCTTGGGTTCGTAATTGGTTTTATCCTATGAGCCCTATGGTTCACAATTGGGTTTGCCCCATAAACCCTATGGTTTGCGATTGGGTTCACCCTATGAACCTTAAGATTTGCGAAGGGGGTCACACCGCGAACACCTCCCTACACATCGAAGTTATTTTATTTTTTGTATATTTTAGGGGCATGAGGGTCTTTTCACACCCCTAAGTCATTCCCAGTCCCTTTTGTACGTGTATAAGGTCTCAAAAATAACTTCAATCATCAAATAGACATTATTTTCCCCTTTCCTAGTCAGTTATCAAACATATTCTTCTCTCTACTCTCAAAAGATAAAGAGGTAGGGTTTCTTCTAAGAATTTACCTCTAAAAGCTTTAAATTCAAGCTTCTTCCAAGAAATCATGTGGAGTTTGAACAAGGATAAACCTTCTTGTACATATGATTCAGGTAAGTGTAATATATATGATTTTCAACCTGATTTAGTTAGTTTACACATATGAGCATATGAATTGAACATGATTCTCTCAAATTGCAAGAAGTTCAAAATTACTATTTCAGATTACCACAATATGATTCATATTTCAGTTTTGATCTTATGATCTTAGACATGATATGAGATTTACACAATATTGATGAGTATGAGTTATCAATAGAAGCATTATTTTTTTTTAGATTTATAAACTCACATTCTTATTTTAGGTGAATTTCATCAATATGAGCATATAATATATATTTTGGGAGTAGTATTTAGCATTGAGATAGAAGTGTGGGTTCAATACATCCTATTTTCCAAAAACTATGAGCCACCATAGGTTTAGGGGCCTCTCTAGAGAGTGTTCCCCTTGCCAAATATGGGCTCAATTTAGTGATCACTCTAGTTCAGTTCAGGTTCTATTCTTATGAAAAAAGCAGAACAACCCTTCTTAATATGGGTCAGACGTTGGGCTCCATGATAGCTCACATGGTTTATGTCGGTTATGGGAATCTCACACAAAAAAAGTATGTTAGAAGCTTAGTGTAAAGACTCACAATTTTGTTTAGAGACTATTTTTATGAATTATTCCTTATGAGATTTCAGCTTTTAGTTATACCTATGATAAAGGTGGGTCCTTTTACACTTAGCTTGCATAATTTGAAATTATATTCAGCTTCATTTAAGAAACTAAGTGTAGTGACTAACCAAGTTTATCAAATTATGCTTTGTTATTCATGTTTTATGATATTTCAGCTTTTAGTTTATTTTAGTCTCCTGGTGAGTCTACTTGCACTTAGCATGTATGTTTTAAGATTATGTATTACTTCAGTTTTACTTATTGCATTCACCCCCACTTGCTCAGTACATTCCATAAGTACTGACTACATATAAGTCTGTGTGACTCATTATTCACAATGTAGGTACCAGTTATAGCCCACACATTATAAATTAGACAATTCACGTCTTCTAGCTAGAAAGTGATGAGTTTTTTTTTCTTCAAGGACTTGAGTAAACTATAGTTCTGGTATTATTTTTTCAATCATATTGATTAGAGATTGTTGGAGGTTATGTCCCGACTATCTATAGTCAGTATTAACAGAGGCTTCATAGATAATCGGTTAGAGTTAATGTATTTAATTTTAGTTCTGTTTTGTATAACCAGAGTGTAAATGTTTTAAAAAGTTTTGTATTCAACATTTCACTTATTACTTCCAATTTTATGTATTTTATTCAGTTGCTAACGAGTTATGCCAGCATCATGGGTTAACTTAGGATCACTTGTGGTTTTAAGCATCGTGTGACATCCAGGGGTTAGTCCCAGACATTACAAACTTGGTATCATAGCACAGATTTTAAGTATCCTAGGGTGTCTATGAAGCCATGTCTAGTAGAGTCTTGCAGGGTAGTACGAAGATATTTGTACTTTTCTTTGAGAGGCTATTGGGCATTTAAGAAATATTTCATTTTTTCATGCTCTAGATCATACAGTAAGGTTGTTGTCTTAGCAACTTCTATCAACTCGTGTGTTACTCCAAAATTCTCCATTTATGACTTATTCTTGGGATAAACATGAGTAGTAAATTCCAGTTCCTCCCGAGATGATTCTCTCAGATTTACTATCAGTAACTTCAAAAATCACATAAAAGGCTTGAGAGGAGCCCACTAGTTGTTTAAAGTCTTTTAATTCAAAAGCTTATGTCCTCATTGATATTAGTTATGAAGTTAAGATAGGACATTCTATGTAATCAGATTTCTATTTTGCCCTTCATACAGATAGCGCTCATAAAAGGAGAGAGCATATGCCTAAAGTATTAAATATAGTTTTTATTAAGGGATAGTATAACTTAGGGTGTTATGATTCATAAGTAGTAGAACATCCTTAGAGTTGGAAGTATAGATTTAGGAGTATAATAACAAGAAAAGGTAGGGTTACCATTAGGTTGAGGGTAAATTGATAGATCTATGTCTTCTATTAAGTAGGATTAAGGTGATATGTCCTTGTGTGTTAACTAAGTGGTAGTGAATGTGGTGTAAGTTTCATGGTGGAAGGCAGAGAAGGAGTTATTAGTTAATATGAATTATGGTATGCTTAAAGTAGGAAAAGAGTTCTTAATGGTATTCCATTATGTTAGAAAAATATAGATTATTAACAAAAGTATTATGTTGTTAAGGATTGTTAATGTGGGTTCTTCTTGTGGTTATGAAAGAGAAATTGGTTGATATTTGTACAACTAGGAGTATAATTTAGATATATGGATGGATAAGTAATAGTGATATGTGAAATGAGGATTTGCTAATGGATTATAGTAAGATAGACCATAAGATTATGATCAAATATTATTATTATTATGAGGTTCTAGTGAACTAGTGTTTCTTGATGTTTTGCCCAACAATAATGGTGTGTGAGGTTATGGTTAATCATGTATAATACTAAAATCTAAGATTGAACAATGAATGATCATTAAGGTGGAAATGATGATTGCTTGGGATAGTAAGGTTAGTTATATGAAATGTGAGCTAGTAAGATTGGAATGATGTATAAGAATTTAAGTTCATTTATTTCATAATTAAGTATGATGTGTGATTACGAGGTGTACCCAAGGTGATATGGGGCTGCATTATTTTTTAGGTTTTAAAAGTATCATGTATGCTTAGATAGTACCCATGAGTTGTTAAGTATAAAGAAGGCTAGTGATAAAGTATATGGTGTTCTTGATAGCTAAGTTGGGACTTATAGGTTGAGGATGTTAAGTCTTTTAGTGTAATTTTGATCCTCAGGGTTTAAGGAAATATATAAGTTTTGAGGTGTGATATTAGTAAGCTATAAAAAAAGATAGATTATGTGTTTAGGCAGACAGGTATGTTGGTGGAGAAGAGCGTAAGTATATGATAATGATTATTGAAGTTATAGAAAGTTAAGGATGGTATATATTAAGAGAGTGTCCAATAATGAAGTTAGTATTGTTCATATATAGTTTAGTTGGGTGAGTGTAAGCATTTATGTGTAGGCCATTAGAGTAAAGAAATTATGGACTAGTCTTGAGGATATAGAATAGACTTATACGCTTAGAATATTGGCTTTAATCTAAGGGGGAGACGATAGGGTGAAGAACTAAATCATGTTTTGAGAATTAGATTATGATGCATGCCAATAAAGTTGTGATGAGATAGTGATTCATTCTTACTCTAGCATAAGTTATTATGGCACTCTATCTATGTCTTGTGTTATTGGTAGAGGTATTAAAGAATATGGGAAAATTGTTAGGTGGGTTGGTTGCCTAGAAGTTCATATATGGTCATAATTATAGGCTTGAATATCATACTGGTATATAAGTGGATAAATGCATTGTGCATTGTGAATTTCTAGTAAGAGGTTGAAATTAGTTATTGAAGTGGTAAGGAGTATAATTCTTGAGACGAGAGCTCTGAAAATACATAGGATATTTAATCTGTGGTTTAGACTATTATTATGGTGTTATGTGTAGTACCTTGCAACTTTGAGTTAGGCTTGAACATGGTGAGAAAATTTAGTTCAACTCAGACTTTAGTAGAAGGAGTTATCAATACCCATGTGAAGATTACAAGTGGCGTCAAATGAAATGTAGTTTTTACGAGGAAAAGTATAGTTGAGGGAG
Organism: Capsicum baccatum var. pendulum; assembly: GCA_030864225.1. Taxonomy (NCBI): domain Eukaryota; kingdom Viridiplantae; phylum Streptophyta; class Magnoliopsida; order Solanales; family Solanaceae; genus Capsicum; species Capsicum baccatum. The sequence continues at coordinate 106,996,068 of CM061551.1, forward strand.
TATTTGAGAAGTGTGATCAAGCTTGAAAGTTAGCAGTTACATCGCCTAAGGCAGGGTAATCGTATTCTAGCTTTTATTTTGTATGCCTATATCTTATGTTATAGAGTTGTAGCCAAGTTGTGATTCCCTATTCGAATGCCATGCTCAGATTATGCCCAAGATTCTTTCCCTCAATTGTTACTAGAAGTTATGATAAAGAGAATTTGATGAAACTTATATTCCATTCTTAGTAACTCTTGGAGATTTTATTGCATTAGCTATCATTTCAAAATTCTATATGTGTGGTCGTATAAAAAATGTTTCAATTGAGTACTAAACTCAAAAACTGAATCATCTCCTTATAGTCATCAAGTCAGCTTAGAAATGAGTTTCATGATTGAAGTTTTATTGTTTCAGCTCAACTTTATCATTCATTAGTAGACATGTCATGCATATATTATTCCATATGATTCCTAGGTATGTGTTTCTGTTTCGTACATATTAGCTGAATTAGTACCTTATCAAGAGTAATTTCAGTTATGAGGCATGATAAATTCTAGAAATTCAGTTTCAAGATAGTAACTACATCTTTTTAGGCAAATCCCAATCTTTATTTGAGGATGAAGGATCTCAAGGAGGAGATATTGTAATACCCCACAAGCTCTTAGATAAGTTTCCAACTATCCGTCATATGTTTTGTAGAACCCTAGCCTTTTTTATGCTTAAAAAGTGCATAAAATGAGTCTTTAGGACTCTAATATCTAAGATAAACCACCTAATATTAGGTTTGAACATGTTGGGGTGTTTTTAGGCTTAGAAAAAGGCTTTGCATTGTGAAATAGGCACCTCGAAGTAGCCCTGTACCGTGAATACCCCCGTAATAGGCCACCGCCTCAGGTTTTAGATTAGGTTCGCCGCACGAAACTTATGGTTTGCGCTTGGGTTTGCCCTATGAACCCTGTGGTTTGCGATTGGGTTCATCCTATGAACCTTGGGATTCGCGATGGGGATCCATGAACCTCCTCTCCATGCATCAAAATTATTTTATTTTTAGTAAATTTTAGGGGTACGAGGGTCTTTTCATTCCCCTAAGTCGTTCTCAATCCCTTATGCACGTTTATAAGGTCTTAAAAACAACTCCAATCATCAAATAGACATTTTTTGCTATTTTCCTGTCAGTTATCAAACATATTCTTCTCACTACTCTCAAGAGATAAAGAGGTAGGATTTCCTTCAAGAATTGACCTCCCAAGGCTCCAAATTTAAGCTCCTTCCAAGAAGTCAAGAGATTCAGATATAAGGGGTTTGAACAAGGATAAACTTTCGTCCTTTTGCCCAAAAACTTTGATTGTAAGGTTGAATTTATGCGATTTCAATTAGGGTTTATACCCAATTTTCATATTTTTGAAACTAAGACATTATCATGTGATTTAAAGTTTAGTTAGCATAAAAATTTATCTTTACTTATGTTTTCACTTATATGATTATTATTGTGAGATGAATGTTAGTACTTTGACATAAATTTCTACGAGATGGTGAATATATATGATTTTCAGGCGGATTTAGTCAGTTTACACATATGAGCACATACATTGATCATGATTTTCTCAGTTTGCAAGAAGTTCAGGCTTACTATTTCAGATTACCACAATATGATTCAGATTTCAGCTTTTATCTTATGATCTTAAACATGATATGAGATTCACACAATATTCATGAGTATGAGTTATCACCAGAATTATGATTGACTTTTAGATTATACACTCACATGCTTATTTTAAGGTGAATTTCATCAGTATGAGCATATGTTATATATTTTGGAAGTAGTATTTAGCACCATGAGGGAAGTGTGGGTTCAACACATCTTATTTTTCAAAAACTACGTGCCACCGTAGGTTTAGGGGCCTCGCTAGAGAGTGTTCCCCTTTGCCAATATGGGCTCAGTTTAAGGATCACTCTAGTTCAATTCTGGTTCTATTTCGAGGGAAAGGGTAGAACAACCCTTCTCAACGTGGATCAGACGTTGGGCTCCATGACAACGCATATGGTTTATGTCGGTTATGAGAATCTCCCACAAAAAAAGTATGTTAGAAGCTTAGTGTAAAGACTCACAATTTTGTTCAGAGATTGTTTTTATGAGTTATTTCTTATCAGATTTTAGCTTTCGGTTGTACCTATGATAAAGGTGAGTCCGTTTACACTTAGCCTGCATGATTTGAAATTATATTCAGGTTCAATTTTGCTTATTCTATAGGAGTAAAGATTGAAGAAATTAAGTGTAGTGACTTACCTAGTTTATCAAATTATGCTTTGTTGTTTATGTTTTATGATATTTCATCTTTTAGTTTATTTTAGTCTCTTGGTGAGTCTACTTGCACTTAGCATGCATGTTTTAAGATTATGCATTGCTTTAGTATTACTTTTTGCAGCACCCCACTAACTCAGTATATTCCAAAAGTACTGGCCGCATATATGTCTGTGTGGCTACATTGTTTCATAATGTAGGTACCAATTATAGCCCACACATTATAATCAGTCAGTTTGCAGCTTTGATCCAGCAGGTGATGAGTTCTTTTGATTCGAGGACTCGAGTTATCTATAGTTCCTATATTATTTTGTTTAATCGTATTAATTAGGGATAATTGGGGGGTCATGTCATAGCTACCTATAGTTAGTATTAGCAGAGGCTTCATATATGGTCAGTTAGAGTTAATATATTTAATTCAGTTTTATTTTGTATAACTAGAGTGTAGATATTTTAAACAGTTTTGCATTGTACATGTTCAACTAAAGATATCTCATTCACTTATTACTTCCAGTTTTATGTATTTTATTCAGTTGCTCACGAGTTATGCCGGTATCATAGGTTAGCTTAGGATCACATATGGTTCTATGCACCGTGTGACATCCAGGGGGTAGTCGCGGGGCGTTACAAACCTACTGGACCTTTTCTCTTGGAGTCGTTCACAGTTTAAACTTATGCGAGCTAGAAGTGGCATACAATTTATGCCCATGCCTTAAGGAGTGTAGATGACCTTCGTGAAATATACTAATTCAGGAACTTGTTGTTGATGGGAATAAGTCTTACGTCATCTCTTTTAATGATTTTGTATGCATATTTGTATATGCTTTCTTCATTATATATGGCCCATCCTATTTTGATGTGAACTTGTTTTTTATGTATTTGTTAAGGATTATAGGTCTTCGAATAGCTAAGACCAAGTCTCTCATTTGAAAGGATCGTGGCTGCACTTTTTTATTTAAAGCTATAGCTAGTCGAGCTTTCTAGCATACCAAAATTTGTTGAGCTTCTAGTCTTTTCTCATCTAATGCCTCTAACTTTTCTAAATGAAGTTGAGTGTTGTTTTTGAATGTAAGCCCTTGGATTGTGACTCACAGTAACGAAATTTTTTGCTCTAATAAATGGACTATTTTTATGCCATATACCAAAGAGTATGGAATCACCTGTATAACGTTTTGAAGGTCATCTGATACGTTAATAAAGCTTTACCAATCTTCTCATACAAATATCTTTTATTCATTACAACAACTTTTTTGAGTAGGTTATTAGTGTCTTATTAAAAGCTTTAGCCAAGCAATTTGTAGGTGCATTGTACTTTGAGGATTTATGCTACTTAAAACTAAACTTCTCGCACTAACTCTTCATATGCTTATTGTTGAAAGGCATTCCATTATTAGTAAATATGTATCTTGATATGTCATACTTAAAAATTATGTTTGACTGTATAAAGTCAACAATAGTTTCCTTCTTTACTTCTTTCAATAGAACAACTTTAGCCTACCTTGAGAAGTAGGCTGTGTCCGCCAAGATGTACATATGTTTTTTTGATTACTTTAGAAGTGGTCCAACAACATCAAGTCCCCATGTATCAAAAGGTTAGGAAGCCACCATTGAATGAAGAGGCCCTAGAGGTTGGTGTATATAATTGGCATAGAATTGACAGTGCATTTGACACCTTTTTGCATGCTCTAGACAATCCATCATTATTTTTGGCTTGTAGTATCCAATTCTCTTGATGCGAAAATAAAGTTTAGGTCCTAATTGGTATGCCCCACAAGTTCCAAAATACATTTTTTCATCATTTGTCAAGCCTTTTCTTTGTCAAGACATAATAGAAATTGTTCTTTGTAAGACCGACAAAATAATACTCCTTGATAGTCAATGAATCGAGATACCCTTATCTTGATGTCTACCCACTTTCGTAGATCCCCCGGCAATATTCCATGTTCAAGTTTAATTCGCGGTTTTCTTTAATTTTCTTTTTTAATCTCTCGAATGAATATATGGTGACTTTCATTGATTTGAGGATCAAGACGTCCAAGTATGACCCATTGATGACATAGACATGCCTTTTTTGACTCATTCTCTCTTAGTGCCTTGGTCATGGACAAGTTAGAAAAAGAATCAGTCATGCAATTTTCTTCTCTTGGGACATGGTCTATGAAAAAATAATCAAAGTTTCCAAGTAAACAAGCAATATATTGGTAATATGGAGAAAGGTCTTCTTTCTTCACCTCGTAACTCCCTAAGTGTTGATTGATCACCAACTTAGAGTCTCCATAAATATCTAACTAGGATCATCATATCCGATGTCATTTAAATACCAATAATTAAAGCCTGATACAATATTGGTAGAGCATATTTCACCTAGAACAAAGGAAAAATGGTAAAACTATACTTTTTGGAGATATCAATACACGACCTGCCCCAACACCATCGCAAACCACATCAAAGAACATCATACATGCTGAAAGTTCTTCAGTGAAAAATACAACTTAATTTAAGAACTCATCTGAAACTTCCCATTCTGCCGGAAGAGGGTGATCAGTAAGGTAATTAGCAAGTGTTTGTCCTTTTACAACCTTTTGAGGTGTATAAGCAAAGTTATGTTGATTAAATGGTATGGACTATCTCACTAGAACTCCAGAGAGAATGGGTTAAGTCATTACAAACTTTTTAGGATCAGCTCAAGAGATAAGCTTGATGGTATATGCCTCAAAATAGTGTCTTAGTTTTTTCATCCCATAAAACAGTGCTAAACACATCTTCTAAATGAGCGTATAGTATAAATAGGCTCCTACCAAAGTTCACTTAGATAGTACCATGCCTATTTCTTTTTAACTTCATTCTCTTAAGCTAGTAGTGACCTAAGTGATCGTTCTTGTGACACAATGTAGAGTATCAATGGCCTCCTAGGCATCGGTGCCCCTAACATAGGCGGGTTCAATAAGTACCATTTGAAGATGTCAAAAGCATTTCAACATGATTGGTATTAGTAAAAAGTGACGTCCATCTTCATTAGATGGTTGAAGGTTTGGATCATCTAACCAATTAGGATATGAACCTCCGCATAATGGTAGAGATCTCTCAAATTCTTTGACTCAAGCATTTTTTGTATGACATCAATCTTTTATGAATCAACTTCAATTCCACGATGACGTACAATAAAGACAACAAACTTTTCTGAAGTAACTTTAAATACGCATTTGAGTGGATTTATCTTTAAGTCAAATTTCCTTAATCATTTGAAAACAATTCGAAGGTCTTCGAGATTGGTCTTCCTATGCTTTGTCTTTACCACTAATTCATCAACAGGACATTCCACCTTTCTATAAAGCATATTATCAAAAATATTTTCCATTGCATGTTGGTAGGTGACACCAATATTTCTTAGACCAAAAGGCATCACCTTGTAATAATATATTTCTTTTGGAGGTTGGAAGGTAGTGCACTCTTTATTTTTTAGAGACATTCTAATTTGGTTATACCTTGAAGACCTAGCCATAAATGACATAGATTTATGCCCAGTTATAGTGCCAACCATGAGTTCAATGATTGGTATCAACAAGTCATCTTTTGGACATGTCTTCTTTAGGTCTCAAAAATCAACACAGAGACATATTTGACCATTTTTCTTCCAAACAGGTACAATATTGGAAATCCTTGTTAGGTACTTCATTTCTTGAATAAATCCAGCTTTGATGAGCTGATTGACTTTTGCTTTGATTTGCATTACTAATTAACAAGAAATATATGGTGCGACCACTTTATAGGACGTGTTCCATTTTTTATTCCTAAATAATAAATAGCTACCCTAGGACTAAGCGTCACACCCCATTTTTCTTGCAAAAAGCAGGATTCTACATGACCACTCTTTTTGAGATTGTTTGAGAAAAATGTGAAGAGTCGCCACCTAACGAATTAAGGTGCGTTAGGGCACTGGTATAGGCCAACTACAAACCTATTGTTGTTATTTTAGTCTTAGTTCAACAGAAATTCAGGTAAGGGTTCAAATTACCTCGAAAAGAAGATGTTAGGTACCTTTCGAGGTCTACAAAGGTAGTTCCCGGCCGAATTCGTACTTCACGTGGGATTCTATGTGATCAAATAAAGTTCTCTTATTTCTAAATTAATTATTGACTAAATGGTAAAGTAATTCATAAACAAACACATGCTATTTTATCATTTCTAATTATTAATTATCTAAGTGATGAGAGTCAATAAAACATATAAATAAGACAAGTGAGGAAAGAGAATTGATATTACAACAAAGGGGACTGCTTACGTAATAAACTAACTACCCCAAATGAATAAACATGTAAAGAAAATAAAAGTATAAATTCGAAAAAAAAAACAAACAAAGAAAAGTTTTGGTTTCATTCAGATCAGAACCCCAACTTGTTTAATCCTTGTCCGACCCCCACTGGCAGACTTCTTAAACAAGAAACAATGTCAAATGACGTGTAATGTCTCTAGAGATCATCACTTCCGAATGACTACCTGTCCCACCCTACCTAGGCTGGTTGTCAAATCTAAAGGAGTTCTAATAAAAGGATAAAACTAATGTCTTTAGAATACCTATCGCTTAACTTATCGTTCACGAGGCATTGGACTTTGCTATTTTAAATTTATGGTCTAGACAAAATAAAGCTATGTTTTCCTAAGACTCGAAGCGCGAAACAAATAGGACGCCACGTAGAACATAACTGTCCCAAGTTAGCCTCTTGATTATTAAAGAAGTTGATTAAAGTGAGTAACATGCAAGACAAATAATTATTTATTTTAATTAAAACCTATAGACATATAATCTAAGTATGGAACAATTGTCTAATATGATGAAAGATAATTGTTGTTCATGTTGTAAAGTTGTTAAAGTAAAAACATGTCAAGGGTAAATATGTCTAAGAGTGATATCCATTAATTATGCAAAGATGTGTCATAAATTAATGAAATGTTGAAAATTAACTCAAAGTTCTACTGGGAAAAATAATTAGCTTGATGGAGGCTATAATTCAACTGGTATAAATTATTTGTTCTTTAACACTGATGGAAAATAAAAGACTGTTAACACGTTTTAATTACTAAAAATTCATTTTATATTTTCAAAATCAATCTTAATATACTGGAAGTTAATATCAATATGCTGAAAATTCAATTAACATGCTGAAATTGTGTTTTTAATGCTGGAAAGTGAACTAACATGTGGAAAAATACATTGACATGCTTAATTTTAATGTTAAGATACTAGAAAATAGGACATGCTTAAATCTAATGTTTAACATGCTAAAAATTCTTAAGTCTAGTGTTTAACATGCTAAAATTTAATGTGAACATGCTGAAAATATATTAACATGCCAAAATATAATATTTATATGCTGGAGAGTGATTTAATGTGCTAGATGTTACCTTTTAAATGTGGAGATTTTGTTAATGAGTTAAAAAGTTGTTATTTGGATGTGAAAAATTAAAATATAATCATTGAGAATGTGAAAAAAATGCTAAAAATGCCGTTTGTAATATGTCAATTTTGTTAAACATGCCAAGTTGACATATTCAAATGTAATTTTGATAATGTGAACTTAGTTAAACTCCTAAAATCATGATTTCTAAGTGATAAGCAATTTAATTAATGAATCCTCAATTATGTTTACCTAGGTAATTTACGTAGCACATAAAGCACGTAGTCCTCTTTTGTGTTAGTAGTCACCATAATTCATTTCTACATTATTACATCACATCGTTTGTACAATTAATTACATAAAAAGTTAAAAAGAGATAAAACATAAGGAACTACAACTAACAACATTGCAATTTTCGGTGGTCCTTCATATATGTCAGAGGCTCAATAATATTTGTAAGACAAAGCCACATATCCCAAATGCACAACAAACAACAAATATATAGAATTTCAATCGAGAGAGCATACGAAGGAACGATGAATTTACAAACATGTCATAACAAATAATTTAATAGCATTTAGACAGTAATAAAGATAAGCATTGAAGTATTTAAAATTATTGCATAATAATTGAATGCATCGTCTAAGAAAGCTAACTGGTTCACAACACAAAAATAAAAGAAGATTGAACTTTCAAGAGTGGATACGCAGTCGTACGAGCAAACAAGAATTAGAAATTTCAAAGTAGAAGCAGCAAGCAAAATTTAGCACTTAAGTATAGTGTAGAATAGTGTAAAAGTCAGAGTAAAAGTGTATGATAATAGGTGTCCCTTAAAATGGAGGGGAAGAGTTGTTTATATAGGCATAGAATGGTGTATGATTAAATGGAAGGGAATATTTGATAAGTCAATCAGGGAGATTATTTTCCTTAAACAAGTGATATAATTAGTTAGGTAAAATTCAGCTAAGAAAATAAAAGGAAAGCCAATATTTAGAAAAATAATTAATGAACAACATATATATGTATTCCTTAAATAAATAAACCAAATCAATCAAGGAAAAAATGAGAGGAAAAATATTTCAGAATCAATCAATAAGGAAGAGAAAATTTGACTAATTTACCATAAATAGGCATGTAAAAATTGTAATGAATGCAGCTAACCATAAAAATATAAAAAGCAATTAATCATGTAATTAGGCACCGTGGCATAATTACATGAAGATAAGAATTGATAAAAAATTAATCTTAACCAAAAAATCTAGAATACAACACAAATCACAATATCCAAATTACCCACAAAATTAAAATTTCAACCTAATTTGGGTCTTACCCCATTGATGGCAGTAAAATTAAAGGGGGAAATCGACATTTTCAGCATTTGAACAATCAGGACTCAAACTAAAAAATTAGGATAAAATAAACTTTATATAAACACCACATAAATTTGGTATTTTTAAAATATGTCAATTTAATAGTGTAAATAAACACAAAAATAAATGAATTGAGGAAAAACATAATTAAATATCATCTATCTAATAATCTATCCCCAAGAAAAGGAGTAGAAAAAAATTATAATTGTAAATTAAACAAAGAAACAAATCTGGGATGGATTCTGAGAATCCGTCCATTTGATCGAAGCTCAAAATGGAGATGAGTGCGGCGTCGAGTTACTGGTATGTGGTGTTGCTTGCTGTGGTTGGTGATGTTGGCCGGAGCAATTGGACTAGTTTTCGTCGAGAACGGGAGAAAGATAAGTAATGGGGCTGCGTGTACACCAGATGCATGGTTGTTGCACAGCAACGACGATCTTGGGCTCACCGACATAGAGGAAGATGGAGTAGCGCCGGTGGTAGAGAGAGGCGCCGGTGAAATGAAGAGAAGGAGAGGAAGGCAGCATCGGGTTTTTCCAACCATGGTGGCTGGACAGCGACGGCCAGATACTGTGGTGGCTGGCTGGTGGCTATTGCTGGTGTGCTGGTCAATGGGGGCTAGTTCGCCGGTGATGGGGACGACGATCATTTTTGTTGGCTTAGAGAGAGAAGGTAGAAAAAGGGAAGAGAGAAAGGTGAGGGTAGATGGCTGTTTGGTTTGAAAAAGAGTTAGGATTTTGAGGTTTGGATGCTTTTATGTGAGAAACATGATTTAATTGCAGCCGTCGATCGCATGAGATCGACGACTGAATTAAAATTGAGAAGGGGGATGAGAATTGGTTGGAATTTAAAATTAAAGTCAATTTAGGCTGAACTTGACATAAATTGAGTACAAGATTGACTAAAAATTAAATAAAATTAAGAAAAAATGAAATTAAATTTGAGTTGCTATTTTAATAAATGGAAGAATAATGTGATAATAAAATGAGAAAATAATAAGATGTTGATATTAAAATAAACTAAGTATGTAAAATTAATATTCTGTAAAATTATCATATAAAATTATTCATAATAATAATAATAAAAACAATGTATTTGTAACTTGAGCGTGCATATTTACGAAAATAATTCAATAAATATTGACAAAATTATATAAAATATTATATTTGAAACAAATTGTAAAAATGATAATAAAAAATAGTTTGTATATTTTAAAATCTTGAATATGACTTGTCGGAAATTATTTGATACCAAAATAATGTGAAAAAATATTAATATTAAAAATTAAATAATTTTGATAATATAGTAGCCTAAGAGAGCATCAGGCGGTCAAAATTGGGTGTCAACGGCTGCCCCTTCATTGATTGAGAATTATGAAAGAATTGACAGGCAACAAAAGTTGACGTAGTAGCCAATTTTGTCCGACCGAAAAGAATTCGTTGGAATTAAAGCAACAAGAGGTATTTTAAAATAGTGTGGCCGAGACTTTGTCTTAAGTCGCCTACATATCTCTAGTTTTACGAGAATCAGTCCATGCGTAGTTCTAGATTTAGGAATGAATAATATTCCTAAAGATTGTTATTGATAAAGGCTGGGGCATCAAAAATGGTATTGTAAGTTGGTTTGATTGAAGTGAAGATAATTTGAAGCAAAGGCGGGCTAAGGGAAAAAAAGAAGGATGTAGCTTGAAGAGACAAGATTAGAGTGGTTTTGAAATGAGGGATGTAGGTACAATTAAGGACGAGATAAGATTAGAGTGGTTTTGAAATGAGGGATGTAGGTACAATTAAAGACATGAAAAACGTAGGGGAAATAATGTGAGGAAGAGAAACATAGTTCAATTTAAAGTTCAACGAGGAACCCAAGATTGTTTACTAAGTTTATACATGAACCCAATACCGTGGTAGGTTCTACAGAAATGTCATATTTTCAGTTAAGATTCTATAGGAACCTAAGATTGTTTAATAAGGTTCTACAGAAACCAATATTGTGGTGGTGTGGGAGGGGGGGGGGGGTTCTACAGAAACCCCATTTCTGCTTCAATTAAGGTTCTACAAAAACCCAAGATTGTTTAATAAGGTTTTACAGGAATCCAATATTGTGAGAGATTCTATAGAATCCCCATGATATTCAATTAAGGTTCTACAGAAACCCATGATTGTTTAATAAGGTTCTACATGAACCCAATATTGTGGGAGGTTCTATAGAAACCCTATATTATTCAATTAAGGTTCTATAAGAACCCAAGATTATTTAATAAGGTTCTACAGAAACCCCATATTACTAAGGTTCTACAGGAACCCAAGATTGTTTAATAAGGTTCCACAGGAATCCAGGATTGTTTAATAAGGTTTTACAGGAATCCAAGATTGTTTAATAAGGTTCTACAGGAATCCAATATTGTTTAATAAAGTTCTACAGGAACCCAATATTGTGGAAGGTTCTGCAGAAACCCCATATTATTCAATTAAGGTTCTACAAGAACCTAAGATTGTTTAATAAGATTCTAAAGGAACCCAATATTGTGGGAGGTTCTACAAAAACTCCATATTACTAAGGTTCTACAGGAACCTAAGATTGTTTAATAAGGTTATATAGGAATCCAATATTGTTTAATAAAGTTCTACAGGAACCCAATATTGTGGAAGGTTCTGCAGAAACCCCATATTATTCAATTAAGGTTCTACAAGAACCTAAGATTGTTTAATAAGGTTCTATAGGAACCCAATATTGTGGGAGGGTCTACAGAAACCCCATATTATTCAATTAAGTTTCTACAAGAACCCAAGATTGTTTGTAAAATCAATTTCAATATCATCAAAGTTAAAGATAAAACAACTTAGCTCATTTTCCCTATTGGAGATGTAATCATGGTTTCCTTGATGATAATGTTGTTATATTTAGTACCTATTGTTGCACTCAAAGAAAAATCGTCAGTCGAAAAAAATGTTGATTCGTACCTTGCTCAATTTGACTCCTTGATCGTTGTTTCCGCTTCATGGATAGTTTGAGATTTGTATTCTATATTGGTGAAACTTTTGAGGGATTCTCAAAAATTTCTACCCCATTTTAAAAGGAAAGGCACTTTTAGCACATCATTGTGAATTGATATATTGTTTACTTGTGAAATTTTTGAGGTTTCCTTAAAACCTTAAAAAACTGCCCCAGTTTTTATCTTTGGAGTCTTATATTCTTGTACCACTCAAAGAAAACATTAGTCCAAAAGAAATGGTTGTCCTACATTTGAATATCTTAACCTCAGTTGTAATCTGCCTTTATTTGCTCAAAAATTGGGCCTATTAGCCTAACACTTTAAATGTGTAAGAATTTGAAAGAGAGAGGAATAGAATTGCTTTATTAGATTAAGACCAGACCAGGAGTGGGCTGCCTACGTTTGCAAATCGAATTAAGGTCAAATGTAGCTCATGAGTACAAAGAAAGGTAGAGAAAACAAGAAAATGTAGTTAGCCATAAGACAAGTAAAATTGAGGATGGTGAGAAATAAGAAATGTTTGCACGTCAATTCATTTGATGTGCTTTACGCTTCTTTCATGAAAGTCTTGAAAATACTTTTGTTGGATCACCTTGAACAAAGATATCACCTGTAGTGACAAGATCATTGCTTATTGGGTCTCATTGCACTTTTATCCTTTTTTCTTCAATCAGATTCTGAATCATGTAACTTAGTGCCTAGCATTTCTTAATATCATGACCTTGAATATTCAAGTGATAAGAACAGTTTCTAGATGGATCAAAATGATGGGGCAGATATGCAGGAATCCATCCTCTTCTCGGTTCCACAATACCTTGGGCCCTTAATCTTTCAAATATATTCGCCAAGGGCTCTTCCAAGGGAGTAAAAGCTCGAGACCTTACTCTCTCCACTTGATGGAAAGCATTGTGTACTGGATAAGGCCCTTGTTGAACGTTGGTTTGTGTTCGAGAAGTCTCTTGCTGGATAGAGTAGGGTTGGATTTGAAAAGCCTTGCTTTGAGAATCTTGTGAGTCATAAGGTTCAATATACACCCCTTCATTATTCTGATAGCCTTGTGTCCGTGGTATGAAGGTCAATGAATCCTCTTCTTCCTCAAATGGACTCTTTGGCGTTTGAAAAGTGGCCAACTTTGCAAAAACATCAATAATTCTCCCCGCTCGAGTTTTGTATTCTAATTTCTTTCCAATCGAAATTAGACTCTCAAAACTATGACTAATTAGGAAGAATATTTTCTGAAAGTATATTCCATCTAGTGATCTGAGGAAAGTTTGTACCAACTCCTCTTTAGGTATGAAAGGATGTATCTTAGAAGCTTCTAACCGTTACCGTATTGCATACTCCTCAAAAGATACATGGTCCATTCTCTTTACCTCAAGCAAATCCCATATTGTTGGACCGATATTAATGTTAAACAAATATTGCCTTACAAAATCTTGAGCCAATTCTTCCCAGTTATTCCATTTGTCAAAATTTTGTTAGGCGAACCAGATGAGTGCCTTTCCTGTCAGGCTTTGAACAAATAATCTCATTGAAAGAGCCTCATGATGTCCTAGGTAAACTAGTCTTCCACAGTAGTCCTTTAGATGTGTGATTGGATCTCCACTCCCATCAAACTTGTTAAACTTTGGAACTTTGTATCTTGGAGGTAAACCAACTTTTGGGTGTAGAGAGTTTCTCATACTTCAAGTCGTAAATGCCTTTAGAACGTAGTTTCTCATCCAAAATTTTCTCTAGGTCATAAAGCCTTTGACGAAGTGCATCTAAATCAATTCTCTTATGGGGAGAAGGAAATTATTGAGAAGGTGTGTGTGTAAGGTGAAGATAAGAAGGCATAATGTTTTGTCTTGGATGAGAAGAAGAAGGGCTGGAGTATTTTTGGATACTGAGCATACTCATCATATTGCAGATTTAATTGAGATCGAGTTCAAGTGCTAGGAAACCCTTAAAAAAAATAAACAAGCCTAAACGAAAGTTACTACATAGCACATATAAGTTTGAAACATAATAAATATAAAAAAAAGGCATTCTAGGATGAAGACTAAGCCTTAATAAGTGATCTAGGCATAAAGATTTGAGGTCTTAATACAAAAAACATGATATCGAATTAGCAATTACAATTGCAAAGGAGATAGGAAAGATAGAAAATGAACAAGGTCGACTTATGTTAAACATCAAATTTGTTAATTCACATCATATTTTTTATTGATTCATCCAACTCCATACAAAAAAAATGATAAAGTAGGGGAAAAGAAAATTTTATTATGGTGAGACCGAACTCATTAAATGAGAGCCTATGTATCCATCATAAGGGGAATCAGGTCAACTATAGTTAATATTACATAAGCAAGGAAAACATAAAAGGAAATTGCAATATGTAAAACATGAAGGAATTTCAAATGTTTGGGAGTCTGGAGTAGAGAATCAACATGATATCTTCTTCACCAATGTCAACAAGTACCAGTCAAGCTTAGAAAATCAAGTAGCATCATGATTTAGCTTCGTCACACTTATTGCCTTAGTGTCAATAAACTTCTGGATCATGTTCTTTAAGGCAAAACATTTTTTTGTAGGATGCCCTTTCATCCAAGAATGATAGGCACAAATTTAATCAGGACGATACCGTCGAGACTTAGGATCATAAGGTACGACAGCAATGGGCGTGATGCAGCTCGCTTCCTTTAGTCATTCATAAAACTGTTCTAAGGGTTCACCTAAAGGAGTGTATTGTTTTGGTGGATTTTTCTGGAGCTCATGTTGAGGTTTGGGAGATTGGTTCGGTTGTTGATTTGTTGGTGGATTTTCGTAAGACATTGAAAGGTGGAGGAGGTTTTGTAAAGGATTGAGGATAATAGTCTTTGACATAATAGGATGTTGGAAAGATTTTTGGAGGTGGGTACCATATCAGTTGAGGTTAGGGTATGCTTACTTCAGGCTTTGGAGGTTTTGGCGTCTCATCGACAATTGTCTTTCCCCTATTCAAATTGGTCTCGAATGTGATCTTCCTTTTTAGCTTACTGTCAAACCGCCTAAGAAAGTTAGTTGCCAAATGGTACCAAGAGACCCACTTTATAGTATCATTTTTGATGTACCACATCAATGCTGGACTAAGTGAACTAACAAAGAGTTTCGTCTTCAGGCTATCACTTTTCCCAATAACCAATAGCTTGTCAAGGTACTCCTTCAAATATGAATGAGGGTGTCCAAACCCATCATATAATGGAAAGTTCAAGTCCTCAATTTTATCCTTGTCTTTCTCCTTAGCTTTGGGCGACTTATTCATCTCAGGCTGTTGAAATGACTTTGCCTTATGGTTAGGAATTTATCCTTCCATTTTCTTATCCTTGCCCATAGTGGTCAACCCATTGAGTGCTTTCAGTAGTGCAACTGAATACTGACTTGAAAACCCTTATGCCCCACAATCAGGCATGGGTAAGGCCGTCAATAAGGAGATGACATAGTATAGGTGGGAGCAATGAATTCAATTTCAGATAATGGCTCTGGAAAATTTGATGGCATCTCAACTGAACCTCGAAGATTGGTCATTATTCTTCTAATTCTCTCTATTTCTTTTGTCCATCCTTATGATACTCGAAATAACTCTATTTTGATGCAGACTCAAGCCCTCGTGCTCAGCTTCGCTATTGACAAGATTGATAAGTATCACTTGACTGGCCATTTTTGATGTTGAATTTTAGTCAACCTTAGAAGAAAGGACTTATGATTTGAAACAAAGAGTACGCACGGGAGTCTAGAATGAATGTTCTACTTATTTGAAAATAATGAGCTATGCTCATTTGGAGTGAATAGAAGTTATGAGAGCTCTATGTAACTTAAAGGTTGCAAAATTTAGAATATGTGTAACACCCCGAGAGTACACCCTAGGCGTCACACGGTGCTTACTGTCCCGAGGGTCCACAAGCTAGTCCATGAGCTGGTACTAGCTGTGAGCACTGAATAATAATATCATAATTGCGGAAAATATCTAATAATGCCAAAAGGTTTTATTACTAAATCAATACTGAAATATGAATCTATAGAAAAAACTAACTGAATCTGATTAAATACAGATAAACTGACAAGTCAACTAAAAATCTGAATACCGAATAACTGACTCTAATGTCTGAAAAGCCTCTAAAACTGACTGAATGAATATGAGTTGATGGGATAGGCCCCTAACTAACTCTGCTAACTACTGAAATAAAGATATAAAGTAAAACAATCTTTCCTCGAATGATGAGGACTCACCACTGCTACTGTACTGCTGATAGCATGAGGAGTGAGGTCTAAGCGCGGTCCGAGAACTGAGCGTCAGCACCTATGATATGATACATCATAGCGCAGAAGAAAGGTATGCGATTAGTACTTTGAATATACTGGTATGCTAAATGAGGTAGGCTGATATGCATGGTTTCTTGAAAAAAACTAATAATTAACTGAATATGCATGTAAAACATGGAGTACTGTGTAGAGAACACGGAATTTGTAGATACTAAAAATATGGAGAATCTGTAAATATTGAGTACGCATAACAATCTGTAAATACTGAAAATACATAAAAATCTATAGATACTGGTATGTATGACCAAGCATATAACATTGATTAAGTAAAAGTTGTAAACTGAAATACTAAAAAAAATACTGATATCTTTATGCTTTGGTCAAACAACTCTAAGACTGCCTAACTTAACTAAGACTGTAATTGAGACTGTTTCTGAGACTATGGGAGTTATCATCTAACCGATATTCCCCAATTTGAGCTAATCGGGATCCAAACTATAACCCCAGTTAGAAGGGTGTTATGACCGTGCCATGGGTACTAACGATGGCTTTGTGGATCCTCTAAACTGATATAATGTCCAAAGTACTAAGGGTGTCAAGCCTGAACTGACGGGTGACCCTTGCGAGATAGTCAAGCCTAATCTGATGGGTGACTTCTCATATCCTACACTGGCTACGTAGTTCTGGAGTATAGGGACTGCTACTAATGACTCTGCCTATCCGACGAGGTAGCCTCTATCCCTACATTCACTTGGTACTAAATCCTACTCCCAACTGAAAGACACTGAAATACTAGACTGTTCTGAGTTTAACTGACTGATATCTGACTATTCTGATAATGCTCATAGTATGTTCTGAAGACTATTCTGTAATGTACTGAGACTACACTAAGTAACAACTATGTATTTCGGGTATTCAATACCCCCAAGACTCAAAACAATAATAGTAAAATGAAACTAAAGCTTGAAGGACAAAACATGAAGGCTTTTATTTAAATCAATCACTCTTGTAGGCATTTTATCAAACACTTGTAGTTCAGGGTTTAAAACAACATAGGAATGCCATGGAACTTATAAAGATTGCATGAATTCAACATAATAGTACAAAATCATGGTTTAATTCATTAAATAATAATATTAAAACATGGAAAGTTGAATAGTAACAATGATTTCATAGTAACATGGTACAAATCAATAGTGCATGAAGATTCATGGATGAAATCATAATTTAAAACATAAAAACTTAAAAATATTATAACTTGGTGATTAAAATGGGTTACTTGGGCTCCATGGATGAATATCTAACATACCTGGGATAATGAATTTCTTGAATTCTGGGTGAGTTCCTGAGGATTGGTCTTAAATTTGAAAGCTAGGGTCTCTTGTTCTTGGAAAAGGGGATCTTTAATTTTAGAGGAGGTTGAATAATGAATGATTATCTAGGTCAATTGGGGCTAAGTTTTGTGTTTTAATTTCGAATTTAGGGCTTAGGAACAAGACCCAAATACCCTTAAATGAATTTAAAACGTAAGATGAAAACTGACCATCTCAATTTTTGGCCTTGGCGCGATGCGCCACTATCGCACCAAGCCACTGGAAATGGAAAATTGGGAAATGGACAAGTGGGAACTGGACAAACACCTTGACGTGGAGCTATCATGGTAATCCTTTGGAATGCCAATTTGTCCACCTCCGCGATGCGCCACCATCGCAGAGGCCTACAAGAAATTGCAAAACTGAAAATTGGCCTGCTCCGTGATGCGCCAACATCGTGGAGTCACATTGGTAATTGACAATTGTTATTTGGACTTTCTCCGAGACACGCTAAGGGTTAAAATAATGGGGTGTAATGACTGAAACTTAAAATTTCCATAACTTCTTACCCGGTTATCAAATTTGGGCAAATTTTATATTGTTGGAAAGCTAATTGAATTTCCTACGTAATGTCAGACTTTAAACTAAAAAATAATGATTTTTCCAAAAAATTTATATACGAATACTCATGTATTGGGACTTAGATTATGCTAGGAAAATATGGAGTGTTACAATATCTCCCTCGTGGGATCATTCATCCTCGAGAAACTAGTTAAGCTAAGGAAAATTGCTGGACTAAACTTACACACTGAACATGCATATCTGATGCATGGGTTACATGGCAGAACTAACTCATGCATGCACGATAGACATGAACATGATGTGCAACTAAAACTGAGTATGATAGAGAGAAATCTTAAGAAGACTAGTTCCTTATACTGAAAAGATGAGGGTACTTGGTCCGCATATCTGCCTCTGCTTCCCAAGTGGCTCCCTCAACGGACTGATTCTGCTAAAGAACTTTGATTAGTGAAACTTCTTTGTTCCTTAGTCTACGAACTTGATGATCAAGAATTTTGATTGGAACTTCCTTTAAGGAAAAACTGTTATGAATATCTATACTCTCTAAGGGAACAACTACAGCTGGATCACCAATACAGTTTTCAAAAATGAGACATGGAACACTGGGTGTACTGAGGCTAGATATGAAGTCAAATCAAGCTCGTAAGCTACCTTTCTGAAATGATTGAGAATTCTAAAAGGTCCTACATATCGGGGACTGAGTTTCCCTTTCGTGATGAACCTCTACACTCCCTTCATGGGAGATATTTTCAAGTACACTAAATCACTGACCTTAAACTCGAGATCCTTCCTTCTCATATCTGCGTATGATTTTTTTTGGCTCTGGGCAGCCCTAAGCCTTTATCTAATCAACTAAATCTTCTCTAACACATCAAACACCAAGTCAGGTCCTACTACTGCAACCTTACCTACTTCAAACCAACCAATTAGAGATCTATATCTCCTACCATAGTGAGCCTCAAATGGAGCCATAAGGATACTGGAATAATAGCTGTTATTGTATGCGAACTCAATCAAAGGCAAGTGGTCATCCCAACTACCTTTAAAATTAACTACGCATGCTCTTAGCAGAGTCAGCATATCCTCAAGAGTCTGAATGGTCCTTTCTACTTGACCGTCTGTCTGAAATTGGAAGGCTATACTAAGATGGACTTGGGTAACAAGACCCTTTTGGAATGCTTTCCAGAAATGAGAGGTAAACTGGGTATCTCTGTCTGAGATGATAGATAAGGGAACACTGCGCAACCTGACAAACCCTTTGAGATAGAGTTTGGCATATTCCTCGGCTGAATAAGAGGTATAGACTGGACAAAAATGAGTTGATTTGGTCATCCTATCTACGATAACCCAAATAGAATAATGCTGACGGGTATGAGGCAAACCTATCACAAAATTCATGTTCACTTCCTCCCACTTCCAAGTAGGAATACTGAACTCCTGCATAGACCCACTATGCTTCTAGTGCTTAATCTTAACTTGCTGACATGTAGAGAATTTAGCCACAAACTATGCAATATCCCTCTTCATCTCACTCCACTAATAGATCTCCCACAAATCACGATACATCTTAGTGGTGTAAGACCCTGCAAAATTGTTGCATTCGTATTTAGCTCGTTTAGCTCTATGAAGCTCAATATAAGGTTCAACACTTAGAAAGTTTTAGCTAAGTGTTCAATACTTAGTATCATGTTAGACCTCCAAACTTCGGGGATTTATTTGACAACCTTTCCGACCTCTGTTTTCTAATTTTCAAGTTGCATTGCGATGGGGCAAGGTCGTAGCACATCTCGGGTGAGTTTTGGAATTTTTGAAGTAGCGTAAGGGAATATTTAGGTACCTAAACTAGTAGCTCAGGGTGATAGGCCCGCACTGCCCTGGCTTGAGCACCGCTCTAAGCAAGGCGCCGCCCTGGATAGAGAGGGGAACTTGCCAGGTGATGCCCTACAACTCTGGTGGGGGTGCTTAGTTTTAGCATTTCACCTCCGTATTTCTAAGGGTATTTTGGTCCTTTTCTATCCATATATAAACCCCAAAACACGTGATTAAAGCTCCGACACACCAAAATATACTCCTTGTGTTAAAATTCTCTCCAAAATCATCAAGAACAAACCTAGGGTTCAATTGGGAACTTCAAGATTCAAGCAAATTTCACCGTTAACTTTCATGAATCATCAACCTAAGGTATGTGTAGTGTTCATCCATAGATTCCTTTCATTTGTGGAGTCCAAGAATCATGTTTTAAATAATATATTGTGAATTGTTTGTTTTGATTGCTCATGTTCATGTTGATAGTTGTTATTCATGTTTATGGATGGTGTCTTGATGACTTTTCATGAAGTAAGTGAGTTGTTAATTTCAAACCTATGAATTTGGGTAGTTTTAGAGTACAAATTGATAAAGACACCTATGCTCAAAGTTGTGCATGTAAGGTGTTTGATAAAATGCCTAGAATGGTAGAAATCATGTATTATATCTTGGGAATAAACTATATGATAAATTCATGCTAGTCTATTACGTTCAAAGGGCTCATATGTTATTGTTGTGCAGTATATGTATTAATGGAATGCACATCATGATTGAAGAATGGATTTATAGTGTGCCCATATGCATTCCATGCTATGTACAAGATCAAGATTATGAAATACCACATGAGTTATTTCCCTAATTATCACAATGTGAACTAAAGGTTGCATGTTTGCCATTCCTTATGCTTAAACGGTTTTCATGTTATCGTTATGAAAAGTACATGTTGTTGGTTTGTCCATGATATTAGAATATGAGGTTTATGACTTGTTTACAAGAATCCTCATTCATGTTAGATATTATGATGACCATGGACTTCATGAAATCTCTCACTCATGTATTATGGATTATTTTTGATGGTTATGTATTTAAAAAAGTCATGTTGTGTCAGTTTCCTTCCATCGAGTCCTGGGGTACTTGTACCCAAAAAATATAGCTATGTTCCTAAAGCCATGTCATGTTTTCATGTTATACTCTGTCAAGCCATGTTCCATAGAATTCAGTCAATCATGTGACTTAGGAAATCTCAGAAATCTCATGATCTCAGTCAATTATCAGTAATATTCCATCAGTCAACGGAAGTCATTAACTCAGTCCATGTACAGTCAGTTAATCATGTTTAATCTCTTCATATGAGAATAGAGATTAGCACCGAGTGAACCCAAGGATGGGAACACACACTGTCAGATGAGGGTGTGATTCTTAGCAGTCATCCTTGTATTCCAGAACTATGTAGCCAGCATAGGTTAAGACATCAACACTGTCAGATGAGATTTGATGAGATGGCTTAGCACTATCAGATGAGGGCCCCACCATTCTCTTTTGGGGACACTATTAGATGAGGGTTACCCACAATTTATCTTTACCAGTGGCACGATATTAGCACCCTTGTAGTCAGGGCAGAGATTGGACCCTAGCTCAGCTATTATAGCATACATGGGGCATATCGGTTAAATAACTATTTCCCACAATTTCAGTATCAGTCTCAGTAAAAGAACTCAGATAGTTCTTCATATTTCAGGACTGTCAAATACAATCAACTTAGAGATAGTGTGGATCTCAGATAGTTTCTTCAGATTCAGCACTATCAGATAATGCCACTCATGTTATCAGTTATCAGAACTCAGTATCAATCATGTTAGATATCAGTATATTCATGTCATCAGTATACAAATTCAGTTATCATGCTTTCATGATCTTAATTACTATGATTTTATGCATGTACTCTCACATTCATATTAGTCTATCAATTTTTATTGTTCATGCATATAAACTCCATGTATTCAGCCTACCTCACTTTCTTACTCAGTACATTCCCATATACTGATGCATTTGCTCTATGGTGCTTTCTTTTCATGTTACACCATAGGTTCAGAGACACATCTTCTAGACCAGCAACAACAGTAGCATTCTAGTACTCAAAGTTTAGCAATGAGTCCTTATCTTTTGAGGACATGATTATTTATTCATTATATTTTGATTAGCTATTAGTTGGAGTTAGTTGGGTACATGTCCCATCAACTCTGTATTCAGTTTATCCAGACAGTTAGAGGCTTTCAGACGACTACAGTATTTTCATGATTTTCAGACTTCAGTATTTTAGTTTTATTTTGGTATTATGATACCACTCTATTTCAGACGTTATTATTTCTCAGATCATGTTCAGTATTGAACCTTATGGCCTTTCAGTGTATGTTTCCGCATTATGCATGTTATATTATGCAGTATATAGGTACAAATATCAATCATGGGTTAGCTCGTGGTCCTTTGGGGTCATGAGCACCGTGTAGCATTCCAATTTAGATAATCGGGGCATTACAAGTGTCCCCTAGATGAATAGAGTAACGCACACCATCTACTTCTGCAAGAATTCATTGCGTTAAGTCATCAACACCAGGCACACACAATCTACCTTGACAATGCAACACACCATATCCCCTTTGGGGGAAAACCTCCACTTTCTGATCTCTGATTGATTCTTTCAACTTAACTAGACTGGGATATCTATCCTACTTTTCCTTTACCTCAAAAACTAGAGATAATTCTGAGCTACTTTACTCCCATACACTACCTTTTACTGAGTCGACTAAGAGAACACCTAGTCGAGCAAGCTGATGGACTTCCTGAGCTAACTATTTCTTACCATCCTCAACATGAGCTACACTACCACAACCAATCTACTGAGAGCATTAGCCACTACATTGGCCTTGCCCAAATAATATAGAACACTCATGTCATAATCCTTTAATAATTCCAACCACCTTCTCTAATGCAGATTTAAATCTTTCTGAGAGAACACATACTGAAGGCTTTTGTGATCTGTGAACACATCTACATGCACCCCATACAAGCAATGCCTCCAAATCTTTAAGGCAAATACTACAGCTGCTAACTCAAGATCATGAGTAGGATAATTCTTTTCATGGGTTTTAAGCTATCTGGAGTCATAGTCTATGACCTTACCTCTCTGCATGACTATACAACCCAAACCTACTCTGGATGCATCACAGTACACAACAAAACCATCTGAACCATCTAGTAGAGTCAAGACTGGGGCTGAGCTGATTCGAATCTTCATCTCCTGAAAACTCTTCTTGCATGAATCTGACCACTGAAACTTAACTTTCTTCTGAGTCAATCTGGACATAGGGGATGCAATAGAAGGAAACCCTTCAACAAACTGACGGTAATAGCTAGCTAAACCCAAGAAACTCCTAATACCTGATGGAGAGATGGTTCTAGTCTAGTTTCTTATCGCCTTGTTCTTTTGAGGATCAACTCTTATTCCATCACCAGAAATAATATAGCCAAGGAAAGCTACTGATCTTAGCCAGAATTCACGCTTACTAAATTTAGCGAAAAACTGGTGAGCTCTAAGAGTCTGAAGCACTACTCTGAGGTGGTCTGCATGATCATTTTCTCTATGGAAGTAAACAATAATGTCATCAATGAAGACTATGAGGAACATGTCCAAGTATTTCTTGAACACTCAGTTTATCAAGTCCATGAAGGTTGTTGGGGCATTCGTGAGACCAAAGGATATAACTAGAAATTTGAAGTGACCATATCGAGTTCGAAAAGCTATTTTTGGAATGTCGCATTCCCTGACTCTAAGCTGATGATATCCTGATCTGAGGTCTATCTTTGAAAAATAGCTGGCACCTTGAAGTTGATCAAACAAGACATCGATTATAGGAAGTGAATATTTATTCTTGACTGTGACTTTGTTCAACTGACGATAGTCTACGCATATTCTGAGAGAACCGTCTTTCTTACGCATGAATAGAACAGGTGTGCCCCATGGGGAGACGCTGGGTCTGATGAATCCCTTATCTAAGAGATCCTTCAATTGTTCTTTCAATTCTTTAAGTTCGGTTGGAGCCATTCTATATGACAAAATAGATATAGGCTAAGTATATGAAAGAAGGTCTATTCCAAAGTTGATTTCCTTTTCGGGAGGAACTCTGGGGAGATCTTCAGGGAACACATCTGGAAATTCCCTGACTATGAAACTGACTCAAGCGTTGAAGTTTCTTAGTTAGAGTCTTTGACTTGCACAAGATAGTAAATACACCCCTTTGGTATCATCTTTCTGGCTCTAAGGTACGAGATCAACTGACCCCTAAGAGCTGTAGTACTACCCCTCCATTCAAGGACTAGTTCATTTGGAAACTAAAAATAAACTATTCTATTTCTACAATCAACTGAGGTATAACATGAGTGGAGCCAATCCATACCGAGCATAACGTTAAAATCTGTCATCTCTAACTCTATGAGATCAACTGAAGTGACTTTCTGAGATATTGTGACCAGATAGTTCCTGTATACCTGTTTGGCTATAATGAAAATACCTACTGGGGTAGACACTGAAAAGGGCTTTGCTAGAGTTTCGGGACTGACTCCAAAATTGATGGCTATATATGGAGTTACAAAAGAAAGAGAAGTTCCAGGGTCTAGTAAAGCATAAATATATAAGTAAAAGACCTACAATATACCAGTAACTACGTCAGGAGAATTTTCTTGATCTTGGCAGGACTGAAGAGCATATAATCTGTTCGAACACTGACCACTGGTAGCACTGGAAGTAGCACCCTGCTGAGTTGGGTGACCAGATGGAACTAACGACTGATGGGACTGACCCTGTTGGAGCACATCCCTACCTTTATGAGCAACTACCCGACACTCTCAAATCCGATGGCCTAGATTTCCACACCCGAAGCACACATCACTACCCACTCTACACTCACCCTGATGATGTCTTCCATATTTCTAACATAGGGGATTTGTACAAGAACTGCTAACACTAACCTGGGGCTTAGATCCTGATGCTCAATCCTTATCATCATTTTTGAATTTGGGTATTGGAGCACTGGCCAAAGATGGTGCTGGGACTGGAGAACTTAGGTGAAATTGAGGACGATTACCACCTTCTGACTTTTGTTGACTGAAAATAAAACTACTCGTCCTAGCTCTCTTATTTTCTTTCTTCTTCTCCTTAATATTTTGTTTCTCTATCAGTTGAGCATGGACCATCAGTCTAGACAAATCCATCTCACTAATTAGCATTACGGTCCTACACCCTTTGACCACACTAGCAGATACTCCAAACACAAATTTGCTCATCTTGGACATGTTATCAGCTACCACATGAGGAGTATATCTATCTAACTAAGTAAACTTAAGGGAATACTCCCTCACGCTCATGCTACCCTACCTCAAGTTAATGAACTCTAACACTTTTGCCTCTCTCAACTCCAATGGGAAGAATCTATCTAAGAAAGCTGTGGCAAACTCTTTCCATTCTACAGGACCTGCATCTACACCCCTATCAACCTTCCACTACTTAAAACAAGTATGGACTGCATCCTGCAACTGATATATATCTAACTTAGTACTCTGACTAGATGTCACCCTTATAGAATCTGTGACCTTCTGCACTATATCTAAGAATTCCTATGGATCCTCTTCAGACTTGGATCCCATGAAAGAAGGAGGATTCATCTAGGTGAAATCCTGAATTCTGGTTATAGCAGTATTGGCCACTGGGTTGGCTGGAACAACAATTGGCCATTCATTCTGTGCTGCTATAGAGTTTGCTAGAGTAGTGAACACAACTTTGAATTTTGTGTGAGAGACATGCTCGTCCAGAAGATCTGTCTGGACGGGCTGAGGGGCTGGCTGGTTTCCTATTCTTTTTTCGTTCTTCTTAGGAGGAATGTTCTATAAATGGAAGGAATAAATGGATTAGACATGAGATTAACTTAAGCTCATGCTCACTCGCACGACATGAATACTGAAAGAAGGGAAACTTTTCCTAAACGCCTCGTAGCCTATCATCCATAAGTGTGGCACGCTACACATCCATGCACAATAATCTACTTGATGTGGCTTTCAGACTTCCTAGGACACTTTAAAACCTTAGGCTCTGATACCAAGTTTGTAACGCCCCGAGAGTATACCTTGGGCGTCACACGGTGCTTACAGTCTTGATGGACCATAACCTAACCCATGAGTTGGTACCAACTGTGAACACTGAATAATAATATCCTAATTATGGAAAACATCTGATAATGCCATAAGGTTTTATTACTAAATTAATACTGAAATATGAATCTATAGAAAAACTTACTAAATTTGATTAAATACTAATAAACTGACATGTCAACTGAAAATTCAAATACTGAATAACTGACTCTAATGTCTGAAAATCCTCTAAAACTGACTGATTGAATATGAGTTGATGGGACAGGGTCCCCAACTAACTCTGCTAACTACTGAAATAGAGATATGAAGTAAAATAGTCTGTCCTTGAATGATAAGGACTCACCACCACTACTGTACGGATGATAGCCTGAGGAGTAAGGTCTAAGCATTATCTGGGAACTGAGTATCAGCACCTATGATATGATACATCATAGCACAAAAGAAAGGTATGTAATCAGTACTTTGAATGTACTAGTATGCTAAATGAGGTAGGATGATATACATGGTTTCATAAACAAAACTAATAATTAACTGAATATGCATATAAAACATAGAGTACTGAGTAGAGAACATAGAATTTATAGATACTGAAAATATGGAGAATCTATAAATACTGAGTGTGCATGACAGTCTATAAATACTCAAGATACATGAAAATCTATAGACACTGGGATGCATGACCAAGCATATAATATGGACTGAGTAAAATCTGTAAACTAAAGATTAGAAAAATACTGATATCTGTATGCTTTGGTCAAACAACTTTAAGACTGCGTAACTGAATTGAGACTGTGGAAGGTATCCTCAAACCAATATTCCCTAATTTGAGCTAATCGGGTCCAACCTGTAACCCCAGTTGGAAGGGTGTTAATACTATGCCACGGGTACTAACGATGGCTATGTGGATTCACTAAACTGGTAAATGTCCAAAGGACTAAGAGTGTCAAGCCTGAACTGACGGGTGACCCCTGCGATATAGTCATGTCTAATTCGACGGGTGACTTTTTATATTCTATGCTAGCTACATAGTATTGGAGTATAGGGACTGCTACTAACGACTCCGCCTATCTGACGGGGAAGACTTCATCCCTACACTCGCTCAGTGCTAAATCCTACTCCCAACTGAAATACTAGAATATTCTAAGTTTAAATGACTGATATCTTACTATTCTGATAATGCTCGTAGAATTTTCTGAAACTTATTCTGTAATGTACTGAGACTAGACTTAGTAAACAAGTATGGATTTTGGGTATTCAATTCCCCCAGGACTCAAAACAATAATAGTAAAATGACACTAAAGCTTAAAGGACAAAACATGAAGACTTTTATTTAAATCAACCATTCTTGTAGGCATTTTATCAAACACTTGTAGTTCAGGGTTTAAAACAATCATAGGAATTCCATGGAACTTATAAAGATAGCATGAATTCAAAATAATAGTACTAAATCATGGTTTAATTCAATAAATAATAATATTAAAACATGAAGAGTTGAATAGTAATGATAATTTAATGGTAACATGGTATAAAATCAATAGTGCATGGAGATTCATTGATGAAATCATAATTTAAAACATAATAACTTGAAAAGATTATAACTTGGTGATTAAAATGGGTTACTTGGGCTCCATGGATGAACATCTAACATACCTAGGATAATAAATTTCTTGAAGTTCTGGGTGAGTTCCTGAGGATTGATCTTGAATTTGAGAGCTAGCTTTTCTTGTTCTTGGAAAACAGGATCTTTAATTTAAGAGGAAGTTGAATAATGAATGATTATCTAGGTAAATTAGGGATAAATTTTGTGTTTTAGGATGAGTTTAGGACTTAGGAAAAAGACCGAAATACCCTTAAACAGATTTAAAACGTAAGCTGAAAACTGACCATCCTGATTTTTGGGCTTGGCGCGATACACTACTATTGTGCCAAGCCACTGGAAATGGGCAATTAGGACCTGGATGAATGTCGCGATGCGGAGCTATTGCGGTCATCCTTTGGAATGATAATTTGGCCACCTCCGCGATGTGCCACTATCGCGGAGGCCCACTAAAAATTGGCTTGCTCTGTGATGCACCAATATCTTGGAGTCACATTGGAAATTGACAATTGTAATTTGAACTTTCTCCGTGATGCGCTAAGAGTTAAAATGACAGGGTCTAACGACTAGAACTTAAAATCATCATAACTTCTTACCCGGTTATCGAATTTGGGCAAATTTCATATCATTGGAAAGCTAATTGAATTTTCTATGCAATAGAAGGCTCTAAATTTAAAAATAATGAGTGTTTCAAAAATTTAATATATGAATATTCATATATTGGGACTTAGATTATACTAGGGAAATACAGTGTGTTACAATATGACATGAGTATGGCACATCAAAAGGATCATGGCGGGAAAAATGTATGTAAATGTTGGAAGCATTAGGAAGAGGATATCCTAAA
This sequence comes from Capsicum baccatum var. pendulum, assembly GCA_030864225.1. Lineage (NCBI taxonomy): Eukaryota > Viridiplantae > Streptophyta > Magnoliopsida > Solanales > Solanaceae > Capsicum > Capsicum baccatum. The sequence goes on from CM061551.1 coordinate 107,024,737, forward strand.
ATGATGTTGCACTAGGAGATTGTGAATGAGATTAAAACTCGTTATCAAAGCAAGAGTTAGATTTCAGGGGATTTAACATAATAACAGATGAGTCAGAAGGATGGATGAAGAAAAGCTCTTGAATAGGCCCTAAGAGTGCATTGTAGGGCCCTAACATGATATGAATTTTGAGAGTAAAGAGTTCTAAGGTGAGAAACGAAAACAGCAAGGTAGGTAAAGGTATCAAAACATACATAAAATATGCAACACATAGCAAATAGTATTATGCGTTCGTATGGGGTCGTGAACCCCTTTGGACTGTGAAAGAGACTAAAATTCAATGCATCAAGGAGGAAAAGGAATCCTAGGGTGAATGGAATGCATATTTCTTCATAAAATAAATATATAGCCAGGATCTAAAGGATAAGAGTGGGTTTGTGACATGGTTCACTCAAGTGGACAACTCAAGAGTGGGAAAACTTGTGACTATCAATGTACTACTGATCGACCAATCCACAAGGATTTCCCAAAGGTTTTTTTAGGAAATAACGTCTGTGCACCTATGCAACCGTTCGTAAAAGAAAAATAGAAAAGGTTCCAAGTGGAGGAAAGTTTGAGTGAAATGCCAGTTATAAAAAATAGTAACACGTAGCACATAGCAAAATATAATAACATGCTTAGAAACATAAAAACATATAAATATCAAAACATGATATAAGTGCAACTAGCTCAAGACCATTCACACATAGCCAAGCTCGAGAGTTACAAAAACTCCAAGCCATGTTCATGAAAAAGCCCGTGTGTGAGTGAGTAATTAATTCATCTAAGGGATTTTATGTTTGAAGTGTGAAAAGGGTCTTTGAAGTGTAAGTTTATTACACTCCAAAAAAAAGTGTAGTAATACTTTTTTTATTACACTCCAAGGCCACCCAAGACTAAGGCTAGAATGGTCAGTTTCCTTTCATTTTGTAGAGTACTATATATAGACAATAATAAGGATATTTCTTGGACTTAGTTCATTATTGATTTTCACTACACAAGTCTTGTAATATTTTGAGAACTTCTCTCTCTTGTTCTTGAGAGTGAACCCAAAACTAGACAACAAAGTGTAGTAACACTTTTGTTGTTTTTTGGCTAGAAACTTGGGGTCTTGAGGTTCATGAGTTCCTCTTGATTCAAGTAAGAATTTGGTGTAAATATCTTTTAGTCTTAGGTTCCTAATATTCATGTTAGGGTTCTTAGATTCTAGGATATTTTATGTCAAATTACTATCCATTATTTTGTAATCTTGTTGTTTGTGTGTTGATATAGTGAAGCCGTGTGGTATCTTTTGATTCACTATAGTTATTGAAATCTTGTGTTATTTATCTATCTTGTTGAATATTGTTGTTGTTGCCATAAAAACCTAGAGAAGCCGAGTGGGGCCTTTGATTCTCTAGTGATGTTGTTCGTGTGTTAGCTTGAATCTGTTGAAACACATTTAATCTTGTATCATTTGGTATCAAAGCTCAAGGCTAGGTTTTGTTCTTACAAAATCAATCTTGGGAAGCTCTTACCAAAAAGTGTGTTCTTGAACATTTTGGTCAAAAATTGGTTGTAGATTTACAAAAGATTTAACTTGTTTAGTTTGTTTATTGTGTTGGTTTCTTCCTCACCAACACAAAAAGTGTCTAAATCTAAAGTTGAGCTTAATTAGAAGAGAATTGTTACTGTGAAAACTTGAAGTGGCCATGATTTTTGACTTGTGTTGGGGCGTTCGAAGTGACCATTATGGTGTATTGTTGTTATGTTCTTGAAGTTGTTGTTGTTGTGTTCATCCTAAACTTTTCCTCATCATATTTCTTAACTTCTATAAAGAGAAATAGATCCAAAAATGTTGTAAGACAAATTTGAAAAAAAATTGTTTGTGAGAAGACTTGCCAACATCACCTTTTCAAGACTTGACAACCACTTTTCCTTCAAACAAGTAGGATTAGTGAGGTCAAACATCACCTTTTAAGTTTGAAAATAAAAAAAAGTTGAAAAAGGTTACAAGACCTTATCTTTTCCATCCCAATAACAAGTCATCCATTACAAAAGATATAAAGGGACTAAGACTTCAAGTTGATGAACTACTTATGTGGACCCGCAGCCAATGACATGCTGCCACGTCACCCAAGTTACTGTTCACATGATAATTAAGCTTAAATTTGGATGTTCTAGTTTCTAATTATTGATTCCTAGTTTCCTTTAATTGACTTTAGAACTAATTAACAAACTAGTACATTCCTACTAGCTTGTCAATTAGTCCCTTAAAGCCTTGTGTTTATGTCAACGTTTGTTTGTGTGCTTTTGTAATTTGAATACGTTGTAACTCTTGGCTCTAGTCCGACGATAATTCTTTGAGTTTCAAATAGGAATCCATTTTGGGCAAGAGAATAATCATACCTTATGGATTCTTGGGTTCCTAGCCGATCTACAACACTTGTGAAACTTGAGTGTGAGTGAACAAAGAGAGTGTGAGTAAGGAGAGGGATTTTAAACTAACTTGTTTGTTGCTTGTGTAGGTGATACCTTGACAATGGAGGGAACCACGTCTCAAATCGTGGATTCTAATAAAATGGAGAATATGAGGGTCACTCTTGAGGCTATGACCCAAGCTCTTGAAAGATTGAGTACAGAAGTGGGAGCCATAAGGGGAGAAGTAAGGACTATTAGTGGGAGGTTAGAACAAGTGGAGAGTCAAAGGAACTCTAGTCCTTCTACTCCTCCGCATGTTTCATCAAGTGGACATGGTAGAAATTTCTCCGCTACCGTTACTCCCGAAACATGGCCATAATTGCCAAATCCTTCCCTAGCTCCACTAAATGCCACCAGCCAAATCACTCATAAACCTCTAAACCGAGACTCCAATAGACCAACCCATTCCCAAACTTCTTAAGTTCTGAAAGAGGTACTCGAATGTCAAATACCTCCACAAAATCTGAACCCCTCTTCTAAACTCTACTAAACAAAAGAGCACCACCTTCGCAAAATCTAATTCCTCCTAATCAAGTTCCAAATATCCAAAACCATCCCATCCATGAGGGAGAAGGAGATGAAAGGGGGTCGTGTGGATCCAAGGAGATACTGAGGGTATGAATAAAGGGGAAACCAAAACCTAGAGAGAGATGTAGGTATCAATACCATCAAATTGATCCTACCTATCTTTAAGGGTGAAAGTGACCCCGAGGTGTATTTCGCTTGGGAATCAGCGTGTGACAAGGTATTCCAAGTGAATGACATTTTGGAGGAGAAGAAGAATTGTTATTCCATAGCCCACTTTGAAGGCTATGCTAACACTTGGTAGGAATACATCAAGGTGTTTGGCAACGAGTTAATAGATGGAAAACCACCACCATAGTTTTGGTTAAGGTATCTAATGAGGCAACGGTACCTTCCTAAAAGTTGTCATCATGAGTTTCTTGTGAGGTTGTACAACTTGCAGCAAGGGAATTAAAGTGTTATGGCATACTATGATGAGTTTCAACAACTCATGTTGAAGCTTGACCATCGGGGAGAACAAATCGGCCATGAAATCATTTGGTTTAAGTGTGGGTTGAACAAGGAGGTTGCTATTCACTTGACTCCCCATAAGTTTGATACCATTAAAGGCATCTTTCAAGCTACCGTTGAAATTGAAAGAGAACTTAAGGAAAGAACAAGTTACAAAGCCAAGGGTCAAGCACCCTTGGATTGGACAAGGGGTAAAGAGGTTGCTCTTCCACCACAGTTTGGCACAAAAATAAAGACCCACCCACCACTACAAGGTAACCCAAGGCCAAGGCAATGCAAAAATATCCACCAAGGTAAGAGGCTCACAAGTATCCTAATCCTAAGGGGTTCCAATGTTTCAAGTGCCAATGTTGGGGACATAAATCCAATGAGTATCCAAACCAACACAATGTGATCCTAAGGAAAGGGAGATTGTATTACCTTGGTGAGAAAGTGGGTCTTGAAAAAAAAGAATAAGGTCGAGCTCAAGATAGAGAGGAACTCAAAAATGAGCCACATGATGATTATAATGATTGTGAGGATGATTTTCCACAAGAAGGGGAGTGTGTGGCTCCAAACTTTGTAGTAAGGTGTGCCATAAGTAGTAAGGCAATAGATGATCCTAGCGAATGGGAGAATCTATTCCATACTAAATGTCTTGTGAAGGGAAGTATGTTCACTACGGTGATAGATAGTGGAAGTTGTGCAAATATGGTTAGTGTTGCAATGGTAAACTTCTTGAAATTGCCGACTACACCTCGCACTAGTCTTAAAAGTTGCAATGGTTGAATAAATGTGGTGATTTAGAGGTCACAAGGCAATGTGTGATACGTTTTAAGGTAGCCAACTACCATGATAGGGTGATTTATGACGTGATACCAATGCTAGCTTGTCACTTGTTAGGAAGGCCTTGGCAATATGATAGGTCGACCATGATGGAAGGTCCAATCGATATACACTTGAGAAGGATGGCTGAAAGGTCGGTATTTATCCATTATTGCCTTCCTAAGTGAATGAATACACCAAAAGATGTGGGAATTGAGGGAAAAGGGAAAAGAGGCCAAGCCATCAATAAGATAATGATAAAATATCATCACCTTATTCCTAGGCTAGATGATATGCTTGATGAATTGAGTGGTTTGTGTTTCTTTTCTAAAATTGATTTGAGGAGTGGCTATCACCAAATTCGTATGCAATCGGGTGATGAATGAAAAGTCATCTTCAATACCAAATTTGGTCTCTATGAATGGATGGTTATGCCATTTGGCCTAACAAATGCTCCAAGTATTTTCATGAGGCTAATGAATCATGTGATGAAGCCATTTATTGGGAAGTTTATTGTTGTTTACTTTGATGTTGTGTTGGTGTATAGTAAGTCCTTAATGAGTATGTAAAGCATTTGCAATGTGTGTTTGATGTCCTTCGAAAGGAGAAGTTATATGCTAATCTAGAAAAGTGTTCTTTTGGTGTCCATGAGGTTGTATTTCTCGGGTTTATAGTGAGCTCAAGAGGGGTTAAAGTGGATGAATCTAAGATTGATGCTATTAAAAATTGGCCAACTCCCAAAATCGTAGGAGAAGTGGGAAGCTTCCACGGGTTGGCTAGTTTTTATAGACGCTTTGTCAAAGGATTTAGCACCATTGTCGCCCCCTTGACCGAAGTGATTAAAAAGGATCGGCCTTTCAAGTGGGGCTATGAACAAGCTAAGGACTTCGAGGACTTGAAAGCTATGCTCATCTCGACCTCTTTGCTATAATTGCTGAATTTTGACAAGACTTTTGAGGTCGAATGTGATGCTAGCAAAGTCGGCAGAGGTATGGTTTTAATACAAGAATTGAAGCCTATTGCTTACTTTAGTGAAAATCTCAAAGGAGCAACTCTAAACTACTCTACGTATGATTTAGAGTTGTATGCCTTGATTAGAGCCTTGGCCACTTGGAAACATTATTTGTGGCCCAAAGAATTCGTGATCCGAACAGATTATAAATCCTTGAAGCATCTATGGGCACAAGACAAACTTAACCGACGGCATGCCTAATGGATTGAGTTTCTAGAAACCTTCCCTTATGTTATTCAATACAAAAAGGGCTAAGAGAATGTGGTTGTCTATGCCTTGTCTAGAAAACATGTGCTTGTGTCCACTTTGTCTTCAAAGTTAATGGATTTTGAGAGCCTAAAAGCACTATATCTCGAGGACCCTCACTTTGCTCCTATCTTCAGGGAATGTGAAGAATTGGGTAGGGATAAGTGGGTTTCGAATAGGGGTTCAAATCCCTATGCCAAGTTTGATGGTTATTTGTTTAAAGGTAGATGATTGTGTGTACCTTCTAGCTCTTGGAGAGAGTTGTTTGTGAGGGAAGCATATGATGGCGGTCTAATGGGTCATTTTGGAATTGACAAGACCCTCGAGATATTGGAGGAGCAATTTTATTGGCCTAGAATACACGAGGATGTGGCTAGGATTCGCAGCCAATGTGTAAATTGTAAGGGAGCCAAGTCTCAACTCCTCTCTCACGGGTTGTATACCCCGATTCCCACTCATTTATGTCCTTGGCTTGATATATCTATGGATTTTGTGGTAGGATTACCGAGGACTAGACGAGGTAGGGATAACATTTTTGTTGTGGTTGATTGGTTTTCTAAGATGGCACATTTCATTCCTTATTCAAAAAGTGAAGATGCATCAAGTGTGGCTTCTTTATTTGTTGAATATGTTGTCAAATAGCATGGTATTCTGAGGACCATTGTAAGTGATAGGAACTCTAAGTTCCTTAGTCACTTTTGAAAGTCAATGTGGGGTAGACTTGGAACTAGATTGCTATTCTCTACATCTTGACACCCATAAACCGATGGCCAAACCGAGGTTTAATAGAACTTTGGGTTCTATACTACGATCAATGGTTAAAGGAAAAATGACTTCATGGGAGGACCACCTACTTTTGGTGGAATTTGCATACAATCAGGTTATACACTCAAGTACGGGAATGACTCCCTTTGAGTGTGTATATGGAATCAACCCCCTTACCCCTTTGGATTTAACTCCTTTTCCAAGTGATCTTATGATTATCTTAGATGGAAGTAAGAAGGCCGAAGCCATGAACAAATTACATGAGAAAGTGAAGCAAAATATTAAGGAGAAAAATCAAGAGATTGCTAAGAGAGCAAATAAGGGGAGAAGAAAGCTTATTCTTGAACTGGGTGATTGGGTTTGGGGGCATCTTAGAAAAGATCGGGTTCCTTCACAAAGGAAAATCAAGTTAATGCCGAGGGGTGATGGTCCCTTTCAAGTACTTGAAAGAATCAATGATAATTCCTACAAAACTGACCTTCCTTTGGAATATCAAGTGTACAACACCTTTAACATATGTGACCTCTCTCCTATTGCCACGGTTGAGGATGAACATCCATCGAATTTGAGGAAAAATTTCCTTCAAGATGGAGAGGATGATACAAGTACAACTATCTCAAGACCATTCACATGTAGCCAAGCTCAAGAGTTATAAAAACTCCAAGCCATGTTCATGGAAAAGGTCGTGTGTGAGTGTGTAATTAATTCATCTAAGGGATTTCATGTTTTGAAGTGTGAAAAGGGTCTTTGAAGTGTAAGTTTATTACACTCCAAAAGTGTAGTAGCACTTTTTTTTTATTACACTCCAAGGCTACTCAAGACCAAGGCTAGAATGGTCATTTTCCTTTCATTTTGTGGAGTATTATATATAGACAATAATAGGGCTATTTCTTGGAGTTATTTCATTATTGATTTTCACTACACAAGTCTTGTAATATTTTGATAACTTCTCTCTCTTGTTCTTGAGAGTGAACCCAAAACTAGACAACAAAGTGTAGTAACACTTTTGTTGTTTTTTGGCTAGAAACTTGGGGTCTTGAGGGTCATGAGTTCCTCTAGATTCAAGTAAGAATTTGGTGTAAATATCTTTTAGTCTTAGGGTCCTAATTTTCATGTTAGTGTTCTTATATTCTAGGATATTTTGTGTCAAATTACTATCCATCATTTTGTAATTTTTGTTGTTTGTGCGTTGATATAGTGAAGCCGTGTGGGGCTCTTTCGATTTACTATAGTTATTGCAATCTTGTGTTATTTATCTATCTTGTTGAATATTGTTGTTGTTGCCATAAAAACCTAGAGAAGCCGAGTGGGGCCTTTGATTCTCTAGTGATGTTGTTCGTGTGTTAGCTTGAATCTCTTTATACACACTTAATCTTGTATCAAAACATATAGCTAACAAAAGGGAGAAGAGAGGAAGGGATATCTATGGAGAAATGTGAATAACACATAAAAGAGAAAGGGACTAACATGTAACAATAAATCATGATATAAACAACAAAAAGGAAAGAGAGAAAGTAATTAAGAAAAATAAAACAAACAAAGTAAAAGAATCCCACATAAAACACTAACTCGTAATGGTTAGAACCTAAGGTCCCCAACAGAGTCACCATTCTGTTGCGCCTCATTTTTCTCGTAAAAAGCGAGATTCGACGTGACCACTCTTTTTGGGACTGTTTGAGGAAAATATGAAGAGTCGCCACCTAATAAATTAAGGTGCGTTAGGGTACCGGTCTAGGCCAACTACGAACCTATTTTTATTATTTTGTCTTAGTTCACCAGAAATTCAGGTAAGGGTTCAAATTACCTCGAAAGAAAGGTGTTAGGCACCTTTCGATGTCCACAAAAGTGGTTCCCGTCCGAATTCGTACTTTACGTGGGGATTCTATGTGATCAAATAAAGGTCTCTTATTTCTAAATTAATTGTTGACTAAGGGGTAAAGTAATTAATAAACAAACACATGTTATTTTATCATTTTTAATTACTAATTATCTAAATGATAAAAGCCAGTAAAACATGTAAATAAGACAAGCGAGGAGAGAGAAGTGATATTACAACAAAGGGGGCTGCTTATGTAATAAACTAACTACCACAAATGAATAAACATGAAAAGTAAATAAAAGAATAAATTCGAAAAAAAAAACAAAGGAAAGTTTTGGTTTCATTCGGATTAGAACCCCAACTTGTTTAATCCTTATCCGATCCACTGGCCGAATTCTTAAACAAGTAACAATGTCAAATACCGTGTAGTGTCTCTGGAGATCATCACTTCTGAATGACTATCTGTCCCACCCCACCTAGGCCGATTGTCAAATCTAAAGGCGTTATAAGAAAAGGATAAAACTAACGTCTTTAGAATACCTATCCTCCCACTTATCGTCGAAGAGGAATTGGACTTTGCTATTTTGGATTTGTGGTCTAGACAAAATAAAGCTATGTTTTCCTAAGAATCGAAGCACGAAACATATAAGACGCCACGTAGCACATAATTTTCCCAAGTTAGCCTCTTGGTTATTAAAGAAGTTGATTAAGGTGAGTAACATACAAGACAAATAATTATTTATTTTAATTAAAACCTATAGGCATGTTATCTAAGTGTGGAACAGTTGTCTAATAAGACGAAAAATAATTGTTGTTCATATTGTAAAGTTGTTAAAGTAAAAGTGTGTCAAGTGTAAATATGTCTAAAAGTGATATCCATTAATTATGAAAAGACATGTCATAAATTAATGAAATGTTGAAAAGTAACTCTAAGTTCTACTGAGGAAAATAATTAGCTTGATGGAGGCTATAATTCAACAGCTGAAAATTGTTTGTTATTTAACACTGATGGAAAATAAAGGAATGTTAACACTTGTTTTAATTGTTGAAAATTCATTTTATATGTTCAAAATTAATCTTAATATACTAAAAGTTAATATCAATATGCTAAAAATTCAATTAACATGCTGAAATTGCATTTTTAATGCTAGAAAGTGAACTAACATGTGGAAAAATACATTGACATGCTTAATTTTAATGTTAAATACTAGGAAATACGACATGCTTAAATCTAATGTTTAACATGCTAAAAAATGCTTAAATCTAGTGTTTAACATGCTAAAATTTAATGTGAACATGCTGAAAATATATTAACATGCCGAAATATAATATTTATATGTCGGAGAGTGATTTAATGTGCTAGATATTACCTTTTATATGTGGAGATTTAGTTAATGTGTTAAGAAGTTATTTGAATGTGAAAAATTAAAACATAATCGTTAAGAATGTGAAAAAATGCTAAAAATGTTGTTTGTAATAAGTCAAATTTTATTAAACATACCAAGTTGATATATTCAAACATAATTTTGATAATGTGAACTTAGTTAAACTCCTAAAATCATGATTTCTAAGTGATAAGCAATTTAATTAATGAATCCTAAATTATGTTTACCTAGGTAATTTAAGTAGCACATAAAGCACGTAGTCCTAGATTGTGTTAGCCTAGGTGGTTCATAAAGCACATAACACCCCGCCCCCCAAGCAGTCCCCACAATTCATTACTACATTATTACATCACTTAGCATTTGTACAATTGATTACATAGAAAGTGAATAGGATAAAACAGAAGGAACTACCACTAACAACATTGCAATTTGTGGTGGCCCTTCATCTATGTCGGAGGCTCGATAATATCTATAAGAGAAAGTCACATATCCCAAATGCACAACAAATAACAGATATATAGAATTTCAATCGAGAGAGCATATGAAGGAACGATGAATTTACAAACATGTCACAACAAATAACTTAATAACATTTAGACAACAATCAAGATAAGCATTGAAGCATTTAAAATTATCGGGTAATAATTGAATGCATCGCCTAAGAAAACTAATCGGTTCACAGCACAATAACAAAAGAAGATTGAACTTTCAAGAGTGGATAAGCAGTCGTCTGAGCAAACAAGATCTAGCAATCCCAAAGTAGAAGCAGCAAGCAAAATTTAGCACTTAAAGTGTAGTGTTGAACAGTGTAGAAGTCAAAGTAGGAGTGTATGATAAGAGGTGTCGCTTAAGATGGAGGGGAAGAGTTATTTATATAGGCATAGAATGGTGTATAATTAAATGGAAGGGAATATTTGATAAGTCAATCAAGTACATTATTTTTCTTAAAGAAATGATATAATAAATTAGGTAAAATTCTGCCCAAGAAAATAAAAGGAAAGCCAATATTTAGAAAAATAATTAATCAACAACATATATATGTATTTCTTAAATAAATAAATCGAATCAATTAAGAAAAAAATGAGAGGAAAATATTTTAGAATCAGTCAATTAGGAAGAAAAAATTTATCTAATTTACCTTAAATAGGCATGTAAAAATTGTAATGAATGCAGCTAGCCATAAAAATATAAAAAGCAATTAATCATGTAATTAGGCACCAAATCATGGAAAAATCACATGGAGATAGAAATTGATAAAAAATTAATCTTAACCAAAAAAATCTATAATACAGCACAAATCACAATATTCAAATTACCCACTAAAATTGAAATTTCAACTTAATTTAGGTCTTGCCCCATTGATGACAGTAAAACTAAAGGGGGGAAATCGATATTTTTGATATTTGAACAATCAGGACTCAAACTAAAAAATTAGGATAAAACAAAATTCATATAAACACTGCATAAATTTAGGGATTTTAAAATATGTCAATTTAACAATGTAAATAAACACAAAATTAAATGAATTGAGTCAAAAATATAATCAAATATCTATCTAATAATCTATCCCCAAGAAAAGGAGTAAAAAAATATAATAATAAATTAAACAAAGAAACAAACCTGGGATGGATTCTGTGAATCCGTCATGAACTTCACTGTCTTCGATAATATTTGATCGAAGACCGAAGTGGCGGTGAGTGCGGTGTCGAGTTACTGGTGCATGGTGTTGCTTTCCATCGTTGGTGATATTGGTCGAAGTGATTGGACTATTTTTGGTCAGGAATGGGAGAAAGAGGTGTGATGAGGCGACATGCATGCCAACTGCATGGTTTTTGCACAACAGCGATGACTATGGGCTCGTCGGCATGGAGGGAGATAGAGCGACGCCGGTGGTAGCGAGGGGGTGCTAGTGAGATGGAGAGAAAGAGAGAGAGGCAGCACCAGATTTTTCCAACTGTGGTGGCTACCGGCAGTGGCTAGATACTGTGGTGGCTGGCTGGTGCTATTGTTGGTGCGCTAGTCAATAGGGGCTGGTTCGCTGGTGATGGGGACGACGACTATTTTTGTTGGCTTAGAGCGAAAAGGTAGAGAGAGGGAAGAGAGAAAGGAGAGGGCAGATGACTGTTTGATTTGAAAAAGTGCTAGGGTTTTGAGGTTTGGGTGATTTTATGTGAGAACCATGATTTAATCGCAATCGTCGATCGTATGAGATTGACGGTTGTAATTACAATTGAGAAGGGGGATGAAGATTGGTTGGAATTTAAAATTGAAATCAATTTAGGCTGAACTTGACATAAATTGAGTACAAGATTGACTAAAAATTAAATAAAATTGAGGAAATATGAAATTGAATTTGAGTTGCTATTTTAATAAATGTAAGAATAACGTGATAATAAAATGAGAAAATAATAAGATGTCGATATTAAAATAAACTACGCATGTAAAATTAATATTACATAAAATTATCATATAAAATTATCGATAATAATAATAATAACAAAAATAATGTATTTGTAACTTGAGCGTTCATATTTGCAAAAATAATTTAATAAATATTGACATAATTATATAAAATATTATATTTGAAATAAATTTTAAAAATGATACTCCCTCCGTTCCAAATTATGTATCATCATTTTCATTTTAATCCGTCCCAAAATAAGTGTCGCCTTTCCTTATTTGACAACTTTTTAAAGGCACAATTACCCTTTTAACCTTATTGGTCCCACTTAATTAAAAAAAAATATTAGCATATTTTTTTATAAAGGATAATTTGGTAAACTTTACCAAGTCTTCCCTTATTTCTTAAACTCCGTGCCCGGTCAAATGGCGATACATAAAATGGGACGGAGGGAGTAATAAAAAAATAGTTTGTATATTTTTAAATCATGAATGCGACTTTTCAGAAATTATTTGATACCAAAATAATGCAAAAAAATATGAATATTAAAAATTAAATAATCTTAACAAAATAGCAGTCTAAGAGAGCATCGGGCGGTCAAAATTGGGTATCAATACTAAGGCCTGGTATTTCTTTGTATGACTAAGCTAAGAAGTCTTTGTATTCAATCAAAAGCTTGAAATATTACTTATCCTCTTGAGGTGTGAGAAGTACACTAATTAAGGTTGAGCGTAGATCATCTAGAGTGCCTAAATTTATCTCTTTGAGATTATACACAGTTAATTGTGTGCCATCTTCTTGCGATGGGGAGCTTTTCAAACATGATTATCCACTTCATTATGGCCTTTACTGTCCTCCACCGTTGTGTGATAAGATGTGCTGAATCCTTTTTACCCCTCTTTTGTTTATCCATAACATTGGTTAGTAAAAATAATGCTTTTTCTTTTTACCTTCAATGGATCATTTATGGTAATTGATAAAATAGCCTTTGTTTTTATGTGTGACGAGAAAGCACTATGAATTTTCTAGTCATCAATATCTTTAGAAAAATATTACCTTTCATGATCCAACAAATTCTTTCCAGATAATGGCTTTCTCGTGGTTCGAAAGCAATAAAAGACAAAGGCTTTCTTTGGCAGTGACATCCCCTTCATATGGTCAATATCTTTACTTCTTTATTTGTATCCTAATCTATCAAATACTTAGACATGGGGTGTCGATATTCCGATATGATCAAACAGTAAATTCATTGTTGTGCTTCCTCATTTTCACCTTTCTTTGCCCCTTCATTTGAGATGTGGTATGATTAAGTTATTTCCTTGCCTATTTTAGATAAAATTCAAATAGGCTCTATCAATCTGAATCCAACCCAAACTTAGGAGTGGTGACATAATGCCCTTGCTTTCTCAAGTTTATTTGGACCTCCATAATCTCATATATCTTTTTACTAGTGACATCATCTTTGAGTTCTCCTAGATCTACCAAATTAGAGAAGTCATAACCTAATTTTTCAAGCAATGTGAAGGCCTTTTGATCAAAGTTCCCTTTTACCTTATCAACTAAAGTATCAGTTTTTGAAGACTCAAGAGTAATAGATGGTACTTGTTCAACTGCAATAGTTATAATCTCCTTTAAATCTTGGAAACTTTGTGGCTCATTTATTTCTTTGGATGGTGAAGTTGTTGACAACATGCTTCTAGCAAGACTTATCCTTTTTTTGGATGCTCGCACGGAATGAATCAAAAAATTAGAAGATCTTTATTCGTCCTTATTTGTATATCTCCCTTGGATGATGAAAGCTTGATGGAGATATTTCAGTTCTTTCCCCAAACATCTTAACAATATCTTATTGAACTTCTAAAACATTTTAACAATATCTTATTGAACTTCTAAGTATTTTTTTGAATCAACATCAATTATGTTGGCTGGTGTTGACTTCTCCATATCTAATTCATAGAAATTAAAGTAGAATTTTGTATCTGCAAAGTACGACTCTATCTTTATAAATGAATTGATATCCACATCAATTTTAATTACCTCACTATCCTTCATATACTTTATGTATTAATGCAAAGTATATGACACCACTTTATTTTCATGCATCTAGTAACGCCCAAGAAGCAAGTTATTGTAAGATGTTTTGGCATTTATAACATGAACCAAAATGTTTAATTTCATGTTGCCGATTGAAAACCCTACACAAATCCTTACAATGGATTATTATCCTCCTTGATTGAAACCTTAGATTGTTATGTTACTTTTGAACAATTAATCAATTGAGATCTGGAGCCTTTTGATCACCGTCTTTAGCATAAACTGTTGAACCATCATCGATCAGTATGCAATTGCGACGTTGTTCTAAAATAGATCCTATGACAAATAAAGGCATATTATGCAGTTTAGACCCTAACAACAACTCATCATCCACAAAGAATATTATGGTAAAACATAACCACAATTCTCTATTAGCATGTTATTCTTGTGCCCCTGTCGGGTGACACTCTTCTTTGCATTTCCTTATTTTTTATGTTGGAAACTACATGTGTTGCACTAATTTTGACTATATTGAAGGAGTTTTTGTGGAAAGAAATCCTTCAATGTGAAGGCATTTGAACCTTCTGTGACAAAATACTATCAATATTCCTGCTAGTACCAAATTTAATAGTTTTTATGGTCGTAGTTGGTCCATATTACTCCTTACTACTTTTGGCTTAAAAATTCATATTCTTAGAACCTCGTTACATCTTTATTTCTAATGAGAAACCAAGGTCCAATCGTCATCCTCATCCTCATTTGAGTTGTCGTTCATCTCTATTGATCTCTCAAGACTTCTTTTTGAATATTAACTTCAATTGACTAAAAAATCTCAAATTGCAATAACATGATGCTTGACACAGTCTGTGACATCGATCACTTTTTCCATCGAATACCACAGAAGTATAATTTGCATCCATCATTTCATTCATGTCAATGATGATTTTTCCTTCACTTACTAGCGGCTTGATTCTCTCCTTCAAAATGAAGCATTTTTTATTGGGTGGCCAATGACGCAATGAAACTTAAAGTATTGGGATTGTTGACCTTATTGAATTGCTTAGGTCTCTTTAATTCAGGAAGATCAATGACTTTCTTGGCTAGAAATTCATCAAGGATCATAGGTACAGCTAAATCTTAAAATGGGTGAACTTTTGCTTCTAACTATTCAAAGTTGGATGATATTTTTCTTCCCTTGGATATTTCCTCGAGGTTTCATCTTCCTTTACCTTTTGCTTGGTTGTGACCTTTAAAGGAGTTGCTTTCACCACCATAGATTCCTTAGTATGGCTCTCTATTATCTTATATTTCTTGAACTCCTTTCTTTTTTAAGATTAACAAAAGGAGTTGCCTTCCCATGACTTACGATTCTCAAATCCATGTCATGCGCTAGTGTTGTAAGTTTTTTAAATGTGTGAGGTTTGATTCCTTGTAGTATGTATAGAAGGACCCAAAGCATTTCTTGAATGCATATTTCTACAAAGTATAATTTAGAAAGACACTCTTTACAGTTCAAACTCAACGATCTCCAATGATTAATGTAAGTCATTATTGGCTCATCCTTTTATTACTTAGTGCCAGTCAACTCTATCATGCTCATCGTTCCCCAAGTATTATGAAATCAATTTGAGAATTTCCTTCACGATTTATTCCTAACAATCAATTGATTCATGCTTCAGATTAATAGACTAGTCGAATGCATTTTATTTCAATGAACAAACAAACTGTTTTACAAGGAGGTCATTGTGTGTTCAGCGTTGCTACAAGTATCAATAAAGCAGGCAATATGTTACCTTGGGTTTTCTGTATTGTCAAATTATTGCAACTTTGGTGTTTGATAGTTCGATGGCATGGACCATGTGTAGACAATTATCCTGTCTTGTGTAAGGCTTGGAGTAATACAATAAACTCAGTTATGCTCCCCTACGTTGAGTCGTGATAGAGTTAGTTATCATGTCTTGCAACTGTTGGATAGACAAAGCTCCGACCAAAGTAGATTGTTTCTCATTTTGTAATTTGGACTTGGTAAGTAACTCATCGACATTCTTGTCTTGTGGAGTAAAATCGAGTGGAAAATTGGGGACATGGCTTGACTCTCAGGTACGAAGGACTATAATTTGTTCATAAACTGAGGGATCTGAAGATCTTTATCCTCAACAAACTTCTTCAAAACTTAATGGTTTGTTCCATCATTGTGAACTTCTCATCTATATATGTTGCATCATCATCAAGGCATTAACCTCTATTGAAATTGAAGAATTCATCGAATCTTTAGATTTACTAAAATTGATGCCGATTTGAGAGAGTTTATCACATAATACAGATGTCAAGTTTCCCCCAGGGGCTGCAGTTCCAGCCATCATATGAGATTTTATCTCTTTCGCCCTTCTCCAAAGACATGAAGTATTCAGATCTATCTCAACTACTAGTCTTAAACTTGCATCGAGTCAGTGGGACAAAATGACTGAGCACATCAAATGTGGTAGTAGTAGAGTTCTTGCATGAGACATTATTGGTCTTTTCAAATTTCATTGCAGTAGTTGAATTTAATTTGTAGGAGGAAGAGATAAAGATTAGAACTGGTCCCACTGGGCATGTTAAATTTATTCGTAATAAAATTTTATAGTGAATATTAACTACAAGCAAAAATAAATAAAAAATTAATTTATTAAATGAATTTACAGACACAATTTTGTGATTCTCTTAATTCTTTTTTCCTAAGCTTTTCCATGATTTGAGGCCTTTCATAGCGTAATTCTCAAACTTTTGGATGATTTAATCCTCTAATAAATGTGTTTGGATCCCTAGAAATATCGGACAACACTTCATCGTATTGAATTGATCTCCGAATGGAACTCCATTAATCAATTCATTAAAGAATTGTGCAGTCAATGTAGATGTTTTCTAATGCTTTCCCAATGACCAAAAAATAATATAATTCCTATTTTTAGTTATAGGGGGTAGGCAGTCCAAGTGTAAACAACCTCTTCTACCTCATTCTCATTGGTCCATCAAGTCCCCAAGCTTATCGCAAATGTTATGCAATAAGATTGTTTGTGATTGGTCAATAATATATCATTTTAGACACTTGATGATGTTTATTGGATCTTGAATTTGACTTGGCTTGCTACTTCATTTGAATGTTTGGTCTTATCTTGTTGGTCTTTACTTTGACTATGATGCCACATTACTTGACACGTGTCATGAATTTAGGCTTCAAAATGGACCTTGAATTGAGTTTAATAAGCTTATTAACTTTGTAAAGCCCAAACTAATTTCAACCCATTCGAACATAGATTCAATTCAAATTTTACATATTTGATCCCATAAATTTTATGTATCTACAGTTATTATACATGTACAATGGCATATGATGTTTAATCTTCTGTCTGTTATAAATAAAAATATGTAAAATTATTTCCTTGTATATTCTATATGATAAACAAAATACTTGTTAAATTTTAAATTCCAGATGATTTTTTATCTCATTATTAAAAGAATTTGTACATTACTAAACAAATTTATACTATATATATGATACCAATAAAGAATTAAAATCTAAGGAACATATACTTTTAATATTAATGAAAAGTTTTAATATTTCTATTTTTATGTAACAATTCTATACATGTAGGTTGTTTCTTAAATTCTAATATCTTAGGAATAATATATCGCTTGAATTGACGAAGATTTTTGTTCAAACTTTTGGGAAAAGGGTATTCAATCCCTTCCCTTGAAGGTCATTTAACAGTTTAATGGAATAATTTACTCTTCTATCTCACCCCAAGTAACAGTGATTTAGACTCTTCATCAACACTTTCATATTGTTCTTGGTCTTCCACTTCGGTGACTTGTGCAATAATCTTTTCATGAGTTAGACATCAAACTCCATATATAATGAAGCAAAAAAATGAATATATTTATTAACTAATTTCTAACCAAAATAATAGCAGAACAAGAAGGTTCTAAGGATTTTCCTAAAGTTTTTTTTTTTTCTCTTTTTACCTTATAATTATGCGAATCTCTACCCCAAATTAAAATTCTTCATGATATTAAGGAAACTTTAGACATTAACATTACATTATTCTAAAATAGAGAAAAGACATCAAAACACTCCTAAACTTGTCTGCCCAACTTATTTTAGCCCCTTTAAATTTATGGATAATTATTTTCTCTCCTAAATAACTTTCAAGTGAATTGAATACGATCCTAATATTATAATATCGGTCTCATAGTAGAGTGTGCATTACACACATCTCATGGCATTGACACGTCAGACCACATCATTACCACGTCAATAACTACTTTAAAAAAGGATGACTCATTAAACTGAATATTATTTGATAAAGTTAAAATGAAAAAAAAATTGCCCCCGGGAGTTTTCTTAGTCGGAGCTTCCCCCAGTCATCACTTCAAACCCCCCACCCCCACCCCCGCCCCCGCCCCCACACACCTTGAAAAAAGAGTGCAAAATTAATGTCTTCACAGATTTTAACAAGATCCAAATTCAACTAATTTTTTCATTTCCGTATTTTCCTAGTCAAGTTCTTCATAACTTTCTTCGTTGGAGTTTTGTTCACTTTAGCAATTGCAAAACTTTTTCATCGGAGTTTTCTTCAATTTTGCTTAAGCAATCACCAACTTCTTCACTTTCTTTGCTAGTCTTCCTACTACTGCTTAGGATTTCTTCGCTACGACTTTCTTAGGTGTCTATGAGGATGGTGGTTGGAAACGTTTGTGGTTGTTGATGGTAAAATTAGAGTGGAGGAAATGGAGTAATGTTCGAGGGCAGATTTGGTTGTTGGTAATGTTAAGGGAGTTCAATTCAAGGTAGAGATGGTGTTTAATGGAGGAAAAATTCTCAATTCAGTGTCTTCATAGTTGTTTTATGGTGGTGTTAAATAGAGGAAAATAAAAATAATATGGAGGAGAGTGTTGGTGATGGATAATACCTTTTGCGATTATTAACAGAGAAATTGATGGTTGAAAAAATGGTTGTTGTTGTTCATTAAGCAGAAGGTCAATGATATATGTATCGAAGAAGAAAAAGGGTATCGTAGGGTGTTGTTCTATTTCTTTAATTTTTTATTATATTTAAAATATAATATTAGTGGGACCATCGTCTTTATTTACAAAAAAAATACACGTTTTTTAAATTTTTTCCTTACTTTTTATGTCACGTCAGCATTAGATGGCGGTATTAATTTTACTTAAAAGTTGTTTAGGGGGGTAAAAATTTGTGTAAAAAGTTAAAGTGTTAAAGTAAGTTAAGCAGACAAGTTTAAGGATGTTTTGATGTTTTCGCTCTCTAAAATACAACGGTTGAAGAACTTAAAAAATTTACAATTTGCTTAATCTAATGATGATTACTAGATATATTTTAATATTTTATTTTATATTACTATCCACAATATATTTCTTATAAAATATTAATATTATATGATATTTAAGTATGCTGCTATAGAAAGTTAATTTTATAAAGAGTGTACCACTTTAATAAGTGGCATTACTATTATAGGTATAATGTCATTATACAGAAGTAAAATATAATGTGAAAAATCAATTTCGAAAAAAAATCAGACCACTATAGTAAAATATTGTTGTAACGAGGATTCGTTATAGAGAAATTTGACTGTATCCTTCCTTTTAATGTTAAGTTTATGAATTCAAATTATTAAAGGAGAAAAAAAGGTGAAATTTTCTAAAAGGGATAAGGAAAGTGACCTTTTTCGCTAATGAGATCATAAACTTTCAAATGTTATTTTTGTTGGAGTTAATATAAGTGAGATTGAAAATTAAGGACAATGCTATTTTAGGAACTTCCTCCCTCATTTATTTTGGAAAGAAAGATTATGTTTATATTTAGAGACACTTTTTCTAATTAAGAAAGAGTTGAGAACAAAGTCTCCCTCATGTCATCGCGCGCGATCAATCGGCGTTGGCAAATAATTGATTGATAATTTTTTTTAAAAAAAAATTATTATTTTCACTAATTAATTTTTCTTTCTATATTATTTCCACATAAAGATTTTTTTTTTTTTTTTTGTGGAATAACTTTCAGAAAATTTGAATAGGACTTGTTCTTTTCGAATATGCACCAATTTTGTTCTGAACATGTGTTCCTTTAGAATAAAAGACTTATTATGAAAATATTGTTTCTTTTTCGAACACGCACCAAATCTGTTCAAAAAGGTATTTTTCAAATCATTTCAACTCAGAATTTTGGCCATAAATAGAGAAATTTACTTTTATATTTAATTATCTAATTTCTGAAATCTTTTACATATTTTTGTACAAACGAAAATGAATCCTGTATTATTTGAGATTATCGTTCTACAACATATTTTTCTACAATATATATATAGAGAGAGAGATTTTCCTAACATAGTCTACTATGCAAATATATCATGCTCCTCAATTCATTACATTTTCATAACGGAAAAGGGACAAATATACCCCCGAACTATGATAAATGGTATGTATATACCCTCCGCCACACATTGGGTACAGATATACCCCTACGTTAATGAAATAGTACATATATGTCCCTCGCACTAATGGTAGGAGCATATATGTACCCAACGTATGACAAAGGTTATATACGTACCATTTATCATAGTTTGAGGATATATTGTTGTCACGACCCGAACCAAGGCCTAGTCATGACGGGTATCTAGAGTCCAACAAGGATCGGAGACCACCCCCGGCACCCAAACCATAGACCACTTCACACCCATGTTGGATGAATTTCGAACATATAATAAGATAAGAGAACTTGAAATTAAAGATGTTATTATATGTGTATAACCAAACCAACCAACGACCAAACCATCCCAAGTCCACAATAGTCCAACAAAGCCTCTACCAAATCGAATATTAATAAATTGCCGAGACATGCCCCCGACTATAGACAAAAACAGTATCCAATAGTCTATCACTCAAAAGAAAAAGATAATCCTGAAATGGAGCCTTCCGAAGCATGAAAGCTCACCACTTCAAGTTGACTCTCGATTAATCCATAATCACTGAGCAGGAGAAATGGAAGTATAGTCAAATTTTGCATCGCGTGGAGATAAAATGTCTGGAGATGATTAGTAGGGTAAATGCTAGTATGTAACTCAGGAATAAAGATAAAATAATGCTGTCAATTCAAACCAAGTCATCCAATGCATATAACTATATGCAAATATATATATTTCTTGCCGGGAAAGGGAATAAGGTTTAGATTACACTTTTAAACCTTAACCTGGATTGTGTAGCTCAACCATCATATAATAGTACCATTGGCTATATGGGACCCAAATCTCACCCCTGGTCGGGTTCCAGTGCGTGTAGCCGCACGAACTAGAGAATAATTTCATATGCATGCACACGGGGAGCTAGAACCTCCCAACATATACTAAGGTGACTTAAGAACCCAATCATGTAATAATTTATCGGGGACTCAAACCTCCATAATTATGAAATAATAATAATAAGTGGGACTCGAACCTCCATTGTCACTTTGACCCCATGTCGGTAAATGCGGTTTGCAGTGTTGGTCACCCGGACCTCCAATTTCACGACTCAGCTACACAACCCTTATTAGAGACCACTTAAACATTTATCACACAATCCCAATCATGAACCACATTTCACATTAAGGCATACATTGTTGGTATCGTCATACCAACTGCACTTGCAAGGTAATAACAACATGCCAAAATAATTTTCTATTTACTTGAGGAAAACAACTCCCTTTGTTCATTAATACAAGGTGGGGGAAACCGACTCTCTTTTTTCATTAAATCATACCTTTGTGTTTAAATACCTCTTTATATCATGCAATAGTTCAAGACTAGTTTAATTTTATAAATTTCCACCTTTCTCATAACTCAAAACCAATTTCACACTATGGGGTTGGAGTCATAACCACTTCAAAAGCCACAAGTTTGAGAAAATCACAATTTCCTAGCTCATTCACCATACCTATGCACCCACAAGTTCAAAACCATATTTAAAACATAAATAATCATAGAAAAATATTGTTCAACAATAAGCATTAAAAATCCATAACCTTTGTTTTCAAAACCAAAATAATTTCATATGAACAACACTTTAATACATATGTTTTTTAACAAATTAACAATGAGGGAAAAGTCACATGCCTGAAATAGTACCATGCACGAAGAGAAATCACCCTTGAAAACCTAATTGACCAATCTCTTGAAAACCCTAAGTGTTCTTGACCTTAAGGAATTTGATATTGTTGAGAAGTTACTTTGATGTGTTTCTAAGAGCTAATGACACCCTAATGAGGTTATACGACGTAGGTTTCAAGTTAGGTAAGAGGGTAATTGTTTAGAATGACCTTAACTTAAAAGCTTAAAAAGGGTTTTCTTTGACTCCGAGTCAACCTATGACTCGTAGCTACTCCTTACAACTCGTCACCACGAGTGGTAACCAAGGAAGTACCACCAAGGTACCCTACACTGTTATACTTACAAGTTAATGGAACCACACGTAATGGGACCCTATGACTCGTAGGGTCCAGAAGTAGTCAACACAAAATCCAAATTGGGACTTACACTGGACACCTTACGATTACACCTAACAGCTCATGATATATCCTTGCGGCTCTTAGAGATCCACTCGTACTCAGAGCAGAATTAAGCCGTAAACCTATTGATTTGGTTATGACTCATCCCAATGACTCGTCAGGATACCCTATAACTCATAGTGTGAGTTGTTGCCCGAGAAGTGAGCTCAAAGCTTAAGAAATTTCCAAGGGCCAAAAATCTAGGGTGTTTCAATTCTCTCTCACTTGGATCATTCATCATCAAATGACGGGATAAGGTGTTTATTAACATGAATTGACTCTACATACCCCAACTCTTACCTTTAACAAAGATAGAAAACAAAGATGCTAAGGAATACTCGTACCTTAAGCATGATTTTTTGGAATAGGAAACAAGAATGGATACTTGGACTTTATGTCCGCTTCGACTTCTCAAGTAGACTCTTTAACCTTATGGTTCCTCTATAGAACCTTTACCGAAGCTATGTCCTTTGTTCATAGCCGACGAACTTGCCAATTCAAAATTTTAATTGGGATATCCTTATAAGATAAGGAATTTTGAATAGCCACTTCCTCCAAAGGAACAACCATCGAAGGATCACCCACGCACTTCCTCAACATCAAAACATGAAACATTGGATGAATGGATGTCAAACTAGGAGGCAACTCTAACTCATATGCAACATACCAACTCTCTTCAAGACCAAGTACTGGCCGCCATGCCAGGCACTGAGCTTTTCCTTCTTCCCAAACCGCATTACTCCCTTCATGGGAGATGCCTTCAAGAACACCCAATTGCCAACCTCAAACTCTAACTTCCTATGCCTCATATCCGCAAAGGAATTTTGGCGATTTGGACAATCTTAAGTCTATCTCGAATCACGTTCACCTTCTCCATGGTTTGGTGAACCAAATCAAGGCCAAACATCTCTGCCTCTCCAACCTTGAACCACCCAATAAAAGATCTACACCTCCTACCATACAACACCTCAAATGGTGCCATCCCAATACTAAAGTGGTAGCTATTATTATACGTAAATTCTATAAGAGGAAAATAATCAATTCAACTACCACCATAGTCAATCACATAAGCTCAAAGCATATCTTCCAATGTCTGAATTGTTGTTTCTCCTTGCCCATGTGACTGCGGGTGGAAATTAGTACTAAGGATCGCCTTAGTTCCTAAAACTCTCTAAAATAAATGGCAAAAGTATGATGAGAACTGAGTCCCATGATTTGACATGATTGAAATAGGCGCCCCATGCAACTTCACAATCTCTTGGAGGAACAACTTTGCATAATCCTCTGTTGAATAATTAATCCTCACTAGCAAGAAGTGAGCAGACTTAATCATCTTATCCATGATGACCCAAATTGAATCAAACTGATTTCGAGATCGAGGAAGACCGGTAACAAAATCCATATTAATCACTTTCCATTTCCACACAAGCAACTCAATTTCTCGATATAACGCTCCAGGCACTTGTTGACACACCATGCATTTAGCCATAAAATTAACCACATCTTGCTTTATATTATTCCACCAATAAATCTTCTTAAGATAATGATACATCTTCGTCGAACCAGTATGAATGGCATAATGCATCTCATGAGTCTCAGCCAAATCTTCTTTCCCAACCTATCTACATTGGGAACACATAATATGCCTTGGTACCTCAAGATACCATCTCCACCAATCTCAAAAACTACAACCTTTTATTGTCCCACATCTCTCTTAATCTTTATTAAGACAGGATCTAATACCTACTTCTCTTTTATTTTAGCAACAAGGGATGACTTCTCCACCTCTTGCACAAACACACCACCATTCTCAGAGTCCAAGAGATGGATTCCAAGGTTAGCCAAACGGTGAATATATTTCACAACTCTTGTTTATTCTCATCCACACGAGATAGACTTCATATGGATAACCTGCGAAGATCATCAGCAACCATATTAGCTTTACTTGGGTGGTAGTGGAGACTCATGTCGTAGTCTTTTAACAAGTCAAGCCACCTTTTTTGCTTGAGATTCAACTCCTTCTGAGTGAACACATATGGCAGACTCTTCTAATTAAAAAAGATATCTACATGGAATCCATACAAATAGTGACGCCAAAACTTTGATGTGAACACCATAACTAACAACTCCAAGTCATGAGTCAAATAATTTATGTCGTGAACTTTCAACTGCCTAGAAGCATAGGCCACCACCCTACCATGATGCATCAACACACAACCAAGTCCCACCCCGAATCCATCATTACCTTCAAGGAAGGTCAAAAGTGAAGTTGAAGTCAACTTATCTTTCAGCTTCTCAAAACTACCCTTACAAATATCAGACAACAAGAACTTCACCTTCTTTTAGGTTTAAGCAGGGTGGCTATAGTCGAGAAACTCTCCATAAATCTCCTATAGTAACTGCTAAACCCAAGAAGCTCTGAATATTGATTGGAGTCATGGGCCTAGGACACTTCTTAACCACTGCAACCTTCTGTGGATCCACCATGATCCCTTCACTAGAAATGACATGACCCAAAAAAGTAACAAATTTCAACTAGAACTCGCACTTCAAAAATTTAGCATACAAATGCTGATATTTCAAGGTCTGCAAAAATATACAAAGATGGTCGGCGTGATTGCCTCACTCCTTGAGTACACTAGAATATCATCAATAAACACTTTGACGAACAAATCTAAGAATTGAAGGAACACCCGATTCATGAGATCCATAAATACTGCCGGGGAATTTCTCAAACTAAAATACATAACTAGGAACTCATAGTAACCATACCTGGTTTAAAAAGTAGTCTTAGGGATATCTGCCTCCCTAATATTTAGCTGATGATAACCTGATCGAAGATCAATTTTAGAGAAACATCTAGCACCCTGAAGTTGGTAAAAAAAATCATGATTCGAGGAAGAGGGTACTTATTTTTCACTATAACCTTATTCAACTGACTATAATCGATGCACATTCGAAGGGAAGCATCCTTCTTACACACAAAAAAATAAGAGCACTCCATAGAGATACAGTAGGACGGATAAAATCCTTGTCAAGGAGGACTTTCAACTGCTCCTGAAGCTTCTTCAACTCATCAAAAGCCATTTTATAAGGAGGGATAGAGATAGGATGAGTGTCCAAAATAAGATTAATCCCAAAATCAATCTCCTTATCAGGAGGGATACCTGGAAGATCGTCAGAAAAAACCTCAGGAAATTTATTAACCACGGGAATAGATTGTAAAGAAGGACCCTCCTAGTTAGAATCCTTAACTTGGACCAAATGATAAATGCATTCCTTGTAAATCAACTTTCGGGCTCTAAGATGCAATATTAATCTTTATTTAGGCACTAGTGAACCCCTTTCCCACTCAATAACGGGCTTTTTAGGGAATTTAAACATGACCTTAAGGGTTCGATATTCTAAAAAGGCATAGTACAACTGCAACCAGTCCATCCCCAATATGACATCAAAATCAACTATGTCTAATGCTATCAGACCTATCATAGTTTCTCTGTCACCAACAGATACCACACAACCTCTATAAACTTCTCTAGCAATCACAGAGTCACCCACTAGGGTAGAATAAAAAAGAGATCAGGGATGCACTCAAGACCAAAACAAAAATGTATGACCACAAATGGAGTCAAATAAGAAAGAGTAGACTCTAGATCAAGCAAGCAATACACATCACATAAAAAGAGTCGTAACTTACCAATGATGACATTGAGAGATGCCTTCGAGTTCTACAGGTAGAAAGAGCATAGAAGCAATTTCGGTCAGTATCGGTACCAGAAGCAGAAGCAGTATCCTTCAGTGCAGGAGCTGATGAAGTGGCAACATGAATATTATTTTCCCCAAAAGAAACCTTAGAAGGACAATCCCTCTATAAGTGAACAATGTACCACATCTAAAGCACATGTTCCTCTCTTATTCATAAAAACCACGGTGCACCTGCCTGCAGAATTTATAAGCTGGATATGATAGAGCTAAGTAAGCCCCACCAACTTGAGATTGGGTACCCTATGCCCTAAACCCACTATTATGCTGAGAACGACGATCATCTGATGACTTCGGATAAGGAGAACTAGTCATAGAGTAAGAACTAGAACTCCCCCACTTCTTCTTAGACCACTTTTCACCATCCCTACCACTCTACTGCTGACCTCCACCCTGATTAGAAAATCTAAACTTCTTACTCTGTCTTTCCCCTATCTTCACCTGCTTCTTTTTCTCTTCCTCAACCTATTATATATACATAACCAATCTGGAGATGTTCATATCCTTGTTCAACAGGACAACCTTACTTTCTAGAATCAAATCATGGGATAACTAAGATAAAAAAATTTCATTCTATCCCTCATGCTAGACACCGACTCCAAAGCATACCAAGATAACTGATGAAACTTCAAGGTATACTCCTTGACTGATATCTTGCCTTAATTTAGGTTTACAAACTCTTTTTCCTTCAACTCCCTCAACTTCTGAGGAAAGAAGTAGTCCAAAAAAGCATTAGAGAAATTATCTCATAGTGCGGATTCAGCGTCATCTCCCCTAGACTGCTCTCATTCTTTATACCATTGGTATGCTATATCCTTTAGTTGATAAGTAGCAAATTCCACACCCTCAATATCTGAAGCATGCATAACTCGAAAGATCTTCTCTATCTTATTTATAAAACCTTGAGGATCCTCCCCAACCTTAAGACCAATAAAAGTTGAAGGACACAACCTCATAAACTAGCCAATCCTTACGATCTCAGAAGATAGAGTAGCAGAAGCAACACGCTCAGAATAAAAAGCTACTAATTGAGCTAACATATGAATACACTAACAAAATTCCTCATTCGACACATCAGCCTGAGGAGCTCAAGGAGGATAAAAGGGAACCGGTGGAACTCCAGAAGGGAAATCAGGAACTGGACCCCTAAACTGGGTCTGTTCCCCATAAGTAGGGTATGTCCTAACAAAATTGTCCTTAAGTGGGACAAAGGAGTTTACATGAGCTTCAGATCATCTGGGAGGCATAATCTGCAAAGCGAACAAATGGGAATTAGAGGAGATTTTGAGACCTTAGACTCTACATCCCAAAATAAGACAACAAAAAGAAATATTCCTAAATTTTTTGTAGTTTCTCCCTTATAAGTGTGGCATGCTACATACCCATAGAAGAGACTCTACTCGACATGACTCTGTGGATGCTCAACTGACCATGAACCTAAGATCTGATACCAACTAACATGACCCAAACCAAGGCCTAGTCATGACGGGTATCTCAAGTAAAATAAGGACTAAAGACCACCCCCAACAGCCAAACTGTAGACCACCCCACACCCATTTTGGATGAATTTCGAACATATAACAAGATAAGAAAACCTGAAATTAAAGATGTTATGATATGTGTAACCAAACCAACCAACAACCAAACCATCCTAAGTCCACAGTATTCTGACAAAGTCTCAACCAAATCGAATATCAAAAACGTGTCAGGACATGCCCACGTCTATAGCCAAAAATAGTATCCAATAAAGAAAAACATAACCCTAAAATAGAGTCTTCCAAAGTATGAAACCTTAGCACTTAAACTCAACTCTCGATTAATCCACAATCACTAAGCAGGAGAAGTAGAAGTATGGCCAAATCCTACATTGCGTGGGGATATAGTGTCCAAAGATAGTTAGTGGGGTAAATGCTAGCATGTAATTCAGGGATAAAGATAAAATAATGTCGTCAATTCAAACCAAGTCGTCAATTCAAACATAACCATATGCAAATATATATATATATATATATATATAAATTTTATGTCAGGATAAGGAACAAGGTTTAACATGCACTTTTAAACCTTAACCTGGATTGTGTAGCTTAATTATCATATAATAGTACCCAAGAGCTATATGGGCCCTAACTCTCACCCTCTGGTCAGGCCCAAGTGAGTGTAGTAGCACGAACTAGAGAATAATCTCATATATATGCATATGAGGGACTCAAACTTCCCAAAAACACATAGACTAAGGTGGCTTAAGCACATGATCAAGTAATAATTCATGGGGGACTTAAAACTCCCTAATCATGAAATAATAATAGTGAGGGGACTCAAACCTCCCTGGTCACTTTGACCCCTGCATCGGCAAATGCGGTTTCTAATGTCGGTCAGCCGGATCTCCACTTTCACAACTCAGCTACACAACACTTATTCGAGCCCAGTTAAAATATTTATCACACAATTCAAATCATGAACCATATTTTACATTAATACATACATTGTTGGTATCATTATACAACCTACACTTGCAAGGTAATGACAACATGCCAAAAATAATTTTCTATTTACTTGAGAAAACAACTCCCTTTGTTCATTAATACAAGACGGGAGACACCAACTCTTTTGGTTCATTAAATTATACCATTCTATTTCAAATACCTCTTTATATTATGCAATAGTTCAAGAGTAGTTCAGTTTTACAAATTCTCACCTTTCTCATAACTCAAAACTAATTTCATACTATGGGGTTGGTGTCATAACCACTTCAAAAGCCACAAGTTTGGATAAATCACAATTCTCTAGTTCATTCACCATACCCATGCACCCATAAGTTCAAAACCATATTTAAGCCATGAATAATTATAATTAATTCATAGGAAAACATTTTTCAACAATAAGCATTCAAAACACACAACCCTTGTTTTCAAAACCAAAATAATTTCATGTGAACAACACTTTAATATATATGATTTTTAACAAATTAAAAATGAGGTAAGAGTCACATGCCTGAAATAGTAAGATGTACGAAGAGAAATCACCCTTGAAATCCCTAATTGACCAACCTCTTGAAAACCCTAAGTATTCTTGACCTTGAGGAATTTGATATTGTTGAGAATTTACTTTGATGTGTTTCTAAGTGATAATGACACCCTAATGAGGTTATAAGATGTGGGTTTCAAGTTGGTTAAGTGGGGAAATATCTATAATGCCCTTAACTTAAAAGCTAAAAAAGAGTCATTGTTGCTACTCCTTACGACTCATCATGACGAGTCATAACTAAGGTAGTACCACCAAGGAACCCTATACTTTTATTCTTACGACTCAATGGCACCACTCGTAATGGGACCCTATGATTCATAGGGTCCAATCGTAGTCGACACAGAACCCAAATTGGGACTTACAATAGACACCTCATGATTACACCTAACGACTCGTGGCATATCCTTACAGCTCTTAGTGAGCTATTTGTAATCAGAGTAGAATCAAGACACAAACTTACTAATTTGGTTATGACTCATCCTAGTGACTCTTCAAGACACCCTACGACTCATAGGGTGAGTTGTTACCACGACAGTGAGCTCAAAGCTTAAGAGATTTCCAAGGCCAAAAAATTTGTGATGTTTCAAATGTACTTCTTATTTTTAATATTTTTATCTAAAATAATTAACCCAAACCTACTATCTAACCCAATAAACCCACCAAACTCCATTTTAAACCAACTCGACTCGACCTCTATTTTGTTTCAAAACTCGATACTTCCTCCATTCTTCTTTTATACATGAACCCAAATCAAATTGAGATTATTGGTTATTTCTGGTTATTGGTGTTTACTATTTAGATGGAGTGGACATTTGGTCAAAGCTAAGGGTGCGGTGATGGTTTGCCGGTAGGGGTGTTTCCGATTCTATGAAGACAGTGGCTATATGGTGATAAAATATCACTGGAAATTGAAATGTGGGGAGTTTAATTTATTTTGTTTTATTTTTGGGTGTTATGGACTAATGATTCTTTTTTGAAATTGGTAAAGTGGGTGTTATTGTATTGTGTGTGCATATCATTATAGGGGTCGAAAAATGCATATGCTAGATAAGCGTCTCTTAATTTTAATTGGGATCGTGTTGGGTAGTGGGTTTATTGGGTCTATTAGTGGTTTTGAATTAATTATATGAGATTAATAAATTAAAATAAAAAAAAGGATAAATATACCCTTAAACTATGATAAATGGTACGTATATACCCTCTATCATACTTTGGGTACACATATACCCCTATCATTAGTTTGAGGGATATATACATACCATTTCATTAATGGTAGGGGTATATGTAAACCCAAAGTATGACGGAGGATATATATCATTTATCATAGTTTGGAGGTATATTTGTCCCTTTCCCATTTTCATACTATTCATCAAAACTTAAATATCGAAGGGTGTTTATATATTTTTGGTGTGTATAAGTTCATAAAGTTGGTTACTTTTTCTGACACTTTTTTATTGTATTTAATTTGTTTTCTTTAATGCATTTCAAAGGCACATCAAGATTACTAAAATTTATATTTTGAAGAATATCATTGGTGACTAGTCTTTTTAACCTTGGGATATATGACTCTAAACACTAGTGGAAGTGTTAATTGAAATAAGTTCTACCTCCTTATGCATTTTTAAATTAATGCAATCGTTAATGATAAAATTGTGCAAAAATATGTAACTCTAATAAATGTAGAGAGGATTAATTTATAAAAGTTTGGACTTAATCTAGTATATTTAGCAAGTGACTGATCTACCAGGTGAGATTTATTCTTTATTAAATAGTAATTTTGGGTAACAATGGTTGCTGGACAGAGTTGTAGCGGTATCGTTTCAATTCATACCAGCATCGATTTTGTTCTGTATCGGTCCAAAATGATCTGAAACAAAATGACATAACTAGAATTTGGACACTGATACAAGCATAACATGCACAAGGATTGCAAGGTCTTGTCAAAGGTTCAAGCTTCGAATTATCAAAGGATCAAGCCTTGGATTTGCAAGTGCTTGAAAACCTTTTGGAACCATTACAAAGCCTTGTCTAAACTGAAGAGATAAGAAGGGCTTTCTACATCACATAGGCACCTCAACTAAGGGCATTGTGGTCTTTTAAGACCTCCCTTTTACACTCCAAATGAGCACCCTTCATTAAGGGTATTTTAGTCATTGTTATGTAATAGTATAAATAGACCTTTTAGCTTCTATTTTTCATTAGCTTGAATGAATTTTTGAGTGATACTCTCATCTTGTAGTTGTAGGTCTTGGAAAATACATTGAAATTAGGGTTATCTTGAGTGTGGATTCACTTGAGTTGACATTTTGGCAAGAAAGGTAGGTGCTTGAGGAGTTGATCCGTTTGTGTCCACCTAAGAGTGTGGTGTTATCCTCGATTGGTGTTATGTTTCTTGGTGTTTGATACACACCTTAGTGCTATTCATTGGTGTAGGTGTATGTCTCACTATCTATCCTTTTACTTTAATGCAATTTTCTCTTCCTTTTGTATTGAATCCGATTGTGGTTATGTGTTCTACTTCATCTCCCTTTCTTATAGTTGATGATTTTTAGGTTCTTAGTCTTAATTTTAGTTTTAGTAGTTTGTTTCCTTATCATTTGATATCAAGAGCCATGTTTTGGAGTTGTTCCCACAACTCTAAGCCTTGGATCTAAGAAAATCTTCACAAACAAAAAGTCTAGAGTCAAAAAATACAAAAAAATGTTGAGTTTTGTGTTTGTGTGGTAGATCAGAATTTAAAAAGTTAGATCTACAAAATTTTGTGTTGTTTTTTTGGTCTCAAGTGCTAGATCCTTGTTCTCTAGCACCTAAGGAGTCTAGATCTAAGTTTGGAACAAGATTTGGTTGTTTTTGAGCTAGATCCACCATTGTTGAGGTGTGTTTGAAGCTTTTGAGGTGGGATCTCATTTTTTATCATCTTGTTTGTAGCAATTTGTGCTTGATTTATTGTTGGTTGAGCTTTCCTTGGCAAAGAAAACCTAGATCTAAAAAAAAATTGAATTTAGGGTTTATTTGCCTAGTGGTCAAACCTTGGTCAACTCTTGAATATCATCTTGTTCATCCATCATCTTCAAATCTTGTTGAAGAAAAATATTCAAGTAGCTTGTTTGATCCAAAAAGGTGGAAGAAAGAGAGTGTACTAAGTGTTTGTACAAGAATATTCCCTAGCATATCCTATTTCATCCAAAAGAAGGAGGGAACAAAGGGAATAATCAAGTACAAAACAAGTACAAATTGAAAGTACAAGGGGAAAACCACTTCCATTCCAAATTCAATTTGAAGTTTGAAAAGGCTTCAAACTTTCAGCCCCCCCCCCCCCCAAAAAAAAAACGAATTCTCTTCTTCCCTAAGTGTTTTTTGGCTGAGAAAAAAAAAATCTAAGAATTGAAATTTTTTTAAAAAGTGATGTCCAACCATAAGCTGTCACATCATCACTTTTATGAACAACCAAATTGAGTTCTAAATTAGATTTCTAAGTTTTAATTTATTATTTCTAGTTTCTTTTGTGTTGATTCTACCTCTAATTAGCAAACTAGTAACTACCTACTAGGTTGATAATTAGTTTAGAGTCCTTTTGTTTCATGTCATCATTCTTTGTGTGCTTTGTTTATTTTGTAATTCATAGTATCTTATTGGTTCAAGTTAGAAAGCAATTTTTCTTTGAGTCGTCTCAAACAAAAATCGATTCCAGGCCAAATTAGAATCATCCCTCACTCACTTGCCAAGTACATTCCAAAGTATCAACACTTGTGAGACGAAGTGTGAGGTAAGAATCGAGTGTGAAGAGTGGTGAGGCTTTCTTTTGAACTAACTTGTATGCTCATTTTGTAGGTTATCCTTTGCTGTTTTTTGCTTCTTGTTAGGTACAATTGTCATGGAACCCAAAGGTTCAAACTCCCAAACTTTAGATAACAATATTCTTGGAACAATCATGGTTGGAATCGAGGCTCTTAACTGAAAGGTGGACATGGTGCAAATCAAAATAACATCAATGAAAGGGGATTTGGGATCAATGAAGGGTGATTTGATTAGAATAAAAGCGGGTGCTGATAGATTATGTCCATCAAAGCCTCCACAAAATTCAAACCACCAAGTCCCAAATCCACTTAACTAAAGACCCCACACTCCACAAAATCCCATGCCACAAATCCAAATCATTTCACCAACTAAATCCAATGCATCCTCTCTAAGATCCACTAAACTGAAATCAGATCATCCAACTAAGAGAAGAGATGGTGATAGAATTCGAGGGTGATAAGGTCGGTTCTTAAGATGGAGAGAACTTTGATGGTAATATACAAGTAAAATGTGAAGAAAAGAGGGAAAGAGAAAAGGAATCCATGGGTTGTGAAGTTTGAAGGGGAAAGAAACGCTTGATTGTGGATCTTATCCTCAAAGAACCCTTGTTACTCACTAACCCAAGTTCTAGTATTTTGCCTAGATTGGTTTTTATTATGTGCAGGAACAAGATGATATATTCCTCAAGGAGAATCTAAAAGAAATCCCTCCCAAACTTATCGGTATTCCAATTGCATTCTTGGTCGAGAATTCAAAGCAAATGGGTTGCCTTAGTACAAACCAAGGATTCTACACTCCCTTGAGTTTAAAATATTGTGATGTGATTTTGGGTACATCTAGTGTAGAAGTAAATGCTTTCTTATTTGATTATACTTTGGGTGTGTACAATGATCAATGTGCTCCTTAGAATAGCTCACTACTTGAACAGTTGAATGATATGATTGAAATCCCTCAAGTTAGTATTGATTCTTATATTGTTGATCATAAAATTGGATATGGTCCTTTGAACTTGTGTGATGAAAGACATGATATTAGTCTTGTTTATAGTGACCATGTGTATGTCAAATTTGTGAGAAATTCCTTGGGTGATTATGGGTTTGATTCTCTAGTAAAAGGAATGGCTAACCTCAGCTTAGATCCTTATCTATTTCTTCCATTTGATCCTGGTATACTATTAGGGTGGGGAAGGTTCTATTTTGGATTGCATTCTTTTTTCCTTTATGTCTCTCTTAACCATCCTTTATGTCTCTCTTTACCATGTCCTTTGTGATGTTTGTAGTAAGTATTTCATGATCATACCAAAGGATTATTGGTTTCATTTCAAATGTGTACCCCCTTGGAGAGTTCCTTTGAACT
Organism: Capsicum baccatum var. pendulum; assembly: GCA_030864225.1. Taxonomy (NCBI): domain Eukaryota; kingdom Viridiplantae; phylum Streptophyta; class Magnoliopsida; order Solanales; family Solanaceae; genus Capsicum; species Capsicum baccatum. The sequence goes on from CM061551.1 coordinate 107,059,234, forward strand.
TGTGCGTTGAAAACCACGATATTAACCTTGTTCATAGTGACCTTGCATATGACATAGTTGGGTGTAATGTCTTGAATGATTATGAGTTGGATCATTTAGTAAAAGGGATGATTAGTCTCTGCTTATGCCCTTGGCTTCTTTATCCATTTGATCCCGGTGCACTGGTGGGGTGGGAAAGGAATTGTCTCGGTTTGTTCTCATTCCAACTTGATGTTTGTCTTATCTTTATCCTTTGTGATGCTCATACTAAATGTTTCATTATCAAAATAAAGGATTGCTGGTTGTATATCAAAAGTGTACCTCGTTGGCGTGTTTATATCAATTGATACGCTAATCCTAACCCTCCTATCATAAAGATTGTGTGCTTATTTTCCTTTCTCTTTGGTTTTGCAAGATTTGAGTTTGAGGATAAATTCCTTTCAATATGGAGAGGATGATAAAAGTATAAAAATGCATAAGGATTGCAAGGTCTTGTCAAAGGTTCAAGCTTCGGATTGTCAAAGGATCAAGCCTTGGATTTGCAAGTGTTGGAAGACCTTTTGGAACCATTACAAAGCCTTGTACAAATTGAAGAGAGAAGCAGGGATTTATACATCACATAGGCGCCTTATCTAAGGGCATTGTGGTCTTTTAAGACCTCCTTTTACACTCCAAAGGAGCACCCTTCATTAAGGGCATTTTAGTCATTGTTATGTAATAGTATAAATAGACCTTTTAGCTTCTATTTTTCATTAGCTTGAATGAATTATTGAGTGATACTCCCATATTGTAGTTGTAGGTCTTGGAAAAGACATTGAAATTAGGGTTAGCTTGAGTGTGGATTCATGTGAGTTGACATTTTGGAAAGAAATATGGGTGCTTGAGGAGTTGATTCGTTTGTGTCCACCTAAGAGTGTGGTTTTATCCTCCATTGGTGTTGTGTGTTTTGGTGTTTGATACATAACTTGGTGTTATTCATTGGTGTAGGTGTATGTATCATCATCTATCTTGTTACTTTAATGCAATTTTTCTCTTCCTTTTGTGTTGAATCTGATTGTGTTTGTGTGTTCTACTTCATCTCCCTTTCTTCTAGTCACTGATTTTAGGTTCTTATTCTTAATTTTGATTTTATTAGTTTGTTTACTTATCATACACAGATCGATACAAAATTGTATTTTCATCTTGATATACTAGTACTGATTACGAATTTTATATAAATTGAACCATAAGTAAATTAATAAAAAAGTATAGCAATCGTTCCTTCTCGACACGAATTTTATAAAGCTCTTAACTCTCGTGGATGTTGTATTTTCGATTGGCCTTGGTTCTTTTATTTTAAAAAGTCATGGAAATGCTCTACCTAGTTCCTTTTTATTTGTTCATAGAATGTGGATGCCTCTCTTTCGAAACACAAACTTTCAACATATTTCATAAATGTCTAGAGAACTGACCTTACAGTGAGTTTTCCGAAGTGGTTACACTTCACACTAACATGTAACGCATAGATACATTATTTTATCATATTATTTCAAACTTAAAAATCGCCAATAAATCTTGACGCTTTATCCTTATTCTTGAATATCCTCTTATAACAAAAATGAATTGAATTTAGCAAAAATGTAGAGTCGCGCATCATTCATTCCTATCTACTAATCATAAGTGCAAAGAATTTGCCTCGCTCTATTCTTCTTGAAACAACTAATGCCGAAATACGAAATTTTATAAATTATTACTATAATGAGAAAATGGTCTATTACACCCCAGCCTTTACCCAAAATTTAAACTACACACTCCTTCACAGTAGACCCAATTACCTTCCTGGACTATTTTTTTCTATATTTAGTGCCCCCCTCCCAAGTGCTGACCTTTCAACATAAACCAAATAATAATAAGTATGTGTTTACACGTGTTGGGTCCACTCCGGTTTTTTCTTTTCCCTTCTAAACAAATAGGGCCTATTTTCTCTATAAAAAAGTTTTAGAACTCGCAATTTTCTCCAAATATTCTTGTCTGAAAACGAATCTTAATGATAAAGACTTGTCGATTTTGAACCAAATAAACTGACTGCTGCTTCAATTTAGTAAAAGTGAGTTCTTTGTGTCAAAAATTAGGATTGCGTAGGTGTTAATTAGGGTTTACTATTAATTTCAAAAATTAAGAAGTTAATTGTGTGAAATTAAGTTGTATGACTGATGATTATTTTATTTAAGTGTTCAATTAATGCCATATTATGTTCATAATTGCATCTACTTATGTTTTATTGATTTTTTAAGTCGGGTGATTCAAAATTAGGGCTTTTATAGGGTTTATTGTTAATCTCAAAAATTAAGAAATTAATTGTGTGTAATAGCATGTGCGTCTTACTATTGTGTTGTGTGTGTTCAATCTATATCTTATTACAACTATTATGTTGAAATTAGACTTTTTCTTTGTCGTATAAGTCGCATGATGTTGCATTTATATGCGTCTTAGTATTAGGTTGTTTCATTGTTCAAAGAGTGTCATATTACATTAGAAAATTTATATTATGTGTCTTTTCTTCATTGTTTAAGCCTGATAATGTTGAATTAAACGTAGGTAATGCTTGATTTCGTATAATGTTGCTTGATTTTTGATAATGTCTAGTCTAGTAAGTCTGATTTTATTATCTTGATTGCATTCCGGTAGACATGAATGAGTTTACTTTGATTATTCTAAGATGGTACCATGGTGGGATGTTAGATTTAAGTAGTAGGTAATCAATATATAATGGTGGAAAAGATACTGAATTTTTAAATGTTGATGTAGATAAGATGTCCTATTTTGATTTCAGAGGCTATATTAGAAAAATAAGATATAGCACAAGCTGCACCTTTAGCATTAAACCACCTAATAGTGGAATTATGGTAGATGTTAATAATGATATGGATATATATAGACATAATGTATTCCTTCGAAGATGGGGATGAGGTGGAGGCATTTGTTAACCATTTGGTTGATGAGCCAAATGTGGGCTCTATATTATTAGAAAATAATAGTCATGGGGATATAAGGGAATCTGGTGCAACTTTTAATACTGTTCCTAACTTTAGGGTAGGTGAGGTGAAACACCCTGGGTTTTGGTCCTTAGAAAATTTCCTAGGTTTTTGGCTTTTAGATATCATACGAGTTGGGTACTAGTCATATGGTAGGGTATGGGTAGTATGGTCTAGTCATATGTTGTCCAGTGTTGGGTGGTGTTGTATGGTTGAGTTTGTAGAATGGGTACGACTAGGGTGAGTATGTGTCATATGGTGGGTGATGGGTTGTATGGTTGGGTTTTCTTTCACTTAATATGAAACATAGTAAAGTAACTTGGAACTTAGGATGAGTGGCTCACCATGGGTTGTAAGATGGGGTACGAGTCGTATTGTCTAACTCATATGTTGGACAGTGTCAACCCTTCTTAGTTCTGTTATGGGTACTGGTCGTACCCTTGGATACGACTGGGCAGGGTGGTCGTATATGGATAATGTTGGGGGTCCAAGGAATTCCTAGGGTATGAGTGGTGGGTACCCCTCGTATGATAAGGTACGAGTGGTATGGTGGAGTCGCACCCTCCTGCGGGAAATTAATACAATTTAAGTTGGGGGTATTCTGGATATTTTTCCTTATAACTCCTTGGTACCCCACAGCTTAATACACTTTTTTTGGGCTCCATTAACCTATTTTCAATCAATCAAACACTTAGAAACCCTCTAAAAATATGTCAAGGCTCTTAGGTTAAGCAAAATCTAGGGTTTCCTGATAAGGGTGATTTCTTCTCATCTTCTTCTCAATCTAAGGCAAGATAATCCTCCATCATTGTTAGTTCCAACTAAAGGCATATTTTATGAATTTTTTCCATGGAAAAATTATTGTATGGTTTGGCTTTTCAAATATATGTTAGGGGTTTTGGTTATAAATGCTTGGTAATGGTTTTCCCATGTTTTAATTATGGATTTACATGCTTTAATGGTGGTTTGGACATTTGGTTGCATGGGAAGGGTTAATTAGTACTTGGTTTTGGTTTTGGAAATACTTGTCCTCAATATGTTTGATAAAATGTCTATGAGAATGCTTTTACTACATTATTGGACTTTTAATGGAACTATTGCATGGTATAACTTGATAATGGAACCCTAAATGATATAAATAGTTAAATGGTAAGTTCTTGGTGATTATGGTTGGTCTATTGAAAGCCTTGCGGGGTACAAGGGAATCCCCAAGTAAACTTAATAATGAAGCACTTGTGGGGTACACGAGATTCCCCCAAGTCAACTTGATAATGAAACCTATGGGCACAAAGGAATCCCTTAATCTTTGAAAGGTTGGCTAAGGGCATTGCTCGCAAGCTATAGTTGTTATGACGATACCACTACTCTTAGCCTTGGTTAATAGTAAATGAAATGGTGGTTGTTTCTGTGGTAATGATTCTAATTGGGCAATAATGGTGGGGTGTGATAGCTAACCGTGAAGGTGTGAGTCCAATGGACGGACACTAGAAATTCATATTTACAGACATAAGGATTGGTTATGACGACCATATTTGATACTTAAGAGATACATAGAATCCCATAGGTACACTTGTACATATGTATCATGGAGAGCGAAGGGTACTCGGGAATCCCCTACTCCTATGGTATCTTTGGTTTGTGCGGCTACACGCATTGGGGCCCGTTCAGAGGGGTTACACTAAACCTATATAGCATATGGGTGGTTTTAGGATAGTTAAGCTACACATACCCATGTTAATGACTTTAAAGGCATGTTAAACCCGATTTTCTTTCTCGGATGATTATATATATATATGTATGGTTGTGAATGTATGTGGTTGGTTTACATGATTTTCAAGGTGGGTATTATTTTATACTTATCAAGAATACTTGCTAGCATTCACCCACTAATCCATCTTCGGGTGGCTATATCCCCATGCGATGCAAGAACCAGCCATTCTACTCATCCTGCTTAGTGCCCGAACCGAGATCAGCTTGGTTGGTTTGAAGTGGTGAGCTTCATAATCTAGAAGGCTCCATTTCATATCATGGATGTATTTTCATACTTTGGTTATTTCATGGATATTGGTTTTGTCTATGGTTGGGGGAATGTCCAAACTGGATATTGTTTTACTTTTGGTTAGAGGCTTTATGGAACTACTATAGGTTGGAATGGATAGTTTCGGTAGTGGTGTCATCCTTACTATTGGCATTGGTATTGGGGCTGATACTATTTGACTGAATTTATGATTGTTCCATCCTTTTTTGTTATGTTATGGACAAGAACTTGGTTATTATTTTGGTTTTGGTATGGTTATTAGTTGGGTATTGGATGGGTGGACTTGCTTGGGTTGGTCACAATTATGGACCTATCCCAGGGTATGGATTGATACAGTTACGCTCTCCTGTTATATCTTTGAAATTCCTTTGACTCAGGGTATACGTTTGGATGGTTGAGTTGGATAACAGGGGTGGTCCCCAGTCCTGGTTGGACTTGGAATGCCTATTACGATAAGGTCCTGATTTGGGTCATGTCATGAGGACCATTTAAAGGTGGAGGGCCATTTTATTTCTTTTTCAACCATACCTCTTTTCACTATTGTAGATAATGTTGTTGCATATAGTGTTACTGCAGTTCATGATATAGATGTTAGTCTTGTTGGGTCTGATTTTCATAAGAAGAAGTAGAGGGTTCTGATTACTCTACTGAGGATAGTGTTGAGTCAGAAGCAGAATTAGTTGGAAATAATGAGGAGGAGGAGTATGGTCATGATATATATAAGGAGGTTAGGGAGTTGAGAGCTGAAAACAGGAAGTTTCAAAAGAGGAAAAGAAATAAGAGAGTACAACTAACAATGCAGAGTTACCAGTAAGTGAAGTAGGACTAGATCTAGGTTATAATGAAACTGAAATAGGTAAAGTAAGTCATGAAAAAAGGCTTGGAGTTGATGAGCGTGACTTTGTAAATTCTGATGAGGATAGTTTTGAATTAGATAAAGATGATTGGTGTGGTGATGATGAACATAATGTGGTTGAATCTGGTAGAGCAAGAACTATTAAGTTGTCAAGAAAGAGAAGGACAAAAACTCAGAAAATCATTCACAACCCAACTGCAAAGAAAATTGCTTGGCAACTGGGTATGATGTCTAAAGATGTTAATGAATTCAGAATAGCAGTGACTAAATTTGTCATAAGAAAAAGGATTCCTATGGAGAAGTGGGTAAATGATACAAAAAAAATGTTAGAGTTAGGTGCAAGGATAGTTGGCCATGATTTTGTATACAGGTCTTGACAAGACAAAACATGATTTCATGTTAAAAACTTACATTCCAAATCATACCTGCAACAAGACAATGAAAAAATACTTGTGAAATGCTATGTATTTAGCTGAAACCTCTTATTGAGCAACCAAACATAACAGTATTCAAGTTGCAAGAGTTGATTAGAAAAAAGTTTAAACTTAATGTTGGTAAGACTACCGTGAAAAGACCAAGAGCTAAAGTGTTGAAAGATATAATGGGTGATCACACTATAGAATTAAGAAGAATCCTTGACTAAAAGGATGAACTGTTGAGGACAAATCCAAGGACCAGTTGTCTTTTTAAATTTTATGAGGTTGATGCAACAGGTAAACAAAAATTTCAGATTTTTTACATCTATTTTGATGCTTTGAAGAAGGCATGGGTACATTGTAGGAAGTGCATAGGCTTAGGTGGTTGTTTTCTTAAAGGTGTTTGTAAAGGCTAATTATTAGTTGCTATAGCCAAGGATGAAAATAACCTGATTTTGCCACTTGCTCAGGAAATAGTTAAAAAGGAGAACAAAAACACATGGACTTGGTTTGTTAATTAGGTGCATAAGGTATGACCTAGGACTTGGAGAAAGTGAAGGTCACACCTTGATTACAAATGTACAAAAGGTATGTGACACGACCCGACCGGTGGCATTGTCGTAATGGGCGTCCCAAGTCCGATTGGGACCACAGACCACCCCCGTTACCCAACCCAACTCCAACTGCTTGCCTGAGTCGGCTGAACTCCGAACATATCGCAAGATAGAATAACTTGACAAGGACTGACTTTGGGTTAGGTTTATTCATAGATCAGCTATACCAAGTCATCCTGTCACACCAAACCATACCATCTAAACCAATACCGAACCAAGAGCCATAAACTAGACCATAACCAAATGAGATCAAAAACATAATATGATTAATCCCCAAATGAAATACGATAGAACAGTGAGAAATTGTGTCTAATGATGTTAGCCCCAATACCAATGCCAATATTAAAGTAGACACCAATACCGATCCCGCCCATACCAACCCATAACAGTGACACAAAGCCTCTAGCCAAAAGAATACTAAAATCTGGTTGGGATATGCCCCCAACCATAGCCAAAATCAATATCCATAAATAAGTCAAAGTATGAAATAACATCCATGAAATGGAGCCTTTCGAATAGATGGAAGCTCACCACTTCAACCCAAATATTGATCCCAAAGTTCGAGTTTCTAAGCAAGAGGAGTAGAATGGCAGGTTCCTGCATAAAGTGGGTATACAACATCCGAAGATGGTTAGCAAGTGAACTCTAGCATGAACTCAGGTTAAGAATAAAATAACGTCATTTATAAAACCAAGTAAAAACCATCCATATAAACACAACCATACATATATATATAACCAATCCAGGAAAGGGGACTGGGTTTATCATACCATTGAAACCTTTACTTGGGTTGTATAGCTTTGCCGTCCTAAACCATCCACGAGCTATATGGGTTCGGCTCCCCATGTTGAAAGGGCCCCAGCGCGTGAAGCATCACGACCAGGGAAGCAACTTGATATGACTAGATATCTCCAAAATATAGAGTGTGACATCATGCACATGGTCACTAGGAACAAACCTTACATCAGTAAATATGAGTTTCCAGTTTGGATCCCTCCGGGAGCTCCACCTTCCACGGCTTTGCTACACATCCCTCCATTATGTCCAATTAAAACCATTTTCCAACCAAACCATTATTCCATCTTTTATTAACCAAGGCTATTGGTAGTGGTATTATCATACCAATAATAACTTTTAAGTATTATCCTTAGCCAAACCTTAGGGGATTCCCATGTACCCTATATGATTTTCAATGAACCAAAACCATGGCCACCAAGGCCTTTCCAATCCATTTAAATCATTCATATCATTTAGGATTCCATTACAAAGTTTAAACCATGCATAAGTTCCATTGAAAAGCCAATATTGTGAAAACATTGTTAAAGGCATTTTATTATACATATTAGGGGCATAGTATTTCCAAAACCAAAGTCCATTACCAAAGAACCATTCCCATGCAACCAATTATACAAAACCACCATTAATATATATAAAATCATAATTAAAACATGGGAAAACCATAACCAAGAATTTTTATAACCAAAATCCCCAAATCATATTGAAAAACCCAAAATCATACAACATTCAAATCATAAAAACATTATAGAAAACTATGTCTTTAGTTGGAACTAACAATAAGGGAAGAGAACGTTCTTTAAACCAAGATGATGATGGAGAGAAATCACTAATACAAGTCTAAATTTACTCCTTAAGATGAAACCCTAGCTTCCCTTCCCAAGAACTCTAGAGAGGATTTAAGATTGTTTTCCAAGTGTTTAAGAATAGAATAATAAGGAAAATAACCTCCCAAGTGCAATATAAGTTGTGGGACTTTATTAGTATAAGTAGGTAAATATCCAGAATACCCCCACTTAAGTTGCACAAAAATCTTATCATAGGGATACGACTAACCCTTACGAGTTGTATCCTCCCTATATGAGTGGTACCCACCACTCGTACCCTTGGTTTCCCTCTTGGACCCAACATTGTATAAGGTACGACATACCAAACCCAAGTGTATTCAAGTGTACGACTAGTATCCATCAACCATACCCCTGGAGGTTTTAACAATGACCACCACATGAGTCCTGAGTATAAATCGTACCCTGGATCACGGATTATAATGAGCCTCTCGTACTCAGATCTGACCTATGTTACTATGTCTAAGGTTAAGTGAAGGAACCAAATAATCCGTATCCAACCATACGACTCATACCACTAAGTCATACCCATTTCAGTGACCAAAATCCATCCCACCAACCACACAAGTCAGCATACGATTGGACCATACCATTTATACCCCAGTATATGGCTCATACACATGAGTCGTATTGGATCCAGAGACTAGAATTCCAGGAAACTTTCTAACGTCTAGAAACTGGGGTGTTTTAGTCTCCCCCACTAGGGACATTCATCCCCAAAATGACGGACAAAGAAGGTGTAACCATATGCACGAGTCATTTGCATTATCAAATATATTTCTAATCTTTAATAAAGTTTAAAAACAAATAGCAGAAGATATTAATCTTTTCTTTAACAAACTCAAAAAATAAAGATGTGTTGAAGACACATACCTTTCGCACGAATTCCAGGAGCAGAAAACAGATGTGGATACTTGGACTTTATGTCCTCCTCCGCTTCCCATGTAGCTTCTTCCACCTTATGGTTCCGCCATAGAACCTTAACCGAATCCATATCCTTGGTTCACAACCAATGAACCTGCCTATCCAAGATCTCAATCGGGACCTCTTCAAAAGATAGAGAGTGTGAGATGCCCAACCCCTCCAAAGAAACAATCAAAGAAAGATACTAAGACACTTCCTCAACTTGGAGACATGAAATACCGGATGAATGGATTTCAAACTAGAAGGCAACTCCAATTCATAAGAAATATTTCCAACCCTTCGCAAAACTACATCAGCGCCAACATACTGGGGGTTGAGCTTTTCTTTTTTGCCAAACCACATTACTCCCTTCATGGGAGATACCTTGAGGAACACCTTATCCGCACCGTCAAACTCCAAGTCTCTACGCCTTACATCCGTATTGGACTTTTGGCGACTTTGGGAAACCTTAAGCCTATCTCAAATCACCTTCACCTTTTTCATAGCTTGATAGACCAAATTTAAACCGAACATATTTGCCTCTCCAAACTCAAACCAACCAATAGGAGATCTATGCCTCCTACCATACAATGCCTCAAAAGGGGCCATACCAATACTAGAATGATAGCTATTATTGTAAGCCAACTCTACCAAAGGTAGATGCTCAATCCAACTACCACCATAATCAACCACACATGCCCGAAGCATATCTTTCAATGTCTGAATAGTTATTTCTGCTTGCCCATTCATCCAAGGATGAAAAGCAATACTCAAACTCACCTTAGTACCCAATCCCTTCTGAAAAAACCACTAGAAATAAGATGAAAATTGCGTACCACGATTAGATATAATCAAAATAGAAACCCCATGTAGCTTTATAATCTCCTAAAGATATAACTTCATATAATCCTCTACCGAAAAGGTAGTACTCACTGGTAAAAACTGAGCAGACTTTGTCATCCTATCCACAATGACCCAAATTGAATCATATTAATTCTGAGACTGAGGAAGAATGATAACGAAATCCATATTTATTACCTCCCATTTTTACTCGGGAAAAACAATCTCTTAATATAACCCTCCAGGTCTCATGTGCTTAACTTTAACTTGTTGACACACCAAGCACTTGACCACAAAATTAGTCACGTCCCTTTTAATACCATTCCACCAATACATCTCCTTGAGATCATGGTACATCTTTTTCAAGATAGGGTGTACAACGTAGCATGACTCATGCACCTCAACCAAGATCTTTTACCACAAACCGTCGATATCAGGAATGCACAACCTCCCTTAGTAATGTAAAGTACCGTCGCCACTGATCTCAAACACCATTACCTTCAGCATACCCATATTACTCTTGATTTTCATCAAGATAGGATCTAACACTTTCTTCTCCTTAATCTCTGCATCAAGAGATGACCGAACCACTTTCTATACCATTACCCTACCATCCTCGGAGTTCAAAAGACGAACTCTAAGATTTGCTAAGTGGTGAATATACATCACTAAATCCCATTTTCCTTGCTCCACATGAGCCAAACTCCCCATGGATAACCTGCTAAGAGCATTACCAACCACGTTAGCCTTACCTGGGTAATAGTGAAGACTCATGTCATAGTCTTTGAAAAGCTCCAACCATCTCCTTTGCATGAGATTTAGCTCCTTTTGAGTGAACACATATTGTAGACTTTTATGATCAGAAAAGATTTCTATGTGCACTCCATACAAATAATGCCGGCATATTTTCAAAGCAAAAACCACCTCCAACAGCTCCAAATTATGAGTAGGATAATTTCTCTTATGTACTTTCAACTTCCTGGAAGCAATGATAATCACCTTCCCACTCCAAATTATGAGTAGGATAATTTCTCTTATGTACTTTCAACTGCCTGGAAGTAGTGATAATCACCTTCCCATGCTTCATCAAGACACAACCAAGTCCCACCCTAGATGCATCACAGTAAACCACAAACCCCTCAATACCCTCAGGCAATGTCAAAATTGGAGCTGAAGTTAGCTTATCTTTCAACTTCTTTAAATTCCCCTCACAAGTATCCGACCAAGAAAACTTTACCTTTTTCTGAGTCAACTTAGTCAAAGGAGCAGCTATCATCGAAAAGCTCTCCACAAACCGTCGATAATACCCAACCAAATGCAAAAGCTTCGAGCGTCGATTGGATTCATGGGTCTAGGTCACTTTTTAACCACAACCCCATTTTGCGCATCTACCATGATCCCCTCGCTAGAAATAATATAACCAAGAAAAGTCACACGTTCAACCAAAACTTACACTTAGAGAACTTGGCATACAATTGTTGTTCTTTCATGGTCTACAATACCACACAAAGATGCTTAGCATGATCCACCTCACTTTTGGAATAAACGAGAATGTCATCAATAAACACAATAATGAAAAGATCCAAGAACTACCTGAAAACCCTATTCATCAAGTCCACAAATGCCGCCAGGGTATTAGTCAAACCAAATGACATCACCAAACATTTAAAGTGTCCATACCGGGTACAAAAAGCCATCTTAGGGATATCCCCTTCTCTAATCTTAAGCCGATGATACCCAAACTAAAGATCTATCTTAGAAAAGAACTTGGCACCTTGCAACTGATCAAACAAGTCATCTATCCTTGGAAGAGGATACTTGTTCTTGACCATTACCTTATTCAACTGCCGATAGTCAATGCACGTCTTAAGGAAACCATCTTTTTTGCACACGAACAATACTAGTGCACCCCAAAGAGATATACTAGGAATAATAAACCCCTTATCCAGAAGATATTTTAATTGCTTCTTGAGTTTTCTACACTCAGACAGAGCCATTATATAAGGAGGAATAGAAATTAGAGGAGTATTCAAAACATGATCAATACCAAACTCTATTTCTCTATCCGGAGGAACACCAGCAAGATCATTCGAAAAGACCTCAGAAAACTCATTTACCACCAAAATTGACTGTAAAGAAGGACCTTTCGAGTTAGATTCTTTAACCTAGACCAAGTGATAAAGAAAACCTTTAGAGATTAACCTCTGAGTTCTAAGATAAGAAATAAACCTCCCCTTAGGAGCTAAGAACCACCCTCCTACTCTATAACTGGTTCACCAGGGAACCTAAAGACAACCTTTTGGGTCCGACAATCCAAGAATGCGTAACATGAGTGTAACCAATCCATTCCAAGAATAATATCAAAGTCCACCATATCAAGTTCAAACAAATCCACTAAAAGTTTGCCTACCACCAACAGATACCACACACTCTCTATAGACGCTCTCAGTAATAACTAAGTTACTACCAGGATAGAAATAGAAAAAGGATCTGAAACAACCTCAGGATCATTAAAACCAATACATACAACCACAAATGGGATCACATAAGAAAGAGTAAACCTCGGATCAAGCGGACAATACACATCACGATAAAAGAGTTGTAATGTACCAGTAACGACATCAGGTGATGCTTTAGATTCCTATCGAGATGCAAGAGCATACAACCTATTCCACACAAAAGCCGCACCACTGGGCATCGGAGCAGAAGATGAAGCAACTGACGCTTATCACCCGACTGCCTAAGGTAAGGAGTGCTAGCAGTAGAGAAAGAACTAGAACTCCCCCACTTCTTCTTCATCCATTTACCTCGATCCCAACCACCTTGCAACTGTGATCCTCCCTGATCTAAAAACCTACTCATTTTTCCCTACCTATCTCTAAACTTCAATTGTTTCCTCTTCTCATCATCCACCTACTGCATATGAACTGTCAACTTAGAAATGTCCATATCTTTAATCAGAAAAGCAGTCTTGATTTTCAAGATCAAATCCTAAGATAGCTCAGAAGTGAAATTTCTCATCCTCTCCCTCATGCCAGCCACCTAATAAAGGCGATACCTTAATTACTGATGAAATTTCAAGGCATACTCCTTGATAGACATTTTTCCTTGCTTAAGATTTACAAACTCCCCCATATTCGCTTCCCTCAGCTTCTGGGGAAAGAAACAATCCAAAAAAAGCATCTTATAAGGATGACTCCTCTACATCACCGTTATCCCTATCCCACTCTTCGTACCATTGGTACGTAATATCCTTAAGCTGAAAGATGCAAAGTTTACACCTTCCATATTAGTAGCCTGCATCACCCTAAATATCTTTTCCATTTTATTTAACAAACCCTGAGGATCTTCCTCTACCTTCACACCAGTAAAAGTAGGAAGATTCAATTTTATAAACTGACCAACCCTTGTGGCCTCATCAAATAACTCACTAGACATATCCCTCCCGGTCTGAGCAGCAACCAACTAAGCAATACTATGAATAGACCGGAAAAATTTTGCATTATTTACCTCACCCTGAGGAGGACTAGTAGCAACCAGAAGAACTCCAAAACTATCAGGGTTACGACCCTGAGATAGAAGACAAACTCCAGACATAGGATATATCCCATCAACATTATCCCCAGATGGGATTAAAGAGTTTCCTTATTTTTCAGATCGTCGAGGCATGATCTGAAATGTGAAAAATCAAGGATTAGAGAAGAATTCCAGGACTTAGACTCCAGGCTTTAAAATTGAATACTAATAAAGTGAAATATTCTCAAATACCTTATAGCCTCTCACTTATGAGTGTAGCGTGCTACACACCCTTAAAAAAGACTCTACCAGACACGACTTTGTGAACTCCAATTGACCATAAACCTAAAGCTCTAATACCAACTTAACCCGATCCGACCGAGAGCCTTATCGTAATGGATGTCTCGAGTCCGATCAGGACCGGAGACTACCCCCGTTACCCAACCCAACCTCCAGCCACCTTTTTCAGGTAGTTGAACTCAGAACATATCATAAGATAGCATAACTAGAAAAGGACTGACTTTGGGATAGGTCTATTCCTAGACTAGCCCTACCAAGTCAACCCATCATACCAAACCATACCAACCAAACCAATATCGAACTAAGGGTTATAACAAAATAAGATCCAAAATATAATATGATAAATTCCTAAATAAAATACGATGGAACAGTGAAAAATTATGTCCAATGATGTCAGCCCCAATACCAATGCTAATATTAAAGTAGGCACCAATATCGATCCCGCCCATATTAACCAATAGCAGTGCCACAAAGCCTCTAACCAAAAGAATACTAAAATTTGGTGGGGCATACCCTCAATCAGAGTCAAAAACAAATCAAAAAATAAGTCAAAGTATGAAATAACATCCATAAAATAGAGCATCCATGAAATAGAGCATTCAGAATAGATGAAAGATCACCACTTCAATACAAATGTTGACCCTGAAGTTTGAATCGCTATGTAGGAAGAGTGGAATGGTCGGTTCCTACATCGCGTGGGAATACAATATTCAAATATGGGTTAGCGGGTGAACGCTAGCATGAACTCAGGATAAGGATAAAATAATGGCATTTAGAAAACCAAGTAAAAAACATCTATATGCACACAACTATACATACATATTTATACATATATAACTATATCGGGAAAGGGGACCGGGTTTAACATGCCATTAGAACCTTTACCTGGGTTGTGTATCTTTGTCATCCTAAACCACCCAAGGTCTATATGAGTTCAACTCCCCCTGCTGAAAGGGACCCAATGCATGAAGCCATATGACCAGGGAAGAAAACTTGGGATTACTAGTACATCCCCTAAATATAAAGTGTGACATCATTCATACGGTCACTAGGACCAAACCTCACATCAGCAAATATGACTTTTCAGTTTAGATCTCTCCGAGACCTCCACCTTCCACGACTTTGCTATATATCCCTCTATATGCCCAATTAAAACTATTTTCCAACCAAACCATTATTCCATCTTGTATTAACCAAGGTTATTAGTTGTGGTATCTTCATACCAAAAATAACTTGCAAGTATTATACTTAGCCAAACCTTAGGGAATTCCCATGTACCCTATATGATTTCCAATTAACCAAAACTATGGCCACCAAGACCTTTCCAATCCATTTAAAACCATTTAAATCATTCATATCATTTAGGATTCCATTACCAAGTTTAAACCATGCATAAGTTCCATTAAAAAGACAATATTATAGCAAAAACATTGTTGAAGGCATTTTATCAAATATATTAGGGGCATAGTATTTCCAAAACCAAAGTCTATTACCAAAGAACCATTTCCATGGAACCAATTATCCAAAACCACCATTAATGCATCTAAAAACATAATTAAAATATGGAAAAACCATAATCAGGCATTTATAACCAAAACCCCCCAAATCATATTGGAAAACCCAAAATCATACAAAATTCAAATCATAAAAACATTGTAGAAAACCATGTCTTTAGTTAGAACTAACAATGTGGGAAGAGAACATGCCTTAAACCAAGATGATGATAGAGAGAAATCACTAAGACAAGCCCCTAATTTACTCCTTAAGATGAAACCTTAGCTTCTTGTAATGCCCCGAGTTTGGTACCCCAGACGCTACACAGTGTTTATGATCCCGGAGGACCACAAGCTAACCCTTTTCTGGTATCTGTAACTGAGCACTGCATAATATACTATAAAAATACAGATAACAATTGGAGAAAACTTATCATAAGGTTCAAAACTAAAATACAACTAAATAAAGTATCAAAATACTAAAGCAACTATCTGAACATTTAGTCTGAAAGCCTTTAAACTGTCTGAATAAGAAGTTGATAGGACAATCCCCCAACTAACTCTGTCTACTAAATTACTGAATCTAGAAATATAATGAAATAATAGAACATCCTTGAATGATGAGGACTCACTACTAAGTCTACTACTTCTGGTTGAATCTGAACTGCTAAGAGTTCTCTAGATCTCATGCTTCTGAACCTATGGTATAAAACACCATAGCGCAGAAAAGTATACATTAGTATGTAAAAATATATTGGTATGCTAGATAAGGTAAGGCTAAATGCAAGGGTTCATATGCATGAACAATACTGACTAAATAATCTGAGTGTACTAAATGAGGATACGTGCATGAATGCAAAAACCATAACTAAAATCATAGTGACACTGAATACTGAGTTTCAATTGATGTCTTACTGACATCTAGCTTACTAATACTGGAATACTAAATAACTGAATCTACTGATATTAATAACTGAATATTGAGGTTGAGATCAGTCCTATCTAGTAGGTGATATCTGAATTGTATTATAATAAGAATACTTAACTGAATCTAAGATCAGTCCTATCTAGTGGGTGATCTCTGAATATACTGGTAATGAAGATGATTTAACTTAGTCTGAGATCGGTCCTATCTAGCGGGTGGTCTTTAAATCTAATGATACTGATACTGTTTGACTAAATCAGAGATCAATCCTATCTAGCAGGTGATCTCTGAATCTGCTGATAATGAGAATGATCGACTATATCTAACAGTCCTGAATCTATACTATTGAGCCAAGTTTTTTTATTGAGACTACTTTTGAAACTGAGACTGTGGGAAGTAGTCATCTAATCGACATGCCCCAAATCTTAACTTGTGGGGTCTAACCTGTAACCTCAGCTGGAAGGGTGTCAGTATCATGCCATGGGTAAAGACAACTTTACTTTTGTGGAGTCAGTCCTATCTAACGAGTGACCCTTGAGATCAGTCCTATCTAACGGGTGACCTTAAGTATGCCAGTCCTATCTAACAGGTGGAATCTCATACCTACACTGGCTATATATTTTTGGAACTTAGGGATTTCTCCTACGGATCTCAGTCCTCTCTAATGGGTGAGCCCTCATCCCTAGGTTCGCTCGGTGTTGAATTCTACTCCCAACTGAAAGACACTGAACTGATTTTTTTTCTTAAACTATACTTGGCTGAGCTAAATCTGTTACTGATTATGTTATTTGGCTGATCTAGCAAAGTGACTTGGTTTCCAAGACTGATGGAATACTACTAAAGTTTGTTATCTGATTGAATGCTACTAAGTTCTGAATTGATTACTTGAATGCTACTGAGGTCTGAATTAGATACTTGAATACTACTAAGATCTGAGCTGAGTATTAAATTGAAGCTGGAATACTAATAATACTGAGATTACTGAGTCTTTCTAAGTTCTGTAACTATCTGAGAGTACGGAATTCTGTAACTGACTGAGTTCTACTAATTGTGGCTTGATTAAGAGTATCTTGAAACTGACACTGGCTCTAGACTTGCAGCTAATTTGTTGGGTATAAATACCCCTAGGACTCGATAACATAAAAGTTAAACATAACCATTCTTGAATAATCATGACAATGGACTTTCATTCACCATTACAATCACTAAAACATTTCTTCAAACACTTGGGAATCTTAAAACATGTAAAGGTATAGGGATGCATACAAATTTCTCATAATTTATTCAATAAGGAATGCACAAGCATAAGAATGCATGCAACATATCATAATTCACTCACTAAGGCATTTCAACAAACACTTGGCATACATGAACTTATACACAATTTGGAGATTTCTTGTCAACATGCTATAATGACCTTATTTCCTTCACACAAGCATTTTATCAAACATATAGGGAGCATGCTTTGGTTATACAACAAATACTACACCTAAGTATCATGATTTCATCAACCAATATGCAACTTGAAGAGGGTTTATCATGAACATCACACAATTCATCACATGCTAGAATCAATTCTTAAAATATGTAGTCTAAATCATGAATTAAAACTCAACAACACATAATAATGAACTTCAATACACATAAATCATGAAATCTCATAAATACATAAACTTTGTAATTTGAAAAGGATTCTTGGAATTCTTGGGTGGAAGGAACCCAAAAATCAACATCTAACATACCTTAGTTCTTGATTTTACAAAGATTGACAATGGAATTTTCTTGGATTTGGATCCCAATTGAAAACCCCTAACTTGCTATTGAGAGAAATTGAGAGAAAAGAGTATATTTTGGTTGAATTGGGGCTAAATACCATGTTATAGGCTTATATAGGGGTGGGAAATACCCATTCTACCCTTAAAATAACTCAAAAATAGGGGTATTTTTGTCACTTGGGCCATAAGATATGCGACGCATAACTTATCACGTAAACTAGGTTGTGCGGCACACAAATTATCGCCTAAGTTAGGCTGTGCGTCGCACACCTTATGGCATAATCTAGGTTTTGTGCCGCACACCTTATGGCATAATCATTCTAGTAGCCTTAGGCGATTTGTTAGGCGACGCACTGCACTTTGCAAAGCCATAACTTCTTGCTCGGGTGTCAGATTTTGGTAAAATTTGTATTGTTGGAAAGCTAATTTGATTATCTATAATTTGGTGGGTCTAAATATTCCAAAATATCATATATATATCAAGTTATTCTCGTTCAAAGATGACCCTTGTGAAATCAAATACTAAAACTTGATGGATTCAAAAGCTCTTAGCTTGCCTTACTCTAAATGACTCTTATGAACACGCTTAACACATCATAAGCTATATTTTCACTAGTATACTCATTATAAGTCATGTACTCAAATATGAATCATAGGATAGGAGGATTCATATGTAGGAACAATGGCTCATTTTCTAGCATAGAAATATACGGGGTATTACACTTATGAAATGAAGAAATTCCAACACTTAGCCAAATTTTCTAAGTGTTAAGCCTCTCTTAGCATGCTTTAAAAGCTCTAACGACTAGGACAATTTATGGGGTCTTACACTTTCCTTGCCCAAGAACTCTAGAGAGGATTTAAAAGTGTTTTCCAAGTGTTTAAGATTAGAATAATAGGGAAATAACCTCCCAAGTACAATATAAGTTGTTGAGCCTTATTAGGACAAGTGGTTAAATATCCAGAATACTCCCACTTAAGTTGCACAAAGATACCATCATAGGGATACGACTGACCCTTACAAGTTATATCATCCTTGTATGAGTGGTACCCACCACTCGTACCCTTGGTTTCCCCCTTGGACCCAACACTTTGTAAGGTATGACACACCCAAACCCAAGTCATATTCAAGTGTATGACTAGTATCCATCAATTGTACCCCTGGCAGGATGGAATCCAAGAGGTTTGAACATTGACCACCATATGAGTCCTGGGTACGACTCATACCCTAACTTACGACTCATAGTGAGCCATTCGTACTTAGATCTAACCTAATTTACCAAGTCTATGGTTAAGTGAAGAAATCAAACAATTTGTATCCAACCATACAACTCGTACCAATAAGTCGTACCCATTTCACTGACCAAAATCCATCCCACCAACCACACTAGTCAGGGACCATACCATTCATATCCTAACATACGGATCATACCCATGAGTCATATTGGATCCAAAGTTCTATTTAGAAAATTTTCTATTGTCCAGAAACCAGGGTGTTTCAGTATGTATACTGTTTTATGTTTAATTCTTTTAGTTTAACCTAGTATATGTAATTATGTCCTAATTTTATCTTATTTTACGATATGTATGTGTATTGTAGGGACTATTTGTATCACTTAGGGAGGTGTTACCTTAATCTGAACATAGAAGATGTGCAAGGCACATCTTAGCTAATTGGGCTAAGAATTGGAGAGGCCTTCAAAGAAAATAACAATTTTTGGAAGATAGCCAAAAGTATATTTGAGTCTCAATTGATGGAAAAATAGAGAAGATGAAGTTTCTTAGTCCTGAAAATAATGGATAAGTTAATGTACTGCAACATTAGTTAGGGGTGCAAACTTTACTTCAACACTAAAGTCAAGTGTGATTCTAAGGATAACAACATGTCTGAGTGTTTTAATGCATGGATCTTGTCAACTAGGAACAAGACCATCATCACCATGCTTGAAGAAATCAGAGTAAAGTTGATGTCAAGAATAAGCACTCTAAGGGAGTTTTCAAATACTTGAAAGTATAATTACTCTCCAATGTGTCTGAAGGTTTTAGAGGTCTATAAATTGTATCATTGAGTTTAATGGAGAGGTTGGTTTGAAGTTAAAAAAGGATGTTGTCAACACAAAGTGGATATTATCAAGAGGACTTGCAGTTGTAGGGTGTGGCAATTAAAGGGCATACCATATGCACATGTTGTGGCTGCATTATTATTCAAGAAGTACCTTTTTTATAACTATATTGATTGCTTCTACAATAAGGAAACATACTTGAGGACTTATGCCAATGTTCGTAAACCACTAAAAAACATGAAAATATGGCTAGTTTCTTTAAACATTACTATTGCACCACTTGAAATCACAAGCATGCCTGGCAGACCATCTAAGAATAGGAGGAAGAAAGCCAGAGAAATAAATAAATCGCAAAAATTACTTAGAATTAGACTAGCAATAACATGGAGTGTGTGTCATGTGAGCGGCCACAACAAAAGACAGTGTCCTTAAAGTGCACCATTAATAGAACCAAGTACACCATCAGTAACAACACCTATTAGTTCAGGTAGGAGAAGAGGTAGACCATAGGTAATATTTATACTTGAATTTAGTATATTATAACTTCCCTAATTTTGTATTACATTCTTTTTATATGTAGAAAAATCCACCAGAACCACCCAATGCACCTCCTCAAGAAAAAAGTATTAGTTCAGGCAGGGAAAGAGACAGGCCAAAGGTAATATTAATCTTGAATTTAGTAATAATAAGCTTAATAATTTTTATAATATTATTTTTATATATATAGAAAACTCCATCATAATTCATTAGTGCACCTCCTCAAGAATAAAAAGAGGGAGACCAAAAAAGCAACGTAAATATCATCTAGTGCACCTCCTCTACCTACAACACCTCCTGCACCTGCTGGTTTTCCAGCATCCTCTTCTGCACCTCCTAATTATTATGCATCATCTTCAATGGTGAGGAATGATTAGTTATTGGGAAAACACAACTCCGTTCAAAAGGCCAAGAATAAAGAAATGAGTGTCTTTCAGGGTGAAAATTACTTCAAAGTCCTGAATGTAAGTCTCTTACTTTGTTATATCTTTTTTATATTATGATCCTTTGGTGTATATTGATTCTTGAAATCTTTCTATTGAACCTACACCATTTTCGTCTTCTATTGAGCCTCCTCTCCAAAGTGAAGTTGTTAATTTGGACCCGCTTAAGCTACAATTCTTGTTTCAATTCTTTGATTTTATTCACTAATCTTAGAAGGATAAAATTTGATCTCGGATCCATTTTTTCTTTGTCCCTTCATGAAAAAAATTACAATTTTGATCCTAAAAAAAAATAAATCAGTACATTAGCGTCAATTGAATCTAAAGTGAAGAAAAATACAATGAAAAATAAATACATACACCATAGTAGAGGCAAGATCAAAATAGTAGAGGCAATATCAAAATAGTAGAGGCAAGATCAAAATCTTCTTTTCAAATTTGATTTCGACCATGAAGTTTGCAAGTTCAATAAAATATCATGTTTGCATCTCACTACAGCATTGAACATTCGATCTGATTCATCCATACAAAACTTATTCAATTCTGTATTTGTCATTTGATGAGTTTCAACAAAATCAATCAACAAATTACGAACTCTAAGTTAAAACTTGAACCAGAGTATACATCACAACTTCAAGAATTAACTAGAAATTGAGATTAACAACTAAATCCTAGGTTCTTTTGAAAGAAAATAAAAAAAACGAAAGAGATGAAGGCTTATGTGGAGAAGATGGTATCTATTTGGAGAAGATGAAGATGACCGTTGGGGTTTTAATCGGAGAAAATTATTAATTTATTAGAATTAATGACGTGTATTATACACGTGACATTTAAATTCGTGATTGTAGAGTTTTGGTGCCTCCACTAACGCGTTTAGAGGATGTGTTCTCATCTCCCATGACAGGTCACCACTTGAGGGGTACTAACTACAAGAAAAAAATTATTCAGGGGATTATGGGACTCCCGTGAAGATTGAGTATATAGTTGAAATTTCGAGTAAAAGTTGGGGGGAATAATAGACCATTTTCTCCTATATAATATAAGGAAGGATCCTTGTTTTCCCTCGTCCTCACAAGGATAGAAATGTAATACTAAGATTTTGTACTTCTTGTTGGTAATATATAAATGATGTACAATATTTTTAGGTTGCTTTTTGTGTTTGCGTTCTATTCTAATATTTTGGTTGCTTTGTTCCTTTTTGTATCTTTTTTTTAAAAAACTTTTTCACATTACATGTCAAGCTAGGGAGTTTATGTGGCTACCTATTGCCTTTTTTCCCCATCATTTTGTACATATATTTGTTTAAAAGATCAATTCCACATGGGCTTACGGTATATAGTAGTAGTTTTAATTGACATTATATAGTACTTTTAACATTAAATTAAATAATTCTCTTGCATAGTAAGAAAGTATTAATATTTTTAAAAAAATTAATCTTATTTAGATAAGCTATTTATTTATATAATCAAAAAATATGTTAATTGTTACTTTCTCTATTCCATTTTAGTTGTCACCTTCAATTTTATCTGAGCCAATTTGACTAATTTTGAAGTTTAATTTAAATATTTTACAAACTATATAAAAATATAAATCTCTATCATTCTCAATATTAATACAATGAAAAGGTAAATATTAAATATTGATCAAAGTTGTGTAGTTTAAACCTCAAAAAATAAAATGTGATAAAATAAAAAAAAAATAAAAAGAAGTAATATTTTTACTTTAGTTATCTCGTACATTTTTCTAAATAATATTACTTTTTCACGCCTTTTGCAAATGCTTAAATTGCTCCTAGCTATAATTAAAACATGTTTTGAATCTTGTCAAATAAATTTATGGATATACTGATATAAATTCAGTTGATTCAAAATTTTTAACCTTTATTTATTCTTCTTTTACACACCCCTTTAATTTTTGTCTATTTCTCTAATTTTGTTCTTTTTATTTGTAGTAACATGCTAATTTTGAAAAAATAAACTAGTTGATAAAATTTAATTAGAGGCATTACAAAACAAAAAACAAGAAGCTAAATCATAAAATATATTGAATTGAATACATATTTGAAGATTATGATGAATATTAAAATTATAATTAAAATACATATAGTGATAACTTATAAAATAGTAAGGATGACTAGTAATGAAGATTGATAATGTATAGTGATGACTAATTATAATGGTACATAGTCGATAGTGATTACTAATTATGATGATACATAGTCGATAGTTATAGCAATTGTAGTGATGATAAAGGTTGTGGTTGTTCGAGGTTTGAATAAAAATTGATCCAAATCGATTAATTAAATTAATTTTTATTTGATTTGATTTTATATTTTTTAAAATAATTTTTTAAAAAGGTAAATTTAATTTAATTTTTTATGTCAATTTGAGCTCGGACTTAGCGCGTGCCATATGACACTAGTACATAATCCACATAATTTCAAAATTACACAAATACATAACTTATGTTTTCAATATTACAAAAAATCTCAACTCCCTAAACATATTACAAAAATCCCAACATATACACAGAATGCTATGTATATGTCGGCTATGTTTTGTATATTAATAGGGAGAGAGAGTAAAGTAATTAAAAAATGGGAAAGAGTATAATTACTTTCAAAAGGATTGATGTTTATGTTATTTATACTTAATAACCTCATATCAAACTTAAAAATTATTTCTCTAATACATCATACCAAGTCAATCTCTCATATCAATATATTTCAAAATAAACTGACAATGACACGATAACAATGATCGTTTAATACACCTAATGAAATAAATATGGATATTCATGGATGAGGATATCCATGCAACTATTTTATACCACCTTCATATGATTTAGAAATCCTACTATTTTAAAGCAAATGATAAAATAAAATTAGTCAGAATTAATTAATTAATTAATACCTTATATCAAAATGAGATAAAGTTAATTCCAAATTTTATCCTGAAACTATTTTTCTCGTCCAATATACCAACCACCCCTAACACAACAAAAACGTACATATCTAGAACCAAGATTTCATGAAAATGTGGAAGAAAAACAAACATATCCAACAAAAGAATGGGATGTAGTTTGTATTGTAGTAATATTTTTTCTTGTTTTGCAAAAACAATAAACTCACAATTAAAATTGCTTGTGAATTTGCAGCTGTTAAACAAACACAAAAAAGAAGTTAAATCATTTCTACGAATTCTGCAAAATCGATCTTTCCATCTCCATTTTGATCAAAGGCCAATATCATCTTCCTGCAATTCTCCAATTCTGCAGCTTCCTTTAATCCAAGTGCTAATAAAACTTTCTGCAATTCCATTTCATCAATGAAACCATCTCTGTTTTCATCATATACATTAAATGCATCTCCTAATTCCTCCATAATATTATTATTACTATTATTATCATCATATTCTTCTTCTTCTTTTTCCGCTTCAAACAAGTCAGTAAAATTGTCCGAATCTAACCACTCATGATGAAGTTTTTCACCTTCAGGGTTACAAAAAATTCCAAGTTTACTCATTGTTGTTTCTACCTCATCTCTGCATAAATGTCCATCAACTAACAGATAAGGCACATTATGTGATATATGCTTGCCTTTTTCTGAGGAACCATGCTTGGATTTTTGCGAATAGGATAAAAAATTGAGAAATTTTCTACCCCAATCAAAAATTATGTACAATAAAACGAAGCCAACTAAGCCATGAATGACGAGAGGGAGAGGAACGGTGGTAGTAACTGGTAATTTCTTGATTGAAAAACGATTGAGATAGGAAGAAGCTGTCATTGGGCTTTGAAATTGCCTAATGGAAGCTTCTTGTGATTCAAAAATGGACAAAACCTTTTTCTAATTTCTCTTCCCTTCCCTCGTTGTTACAATAAGGGAAACAGAGAAACAGAAGAAAGAAACTAGTTTCTTCTTCTTCTTATTCTTTCAAGTGTTGAGTGAATGGTCGAGAGGATTATTAGGGAATGCATATGGGTGTGTTACTCTAGATACAAATAAAGCTGTTCATGTATTTATGTATTTATTTATATTTATTTGCTTTATTGTGTCGAAATTCAGTGACCATTAATTAAGAAGTTGTTGAATTTGTGTATTTCTCTTAAATATCAAGAAATGGTTAAACACATTTAGAATTCGTTTGGAAAGCCACATGTTAATTAATATTGATGTAATTACTACGACAATAATTACACAATCGAGTAATTATAGACCTATTTGTTTGACACACTGTAATTTGATCAAAGTGTATTCATATGGTTATATTAAATTTTTAAAAGAGCAGTTAATTACCAAAACTTAAAAACATATGTTAGATGAGTAAGGATCTTTATAAATAATATTAAATTAACCATTTAAGATATATATTGTCTTTTGAAAATTATTTATTAATAAACATTTGTTATTGACTAAAATTATTAAATAAAATTAATTTATTATTTCTAAATTAATATATTTTAATTAAATTAATCATAAAAACTAAAAGTACATGACTTTAAGAACAACATGAATCATGTTTGACAAAGAATTAATATTATAAATATAATATCATGAGATTATAAAAAGTTTGACACAAAGATAATCTATCAATTTTAACTAAAAAAAATAAATGACTTGCATTGTGAAATACCAAGTCAATACTACTAAAATAAATAAATTAAAACTGAAAATATAACTTAAGTCCAAAATAAAAAGATTAACAGAATACTCTTATGTCAAATTTTAACATAACATACATAAATATGATTAAAAAAAAAAGAAAAAATGTAAGTTTATAACCTTATTCAACAATGAATTTTAATTTAATTTAAAAATTAAAATATTAACAAAATCATACTAAATGAAAAAATAAACATGAAATGATTAAAAAAATAGATAATACGAACAATTGCATAGAATCACATGAAGGTTAGAATAGAAAATGAAATATAAATGATTAGTTAAAATATTAGAATTGTAATATATATATATATATATATATATATATATATATATATATATATATATATAAAATTTAAATGAAAAAATTAATAAAATTAGAAATAAAAGAAAGAAATTTAAAAAGTAATCCGCATGTAATTACACCATGTAATTACCAGCAATTCATAATTCTATCATGAGAACTGAAGAGTGTAATTACTTCCGTCAATTATATTAAATTACCAGTTGACAAAATAGTTACCCGGCCAGACAAACATGCCACCCTGTTATACCAAATTAATTTTTCAAGGTGACTTTTCAAACAGACCCTTAACATTCAATTCATTACTCGTTTTGTATTCACATTTACTCATCAAGTTTTGCTTCATGAGTCTCTAAGTTGGGTTAAATTAATTTAATATTTTATTAAATGCTCAAAACTATGCAGAATATACTATAAGTTGTAATTCTTTTCATATTAATACGATGAAAATTATATCTTAAAATATTAATTAAATTTTATATAGTTTGACTCTTGTAAAATAAAACATAAAAAGTAAAACTAGCGGAGGAAGTGCATGAGATGCTCACTTTTTGATAGAACGTGATCACTTCCTAAAGAAAATTGAATTGGATCACCCATATAGGTTAGCCTGAATCCATATTTAGAGAGAAATAGAGGTGTCAAAATAAATTCAAATTGAGTTGACCCGTCCAATCCGTCCAAAACTTAATGGGTTGGGTTCAAGATAATTTGCTATTGAGTAAATCTCAACCCATTGAGTCCCAACCCATTTTCAAATTGAATTCAAATGAGTTCAATCAATCTCCACTTCAATCCGTTTAATAGAAAAGTTATTTTCTTAATAAAAGTAGGGGAAAAAGTAACAATGTGTCCTCCCACTCTCAAAACAACCCACCTTATCCCACCCCCACCACAAGCCAACGTACTCCACCCCACCCTACCTCCCTTAAATAAATTATTTTTATTTCTTAAAAAGTTCTTTACAAATTTTCTTCTTATCCCCACCCTACCTCATCCCCATTCCCTCTTCCTACCCCCAACCCCAACCCCCAACCCTACACTAAATTTTTTTTTTTTTTAATTTTTAAGAGTAAATAAATAATTCTTTTTGATAAAAAATATGATCTTACCCCAACCCCCATCTCTCCCTACACCCCCACATCCTCCTCCCCTATACGACATATCCCTCCCCCTCTCCCCCCCCCCCAATCCCCCCCCCCCCCCAAATTTAAAAAAAAAATATTTTTAAAAAAGAAACTCTTACCTCAATTCGCATTCTTTCCCTAACCCCTACTCCCCACACCCACATCCCTACACCCCGTCCATTCCCAATTTTTTTCTTAAGAAAAAATTATTTATTTTTTTAAAAAGTAAATTTCTTTAAAAAAAAAAAAATTACCTCAACCTCCATCCTAAAACCCACACCTCCTAACCCCGACCTCTTACCCTACACCCCTCCCTAAAAAATATTTTTTTATTTTTTTAAACAATGAATTTTAAAAAAATATTCTTACCCCACCCTCACTCCCTATCCACCCACCCAACTTTTCAAACCCATTCAAATTTATTTTCTTTACAAGAGGTCAAAATTAATATGTTAATATTTTTTAGACTGAGCGGGTTAAATTGGACGGGTCAAGACCTAACTTGATTTTTACCCATTTCAAGCCAACTCATTTCAACCCAAAGTGAATTTGGACGGGTCATGACCCAACCCGATATCCAATTCAACCCATTTAATATCTTCAATCTCAACTTAATCCCGCCCATTTGACATCCCTAGAGAGAAATAATATATAATTATTATACATTTATATTATTAAATAAAAGAAAAGAGACACAACTATTTAAAGAGTTGTGTCTCTTTAGAATTATAAAAAGATTTTTTTAAAACGTATGTACCTTTTCTCCTATCTAGAAACACAAACACAGAAAGAAAAAACGTTCTCCTCCTTCCTCTCTCAGGTTCTTGTGAAAGATTCTATTGAAGATTCTTTCCCAAATTAAGAGTAAACTTTTGTAATAGGTACGCGATTTTAGACTGTGACTTTATATGGTATAGTTCATCTTTATATGTGATTATATTTTTTAACTAGTGAAACGAGTTTAATGATCCTGCAAAAATATTGAGTGTGTGTTTTTTATACAGATATGCCTTGATGAACAAAATTATTAGGTACTTGATAGAATGAACCGAATTGCTAATTTTTAATTAAAATTTCATGTTTGAAGTTTGAAAATAAAGAAATTCCTAATAAGGAACCTTCTCTTTAAATAAACCTTAGAATGTTTTGAATTCACATATGTTTAATTAACAAATATCAAATATTAGATGGTTAAATTAAAAATGAAAGAAATTTCTTCAGCCAGCATATATGGGAAACTTCGGTTGCACTTTACATACTTTTGTTTAATGAAAAATTATCATAGACCATGAATAATTAATCTATTCTTATGCAATGAAGGGCGAATTGACATGTTTATAGTTTAGAAAAAAGGCATTGTTTTCACCCCAAATTATATAAGAAAAGTTTAAGCCACATCTAAACTATTTAAGTGACCTATTACACACCTAAACAATATAAAAGTGATATTATTACCTTCCCGCGACACTCATTCTAAGGCACGTTTCTTACACTCATTTTAGGCGCATTCAGCCTTTTGAATAACAAAAGTAAACGGCTAAAAATATTAAAAGTATATCACTTTTAATTTTCAACGGATCTATTCTTGTTTAAACCTATTTGGGGCTCAAAATTAAGAACCCTAATTTCCAAATTTGTCTTTCAAAATCGAAATTGAAGATCGTTTGTTTGAAGAATCGGTAACTAAATCTGTTTAATCCTTAAATTTCTTGCTATATTGATGATTATTTTGTCTTAATTTTGTGTCATTTTGATAATTTTTTATTCCCTCAAGTGTTTGTTCAACCTCACTTAAAACTTGCTTTCTTAATCAAGGTACTTTAATGGCTAAAATAAGTTTGAATAGACTTTGTAAGTAAGAAGAAGATCATGGGTTGGACAAGGTTCGATGCAAACATGGACATATTTTTCCTTTCAAGAAATTTAGGTAGACGATTTGGACTTGTCCTTACTATGGGGTAAGTGAGTTTTTCCTTCAAACATTGATTTTGAATAGTGTATATGAATCTAATTGCTTTTATTTTAGAATGCTAGATCATACGATTTTTGGCTTTGAAAGAATGATTCTATTGATGAACAATTCAAATTTATTATTCCTAAATTATTGGGAAGAATTGGGGAGTTTGAGGAAAGAGTTGAATCTTCAACTAATTGTGCATTTTATGAACATAAAATAGTTGATGACAAGACTAATAGGACAATCAAATCTGTGGAGACAAAAATAGATATGAACAAAATAGAGTTGCAAATGGATAATTTTCAGAATGATTAAAGATGGTGAAGGCAAATAAAAAGAAATGGAAGATCAAGTTGGCTAAGTACAAGAAAAGGAAAAAACAAGTTTGGACTACTCTCATTTGTGTATGTATTTTGGGTGTTCATTTTCTATTTCAATTCATGTTCTTGAAAGAAGCTCTAAGAAGGCTGTCCTAAATTAAGTTGCTTTGTTTTTGTTATATTTTAAGGGGCTGAAATTTGTATCAATTATTAGGTGTTACCTTAGACAAAACTGTCAGGTTGTGTAATGAAATTATTGTGTAATGAAATTGTAAGATTGAACTTGACAGTTTTGGCTTTGTTTTCTGTGGTTCTTTGTGTTGCAATTTGTATACAACATTATTGATTTAGGGTAACATCTCTCATAATACAAATTTAAGGTTGTATACAAATTGTAATGTTGTATACACAAATAATACATCTCTTACAACACAAATTTAACATTAATAAATGTAGTCATAACTGCTGCACAAGCACAAACATAAATTATAATGTTAATTACACAACCTAGAACCAGCAAACTACATCTCTCACAACACAAATTTAACATTAGTAAATTCAGTCAAAGCTACTGCACAAGCACAAACACAAATTTCAGCAACAATAAACTTACAATTGCATAATTATTAATAAAAAATGAGTGCAATTACATTTTGTTTCTAAAAATATTTACAAAAATATCAGTACTGTTAAACTAATTACAGTTACAAAATGCAGCCCAAGCTACCACCAATAAATTATTCTTAAAGCAGTCGTAGCTGCTAACATCAGTGAACTATGAAAAAATAGTCTTAAATGCAGTCACAACTGCCAACTCAGCTGTCAACATCAGTGAATTATCAAAAATATGATCTTAAATGCAGTCACAACTGTCAACATTTATACAAGGGAAACTATTAGTCTACACCAACTTCTTATAAAAATTGAACACTGAAGCTTTCTTGATTCAAGTATGCAGCCTTGGACCTTGTTTTTATTTATTTTTTGCCTCTCATTTTTTGTAGTTGCCTGGAGGTCATAGATTTTTTTTATTTTACACCAGTTTTTGGTGTATATCCGAGATTTTCAGTCACAATTGATGAAGACTTGACAGTGTTGAATCTCTCACTAGATATTTCCGACTGCTCAAATGAAGAAAGTGTTAACATTTATATAAATTGGTAGTAAATAAAATTTAGATAGTAAAGTGACCAATAGTAAATGAAGTAGTAAACTTACATTAAGAATTGTGCATTCACTTTGTATGTGAAGTAATCTCATTCCAATCATTCTTGGTCTGCCAGCACACTAAAACGAAAGAGAAGAAGATATTTAGTATAATATAAGCATAATTAGTTTACAATACACATATTAAATAAAATACATTTCTGTAGAACACTTTGGTGGTCTACCCCTTCATCTTCCAGTTGAACCTTTCCCTTTTCCAACAGTAGGTGTTGCACTTGACCTGCACTTAGGAATGCGATTCGACCTGCACTTGAGATTGCACCAGCAGATGAACTTGGGCCAGGATTTGCATTAGTGCCAGCAGCAGGTGCACCTGTTAGACATTTTCTTTTGTTGTGACCCTTGTAATGGCAAGTGTTGCATGAAATCTCAAGCCCCCCTTTTGAATAATTTTTTAGTTTTTTTTATTTCACCTTCTTATTTCTTCCTATTCTTTTTAGGCCTACCTAAAATCTTCCTAACAGGAGGTGGCATAACAGAGATATTCTGTGATTGTGGTCATATCTGTATATTCAAAACTAATTGAATTAAGAAACTATATGTGTTCATATAAGTTTCTCTATTGTACTAGTAAGAGATGTAGTTTACTGATTTTGATTTTTTATGGTGAAGAGCAGCCACCGCATGAGGATAAGATATACCCTTCAACATTAATGTTGTACAACTACAATATTGTCTAGGAAGATCCACAATATGTCTATATCCTCTATGAAGCACCTCATACCCTGTATCAGAATTTCATTTTATACTGCATTTCATAGACCTGGCTGTATTATCATTTCATACTTTCATAGCCATTGGAGAAATATCACTGATCCAAGTATCACAAAAATATCTTATCTATCTCTCTTTTCATCATTTTTACCCTTATCTCCTCTAACATGTAATTATTGTCTTGTGTCTAGCTCCTAATATCCATGCATTAAAATATTCTTTCATGTTGTTGTCTACAATATCACACTTTGTTCCAAAGCGAAAATAAACCTTGCTCCATCTCTCTGAATTAAAATACATCAACTTATCTAGTATGTCTTCCCCTCCCCCCTCCCCAACATCTTCATATAACTAATGTTGTCCCTAAGCTCAGCCTCAAAGGTAGATCTTGCACACCTTCAAAAATATTTTTTCTTCTCAATACCTCTACATATAACATCTTTTGATCAGTTTGCAAGGGCATGCCTTTGCACACATTCTATATTCAGCATTTGATAAATATTCAATTACAATAATTTTTAATTCCTATAAGAAACAGAAACAGAAACAGTTACAATATAAACATAAATAAAAACAAAAACAGAAGCAAAAACAGTAATTTTTTACCTTTTGCATGTCTATTATCACTGTCAATGTCCTATCCCCCACTGAAGATCTTCTTTTACAATCTTGATAAATCAACTTTAAGTGGTCTTGTTTTCAATCTCAACCACTGTCCATGTCAGTGGCAACATTTGATAGTTACCATTTTTACTTATAACAACTAATAACTGTCATTTTGTCACTTCTTTTAAAAGACATCCATCAAAATCAATGCACTTCCTACAACCAGCTAGGAAAACTTCTTTATTGCATCAAAACATATGTAGAAGCCTTGAAATATTTTTCTACCATCTTCAAATATTTCATCAAGAAGCTTCACTACACATGTACTACCTTGTTGATCTTAACAATTCATCTCTATAATCTAAAAAATTCCCTCAAATTTCATATTATACTCACCCATTAGTTTTGCAATCACCTTATTGTTTGATCTCCTACACTTTGTTCTTCCAACATGTAAATTCAGTTCTTTCTTAATAAGCAGCTGAAACTAAAAAGTTCTAATATCTGATTGTTCCTTTATCCTCTCATTGAAGTGGCTGGCTAAGAATTTGGTATTACAAAATTTGTTCCTATTGATAGGATCATACTTATGAATTAAATTGTAGGTCTTCACAACAAAGGTCATGGACCTAGAATAAATGCTAGCATAAAGTAGTCATGGACAATCAGTTGTACACCTAATCCTTACCCTTATAGGTTCATTAACATATTTTTCAATTGCAACATATTCAGCAACAACATATTTAGTAACAACAACTCTAAATTCATTAACACTTTCAAAAATAAGTCCTAACTCCCACACAACTTTCTGACAATCTGAACTATATGCAACCCTTTTAACCTTTTTCCTCCTTTTAGCCTTAAATCTATGTTCAACCTGTTCAACTTCATCTTCTTCATCAGTTACATAATCTGAATCAGTTTCAAAGCTGGCAGCTTCATCAGATGGCTAAAAAGGTTCATCACTAGATAACTTGCCCTTCAAACTATTTCTATCACCACCTATAAATTTATCATAGTCAATATCTGATCTCTTTCTTCCAATTCCTAACTTAACATGTTTAGAAATTACTGGTCTCTCTCCCATCTTTCTTTTATTTTTTCTAAAACCTCTTAACTTTTTATCCATATATTCATCCACATCACTCCCAATCTCTACACCTCCATCAATAGATTCTACATCTGAATCTATAACAGATTCAGAAAGTGCAGCATATGAATTAGTAGTAGTAACAGTAAAACTACTAGAAGCAGTAGCACAATTACTAGGAGCAGCAGCTATAAGAGAAGAGACATGAACAGTAGGTTGGTCAGTAGGAGGAGAAGAGACATGAACAGTAGCCTAGATAAAAAAAGGGGAAGAATGAGCAGTAGGTTGGACGGTAAGAGGAGAAGAAGTATGAGCAGTAGGTTGATCAAAAGGAGGGGCATCTTCACTATTTTTAAATGTCCTATCAATACTTTCAATGTCATTTTCAGTGTCTTTATTAAAAGACAGACCACTTTACTCCTCCACAAGCCTTTTCCCATCACTTACAAATTTCAAAAAAGGTGGACCCAACTCAGGTTCACCAACTATGTGACACGCAAGAGCTTTCAAAATTTGTCCATTATTCAATTTCTTTGAAATGTCAATTGTGTTCTTGTCTAAACTAATTTCTTTTAAATTAGAACACTTGACAGTCTAACATATAGTAAGCATTGTTTCGAATCATACCATAAATACCTTACATAATTTCTAAATTCAAAATATGACAACCTATTTACATCAACATCTAAAATTTCAGTAACTTGTCCACCCTCATATTTTTTTTTATTTTTTTTCTTCACCTTACCCTTATTAAGTTATCCACCATGGTAAAATCTCAAAGTGGTCAGTTCAAAATTTATTTTATAAACCTGAA
This sequence comes from Capsicum baccatum var. pendulum, assembly GCA_030864225.1. NCBI lineage: Eukaryota > Viridiplantae > Streptophyta > Magnoliopsida > Solanales > Solanaceae > Capsicum > Capsicum baccatum. The sequence goes on from CM061551.1 coordinate 107,093,408, forward strand.
ATCATTGACCATAAAAACACAGTAAAGATACAAGTCTCACAGTACACGATCATAAAATTATAGTATTTATGTAATAATTACAAGTATCACATGTTATTTATCATATATTGAAACCTCACAGCTCATATTATTACAGATTGAAGCACATAAAAAAACTATAACACATTAATTTTAAAAATAAATTAAATACAACAAAAATTCCTAATTCAAAACCCTAGTCAAAACCCTAGTAAAATCGAACAATTATAAATGTCAAGGGTTATATTATCACATATTGAGCTTCTATATAGGAATAAAATAAATTAATTTGGATAGATTAAAGACAGTAAAATCCTAACTCAAAAAATTCTAGATCTAATTTAGGAACGAAAATAAATCCTAGATCTACTATATTTAGGAAAGAAAAAAAATAACCTTTTAACTGAAAATCAATATTTCCTACATAAACGATCGTAACCTTTAGTTTTTATCCTAAATCATACCACCTCCATTGAAATCAACCGAATCAACTTCAACTGAAAAGAGATAAAAAAATAATTTTTGCTTGTCAACAACGAAAAGTACAGCAAAATTATTGTTTACCTCTTCTATCGGGTTTAAATTTAATAAAAAAATTAAAAGAAAATAGAGGTGAATCTTCTATCGAATTTTTGCTCATCAGATTACTTTTTATTTGGATGAATATTTTAATCGGATTAGGATAAAATATGAGAGTTGGATCGGGTCGGATAAGTTAAATAGATGGGTTAAAAGAGTAATAGGGTTGGGTTAGGTTTTTAATAAAATAGGAAAATTAGATTAGATACGTGGCATCAAAAGAGGGTGAGTGAAATGCACTCCACGCATTAAACTTGGACATGAGTGTCGCGGGGAGGTAATAATATCACTTTTATATAGTTTAGGTGTGTAATAGATCACTTAGATAGTTTAAGTGTGACTTAAACTTTTCTTGTATAGTTTTGGATGAAAACGATACATTTTTCCTATATTTTATACCCAATCAGTGAATCTATGAGCATTATTACTTGTTCTTTAATTATTGAATTATGACATAATTTATTATTTATGATGATACATTAATATGGTTTGATATAAATATTGTTATAGATAATTTTCCTTCACACTTCCTCTAACACACTCCTTTTTTCGTCCTTGACTTGAAAGTTGAAATCTTTGCTACTTAACTTTCCGATCAAGTTTGCATGAATTTTCCAGTTGACAAAATCAACGTGAGATATCTGTAGACTTCTAAATATACTTGGAAAATCAACTTCCTTGCTCCTTAAGATTTACTAAAATCTAAACAAGAAGTATAATACATCTAAATATTTTATAACCCATATTTATAATATTTAGAAAATATATAATCTGTATCTATATCTATAATTTATAATCTATCTATATTTGTATCTATTTTATAATCTATAATCTATAATATATATCTATATCTATAATATATTAAAAGTGTGAAAACACTTAGAAAAGTGATTTCAATTTTTTGCCCTTCATTAAATGACTCTTTTTAGACAAAATTGTCTTTTCACTGTTTTTTAAATTTGTTATTTAATTATTTTTTATTATATTAACTAGACTTCCTAAAATATGTGGGAATCCTATAATCTATGGTAGGGGAATGAATTAATATTTTTCTTCCTACTACACTTCTTAAAATATATGAAACTCCTAAAATATATGGTAGGATAATTAATTAATATTTTTCTTTCTACTGTTCACTTAGAAAAATACTCCTAAAATAGGACTCTATTAAGCAAATACTTCTATAAATATTGAGATATACGTTAAACTAGAGAACTAACCGGTTTGCATATTGAGAATATGATTGATGCTCATCTAACTTGATTCGATTGCATATCTAGATTGGTGGATGCTTGCTTTTCTAACCCTCAACCTTTTCACTATTTTTGTCAGCATAATAGAATTCAACATGTGTGTATATATATATCTTCTTTATTTTCATTCAAAATCATTCTTTAGGATCAAAATTTTCGTTCAGACAAGAATTAGTTGGATCAAAATTGAAGCTTTATGAACACTATTATATTATTTTTTGTTATAATTTACAAGTCGTAGATGAATGTCGTTTGGCTTTGATGAATTTCTTGTGTAAAGGTTAGGTTTAATTGTATTGTTTTGATATCTTTATTATCTTATTGTTTTAATTTAATTTATAGATGTTAGATGAATGTGGGTCGGCTTTGAATTTTTTTTTTAGGTAAAGGTTAGGATTAATTGTATTATCGTAATATCTCTATTAGTTTGTTATTTTGTGGTAGTTTACAGTTCGTAAATGAATCTCGATCGGGTTTGAGAAATTTTTATGTGTAAAATTTAAGTTTAATTGTATTATTTTGATATCACTTTTATCATATTATTTTGTTGAAGTTTATAGGTGATAGATAAATGTTGGTCGATTTTGAGAATTTTTTTTATGTATATGTTAGGTTTAGTTGTATTGTTTTGATATCTCTATTATCGTATTATTTTGTTAATGAGTGTCGGACGACTTTAAGAAAATTTTTGTATGTAAAGATTAGATTTAATTGTATTATTTTGATGTCTCTATCATTGTATTATTTTTGATGCAATTTAAAGATGGTAGATGAATATCGATCGGCTTGTAAAAATATTTTTGGTAAAGATTAAGTTTGATAAATAAATTCTCCATCTTTACATACTCAAAAAATATTAAATTTAATTATTATATTCATCTTTATTATTTAAACAAATGTCCTATTTAATGTAATATTTGAACTCATTAAAGTGAGGTATACGCAAGATGCATACACCTAAACTAGTATTTAAAAAAATGTAGTCAAAGAAAAAGTTATTTTACTCTCTAAATGAGAAAAAGTGAACATTTTGTTTTTGTTTTTGAAAGAAAAGGTCCGCACTTAGGCGTAGAGTAGACATCAAAGGGCTCGTGCTATGTGTTATTTTTTTTCTCAATATGTGACACAAATATAATTTAAATTATTAATCATTAGACTAATTTAAATTTTTAATTATTGTAATTTATAGTATCTTTTCTTCCATTCCAATTTAAATGATACTAATATAATTTCGAAAGTCAATCGAATATTTTATATCTTTTATATTTTTTAAGTGGCTTTTAACATAATTTTTCAATAAGATATTAATATTGTCTTTGCCCCAATTTACGTGTCTTCTCATTTTTTAATAATATATGTTGCTTTATGTCTTCCTCTGTCCCATAATAATTTTTATGGCACTAATATAATTTCGATAGTCAATCATATATTTTATGTTGACATAACAATTCGTGACTATTTTATTTTTGTATGAAATATTATTAATTTTTTAATGCTTAAATGACCATAAAAAATAACTAGGGGTGATATAATAAAATTACGATTAAACAACGAAACAGGCATACCTTAAATGACTTATAACAACTAATTAGAAGTGATATAACAAAACTAATATGAAAAATACTTGTGAAAAAAATTTAAATGAGTCTCATATAAGACATCAAGTTAATTACATCAAGAGTTAATTTATCATTTTATGTCCAATTTATCTTTTTTATTCAATATTATTAATTTTTTAATACTTAGATGATAATAATTAATTATAGTTGGTATAGTAAAATTACAATTGAAGCAGCTGAAGAAGGCAACACAAAATATCAAGAGTTAATTTATCATTTTATTTCTATTTTACTTTTCCTATTAAATATTATTAATTTTTTAGTACTTGAATGACTTATAATAATTAATTACGGATGATATAGTAAAATTATGATTGAAGTAGCTGAAGTAGGGAGCACAAACAAGCATGTCGAAGACGTGCTTGCTTATTGTCCTTTATTATTAGTGGTAAAAATAAAGTAAAAGTAAGTTTTATTAATTTTTTTTTTTTAATATTTAGATGACTTATAATAATTAATTGTGAGTGATATAGTAAAATTACGATTGAAGCAGCTGAAAAAGGCAGTACAAATCATCAAGAGCTAATTTATCATTTTATTTCTACTTTATATTTTTTATTAAATATTATTAATTTTTTAGTACTTAAATGACTTATATTTAATTAGGGATGATAGAGTAAAATTATGATTGAAGCAGCTGAAGGAGATTAGCTCAAACAATCATGTTAAAGACGTGCCTACTACTTATTGTCCTTTATTAGTAGTAAAAATTATTTTTTCTATTAAATATTATTAGGTTTTTAGTATTTAAATAACATATAATAATTAAATAAGGTTGATATAGTAAAATTACGATTGAATCAAAAACAGGCAGCACAAACAGGCATATCGAAGACGTGCTTGCAACACAAGTAGAGTAAAGTAAAGTAAAATAAATAAAAGTAGATTCCTGATTTTGTTTTCTTTTCAGTTTCATTTTTTCTGCTTTAAGAATTAATTGATGAGTAAGTTCACAGCTATTTTTTTGGTTCCCATTCCAATCTCCTATATGTTTTGGGGTTTAACTAATTTTAATTTGTGAAAAAGAAAATCATTTTAAGGGTTAAATGTTGCTAACTGTAGCGACTTCATCATATTGAAGATTCAAACTGAAAACTTATAATCAAGTATAGTGAAGTACGTATCAATTCATCAAAACAATACAACCTTTTATAGTAAGCTTGCCTTTATTTACATCACTAGACACAAAGAATTCGTGTCAGCACGGGCCCAATCTATATTATTTTATTTATCTTAATTTTTGTGACATTGTTAAAATTTAAAGTCAAATAATTTTTGTTAATATGATTTTTAAATATTTTAAATTATTAATTATTGTGATTCATACTAATTTTTTTATGTGACCTTCACATAATACATGTTATTCCTTTTGTCTCAATTTATATCACCCAAATGAAATTTTGAGATGTGTCAATTCAAATGACACAAATAATTTTTTTTATAAATTTCTTAAATATTTTAAGTTGTCAATTTAAGTACAATTAAAAATATTTTAATAAGACTTTGAGAAAAATTCTAACAAATAATTAAAAGTTTCTAATCATCCCTCATAGGAATGAACAAGTTGCCACATTACAAAGAAATAAGAGGAGCTCATTCACAAAACAAAAAAAAAAAACAAAAAACCACTAGAGTTGGCATAGTGGTCAGCACTATGTCCCTTGAGCAAGAGGTCGGGGGTTCAATCCCCGCCTCTGGCGAATGGAGAAAACTCAGTGGCCAGTTTTCTACTGTTTAGTGCGCTGACCGGGGAATGAAGAATTAGTCTTACGACTGCCGGCTGTGAGAATACCTTGAGAAACCAAAAAAAACAAAAAGCAAATAATGCCCAGGGACATCATAGAAAACATGTAAAGAGGAAAAGTAAATGGGACCATATCATAGAGAAGTTGAATAAACTTTTGGGCTGAGTCAAAAGTAAAACGCTAAATATGTGTTGATTTTGTTGTCCCTAAGAGTGTCAAATGGGCTGGGCCGGGCCATCTCGGTCAAACTCGATTAAAAAATTAGTCAAACTCGATCAAAAATATAAAAATAAAAACTTCTTTCAATATACATTACATATACCCACCTATATACATTCTAAATACGTTAAATAATATATATAGAATATATATATATATATATATATATATATAGTATATACTACATTAGAATTTAAAAAATATATACACATATACACAATTAGTCAATTACTCATAGATACGCACCATTCAATGTATATATACTACTACTTATAAAATATACTACAATATATATACATTACAATATATATAGATATACTTATATACTAATTTATAAAATATATACACGTGTATACGTTAAATATACACTTTTATAGAATATATAAACACGTGTATACACACTATTCAATGTATATATACTACTACTTCTAAAATATACTACATTATATATACATTACAATATATATAGATATACTTATATACTAATTTATAAAACATATACACATGTATACGTTAAATATACACTTCTATAGAAGATATATACACGTGTATACGCACCATTCAATGTACATATACTACTACTTCTAAAATATACTACATTATATATACATTACAATATATATAGATATACTTATATACTAATTTATAAAATATATACACATGTATACGTTAAATATACACTTCTATAGAAGATATATACACATGTATACGTACCATTCAATGTATATATACTACTACTTAATATACTACAATATATATACATTACAATATATATAGATATACTTATATACTAATTTATAAAATATATACACATGTATACATTAAATATACACTTCTATAGAAGATATATACACGTGTATACGCACCATTAAATGTATATATACTACTACTTATAAAATATACTACAATATATATAGATATACTTATATACTAATTTATAAAATATATACACATGTATACGTTAAATATACACTTTTATAGAAGATATATACACGTGTATACGCACCATTCAATGTATATATACTACTACTTATAAAATATACTACAACATATATACATTACAATATATATAGATATACTTATATACTAATTCATAAAACATATACACATGTATACGTTAAATATACACTTCTATAGAAGATATATACACGTGTATACGCACCATTCAATGTATCTATACTACTATTTATAAAATATACTACAATATATATACATTACAATATATATAGATATACTTATATACTAATTCATAAAACATATACACATGTATATGTTAAATATACACTTCTATAGAAGATATATACACAAATATACACACCATTTAATGTATATATACTGCTACTTATAAAATATACTACATTATATATACATTACAATATATGTAGATATACTTATATACTAATTTATAAAACACATACACATGTATACGTTAAATATGCACTTCTATTGAAGATATATACACAAATATACAAAATATATGCTACTTAATATAATAAATTAATAATATATTATAAGTAAATTTTTAATTTAAAGTAGAAAACTAGAAATTTAATTTAAAATTTTAAATCGTTAAATGAAAAAATAAATAAAAGGCAAGAACTAAGGAGTGAATGAATTTGGGGAATTTTATTGATTGCAAAATAATCCAAAATTTATAATTTACATGAATGAAAAATCTACAAATTATGCATCATTTTTTTCAACTCATTCATGTTAATATTAACGGGAACTTGCATAGGATAGTTGAAGTCAACGGGGGCAAAACCATGCATGGGACTTGATTCTACTGAGTTCTCCCGTGAAGTCATAATTTCTTCAAGTTTCAGCTTGTCGCTCGGCTCCGGTTTCATTCCTTGGTTTATTCTTTCCTCTCTAATCCAATCTCTGAGGCAAACTAGACCATTCATTGCATTGCTTCCCAATGAGTGTCGGTTGTCTCCAAGCTGCTGTCGTCCCTGACTAAAGGCGCTCTCTGATGCAACGGTTGACATTGAAACATTCAAGATATCTCTAGCTAATCTTGAAAGCACAAGATATTTTGTTTCATTACTCCTCCACCAATCCAACGTGTTGATCCTTCGTCTGCGATCCTCTGGTGCCATCCGAAGATAATATTTCAGCTCTTCCCGATAAGTTGATGTGTAAGTTCTCTCATCAACACTGTTCTAATAATTTAAATCAAAAAATGAATCAGGAAAACCACTATGTGCCGGCCTTTTAGAAGATGATGGCTCCTCGGGAGGATGAGGAGCGACAGTTGGAATGATATTTGTAGGTACGGCTAAATCAAATAAATCAGCATAGTGATTATATAATTTTTCTATGTAATCCTTTGCATCAGCCATAGCCGTCCACAAATTGGGTTATACTTGTTCAGAATCATGGTTAGTATTTATTTCCAAGTTAGTATAAATTAGAGTACTAAAGTGGCACATATTATTATATTTCATACACGGATTTAGCATAGCACCAACCAAGTAAATAGGAGGAATCGAGAAAAAATATTTTTTAAATTTTGTAAACATGACACTAACAACTTCTTTATTTTTATATTCTTTGAGCAAACCAGAAATATCGGCTATATATGCCAAAATATTACAAACAGTAGGATAATAAGCACTGAAAAATTCAACCGTAGCTACATAAAATTTTTCTAAAAACTTAATAAGATCATTAATTACAACCCAATCAGAATCATGTAGCATGCAATCAGCAGAATCAACAAATGAACCGCAATGTTGGTTAAAAGCTAATGTAATAGGAATTCTATATTTATAACAAGTTTTTAAAAAATCATACGTAAAATTCCATATAGTATCAATTTCCTCAAGCATCAATATCAGTGTAAGTCCATTTTCTTGACATTTAACTTTAAATTCTCTAATTCTCGATCTACGATTATTTCCTTGAATTAAACCAACAGCAAGATGAATTTTTTCAATATAAAGCTCAAAAAACTCAAGACCATCTTTTACAATTAAATTATATATATGACATGCACACTTAATATGAAAAATTTCAGGCAACGGCGGAGATAGCGTAGATGTTAATTTTTTTATAGCAGTCTTGTTGTTAGAAGCATTATAAAAAACAACACATAAAGTTTTATTTTCGATACCATAATATTCAACAATTTTAACAATAGAATCAGCAATAAATTATCCAGTATGTTTACGATCTTCATCATATAAAAAAACAATAATACGTTTTTGCATCACGAAATTACTATCCATCCAGTGACAAGTAACGGTTAAATAATCATTTTTATTTACAGCACGACCAAGATCAGAAGTTAGGGACAATCTACATTGAATATTTTTTAACAATGTTGATAAATAAAAACAATATTGTGAATGAAGTCTAAAAATATCAGACCAACAAGTACTTCTAGGAATACCGTTAAACATAGGATTATAAATTGCTTGTATATAATGAATAAAGGCATCAGAAGAAGGAAAACTAAAAGACAAACAACCCACAACTACCATTTTAGCTATTTCTTCCTGGTCCCTCAATTTATTATACTTCTTCGCTATGTGACCGGTTGCTGGGTCCATTCTAGTTTGCGTTAGCCCACCAACATCCTCACCACCTTGTGCAATATTTAACTCTCTTTTGTGAGCTTCAGCTATATGTCTCATTAACGTACCCGTACTCCCTTACTTGCCTCCATTTCCATGCTTATATATTTGTGGACAAATATTGCATTGCACCTCAATATCTGATATACGTTCAAAAAATTGCCATGCAACACTAGTTGTTTTACGAGGTCTTGGGACACGGGGAAGACGGGAAGGGAGATTAACCGATTCAGATCTAACATTAGCATTTTCTACTGCGGGTGTGTCAGCAATATTTTCATTATCTTCGTCTAAATTAACCGCATCTACTTCATTTTCTTCTTCTATACCATAATTTTTTTGAGCTTCTACATAATCCATATCGTGAGCACCTACACCTAAAGGTACACCTACTTCTTCCTCAAAAGTTTGACTAAGCGGTGTCGAAGGCACACGGGTATATCTACTACTTGAACTACCTCTACCGCTTTCGGGACAAAAAATTTTAACACCTTTAGTAGCGAGGTTTCTTAATTTATCCATAATATAAATTAAATTAAATTAAAAAAATTTAACATACACAAATATAATAAAATTAAATATTAAACAATTAATACAATAAATAAAAATTAAACCTAAGAGATGGAACGACAATACCAAATTTTAAAAGTATACGAAGGTTGCGACTTTAGAAACTTCCGCTCGTACTTTGTAAACGAAAAATTCAAAAATTAAAGTAAACACTTTAAGAAATTAAATATATTAAATATTTGAGAATTGAGAATTGAGATTTGAGATTTGAGAGAGAATGAGATTTGAGAGAGTGAAAAATTGTGTGAAAAATGATTTGAAGTTGTAGGGTATTTATAGAATTTTTTTTGGGATTAAAAAATAATTTTTAAAGTAGTTTCTTAATTTAATAAAAGGGCCCAAACTAGCCGTTTGGACCCAAAAAGGGCCATATAGCTGTTGGGCCAACGGCTAGTTTGGCCCAAAATTCATTTTTTTTGTAAAAAAATCAATCCGGGCCGATTAACCGATGGGCCTGGATCGGGTTTGATTTGGTTGGGCTAACCAGGCCCAAAATTCAAAAAAAAATCGACTTGGTACCCGAAACCCTAAAGCCTTAGGGTTTTTCGGGCCGGGTCAAATCGGGCCGAGTAATTTTAGTGGGATGGGTAGGGCCGGGTCGGCCCGGCCCACTTGACAGGCTTAGTTGTCCCACAATGAAAAAAGGAAAAATTTCAGAAATAGCAACTGTAGAGCCTTAATTATAACTTTTGTAGTAACAGTTTTAAAATTACGAAAAATAGTAATATGTATTTTATATTTCAGTAAAAGGTTGCTATAAAAATACACATACAAATAGGGTATCCGTTCCTTATTTAACTCTAATCAGTTAGAGTTAAATAAGGAATGAAACTGTTCCTTATTTGTAGCCATCTTTTATGACTCTTTTAGTTTTACCTTAACCATTAAAATACATCAACTTAATTCAAAAAATCTTTTCCATAAACAGCAACTCAAAATCAAATTCAAAAAAAAAAAATTGGGTGATTCCAATATCATTGGGCAACGTTTTTGAAATTGACGAAATATAATTGAAAAAAAAATTCACGTCATTTACAGGTATGGATAAACAAATATTGAGATTGCTTTTTTTTTTTCTTGTAATTGCGAAAATTTGTAGAAATGTAATAACAAGTTTGCTCAACATTCATAAAGTTTAATTTCCTGTAGCGTATTTTGATTTTCTGGTTTAAAATTTTGTCAGCAATATTTTTTTGATCAAATTCACAGTTTTATTTGTCGTTATGTATTTATAGCGACATAAGGTACAATTCTTATATGTTAAATTTTAAAAGCATATTAAAAAAAAATTGAGTGGTTGGAATATCGTTATGAACGTTTGAATTTTACGAAGAACAATTGAATAAACAACGCGACAATTAAAGGTATAGATAAACAAACTTTAAGATCATATTTATTCAATTGCGAAAATTTCTGGAAACGATAAACAAATTAGATTTGATTTGTTATTTTCAAAAAATATAATTGCGAAAAATTCTGAAAATTGTATAACAAAATTGCGTAATAGTCATGGAGTTCAATAATTGAGATCGTATTTTGAATTTTATTAATTTTTGAAAAAAATATTCTGAGCGATTTTTTTTCAAATTCAAAGTTATCATTGTTTATGTCATTTGAAAATTGAGATATAATTATTATACGTTAAATTTGAATTTTAGTCGAGGATAACTGCTATTTGAACTTATATTTGTTTCCAGATGTATGTATTTATAATATACATATGCACTCTGTTTATATATTCACTGGCAGTTACATATGTTTTCAGCTGTATGTATTTAAAATATACATAGACAGTATGTTCATGTGTTCAGTGGCAGTTACAAATGTTTTCAGCTGCATGTATTTATAATATACCTATGCAACATGTTTATGTGTTCACTGAAATTTACATATGTTTCTAGCAGTATGTATTTATAATATACATATGCAGTATGGTTATGCGTTCACTAGCAGTTATGTATGTTTCCAGCAATATGTATTTATAATATACATATACAGTATTTTGTGTCTATAAATCATGTACTCTTGTATGTATTTTTTTTCATATGCAGGCGATATAGTTCTATTGGCATATGGTGTACATGATTCTGAAAATGATGCATCTTGGACTTGGTTCTTTGAGATTCTAAAAGAAGAATGCGGTGAAAGAAACTGTCTTGAGAATGTATGACCTTCTAATTTATCCTCTACCACATAAAGATAATTGGGTAAAACCACAGAAAAAATTGAAGGAGGTAGCTTTGCCCCCAAAATACAAGTGGCCCTCTGGAAGACCTCCAAAGAAGGATCATGAAAAATCCGGAAAAGATGTTTGGAAAGAAAAATAAAAATTGTTGTAGTTCATGTGGGCTTAAAGGTCACAATAGATGTTCATATAGGAAATACAACAAATAAAAAGTTTGTTGATGTATTTAGTCAAAAAATAATTGTTGAATTTTTTCATTGAGAATTATGTTTTTCTAAATTTTGAACTTGTTATAGTTTTAATGTTGCATTTATTTTACCGAGCTTGGTTAACTTAATTTATTTTGAATATATTTTGTAAGACACACACACACACACACACACACATATATATATACACACACATATGCATATCATGAAAAATATATATTCATACTAGTAATATACATATGCGTTAATAAAACACGTCTGCATATAATAACAAAGATCCATACTTATTTTTGAAAAAATGTATTTGCATTAGACATAAATACATATGCAAACTGGAATGAACATATGTATTATTCATAAAGACAAAAATACATATATGAACATATTGTCCATAAAATGTAAGATTACAACTAAAAAAATACATATCTATACTGTAATAAATACAAATTTTACAATACCAAATACAAATACATATCTACATTGTAGCAAATACAAATCTTATCAGTACCAAATACAAATACAAATACAAATATAAATACAAATCTTATCATTACAAAATACAAATTTATATCTATACAGTAAAAATTACATATTACAGAAATCTCGTCGGAATATACTGATCCACCGCTATCACATCATCGAAAAACTCATAAAAACTGGCTAAGATCGGATTTGCAAAATTAGCAAATCATCGAATAAAATTCAACCCCTGTGATTGATTTCGGCTAAACTCATTGGTAAAATGCCATTATTATCGCTGCTGATCACCGTCACGGTGCAATTCTCCGGATAGACCCTCCCTCCATTGAAAATTCACCGAAAAACGCCTTGCAAGAAATAAGCATATACCATGTCCCTAGTCTCCGAACATGACAACAAAGAGGAATGGGAAAGTTACTATTGTGAAAACACCAGGATTTACTTCTTGATATTTTGCAATCCTATAACGAACCACAGATTAGAGAATCTCTAAGGAAGTGTAGATACAACAGTACTCCCGTCAAAATAGTACAAAAGCAAAATATTTTTTAGTAAGAGGCCACTTGAAAACGACTTTCGCTCATGGTCACGATAATAAAGATGACGAAATCATGTTAATAGAACAAGAAATGTTGAAAACTGGATGTCATAGCCTATGAGGTTGTCTCATGGATAAGCAATCAGAGGAAACCAGTTAAACTATTCTTTTGTAGGCAACAATAATCTATGTGTTTATCAAAAATATGTTAAACTGGCGAGTCCAATCGAAACAACCAGCCCATCCATCACCGGGAGCTGCATTACTTGGCTGGAAAAACACCAAAAAAATTACAAAACACCAAAAAGAAAGAAGAAGAAAGCAATTCAAAAAATATAAAAAAATATAAATTATGTGAAAAGATGAGATGCAAATACTATGGAGCACACTGTTTATCAAAAGATTGAGAGATAAAAGTAGAAATTGAAAAAAAAATAGAAGATGGGGTTAATTGGAGAGAGAGAAGTGAATATTGCGTGAAAAAAGGGAAAAAGGTAAACTGATGGAGAAATACACGCTCCTCTCTAAAAAGAGGGTAAAGTATTGCTACTTTTGCTATAAGTTGTAATTTTTGAATAGTATTACTATTTATTGTAATTATAGTCTTAGGTATGTTATTTCTGTTATTTATACAATCATAATATAAGCAGATACAGTATGTTTTATGCATCAGAGTGATAAACTACCTAAACTACCCCTGAATTCATTTTGAATTCCAGGAAGCACACATGATGATCATCACATGTGTGCTCAACTAACATTTCTACTAAGTAGTGATAAAATTAAAATCACTTACCCGTTCACATTTTTTAAAATTATAATGGAGAAATTAGAAATTGTTTTTTCTTTTGATTTTTCTGTTCTTTTTTCCCCTTTTCATTGTGGAAGAAATGTGCTTCCCCATCCCACCTTGTCCAAAAAGTTCAAAATCAACGATAGTTGAGATCTGCTCTGTATAATAAAGTTTCATTTGAGTTTATAATATTTCAATATTCTGTATTAAAAAAATAGTAGGTATAGCCTATGTTATATCTGTAACCATATGCAGTTGTCTTTTTTGCTTCACATTATTTGAAGTTCTATACCTACATTAGAGTCCAATTAATTCAACTAAAAATTACACAAATACACAACTTATATTTCTAATATTATAAAAAATTCCAACTTTCTAAATATATTACAAAAATCTCAACATATACACAGAATGCTATGTATATGTCAGCTATGTTATGTATATTAATAGGGAGAGAGAGTAAAGTAATTAAAAAATGGAAAAAAGTGTAATTACTTCCAAAAAAAATTGATATTTATGTTATTTATACTTAATTCAAATTCACCATGCATTAAGCTTATTCAAGAAAAGTATTTCATACCAAGAATTTTTTCATATTAAGAACTCAAATCCTTAATAAAGAAACAAACTCATCCGTTGCATGCATCGATGCATCCTCTAGTACCATAGGCATGCCTATCATTGGGATTAGTCTAAAACTTTAGATGTCAGAATTCAATTATTACTTCTATATATAAGTGGAAATAGCAGACAACTGAAGCAAGCAGGTGGCAGTTGTCATGCCGACATCTAATTGAGGGTATTTTGTAATTTCATATTTTTATTTTTATTTAATTAAATTACACAAACCCACAACTTATGTTTTATTTATTACAAAAAATCCAAGCTTCCTAAACATATTACATTTATCCCAATTTTTAACTTTCTCTCTCCAAAAATACATATACATAAAATTTTCTTTTACTCTCATGTTTTTTCCCTAAAAGAAGGCTAGAATCAAGGGCCAATTATCATGTTTGAAATCAACCTTGTTTGAGTTCAACTGATAGTCAATGATATTCAATTTCAACTTAATCTCTTTTATCATTCTCAATTTTTAAAGATCTGAGTTTTATTAAAAAATAAATTCCAATATTTATTCAAATTTTTTGAGATTTTCTGAAGAACAATTTATTGCATGTTTTGATTAAGTAATTTTTTGGATTTCTACTTTACCAAAACATAATTTGAATATCTGCATTATCCTTTTTTCTTTTCAAAATCGTTTATTTGAAGTACTAATTAACAACATAGTACTTAGTTAATGGATGATTCTCCTTCGTTTAGTTTAGAATTAACTCATTTAGAGCATACTAAAACAATAAATTTGGTAGTTGGATTCGTTCTCGGAGTATTTGATTACGAGAAACCTAACTTTGTTGAAAAGAGATCAAAAAATCGTAACGACCCCATCAAGTTGAAAAATATTAACAAAGCTGCAGCTGAAAAGTCAAAAAAATAAATTGGAGAATCATAAAAAAAATTCAAAAAAGATGATACAACACATCCACGTTTATCAAGGGTATTTCTGATTTTTCAATTTTGATTTTTTGTTATGGATTTATTGTATTTTTTTTTATGTAATTTGAGGTTTTAAAACTGTTAATTAATTGTCGGTCGTTGTTACTTCTTATGTAGTTTTTGATTTTTTTCATAAGTTTGAAGTTATGTTAGAAACTGACTGCGCAAATACAAAATAAATCTTTGTATATATACTGCATATACATATTTGTTGATGCGTTTGGTTGAAATACATTGATATATGTAGTTCATAAGCAATTGTGGTTACTGGGTGTATATATTAGTAAGTATGTATGTGTTATTCACATACATTATTAATTACATATTGTTGAACATATACATAACTTATGTTTGGGCTTTTGTTTTGTAATGTGTGTTTGAGGCAATGGACATTTCATATGTATATGTTTTACGTATACATAAGTTGTGTATGTTATTAAACTTGAAATGAATTCTCTAGTTCATATACATCATATTTTTTAGGCAAAATAGCTCAGTGGATACTTGTACTATGTCCGATTTGTAAAGTGGATACTCCTACTTACATGTTTGTCATCTGGACCCTTAAATTCAATAAAAATAAATATTTTGAACCCTTTTTATGTGTGTGTAATACACTTACTGCCACATCAGCTTCCACGTAGATTCAACATCATTTTTCAATTAAAAATAAAAAATATTTTTTTTAAGAAAAGAACCTCCCCCTCCCCCTACCCCGCCCCACTCATTTCCCCTTCCATCCTTTCACCTTTATTTTGAACATTCCCACTACAATTTGCTAAAATCATACTCTCAGCTCTTCAATTTTTTTCTCTTTGGTTTCTAAAATCACATTCTCCTACGGCAATTAGCTAATTTTTAGTTAGGTAGTAATTAGTATGATTTGAAATCACTAATTTTTCCCTCCGCCTATTCTTCCTTCAACTCCTTCTTCTTCTTTTGTTCCTTCCTTTGATATTCCACAAAAAAGGACAAGTTCTAACTAAAGATGGTAAATCTTGAATATCATCAATATCTGCATAAATGGTTATGTCGCAATTGCTTGAGCTTGTCTTCTTGGTGTTTGTAGACACGTAAAATTTATTGGATCAAATTCATATAAAATTTAGATTTGATCCATATTTTATTGGGTCTAAAATTAGTTTGAGCTATAAACCCATTTTATTCTTCCTCAAGGTCCATCTCATCTTGAGGCCCAAACTCATGCTACGTGTCAAATGATGTGGCATCCCAGTCAAATTAAAGATCAATGAGGCAAGGCCACATGATTAAATGAGATAGCAATCCAAGTCAAATTCAAGAGCCAATGAAACATTGCCAAGTGTCCCAAATGACATATTTTTGGCCAATCACAAGCAACCTTGTCACATAATATTTGTGATAAGTTTGAAAATTGAATGGACCAATCAGAATGAGGCAGAAGAGGTTATTTACACTTGGACTGCCTACCCCCTACAACTATAAATAGGAGGGTTACATAATTTTCTGAGGTCATTCTGCAAGCATTGGAGGAAGCTTCTGCATTGACTACACAACTCTTCAACGAATCGACTAACGGAGTTCTGCCCAAAGGTTAACTCGACAAGATGAAGTGCTGTCAGACAATTCCTGGAGATCCAAATGCATTTCTAGGAGTCTCAAATCATCCTACATTCGAGAATCACGCTGCGAAGGCCCTCGAATCACCGAAAAACTTAGGAGAGAAGAATCAAGAGAATAATGGAATTGTACCCACAAATTTTATTTATATAAACTCATTATTTCTTTTTATTTATTTTTGCTTGCAGTTAATTTTCCGCATCTACAAAAATTTGTTGCAATAATCCATATTTGTTATTAATAACGAATATGGGTTATTCATGAAAAATAAACTTCAACCACAAATAAAAATATGAAGAAACAACAATTTATTGATAAACGATGTAGTTATAAATCTGTTTCTCTCTTGATTCTTCTCTCGATTTTCTTTGTAATTCGAGTATTTCTCGAACTTTGAAAGATCTTTTTATGACTATCCCATGCTTTTGTGGGATTCGAGTATTTCTCAAACTTTGAAAGATCTCTTTATGATATGGGACAAATGGCCATCTTATCTTTTGATGACATCTTTAGAGGCCAACACATAGAGACTCAAGAATTGGTCACCTCGAGGATACGAGAACATGCATGGAGGACCCGTTTTGAGCATGCCATTAAACAAACCTTTGTGTGGAAGATTGCGTGGGGTCTTACATTTGATGCCAATTTGAGACTACAAGTTTTGAAGTTAGACCCCATGGTTCTGGAGAATTGAACAAGAACCCTTGATTAAGGGTGTTTTGGGGTTTGCACATGTTAAAGAAATAACCCATGACCTCCCTTTTAATGAAGGGTATTTTGGTCCATTATACTATGTAATAATCTAAGCTATATATAGTTTCTTATTAGGTCTTTTCTCTTTATTTGTTTAATGATGAAAATATGAGACATTGAAAATCCTCTCTCTTGAGAGTAGACCACCTTAGTGTAGGTATTAGTTAGGGCTTGGACTAGCCATTGTAGCTTAGGGTTTGGAAAAGCCAATATTGTTCTTTGCTTGGAAACAGTGGATCTTGAGATGAGTTGATTCCCTTGGCGGTCACCGTAAGAACTTGGTGCTTATTTGTAGAGGTTTTAGAGTTTCATACACTCTTTAGTTGATACATTACAAGTTCTCTTTGTGTCAAGTTATCAATCTCCTTATCTTTCAAGTTTTTGTGTTTGTTGTTCTCGTTTGATGTCTTGTACGTGTGGACTGTATTTGTGAGTTTGTGGACTGTTTTATGCTCATTTAGATACCGTTTGGTATCACTTTATGACTATCCCATGATTTTATGGGATATTGGAGATCTCGATCATTTTACGAATACCCATCAGTTTATGAGATATTCAAGATGCCTGTTTCAGGGAATATGTTACTTTTTACATAAGCGGGATTTAGGGTAAAGTAGCCTCCTAGAACTCTAACAGAATTTGGATTCTTCTTAAAGAGTTCTACAAATTTTAGATGTCTTCAAATTCCCCTACTTCAAGGCTTGTCGAAGTGTAGATTTGATGACGAGTCTTGAAGTACCAATAGAGGTTTCATCTTTATGCGGCAGCTACAGATTTACAGATCTGATTTATGAGAGAAGAGATAAAGGGCAGATTTGGTCCCACTGAGCGTGCCAATTTGTTTTCAACATAATTTAATTCATGGAAAATTAATTTCAACCATAAATAAAAATATGAAGAAACAAGAACATTTTATTAATAACGAAAATTTGTTGCAAACAAATTTTGACACGCCCAGTGGGACCAGTTTTACTCTCCATCTTCTTCCTGCGAAATCAAATTCAACCACTACTATGGACTTCAAAAATAATAAAGTTGTCTCATGCAAGAACTCTGCTACTGCTACATCTGATAAGCTCAGTCATGTTGGTCCACTCACTCGGCGCAAGTTGAAGACTAGTGGTTGGGACGAATCAGAATACTTCACTTCTTTAAGGAAAGAAAAAAAGAGCAAATCTCATACGACGGATAAAATCGCAACTCTTGGGGGAAACTTAACATCCTTGCTATGTAAAGAACTCTCTAAGACTGGCGTCAATTTTAGTGGATCAGAAGATTCGACTGATGCTCCAGTTTCAACAAAGGTTAAAGCCTTGATGGCTGACGTAGCTGATATGGATGAGAAGTTCGCAATAATGGAACAAACCATTGAAGTTTTAAAGAAATCTATTGAGGATAAATATCTTCAAATCGCTCAACTGATGAACAAGTTGAAGTCCTTCTCCCCTGGAGAATCAAGCCACGACCCTGCTTATCCACTTGGCTTTACTCCGCAAAATAAGAGTGTCGACGAGTCACCTAGCAAGACTAAATCTCAAAAAGAGAAACAGTCTACTTTGGTTGGGGCTCTGTTTGTTCAGTAGTTGCAAGACATGATAACTAACTCTATTAGGGCTCAATATGGAGGAGCACCACAAAGTTCGTTGTATTACTCCAAGCCTTACACAAGGAAAATTGACTGCCTATCCATGCCAACAAACTATCAACCACCAAAGTTGCAGCAATTTGATGGTAAGGGAAACCCTAGGCAAGACATCTCTCACTTTGTCGAAACTTGCAGCAATGCTAGAACAAACGGCGATCTCCTGTTGAAACAGTTTATCCGTTCATTAAAAGGGAATGCATTCGACTGGTATATCGACTTGGAGCATAAGTCAATTGATAGTTAGGAGCAGCTCGAGAAAGAATTTCTCAATCGAATTTACAGCACTCGACAAACTATGAGTATGATAAAGTTGACTGGCACTAAGCAAAGAAAAGATGAGCTTGTGGTAGATTACATCAATCGTTAGAGGTCATTGAGTTTGGACTGCAAAGATCGTCTTTTTGAAATATCCGTTGTAGAAATATACACTCAAGGAATGTATTGGGGCCTTCTATACATACTGCAAGGAATCAAACCGCGAACATTTGAAGAACTTGCTACACAAGCACATGACATGGAGTTAAGCATCACAAGTCATGGGAAGGTGTCTCCTTTTGTTGATCTTACTAAAGAAAAGGAGTTCAAAAAGGCTACGACCCCAAAGATCCATACTAAAGAAGCCATGGCGGTGAAAGCAACTTCCGTAAAGGTCACAACGAAGCAAAAAGTGAAGGAAGATAAAACATTGAAGCAACAGCCAAGGGAGGAAAAACCTCGCCCAACTTTGAAAGAGTTGGAAGCAATAGTTTACCCATTTTCAGATTCAGACGTACCTACGATCCTTGATGAATTTTTGGCCAAAAAAGCCATTGATCTTCCGGAATCAAAGAGGCCTGAGGAAGTTAATAGGGTTAATGATCCTAAATACTGCAAGTTTCATCGCGTCATTGGCCACCCAACAGGAAAATGCTTCAATTTGAAGGAGAAAATCATGAAACTAGTAAGTGAAGGGAAAATCATCATCGACATAGATGAAACCATGGATGCAAATCATGCTAGTGTTGTCGATCGACAAAATACCTCATGCCGCAGACTATGCGAAGCACCATCTTATTACAATTTGGGAGCTTTAGGATGATTGAAATTAATTCCCCAAGAAGAACTTCTGAAGCTGCAATAGAGGTAGACAACAATTCTGAGAATGATGAGGATGACGGTTGGACTCTCGTTTCTCATAAGAAAAGATGACATCGAGCGGTTCCAAGAATACAACTTCATGAGTTGAAAGTGATGGGGCATAATGTAGATCTACTACGACCATAAAAAAGTGTCAAGTTTAATGCTAGCAAGAGGATTAGTGGTTTTTTTTATCACAGAAGGCCCGAAGGCCTATCACGTTGCATGAATTTTTTTTGAAAAAATTCCTTCAAGATAGCCAAGTCAGGGCGACGCATGTAATTTCCAGTATAGAAGAACCCAAGGGAAGCAAACAAGAGCAGCATCTAACAATAGCACAAGAATGTCATGTTAAGCCAGCAGTTGAACAGTGTTTTGCTGTAATTTCTTTCACTGATGCTGACTTGTTGTTAGGGTCCAAACTGCATAATAGGACTTTGTTTTTCGTAGGAGCTATTCGAGAACAACATCTCAATTGCATACTGATCGATGATAGTTCAGCGGTTAATATCATGCCAAGGATAGTGCTCAAATGGCTTGGAATCTCTATTGATGAACTGTCCAAAAGCAATATAACAATCCAAGGTTTCAATCAAAGAGGGCAGCGAGCCATGGGAAAAATCTCCGTAGAATTATCCATTGGCAATATGAAATCAAACATTTTGATTCACTTCATAGACGCCAATAAATCATACAACTTGTTGCTTGGACGCCCCTGGTTGCATGAAAATGGAGTGGTGACATCTATTTTATATCAGATCATGAAGTATATAAAGGATGGTGAGGTAATCAAAGTTGATGCAGATATTCATCCTTTCACAAAAATAGAGTCGTACTTTGCAGATGCAAAATTCTACTTGGACCCTTGTGAGTTAGATGTGAAGAAACCAACACCCTCTAACCCAATCGGGGTCAATTCAAAAGAAGAGGTAGAAGTGCAAACGGGTGTTGCTAAGATGTCTAAGGAAAGAAATGAAGGAATCACCATTAAGTTCTCATCATCTAAAGGAGACATAAAAGCAAAGACAGATAATGAGCATTTAGTATTTCGCTACATTCCATGTGAGCATTAAAGAGAAGGACAACCCTTGCTAGAAGCATGTACTCAACAAGTTTTCCATCCAAGAAAAGAAATAAGCCATGAAATGTTGCAAGAGTTGAAGAAGAGTATGACTGTACCAGTCGTACAAATCCAACCTATTACTCCTGAGTCCTTAAGAAATGACACCTTAGTTGAAAACATAAAAGGTAACTTTGATCAAAAGGCTTACACATTACTTGAAAAACAGGTTATGAATTCTCCAATCCGACAAGACTAGGAGAGCTCAAGGATGAAGTCACTGGCAAAAAAATACACGGCCTTACAGTATCCCAAATGAAGTTGAGAAAGCAAGGACATTATGTCGCCATTCCTAAGTTTGGGCTAGGATTCAAATTGCCAGAGCCTCTTCGAAGTTTAGGTAGGAAGGTGAAGGAAATGACTTCATCTCACTACATCTCAGTAGAAGGGAAAAGGAAGGGTGAGAACAAGAAAATACCACAACGGATCTCAATGTTTAATCATATAGGAAAATTAACACCTCGTGTATCTGTATTTGATAGATTAGGAGACAAAGATAGAAGTAGAGATTCTAACTGTGTAGAAGAACGTGTCACCACCGCGAATGCCTCTGCTTTCTTCGCTTGGGAACCACAAAAAAGCCATCATCTAGAAAGACATTTTTGGGGAACGAATAATAATATTTCTTGAGGACATTGTTGACAAGGAAATTCATAGTGCCTTCCCATCGCGCATGAAAAGAAAGTCTATTTTGTCAATTACCACAGATGGCCCATTGAAGGTAAGAAAAAGAACTATTGTTTTTACCAACCAACATCTTGGAGAAACAAAAGAGGATCCAAAGGAAGCCAGTGCATCATATCATATCACGGTGGAGGACAATCTATGCCATGATGAAATGGATGGTGATGTTCAAGAAGCACCCCCTCAACTAGAGGATGGAGTACAATCGACAGTAGATGAAATCAAGGAGATAAACCTTGGTACATTGGAAAATACGCGCCCAACCTTTGTTAGTACACTTCTTACACCGCAAGAAGAGAGGGACTACTTCAAGTTATTAGTTGAGTACAAAGATGTCTTCGCCTGGTCATACAAAGAAATGCCTGGCCTTAGTCCTAAGGTAGTTATTCATCATTTGGGGATCAAAAAGAGGGCACGTCCTGTAAAACAGTCACAATGAGTGTTTTGCCCTGAGCTAGTAACATAAATTGAAGTAGAGGTCAATAAGCTCATCGAAGCCAAATTTATTCAAGAGGTAAAATACCCATCATGGATCTCAAATATTGTACCTGTCAAAAATAAAAATGGCCAAATACGTGTGTGCGTTGATTTTTGAGACTTGAACAAAGCGTGTTTGAAGGATGATTTTTCGATACCAATCATAGAGCTCATGGTTGATATGACGACTGGACATGAAGCTATGTCATTTATGGATGGGTCTTCCGGATATAAACAAATCAGAATGTCCCCAAGAGACAAAGAATACACTACTTTTCAAACTCCAAAAGGGATATACTACTACAAGGTGATGCCATTTGGTCTAAAAAATGCGGGTGCCACTTACTAACGTGCAATGCAAAATATTTTTGATGACATATTGCATATGAAGGTGGAATGCTATGTCGACAACTTGGTGGTGAAGACAAAATGTAGGGACGACCATCTTGATGATCTTCATATTATTTTTGAGAGGTTAAGAAAATTTGACTTGAAAATGAATCCACTCAAATGCACATTTGGAGTTACTTAGGGAAAGTTTCTTGGCTTTATTGTGCGTCACCACGAAATTGAAGTTGATCCCACAAATATTGATGCCATTCAGAAAATGCCGAAGCCAAGGAACTTAAGAGACCTCCACAGTCTACAAGGAAATTTGGCATTCATTCGGAGGTTCATCTCTAACTTGGCTGGACGATGTCAACCCTTCATCCATCTAATGAAGAAAGATACCCCTTTTTCACTAGGATCAATTATGTAGAAATGCTTTTGAAAGCATCAAAAGATACTTGTTGAATCCATCTATGTTGGGGACACCAACTCCTAGTAGGCTATTGATACTCTACATTGCATCACAAGAGCGATCACTTGGAGCACTTCTGGCTCAAGATAATGAAGCTAAGAGAGAACAATCACTGTACAATCTAAGTCGAACTTTGATAGGAGCTGAGTAAAATTATAAGCCCATTGAAAAGATGTGTTTGGCTTTGCTTTATGCTATAAAGAACTTAATGCATTATTTTGAAGCATACACCATCAAGCTAATTTCTCAAGCTGATCCTGTGAAATTTGTAATGACTCGGCTAGTTCTCTCAGGATGTCTAGCCAGATGGTCTATATTGTTTAACCAATATGAGATCATATACATGCCTCAAAAGGCTATAAAAGGGCAAGAACTTGCTAATTTCCTCGTTGATCACCCTCTGCCGGTAGAATGGGAGATTTCGGATGAGTTTCCTAATAAAGATGTATTATTTACTGAAGAAATACCGACATGGACAATGCTCTTCGGTGGATCAGCACGTCAAGATGGTGCAGGGGCAGGTATCGTGTTGATATCACCAGAAAGACTAGTCTTGCCATTTTTATTTATTCTAGGTGAAACATGTTCCAATAATGCTGCAGAGTACAAGCTTTAATTCTTGGACTTGAATTGGCATCAGATATGAAGATTCCGCAATTGGATATCTATGGTGACTCTAAGTTGATCATAAATCAACTCTTAGGCAGTTACGAGGTGAATAAAGAAGACCTTATACTATATCATTGATACACTACTCGTCTGCTTGAAAGGTTTGATCAAGTGTTCTTAAACCACGTCCCAAGAGAAGAAAATCGCATGCGGATGCTCTGGCAAACTTAGCTACGATGATGGCACTCAAAGAAAATAAGTCAAAGAAGGTGCAAGTAAGTCATCGATGGGTTATTCCCGGTATCCTTGACCTTCAATTAGATGAAAGACTCTATACATCTGTCTGAGTCTTTGAACAAGAAGATTGGAGAAAACCACTAATTAAGTATCTCGAACATAGAAGGCTACCCGAGGAGCCGCGAAAAAGAGCAGACATTCGGAGAAGGGCACCACGATTCTTCTTTCATGAAGGGATTTTATTTCATTGTTCTTACGAGGGGTTACTCTTACGGTGTCTTAACAAAGAAGAAGCTCAACAAACAATGGAGGAAGCACATTCTGGCACATGTGGAGCACACCAATCAGGGCCTAAACTTCATTTTCGCATTAAAAGGATGGACTACTACTGGCCAACAATGGTGATAAACTATCTAGAGCATGCCAAAAGGTGTCAAACATGTCAATTTCATGCTAATTATATACATCAGGCTCCAGAGCATCTTCATCCAAGTATAGCATCATGACCTATCGATGCGTGGGGACTTGATGTTGTTGGACCTCTCCCAAAGTCATAAAAAGGGCATATATACATCTTAGCTGCTATCGATTATTTCTCGAGATGGGATGAAGCCATGCCGCTAAAAGAGGTGAAAAAGGAAAATGTTGTTGATTTTAACAAGTCGAACATCATCTTTAGGTATGGCGTACAAAGATACATAGTTACTGATAATGGAACTCCCTTCAATAATAAGCTCATGAGGACTTTGTGCGAGAAGTTCAATTTTAAGCAGCATAAGTCTTCAATGTACAATGCACCTGCCAATGGTCTTGCCGAAGCTTTTAACAAAACAGTTGGTAACCTCTTGAAGAAAGTGGTTGCGAAAAATAGAAGAGACTGGCATAAGAGGATCGGTGAAGCTTTGTAGGCATATCGTACGACCTCTAGAACTGCTACCCAAGCGACTCCGTATTCGTTGGTTTATGGCGTAGAAATAGTCCTTCCACTAGAACAACAAATTCCATCACTACGAATGGCGATCCAAGAAGGTCTTACAACTGAAAGTAATGCTCAACTTCATCTGGCAGAGTTAGAGGCATTGGACGAGATGATATTAGAAGCCCAACAAAAGTTGGAGTGTTATCAAGCATGACTTGCTAGAGATTTCAATAAGAGAGTGCGACCGCGATCATTTCAAGTAGGAAACTTGGTCTTAGCGGTTCGAAGACCCATAATCCTCAACAAACGCATCGGTGACAATTTTACATCTAAGTGGGATGGGCCATATATTGTGAAAGAAGCATATTCAAGTGGCACTTATAAGATTGTCGATCAAGATAGAGTAAGAGTTGGTCCTATTAACGATAATTTCCTGAAGCAGTAATTTCCATGAAGGTCGTTTACACTCCTTAAGGCACGAGTATCAATTGCATGTCCACTCCTAGCAAGGGCGGACCTACACATAAATTTTAGGTGCTCCGGCACCCACTAAACTCGACGCGGAATAGGTATAATTATATAAAAAATATATGAAAATGGGTATAAATTATATAAAAGCACCCACTAAACAAGAAATTAATTAGGTGCACTGGCATTTACGTTGATCTTAAGGCTCTCCATTGGGAGGTGTGGTCGGGTTCAAACCTAGTTGAGGTAGTTTTTTAATTTTTTGTTGTAGTAAGCACCCACTCTACTTAAATCCTGGGCCCGCCACTAAATCCTGGCCCGCATGAGTCTAAACTATGAAAGACTCTAAAAAAAAGAAAGATAAAAAAAAATTAACTCATCATCCTGAACTACGTTATGACTTGATCCTCCCGAGGTACGTAGGCAGCTTAGAGTATGCTTTTACTCTAAGTTCAGTCATATGAGTTAAAAAAAAGAGTAAAGGCAAAGGATTCGTACTTACTTGATCATGATAATAATACTTTGAAGTGACATAGATGATGCATAAATTGAACGTTTCTTCGCTTAGTTTACCACAAATGTGCAAAAATTAAGAAACAAGTAAAGTAAAGCAGACTTCAATGATGAATCTGTACAAATCCGTAAAGGATATGGTCATGATTATTACATGTGTCGCATATCTTGGTGTTATCTTCGCAACAAAAAATATGGCTCAGAATTCAAGGAATTCTACACCGAGTTATGAATTTTCTACCATAGCCACTCAAAGCTGCAAAAGATACTCTCACGTTTTGAATTGAGCTGACTTCAACGACGAATCTGTATAAATCCGTAAAGGATATGGTGATGATTTTTACATATGTTGTATATATTGGTGTTATATTTGCAACAAAAAATACGGCTCATAATTCAAGGAATTTTGTGTCTAGTTATGAGTTTTCTACCATAGCCACTCAAAGCTGCGAAAGATACCCTCACGTTTTGAACTGAGCTAACTTCAATGATGAATCTGTACAAATCCGTAAAGGATATGGTCATGATTTTTACATATGTTGTATCTCTTGGTGTTAATCTTTGTAACAAAAAATATGGCTCATAATTCAAGGACTTTTGCATCTAGTTATGAATTTTCTACCATAGCCACTCAAAGCTGCAAAAGATACCCTCACATTTTGAACTAAGTTGACTTCAATGATGAATCAGTACAAATCCGTAAAGGATATGATCATGATGTTTACATATGTTGTAGATTTTTGTGTTATATTTTCAACAAAAAATACGTCTCCTAATTCAAGTACTTCTGCATCAAGTTATGAATTTTCTACCACAGCCGCGCAAAACTATGAAATCGGACAGATTCGTGGTTAACTTAAAAAAAAAAATTAATTCTGGTTAATTGGAAAGGAGTTTGATTTTGACACATATTGTCAACAGAGCTCAAAGTTTATTCATGATTGGGGGCAAATTCATCTAGCTTGATCATTTAAAAAAAAGGAAACATACGAACCAATATTTGAATGAAAGCTAAAGGTCACTTTTATTGCACCAAAGGCAAAAATATCACTACATCATAATAAGCAATAAAAAAAAATCCTAAGCAAGTATATAAACTATGGAAAAGGTTTAAATTCCAGAATTTACTGACGACTCGCCTCAACCATCTCTTTCAGTTTGGATAGTGTCTCCACTTCGTCTTTGAATAATGGATGTTTCTCCCTAATCGCATGAAGCTCTCCCTCAAAAGTGATGATCTTCTCTTGGCTTTTAGACAACCGTTCTTTATGCTCTTTTATGCATGAAATAGTCTTCTCCCTCTTCGCAAATAAGAACTTCAGTTCTTCATCAAACTTAGCAAGATTTGATTGGAGATCCTCCATGCGCCCTCTCTCCTTGGTGTTTTCCTCTTTTGCATTAACAAGGCTTTGTTGCACGTTAGAGAGCAAATTTTAATGGTGGTCTTTAGTTATTTTCATGGATGAAGATGATTTCATAGTGTCGTACTCCTCATATATTTATATGAAAGTATTAATAGAGCCCTCTAGAATAGAGGTATTGATGGCGTTAATTCCTTTGAGTTCCTCCATAAGTATGTTCATACCATTTTTCAACTTTGAAAAGTCGTCCGAAGATTCAACGGAGAACATGGTTATCCATTTATGCAATGCACCACACATCTGAAGAATGTAAGACTTCTTGAAAGTAGAGATCGTCTCTTATGGTTCAAAATTTGGGACCACAAATGACGATAAACACAATGAAGGAGCATGAAATTTAGGTGACTTAGCTTGGGAAGACACAACCTCCATGTTGTTTGTCAAATCTTCTGTGACAGGAAGAGAAGATGTATCAAGGTAACTTGGACTCGCAATGCCATCAAAAATGCCATTAAGCATATCGGTAGAAATGCCTTGGAGATTCAGCTTCAAATAAATAAATAAATTTAGCAGGGTATTATTATTTTTCTTAAATAAAAAATAAAGAGAAAGAAAGTAATCTTACTTGTTCTACGAGTTCAGTCAATGGCATAGTGGAGCTAGGGTCATTAACAGAAAATGCCTCGCTATCTATGGTAGCATTGCCCAAATCAACAAACTTGCTAGATTGGTCTTTTACCTTCTTTCTTTTACGCTTCCAATGTTGGTCTTGGTCTCCTTCCATTGAGCTAGTGTCATCATTAGCATCAACAACTTCATTAACTATAGGGATAGGTAGAATCTTATCGTCGAGTGGAGTTTTTGTTGGCATCTTTCCACTATTAGTCTCAAGTAAAGAAGAATCGTTGTTTCACTTGCGAGTCTTATTCGAAGCCACAGAAGGAGTGTCATTCAATTTCAATGAAGGACGAATTGATCCTTTTCCATTTTTCACCAACTTACCCCTAGAAGGGGAAGACTTAGAAGACAATGGGCTCGTCTTTGACTTAACAAGGGAGGAAGTGGAAGACTTACCTTGTTCTGATGGACGAAGAGGAACTTTTAAGACAATTTTATTTTGTCTAACAAGGTTTGGTTGACCAATATACCACCAATTTGCAAACCTATTAGTTGTTAGAGGCCTTTCGGGACATGGTGGTATACTAATGGTTGAAGAACTACTAAGACGGGAGCAAGAGTCCTAAATT
Organism: Capsicum baccatum var. pendulum; assembly: GCA_030864225.1. NCBI lineage: Eukaryota > Viridiplantae > Streptophyta > Magnoliopsida > Solanales > Solanaceae > Capsicum > Capsicum baccatum. The sequence goes on from CM061551.1 coordinate 107,122,307, forward strand.
CGTACCAATTCTTCAAGTGTGTCGTCATACGATCGTTTGATGAAGTTTCCAGGCAGGTCTTAAACAAATCTAAACTGTTGGCTGAATCTATGGGGACTGTAAGGCTCCATGACAAAGTGATCATCACACCGCAGAGTAACGTAGCTCGAATGAAGACTAATGAAATAATCGTTCAAAGAACTAGACAATTCTCCATTGTCTTCTATAAACAACTCCTTGGGTTGTAGCATGGCCAAGGTGGGAAGACTACAGATATCGATATTTTGAAATAACCGTCTTGCACTAGAAATATCAAAGCTTCTAGCCATCCTTTCCCCAACAATCCTACACATACGAACACCATTGTAATGATGTGCTTGATAGTAGGAGTTAAAATACGCACCAGTCCATCCATAGACATATTGTATAGGAAAAATTATGTCGCCTGCACCTAAGTTTGTTGAAGTTGTGATCTCTGTCAAGCCTCTGTAGATACTAGCCAAAATGGGAATTGCTAGTGCAAACCTCTTCCTATGAGCCATTAGACTTGCAATCTTAAAGACGCTAGGACGGGTGTGGTCAAGTTTCTTAATTAGAAGAACGAACTTGCAAATACAGCAAGCAAGAAAAGTAGCCAAGTTCGTATCTTCTCTAAGAGACCCTTCCACACCTAACTCGACGAAAGGGATGTTATCTTCTTCCGTTTGCGGTAAAAATAACATATCAATATAGCCGTTCGGACTGTGATTTGACTTTGGTTTAGCTGGCTATTTAGGGCCTCGTGGTGAAGGCTCCTTGTACCGCTCCAGTCCTTTGAATAAAAAATTCACCCAATCACGGACAGAAACCTCCTTAGACGACGCACCATTCTAAAGCCGATAGAATGCTGAAAATAAGTAAGCAGAAGTTTTAGGCGAAAAGGGCTTCCCTTGCTGATCTGTTTGTGACAATTCTTTGGCCGAAGGGACGACTTCATCAAAGAAAGTTCCGTGTACTGGAAGGACCCTAATTATACGCATGTCCCACAATGAAATAGAAATCTCACCAATGCCGACACAAATTGTATTGGTCGAGGAATGCCAAAGTTCACAAAAGGCCTGCAAAACATTCTCGTTGACGTGGTAAGTGAATAAAGAAGCAAAAACAGCATCATAAATCTTAGTTCACTCCAGTGCCTCCTTTATACGGCTAAGGACATCATCTACCCACTCCCAATAGCAAGTAACATAACGAAACTCGCCAAAGCCTGATTAGGGATAATTCCATGTAGCAAGACCCTTATTCGAGCCTTTGGAATATGTAGCAGTAGATTCCTTGTCATCTGTAGATGAATGCAGCACAAAAGCAGTAGTATTAATGACCTTTTTGGAGTCAAAGATGTCAATTTCTTCTTTTGTCGACCATTTGTCTAGATGAAGAGACATGTCAGGCAATCCTCTGTCAAGCGGGAAGACACCTATTACAGAAGGATGAACTTTCAAGGTAAGGACGCTAGCAGGAGAATATCATTCATCGTTTGCTATTTCAAGTAGATGATATGGTGTCGTTTGGTCCCAAAAGTTCACCATAATTTCAAAGCACTGAATATAGCATCTCTGTGTTTGAAGGCCTGCCAAAGATATTAAATTAAATGGTAAGTCTGCTAAAAGAAAAAGGAGTATCACAAGATTTAGGCTGAAGCTTCAAGAATTTACCTGAGAAAATATAGAGGTTTTATGCTGATGGATTTCACGTGTAACGTATATCTGCAATTCTACTTTCTAATGCAAAAAATTTCACCTAATTCCGATACTTTCACGTCAAGATATGGACTTTATCGTGACACTGCGCAAAGCTGAAATAACAAGAGAACCAGAATTAGAAGGCTGTTTTTGGAGAAATATCTGGGACAATTCAGATGAAATATGATTGTAGTTTTCGTATGAGACATATCTCTGTGAGTATAATTTCCAATTCAAAAAATGGTACCTAATTATGATACTTCCATGTCGAGATATGAAATTTCTCGTGACGCTGCGTAAAGCTGAAATAACAAGCGAACCAGGATTAGAAGGCTATTTTTGAAGCAATATCTGGGACGATTCAGATGCAATCTGATTATGGTTTCCACTTGAGATGTAGATCAGCGAATATACTTTTCAATGCAAAAAATGGCACCTGATTTCGACACTTTCGCGTTGAGATATAAAATTTCTCGTGATGTTGTGCAAAGCTGAAATAACAAGCGAACCAGTATTAGAAGGCCGTATTCAGAGCAATATCTGGGATGATTCGGATGCAATCTGATTGTGGTTTCCGTGTGAGATGTGTATTTACGAGTTTAGTTTCAAACCCAAAAAATGTCTCCTGATTTTGATGTTGCTAAGTCAAGATATGAGAGTTTTCGTGAGACTGCACAAAACTAGTAAACAGTGACGAAACAGAACTAAAGGTCTAATTTTGAAACAATACCTGGACAGATCTGGTGATAAGATGAGAGTGGTTTTCGCGTAGAACGTAGCCTTGCAAGTCTACTTTCCAATACTACAATCCGTTCATGATTCAGACACCTCCACGATGCGTTATGAAGCTTCTTCTACAGACACGCCAAAGTGCCGAAAGCTCAATTGTGAAAAAAAAGGATCAAAAAGAGGAGAAGAACGGAAGTTGAATTTCTGCTCAGGCTGAATTACAATGATTAAAGGGGGAGTTGATGTCCTTTTATAGACTCTGAAAGGCCCGATTTGATTTTAGAAAGGAATCTGCTGAACAAAGTTGTCTTCAACAAGAACTGGGACGTTTAAGTGTCCAAAATAAGTCAAATTCCTAATCCTTTTTGAAGTTGGATAACATCATTAATCAATCCTATTAAAATTCGATATATGACTAATATCCAAATCCTACATGATTTGGATATATTTAGTCTTAAACATAATTTACATTGGATTCGCGTTATTCTACATGGATAATCATGACTTTGGGGAGTCGGACGTTGATAAAATGCTCAAGTCTTAAAAAAATAGGGCTTCATAAATACTTCAAATATCATCTCTAACAAGTCTGACAAATCAACTACCTTAACGAGCCTTGAAGTAGGAGGCATCTGTAGACACGTAGAAATTATTGGATCAAATTCATATAAAATTTAGATTTGATCCATATTTTATTGGGTTTAAAATTAGTTTGGACTATAAACCCATTTATTTTTCATCAAGGTATATCTCACCTTGAGGCCCAAACTCATGCCACATGTCAAATGACGTGGCATTCCAGTCAAATTAAAGACCAATAAGGCAAGACCACACGATCAAATGATGTAGAAATCCAAGTCATATTCAAGAGCCAATAAAACATCGCCAAGTGTCCCAAATGACATCTTTTTGGCCAATCACAAGCAACCTTGTCACATAACATTTGTGATAAGCTTAAAAATTGAATGGACCTATTAGAATAAGGCAGAAGAGGTTATTTACACTTGGACTGCCTACCCCCTACAACTATAAATAGGAGGGTTACATAATTTTCTGAGGTCATTCTGCAAGCATTGAAGGAAGCTTCTGCATTGACTACACAGCTCTTCAACGAATCGACTAACGAAGTTCTGCCCGAAGGTCAACTCGATAAGACAAAGTGCTGTCAGACAATTCCTGGAGATCCAAACGTATTTTTAGGAGGATCAAATCATCCTACATTCGAGAATCATGCTGCGAAGGCCCTCAAATCATGGAAAAATATAGGAGAGAAGAATCAAGAGAGTAACGGAATTGTACCCACAAATTTTGTTTATATAAAATCATTATTTCTTTTTATTTATTTTTGCTTGCAGTTAATTTTTTGCATCTACAAAAATTTATTGCAAACAGTGTTACTCTTATTATTGTGATTATTAGGGGTAGAAGAATTGACATTTTTGGAGTGAAAGTTACGAGAAGGTTGAGAAGGGTGGAAGAATTGACATTTGTTGTTGTGATTTAAAGATTGGTTTAGGTGAAATTTGAGGGTTATGTGGTTTTAAGGATTGTTGTGTCTTTTGAAGATTGTGGCTGATAAATAAAGAAGGATGTGACATTGAAGTGAGGGAACTAGTGGGGTGGGTGGGGGGACGGAAAAGTGGTTGGTGCAGGGGTGGGGGAGAGGGGTTGGGGGGTTGGGGTAGAGGTGGGGGGTTATGGGACTTTTTTTTAAATTATTTTAATATAAAATTGACAAAAAAATGATCCTCACTTGCACCTTAGGCATGTTCCTGCACGCGTTTCATCCAACCATTTTAATGTCACATAGGTCTGGTTAACAGTCAAAGGATTCAAAATATTTATTTTATTTAATTCAAGGGTCTAGATGGAAAACATGTAAGTAGGAGTATCCACATTATAAAATGGACATAGTACAAGGGTCCATCAAGCCATTTTACCTATTTTTTATGTATATTTTTCAGTTTTCTGGTGTGTTTAAGGCAACGAACATTAACTATGTATACGTATTACATACACATAGCTTTTGATATGTTATTAGATGTGTATTGAAATAACTAGTTGATATACATCAGTTTTGTATGTATTGACCATATGTGAGCCTAGTTGTTAGATATGTAATGAAATGTCTAGTTGATATACATCAGTTTTTTATGTATTGACCATATGTGAGCCTAGTTGTTAGTTATTGTTAGATGTGCAATGAAATGACTCGTTTATATGTACAGTATATGTTTTGAACATATAGGCTCACATATGATGTCTTTTTCATTTTCAATAGGGTCTGAAATACATCAGTTTTTTGCATGATTATTGTATTTTGTACATGGTTTATCAATTTTTTTATATGAGTGAAGTAGTCTTCATATAAATTTTTAATGTGTGTATATTTATTCATATACATAATATTTATGTCATTCATATACATAATATTTATGTCTACAAAACACATTCATTATTATGACATACTTGATTATTGTGTTTTGTACATGGTTTATCGATGTTTTTGTATGTGTGAAGTAGTCTACATATACATAGTATTATTATCTCCTAAAAATGTATTATCAATTTTTGTGTATGCGTGTATATGTCTACAAATACATAGGTTTACAAGTTGATAATGATAACCAAATGAATAGTTTTCAACAGTATAGGAAAACAACTACACTGGAGATATTTTGAACGCGTGTATATGTCCTAATATACATAGCATTTCTACCTACAAAGCACATTCATTATTATATGTGTAATATACATAGCATTTCTTTATATGATTTATTCATTTTCTTGTATGCATGTATATGTAAACATATATATAGTATTATTGTATCTCAAATATCTATTATTTATTTATTTATTTATTATTATGCATGTATATGTCTACATATATATAGGAGTGCAAGTTGATATACATAAATAAATGACTAGTTTTTAACAGTATAGGAATAAATACTACATTGCAAATACTTTTTAATGTGTAGCTATGTATTCATATACATAACACTTCTGTCAACAAAACACATTCATTATTATGACATAACTTGATTCAATCAAACATAACAAATAGAATTTTTTTTGTGTGTGTAAATTCTTATAAAATTTATTGTACTCTCAAATTTGTACCAATATATTCAGTATATCTGTAAACCTTTACATATACATTAGATTAACTTTTCCATATATATAGGCTAATAAGCTATGTTGACAAGTAATTTATTTGTCGTAGATAAATTATGTTTATCTACAAATAATTACATTCATTAATGAATAAATAATGAATGTACAAGCATCAAACAAACATATAATTATCCCAGCAAACACATATACGACACACATAAGAAAAAAATACATCAAACATAAATGGTAAATTGAAGAAAACTCATATTTATTTCAACGTTTAAATACCAAACTAAAATTGTTCAATAAAGTCATTACTAAAAAATCTTATAACGATAATTTAGTGATTAATCTTCAAGAGTTTAAGGAAACTATAACTTAGTTCTCCTTTGGGAGAAAATTGCAGGAACGCCTATTGTGCCTTTCATGTCCGCATCATCCACAACGATTTGTGCTTGATGAATGTGTTTCATTGAATTTTTTCTTCATCCCCTTTTCGATCTTCCTGGAAGTCTTTTGTATATCGGGGGCAACACTTCTTCCTCATTTACGCTATTAGGAACATTCCAGTCTTTCTTATCTGGCATTGGAATGATTGAAACTTCATAAGTCTTCACCAAAGTGTTTGATTTGTAGTATTCTGAACACTATGGACCAAAATCTTTTACATGTTTAGACTTCAAGACGGTAATAGCGTGAAGACAAGATATTTGATCTATTTGGAGCCTCCGATGGTTGCATGAGCCACTTTCAAGGTCGACAATGTATCTTATTTCAGTTTCATAAACTGAGTATATATAGGTTGAGGAAACCTTCACCTGAACAAATAAAAAAAAATTCAAACATACAACTTTCTCTATAATTTCTTTTAAACCAATGTTTTACAGTCATAAAATACTACATATAAATGCATAATAAAATTTAAAAAATTATTACATAACGTCATCCTCAAAGCTGTAACACCATTGAGGAGTTGTGAATTCATATCCAAAAGCAGTAGTCGTCAAAATATTCTTCAGTACCCTATCACTCAAACGGCATGTATGATATGAGTTAAATCTCCAAATGATAAAAACATCTATTTTTTTGTAACTAGATGCTTCCAACTTTCATTTGCAATCCTCATTGTAATATCACAGTACATAGCTGAAATAGAAAAAAAGGCGATAATATGATTAGTATTTGTATTAATTTATAGGTTTTTACGATTTTCATGATACTAATCTGATATACTTTAAAAAAAACATATACAACACAACTGATCTACTGTTCATTAGTACACAAATTAAATATATATGCTTTTTTGTGTTAAACACTTTTTTTAAAAACAAACAACAGAATAAAACTGATTTTATTACGTAATTACAAGAAATAGACTATGTATATGTTAGTTATTAAAAGAAACATATTGTTATGTATATAACAATGTCACATTTTTTATGTTTGTAAGAGTGACATATACATAAAAAAGTATATGTATATGTTAACACATAAACACTAACTATGTAACTGGAAATACAGTTTTCTATGATTTGTTACTATTAGATTATATTCACATATACAAAACATATTCAATGTATATATTATATTTATCCAGTTACTTCATATGAACATAAAATTTCAGTTTTTTGACGAGTTAATCTCACAACAACATAAATTCATAAAAACTTCAAGATAGTTATCAAAACATGAAAACAATATATTCAACACAAATTTAAACATCAAAATAACATAAACGCTATAGTTTACTAAACAACTTTATTGACACAAAAAAATAATATAATACCTTTTTTTTTTCTGAACGTTTAGATTTGCAGTTGAGTTCATGTGTCACCTTAAAATAATATCAATATTCATCTTCTTGAATTAAAATTAAAAAAAAATTCTTCAAAATGATCAACAAATCGGTGCTAAAATTATTTTTGTTTTATGTTTTTTTGTCTGATTTATTTTTAATGTATTTGCATAATTCAAAATTTGAATTTCAATAGTTGTTACATAATTTAAGGGATGTAGTAATCCACTTAATAAATTGGCTGCATTAATTACTCCCTTAAAGGTAGGGAATCAATTATGTCCATTTTTAAAGGCAATAACAAATTCACATATACAAAGGCTGCTCTGTATATGTCGGCTATCTTATATATATTAATCGGGAGAGAGAGTAAAGTAATTAAAAATGTGGGAGAGAATGTAATTTCTTCTAAAAGGGTTGGTATTTATGTTATTTGCATAAATTAATTATAGTTTTAACTTGTTATATATTTAAAAATTTTATTAAAAATATTATAAATTACAGTCATCAATAACTTAAGACACAATTTTTTTTAATTGACTTAAAATATCATTAGTGCAACACAAATTGAAATATATTATTTAAAAAATTTGTTAAAACTAATATAAATCACAATAATGCAACATAAATTGGGATACATTATTTAAGAATTTCGTAAAAAGTAATATAAATCACAATAATTATCAAATTAAAATATTTGAAAGATGTATCTTGACTTTTCAAATTATATCGATGTCATATAAATTGAAATAGAGGGAATATTACTTGAAAATTAGGTAAAAAGTCGTATAAATCATAATATAATTAACAACTTAAAATATCTAAAACTATATAATAAATTTGATTGACTTTCTCAAATATTTCATCAGTTCACATAAATTGAGACAAAAAGAGCAGCATATAGTATCTGAAAATTATGTAAAAAAACTATAAATCAATAACTAATAACGTAAAATATTTAAAAAGATACAAAAAATTATGTTGACTCTTCAAATTTCATCTATACCACATAAATTGGGATAAAAAAGTAAGGATAAATTACACAAATCCCAAACTTAAGAATATCCCTTACATTTTTAAAATTTACATAAAGTTCTGATTTTCAACTTTACTTTTGGTACATATCAACAAAACCCCACATCTTATTTTTACTCCATCATTAACTCATACAGGCTATTTTTTTTTTCCAAATATTTCCTTCCCTAAAATCTCTCCCCAATTATCATCAATTAAAACATCTTCCATCTCCAAGCCATTTTTTTCCTCCAGAAATTTACTTTCCTAAAATCTCTCTTAAATTATCATCACTTAAAACATCTTTCATCTCCATTACTCCATCTTCTTCAATCGTCAAATGTACTACATTAAATTATAAATTAATCTAAACATACGAATTATACATTTGTCATTTTCCTGTAGATTTCAATTTAATTTGTAAACCAAAATTGAATTGAAGATTTTAGATATGGGAAATGGATCAGGCTATAAAACTAGGGTAACTTACATAAATTTTTAAACAACGCAGATACATATATAAAAATATTAATTTTTGTTATTCCAACACAGATACAAGTTGTGTATGGATTTTGTTAATCTTCTTGATACATATATAAAAATATTAATTTTCTGAATATATTTTCATAGTGTGACGGTGATCCATATGAATGATACTTTTGTTATCAGTATATGGGTGATACATTTGTTGACAGTGTATGAGTGATACATTTTGTTGTTATATTATTGGTAATACTATTTATTGACAATGTATGGGTGATAAATTTGCGATCAGATTATTGGTGATATATATGTCCTAAATGTTTCTATATCTATTATATGTTTTGATTCATTTATAAATGAGTGATGCATTTAACATATGAATAAATGAATCATCTTTTAAATTATGTTTTTCGCAAAATATTTATTTCAACTATCAAAATGTATCACTAATATAACAGATAACCTCTTAAAACTAATCCAAACAATATTAATATGAATGATAGAACTTTCATAAGCATTTAATATAAATCATATAAATTTCAAACCCACACTCTTTAAATATAAATCAGAAATTTCAAACTTCAACTTATATGTCAACTATGCTAAATGTAGGGGTGTTCAAGGTTTTGGTTAAAAACCAAACCGAACCGCAAACCAAACCGATTAAAAAAACCAATATTTGGTTATGTTTGGTTTAGTTTGATTTTAAATTTTTAAAACCGATACTTATGTGATTTGGTTTTGGTTTTACTCTAAAATAACCGACAAAATATATGTATACACACATACATATGCATATATAAATTATTTATATATTATTCATAAATAAAATATAAATATTTTTTATATTTAAAATTTTAGTTATGACTTTTAGTCATATGTCTCCATCTAGTTGATGGTACGTTATGAATATATGATTTTCGCGCTTTGAATGATAAACGATACTAATTGTGAAAATTATCTTGTTGTCTACGGGATTTTATAGGTGATTTTTATTAGACTATAGATAATCACTAGTTTTGAACTTTCTTTTTGGTCTCTATTGAGCAAAAGAAATTGGGAAAAGGACATAGGCTAGCCACTTTTAAAAAATGGCCCATAATTGAAAAGATGGACAACTTAGGCCAATCGGCCCAATTTAATACCATTTTTTAGCCATTTGGTCCAATTGGACACATGCAGTCTGTATACTCAATTAATACACTTTTATAACAAATTGATACACTTTTATATTATATTGATACACTTTTTAAAAAAGAGAAAGGAAATTCTATGCAAGCACATGCAATCTCTATACCCAATTGATACTCTTTTATACCATATTAATATACTTTTATACTACGTTGATACACTTGCAGTGTCCATATACTCAATTGATGCTCTCTTATACTAGATTGATACATTTTTAGAATGCATGTAGAAACTATATAGAGTCGCATAAAATAGGTATCTAAATAATAATTGTAGTTAAAAATTGTATAGAATGTCTATAAAAATGCTATGATTATTATATAGAATATGTATATGTATAGAAACTGTATCATTATTATATATAAATATATATCTTTAGCAATTGTATTATATTAAAAGTATATGATATTATATTTTATTGTATAAATAAGTAAAACTAAACAAAATAATTAATATATTATTTTAATAATATTGGTGAATACAAAATAAACTGTTTGTCGTATTTCTACTTCGACGAAGAAAATCCAGAAGTTATGCTGTTGCGTTGAAATCATGGACCTACTGATTTTGCAAAAAAGAAAATAATATTGATAAATTATTTTGTACCTAAAAAAAAAGGGAAATAAGCAATTGCTATGTGTTTGCAATTTAGAGAATTAGTAACCTAAAAGGTTGTTCTTTCTTGTTTTAATATTTGGCCAGAAACCAATAAGGAAATACCTTTGACTAATGATGTCCACTCACAGATGCCACTCCCCACACACACCAAATGGCCATTCGGTTAGAATTAGTTTTGACGAGTGACTATTTACCGGGGTTAAGAATTTAGGTGCTAGTTTTGTAGAATTATTTAAGTTTTAGGTGTTATTTTTGTCCTTTCCCCCCAAAAATTATGTGTTTACCTTTTGTTTTTTTTTTTCATATCATTCTCTTATATGTAGTTTCTAAATACTTTTGTAGAAGCGTTCTTATGGTGTTGTTCATGGCTTTACCTAAGTATAACACTAGATTGACATGGTTTCAAGGTTGAGGAACAACACTCAATTGACATCTCATATGTTGGATTGGATTTTTTTTAAAGAAATTTCAACTTTTATCATTAATTAAAGCTATAAAGCAAAAAATCGAACTGAACCGGACTAAACCGACAAGAACCAAACCGACGGTTATTTTTGTGTTGGTTTGGTTTGGTTTTAAAAATTTTAAAACCGACTTAGTTGATTTGTTTATGGTTTTGACCAATAACCGACCCATGAACACCCCTAGCTAAATGTATCATGTATATTGAATATCTAATTTTGAAAAAAAAAATCATACAAATATAACCAAATGTATCACATATTTTTCAGATGTATCAGATCGTAATCCTCCACCGCCAAATAATAATTTAAATAATTTTTTTTAGATTTCAGATGTATCACGTATTCAAATAATAAATCCTCTTCTCCTCTTTCTCTTCTTCATTCATTTCCGTCGACGACGTCGTATTAGTCTGGACATGAGCAGAGAACTGTGAATAAACCTCCAAATTATTTTCTAAATTCAAAGTCGGAATTAGAATAGTGCGTTACAATGCTGGACTTGGAATGACCGTGTACAAAATTGAATCCCTTACCTCGCAATACCTATAGACAATTGTGATATTTACAAACTGTGTGGCGCATACGGCAGTTGCAACAGTCAAAATTCTCATGTATGTGGATGAAGTTGTTAACTAAAAAAATTCTAAAAGGTTTGCTCCCGCAAAATATTTTCCCATCAACATTAATCAGGAAATGACACCACCAACAACTATGGATTCTTTATTTGTGTCCGCCAAAGCTTTTTGCTTCAATAAACTATTTTGCTATTATCATTGCACGTGCTTACAAGCCAAAGACAGATATTTAAGATTACACATATGAACTTTTACCAAAGTTATCACACGGAAGAAGGAAGAAACTCAATTTGACTCGATTGTTTTCTTGAAATTTGAAAGTTGATTGGGGATATTGCTGATTTTGTGAATCTCATTAATTAACTGTGTAACTGATTGTGCGTGATTTTCTCCGCAGAATAAAAGAGAATCTGTTACTCCCTTAAATAAATCTGTAGTTAGTTTTAAATGTATCACTTTTTCTATATATCATGTTAAAATAGATGTATCACAATTTTGAAAAATCAGGATACAATGTAATTAACCAAATAGTTGGGATAGAATGTAATAACACTTAAACATTCAGGAATTTATGTAAGTTGCCCAAAAAGTAACATACCTTGGGCCCGTTCTAACATGAGCTCCAATATCTAGTAATGCTACAAGTGGCATGAATTATCTTGATCAAATGAAAAAAATAAAAAGGAATCATTCTTTTTTTTTAGGTGCGGGGGGTGGGGGGGATACGATTTGGTTTTTCGAGTTTCTGATTTAATTTTGGATTAAGTATTTGAGAAAAGAAGTCACCACTAATGTTGTCCCGAATTTACAAGAAGACACATAAAGTTTGTGGGTATTCTATTACCCTATTGAACAATTCAAATATGCATTTTCGGCCAATCTCAATTTTTAGAAAGGAAATATAAATCATGCCCCAATTATTGCTTTCCACTTGTTGCATTTATTTTATTTTTAATATTTATTTTTATTTAATTTTTTCTTATTTTATTAACTTAAGATCTTTTCTTTCCTTTCCTTCTTCTCCAATTGTTCATGTCTGCCTAACCTAAATCCTTTTCTTCTCTTCGACGATAATTATTTAGTGTAACCATCATTACCATCATCTACAACATCATTTTCATCCTGTCTATCAGCAAATCACCGTCAATTAAAATTTAAAATTGAAAAATCAATATATCAAAAATTTTTTTCAAAGTAAAAATCATTATCAAAATCTTTTTATGTGAACCCTGCCTTTGATTTTTTCTCTAAATCAAGTGGGTTGTGATTGAATATCTCTCTCTAAAAGCTAGACGCTTTCTCTATTTTTGAAGAATTGTTCGAAATATGTAATTTTTTTTTGAAATAAGATTTTAAAATTGAAGAAACAAATCAAAGTGATAATAGTAAAAGAAGATCAATAGACTTGTAAAAAAATTAGTGACATTGAAAATGACGAAAAAATGTTCATGACATGTGAAGAAAGAAGAAAAAGGAACAAAGAGAAAAAAATAAATAAGAAAAACAAAATCAGTAACACAAATAGGCAAATAAATTTTATATTTGAGTTGCTCACTCTCTTAAAGAGAGTGCACTCTCCAAGACAGGTGACAAAAAATGAATATAATAACACCACTTTATCAATTCAAAATTATTTCGTGGGATAATAGGACCCATGAAATGTTTGTTTTTTTGAAAATTCATGACAACTTCAGTGGTGGTTTTATATATTTTTTCTAAATATTCAATTCTTTTTCTTGATAAGGTTTTAAATTTTAAAAGATAAAAATAGAAAAGTCCAAATTTGATCAGTAGTAAATCATTAGTTAAAACAACTAATTAGCACTAAATTATACTTGCATTTTTCATTTATAATGATATTAAGTGTGAACTTCTTCTTGTTTTTTGAAAAGAGTGGAATCAGACTAAATTTATTTTGCTTGGAATTGAAGAATATTATTTCAAAATTGAAATTGAATGCAAATCAAACAGGAAATTGAATGCACACCACTAATTAAAACTTCATACTCATAATGACTTAAGTCTTACCTAGTTGCAATTAAGTAAAAATTTCTTAAACATCAATTACTGAAAACTTATTAACAAGATCAATCCATGCCGGATTGTTTTGACACAATTAGAGTTCATGAGAAACTCCTATATATATAAAGGGTTGGGGGTTGGGGGGGGGGGGGCGGGGAGACTGTCACCAAGAGTGAAAATAAATAATTATTTTTACAAAAATATTTAGGTTCTATATTTATAGAGATCCAGATCTATAGAGAAAATCATTAATTACAAAATAGGCTGAGCCCAATACAAATAAATGATAAAATAACTAAAATTACATAAAGCAACAACTTAACTATCACTAATCACACAAAACCCCGATTGTTAAAACTTATTGCAGAAATTCCATTTTTTCAATTCTCTCTCTAAAAGTTCACATAAATAATTTTACCAAAAATATTTTACGGTTTGTTCTCCCTGGAACACGGTTACAATCAAGGATCCATTAATAGAGGTTTATTTTTTTTTTAAATTTTCATCCGTGTGTGACTCCTACTCTTACACATTGACATTCAATTTTAACAAAATCTCCATTAAAATTTATGAGATTTTCAGATTTGAGGTTTGTAAATTTTTTTTTTTACTAACTCCAACTTTTTCTTATATGAAGACTACAAATTGAAGTTTTTCAGAGTGAACAAGGTGTTGAATGATGTTCATTCAGTAGTTTTTTCTTAGTTTTGGAGTTATATTTTGATTTTCTACTTTACCAATTCATAGATTCCATTGAAATAGTTATTGCAAGTAATTTATTTTCTACCTTTTTCTAAGTAAATGTATGATTCTCCGTCTTTTAGTTTAGGATTTACTCAGTTGGATCATAATGAACCAACAAATCGAGTTACTGGGTTCGTTCCTGGAGAATTTGACTATGAGAACCCTAATTTTTTGAAAACAAGTCAAAATATCAGAACGATCCCATTAAGATGAAGAAGATTAAAAAGTTGCTGAACAAAGTTCAAAAAATCAAATCGGAGAATCGCCAAGAATGTAAATAAAAAGATACTTCAAGGCCACGTTTATCAAAGTTTTTTTCTTTTTTCTTTTTTGATTGTGATTTATAATTGTACTGGAATATAGTGTTTTTATCGTTAATGTGAGATTTTTTGAATTTTTATTTTTGATTATGATAGTTAGTTTTTGTAGTAAAATGTGGTATTTTTCATATTTTAATTTGAGGCTGCCGTAGTAGCTATCAACACTCATACAAGCAGTACTTATGTATGTGAGTCAAATATACATAAGTAATAAATATTAGTTATGTGATTTCTTTTTGTACTAGAATGTCATTCCACATTTAAGCAATACCTTTGTATATGATAGACATACACATAAATACTGCTATGAAGTTTGCTCTGTTATGATTTTTGTAGTTGTTGTACATCCACATACAAGAAACACTTATGTATGTGGGAGACATATACATAAGTCTACCTATATAGTTTGTCTGTTAAAAACTTTATAGTTACTGTACATCCACACACATGCAATAACTATGTATGTGCTATACAAATGCATAAGTCTATTTATATATTTTACCTGCTATGAAATATGCAGTTAGTGCACATCCACATAGAAGTATAACTATGTATTTGCTAGAAATATATATAAGTATTGCTATGTATTTATTCGCTTTTGAACTCTTTGGTTAATATACGTCAATATACAAGCAATAACTATGTATGTGATAGACATATACATAAGTACTATTATGTACTTGACCCGTTTTAAAATTTATGGTTCATGTACAACATAACATCTATGAACTGACAATATACTCTAATTTTATGATTTTATTTTTCATTCAATACAAGATCTAAAATACAAAATTGTATACATACATGGACTGTGAAGTTTTTGTTGTTGAGTATGCATAATAACTCAACGAAAAATTGATGTGCCTTTAGGTGGTTTGAAGTTGAATACCATCGTATGCAATATGCGTCACTCCTTCGAAATTACAGTCTCCGGAAGGAAAATACATATTATGTTAGTGACAATGACGACCCTCCAAGACCAAGGACAAAATATATCCCCCCCTCACTTCATGAATCTGGAATAGTTAGCATTGAATAGTCTCAAAGATGTTTATGGTGTTGATTGTTTTCTTTTCTGTGGATTTTTGTTGGGTTGGATTAGTAAACTAATGAATGGGTTGTGTATGTACAAAGTTTTTAAAACACAATGAGTTATGCTTTTGGGAAGTACTGACTTTTTTGCATGTGTTATATTTAATTGTTTATATCACTACATTAGATTGACTTACTGATTCTAAATTTCAGTGTATATTCAGTCTTATATAATAGGAGTATCATATATGTACGTGGATGTATAGCACATACATAGTTATTATTCTACCAGTATATATTCAGTCTTATACATAATCGTATTATATAATCGTAAGCAAATACACTTAGAATGTGACTACATAACAATACATATTCAATCAATGAAAACTGTAAAGGAACAGTAGTAATGTATATAGACATACATGGTGGTAACATATGCATAACATGTACATTATCTTACCAAAAATCAGTGTATATTTTATAAAATAAATAGTGATAACATATAATTGTAAACATAGCCACCTTGTGAAAATTTAACAGTGTATATGTCTACATATGCACAATATCAATGTAGATTTAAACACATAAATAGACGTAACATATATTTGTAAGCATAGCTACCTTGGGGTATTTAACACATACATAAAAATATCAACTACATTGAAATTATGACTAATATCTACTCTTTATGTATATATATTATCACATACATAAAAATATCAACTACATTTACATAAATTTTATAAAGAATGTTAACATAATGTATAAAAAGCATGATATAATAAAAAAATGTAATGTATGTATTTTTCATATATAGTAATTATGTCTACATATACACATTTTTTATAACTACCGTTAACATAATGTATTAAACAGCTTCATGAAGCTAATTTAATGTACATATTATCATAGCCCTAGAAACTACTTAATCAAAAAAAATATAAACTATAAATCAGTGTATGTTTACAGTTAATTTTAATATATGTTTACATATATATAGATTTTACAAGGAACATTAACTACTAATAGTTGATCATAATTAACGTATACTTATAAACTCATAATTTCATACGTTTATCATTAAGAAATGTAAAAAACATAACCATTACATAGACTACTCATCAGCAACCACAATTGCATACCAGTTATGTATATAAATACATATTAACACCAGTTACAATAGTAAGTTATGTAGACGCGAAAAATGCACAAAAACTTATTAATGCAGCTATCAAATATACAAGACAAACTATAAATATAAATACATCAAACGTAGCTAAAAAATGAAGAAAACTGATATTTATTCCAAATTATCATAATTAAACTCAAATTGTTCACCAAATCAAAACATAAAAGTAGAAAATGTTATTTGAGTGATTAATCATCAAGTGTATAGGAAAACTACAAGTTAGTTCTCCTTTGAAAAAAGGTTACAGGGACATCTATTGTGTCTCTCATGTCCGCATCATTCACAACGATTTGTACTTAATGAAAGTGTTTCGCTTGATTTTTCTTTCTCCCTTTCTTAGGTTTTTTTGATAGCCTATAAATCGGAGGTAGAACTCCTTCCATATCTGCACTGTTAGGAACATTCCAGTATAGATGAACAATTTAGAATCCTCATTGTAACATATGAGGACATAGCTGAAATAGAAAAAAGGCAATAATATGATTAGTATTTGTAGTAATTTATAGGTTTATAGAATTTGTATGTTACAATTTTGTTATAAAAAATATACAACACAACTCATCTACTATACATTAATAAACATATTAAACATATATGATTTTTTGTGTTACACAATTTAAAAAAAACAAACAAAAGAATAAAACCTATTTTTTTACACATTTACACAAAATATTCTATGTATATGTGAATTATTACTGAAAGAAAATTTTATGTATAAATCAATGACGCAATTTCGGATTTTGTCAGAGTGACATATACATAAAAATGATTATGTATATGTGATCACATAACCACTTCATCTTTTGTAACTGAAAATAAGGTTTTGTTGGGTCTGTTTACATTAACATAGATTTACATATATAAATCACTTTGAATGTATATGTTGTATATCAATAAGTTTCTTCATATGAATATGCAATTTCTGTTTTTGTGACTTTATTTTGCAACAATTTCAAGCTACAAAAACTTCAAGGTTCTGTTAATTTAATACAACTGTATATAAAATTGTTATCAGAACATGAAAATAATCTATGCAACATAAATATAAATATCATAATAACATTCACTCTACAATTAACATTATATTAAGTTCAGTTATAAATTCATATATATAGTTATCAAAAATGGTAAAATTAGAATTCAAACACATAAAATTTAAATAAAAAATTTTATTAACAAAACAAAATAACATAAATACCTTTTTTTGTCTGAATGTTTAGCTTTGAAATTGAAGCCATCTGTCACCACATATTTTAACATCACTAAAACGAGTGTCTTTTTATCCTTATACATCTATTTCACCTTCACAACAATACTCTTGATATCACAGATCAAATTATCAACCTCGAACTACGACACATGCAATGCATACTGATTATACATCTCAGCAACAACGAGAGTCATAACATCGGATATCCGTTGACAACATAACGTACATCAATATTTTTTCAAGCTTAGTCAATGTTTAATTCCGTGGCAATTAACGAAATCAACTTTAAATAATTTATTGATTTAGTGACAACGATTCCTTCACTTTATAATTTACATATTCTATTTCGGATCTCCATTTACCAGAGCATCTCAAAAGAATAGAAATATTCATATTTTTTAATTCGAAGTAATTTTTTTCTTCCAAAAACAAAGCTCAAATTGTATTTGATTTATGCTTTTTCGTCAGAATTGAGTTTTATGTATTTGTGGTTTTCAAATTTTGAAATTCAGTTGCTCTTACATAATTTAAGGGATGCAGTAATCCATTTATTTAATTAGTTGCATTATTTACGTCTATAATTGCTAAATATCTGTTACTTTCTTTTTTGGAAGGGCATTAATAGATTCGAATATACATACGTTGCTATGTATATGTCGGCTGACGAATTTATATTAATAGAAAGAGAGAGTAAACTAATTAAAAAGGTGGGAGAGAGTATAATTACTTCTAAACGGTTGGTATTTATGTTATTTATACATAAAATAAACTTAAGTGTCTTGCAGAATCATATAATCCAACAACTCCCTAAAGGTGAAAAGTGAGAAAACACCTTGCTTGCAAAGATGAACATGTTGAATAAATCCTGTTAGAACCTTAGTAAAAATATGAGCAAACTAAGAAAAACTAGATATGTGAGAAAGAGAGATCAAGTCATTCATCAGTTTGCTCCTCACAAAATGACAATCCAACTCTATATATTTGGTTAGTTCATGCAAAACTGAGTTCTTAGCAATGTGAATTTCTAATTAATTATCACAAAAAGGAGGAACAAAAATAGGAGCAAGTAGTGCAAAGTTTGTCAAAAGCCTATAAAGTCAGGTGAATTCAATAACAATTTCGCTCATGGATCTTTATTTTGATTATATAGAAGAAAGAGAGACAAGTGGTTACTTCTTGGATTTCCAACCAACCAAACTGATACCCAAAAGAATATAGAAACCACTGGCAGACTTCTTATTGTTAGGAAATCCCCCCCAATCAATAACATAATACACAAAGAGACAAGAGTTATTGTAAAACACACTAATATTAGAGGTCCCCTTGAGGTATCTAAGCAAATTCAAATTAGCATGCATGTGAGGAACTTAAGGATATTGCATTAACTGGCTAAGATATTGTACAGAAAAATAAATGTCAGGTTTGGTGTAAGTTAAAAAATTCTGCTTTTCCACTAAAGATCTGTAAAACTCAGGCTTAGGCAATGAATCACCCACACCCACTTTAAGTTTCTCATGCATCTTAAGAGGACAAATGATAGAAGAACAATCAAGTACATTTAAATCCACCAATAAGTCCTAGATAAACTAACTCTGGTGGAGAACTATCCTAGAATCATTGTAAGAGAATCAGGGAGGAAATCTTTGAGAGCAGCAGTCTCAACTACGTTAGTACTAGTGATGATGATATCATCCAAATAAATTACCAAAATAACAATAGAGGCAAGAGAAATCTTAGAAAATAAATAGTCATTGAGAGAATAAGAATACCCTATGAGAAGCTCATGTCATATCCTTGAGAAGCTCGAGCCGTCTCATTTGGCTGAGGTTAAGATCTTTTTGAGTAAACACTTGTTGCAGGCACTTATGATCAGAAAACATATCCACATGCACTCCATACAAATAGTGATGCTAGATTTTTAATACAAGCATCACAACTAATAATTCCAAGTCATGAGTTGGATAACTCATCTCATACACCTTTAATTATCTAAAGGGATAAGCTATCACCTTACCATGCTACATCAAAATGCAACTAAGCCCCACACGGAATGCATCACAATAAACCATAAACCTATCAGTGCCTTCAAGCAAAGCTAAAACTGGAACCGAAGTTAGATTATCCTTCAACTTCTAGAAACTACCCTAACAAGCAACGGACCACTAGAACCTCACCTTCTTCTGAGTTAGCTTAGTCAATGGGTTAGCTATAGAATAAAAAATCTCTATGAACCTCTTGTAGTAACCAACTAAATCCAAGAAGCTCTGAATATTAGTTGGAGTCGCGGGTCTAGGCCACTTCTTAAAAACTGTAACCTTTTGTAGATCCACCATGATCCCTTCACTAGAAATGATATGACCCAAAAAAGTGACAGCGTTCATCCAGAATTCACATTTAGAAAATTTGGCATACAACTGATGCTTTTTCAGAGTTTGCAAAATGATACAGAGGTGATTGGTATAATCCAACTCACTCTTAGAGTACACCAAAATATCATCTATGAATACAATGATGAATAAGTCCAAAAACTGATGGAAAACCCTATTCATCAAATCCATAAATGTCGTCGTGGCATTGGTCAACCCAAAAGACATAACCAGAAACTTAAAATACCCATGCTGGGCTCGAAAGACAGTCTTAGGGATATCTTTCTCCCTAATTTTTAACTGATGATATTCGGATTGAAGATCAATCTTGGAGAAAAACATAGCACCCTGAAATTGATCAAACAAATCATTTATCCGTGGAAGAGGGTACTTATTCTTTACTATCAACTTATTCAACTGTTGGTAATCAATACACATCCGAAGGAAACCAATCAATACACATCCGAAGGAAACCATCTTTCATCTATATGAATAACACCAGTCCACCCCACGAGGACACACTAGGATGAATGAAACCCTTATCTAAAAGATCCTTTTACTGCTCACTAAGTTTTAACAACTTAGCTGAAGCCATTCTATATAGAGGAATACAAATTGGATGAGTGTCCGGAACAATAACAATCCCAAACTCAATCTCCCTATCAGGAGGAATACCAGAAAGGTCATCAGAGAAGACCTCAAGAAATTCATTCACCATAGGGATAGAATGCAAAAAAGGACCCTTTGAGTTAGAATTTTAACCCGAACTAGATGATAGAGACACCCCTTGGAGATTAATCTTCGAGCTCTAATATACAATATAAAATTCCCCTTAGAAGCTAGGGAACTACTCCCCCACTCAATAACTGGCTTATTAGGGAACTTAAAAATGACCTTATGTGTCCAATAGTCTAAAGATGCATAGCACGAGTGCAACAAATACATCCCCAATATGACATCAAAATCAACCATATCTAATTCAAACAGATCCAACACAATTTCTTTATTACCAACAGATACCACACATCCCCTATAAACTCTTCTAGAAATCACAGAGTCATCTACTAAGGTAGAAATAGAAAAAGTATCCAAAACAATGCACATCCATAAATTGAGTCACATAATATAGAGTGCACCCCGGATCAAGTAAACAGTACACATCACGAGAAAAGAGTTTCAATATACCTGTCACGACATCAAGCGATGCATCAAACTCCTGGCATGTAGTGAGAGCATAAAGATAGTTCCGACCAGTGTCGAAGCCAGATGGTGCATCTTTTAGTGTTGGAGCTGAAGAAGAGGCAACTAGAACCTTCTTTTCCCGAGAGAAACCTTACCAATAGGAAAGTTTCTAAGCATGTTCCCTGGATGATCACAGTTGAAGCACCTATCCCTTCTTTCATTACAGAAATCCTGATGCAATCTTCCATAAAACTTGTAGGAAGGATATGATAGAGATGACTGAGCCCCACTAGCCTGGGATTGGGCACCCTATGCCCTAAAGTTGTCACCACCATGCAGATTATTGTCATCCAACAACTTTGGGTAGGGAGCACTAGCCATCAAGTAAGACCTAGAATTGCACCACTTCTTCTTAGGCCACTTACCACCATCTCTACCACACTTTTGTCGGCCACCACCCTATTTAGAGAACCTAAACTTCTTGCCCTACCTCTCCCTATATCAGCCTGCTTATTCTTTTCTTCCTCTATATGTAGCATGTACACAACTAACCTGGAGATCTCCATGTCCTTGATTAATAAGGCAACTTTACTTTCCAAAATCAAGTCTCAGGACAAATCAAAAGCAAACTTCCTCATTCTCACCCTCATACTAAAAACCAATGGATCATACCGCGATAATTGGTGAAACTTTAGGGCATACTCCTTGATTGATATTTTACCCTATTTCAAATTAACAAAATCTTTTGCTTCTGAATCACTCGGTTCCTGAGAAAAGAAGTGATCTAGAAAAGTATTATAAAAATCCTCCCACCGATATGACTTAGCACGTCACCCTTGATTGATCCTATTCCTCATACTATTGGTACGCTACATCCTTCAGCTAGTAGGCGGAAAACTCCACGCCCTCCATATTTGTGGCATGCATAACTCAAAAAATCTTTTCCATCTTATCCAAAAAAACTTGAGGATCCTTCTCAACCTTAACACCCAAAATGGTTAGAGGATTTAACCTCATGAATTCTCCAACCCTTGTGGTCTCAGAAGATAGAGTAATAGGAACACCATACTCAAATTGAGTAGCTACCAATTGTGCCAATTTATGAATAAACAAACAAAACTTATTGTTCATCACTTCAGCCTAAGGAGTTTGAGATAGACTAAAGAGAACCGGTAGAACTCCAGGACAATTAGGATCTGAACCCCTAGACCGAGTATGGATCCTATGAGTAGAGCGTATCTAATCAACATTGTCCCCAGTTGGGACAGAAGAGTTTTAATGAACTTCAGAAAATTGAGGCAAATCTGAAAAATGAACAAATGGGATTAAAGAGATGAATTCAGGACTCAAAATCTATAGCTTGAGAATAAAACACAAGAAAGAGAAACATTCCTAAATTCCTTATTGCCTCTTACTTATGAGCGTGACACACTAAGAACCCTTAAAAGAGACTCTACTCAACAGGACTTTATCGACTCCCAATTGACCATGAACTTAAGGCTCCGATACCAATCTAACATGACTCAAATCAGGGCCTAGTCATGTTGAGTTTCTCAAGCCCAACCGGGATCGAAAACCACCCACAATACCCAACCATAATTTCCCTGCACCCTATGTCGAATGAATTCTAAATATATAACAATATAAAATAATTCTAATTGAAGAACATTAAACAAAGTTCATAATCATAACCAATCGAGTATCCAACCAAACATCTGACCGATTTCAACCCCAATACCAATGCCAAGGTTGACACAAATACCGACACCGCCCATGCCTATAGTATTCACACAAAGCCTCTAATCAAAAACAAAGAACATTCGGTTGGGGTATGTGATAACGCTCAATCTACAGCTCTTGTAGGAGTGTAAAGCGGTCGCTGTCAAATATAAAACCCAACTGGGTTGGGTATCGATCCCACAGGGAATAGCTTGGTCAACAAGTAAGCAACGATTACTAGACGTTTAGTGCAAGTCTCGTAAAAAAGGGGGATTGTAATGTGTAACCAAAATATTAAAGTAAAAACTGAAAATAGCAATGTAAAAAGAAAGAATGTTTAGTAGGTTGTAAACAATGAGAATTAAGAAGTTGAGGTTATGTCCACCTTATGAGGTATACGTCTCTATTGGTTATGAGTTGTGCAGAATTCAGACATGTATGTGCTTATAGAGAATTGTATTTGATGGTAAATCCAGGCGTCTTTCGACCTATTCGAGGATTATTTCACTTTAACTCTTTCGAGCTTAAAGCGTATCTAACGGTACAAATTCTCCAAGAGGTTAATCCAGTTACGGCACTAACTTTTTAATAGGGGATGGGACCCTATTACCTTGACATTATCTTTTTTCCAGACATATAACTTTTATTTCGAACAAGTTAATGCTATACTGGCGTATTCTATGCGTCTGCAGCCACAAGAATTTGCATTAAGATGAAGAGAATAATGATATAAGCAACACACTTGTCACGAATTCACAAACTCATAGCCTTAGATAGTATCTCATAAGGCTTCCATAACCCCAACAGAGAAGTTTAGTTACCCATGAGTGCGAAGGAAATCACAATAGACATTATTATTATACCACAATAAAGACTTCGTGTAGCAAAGTGTGGTAGGCGTTTAGGCGTGACTTTCTTTGCAAGTAACGTTTCTCTTGTTGCGGAAATTAAGAATTGAATAGATGAAGAGAAAGTAATAAGAATTAAAAAGAATTGTTTTGATGGATGGATGGATGGTGGATAGATGGGAATTGATGGAATGGGGAAATTGTGAGGAATGTGAGGAATGTATAAAAATCTCTAGCAAAATAGGGTATTTATAACACCCATATCCTATTCCTACTAAGCTACTGCATTACTTAACCCATTCCTACTGGGTTACTGCATCATTATCCTAATCCTAATAAATTACTGCATTATTATCCTAATCCTAATAAGTTACTGCTAGTCCCCAAAGTCTTCAGAATTGCTGTTTTTCCCCGGGACAGATTTTTCATGCGCCACTTTTGGTCCTTGGCGTCCAAGATTCCTCTTCCTTACTTCGCGAAGCTTTCTTTGGCGTCAAGTTATCCATAAAATGCTGAATTCTGCATCATTTATACCTGAAAACTTGCTAATCATGTTCGTTAGCTCACTTACAGGAAAAAGGACTAAAAGTGCATGAAATATATAATTTGTTCTCAAAACTTGGCTAAAATATGGGCAAAATCTAGTGCTATAGGCGTGTAAATTCGCCTATCATCAGTATGCACCCTATCATAGACAAAACTAAAGTCTAAGAAACAAAAACAATGTAAAGATGTCCACATCATGAAATAGAGCCTTCTGGAGTATGGAAGCTGACCAATTCAATCTGACACAAAGTTGTCCTAGAATCCAATCATTGAGCAGGAGGAGTAGTATGGTCGGTTCCTACATCGCGTAGGGATACAACACCCAAAGATGGGTTAGCGGGTGAACTAGCATGTACTCAGGAATAAGGATAAAATAATGCCAATATTTAAAACCAGGTAAATAATCATATGCAATCACAATCATATATATATATATACTAGCTTAGGATATGTGCATTGCACGTGTATTCAACGTTAAAGAAGAAAGTTGTATGTATAAAAAGAACAAACTCATTATATTCAAATCAATGAATAGACGACTTTAATAATAGGAGAAAAAGTTCTGAAATATACCTAGACTTTTGAGAAATTTGCTCTAACATGCCACAACTTTGTGGGGTCCTATGACCCCTCCTCCCCTCAGACTATTTATTATTGTATTTATGTGGCATATATTTTTTAGTTGGACCGTGAATCACGCACATTGAGAATGTTAGAATCTAAATAGGACCTTTGCAGTAATAAATAGTCCCGAGGATCATAGGACTCTTTCAAAGTTGAGGCATGTTATAGCAAATTTCACTAAAGTTTAGATATATTTCAAACCTTTTTCTCTTAATAATATATAGACAGTCAGATCTCTCTATAACAATCTTTAGGTATAACGGTATTTCACTATAGCATCCTGATTTTCTTCGAAACAAATATTTCATATTATATGTTACTTCTCAGTAATGAAATTCCACCTATAACAACAATGACATTTATTATAGGGGTAGACTCTTTATAAAATTACCTCTCTATAATAATATATTCAAATATGTTTTAATATTTATGTTTTTTAAAAATATATTACATATAGTATAAAATAAAATATTAATGATAACGTGCAATTCCTTTATTTGAAGTGATAACTTAAATCTTTAGGAAAATTGAAAACTAATGTTGTAGTTTCTTTTTAACCTAATCACTATTAGGGTTATTTTAATTTAGCCTAATCTCGTACTTGGTATGTCCAACCAAATAAACCCAAGGATTCTACTGAACGTTGAATTTTAACTCCATCATGAATACTTTTGGAGAAACACTTATCAACTCTTTCTTACTGTGACTATTTTTGGAGAAACACTTATCAACTCTTCCATAACGTGAATACTTTTGGAGAAACATTCGCTCGTTCTCTTCTTTATCTCTTGTTGTGTCTCTTTGTTTCAACTTATATTTTTTACAGTAAGAAAGCTACAAATTACTGATTAGAAATCTTTAGAAAAATCAAGAAGCCAAATTTAGTTAGGCCTTTTCTCTTACTATTTTTTTCTTTTTCATAAAGTTTAATAAACTAAATATCATAAAAGAAGACAAAGAAAAGATCGTTACCTGAAAAGAATAAGAATGAATAGATACAATAATTTATATCATTCAAAACTAAAAATTTCACGTGAAACTAATCTGTTTTCAAAATTCGAATCATCAACTGTCTAAATATATATTATCATCATCATATATCTTCAAGATACCTACAAATCAATGCACTTTAAAATAAATAAAATATTACAAAAATATTTCTTGACCTAAAAAATAATTGTAAAGCAAACAATGAAGAATGATCTAAGACCAAAAGTAAATAATCTTGTTCCATATGTTCGTTGAAGATGTTATTGCATTGTTATAGAAGGATTCTCAATTTATAAAAGTTCAAATTATTTTTCAAGAAAGAAATTATCTAAATATGGTAAATTTATATTTTCCCCCATAAATATATATCAATTTTAGAAGAATATAATTTCCTAAAGATAAAATGTGTATTTTAAAAAATAATATTAAAACACGTGTAGTTTGTAGACTTTCCAAGTAAAAGTTCAAATCCTTACCCGTTTGTTGTACCATTTTAAAGTAATTTGTAGACTTTTACTTTGCTTTCTATTTATATTTATTATAAAATAGACTTAATTTTTTTATTTTAAAAATATTTAAAAAATCACGTATATTTATGATTCCTAAAACTTAGGAGTATTTTTAATTCTTCTTACAGTAACACTTTCTTATTACCATATATTATAGAATTCTTAATTTTTTCTTTCCATATATATTTTAGGATTTAATATTATAGTTAATATTATTAAAATAATTAAATAATAATTTGAGTAAAATAGTAAAAAATACGGTTTTGTCTATTGCGAAATCTTTTAATGAAGGACAAAATTTTAAATCACTTTTCTAAGGGTCTTCACACTTTTAATATATTATAGATTATAGATATATTCCATGCTGGGAAGGAGAACCGGGTTTAGCTTGTATTTAAAACTTTAACCTGGGTTGGTGTATCTTGACCATCCTAAAACCACCCATGGGCTATATGGGTCAATAGTTAGCCCCTGAACGGCCCCCAGTGCATAGGTAACAGTACAAATCGGAGATATCATAAGGGCCAGAGATTCTCGTATACCATTCACCCTCCATGATACATATATACAAATATAACTTAGGAGATTCTTGTGTACCCTACAAGTATATGGTCACCATGGCCAACTCTCATGTCGGCAAACATGAATTTCCAGTGTCCGTCCATCGGACTTATACCTTCACGGTCAACTATCATACCCCTCTATTATTGCCCATTAAAACCCTTAGCACATAACCCAACCACCAATTCCAAGAGTAATTACCAAGGCATTATGAAGTGGTATCATCATACTGACTATTGCTTGCAAGCAATTTCATTAGATAACACTTAGGGGATTTCCATGTACCCCATAGGATTTCCAATCAATCAAAACCATGGCCAATAAGGCCTTTTCAAATCATTTAATTCAATCAAACCAATTTAAGTTCCACTACCATATTATGCAATGCAAGGTTTTCAATAAAAGTCAAACTATGTGACAAAAATATTCTCATTGGTATTTTAACAAATATGTTGGAGGCATAAAGTTTTCCAAAATCAAAACCAAGAATCAATTAACCATTCCCATGCAACCACGTGTTCAAACCAAAATTATAACATGAAAAACCATAAATAAAATATGGGAAAACATTATCCAACCATTAGTAACCAAAACCCTAACACATATTTCAAAACCAACACAAATCCACAATAATGCCATAAAAACCATTCATTAAAATATGCTTTTAGTTTAACTAACAATGAGGGAGGAGTAACATGCCTTAGATTCCAAGGAAGACGGAGAGAAACCACCCTTTAGAGCCTTAACTGATTGCCTTGAAGAAAAGCTTAGCTTTTCTTGACCTAACAGCTTTAGAGAGATTTGAGAGTGTTTTGGGAGTATTTAATTTGGGTATGGTAGTTTAATAAATTCCCAAGAGTTTTTTAAGTCGTGGGGTCAAAATAAGTTAAGAGGGAAAATGTTCATAATACCCCAACTTAAATTGTAAAAATTCCTATAGGTGGGTACGATTTTGACCACTCACCCATATCTAATCATACGAGTAGTACCCCTAACTCGTATCCTAGGCAGAAAGTTGGACCACAATTCTGCCCAACATACGAATTTATGGCCTAACGCATATCAATATTATACGATTGGTACCCTATAGTCATGCCTTGGGCAATACATGATCAAGAATACAGACTATTTAGCATACAATTGGCCTTACTTTCTTATACCATCTCCATACGACCCATATGGAGTCTTGTCGTACCATGGACAAAGATTGTCCTAGAACACACTGTTTATCATACGATGGGATCCTAAGTCAGTAGCACAACATACAACTAGTATGCTTGAGTTGTATGCTTCCCAGAGAGTTCAAAAACTCTAGAAAAATCTAAGGGTTAGAACATAGGGTGTTTCAGTATCTCTCCAACCTGTAATATTGAGTTTTTTAATTGATCTTAAGCATGAAACCCGACCTATTTCTATGGCACCTTACCGTATGACTCCTGCTGAGCTTAAGAAGCTGAATTCTCAGTTTTAAAAGCTTCTTAGTAAGGGTTTTGTGAGATTGAGTATGTCTCCTTGGGGAGATCCTATATTGTTTTTGAAGAAGAAATATGGCACCATGCGTATGTATATTGATTATAGGACTCTTAATAAGGTGACAGTGAAGAACTATTATCCTATGACTTTCATTAATGATTTGTTTGACCAAATTCAGGGTGTACCAGTGTTCTTTAAGATTGATTTAAGTTTTGGTTACCATTAGTTAAGGATTCGGGCATAAGGTGTCCCAAGACTGCCTTTAGGACTCGTTATGGTCATTAAGAGTTCATAGTGATGTCTTTTAGATTGACTATCACCTCAGCCACATTCATGGTATTGATGAATTGTGTATTCAGGCCTTGTTTGGATCCCTTCATGATTGTGTTCATCGATGACATACTTGTGTATTCAGGAGTAGAGAGGAGCATGCGTTACATTTGAGAATAGTGCTCCAAACTTTAATAGATCATATGCTTTCACCAAGTTCTCTAAGTGTGAGTTTTGGATTGAGTTGGTGACATTTCTTGGGCATGTGGTATCTAAGGATGGGATTATGGTAGACCCAACAAAGATTGATGCTATTTGTTATTGGGATATACCTACATCTTCGATTGAGATTCATAGCTTTATTGGCATAACCGGGTACTATAGAGGATTCATTGAAGATTTTGCTACTATTTTAGCACCTATGACCAGATTAACTCGAAAAAAGGTTCCTTTCTGATAATTCGAGGTGTATAAGTTGAGCTTTGGAAAGCTCAAGGAGTTTCTTACTTTGGCTTTTATTTTAGCTCTTCTTACTGAGGGTGAGCTATTCACTATCTATTGTGATGCTTCTGGTGTTGGTTTGTATTGTGGTTTGATAGAACAATGTCTTTTGATTTCTTATGCTTTAAGGCATCTTAAGGTGCACGAGCACAACTACCCACTCATGATTTGGAGTTGGCGGTGGTAATTTTTGCGCTTAAGATTTGGAGGCATCATCTTTATGGTCTGCATTGCGAGATTTTCACGGATCATCATAGTCTTTAATATCTTATGACTAGGAGAGAGCTTAATGCTAGGCATCATAGACAGATGGAGTTGCTTAGTAATTATGATATCTTTATCTTGTATTATTCAAGCAAGATGAATGTGGTGGCAGATACCTTGAGTCAGAAGGCGGTGAGTATGGATAACTTAGCTGGTATTTTAATTTCTCAAAGGTTGTTGTCACCAAACATTTAGTCCTTTTCTAACTTGATGATACGACTTGATATTTCAAACCCCAGGAGGATTCTTGCTAGTGCTGAGGTGAGGACTTTACTATTTGTGCAGATTCAGGATCATCGGTTTGAGGATAAAAGACTTTGAATACTCCATGATCAAGTGTTGAGTGGTAAGTCCAAGAAGGATATCATAGATTCTGAAGGTATTTTAAGATTTAATAGTCGTATTTGTGTTTCAAGGATTGATGACTTGATTCAGTTGATCTTGCACAAGCCTCACAACTCTAGGTATTACATTTACCTAGGTACAACTAAGATGTAAGAGACTTTAGACGACATTACTGGTGGATTAGAATGAAGAGAGATATAGTGGATTTTGTAGCTCGTTGCCTATGTTGTTAGTAGGTGAATGTAGAGCATTAATGACCTATTAGATTGATCAAAGGTTGTCGATTCCAGAGTGTAAATAGGAGTGGATTACCATGGAATTTGTTAATGGATTTCCTCATACTTCCTGTGGTTTTGATGGTATTTGGGTCATTGTGGGTCGGTTGACCAAGTAGACACATGTCATTCCTATTCAGATATCCTTCAGTCCGAGAGGTTAGCCCGTATCTATGTTCATAAGATAGTCTATTTGCATGGTATGCCTATCTCTATCATTTTAGATCGGATTCTATTTTTACTTCTAAATTTTGGAGAGCTTTTTAGGAAGAGTTGGGTATGAAAGTAGATCTTAGTACAACCTTCCATTCTCAGATCGATGGCCAATTGCAGTGGACTATTCAGGTTCTTAAGGATTAGCTCTGAGCCTGTGTTATGGATTTTAGAGGTCAGTGGTAGCATCACTTAGCCTTGGAAGAGTTTGCGTATAATAACAGTTATCATTCGAGTATTAACATGGCCCCTTTTAAGGCTTTGTATGGAACAACATATCATTCTTCCATTGAATGGGTTGAGACTTTTGAGATTAGACCTCATGGTATGAAATTGCATCAGGAGTCACTGGATAGAGTCAGGGTAATTTAAGATAGGTTGAGAGAAACACTGAGTTGGCAGAAGGATTATACAGACCAAAGGCTTTGTGCCTTGAGATTTAGACTTGGTGATCGGATATTCCTTTGTGTATCACTCATGAAAGGTGTGATGAGGTTTGGGAGAAAGGAAAAGCTCAGCGCCAGATACATTAGACCCTTTGAGATTCTTCGCATAGTAGGTGAGGTAGCTTAGGAGTTAGCTTTAACCCCCTAGATTTTGTTGCTTTTTATCTGATTTTTTATGTTTACATATTAAGGCGATACATTCTTGATCTATATCATGTTCTTAAATGGGACTCAGTCTAGTTGGATGAGTAGTTGACTTTTGTGGAGGAGCCAATGCTCGTTTTGGCAAGCGATATTAGGCGTTTGCGCACTAGAGAGATTACTGCAGTTAAGATTCAGTTGAAGCATTTCTCAGTAGAGGAGGCTACTTGGGAGATAAAAATTGAGATGCGTACCTAGTATCCTCACTTGTTTGATGCTTCAGGTACATCCCAAGCCTTTACTTTCGCGAACGAAAGTTCCTTTAGTAGTGCAAATTGTAATGAACCTTCAGGTCATTTTTTGTATTTCCTCTTATTTTGCAATTAGAGCTTTCCTATAGCTTCTCCAAGTTATTTTGTAATTCATTGTTTTGAAGACTTCGCTAGTTCAAATTGGATAGTGGGTGAAAACTTATATAAAATGACCCTGTATGAAAATTCTGATTGGTCCAACAACTCCAAAATATTGATTTTAAGATGGGTGGATTCTTGGTTCTAGTCCTGAGGCACCCAGGCTCATTTTGAGCTCTTGGTTTGAAGTTAAGAAAACTGAAGTTGGGTGTGGGACCCATTTTTTGTCAAAACGATCTCAGATGGGAATTTAGACTGCACCATTAAGTGCAAAACATCATATTTGATAGGGTAGCATATCCTATTTGCATAGACAGGATTTTGGATAAATCTCTAGGGGTTGGCGAAGTCTTAGAAATTTCTAAGTCTCAGCTGATGCTGGTTTACCCGCGATCGTAGGCCATTGATAATAATGCGATCTGGAAGGAACCAATGAATGTCGTGTAAGTGGCATTTTTGAGTTGCGTAGGCGACATCCTTAACAGCTTGGCAGTATCACGATCGCGATAATAATATCGCATATTCATCTTTTACCCTATAGCCAGGTGTAGCGAATGCGATTGGCGGGTTGCGTGTGTGATACCCGTGTACCTGAAAAGGGTATGAATACCCTCTTAAGCTCATTTTTCACCATTTCTCATCCATTACCAAGAGATTTAAACCCTAAAATTTGGGAGAGCTTGGAGATAACATTTGTGGGTGTTTATGGGAGCTAGGATAAAGTTTACTTACGTGATTCTCCTTTAAGTTTGTGGTAAGATTCCTTTTTTTTCATGGTTAATTTCCCTTTTATTCTCTAAAATTCATAAGATCTTAGTGACTTGATTTTAGCACCAATATTGCCTGAACTTCACCTATTTGAGGGTAATTGCTCCTTGAGAATAAGGGAACATTGGGTTGGTCTCAAAAATATGATTTTCATAATGGGTTCCACATGAGATTTTTACATAATTTTGAAACCGAAGCTCAATGGTGAAATATGGGTGTCATTGTTCTCATTTTGATGAGAACATTATTGCAGAAGCTTCTCGAAAAGGAAAATCGGTAATTTAGCATATTCATAGAGCTTTCTTCGGCATCCAGGTAGGCTTGGTTTTTCTCATTTATAGATTGAGCTGATTCATAGTATGTTATGGTATTATGTTAGATTTGGGATGGGTTATAGGTGTTGGTGATACGATTGACAATGCTTGGATTAACTGGACCGTTTAGGCTATCCAAAAACCATAATTTAGGTGTAGTTGGTTTAGTCGCTTAGGTTTTAAGTAAAATATCTATGTTAGGACTAATTAAGACTTGTTTAACATCTAAAAGTGGACTTAGATACTTTAGCCTAGTCAGGGTTAGAGTTTTTCTTATGATGTATTTCGGGGATTAGAAGTGGGCCCCTTCGGCCCACCTTAAGCCAAGATTCCTATTAGCTTTTGTGAAACTTTACATGCTTATTATACATATTGAAAGGCTTGATGATAATGTTGAGGAGATTAGTCACTTAATGGTTATGATGGATTGATATTGGGTGTTGATTCTATTTAAGGTAGAAATCCGGCTATTAATTATAATATTGATTATATGTACGTACCCGGTTCGAGTCCAGATATTGGTTATTATATAGACGACATGAATACTGGTTTATGTTCGAATATTGATTATTCCGTTGATTATATATACTGATTTGATTCTGGAAATTGATTATGATATTGATAAAATAAATACCGGATCAAGTTCGGGAATTGATTAATATGTTGATGATATAAATACTGGTCCGAGTCTAAAAAATAACTGTTATATGGATGATATGAGTATCAGTTCGAGTGCGGTAAGGGGAGTTGTTCGTAGTGTGACATGACATGGATGGGTTCCCTATTATATTATGAAAACATGGTAAGATATGGTGGTTCAGTTATATACCTTCTTGATTATATTCACCAGGCTTATGAGGACTTGCATTGGGTTATTTATTTTTTCATATTTGTTGGCTTATGGGGACCAATCTTATAGTTGTAATTGCATGTTCTTTATATTATTATTTCGGTTCATTAATTTAGTTTCGTACAATGGTGTTCGAGTGTATTTACAGGTTTGCCTTTCTTCCTTGACTTAGTTATGTTATCTTACATTTTATCGTATTAATATCATGATTTAGCTCTGAGTACCTGTGGTTTTGGTACTCCGACTACACTTCTATACCTTTTCGGTATAGATCCGAGTACTAGTCGACATTGTTGATTGATTGATCGTGTTGTGTTGGATTTTACGAGATAGAGTGAGCTCTCGGAGTTTCCCCTTTTCCTTCTATTTACCTAAGTCTACTCTTTTGTTTTGAGACAGATTGTATTGACTATTTTAGAATTTGTGGTTTATAGTAGCTCTTGTACTAACTCTGTCAGGTCATAGGGTGGTTATCTAAGTTTTATCTACCTTTTTAGACTATTTTTACTATCTTGTGCATTTATAAGCTATATTTGTGCATTTCCTCTCGTTTAGGGTATTTTCCACCTAGTTAGGCCACTACATCTAGTTCTGGGATATGGTTTGTATTACCTACTAGCGGAATTTGATAGGCGCCATCATGACTCGCAGATTGGGTCATGACATACTAAAACTTATGGGGTCAAGGATGTATCTATAGAAAACAAAGAAAAAAATAGAAAAAAAAGTATTAGGTTATCAAAGAGGACATAGAAAGGAGAAGAGGGAGAAGAGGTAGAGATATAGCTAATATAAGGTTTGTAAAAAGGATAATGGTGCTCATGGAACCCCACATTCCTAGAAATGAAAGTCAGTTTGGAATCTAAATCATAAATCTTGTAATCCTTCTTTCCATAAGGATAGCTTAAAAAAGACGCAAGAAGAAGCCCTAGGTTGAAGCTTTTCTCTATATACTTAAGGATGGTACTATAACATAGACAACCAAAAGCCCTAAGATGAGACTATATGGGTTGTTTATTGTGAAGAATTCATAGGGAATCTTACCTTGCAAAAGGTGAGAAGAAATCTATTTAAGTAGGTCACAATGAGAATAAAGTCCCCCAAAACTCGAGAGAAAAATCAAATTGAAATAGAAGACCCCTAACCATTTCTAATAGGTGTCTATGGCTTTTTTTTCCATAATCCCATTTTATTGTGGGGTGTGAGGACAAAAATTTTAATGAACAATGCCTTTATTAACAAAAAAAAAAGAAGAGCTAACAATACTAGAACCCAATCTAAAGGATTATCACTCCTCATAGCCTAGAATTTTGAACCAAATTATGTGTTAATCATTGCAACAGAAGCCTTTAGAATGATAGAAGTATTTCTCCAGGAGAAGTCATCAACAATGATCAGAAAGTATTTAGAACCTGAATCAGTTGGAGTGTGATAGGGACCCCAAGTATCAATGTGTATGATTTAAAATGAGTGGGTGTTCTTAATGCTACTAACAGAAAAGCCAGTCTAGTTTGTCTTGCTAAAAGGCTAATATGACAAGAAAAGGACTATTAATATGAGATACTAACTAGAAAAGTTATAGATATTATTTTAGAAAAGGAAATATGTATTAATTTGTAGTGCCAAATTACATCCAATTTGTTGAAATTGAGAACGAGAGAATTGGAAGTAAATGAAACTTTATTATTGCAATTATTATCGCATTTACATGTTCATCATCAGGAGCACAAAAAAAAGGTAAAATAGTAGTGGAACTAGTAGACAAGGAAGTTGAAACTGAGGGAGGTTCTGGAGAAGGAAGTAGCAACTTGTACATTCTTTTATCCAGTCTATCATGTTCTAAAGGCATCTTCAAAGAAGGGCCCTGTATAACACAAAGAGACTTGGCAAAACAGGATAAAGCCATCAAGCTGTGTAAGTAATTTATGAATAGAAATCAAATTATATTGGAAACTAGAAACATGAACATTAGGAATAATGATATTTAGAAATAAAGGAAGGGAACCAACAATGGTTAACTTTATATCCATTTAGCAAAGAAACTAGACAAGGAAAAAGAAGGGGTTTAATGTCAAAAAGTAATTTTTATGGAAATATGGTCAGTGACTACAGAGTTTATTATCCAAATAAATTGATCCACCTATGTCAGCATGCATGATTTGAGCAAACCACTATTATCAAGCAACTTACTTGTAAAGTTGGCAGCCGCAGTGAAATATGGTCATCCATTAAAGTCAAAGGTTAATTGACCCATCTCATAAAGCATATGGAGTTGAGCTGACTATTTTTTGCTTAACCAAGAATCAAAAATGTCCCAGGTACAATCACAAAAGAATAAAATGCAAGCAATTATGTAAAAGGATGAGTAGAGGCAACCTCAACTTGAGCAACAACTTTCATAAATGGAGTTTTATTAAATTTGAAATCATAAAATTAAAATTAACTTTAGGGGAGGGGGTAATGTTATGTTTTCTAGGGGATGATTGATTTAAAGAACTAGCATGGAAAGAGACAAAGGGGGAAGAGCATTGTGATGTAGAAAAAACTTGGCGTTGTTTTTCATTAGAGAGAAGCATAACATAGACATTATTGATGGAAGGTAGATTCTTAAGCATGAGAATGTTTCTCCTTGATGAATTTTAGATGCCATTCAAACCTATTAAGAAATGATACACCCTCTACACATCCATATTTTTTTATAATCAAATCTATGACCACATGTGCGTACTGATAGGCATCATCAGACGACCAGGGTTAGAAAGCATATAACACACAGCAATAATGAAAAGATCTTGAAAATAACACTTAACAACTTGTCATACTTAACCTAATTTAATATTCCAACCTTACGGACTTTCCTTAATTATAACATTATTAATTTATCCTCAGACTATGACTAATGACACCATTCCACGATTCAATCTAACCCACATTTTTTATACACTCACCTTGTCACAACAACTCTAGACTTCCTCATCTCTCTTATTATTCCTCTTTTATAATAGCTCTCGCTCCTACTTTACTATTAGTAACCATAGGATTTGTAATATCTAAGATAATTGATTGATATTAACTTCACAAGAATGGAAACTCTAATACATATCATGTATATAACTATACACACAAGAGAATAAGCATTATATATAATTTAGGACATACCTTATATTTTGCTACAATGCACAATCAAAATCATCAACTTACAAGCCATCGATTATCCTTTTCATATTATTCTATTATGAATTAGTTATATCAATCGCTCATACTTCAGCAATCTAGTCAACATAGTCAATGAACAATCACATACGGAAATGGAAAACTATATGCAAGTGTAGAAGGTGTACACACATACTAAGGTTGGTAGGAACCCATAGTTATGACTTGCAGAGGACAAACTCAGCTCATGTATCAGTACCGACATGGTACCCAATATAATAACAGCATTTGTGTGACATTTGATCTAAATAATAGTATCAGCATAACGTACAATTTAAATATCCATTTGTATCAGCGTGACACTCGTTCCCAACATCATCTCACTGAATAATCTCAACACAATTCTTAATGCATGATGATAATCAATAATCATAAGCATGTTTGAAGGACAATTCTTACAACTTGTAATTCATTCCTTATCAAATCACATTCATCAGTTACGGTATCTATAAAGAGCAATTTGCTACATATTCAAATAACAATAATCAAAGTCAATCATTAATCACAAACATGTCCAAATACCAATCAATTAAGTATCCAATTTAGGAGTGCACATTCCACAAAAATTAATGTCTACACTTGATACCAAACGGCATCTAAATGAACATAAACAGTCCACAAACTCACAAAAAACAACCCACACGTACAAGACATCCAACGGAAATGACAACATATAAACTTGAAATATAAGGAGATAGATAACTTGACACAAAGAGAATATACAATGTAGAAACTAAAGAGTGTATCAAACTCTAAAACCTCTACAAATCACATTAACAAGCACAAAGTTCTTATGGGAACACAAAAGGAACTCGGTTCCCTCAAGCACTCTCTTTTTTAGCCATCTCACAACACAAGTGAAACCTTTCACTTGTGAAGCTTAAAATGTTTGGTGGTATACTCTCTTCTTGAGAGGAAATAAGCTGTTAAATTTTAAAAAGTGATTTTAAAATGAGCTAACTAAGGAACAAATCTAAAGAAACACCTTAAATAGTCTTCACAAAAAGGATGGCAAAAGGACCCCTTTGCCCTTAATGAAGGGGTGGCGGGTGTGGGCTGTTTGGGGCAGCCTTGGGGTGTATTTTTGAGAACCTAAGGTCATCCCCCATATGTCAATACATACACTCCCTTGGGAGAGTTCTCAACAAGATCAACCGCATCCATTTTCATAAACACGCCTTGAAGTATTTGTAGCTCACGAGCTTGACTTCTAGTAAATGGTCTCGAGCTCATTACACCCGTATCATTCTCTCCATCTTGAGAGGATTTTGACCTCAAAATCATAGGTTCTTCATCTTCAACAGTATCAATCCATGAGAGATCACACACATTGAATGTGTTATGCACTTGGTAATCCGGTGGCAAATTGATATTATAAGCATTATCATTGATTCTTTCAAGAACTTAGAATGGACCATCACCTCTTAGAAGCAATTTGACCTTTATTTGGTTAGGAAACTGATCTTTATATAGGTGTACCCATACCCAATCTTCTGGCTCAAGCACAAGACACCTTCTCCCTTTGTTGACTCGATTGGCCACCTCTTGTTTCTTCTTCTCAAGCCGCAACCTCACTATCTCATGCAAGATTTTCATGGGTTCGGCCCTCTTATTTCCATCTAAGCTAACAACAACATCACTTGGAAAAGGAGTTAGATCCAAGGGGGTTAGGGGATTGAAGCCGTAGACACATTTAAAGGGCGTGATGCCCGTACTCGAATGAATCACCCGATTGTAAAAAAATTCTATGAGAGGTAGGTGATTTTCCCAATATGTCAACTTAACTTTAACAATGGAACGTAGCATGGAACCCAAGGTTTGATTTACTACTTCTGTTTGACCATCGGTTTGTGGCAAGACGTAGAAAACAATAATTTAGTTCTGAGCCTACCCCACATTGACTTCTAAAAGTGACTAAGGAACTTAGAATCTCTATCACTTACAATGGTCCTTGGGATGCCGTGCAACTTAACAACATTTTCAATAAACAAAGAAGCTACACTAGCCGCATCTTCACTATTTTTTCAAGGAATAAAGTGTGCCATTTTGGAGAAATGATCAACGAAAACAAAGATGCTATCCCTACCCGTTTGAGTCCGTGGCAGCCCCAATACAAAATCCATAGAAATATCAAGCCACAGGCATGATGGAGTGGGAAGCGGGGTGTATAACCCGTGATGAAGGAGCCTAGACTTAACACTCCTACAATCCATGCATTGGCCATAAATTTTGACAACATCTTTGCACATCCTTGGCCAATAAAATTGCTCCTCCAATATTCCGAGAGTCTTATCAATTCCAAAGTGACCCATGAGACCACCGTTGTGTGCCTCCCTCACAAATAACTTTCTCCAAGATCTAGAAGGTACATACAACCGTCTTTCCTGAAACAAGAACCCATCAAACATGGCATAAGGACTAGAATCCAAGGGCCTCCTTTCCCTACCCACGACTTCACTTTTCCTAAAGATAGGAGCGAAGTAAGGGTCCTGGGGATACAAAGTCTTGAGGCTCTCAAACCCTATTATCTTGGACGACAAAGTGGACACAAGAATATGCTTTCTAGACAATGCATCGGCTACCACATTATCCTTCCCCTTTTTGTATTGAATCACATAGGGAAAGGTTTCAAGAAATTCAATCCATTTGGCATGCCATTTTTTAAGTTTATCTTGTGCCTAAAGGTGATTCAAGGATTCATGATCCATTCGAATTACGAATTCCTTGGGCCAAAGATAGTGTTACCAATTTCCTAACACTCTAACCAAGGCATACAACTCCAAATCATACATAGAGTAGTTTAGAGTTGCTCCTTTGAGCTTTTCACTAAAGTAAGCAATGGGCTTTAAATCTTGCATCAAAATAGCCCTTATGCCTACTTTACTAGCATCGCACTCAACTTCAAATATCTTATCAAAGTTAGGCAATTACAACAATGATGCCGAAATGAGCATCTCTTTCAAGGTCCTAAAGGCCTTAGATTGCTCTTCACCCTACTTGAAAGGTTGGTCCTTCCGAATGATTTCGGTTAAGGGGGAAACAATGGTACTAAATCCTTTGACGAACT
Organism: Capsicum baccatum var. pendulum; assembly: GCA_030864225.1. Lineage (NCBI taxonomy): Eukaryota > Viridiplantae > Streptophyta > Magnoliopsida > Solanales > Solanaceae > Capsicum > Capsicum baccatum. The sequence goes on from CM061551.1 coordinate 107,162,405, forward strand.
TCCTATAAAAACTTGCCAACCCATGGAAGCTCCACACTTCCTCCATGATTTTTGGGGTTGGCCAATCTTTAATGGCGGTTATCTTGGATTCGTATACCTCCACTCCCCTCGCGCTTACAACAAATCCTAAAAATATAACTTTATCAACACCAAAGGAGCATTTTTCAATATTAGCATACAACTTTTCTTTCTGAAGAACATCAAACACACTCCTTAGATGTAAAACATGTTCATTAAGGGACTTACTATAAACTAAAACATCATCAAAGTACACAACCACAAACTTTCCAATAAACAGCTTCATCACATGATTCATTAGCCTCATAAAGGTACTAGGAGTGTTGGTAAGACCGAATGGCATGACCATCCACTCATATAGACCAAAATTGGTCTTGAATGCGGTCTTTCATTCATCACTCGATTGCATACAGATTTGGTGATATTCTCTCCTAAGATCAACCTTAGAAAACACACAAGATCCATTGAGTTCATCAAGTATATCATCTAGCCTAGCAATAAGATGTCGATACTTTATCATAATTTTATTTATGGCTTGGTATTCCATGCACATTTGCCACGTCCCATCCTTCTTCAACAAAAGCAACATTGGGACCGCGTACGAACTCATGCTTTCCTTGATGTATCCTTTGTTGAGGAGGTCCTCAACTTGTCGTTGGAGTTTTTTTGTATCCGTGGGGTTGCTCCTATAAGTCGGCTTGTTCGATAATTGTGACCCTGGAACTAGGTCAATTTAGTGCTCAATTTCTCGAAGTGGAGGAAGTCCTTGCGACAAATCACTTGGAAATACATCACCAAATTCCTGCAAAACATTAGAAATAGAAGACGGGATAAGGAAAGTGGATGGGTTATCATTTAAAACATTAGCCAAAAGTAGCATGGGAGTAGTACTATCATACTCTTTGAAGAGGTCTCCCTTTCGAACCAATATTACCATCGAATCCCTACACCTCAATGCCAATACTCCCTCCTAACTCTCACCCTCCCTACTCTCGGGTTCCTCCTTCTTACCCACGGGTTCCTTCTCATTTTTTCCCTTTTCTTGCAAACTCTTCATTTTTCGATATGCCTCACAAACTTGTGATGGTGATAGGGTCGAAGGTTGTACTTCCAACCTTGAACTCAAAGGAATAGTAGTTGGTTCAGACATCATGCTTGGTCGACCTATCATATTGCCATAGACGACCTAACAAAAGATTACAAGCTTGCATAGGAATGATGTCGATAATTTCCAACTTTAAATAGAATCACCACTTGATGAGTCACCTTCAATTCTCCACAATAATTCAACCATTGGAATCTATACGGACTCTGATGTGGAGTAGTCGGCAATTTCAAGTAATCCACCATCGAGGCACTAGCTACGTTAGCACAACTTCTTCTATCAATAATCAAGGAGCACACCCCACTTTAATGAGGTACTTCAAGTTCACCTTCTTGAGTCCAAACCTCCTCTTCATCATCATCACTAGGCCTCTCGGCCTCTCCTTTCTCTCTTCATCTTGAGAGACTTCATTTTCAACCATTTCAAGTCCCAATTCTTCTCCCAAGAAATACAATTTCCCTTTCCTCAATATCACATTTCTCCGATTAGGACACTCACTAGCCTTGTGTCCCCATCCATGGCATTTAAAGCATTGGAATACCTTAACATTGGAAGAAATATTCGATTTGCACTCAAACCGTGGAAGAGGTGGTTGAGCACTTTTGCTCATGGGTGGAGGGGTCTTGACTGGTTGTTGCTTGAATTTGTTCCACCTCGAAGATGATGGAACCACTTCTTTCCCCTTGGTCCAACCCGAAGACCCTTGGTAGGCTTTGGTTTTGTATGTCGATCTTTCCTTGTTCTCTCGTTCAATCTCTAAAGCCGCTTGAAAAATCCCTTCAACAGTTTCAAACTTATGAAGTGTCATGTGCATAAACATTTCCTTGTTTAGGCCGACCTTGAACCGTATAATGTCGTTGCTCACTTGCTCTCCTGTATGATCAAGTTTCAAGATGAGTTGCTGAAACTCGTCATAGTAGGCTGCCACGCTTTTGTTTCCTTTCTTGAAGTTGTACAATTTTGTAAGAAGTTCATGTTGATAGCTTTCGGGAAGGTACCTTTGCCTCATAATATACCTTAACCAAAACCAAGGAGGGGGTTGCCCCTCAATCAATACGTTTACAAAATGTTTGACGTACTCCCACCACGTGGTAGCATATCCCTCAAAATAAGCAATGGCATAGTATCTCTTCTTCTTCTCCGTGAGATCATTCACTTGAAAGACTCTCTCGCATGCGGATTCCCATGCGAGAAACTCTTCTGGATCACTTTCTTCCTTAAAGATCGGGAGCCCCATTTTTATGGTGTTGAGGCCAACATCCCTTTCCCGAACACCTTAGCCGCCTCTACCCTCAATCCCTCAGTTCTTCCTAGGTTCTACCCTTCTACTTCTCATCCCATCTTCCATCAAATAAGGATCATCATTCATTCAATACCCTCCCCTTTGGTTCTCCCTCACAAATTCCTCTTCTCGTATTGGTGGGTTTTGGACATTTGGAATTTGGTATGATGAATTAGAATTTAGTAGTGGAGGTCGTTGGATTGGCTGATTTTGGTTTGGAGGAGTCGGATTTAAGGGTGTCATTTGGGTTACAAATCCATCATGCCGGACTTGGTGATGTGGAGAATGGCTAGGTCCTTCAACGCCTCAGCCTTGTGAATAATAGTTGGCTTGAGATATGGCATTTGGTGGGTACGTTCTTTGGTGTATGACTTCAGGGATAATGGTTGGGGATGTGTTTTAGGGAGTTAAGGGTCAAGAACTCCGTTGACTTTCTACCCTTTCCATTCGGCCACTAATAGAGGCCACTTCTACTCCCAACTTCTCAACCGTAGCATTCACTCTAGCCACGTCTTGAGACAAGGACTCAAGACTAGCTACAAGGGAATTTATAATATTATGATCCACGGTTTGTGCATTAGAAGCTTCAGGTTCCATGTGTGGTGTTTCCATTTGCAAATGTACCTACAAAACGAGAATACGTTAGCTGATAATACTCTCACACACTCTTTTCACTCAGCTCACCCACTTGGCCCTTCAAGTGTTGTAAGCCGGCTATCAATCCTTGAGTGCTTAGGAATGAGTCTACTCTTGAGTTAGAATAGATTTCTATTTTGAAGATTCAAGGAAGTTTCATATTCACTTGAACCAAGAACAACTACAAATTGTAAACGAGCGAAGCACCACAAGGAACGTTAACACGAAAGACGTACTCGACAACTAGTTCACAACTTAGTAGGTTGTTACTTAGTTGTCAACAAGTATAGGAGACAAATAAAAAGAAACTAGTAGAGACAAGGAAAGAAACTTAGAAGGTACTATGACTTGAGTTTTGCACTAAAATGGCAAAACACCTTTTTGCCTTGTCTTTTCCCTTTCCTTTTTTGGCCTTTCTTGAAAGATGTTTTGTCACTCTTTTGGTAGGCAAGCCTTTTGGTAGGTCTTTGTTTCTTTGTATTTTCAGTGTTGTCTTGAAAGTAGTACCAAGACAACACAATACCTTACCTCTCTCTTCCCTTTTTCAAATCAAACAAGGCCTTTTGTTGAATATTACTCAAGAACAACATGAACAACAACAAGAACATTTTGAACAATAACAATATCTAAACCGTCCAACCTTTCAACAACAACTTAAAAAAGCTCAAATCTTGGACTTTAGACTCAAGTGTGCTAGGGAAACAACAATATAACACACGAAACCACTAAGACAAGAAAAAAAAAAACCTAAATCTAGACAATTTCTCGGTCAAACATAAGACACGCAACAACTCTTTTTTTTTCAACTAGAAGAGCCCAAGATTGGTAGTGTAAGAACACGATCAGCCTTTTATCTGATACCAAATGATACCAAACGACATCTAAATGAGCACAAACAGTCCACAAACTCACTAAAAAACATCCCACATGTACAAGACATCCAATGGAAACGACAACACACAAACTTAAAATATTAGGAAATAGATAACTTGACACAAAGAGAATACAAAATGCAGCAACTAAAGAGTGTATCAAACTCTAAAACCATTATAAATCACATTAACAAGAACCAAGTTCTTACGGAAACACAAGAGGAACTCGGTTCCCTCAAGCACTCTCATTTCTAGCCGTCTCACAACACAAGTGGAACCTTTCACTTATGAAGCTTAAAATGTTTGGTGGTCTACTCTCTTATTGAGAGAAAATAAGTTGTTCAATGTTTAAAAGTGATTTTAAAATGAGCTAACTAAGGAACAAATCTAAAGAAACACCTTAAATAATCTTTACAAAAAGGATGGCAAAAGGACCTCTTTGCCCTTAATGAAAGGGTGGCGGGTGTGGGCTATTTGGGGCAGCCTTGGGGTGTATTTTTGAGCACCTAAGGTCAGCCCCCACATGTCAAGACATACACTCCCTTGGGCGAGTTCGCAACAAACTCAACCGTGTCTATTTTCATAAACATGCCTTGAAGTCTTTGTATTTCACGAGCTTGACTTCTAGTAAATGGTCTCGAGCTCGTTACACCCGTATCAACACTCTAAATTCAAAATACCAAATCCATTCACCAATCTATTCTTTTTTTATTCCTATCAAAATCTGTAAATTCAATTACTAATTAGTACCCCTCACGTGCAAGTCGTTACTAAGTTTAAGACACTATTCTATTAGCCAATTATTCAACCACTCGGCTCTATTCAACTTACAATGCTAGCTTGAGCAACACACCTTTACACATCTTATTTCCTAGCACTTAGTCAAACTTGACTTTAGGTTCTTAAGTTATGACACCACATCGTCTTATCATGATTAATTCTCCTAGACACCATTCATCAAGAGTATTTTATATTTAACAAACATACAACCTTGAATTCACCCTTTTCAAGGTATTAAAAGTTGGTTTTATAGATTGCAAGTTCACCATATTTCTCTTTTATTACTCACGTCCACATGTTAAACTTGTAAGTTATTAAGTAAGACATACAAATATAAACACCCACTAAGGAATCCACATAAAAGCATAACAACACCCAATTAGAGATCTTTGTTACATTAATTTCATATTTTATCTATCCAAACTTTGTTCCTATAGGCCTAGACATGAAATCTCCCATCAACTATAGTTATTACATGTATCTAACATAAGTCTACTACATATTAAATCATAAGCTACCTCAATAAAAGATCATGGAACAAACAAACCACATCACGATTGCTCTTTTCTTTTGTTCGTGTTTTCATTAGTCCAATCATCTAGAAATCAAATAATTATAGGAGTAACGAGTCAATTACTCTTTGAATGATTACTTTAGGATTTAATTCACTAATTTTATCCTTATTCATGGTCTAAAACATCACTCAAGGGTAAATTAACTATTAACTAATACAATCATACTCAATACATATCTATTAATGGAGTTTTAAAGCCAAAAAAAATCATTTTTATTGAGTTCAAGGTTCCAAACAATCAGACTTCATGTTTTAGAGTAATTAATTCACACCAGAAATCGTTGATTAACAATCTAAAAGTAATTCTAGGTGATATTACCCTCACGCATTATTTTTTTCTCAAAATTTCATGAACTTAGGATTCTAATCTAAAAGAATTTTCCCGTTAAAAATCATTCTAACGATTTAAGATGTTATTAGATTGAAAGACGAAGAAGATGATGGAGAAACTTACCTCAATAAAGAATTTCTATCCTAGAACTTGAAAAATCACTCCTCTAGAGCTTTGAGACGAAGTTTTTGAGTTTGAACCCCTAAAAACATCCAAAAAAGCTTAAGTACTGCCTGTTTGCCGCTCCAGCAACAAACTTTTTAGCACAAACAATATTCAATAAAATGACCATAACTTTAAACTCTGAAAGCGGATTAATGAATAGTCGAAGGCGTTGGAAAGAAGACTTAAATATCTTTGATTTGGTGATATTGAGCCCCATAACTCTTTATATTCTAGGAGGAGTGCTCATTTAAAGTTGATATTAGTTTAAACTTAGCTAGAAACTCAATCCATAAGACATTTCCAACTTAACTTTGTGCTAGAGGTACTGTATGACCTTAGTTCATGTCTAAAACACTTTCATACTAAAGAATTGATCCTATAACCTATGACAAATGAGATTCTTATGCCTTTCATTGCAAATATTTTCAGTAACGATGAAATATATTATTACATAGAACTGGACATACCATCAGTCGCCATAAAAAATACAACACGATACTGAGACAAATACGAGGGGATGAAATCAGCTATTCAACACTTTAGATGAGATAGGAACGAGATTACCCAATATGTCACATCAGAATAAAAATGACAGGTAAAACCCTAGATCATCGTCGAATTAGAATTATTTTGATGGAGAAAAAATGAGCTTGATCTCTCAAATACACCATCAATTAAAATGATCTACACTAGAACTACACTGAATCTACATCGAAAACTAAGATCTACATCTAAGCCACACCGAAAGTGAAATAAAATGGCATCAAAAAAAAGAAATACAATTTGATCTAAGAAATATCATAGGGGTAAGATCGGTTGATAATGGATCCTAAGATCAAGCTGGATCTGAGTTTTGATACCATGTTAACAAGCTCAAGCTATGGCGGATTGATCTGACGGTTCATAAGAAGCGTCTAAAGAGAAAAAGAAATATTATTGAGAGTGAAAAATGAATAACCGTCTTGACAAAAATATCTAGGTCTTATAATTTTAGAGACCCAGATCTATAGAGAAACCATTAATTACAGAATAAGCTGAGCCCAAGACAAATAAAATGAACTACTAAAGTGTATAAGACCCAAGAACTAGGTGATTACAGAATCATATAATTCAACAAAACTTTCATGCCAAGAGCTATGTGTTAGCTAGATTGTATCAAGCATATATAGATAAGTTCTACCACTCGTAACTAACTTCTTTTTGTAAGTTTTAATAATTATGTTTTATAGAAAACAATTATGGACTAAAATGTATTTAGTGATCATTTATACAAATGTAATTAACTTCTTTTTTCCGTCTTTCAGTTACAATAATAGAAGGAACAAAATAAAAAGGAAAGATAGGGAAATCAACGACCATTATTTTCTCTAACCTCCCCCTTCATTCTCTTTCAATTATTGATCAAATACGATAATAGCAATGAAATCGTCTATGCAATTGTGAAACGAAAGGTATATTGTTCGACATTTTCAATTGTGAAAAAGTGGCTTGGGTGATTTTGAAAAAAGTTAGTTGTGTTCAATTTTATGTCCTTTGCCGTAAATTTTTTGTTTCATCCCATTTTCATGTCCGATTGAAAATCAAATTGAGCACAACTAACCTTTTTTTTGAAATCACCAAAATCACTTTTTCGCAATTGAAAGTTTTGAACGATATACCTTTCGTTTCACAATTGCATAGTCGATTTCATTGTCATTATCATATTTGTTCTCAATATTTTGTCAGATATGAGTACTAATAATCAATACTTGAAAGAGAATAAAGGGGAGGATAGAGAAAATAGTGGGCATTGATTTTTCTACCTTCCCTTTTTATTCTGTTCCTTCTGTTATTGTAACTGAAAGATAAAAAAAGTGGTTAATTTTATTTGTATAAATCATTTCTAAATACATTTTAATCCTAACTGCTATCTATATAATGTAATTATTAAAATTTACACCTAAATATAATTAAGAGGGGTAAAACTTATCTATGAAATTTTGCGAAGAAAAAAATGCTAAGCACATAAAGCCCACTGTAAGCCATGAAGTTTTAAAGATCAATTCATGTCTTGAAGTAGACGTGGTGGATAGGGCTGCGTATTGGGCGAATCAGATGGATAATTATTACACATAACAATTTGATTTATTGATTATCAATTTTAAAATATACTAATTCACTAGTCAACTAATAAAATACCGATTGATTCGATAACGGATAATCAATTATCAAGTGGTTATCGGGCGATGAATTAGCTAACCTACAACATAATACCTTCTTTGATTAAGGTACCTTTCAAAATAGAGGACCGAGACATTAAGAATCTTAATATTCATCAAAACAGCAAAACAAAAGATCAAGTTAGGCCTCCTAAATCAGGGAGCACTACAGAATACTAAAAAGTCTAATGAGGCTTTACTTTTAGTGTTAAAAAAAATATAATAAAGTAGAACAGTTAATAAAATTTAGGGTTAGTTAAGAAAACTATATCGGACAATGGATATTTCAGCATTTTAGATACTAAATGGGGCTTTAAGTTTAGAATTTATAATAACACAATATTATTTATTTTATATACTTAGGGATGAAAATTCTTAACGGGTTAGTGATTTATCCAACAAGAAAATAGAATAATCGGTCCCCAAATCAATAAATTGTTAATTATAAAATTTTTAATCCATTCACCAATTATTTATCCAATATAATCCCATGCCAATAAGACTATAAGGCATAAGCCAATTTTATGGTTGGCTTATTAGTGACAGTTCGATTTCGAACACCCTGGTGGTGGATAAATTGAAGTAGAAGGGAAGTTGTAGTTGGCCCTTGGATCTTCATAGTCACGGACGCTGTTCTAGATTTCTCCTGTTTTAAGTTAAATAAATTATCCAAATTAATTTCTAAACTTTAACGAGTAGAGGAAAAAATGGAAATTTTATTCGTTCATATCAAGGAAAATTTTGAAATTACAAGTGCGAACATCCATCCATAGTTCCATACATCTAACTTCTAAAAAATGCGTTTGCATATCAATATCTTACTAGGCTTTCGGGCATGTTTTATAGTGAAAAAAATATATATATATCTATGCTATGAAAAATAATATTTAAAAATTAATGTTGTGTTTGACTATAAATTAAATTAGAATTAATTTTGAACCTTTGTGAGTAATTTGGAGTGTAAAAAAAGTGAAAATAATTTATTTTTTTTAGTTTTAGGGTCAAACATGTTTTCCGAAGTTCTACTCCGGAAAAACTGAAAAAATTTCATGGCGAAAGTTTAGAGATTACGGCCCCATTTGCTCATGAAATTTTTGTACTTTTTCCGAAATTGAACTCCGAAAAATATGTTAAGCAATAAAATTCTGAAAAAATCGATTATACCTTTTTTTTTCGGAATTTGCAAATCCAAAATTAACAACAAAAATTTGTTTCACTCCAAATTATCTATAAAAATTTCAAATAAAAACGCTAATTTAATTCATGAATAAACACAACTCTAATTTCAAAAATATTATTTTCTTCTTTAAAAACAAAAAATACATTTTCCTATTTTCACAACGAAACGTGGTCAACCCCTACAAAGAGTACTACTTATTTTCCTTCCATTTTAAAAAGAACAGATTCCAAGAGTGCGAAAATCAAATCCTATGACCATAATTATATCACGGAACTATGAAGCATCACAATTAGATCTAAAATTTGCAAAAGAAAAGAATATATAAAGATTAGAAGAGGAGGCAGACTGCTTCTTTGTTGGAAGTTCATTTATCAAAAGGGGCCGACATACAATGCTATTGTTTCCAGTTTCTATGATCATTATTAAAGATTGCAGATATTATTGAAAGTGAACAAATCATTATCACATAGATATATTTAACGAAAGACAAACTAATGTGTAAAATTTTTGGCAAACAAAGGTACCAAAAATACAAACTTTTTCTGATAATTTGAAAAGTGAGCAAAGAAACGAAAATTATTATCCTTGCAGACTTGAGTCATGCAGATTATGATGGATACTAAGAAATTTATTTATAGTTCTTCCAATATGCCTAAAAAGAATCAAATAATATAAACTTTTCTAAAAAGTATGAGAAAAACTCTCAATAGTAACTACATCATATAAAATGAGAAGCAGTGTCTCATTTCTAATTAAAAATACTTGTTTTTCATTAAGAATTTACTATCAGAAATTCACCAAGTGAGATAACTGCTGAGATGAACAAGCAATGACAAGTATTATAGCTCAAGAAAAAGCAGCTAGTAAAGATAGTCAAATTACTGTTCATAACTAACTTTGTGAAAAGTTAGTTATGAGTCCTACAGTTAGTTAAGTAAGTTGAACCTAGAAGCTTCTTAGCTTGCCTATATATAAATCACTCTTGTACACTCTCTACACAATTCAATAGGAGATGATCCAACTTACTCTCCATTATTCTCTAATTCATTCTCTTCTAATTATTATTAATTTTGTCATTTCATTTCTTTTCTGTTGCTTATTCTGGTGCTTCCATAAGAGAAGCTTGATGCTCTTCATGATCTTCATGATCACCTCTCCTTAGTTCTCATAAATTCTACAGAGCCATACGATCTGTATAGCTTCTGCAATCTCTTCTCGATAATTATGATATATCGTTTACTGGCATTGGGAACTGTCTTGATCTCTGCAGTTATCTTGCCATTTCTACTACAATTCAGTCAAGCTTCTGAAGAGTACATTTCTGTGTATCAAGAAGTACAAATCAACTCAAAAATTGAAGGTCGGTGATAGTTAACTTCTGAAAGAAAATGGAGTCAGAAGCTGCTGTTGGAATCACACCTGCAACCAGTGGTACTGCTCAACCTTTGGTTCATAATCACCCACTATATCTATATTCCGCAGATGTAACCGGTATCTCTCTAATTTCGCTACAACTTACTGATTCTGATATCTATTCTATCTGGAGCAAATCCATGAGAATTGCCCTGTTAGGGAGAAACAAGTTAGGATTTGTGAAAGGTTCTTGGAAGAAAGAAAGCTTTAGTGAAGAATTAGGCTACCAGTGGGAAAGGTGTAATGCTATTATGCAATCTTGGTTAATGATTACTGTCTTGAGTTCCTTATCAAGAAGCATAGTATATGCAACTACAACCTGTGAGGTGTGGGAGGATGTAAAAGAGAGTTTGACAAGCTAGATGGATCAAGAACATTCAATCTGCACAAGTAAATTGCTACATTGGTACAGGATACTGTGAGTGTTGTTGTATACTTCACAAGGCTGAAAGAGTTATGGGTAGAACTTGAGGCCTTAGTACCTCTTCCTAGTTGCAATTGTGATAAGTCTAGGGAAATCTTGGTATATCTGTGAAGACAAAATCTGTATCAATTCTTGATGGGGCTTAATAATAACTATATGCAATCAAGGAGCCAAATAATCATGATGAAACCTTTACCCTCAGTAAATCAGGCCTATGCCATGATCATCAGTGATGAATCCCAAAAATCTATGACTTCAGCTTCCTCTACAGGCTTTCTTGGTGATATGCCTGCAATGAATGTGCATGATCCTACTGTAGTGTACTCAAGAACTACAGTTTGAAAGTTCATAAAGAATCAAAATCTATTTTGTGAGTTTTGTAAATGAAGGGACATACTAAAGACATTTGTTACAAATTAGTTGGCTACCCTACTGATACAAGGTTCAAGAAGAAAGGAGGAGTGCCTTTTAACCACTACAGATCAGGTTCAAGTTTTATTAGACCCTCTGCACACAATGCTTATTCAGAAAGGTGCAAGTAAGGACATGCTGCAGAGGCATAAGATGGAAATTCTCAAGGCCAGAACATGGTACAAACTGGAGCATGTGTATTTACTCAGAGTCAATATAAACAAATTGTCCAATTATTGAGCCAAACACACTTGAATTTTAATAACTCTAACATACACGGACAAGGACCCTTAGTAAATATTGCAAGTAGATCAGGTATATCTAGTTATAAAGCCTTTTTAGTGTAAAAAATCCTCAAGAATTGGATTATTTACACTAGTGTCACCAATCATATGGTATCTAATACTGATATGCTTAATAGTATATTAATAAGAAAACCAACAGAGCCAAAAAAATATTCAGTTACCAAATAGGAAAAAGGCACCGGTAGCTCACATTAGCTCAAGTTCCATTTCTGAGAAGAACACACTAAATAATGTATTTGTGCTACCACAATTCAAATATAACCTATTGTCTTTGTCACAGGCCACAAAAAAATTGAATTGTGTTGCTTCTTTTTATCCTAACTTTTGTGTTTTTTAGGATTTCTCAAGTGGGAAGGTGAAAGTGATTGGTAAAGAGTGTATGGATTATACTTGTTGCTCAATCCTACTGAGGAAAAACTAAAAGCTAATGTTGTCACTTTGCCTACTTAAAGGACTACATCTATTAGTGCTGCTGATTTAAGCTTGTGTCATAAGAGATTAGGCCACATCTCTAGTAAAAACTTAACTAGTATGCTTCAAATAAAGCATAAGAGTGTAGAAGATATTGTCAAGAAATGTAATATATGTCCATATGGTAAACAATGCAGACTACCTTTTCATTCTAGTACTAGTCAGTCTACTGGTAGCTTTGATCTTGTCCAAATGGATGTATGTGGTCCCTACAGAGTACAAACTTATGATGCAAATAAATACTTTTGACTATAGTTGATGACTATACTAGAATGACTTGGATCTACTTACTTAAAATGAAATCTGAAGCCTGTGTTGTCATTTTTTTATTTCTACTATTTGTTAAAACACAGTTCAGTAAAACAGTAAAAATAGTTAGGTCTGACAATGGTTCTGAGTTATTAATGACACTTGTACCTCTTTGTTCAGTAAGCTAGGCATTATACATCAAAGATCATGCACATACACTCCTCGGCAAAATGGAATAGCTGAAAGGAAGCATAGACATATACTTGAGGTTACTAGAGCTATTAGACTTCAATCTCATATCCTTTTTAAATTTTGGGGTCATTGTGTATAAGATTCTGTGTATTTGATTAATAGAATGCATTCTGCGGCACTAAACATGTCTCCCTGTCAAAATCTATATAATAGATTACCTTTTTTGAACCACTTAAGAGTTATAGGATGTCTGTGTTATGCTAAAAACCTAACTGAGCATGATAAAATGGAATCTAAAGTTAGGACTGACTTATTAATGGGATAGTTAGAAACTCAAAAAGGTTATATCCTATATGATCTTACTAACAACTCTTTCTTTGTCAGCAGAGATACCTCATTTCAAGAATTTAATTTTTCTTTTCACAAAACAACTTTAAAACCATCTAGATTTATGGATAATTTGATAGAAGGTCATGTTGAAGACCATAGTGAGACAAGAAAAAACACTGGTGCTCCTCAGCCTACTAACACTGAGTTGGACAATATCTTTCATCAACCTCCTGTCACCACACCATCAGTAGTTCCTATAACTTCAAGAGTGAGGTCACATGCAACACCAACAAGAAGATCCACCATAGGCAATCAACTACCTATATGGCTCAAAGACTTTGTATCAGTGAGTCTTCATCATGCCAAATCCTTATATCCTTCGTCAAATTATTTTTCTTATACTAACATTTCACCTAACTATAGTGTTTTTCTTTCAGCTTTCTCTTCAATTACAGAACCAAAGAAATATGCTAAAGCTTCAAGGGATCCAAAATGGGTGAAGGCAATGAAGGCTGAAATCCAAGCACTTCAAGGCAACAAAATCTGAGAAGTAGTACAACTTTCAAAAGGAAAAAACACTATTGGTTGCAAGTGGATTTATAATATAACGTATAAAGCAAATGGAGAAGATGAGAGGTTGAAAGCAATATTATTTGCCAAAGGTTACAGCCAAAGAGAGAGGATTGACTATCGAGAGACATTCTCCCCAGTAGTCAAGATGATCACAATTAGATCAGTCTTGTTTGTGGTTGCCTCTAAGCATTGGCAGATACACCAAATGGATGTATACAATGCTTTCTTATAAGGTGACTTTTACTGATGAGATATACATGGACATGCCTCAAGGTTTTGTGAGCCAGGGGGAGAACAATATGTGTAGACTCACAAAGTCTTTCTATGGGTTCAAACAAGCTCCAAGATAGTGGAATGCGAAGCTTACTCAGGCTTTAATCAAGTCTCAGTTTCAACAAAGTCATTATGATCACTCTTTGTTTATTAAGAAGAAAAATCCAGGCATGGTTATTGTGCTTATATATATGGATGACATATTGATAACAATTGACAAACTGGAACTTGTTGAAGACCTTAAGAGACATCTACAACAAGCATTCAAAATGAAGGACCTAGGTGAACTGAAATACTTCTTGGGAATTGAATTTGCAAGGTTGGAACAAGGCATACTCATGCATCAAAGGAAGTATGCTCTTGATTTAATCTCTGACCTAGGATTATCAGGAGCTAACCCTCAAAAACACATATGGATATAAGTCAAAAGCTCATAACTAGTGAGTATAATGAATATATAGGAAGAGAACTACTACAAAAAGATGAAGTCCTACCTGATCAAAGCTAATATCAAAGACTGACTGGATAGCTCTTATGCAAAGCTTTACTTTTATCAAGCAAGCCTCAAGATCACATTACAATATTTTGTGATGATGACTGGGCAGCATGTCCACAAACAAGAAGATCAGTTACTGTTTTCCTAGTGCAGGTTGGAGAATTATTGGTAGCCTGGAAATCTAGGAAACAAACTACCATTTCAAGAAGCTCAGCAGAATCAGAATATAAGAGCCCGACATCAACTGTTGCAGAACTAGTTTGGCTAATTAGGATGTTGAAAGAGATTGATTTTGAACTTAAACAACCTGCCAAAGTCTACCGTGATAGTAAGTCTGCACTAAAAATTACAGCTAATTCAATTTTCCATGAAAGAACCAAACACATAGAAATATATCTTCATTTCATAAGAGAGAAGTTGTAGCAGGGCATTGTAAAGACAGAGTATATTAATACCAAGGAACAACCGGTTGATTTACTAACTAAAGGGCTAACTAGAGAGCAACATGTTTGTCTAAGCTCCAAGCTAGGAACGCTCAACATTTTCTCACCACCTAACTTAAGGGAGAGTGTTGAGATGAACAAGTAATGCCAAGTATTATAGCTCAAGAAGAAGCAGCTAGTAAAGTTAGTCAAATTACTATTCGTAACTAACTTTGGTTATGAGTCCTAGAGTTAGTTAAGTTGAGCCTAGAAGCTTCTTAGCTTGCCTATATATAGATCACTCTTGCAAATTCTCTACACAATTCAATAGAAGATGATCCAACTTACTCTCTCCATTATTCTCTAATTCATTCTCTTCCTCTTCTTACTGATTCTGTAATTTCATTCCTTCTCTGTTGCTTATTCTAGTGCTTTCATAAGAGAACCTTGATGGTCTTCATGATCTCAATGATCACCTCCCATTAGTTCTCATAAATTCTACAATAACATTCTCCAACGATCTTATTTTTCAATTACTCAGCCATTTTATTCTACCACAAATGATATTTATTCATAGTATAAATATTTTCGAATACCAATAATAATATTAATCTTACTAGGACAAAAATTATACATAAAATAAGAATCCAGTGCCAAAAATGATTCTTTTTTTATCAAAAATATTAAAGGGGACAATGGATTTTGGAAAAAAACAAAAAGTACAAATCACCAGCGACTTGTAAGTCGCCTACAGTATAGCGACTTGTAGGTCGACCCCTCCCCAACGATTTGCATTGCAAATGCTGCCAAAATGCATCTGTTTTTGGAAAAGATAAATGTTACTACTAACAAAGAAGCACAAGTATATATATACACCTTCCAGTGATGATTTACAGCGTTGTTTGTTACATTTCGCTCTCATAAGCCAACTTTGACGACATCATACATAAGTCCATACTAGTTGGCTAACCCGTGCGTTGATCCTTGAAAATCATATGTTATGTATAATTTTATCATTTAATTAAAAATTTATTTGTTTGGTTGATAAATTCTTAGTTAGGTATATATTATTATATTTAGATTAATGAAATTTGTATAAGAATGTTTTGAGTTGTTAATATGACACTCATATAATTTCGAGAGAGAATCAAAATTTTTATGTTTTTTAAAATATTTACCGTTGTTAATTATTATTATTTATATTACTTTTCAAATACTAATTATCACATATATAATAATATATTTTAAGTTAGCTAACTGTTGTAATTTAGAATACCTTTTATGTAATTTTCAAATCATACATGTTACTCTCCTTGTCCAATTTTTTGAGACATTGATAGTCAATTATATTTTAAAAATAATTTAAGTTTTAAATTATTGAGATTTATAAAAATAAATTTCTATTCCAATTTAAGTGACACTGATATAGTTTCGAGAGTCGATAAAATATTTTATATCTTTTAAATTTTTTAAGTTGTTAATTATTGAGATCAATATATTTTTTATTTATTTTTTGAAATATATAACAGATTAATTTTTTTTTTTAGATATTTTAAGTTGTTAACTATTATAATTTATAATACTCTTTCTATAATTTTCAAATAATTTTAATAGTAATATATTTGATAATTAGTATTTGAAAAGTAATATTAATAACAATAATTAACAACGGTAAATATTTTGAAAAAGACATAAAAAATTTTGATTGTCTCTCGAAATTATATGGGTGTCATATTAACAACTTAAAATATTCTTATACAAATTTTATTAATTTAAATATAATAATATATGCCTAACTAAGAATTTATCAACCAAACAAATAAAAATTTTAATTAAATTATAAAATTATATATAACATACAATTTTCAAGGATCAACGCATGGGTTAGCCAACTAGGATGGACTTATGTATGATGTCGTCAAAGTTGGCTTATGAGAGCGAAATGTAACAAAGAACGTTGTAAATCATCACTGGAAGGTGTATATATATACTAGACGTGGACGGGTCCAACACTATAGATATTTTTTAGCATCAAAATTTGATATTTATGAGATACAAACATAAATGTGCATTGATTTAAAATGATAACTTTTTAAATAATAACTATTTGACGGTACTCGCTAAGGAGAGAAGTTTTATAAGATAATTTTTTTCACATAATAAGAAAGTGTGATATGTCCTGTAGTCGGGCTATTTTAATTGTTTGATGATAAGATTGAAACCTATTAAAAAATATAGAAAAGATGTAGAACTAATATTCATAGGATTATTTCATACAAAAACTAGAACAAAAGATACTTCAATTAACAACAAAGTATTGGATCATCTTCTCAAAGACAAAACACTTATAAATACAGATATTGAAATGTTTTGAACCACTATTGAGTTAAGAAATTCTTATATATGGGTGCACAATATTATCAAAATCTAGATATCCAAATATAACAACAGTTAGAATTGAGGTGGCAGCGCGAAAAACATTTTTAAGATTAACTATTGTATGTTATACCCTCTATCTCAATTTATGTGGTATTGATACAATTTTTGAAAGTTAACTAAATTTTTTACATATTTTTAAAATACTTTAAATTATTAATTGTTGTGATTTGTAGTAGTTTTTCTTCTGTTCCAATTTACGTGACAGTAATAAAATTTAGAGAGTCACCAAAATTTTTTTTATGTCTTTTTAATTATTTTAAATTGTTAATTATTATGATTTACAATGCTTTTACGTAATTCTCAAATATATAATAGATTAAAATTGAAAGTAAAATAAACAAATATAAAAGGAAGTATCTAAGAAGGCAACACAAACAAACACGTCGATCTGCTACCTGCTTATCATTTTATGTTTATTTTATCCTTTTTTATTAAATATCATTAATTTTTTAATACTTAGATGATTAATTAAGAGAGGTATTTAGTAAAATTACAATTGAAACAGCTAAAATAGACATGTCATAAATGTCTATTTTTCTTTTTTTAATTAAATAGTATTATTTTTTTAATGCATAAATGACCTACAATAATTAATTAGGAGTGATACAGTAAAATCCAGGTTGAAGGACGCCAACTTAATTTAAAACATCAAGATTTAATTTATCATTTGTCGATTTTATCATTTTATTAAACATTATTAATCTTTTAATACTTAGATGATTCATCATAATTAATTAGAAGCTATATTTCGTAAAATTATGGTTGAAGCAGCTGCAACAAACATGTCATATACGCATATCTTTCTTGTTTTAATTAAATACTATTAATATACTAATAGATAAATGACTAATAATAATTAATTAGGGGTGATATAGTAAAATCATGGCACAACTCTTGAAGCAGTCATGTCAAAACCAATGTTTTAATTAAATATTATGAATTTTTTAATACATAAATGACGTATAATAATTAATTAGGGGGTGATATGGTAAAATCATGATTGAAGGAGGTCAACTTAATTTAATACATCAAAATTTAATTTATTATTTTATGTTTATTTTATTTTTTATAAATATTATTAAATTTTTAACACTTAGATGATTCATAATAATTAATTATGAGCGATATTTAGCAAAATTATGGTTAAAGAGCTGTAGCAGACATATCATCTATTTTGTTAATTAAATATTATTAATTTTTTAATACATAAATGACTTATAATAATTAATTAGAAATGATATAATAAAATCACGGTTAAAGCAACTGAAACAAACATCATAAATATCTTTTTTTAGTTAAATATTATTAATAACATATAAATAACTTATAATAATTAATTAGGGGTAATATAGTATAAAATATTATTAATTCTAATATATAAATGACTTATAATAATTAATTAGGGGTAATATGATAAATTATGGAGCAATTAGGGATAATATAGTAAATAATGAAGCAGCTGGTCGAAACCAGCGCTTCTATTATTTAGAAATTTATTAAATATTATTAAATTTTTAACACTTAGATGACTCATAATAATTAATTATGAGTGATATTTAGCAAAATTATGGTTGAAGCAGCTACAGCAGACATGTCATCTATTTTTTAATTAAATATTATTAATTTTTTAATATATAAATGACTTATAATAATTAATTAGAAATGAAATAGTAAAATCACAGTTAAAGCGGCTGAAACAAACATCATAAATATCTATTTTTTAATTAAATATTACTAATTTTAATATATAAATGACTTATAATAATTAATTAGGGGTAATATAGTAAACAATATTATTAATTCTAGCATATAAATGACTTAAAATAATGATATAGTAAAATCACAGTTAAAGCGGCTGAAACAAACATCATAAATATCTATTTTTTAATTAAATATTACTAATTTTAATATATAAATGACTTATAATAATTAATTAGGGGTAATATAGTAAACAATATTATTAATTCTAGCATATAAATGACTTATAATAATTAATTAGTAGTAATATAGTAAAAAATATTATTAATTCTAGTATATAAATATCTTATAATAATTAATTAGGGGTAATATGATAAATTACGGAGCAATTAAAGATAATATAGTAAATAATGAAGCAGCTAGTCAAAACAAGGACTTCTATTATTATAGAATTTTTTAAATATTATTAAATTTTTAACACTTAGATGACTCATAATAATTAATTATGAGCGATATTTAACAAAAGTATGGTTGAAGCAGCTACAGCAGACATATCATCTATTTTTTAATTAAATATTATTAATTTTTAATACATAAATGACTTATAATAATTAATTAGGAATGATATAGTAAAATCACGATTAAAGTAGCTGAAACAAACAACATAAATATCTATTTTTTAATTAAATATTTTAATTCTAATATATAAATGACTTATAATAATTAATTAGGGGTAATATAATAAAAAATATTATTAATTCTAATATATAAATGACTTATAATAATTAATTAGGGGATAATATGATAAATTACGAAGCAATTAAGGATAATATACTAAATAATGAAGCAGCTGATCGAAACTAGCGCTTCTATTATATAGAAATACTTGTGCTAGTAGTATTTTATTGATCATTTGTTAGTAGTAACATTTATCTTTTCGAAAAACAGATGCATTCTGGTAGCATTTGCAATGAAAATCGCTTGGCGGGGGGGGGGGGGGGGGGGGGACTTACAAGTCGCTGGGCCTCCCACGACTTGTAAGTCGCTGAACCGACGATGATTTGTTCTTTTATATTTTTTTTTCAAAATCCATTGTTCCCTTTGGTATTTTTGATTAAAAAAAAAAGCTCTTTTGGTTCCAGATTTCATTAAATAACAACAAAAAAAGGATTTTAAAAAAAAATGAACCTTAATCGAAACTCTGTGAGTGTGCTGATAGCCAAAAGATTCTATTGTTTTCCTACCGAATCTTGTTGGGTTCGAAATCGAGACGGCGTTCATGCAGAAACTAATAGTTTGCAAACCAAGACGGTGACAATTAAGATGACACAAAATTAAACAAAAAACATAACATTATTTATGATTTGGCCAATTGGCCTACATATTAAAACTAAATAAAAAAAATTAAAATCTATTGGGAGAAAATCTTCCCTAAACAAAACTCTTTATACGACTTCATTGCGGATGTTATTGTGTTATTGTATGAGAAGGGAGGGTTTTCTATTTATAGAGTTCCAAAATTATATTTTTCTTTCAGAAAAAGTAAAAGTAATTATGGTATTACTTTTATTTTTCTTCTAAGAAAAATAAAACTTAAATTTGGTAAGAAAATCAGAGCAAACCCCCTAACAAATCTCCCCTTTTTGGCTTGATTTTCTTCACTTAATTTGCCTTCTTCACATCACATGCATGAACTCTGTTATTGATATAATCTTCATAACTGTTGCTTGTCATGGTTAAAAATAAAGTTTAAAATATCATGATTAAAAATGGGTTAAAAATTAATATTTTATTTTTATTTTTAAAGATGCAGCAACATAAATGTTGAAAAAATGGTTGAAACTTGTTCTCCATATGTAGTTGAACAAAAATCTTCATTATTATCCAATTGATTATAAATTGATTAGAACCGCCTTGAACTTGTCTTCAACCTCGTTTTACCAAATCATTGGATCTTTAAATCGTAGGCTCTGATACCACTTGTTGGTTCGAAATCGAGAGGGCATTCATGCGGAAGCTAATAGTTTGCAAACCAAGATGGTGATAATTCAGATGACACAAAATTAAACTAAAAACATAACATTATTTATGATTTGGTCAATTGGACTACATATTAAAACTAAATCAAAAAGCTTAAAATCTATTGCGAGAAAATCTCTCCTAAACAAAACTCTTTAAACGACTACATCACGGATGATATTGAGTTATTTTATGAGAAGGGAGAATTTTCTATTTATAGAGTTTTCAGACCTTTCCTCTTAGAAAAAGGTTAGCCAAATATGAAAAAAATTTATATTTTTCCTTTCACGAAAAGTAAAAGTAATTATGGTATTACTTTTATTTTTTTCTTAGAAAATAAAACTTAAAGTTGGTAAGAAAATCAGAGCAAAAACCCTAACAAATCCTCGAACAATCAAAAATAACAAAGTAAAATTAGTGAACACCATATAAATTTATAATTTGATTCCCACGTCTGAAAAAAAAAATGAAAAATATTATTAGTCCACATTTGATTGTCATTTTCAATAAATTAAAATTCAAGAGAAAACATAGGGAATTTAATTATTATTATTTAAAAAAAAAAAAAAAAGAATAACCGTGACAACGATGAGAGAAGGCAATCATGAGAAAAACAGCCACAACAAGAGCAATAAAAATAAGCGCCCTATTTTTTTTAATTTTTTTTTTTAAGGTTCTTGGAAATGGAATTATGGGTTTTTATGTTTATGTGGGTGGCAAGTTTTACTGACATTTGGATTTGGCAGTTGATAAATTATTATAGATATTTTTAAAATAATAGACAAATAAAAATAAATGGAGGAAATATTTTGAGTTTTAAACTTAAAGATCAAGTTTTTTCAAAATTTCAAAGGGCATATGAAAATGAAAAAAATTTCAAATCAGTGTTTACCTTATCCATTTAAAGTTAACATTGTTTGGTTATATGGTAAAGTGTAAGGTAAAACTATAATTTTACCTTATAAATAAATGAAGGCACCCCCCTTATTCTTTGACTGAAAGTGGGGAATAAGAGTGCCCAATATTGGACTCCGCTACCAAGGGAAGGAATAAATTTTCTTTTGCTGATTGATTTTAAGTCAAGTATGGACTTTCACCTTGTAAGGTAGGATCTCATGTTCACCTTGTAAGTTAGGATCCCATATTTGTTTTGTAACAGTTTTAAAATTTATGATGCTATATAAAGAGTATGAGTGTAGGTTTCTTTCATGTGTGCATCAATTCAAATATATATATATATATATATATATATATATATATATATATATATATATATATATATATATATATATATATATATATATATATATATATATATATATATATATATATATATATATATCTTAAAGTGTAAATTTTTTATGAAATAGGCTTTGAACAAGAACAAGAACAAACACCCAATAAGTGCATGAAAAGAGTGAAACAGGTGAACAAACAAATAATGTGAATAGGAAATGAATTAAATAGATGGTTTATATAAAATATTTACTCCCTCCGTTTCATTTTATGCGTCACCATTTTCTTTTTGTTTTGTCATTTTTTCTTATTTGGTAACTATTTAAAGACATAATTTCACTTTTATCTTTATTGATCCCATTTAATTAAAGATAGTAGTAGTACATTTTTTAATAAAGGACAATTGGTAAACATCACTAAGTCTTTTCTTATTTTTTAAGTTTCGTTTCCTGTCAAAATATACCACATAAAATGGTACGAAGGGAATAATAAGGTAAGGAGCACATTTTACAATAGTTTTCCAACCTTGCACTACAGTTGAAATAAATTCTTCATTAAATACTCTCTTTGTCCATAAATACTTTTTCACTTTTGACCTGATATATATGTCTTAAGAAACAATAAATAGATAGGTGATTTTACTATATCACCCTTTGAATATAATAAATTTTTTACTTTATTAAATGCAATGAGTGATGTATTGTATTTAATACCAAGGGTAAAATAGTCAAAATAGATAAATTATTCATTGATTTCATAAATAATTATTCACTTTTGACTTGACATATGTCGTAAGAAACAATAAATAGATGAGTGATTTTATTATATCACTCTTTCAATACAATGAAATTTTTTCTTTAAAAAATGCAATGAGTGATGTATTATATTTAATACGAATAGTAAAATAGGTAAAAATAGATAAATTATTCATTAATTTCATAAATTGAACAACTATCGTTTGATATCCTAAAATAGAAAAATGAATAAATAAAGATAGACGGAGGGCCATTAAAATTCCCAACCTCACCAACTTTTTTCAGTGAAAGAATAAGGTAAGTGGCTTCATTTAGGTAAAATCGCGATTTTACCTTGCTACATGTAACCGAACGGCGTTAACTTTTAATGAAAATTTTCCATTTTCATATGCCCCTTTGAAATTTTTGAATGAAAAAATTTGTCCTTTAGACTCCAAACTCCTAATATTTTACAGTTATTAGTTAGATGATAGAGTCCTATTTAGATTGCAATTTGCAACTCCCTAAAGATAATCACCAAACGAGATATATACTAAGAAAAATAATTAATCTAACACCTTTGATGGTTCACAAAGTCGTTCATGTACGAGTTAGTCGGAGTTAGATAGTATCTATTTTAATTTTAAAATAAATAATGATTCGCTAAGTTTAAATAATAGAAATATAGGTTACAAAAACATTTTAGCTGTGTTTGGTATACTGAGAAGAATATTGGGTCTGGTCATGTAACTTGGATCTGAAATTTAAAGTTTGGATTTGGATTTTGTGTTTGTTTATGATATTTTATCAAAATTTAACTTTAATTTAAAATTTGATCTTAAAATCCAAATCTATATCTATATTTATAATCTATTAAAAGTGTGAAGGGTGTTAGAAATATTGTTTGGACTTTTTGCTCTTGATTAAAAGTTTTTGATTTGGACAAAATCGTCTTTTCACTATTTTTTTCCTAATATTTAATAGTTGAAAATTAATTCAATAATTCATGGTAAAATCTTGCCTTATTATAAATCATTAGAATTAATAATTTTTTCTAATATTTTAGTGCCGAAAAATAATTAAATACATTTATGAAACCTTTTCTTATTAGAAGTTATTAGAATTAATGGCAACTAATATTTTTTTAACAGTTTAAAATTCTAATCAACTAAATTTAATTTTAAGAAGATTTGAAAAATCTAGAAATAAATATAAAATCATTAGAATAAGAAAAATTTAAGAAGTATCAAATTTTAAAAGTTTTAAGTATGTAATAAGAATTTAATTAATGATTTTGTATAGATTTGACTTTAAAAACAAGGAAATGTTTTAAATATAGAAAAAATAATCATATAAAAAATATGGTTCAAATTGATGCATCTCTCTTATTGCATGACAAACGCAAAAGTGATGATCGATCAACCACTTGAAACTTCTAGTGGTAAAATATATATTTAATTTTACATTATTATATTAAAATGTGAAGGATCTTGAAAAGTGAGTTGAACTTTTTACGCTTCACTAAAAAATATTTCAATAGACAAAATTATGTGATTTAACTAGTATACCTAAAAGGTGGAATTCCTTTATCTTAAGTTTGTTATTTCAATTTTTCTGCTCAATTTAAAATTCTACCTATATATTTATATTTTCAAAAATCCTACAATTCATTTTTTTAACAAAAAAAATTATGTTCATAGGAGATTGTCTGTATCATATTAGAGGATTATCTTTTTTTTTTTTTTTTTTTCGGTTTCCCAAGGTATTCCCATAACCGGTAGCCGTGAGACTAATCCTCCGTTCCTCTGTCAGCGCACTAAGCGGTAGGGAACTGGCCAAAGAGTTTGCTCCATTCGCCAGAGGCGGGGATCGAACCCCGACCTCTTGCTTAAGGGACATGGCGTTGAACCACCATGCCAACCAGAGTGGTTATATTAGAGGATTATCAAATATAGCTAATTAATACTATTAATAATTTATTGAAATAAATTTTTATAAAATTATTTGAATTTACGTTTTTTTAATAAAACACAATCATAAATATTTATTTATAAAATAA
This sequence comes from Capsicum baccatum var. pendulum, assembly GCA_030864225.1. Lineage (NCBI taxonomy): Eukaryota > Viridiplantae > Streptophyta > Magnoliopsida > Solanales > Solanaceae > Capsicum > Capsicum baccatum. The sequence continues at coordinate 107,187,290 of CM061551.1, forward strand.
TGGTGGAATTTTGAATTTCTCGGGATTATCTTGAAAAAAGAATGGTGGAATTTGAATTTCTCGAGGTTTAAGTTTTGAGGCTCTAGGGTTTCTTGGAGAGTAATTTGATGAAAAGTGAGCATATAATGCTTAGAATAGGTTAAATCTTATGTTTTACACGATTTGGGGGCTTGGAAAATGATGAGGTTGCCCTTTGTAAAAATTAGGTTGAAACTGGAAATCCCAATTTTGGGCCTCAGCACTACGCGCCACAACTGCGGTGGCTTGCGTGAAAAAGGACGAGTGCCATTTTGGCCTCTGGCGCGACACGGTATAATCGCGTTGCGTCACTGGAAAAGGATGAGTGCCATTTGCACTCCACCGTGATGCGGTGCTATGCTCCACCATGATTTTTAGCGCAATACTGGCCAATCACGGTGAGCTACTGGAAATGAACGAGTGGGAATTTGAACTTCACCGCGACACAGGCTAATCACGATGCCTCATTGGAAATCGGACAATTATGATTCTGCACCTTACCGCGATGCGGTGCTGTCGTGTTGCTCTACTGTTTTCCACTAAAATCGCCATAACTTCTCAACCGAATATCAAATTAAGGCAAAATTGGTATCGTCGGAAAGTTAGTTTAATTATCTACAACTTGGTGGGTCTATAACTGGAAAATTCTACTCGTATAAAGAGTTTTTTTTTGTTTTTTAAGTTGACCCATGACATTCTAGGAGTTAAATGGGACTTAGAAAAGTACGGGGTATTACAGTATCTCCTCCTTGAGAACATTCATCCTCGAATGAGACTAGTTAAACTGAAGATTCTGGGGGACTGGGGCTATATTATATGCTAGCTTGCACAAAATAAACAAAACTGAATAACTGAATCTAACTCATACTGAGCGACTAAACTAATCTGCAAATGCATGAATTTACATGAAGATAACTATATGGATGAATCTAAGATTGAAAAAGAACTGAATTAAGGAATACTGTTACCTCAAGATGAATCTGAGTTTGCAGAGAAAAGGTGAGGGTACTTGGTATGTATGTCAGCTTCTTCTTCCCAAGTAGCACCCTCAATGGACTAATTTCGCTACAGAACTTTGACCAAGGGAACTTCTTTGTTCCTTAGTCTACGTATCTGATGATGAAGAATCTCTACTGGAACTTCTTTCTATGAAAGGCTATTCTGAATATCTGTGCTTTACAGAGGGACTACAACAGCTGAATCGTCTATGCACTTCTTCAATAAGGACACGTGAAACACTGGATGAACTGATGATAAGTCTGCAGGTAGCTTAAGCTCATACGCTACCTTCGCTACACGACTCAAAATCCTATAGGGACCCACATATCGGGGACTAAGCTTTACCCTTTTACCAAATCTCTTCACCCCTTTCATGGGTGAAACCTTTAAATACACAAGATCATCTACTTCAAACTCAAGATCTCTTCTTCTTACGTCTGTATAAGATTTCTGATGAATCTTAGTTGCTTTCAATCTCTCTCGAATCAATTGAACTTTCTCCATGGCTTCAAACTCCGTATCTAGCCCAATCAAAGAGACCTTACCCAGTTCAAACCAACCGACTAGTGATCTACATCTCTGCCCATAAAGAGCCTTAAACGGGGCCATCTGAATACCAGAATGGTAATTGTTATTATAGGTAAACTCAATCAACGACAAGTGGTCATCCCAACTGCCTTTGAAATCAAGAACATATTCCCTCAACATATCCTCTAGAGTCTGAATGGTCATCTCTGCCTGACAATCTATCTGTATATAGAAAGCTAAACTAAGATGAACTTGGATGCCAAGACCTTTCTGAAAGGCTTTTCAAAACTGAGAGGTAAACTAAGTGCCCCTATCTGAGATGGTGAACAAGGGAAATCCATGTAATCTAACCAACCCTCTGATATACAACTTAGCATAATCTTCAGCTGTGTAAGACGTGTGAACTGGCAAGAAATGGGCTGATTTGGTCAATCTGTCTACAATAACCCAAATCAAATTATGCCAATGACGCAAATGGGGTAATCTAGTCACAAAGTCTATATTCACCTCTTCCCACTTTCAAGTGGGAATACCAAACTCCTGCAATGTGCCACCAGGTCTTTGGTGCTCTACCTTAACCTATTTACAAGTTGCACACTTGGCTATAAATCCTTCTATATCTTTCTTTATACAACTCCACTAATAGACTTCCCGCAGATTGCGGTACATCTTGGTGGCTCCTAGATGAATAAAATAACGCGCACCATGCACTTCTTCCATAATCCGCTGCCTTAAATCGTCAACACATAGCACACACAATCTACCCTGGTATCTCAACACTCTATCTTCCCTTTGGGAAAAAAACTCTACCTTTTGGTCTTTAACTGAACCCTTCAGTTTGACCAAACTAGAATTCCTGTCCTGCTTCTCTTTTACTTCAAAAACTAGAGAAGATTCTGAACTACTCTGAACCAAAACATTTCCTTCAGTTGAGTCAACCAACCTCACACCCTATCTAGCTAATCGGTGAACTTCCCGAACTAACTCTCTCTTATCATTCTCCACATGAGCAACACTACCCATAGATAATTTACTAAAGGCGTCTGCCAATACATTGGCCTTACCCGGATGATACAACACACTCATATCATAATCCTTCAATAATTCTAACCACCTTCTCTAATGAAGATTTAACTCCCTCTGAGTAAGAATATACTGTAAACTTTTATGGTCCGTAAATACATCAATATACACCCAATAAAGATAGTGCCTCCAAATTTTCAATGCAAACACCACAAAAGCTAGCTCAAAGTCATGGGTAGGGTAGTTATTTTCGTGAGGCTTAAGATTCCTAGAGGCATAGGTTATAACCTTAACCCTATGCATAAAAACATAACCCAGACCGATTCTAGAGGCATCACAATATACAATAAACCTATCTATACCATCAGGTAGCGCTAAAACTGGGTTGAAGTGAGTTGAGTCTTCAACTCTTAAAAACTCAACTCACAGGAATCTGACCACTGAAACTTAACTTTCTTCTGAGTTAATCTAGACATAGGGGTTGCAATAAAAGAAAAACCCTCAACAATGCATCTATAATAGCTTGCTAAACCCAAGAAACTTCAGATGTCTGATGGAGAGATAGGTCTAGGCTAGTTTCTTACTGCTTCTATCTTTTGGGGATCAACTCTAATGCCATCACTGGAAATAATATAATCGAGAAAACCTACTGCTCTTAGCGAAAATTCACATTTGCTAAATTTTACAAACAACTAGTGATCCCTAAGAGTTTGCAACACAATTCTAAGGTGGTCTGCATAATCATCCTCACTACAAGAATAGACAAGAATATCATCGATAAAGACTATGAAAAACATGTCCAAATACTGTTTGAAAACTCTATTCATCAAGTTCATAAAGGCCACTGGGGCATTGGTAAGATCAAAGGGCATAAATAGAAACTCGAAGTGACCATACCAAGTTCTGAATTTTGTTTTTGGATATCACATTCCCTTACTCTAAGCTGACGATAGCCAGATCTAAGGTCTATCTTGGAGAAGTAACTTTTCCCTTAGAGTTGGTTGAATAAGACATCAATCCTGGGAAGAGGATATTTGTTTTTGACTATGACTTTATTCAGCTGACGATAGTCAATGCACATTCACAAAGAACCATTTTTTTTCACAAATAGGACATAAGTACACTATGGAGAGATACTAGGCCTTATGAAACCTTTACCTAAGAGGTCTTTAATCTTCTCTTTTAAATCTTTAAGCTCGGATATAGCCATTTAATATGTATGAATGGAGATGGGCTAAGTATCTGGGAGAAGGTCAACACCAAATTCCATTTCCCTGTCGGGAGGTACCCCTGGCAAATCTTTGGGAAAAACATTAGGAAACTCATTGACTACATGAACTGACTGAACTGTTGGAGTCTCGTACTTAGTGTTTTTAAGTCGAACTAGATGATAGATACACCCTTTTAAGACCAACTTTTTGGCTTAAATATAGGATATGAAATGACTCTTGGGAGACACTGAATTACCTTCCCACTCAAAGACTGGATTATCTGAAAACTGAAACTTTACCACTCGGGTGCGACAATCTATGGATGTGTAATAAGAATAGAGTCAATCCATACCAAGAATAAGGTTAAAGTCAACCATATTTAACTGTATTAAATCTGTTAACATGATTTTATGAAGGACAATGATAGGACACTTTCTATAGATCTATTTGGCAACAACTGACTCACCCACTTGGGTAGAAACTAAGAATGGTTTAAGGATCTGTTTAGGACCTATTTCAATATTTACTGCAACTAGTAGGGTCACATAAGAGAAATTTGACCCAGGGGATAATAATACATAAACATCAAGATAAAAAACACGAAGCATACCAGTGACAACATCTGATGAAATCTCCTACTCTTGATGGGATGGTAAAGCATAAAACCGATTTTGGCGCTGACCGCCACCGGTACTGGATAACGCACCCTGAGAAGGGACTGGGCGACCTAGAGGAGCTGGTGCACTAGTAGACTAAATTTGAGGATGAGCATTCCTGTTTACCTGCTTAGCATACGGACACTCTTTGATTCCATAACCCAACTTACCACGACCATAACAACTTTTCTATCCCAACAAATACTCACCAAGATGATTCTTACCACACTTAGCACATGAAGGATAACTGGCTTTCCACTCACACTATTTTGAGATCTAGACATAGAAATCTTACCCCACTGCTTTCGTCTAGTTCTAAGGGTAGGAGTATTTCTAAAGATGGCACTGGCATAGATGAATAATTCTTAAACTGCAAACGATTCCTCCCTCCAAACTTTGTCTGGCCATACTCAAACTATCTAATTCTAGCCTTCTTATTTCCCCTCTCTCTTCCCTTTAACTTTTTTACCTCAATTTGATGGGAATGAATCATCAACCTAGTAAGATTCATGTCCCCAATAAGTATGGTAGTCCTACACTTTTTGATTACTAAACCAGATAGTCCAGTAACAAACTTACTCATACTCGCCCAAGGGTCAGTCATCATATCAGGGACATACTTAGACAACTGGTTGAACTTAAGGCAGTACTCTTTCACTGTCATCGATCCTTGCCTTAGGTTTACAAACTCCTCTACCTTAGATTATCCTATTTCACACGGAAAGAACCTATCTTGAAATACATCCTGAAATACCTGCCAACTCATAGGAGCTGCATTCTCACCACTACCATTCTTCCATATAACCACCTAATCATACTCCACATCCTTAAGCCTACACTCTCTTCCTCAGTAACATACATAATCCGGGTGATATTTCTTATTTTCTCTAAGTAAAGTTATGGGTACTCACCTACTTTTAACCTAAAGAACTCAGGTGGATTCATTCTTATGAAATAACTAATTGTGGATGTTGCTAGATCCCTATTTTGCTGAAGTGGGACTGTCGAATGATGGTTTCCCTAAGCATTAGTAGTCATATCTTGGGCTAACGCCTGAAAGGCAGCCCAAAATTCAGTATGGAATACATTCTCATTAAGAAGGTTAGCAGGCTGGGGTGGCTAGTTAACATTTCTGCATGCATTAGCTCAGTGAGGAAGCATATTCAACTGTCACATAAAAGCATGAGTTAAAAGTAGATAGAGACACTGTAAGAACGATAGATCATGAAAGAAAGAGATGATTTCCTAAAAATATCTCGTAGCCTCTTGCTCATAAATGTGGCGTGCTTCAGATCCATGATCAAGACTATATGTAATACAGCTTGTCTGACTCCCTAGGACTCCTATAACCTTAGGATCCGATACTAAGTTTGTAACGCCCCAAAAAATGGATCCCGAGATATCATATGATGCTCAAGACTATGAGTAGCCTCAAACTAATCCTGTAAGCCTTCTACTAAATCTAAATACTCATAAATAGAGAAACATTGACATAATATCAATGCGAAAGTCTATCTGATCTAAGATGAAATCATGTGAAGGTATTTGTCTCAAAAGTCTTGATAATCAATACTAAAAATTTGAATTAAATCTAGCAGTCTAACAAACCTCTACTACTAAAACTAGAGAGCCAATGGGACAAGTCCCTAGCTAACCTGAACTAACTAAAAAATACTGAATCAACTACTGCAATAAACAAGAAATTCTGAATGACTAGTTCCCTAAACTATGAGGACTCACCAATTGTCAGGATGTAGATGGAGATGCTCGCAATCACTCACGCTGCTGAAACTGAGCACCTGAACCTACATTATAAGACAATGTAGCATATAGACGTATATGTGGATCAATATTTTTAGAATATACCGAGTATATGAGAGTGAATCCATAAGTAAAATAATATCTCAACATTAGTGTAAGTTTACAAAAGAATGCATGCTAAGTGTAGATGACTCACACTAGCTTGAATAACTTGAAAATTGAAAATCATGATCATGAGTGATAAAGCATGTTGTATATCTAGTGAGTCATAATATTTAGTTCTAAAAGTTGTACTTGTATTCTATCTTGAAAGGACTCACTTTTATATCTGTACACTGAAAGTTGAAATCATATAGTCAATGTCTTATATAAAGCAATATCTGAATAAAATGGTGAGCCTTTACACTTAGTTTCTAAAAGTTGTTCTGTTATTTTTTTCTGTAGTCTTTTCTATTAGGTTGTAGGGAGGTTCTTCTAAAAGACATAAACCATGTGAGCTAACATAGAGTCTAACGTCTAGTTCCCTTATGGGAAAACCTCACGTTAGGGAGAGGTGTCATACTCTTGCCACGGAGTATAACCTAATCTAAGTGATCACATTTGTAACCATCATCCATATAAAAATGGGAATAATCTAATAATCTGAACCTATAATGGCTCATAGTTCTGGGGCATGAGAACATACCCAACTCGATGCTAAACACTACTTCCTTTAATCCGTGTGCTCATTCTATTGGAAATCCATTTTCAAAACTAGCATAAGGGTTTATAATGAAAACCAATTATGCATCTATCTATTTCAAACTGTAAGAAAACCTAAATCTATTTTCTATAAAATGTAATAAAACTGTAAAGTGAATTCCATATCTTAACTGAGGATCAAAGATTAAATCTTTATAAAAATCTAAAAATAACTAATTATAGGATGTTTAAAGCATTGTCATTATTAAAATATCAATGTTCAACTAGGGCTTAACAACCCATACATCAAATTTATGTCAAATCATCATAAAGTTCATGCTTGATAATAAAATATTGATAAATCAATTCAACATCTAATTCAATTGTAATCTCATGATATTCAAATAGTAAAGAGTGTAATTTCATATAAAATTTAACTTTAAAACTAATTTTAGGCACAAGGATAAAAGACTTATCCTGATTGAAAAACCCCACACACCTTAATAAATTAATAGATGAAGAAGCTTGAACTTTGAGTGCCTATTTGTGCTCTTGAGGATTGATTCTTAAAGATCTTGAATTGGGAATCTTGAATTTTGGGTTATTTTGGAAAAATAATGGTGGAATTTGGATTTGTTGGGGTTTAAGTTTTGAGGTTCTACGGTTTCTTGGAGAGTAATTTGATGAAAAGTGAGCATATAATGCTTAGAATAGGTTAAATCTTATGTTTTACAAAATTTGGGGGCTTGGGAAATGACTAGGTTGCCCTTTGTAAAAATTAGTTCGGAACTGCAAATCTCAATTTTGGGCCTCAGCACGAGACGCCACAATCGCAGTGACTTGCATGAAAAAGGATGAGTGCCATTTTGTCCTCTGGCTCTATGCGGCATAATCGCATTTCGTCACTGGAAAAGGATGAGTGCCAATTTTCACTCTACCATGACGCGGTGCTATGATCCACCGCGATTCCTAGCACGATACTGGTCAATTGCGGTGAGCTACTGGAAAAGGACGAGTGGGAATTCAGACTTCACCACGACGCAGGCTAATCGCGGTGCCTTATTGAAAATTGGACAATTGCAATTCTACACCTTATCACGATGTGTTTCCATCACGGTGCTCTATTGTTTTTCACTAAAATTGCCATACCTTCTCAATCTAGTATCTAATTAAGGAGAAATTGGAATAGTTGGAAAGTTGGTTCAATTATCTAAAACTTAGTGGGTTTATAACTGGAAAATTCTACTCATATCAAGAGTTATTTATTTTTAAAGTTGATCCTTTACATTTAAGGAGTTAAATGGGACTTAGAAAAGTATAGGGTATTATATAAACTCAAAGTCACTCAACAATCTAAATTATGGTTTCTCAAGAACAATCCCAAATCCAAACATTTCTCCAAAGCTTCCACTTCTAGGTATGCAGATTTCATCAATGTGTTCCTTCCACCCATTGAGTCCTAAAGATTTCTCCATTTTCCTATTAAATTTTCCTTCATGTCTTGGATTCCAGGTCAAATATGAGTTTTCTATGATTTCTTTAGTTATTATTGTAATTATACCATGAACACTTGTTTTCCCATAAGAGTAACATCTTTCATGTTTAATAATCAGGAATTCCCTATTATGATCAGCTTGTGATTTTATCATATTTATTTGTATCAGTCAGTGTTGGTGGGTTATGAACACGCGATACCTAGGGAATCGTGCATATATATCAGTCTATATTTCTTGAGCACTTCAGATTATTTACAGTTGATACTTTTAGAATATTATTATGATGAGCAGTTCAGTTTATGTTTCAGTGTCATTCAATTGGGAATAGTACTTAGCACTGAGTGAACGTAAGGATGATGGCTCCCCCGTTAGTTAGGTTGAGATCGTTTGTATAAGTCCCTAAGTTCCATAACTATAGCGCCAGCGTAGGTTATAAGGGGTTACCTGTCAGATAAGCATGACACCCTAGTCCTTCGAGATATCAATTTAGTGGATCCATGCCAGCTAGTGTTGGTACCCTTAGCAAGGTACTAGCACCCTTCCAACTGACATTATAGGTTAGACCCCGATTTGCTCAGATTGGGGTATGTCGAATATTGTTAGAGCCCATAGATCTTATTTCATGTTAATTTTATATTTAGTTCAGGTTTGCTTGATCGAGTAAACAATTAATCAGTTATTCAGTTGTATCCAATACATGTTTATACTTGGTCATGCATTCAGTTGCATATTCATTCATTCATGCTCAGTTTTTACCAGTTAGATTTCCATCTTATATACTCAGGACATTCAAAGTACTGATTGCATAATTCTTTTCACTATATTGTCTCATAATATAGGTTTGAATGCTTAGTACCTGGATCACACTTACCTCTTGTCCATACGATCAGCTGCAATACTGGTGAATCCTCATCATTCGAGGAACAACATCAGTTATTTATTTTAGTATTTCATTTATTTTCAGTCAGCTGGAGTTAATTGGGGGCTTATCCCAATAACTCACTATGATTTAGAGGGTTTCATATAGTTAGATATCTTTTTAGTTTGTTGAGTATTTCAGGAAGTATCAATATTAGTTCCCTTACCATTTATTTTTAGTCTATTATCAGTTTTGCTTTAGCCCAATGGTTTTCTAATTTTATCTGGTATCCTAATGCTATGCCAGGTTATAGGATAGCTTGGGGTCACTTGCGGCTCTAAGCCCTATGTTACAACTAGAGGTTAGTCTTAGGTTGTGAGAAATATAGTATCAGAGCAGTTTGTTTAAAGTATCCTAACGTGTCTAAAAGCCACATTAAGTAGAATCTTGTTCATGAGTGTAAAGCGTGCCACACTTATGAGTGAAAGGCCAGCAAACATTGTTAGAAAGTCTCCCCTATTTTCTTACTCATATCATGCGATAGAGTGTGAACTCTCTTAAAGTCCTTAAAACTCATCCTCTATCAGCTTACAAAAATGCCTCCAAAAAGAACTAACGGAAGGAATGGGAATCAGCTAGCCCCACCGCCGATTTTGAAAGACCCTCTAAATGAGAAGGTCTCCCATACTGAGTTCAGAGCTACTTTCACAACATTGGACTAATCAATGGATGCTTAAAATAACTAGCAAGTGGTTGTTTTATCCAATCCAACAACAAATACAACGACGACTAAAATTTGGGACTTCACTCGGATGAATCCCCTGGTGTTCTCTTGGTCCAAGCTTTGCACGCCCCAAATTAATAAGGACAAACAAGAACCATATACACTTACTCTACAAATACTCTATGATGTATGCGAGGTTATGCCATAATAGCGAGTTGGATATTCATTAAGATTTGTATACATACACGAGGGAGTTATATTAACAAAATTATACAATATAATGCTACACGATGTCCATGAAGTCTATAGTCAGTTTAGCGTGCTATACTACAAGTGACTAGTTGTCATAGGGCCGGTCATTCCCAAATAGAGATCTGTACATACAATAAAAAATACTAGACATAGACTAGCTCAAGAAATAAATGGAACTCACCAAAATATCTAATAATAGCAATAGGGCCTATTGTGGACGTTAACTATCCTGAGGGTCTGAGCCTGCATCAATAAAATGTGGTGCACATAGGACGTCAATACATAAAAAACTTGTACTTGTATAAAAGCAAACAAAATAACAATTGGACAAGTACAGAAGCTCATATGAGTCAAATAGCAAAGCGAAAAACTTATGAGCCAGCAAACGAAATGAACTGGTAACCTATGCACAAATCTTATTAGCATCTTACAAAATATTTATAAAAGATTTCATTATAATATAGGTCCTATACATTTCCTAGGTGATGTATTTATCTTATACGTCATACAAATGATCACAAGATATCCTACTGAAGCCAATCTGAGGTAAGTATAAAATATATGTTTCTCACATACCCTTTGCTATGATTCCATATGTATAACTATAATCGTAGTCTATATCCAGGTAGGCCCCACCTAGGGTTTCACTATGAGGATCTACCCACAGGCCATATATGTCATATGTTAGCTCAAGAAAAGGAAAACCAGTGCATAATATTCCGGCAGACTCTAATTACAAATGATGCCACGAAGGCGAGTGCACCCAATTATTGGGCTCACTATAATGGTATGGTTTCAATCCTATGAACAGAATCACATCGACTGATATGCCAAGCCAAACTTATGTACCTTCCTGTCGGTAATATTTATCGAGGGGTTTCAAGTCTTATCATTCTTATGTATGCGATACTCGTGTAGAGAGTCAGTCGCTTGACTCAGTTTCTGATCTGTGTGAGTTTCCTGATGTGTTTTTTCCAACGTGTATGGTATCCCCCCTGATCGTGCGATTGAGTTTATGATTGACCTTGAGCCTGGAACCTTATCTTATGGCTCCTACCGAGCTTAAAGAGCTGAATTCTTAGATTTAAGATCTTCTTTGTAAGGGTTTTATTAGATTGAGTGTGTTCCCGTGGGGAGATCCTATTTTGTTTGTAAAGAAAAAGAATGGTTCAACGTGCATATGTATTGATTATAGCTAAATTAACAAAGTGACAGTGAAGAACCGTTATCTTATACCTCACATCGATAATTTGTTCGACTAGTTACAGAGTGCAGCCATGTTTTCTAAGATAGATTTAAGATCAGGTTATCATCAGTTGAGGATTCGATCTGAGAATATTCTAAAGATAGTTTTGAAGACCCGTTATGGTCATTATGAGTTTTTGGTGATGTCTTTTGGGTTTACTAATGCCCAGGCGCATTTATGGATTTTATGAACTGCGTGTTCTGATCGTACCTAGACTCCTTTGTTATTGTGTTCAATAATGACATTTTTATGTATTCAAGGAGTAGTGAGAAGGATGCACAACATTTGAGAGTCGTGCTCCAGACTCTGAGAGATCATGTGCTCTTTGCCAAGAAAGTTAGAGTTTTGGCTTGAGTCAGTGTCATTCTTTGGACATGTGGTGTCCAAAGCGTGTATTATGGTATACCCGACTAAGATTTTGACTATTCATGATTAGGATAGGCCTACTCTCTGATTGAGATTCACAGTTTCATTGGCTTGGCCGGTTATTACATACATTTTGTTGAGATTTTTGCTACTATATCAACCCCTATGACTAGATTGACTAGGAAGAAAGTTCCTTTTTGATGGTCCAAGAAGTGTGAGTTGAGCTTCGGAAAGCTCAAGGACTATCTTACTGCAACTCTAGTGTTAACTCTTTTAGTTGAGGGTGAGGGATTCACCGTGTTTTGTGATACTTTTGGTGTTAGTCTTAGTTGTGTTTTGATGCAGTAGGTTCATGTTATTGCTTATGCTTCTAGATATCTTAAGGTGCACGAGCGCAACAACCCCACTCATGATTTGGAGCTGGCGGTGGAAGTTTTCGCACTCAAGATCTAAAGGCATTATTTGTATAGTGTGTATTGTGAGATTTTCATCAATCATCATTTCTTTCAGCATCTTTTGACCCAAAAAATCTTTAGCTCACCAGCGTAAATGGATGGATATGTTGAAGGACTATTGTAATGCCCTGAGTTTGTACCCCGGACGCTACACGGCGCTAACAATCCCAAAGGACCACTAGCTAACCCATGAATGGTACCTGCTGTGAGCACTGAATAATAAAGACACTGTAATAAAACAATAAGGAAGTAAATGTGGAACTGCCATAAAGTTCAAATCTGAAAACAATATTGTATACGGAAAACTGAATGCTAGAAAATAACTTTCTAAAAACACTCTAGTCTGATAAGTCTCTAAACTGTCTAAAATGTGGAGTTGATGGGACAAGTCCCCAACTGACTTTGACTGACTGCTGAAATAACATAGATGCTAAAAATAATCATGTCCTTGAAATATGAGGACTCAACACTACACTGTCAGCTGAGAAGCTGTACTATTGAGGATGCTCTGGGGACTGTGCATCTGAACCTATGATATAAGACATCATAGCACAAAAAGCATGTGTCAGTGATTTAAATATATTGGTATGCTCAGTAAGGTAGACTAAAATGTATGGGTTCATGATAAATGAATAATACTAATTGAATAACATGAATATGACTGAAAGAAAGTATATATATGAATGCGTAGACTGTAACTGAAATCGTGATGATACTGGATACTGAGTCTGAATACTAATTTACTGATATTTGAGTTTACTGATACCGTATTATTGATTATCAGGATGACCATATCTGATAGTTCTGAAGTCTGTAGAACAATACTGAGTGCTAATCTGAACTAAATCTGAAATTAAGACCGTGGAAGGTAATCATCTAACCGGCATGCCCATTTTCTGAATAGATTCTAGGGTCCAACCTGTAACCCTAGTTGGAAGGGTGCCCGTACCATGCCATGGGTAAGGACACCTGATAAGATACCCTTATCTGGCAGGTACTCTAATGAGAATGGTGGAACCCTCAACTGACAGGTTATAACACCTCATCAACCCTTGACTGGAAGGTTTGATATCTCAACCTACGATGGGTACGTAGTTCTAGAATGCAAGGATTTCTTCTAAGATTCACACCCTCTACTGGAAGGTGAGTACCCATCCTTGGCTTAACTCGATGTTGAATCCTACTCCCAACGGAATATAAAATAAACTGATTCCCTAATTCATACTAGGCTTGACTGAACTTTTACTGAACTGGACTAGATTAGTACTGAGTTTACTGAGTTTTTCCTGGATTTTGAAACTGACTAAAAGTACCACTAATCGTGACCTGATTGAGACTATTCTGTAATGGACACTAGCTCTAGGTAGACAGCTAAATTGTCGGGTACTAAATACCCCCAGGACTTGATAGTGTAAAGAGTAAAGCGTAACATAAATCTTGAAGGCACAACAATGGACACATGTTCATAATTCACTTTCTAAGGCACTTCATCAAACACTTGTAAATATTGAACTTGTACATTTATAGGAATGCATGCTATCATGTCATAAGTACATTAACAATTCATATAGGTATTTCAACAAACACCTTCAAGGCATAGTTTTAACTTGGGCGTCCTTTAGACATGTAGTTCTTTCATGAGTTCATAATTAAGATCAAGAATGGATCAAATTGCACAATTAATTCACTTAGGCATTTTTGGTAAACACATGGGAGGCACCACATTATACTTGGGCATGAATAATAATTCAATACATCATGGCTACATTAATCACTTTAATTTCAAAGATTTCAACCCACATGCTAACATAAATTCATGAAATTCATTAAAGAAATCATCTTGGAAATCACACAACAAGATTAACATGAATACAAATAACCCACAACATGGAAATCATGATTTAAGACTTTAAAAAGGGTTTCTTGAACTCCAAGGATGAAAGGGCCCTTGGATGAACACTTCACATACCTTTATGCTTGTTTTTTAGAAGATTGATGGTAGAATTCTTGAGATTTCAATCTTGAATTGAAAACCCTAATGCTTGTTCTTGAGAGAGTTTGAGAGAAAGAATGAGATTTTTCCCTATAAGGTGTGAAAAATGACCCATTTTCCCCCACAACCAGTACTAAAATAATGCTGAACAGGGTTGCCCTCGCATTGCAACCCCTGCTTGGGTCAAGTAGCCATCACGATGCGACCCCTTCTCAGGTCAAGTAGCATCGCGGTGCGACCCCTACTTGGGCTTACTGGCCCTCATGACGTAGGGCTATTGTGACCCTTCACTATTTTGGGGCATCCAAATACGCCCTTACGCTAGTCCAAAAAATCCAAACATCGCCTGAGATGACCTACAAGTGACCCTGATCATGAATCAATTTAAAAATTGACTAATTAAGGCCGGGAAGGTAGGAAATAAAATCCTCCAAATTTGGAAGGCTAAAAATGATTTTAATTCTTGATACGTAGCTAAAATTTTCTAAGTATGGGACCCCTTAGAAGGCTTTAAAGGACTGAGTCAAGCTTAAAATTTTGCAGGGTCTTACAACTATGATATTTTTAACTTGTATTATCTGGGTAAGTCAAATATGGTAGCTAATTTCTTGAGTCGCAAGGTAGTGATTATGGGTAGCTTGGCTTGTATATCTATTTCTTATAGTCCTATGGCACGGGACTTTCAGTCCTTAGATGTAACACCCCATGGTATCCTTTATTTATTACCTCACATCATAGCATGCTTAAGGGGTTAATCAACTAAAAACTTCCTAAGGGTCAAAAGGACTTAGTCATATTTTAAGCTCCTAAATTTGTGTAACCTCTAAATCAATTTTTTCAACCTTGAGATATGGATTTTTTAAGTTGATTCATGTTTGGGAGACTAAGGGGGATGTGTCGTTAAAGTTTTAGATTTTTCGAACAACGTTTGGGATATGATTGGATGTTGGAAACAGTGGCCCAATGTGAAGTCGATGAGCCACGTGGGTGCTAGGATCAATGAAACAGTGGACTAACGCGATCTCAATGAGTCGCATTGATAATGCTCAAACTACACCTATTTAATAAGAATGTAAGTGATTGTTGTCAACATATAACCCAACTAGGTTGGGTTCGAATCCCACAGGGAATATGGTGTGAACTTAAGTCGTTTGCGATTTAATTAACTGATAGTTGGATATTTTCTGAAATGGGGGTTTTGAGTTTAACAAGTAATTGTTGGTTACTTTATCTTCAGAGTTTGTAATCAAGAGTTTATGGAAAAACCAGAAATATGTTCACTAGGGGTGTTGGTACTTGAAAGATGCTAATAGTGATTTAAGATTCTCATGATAGGTAGGAACAACATGTTGTCTTTATCGAAGTTATGCCTAAATGTCTCTCGAGCTACTTAAGCATTTAATTACCTAATCCTCTCGGACTTAGGGAATTTATATTCACAAACCAGACTTCACCTCAGATTAATTAACCTTGTTACAGCGTCAATTATTAAATGGAAGGTTGGTAGCTTCCAAGTCCCTGTTGATAGTTCACTTCCTACTATAATTGATTTCTTATCTCAAGCAAATCAAAGTAGGTGTTATCTATCGTTTGCAACCAATAGACGATAATTAAAACCTCAGAATTATCAAGGAGTCCTATTACCTTTCAAATCTTGAACACTTAGCATCTTATCAAGCGTTAACCCTAGATCCCATAATTCGGGTTAAAGGGATTTAGCCACTTATAATGCAAAAATCGAAACACATAGTTGTACTCATACTTTGAAAGATAAACTTACCACAAGATGAATAGTAACTAGTGATTATCAGATTAGATCACAATAGAAATCCCAAAATATTGATGAAAATCTCTTCAAAGTTAATTGTTTTTGAAGCCAAGAAACTAGAGAGAAAAGTAACAAAATATGTGTCTCCAATTATGTTCGGAACTCCTTAGAAAACCCTAAACAATAATTTAAATAGTTCAGCCTAAATAAGGAAATAAAATCACAGAGTTTAATAATTCCTCAAATTAGGAGACGACATTCGTGACACCTTATCAGGAGTCTGATGACTTATCACAGATGTCGTTAGCTCCTTTTCGCTTTTGACAACGAAATGTGATGCCCTATCAGATCTTTTAGGACTTATCACGAATGTCGTCACTTCTCTACCTCAGTCCCATGTTCTGCCTTAGGTTGACGGCGACTTTGACGACCTATCAACTCTTTGACGGTTTATTAGGAAATATCATCACTACTTTCAGCTAAGATCCATTCTCTGTCTAAGGCTGAAGATAAAGCTGATAACTTATCAAAGGGCTGACGACTTATCAGGAATGTCGTCAGCCACAGTTTTCTTCTGTTTGCTTCATATTTCAACTCTTTTGCTTCCATCCTTGTTGGTTTTCTGGCATCTTAGCTTCTACTGCAAAATTAAAGATAAAACAATCAAAAGCGACAAAAGTTTCTTAAGACTTTGTAATTATTCTCAGTTAAAAGCCTCAAATGTGTTAGCATCTTATCACACATCAACACCATCAACTTAAAACAATTGTTTGTCCTCAATCAACTAAAACACAACCAAGAGAATACAAAGTACATTCGGCAGTCAATTATTTATATCATCTCAAAATATCTTCACCATCTTCAAGGTCAGTCTATTCAAGAACAACTGTGCATCATATTGAAGAACAATAATGCAACACACAGGAATCAAGATACGACATTAATTCAGCTATAACAACCATGCATAGACCAGTATTACACTATCCGAACAAGTTAGCAATTAGCAACATATCTGGTGTCCCCTCACAACAAAAAAAAACCCTTTTCTCATATCAGACATCACATATATAACCATGGGGACAATCATAAAACACTCACTCTCAGAATGAAGTTCAAATCAATATATGTCAAATACCATAGGCTTGCCCTTATTTTCATTACCTAGATCTTTATACGAGTTATCTAGGATCATTATAGTTCTTTTCTTTGGCTTGTAATGTAGGCTAGGATCATTAAAGTGACTAAGCCTCCTTGACACTACACTAGCTTTTGGGGTCTCACTCATTAGCTTTTTCTATTCTTTTCTTTTCTTGGTCACACTTATTCAGGATGGGTGCGGTCTTTTCTACAATCACTTCTTTTTTTCACTATTTTTCTTTTCTTGCTCTTTTCCACCGCACCCTACTTTTTATTCTTTTCTTTTAATCTACCTTTCTTCCTACTCACTTTACATCACGCACCCCTATGATAGCCACTCTCAACTTAGGCTATTTGCCTAAGTCAAGGTGAACGTGTTAAAGAAGGACCAGGGCCAAAATAGGTTCATTGTGATATAAATGGGAAGGTGATAGGTGTCATAAAAATAAATAGGCTAATAAGTCTCAAAGTAGGTATCAAGGGATATTCTACCTACAGGGAAGGTCATTTAGGCTAAAACTGGGCTAATATCAAAATGGCCTATGATCCTTTTCTAACCCCTATCCTTCAACCTAGGTAAGACTAACCAGGAAAGTTCTAGATTCAACATACAATGGGAACTGAGTAAGATCTCATACGCACATGGCACACAATTATATCATAAGCTACTACTCATTCAGTTCATGTGGATGTTTAGTAATGATTATTTCGTCACTAGAACTAATGCCATACAAAGATGCACAGTGGTCACACTTAGATGCAATTCTCACAGTTAACTACTCAGTCCATTGGAGAGGTGCTAAAAAATCACAAAAATAATTTAACCGCCTCAAGTACTTGTATTTCTCCTAGTCGACTATAAAATTTTACAACAATAATTTACTCTACCCCCTCAACTTAAAACCAAAGAAAAACTGAACTAAGGGTTAGGGTATACCTGGAGTAGATCAAGCATGGGGGTCATGGGTTCCTAACCCTGTTGCCGCATCTTTAGCTTCCCTATCTCTATCAGGAGCTTCCCCCTTTTCTGACACATCAGGCCCAATATTTTTTGGAGGCCTACTAGTCGAGGCACCTACAGCTCTCACTCGGAGGGCTGCCTCCCATTTCTCATTGTCGACTAGAGACTCGATCCTCGCCTTTTTCATTTCCTCCTTTTCAGTATTCTTTCTTTCCCTCTTCTCTGATTTTCTTTCTTCGTCACTATCAGGCCTCTATCTCTTACCCTTGCATTTCTTCTCACCTTTCCTTTTTTTTTTCTTTATTGGTTCCTCTGTGAGATCAAGCAATGGGATTTCTCCCTCAAACTCCTTAATAGCCGAATCTGCCAACAATATAAATTGGTGTTGTTGTAGCTTTCCAACCTTCGCTTTTACCTTGTCTAGGTCTGATATGAATAGTAAAATCTCTGGAACTGATCTCTCTTTTGATTGCATATTGAAGCAGTTCTCCATTTCATCAATCCGACTTGGCAGAGCCTTATAGGGCTCAAGTGCAGCCTTAAACCTCTTGTCTACCGCAGCCGCAAATTACTTGGCAAAGAGTATAAGCTGAGCCTCGCACCACTTAGATTTCTTTTCCACTATCCTAAAATTCATAGAGTTGAGGGAAAATTCTGTAGTAAACACAACAGCTAAAGGGTTTGTCTTATTTCTGGGCACTAATTCTGCCATTGCTGAGGGTGTTGGAGGTACAACTTCAGAATTAGTCACCTCTGCATTAGGTACTGAGCTGGTACCTATAGCTGGTAGGTCTATTTGAACCCCTGCTCCTCTATCAAGTATCAGCCTCGACTGATTTTCATCATAACTGAAGAGATTGTGGGTCTTCTTAGCCAGCAGCTCTTTGTCCAATCCTAAAACCTTAGGCACATTGGCTACCTTACATAACCTTGTAATTAAATAAGGGAAAGGATATGTCGTATCAGACCTTGAGACTCGAACTTTTATCTCTTCGGCGATAATCTCTCTGAAGTTCAATTTGAGGTTAGCCACAAGACTTCCGACTAATATTGCTCTATCATCCCCAAGGATATTATCTCTATCAGTGGGAATCAACCAAATACGTACAATAACCCACCAAAATCTTGCCTCTAAATTCAGGGAGGCCTTGGAGATTCTTTCACTCGGGTTGGTCATCCATTCAGGTTCTCTATTATCTATGAGTATGGCCAACCAAGACCGTTGATTTTCCCAATGCTTCAACCATGCATAGAAAGTAGGTGAAGTATCTTGAGGAGTAAAATTTGGGCCATGAAGGAATTTGTTGATCATTGCTTCAGAAACATCTATCATTACACCCCGTATTGGAACTTTACCCAACAAAGGCTGATCCACTGATTTCTCCCTTTCATTATATATGTTTTCCAAGCGAGACTGATAGTTCGCATAGAACTCCCTAACTAGTGTAGGTCAAAATTAGTTTCCTCCTCTTGTAGTCCATCCCAAGTCATAGTCATGAAATTTCTGCTCCACCTCAGTATATCTGCTCAAACCTTTAGTGATGATCCTCTTCTCTTCAAATATTGGACTTTTAATAGCTCTTCTGTTAGTTCTGCAAAGCCCATCAAAGAAGATTTTTTGAGCTTTGGGAATTTTCCACCTAGTGCTGTCTTGGACTTCTGGGTTCTTGCATTTAACCATAGTTCCCCGAATCGGAGATTCTTTATCATGTTGCGGCTCAGCAGAAGGGGAATCAATTGATGGTCCCTCGAATTCAGGTTGACCATACTCATGTTCCTTGAAATCAGAATAATCTGAATCATGCTCTTCAGATTCATCCTGTTCAGACTCTTATTGCTCAGAGTTCGTCTGCTCAGAAGCTGTATGTTTAGACGTTGTTGGCTCAGTATCACTCTTTTCACTCTCCTCTACCTCAACTGGTGGGGTGGTGGAGGATTTTTTGGGCTTATCTTCTTTCTTTACTTTCTGAGTAGTGGATCTTCTTCCTCATAATTGAATTCCTCATCGATGAGTCTCCGAGGTACATTCCTTTATTGTTCTTTCTTTGTAGGTTTGGGGTTCTTTTCTTTGGGTTCTATTAAGATACCTGTAGCAAGATAAAAATCATTAGTCGACCCTCAAGAGTATAAACACAAACACATCAATAATTGAAGTTCCACACCCCTTGAAAGGGTTAATTTATGCTTCAGATCACAGGTGTGATGATATGTCTGATAAGCCATCACAGTTGTGATAGCTTATCATGAATGTCGTCAGCCCTAAAGAACCCACAAAATTTTATCAATTTCTGACGACATGTCTGATAAGCCGTCACAAATATGATAACTTTTCAGCCATGTCGCCAGCTCAGGACACAACCCCAACTCAACGTTCACTTGATTTTTAATCCAATTTCTTCTTAAAACCCCACCGATTCTCATTTTTGAGCTGAGCTTGTAAGTCTCAAGCTTGCACAGCAAACCCTAGTTCCCAATTTTCATACATTTCGAAACTAAACTTGACTCAAGTTTCTTAGGAACCTTGGTTCACATCAGTTTATTACTTACCAGCTGAAGAGAAAAGTTAGGTTTTAAGCATACCTGGTGGGTGCCTTCAATTTGGTTGCACGAGCAAAAGAAAGTATATAAAGAATAATTCTTGACTTTGATTTCAAACCACACACATAAGGAAGTTTTCTTTTGTTTTACTTGGAAACACTTTAGAAAGGTAAGAAAATAACCAAAGTATGGAAGAAAAAAAAACTAAAAGAAAAAAACTACGCAGAAAGGTGGAAAGGCAAGATTGTGGGCTGGGTCGATCATTTTAATTTGGCCCACAATTTTTCCTACTATTTTAGGCTTTCTGACGACAAAAGCTGACGGCTTATCATAATTGTGATAGCCTATCACGAATGTCATCAGCCTTAATAGATCATGCCTCAGGTTTGATATCTTCGATGACAAATTTGACGGCTTATCATAATTATGACAGCCTATCAAATATGTCATTAGGAATACTTAGCTGGATACATTGATTCCACCTTCTTTGAACTAAACCCTAACTACAAAAATAAATAATTTTCTAGAACATAAAAATTTTGGGTTGCCTCCCAATAGAGCCTGATTTAGTGTCACAGCACGACTTGGTTATCTTGACTACTCAGACTTCGTCAAGACAACCTACTGATACCTATTTACCATCTAAATAGAATACATCCACGACTGATAAAACACTTATCGCCTTTTTTTATATCATGGATGAGTGTATTTTGAATCTTGCTTCCTTGTCATTGAGCCTGAACTTCATCTCATTCAGCTCTATGTCCACTATCACTCTACCAGTTGCAGAGAATGGTCTACCCAGGATGATGGGCACTTTGAAGTCCACCTCACAGTCTAGGACTACAAAATCAGCAGGTAGTATAAAGTCAGTGACCTTTACCAATACATCATGTAATATACCCACTGGCCGTTTTATAGACCTATCCGCCATCACCAACCAGATGTTTGTCGGGGTAGGATCCCCCAAACCCAGTTTCTTAAACACAGCAAGTGGCATTAGGTTTATACTGGCTCCCAAATTACATAGTGCTTTTGTAAAATCCAGGGACCCAATAGTGCACGGGATGGTAAATGCTCCTGGATCTGCCTTTTTCTAAACTAAATACCTTGTGGAGATAGCGCCACAATAAAGGAGATTGTCCTCTGGCTCATGTCTAACCTTCCGTTTCTTCATAACAAGGTCTTTCATAAACTTCAAGTATCCTGGTATTTGCTCAAGTGCCTCAACCAATGGCACATTCATCGCCAATTATTTGAGCATTGCCATGAACTTGCTGAATTTTGCATCATCAATTTTTTTCTTCAACCATTGAGGAAAGGGAGGTGGTGGTCTTGAGAGAGTTTTAAACACTACCTCCTTCTCCTTCTCTTTCCCTTTTTCCGATTCATCATTAACTACCTCATCAACTATATTTTTTCCCACAGAAGGGCCAGGTAATATCTTACCACTTCTAGTAGTAATCTCCAAACATGAGCCATCATTTTGCAGATTCTGGACTGTATCACTTGGTAATGTTCCGCTCTTCCTCTGGTTAAATGCTGCAGAGAGTTGGCTCATCTGCTGCTCCAACTATTTAATTACGGTGGAATGTGAGTTTACCAAATGACTGATAGATAACAGATTGGTCTTCATGGTGGCCACACCAAAGTTGGTAGCCTCTACTTCCTTAAACAACCTAGCCATCATGTCCTCCATATATATCATTTCAGAACTTGTTGTAGCAGCCTCACGATTTCCAGGAGGAATATATAGCCTGCTCCTATCATTATTGCTTCTCCAGTTTCCCTGCTCCTTATCTTTATAACCAGGCTTATCATAATAATTACGACCTTGATTCCCTTGGCTATTACCTCGAAAACTCCCCTGATTATTAACATAGTTCGCCTCTTCTTTTGCATTAGCATCAACTCTATCTTGATATCCCACAGCATTCACCTTCTCAGTCTTCCCTGATAGCAAGTGCTTGGTTAGCAAGTCCATCTGCATTTTTAGGTAAGCCATGTCTTGGTCATGCTCCTCATCTCTTCTGCATTGTTCCGCAGTCATACCCACAGAAATAGTGGGGTTAGCTACCACAGAGTCTTTGGTATGCCATGCCCGACTCTGTTTGGTCATTCTCTCTAGAATTTTTGATGTTTTTGGGAATGTAAGTTCAACAAACGAACCACCAGTAGCATTATCTATAATTGATTTTGTTACAGAGTTAAGAGCCCTGTAAAAAGTCTCCATCAAGTGTATGTCTGTCATATTATAGTTTGGACACTATGTCAGCTTCTTCTTGAATCTCTCCCTGGTTTCATGCAAGGCTTCAGTTGGGATCTACCTAAAGTTGTTGATCTCATCCCTCAACTGTACCCTACTGGAAGAAGGAAAGAACCTTTCTAGGAAATCTACTTTCAACTGTCTCCAGTTGGTTATAGAATTGGGTGTCAGCTAATTAAGCCACAATGTTGCCTCCCCAGACAGAGACAACAGAAACAATCTTAAACGGATAGAATTCTTACCCACTCCTGGGTTATCAAAAGATTTACAGACGGTGACAAAGTTCACCAAATACATGTTTGGGTCATCCCCAGGAAGGCCACCAAACAACCTCTTCAGATTAAGGAGTTAAATCGTAGTACTTGTAATGTTGAATTTTACCCCAGGTGCTAACGGTGGAGGAATAATTGCACCCGTTGAACCTGCTCCATCCATTCCATCATCATCATCATTGAGGTCATACTAGACCGGCTGGTAATCTTACCTTCCTCAAAATGAACGGTTCCTGTTAGCATTATGTTGTACTGGTGCAGCTGCTTGCTCTGAACGCCTTGGGTTACCAGGATTTAGCAACTTCTCGTCTCCCAAATCTTCATCCTTAGGATTTAGATATCATACTTGTTGACTAACATTCTGCACATTCACCTGAGCTTTAGCTAAGGCTGCTAACCTGTCAGCCTCCTACTGGTCTGCCATTCTTCTAATTGTTGCGGTTTCAGATTAAGTGGTAATAATGGTTCTCCGGAACTTCTGGTTCTTGGCATACACCACAAAAATAATATGGAAAACAAAAACAACAAATAAACTTAAAACTAGGAAAATTGACTAACAGTCAATTAGCGCACACAAACTTTAATTTACAACTGTATTCCCCGGCAATGGTGCTATTTTTGATAACGCTCAAACTACACCTCTCTAATGATAATGTAAGTGATTGTTGTCAATATATAACCGAACTAGGTTGGGGTCGAATCCCACTGGGAATATGGTGTGAACTTAAGTCTTCTGCAATTTAATTAACTGATAGTTAGATGTTTCCTGAAATGGGGGTTTTGAGTTTAACAAGTAATTGTTGGTCACTTTATCTTCAGTGTTTCTAATCAAGAATTTATGGAAAAACTATAATTATGTTCACTAGGGGTGTTGGTACTTGACAGATGCTAATAGTGATTCAAGATTCTCACGATAGGTAGGAACAACAGATTGTCTTTATCGAAGTTATACCTAAATATCTCTTGACCTACTTAAGCATTTAATTACCTAATCCTCTCGGACTTAGGGAATTTATATTCACTGACCATACTTTACCTCAGATTAATTAACCTTGTTACAGTGTCAATTATTAAATGGAAGGTTGGTAGCGTCCAAGTCCCTGTTGATAGTTCACTTCCTACTATAATTGATTTCTTATCTCAAGCAAATCAAAGTAGGTGTTATCTATCGTTTGCAATCAATAGATGATAATTAAAACCTTGGAATTATCAAGGAGTCCTATTACCTTTCGAATCTTGAACACTTAGCATCTTATCAAGGCTTAACCCTAGATCCCATAATTTGGGTTAAAGGGATTTAGCCACTTATAATGCAAAAATTGAAACACATAGTTGTACTTATACTTTGAAAGATAAACTTACCACAAGATAAATAGTAACTAGTGATTCTCAGAAGTTCATCTTTGAAGAAAACCCTAGTCCCCCCTCATAGATCAAGAGTCCCTAAATCATGTTATCCCTATGAGTAACTAGTGATTCTCAGGTCATCCCTATGAGTCCCTATATCATGTTATCCAGCCTGGGCCTCAGATAAATTCATCCTGAATATCACCACCATACTCTTCTGTCCCTTTCTAGTTTGATGAGGAAGAGGACGAGGTCATTTCTAGTATCGCTGAGAAGGATTCAGTCGTCCCTAATTTGAGAAGGGCACAGAGTCAGCTTTGGGTACAAGTGATCTTATTTTTGAGGCACCCCAATATGAGAAGGATGTTGATACTTTATCAGGTACCTAGGATGCTTCGGCTTCATCTTTAATCACTCAAGAGTCAGCATACATCTCTACAGTACCAGTTGCTTAGGTCATTCCAAGATGGTGTACGAAGGTCATGCAAAGCATATATGATAGAAATTGTGTCATTATTGAGTAAGGTAGATCACAGCGTCATATTATTGAGGAAACCCAAATTGATATAGATGTCTCAGTAAGAGCTCCATGCTTGTAGGTTGCTCTTTATAGATATCGACTTAGGTGGATAGACTAACCTTCAGGATCTTACTACTTAGAGATTATTTGGGAATTCTATGCTTCATATGTGGCATAGATATATTTGGTTAGTCTAGTTGAGGGTAGAGGGGTGAACCGTCCCCTACTGACTCATACACTAGTCAGAGGGGTTAGAGTTGATGTATCTGAGGAGACTGTACATTATTTCTTATTTGGGGTGGAGTTTATAGGGCCAACCATGACAGTAGAGTTTGATTATAGGTTGCGCTTTGTGAGAAGTAGGCGTACTATGAGACATTCTGATCTGAAATATTAAAGGAGAGACTTGGCTAGATAGGTAGCCAAGCAAATTATTGAGTCGGGTACTATTGTCCCTTAGGTCAAGGAGAAACTAAAGATTGAAAAGACTTCGTTGTGCTTTGTAGCAAAGTTTTGGTGGACATAGTGCTCACATAGGATCGAGTTGTACTGATTGTCAACCTTATAGTTGGTTATGATATTGATTTCGCCAAGTGGATCCAATCTGAGATTCATGAGAAAAAATTTTGTATGTTCACTATTATCTTTTTTTCTTGCTTGATACAGAATTTGTGTAATGCAGTAGGGGTACCAGGTATTCCAGGGGTTGACCATATGGTGGAGTTCACCCGCATGGAAGATGTTTACCTAATTAAGGATGTTGACAAGTCGATGTGCTACATAGAGCACAACCATCTACATCTTCAAGTTTGGCCCACTTTGAAGGGACTTCTGTGTTGACTGAGCATATTGATAAGTGACAATAATTGGCTATATTGATACTGCGTTTACTACTACTGTTGGCAGTGAGGGGGCTATGGGCACCTTAGACCCAGCTCCTACTTCTATGTTGCCCTCTCGTCCATCGATTTCTAGTTTTGTTTGTATGCCTCGAGAGTTCTTACAGTAGCTGGTGGATCACCAATAGTTGTTGAGTGATTACCAGACACATAACGAAACCTAGTTGGCCATATTATTCGACCAGATCAGGCCATGAGTCTGGACCATATTAGAGGAATCCAAGGCAAGATATAAGGCTAGGATAATGACTACCATAAAGCGGTTCACAAGAGAGCTACATGAGTATATTAATAATTTTGAGGATTAGATGGGAGCACAACTTCGCGAGGCTTAAGTGCCTGATTTATCGGGTCGTTCCAAGAAATGGCTAGGTTGAGATCAGAGGTTCACTTTTT
This sequence comes from Capsicum baccatum var. pendulum, assembly GCA_030864225.1. NCBI lineage: Eukaryota > Viridiplantae > Streptophyta > Magnoliopsida > Solanales > Solanaceae > Capsicum > Capsicum baccatum. The sequence goes on from CM061551.1 coordinate 107,213,662, forward strand.
AGCTAAGAGCCATATTCTAGTTGCCCCTCCGATGATTCCTTTTTTCATGTAGTAGCTTCCCAGACCACCGCCACTATTTTTTGACTTATTTGCTGAGGAAGATGAGGCCCAGACTTTTGGGTCCAAGAAAGGACGTAATCAAGGTGACTTCAATGAGTTTAGATAGGGCTTGAAGAAGGCCACCACAGAGTCTGTGCTACAGTGAGACATCGATGAGCAGAGGCATGCCCAGATGGAAATAGGTGCCTTTCCTAGTCGAACACCACCAACACCTCCTGGCGATGAGCCATATGATTCCACAGTTGGGGTGAGCCCTCTTCTGATGCCTAAAGCATCCCAGGTATGTCCCTACACCCTTTTATTTGTTATTTTCTATGCACTAGGGACAGTGCATTAGTTTTAAGTTGGGGTGGGGGTGTACCAAACCACTCAGAATTTTATTGTCGTGTCTCTTTTCCCTAGGGTGTGCTATGATAGTAGAGCAGATATGTTTAGGTATTATGCTGTGTCGTAATATATGTTATGTGTTGTTTAGCTTATTTAGAAGAAAAATAAGAAATCTAAGTGCATTCAATATGGTTTGTTTTGTGCTTTTAAAAAGTGTTTGAAAAAAATGATACCCGTCCTAAATTTTTGTGAACTGTATGTTGTACATATATGTGTGACCACTATTGAATCTTATTATGGCATTAGTATTAGGGACAAAATAACTATAGCTTAGCATTACATGAATTGGATAGGTAGTAGTTGATAATGTAACCCTATATCATGTATATGAGAGGCATTACCTAGTTCACTTTGTGTATTTAATTAGGAACTTTTTTTATTAGTCTTGTCTATGTTGTAGGATAGTTGGTTGGGACATAATCATAGGATGTGTTTGAATAAGTCCACTCTCAACCTAAAAGACCGACCAAATAAGAATAAGTATCCCTTGATCCTTATTTGAGCCTAAGTTGACCTATTTTATTGTTTTGACCTTTTCACCTTTCCATTTAATTACAATAAACCTGTTTTGACCCTGATTCCTCCTTCAACACTGTGTACCTTAATTCAGAAAAATTTTCTAAGTTGATGGTAGCTATCATAGAGGTGCGTAGCTGAAAATAGGTATGAAGAAGGGTGTGAATAAACGAAAAGAAAGTAGAGTTAGGCGTGGTAAAAAGTGTAAAAAAGAAGGACAAACTAATAAGGAAAAAAAAGTGAATAAATGAAAAGAATGAAGAATACCGCACCTAATCTGAATAAACAATAAAGGAGAAAATGAAGGAATAAAAGAAGCATGAGTAAGTAGTAGAGCCAATAAAGTAAGTGTAGTGTAAAGGAAGGTGAGTCACCATTTCCCATATGTACCATACCTACCCCAAATACTACATTACAAACTTAGAAAAGTCCTATAGTGATCCCAATTTAATTTTCTGAAAAAACTAAGTTATAGAAAATAAGGGCAAGCCTATAGTATTTTATGCATGTTATTGAACTTCTTTGAGAGTATGAGAATTTGATGTAGTCCCTGCATTGACATACATGATGATACTGTGAGAGTTGAGACTTCCTTGTTGTGAGGGTGCATGGGTTGTATTGTTAACTTCTTACTTGTTTGGGTAAGGTGTATTGCATGTATGCTTGGTTGTTTGTTGTTAATCTAATGACATCACTTGATTCCTTTTGTGTTATATTTTTGTGCTCCATGGATCCATGCAGTGGCTTTGAAAAATAGGAAGGGGTAAGAAATTTAAGTTAAATTGAGTTGACTGATGTAGGTGCCTTAGGTTTCTTTTAGTAAAGTACCGTGAATTTTTTGTTATGTGTTAGTTGTTTGCAAACATTCTAAATTGAGAGTGTTGATGTGTCATGGTTTCATGGCACTTTTGATACTTAAAACAAGAAAATTATGTAAGTACTTAGGTATTTTTGTTAAATATGATGTGCCTTTTAGTTGGTTTAGGATGAAAATAGAGTTCAGAGCAGAGAAGGAGAAAAAGTGATACGGAATAGCAGGCAGGCTACCTACAAGCCTACATACAGTCTCATAGGTTGTCCACATAGGTAGGGTACTGAAGATTATGAATGTTGCTGAGTTTCTCTGATTCCTACGCCCCTTAACTATGAGGCGTAAGTAAGAGTGTCTCTGAGTTTCTTGAAATTCTTGTTCTTGATTTTTAAGGTTTGAGATTAATTTGAGATTTTGATTCTCATTCTTATTATTTGTATGATTTTATTAATGAATTATATATGTGTTCTTACAATCATGAGCAGCTAAACCCCATAACTTGGGTTGCGAAAACCCTGATGAATTAACAAAACAGAGAAAGTGCAAAGTCATTCTACATTGGTATTCTTGCATGTATTGTGGTCTCTTTCACTTTGATTGCATTCTTAATAGTTGCAAACGTTAGGAACTCACTTGTATTCAATACTTGCTTGAGAGAGTAAGAGAGATTAGAAAAAAGAGATCACAACAGTAATTGAAGCTACCAACCTTCATCTAACTAACTTGAGATTGGGAAAAGATAGTTAAACTGAGATCTAGAATAAGGGTTAGTAATGCGACACTTAGAGACCGAGAGCAAATGAGTGAAATTCACCTAAATCAAGGTTAAGATATAGTTAGGTCATTAGATTTTGCATGCATGGTACCAAGATAGTTTGACGAGCATAATAAGTCTATAGAGTTAAGAAGTCAGAGAAAACACAATCCTAGTGATCGTCTCTTATTAATAATAACCCTATTTGCCAACATCGTTGCAGTTACTATTGTTCAAAAAATCCCTAGTTACTTTATGCACTTTCCAACTACATCAATAAGCTCGTGATAGATTTTCGTCTTATTTCCTGTGTAATCGATTCCAACCTTGTTGGATTCTATATTTGACCATCGACTGAATTATACTTTCTAAGAGGTCTAATTTAGACGACATCATCTCCTAAATCGTAATCCCTGAAAATCTAATTTTGTAACAAAAATTTTGAAAACTTCTTGTTTTACTTTATATTTATATATACATGTGTCATATACAGTTGCATGTGAATGACATTTGGAGTTATCGCAGACAAGTTTGAATAAAGAATATGGGGTAAATGAAGATGCACATGATTTATGTTGGTTTTCCATTTTAACAAATATTTAGGATTTTTTCAGTTAGATTTCTATATGTATTTCATTGTTAATGTCATATACGTATATATGTATATTTGCAGACCTAGATATTTAAAAGTAGCTACATTCTGTAAATATGCAAAGCTGAACTAGGATAACTAACTACATCTTAGCATTTTATGAAATTTTGCCTTTAAATTTCATAATAACATGTAATTGTAAGTATTTATCTATAATCTATATCTATATCTATATCTATAATCTATATCTATATCTATATATATAATCTATAATCTATAATATATTAAAAGTGTGAAGGCCCTTAGAAAAGTGATTTAAACTTTTTTCCCTTCATTAAAACACTCCACAATAGATAAAATTGTCTTTTCACTATTTTTCTAATATTTAAAATTTAAGATAATAATAATTTCATTATTTTCTTAATAATTAGTACTTCAAATCCAACTAAACATTGGATTTGAATTATGTAATTTAGGAGTTTCAAATCAACTAATATATTGCCTATTAATTTTTTCCTTGTTTAAGGACTCTTTATATATAGGAATAAATCACAAAAATTATTGAGGTATTCTCTTCCAATCTCTCGCTATTTTTCCTCTTTGTCGAATGTCTCACATTTTTTATTTTGTTCTATTTTTTGTTTTATCATAATTTTTTATGTTGTTAATTTAATGTTGGTAGGTTCTCTATTAAGATGTTCACCAGCCAAAGCAACAGGAGAATATCGATACTGTCTCCGTTCAAAGAATTAACTTCTAGTCCTTTACAATCAAGGTTTTAAAAATAAACTCAAAACTCTTTTTCGTGCATTAATTTGATGTTAATTTCAAATCATATGTGTATTCCTATATGTATTGTAAAAAGTTGAAAGTGTGTAACAACTAAAATCTTCGTCATTGGCAATTCAGAATGAAGTTCTACTAACTTGGTTGATTTTGTAGTAACATATCATTACAGGTGGAAAAGGAACAAGAATTTGATTTTACCTTCGACAGAATTTTCTATCAAGGATCGGAGCAAGCTGATCTAGGCGTTATATGATTAGGAATGAGGAATGAGGTTATTCAAGATAAGGTAAGAGTGATTTTGGTGGTGGACAAGATGATGGAAGTGAGTTATATTGATAATATTTGATGTGTTTTGTATTGATTTTGTAGGTATCTTGAAGGAGAATGAACGATGATTATAAGACATAATGGATGAACAAAACATTGAAGGCAAATTAATTTTAGAGGCTTTGTATTGGTTAATCGGTGCTACGTATCAAATAAGAAATGTTTATGATGGATTGAAGTTGAAGAATCAACATTGATTTATGTTTAAACTGAGGTTTGTTGTTGCCACTGGAATCTGGATGTAGGTTGTAATTTTATTTTCTACATGTATATCTCCTTCTCTATCTAAACCTCCTTTGTTCATAAGGTTTAGCATTCTTTTTCTTTCTGTCATCTGCATATATTTTTGTGTATTTGTTTTTTTTACATGTAAATTATGTACATATAATTTGAGAAATAACAAGGAATAATGAATTTCTTAGTTTGATTGTTTTGAATTTGAAAGCTAATATCATGCAGTGCTATATGGAAGTTGGTGTTTTGACTTGAATAACAACGTCATGTATTTTTCAACATTTGGAGCTTAAGTTACTTTGGGGGTTGAGATTGTTGTTTATGGAAAATAATTCGTACTTTCAATTTTCATGAATTTCAATTCTTTAGGGTCTCGAAATTGTGGATCAATTTGATTAATTTTCAGAGCTAAATTAGATTATATTAATTTAATATTTCAAAATTAAAATTTAGATATTCAAAAATTATATGAAAAGTAATATAAGTTACAATATTTTATATTGATGAATTCAATATTTTTTTAGAGAGGTAAAGGACGGTCGTTGAATGATCATAAATAGGAAGATATGAAAGGTAGGAGAACGTTAGCAGGTTGTGTGTTGATAAGGTAGTTGAATTTTGAGCCACCATTAGATTTGTATAATTTTTCATGAATTTTTATTTTTATGTTTTCTATATTTATGAATTTTTATTTTTATGTTTGCTATTATATTGCTTAACAACCCCTAATTAGGGATGAATTATTTTGTTTAATGTTACAAGTTGTTTTTTGTTTTGGTACCAGGAAAAAATCTTTCTTAAAGATGAAGGAGTTTTTTCAAAAACTTCACATTGGAGCATTAGGTCAATATAACGACCTAATCAAATATCAGGTACCAAATAAATTTAGATATCTTCTAATTAGTTTATGTGAACTACCATACTTAATTTTATCTTGGTGCTATTCGAGTTCATACTTATATGCAACAAATGATTTGGGTATGAGAAGAGAATATGCATGGATGTCCCAGTGAGAAGATATGAGAGGTTAAATATAGTGAATATTATGAGAGGTAGAGTTAGGACAAAAAAATCTTAAAGTGATGTGATTAGATAAGGCATGACACATCGACATGATATGGATAGAAAAAAATGAAAGGCAATAGAAGGGCAGTAGGTTGTGTGTCGCTAAGATGGTTGAATTTTTAGCCACCATTAAGATTGTATAAATTTTCATGAATTTTTATATTTATGAATTACTTTGTTTAAATAATGTTATAAGTTGATTTTTGTATTTCTTATCAGCCGGGAGAGTAGGAATTTTATTAAGGGTGTTTAAAGCTTTAGTATATATAATTTTTTTAAAAATTGACTTATATGCATAATTATTTTTTTTCTATATGAACAATATAATTTTTCGACGAAGGGTGATCGAGTAACCACTCATGGGTCAATGTAGCTCCACCATTATTTCTTAGTACTATCTTTGGATGTCATTGATGATTGCTATTACTTTTATTGGTTACATTTATGAAATTAGTTTTATGCAGAGGGTCTATCGAAAATGATCTCTTGATCTTCTAGAAGTAGCGGTAAGGTCCGAATACACACTACCCTCCTCATACTCCACTTGTGGGATTATATTGGATTTATTTACATTTACGAAGCATCTAAATAATGAATTGGTAAACTTGAAAATCTCCATAATTGATAAATTTCAGTTCAGAAAATTTTTGTATGAAGAAAAATACTTTTCTAGAATATGTTTTATTGGAAGAAATTATTTTTCAGTGTGTTTGCTTACTTTGGGTTATGCAAAATTAGATTTTAAATTTAAACTAAAATTTAAAAAATGAAAAAAAAAAAAAAACATGCTCCCCCCAAAAGGCAAACAATTTCCATAACTAATGGGCGGAATTTAGTTTCCTTTTAAGAGGGTGAAGATATCAAAAATTTAGTTTCCTTTTAAGAGGGTGAAGATATCAAAGTAAAACTCACCTTATCGTGAAGATTCTTATAAAAGTGATTTGAACTTTTTGTCATTCATTAAAACACTTCACTTTAGACTAAATCGTCTTTTCACTGTTTTTTCAAATTATTAGTTATTTTTATAAAACTATAATTATCAAAAGACATTTAATTATTATAGGATACTTGACTCTTTCAATACGGTGTAAAAAAATAAAAATTATTATGCTTTTGACTTTAGAGCTTTTTCATTTTTTATTTAGGATTCATGCTATCAAATACGTTTAGAATTTAGGTTTAATATTGCCTCTACATAAATAATTTCGTAAAATTATAAGAACCCTAATTAGACCAATATTATTTCTCTCCCTACACCACGCTACAGAAGTTCTCTCCAAATTCATTGTCTTCTATTGACCCTAAATAAGGTGTTTTTAGTTTAAAGATAATTACATGAGCTATACATAATTTTAATATTTTTTTTATTTTTCTTTTGCAGTTGAAAATTTCTCCTAAAAAAATTAGATGACAGAACCATATTACCGCCAATTAAAGTAGTTGCTGAATTTTTGAAGATTTTATTTGATGATGTCAAATCAGAATATTTACTAAGGAAATTTCTATTCAACAAGGAGGTTTTTTACGTAAATATTCTTTTTTTTTGTTTAGTGGTTTTGAGTGTTTAAGTTTTACTATTATTATTATTGAAAATAGAATTATTTGATCAGTCCAAAATTTGAAAGTTTCTACAATAATACTTTTTAGAAATTTTTTTGGACATCAAGTTTTCAAGTATAGCGTCTATAAAATAGTTCAGATTTGACATTGACTAGGCTGTCAGGATATGGAACTAAATAAGATTGATGCAAGTTGAGGGAAGTTAAGTTATTGATGGAGGGTTCATGGACATCGGAAGCATGAAACATATAGTGAGAAGGATTTGTCTCTAAAATTGAATTTCATCATTGCTATATAATTTGAAGTATATGAATTTATTTTTTGATAAGTATATACAATATTAAGAAAAGAGTAAGTTGAATGATGCGTGATGGAACAAACCAAATTTAATATTTTCTTCAATTATGTATAAAGTGAATTACGAAGGTTGTACACAATAAATTGAATGAGGGATTAAATCATATTTTAATAAGCCAAATAATCATATGTTTTACTGAATTCATGGGCGGAGCTACCTTTGGCGAAGGGTGGTCAGATGCACACCCTTCTCTGGAAAATTATATAGCGAATAGAGGTTAAATGTTAACCATAATGAGTGTATATTCAATTTTGCACACTCTTAACTTAGTTGAGAATAAAATTTACACACCCTTCACCATTTTCTGGCTCCGCCACTGACTGAATTATTCATATTGATAATTTTTTTGTAGTTCATGTGAGTTTATCTTAGCATTGAATCTACACATCCATCCTTGGCAGGAAAGGATGGAACGAAGACGGTAGATATCATATCACATGCATATAAGTATAGAGCTTCTCGAGGTTGTCCATCTGATATGTGTCATGCTACTAGAGGTGCCAAACATGGCAGCCAATAGTCATGACACAAATCCTAGGGTCATAAGCAAGAATTTTCAAACATTGCTTAAAATTAGTGAGAGGCAAACTTTTACAGGCCCCCATAAAAAAGTTAGGGATCACGCAATTACTTCCACACGAGCCCTCAAACAAAGAGATTTCCTAGAGGCCTTTGATGTTATCAAGTCCCTTGATATGTGGAGGCTTCTTAAGAACAAAGATAGTGTTCTTGAGACGCTTACATCCAAAATCAAGGAAGAGGCATTGAGGACCTACCTTTTTCCTTATTTTCTTCTTGCAATTCTCTAAGTTTTGATCAGCATGTAGGGAATAACAAATTTCTGCATTATCAGGTTCTTTTACTTGAAGAAGAACAAAAATATACTTCCTCATGAAAATACACAATATCCAAGACGAGTTGACAGATGGTTTGGTGTTTGACCCTCTTTTAAATGTTATAAAAATTATATACTCTTATTGAATTTTTTTTTTAATTTTGGCTTTGATGTTCTGTATTTGCACAAAAAATTATGTTTTTATTATTTTGTGATTGATGTATACATAATTTTTTGAGAATTTTATTAATAGTACTCAATTTTGTATACTTTCACATTCTTTTTACTGCTTACTAAAGAAAAAAGGTTCGCATTCTTGATTGCTTCTTTTGTTTTATGCTACAACATATATTAGCTTTCGTTCGACGATAGATTTTGAAATTGAAAGTTGAAAATTTGAATTTTAAAAGTTGTGATTTTTAAAACTTGAAGTTGCATTTGGATGAAGATTTTAGTTTAATAGTTTTTGAAATATTTGTTAGTGAATATATTTGTAACAGAATATATATATGGACTTCTTTTCAATATTTTCTCAGAGCTTGAAGATACTAAGAGTTCTTACTTCAGCATGCAGTACAATTATTAGAAATTGTTGCAAAACTAAAATTTTGTTTGTTGAAGAGCTATGGACTAGGAAGAATTGGTTAAAAAATGTTCAATTTTTTTCAGTAGATTGAGGTTAAATTCTTCGTTATATTTATATAAGTAGTTCTTTGTCCTGTTTGTTCAAAAACTCCTTTATTCCTATGAAAGATCACAAAGTATTCACCCAATGAAGGACAAAGAAGGATTATCCATAAAAAGAAAAGAGGAATAAAAAGTATTTACCATATAATGTCTCATACTCAATAATTTTACGTTTAATTTTCCTGTAGTTTACATATGAGTTACACCTCTCTTAAAGAGTAGTTTTACTATTTGATGGTGCTAACTTTTCTTTTCGGGAACATCACCCTCCAAGCATGATTTCTGCGGCAGTACTGATACAAGTATGGATGAGAAAATGAATGATAAGATAATACCAGTTTCGAGCTGCTCACTTTTAAAAAGAAGCATTTGAGCTCTTTTAGACATTATTTCGAGCAACCTTTTAAAAGAAGCAAAGATAGATAGATATAGTGATCTACAACACAATAAGATCTAAAGCTAAAAATAGTTGCTACATCTAAATGAGAAACTCTTCATGCACTAAGAAATCAGTTAACTCCTTATCCTGATACGGTGGCAATGAATTCTAACTATGAATAGTAGTATGTAATAACTTATTAAGCCATACATTCCCATTTTTCATGTAAACTCTCGTGTGTGCTACATTTTTTTATCTTTAAAATTTACGTTATAATTTAAAATTTTGGTGCTTAATAAAATAACGTATATACAATAATTTATTTATATACATTTATTCTTAATTGAAGCGTGATGCACGTGCAACGCACGTACACTGAACTAATTTATTAAAAAGTGGAGATATGTGATATAGTAATGTGGCGCCTTAGGATATGAGGACCTTCTAAGAACTATTGTTTGCTCATTTGATAAGACTAATTTATTGTACGTGCTTTGCGAGTATACATCTCGTCAAACATTACTTATTAAAGATTATAAATTAAATATTGTATTAGCACAAGTTTCATCTTTACTAATAGAAAAATGCAATTTAAACAAGTTGTTCAACAGAATTATGTTTGTTATCATGACTCCCAATCAGGGAAAGGTCATACTAATTTATTTTATTATTCATGTATGCACTAGTAGTGAATAAAGATTTTTCACAGAAACAATATACATATTATACTGAAATAAAATAATACACATTACACCAAAAAGAACTGATTGCTTGAAGAAAAAGACATCATAAGAGGCTCAAAAAAATCTTTCAAAATGAAAAAAGACCAATAACCGCATAAATGATCACTATGATAATAGTTTTATAAAGTGATCCATATTATCCATAAAAATAAAAAAATATGAGAAAATTATCGAATATTCGTTAAAGGGTTAAATATGTAAAAACTATTGAATACCTGTGAAAGGAGTAAAACTTGTAACAACCAAAAAGATAACCATTCTTCCCTTAAAAATTGTTAAAGGAGGAAAGAGATAAACCTTTTGCTACCTTATTCAGCGGTAACTTGCTTGTTTGTCCAATTTTTCAATCTGAAATCAAATATTAAACATGACTTAAGAATTTCACGAAATTAGAAAGCACTATAAATTAGAGGCAAACAAAATAAAACTCTCCTTAAATATGTAAACATAACACAAAATATACAATTGATCGATGAGATGGTTGTGAGTTTATGATTCATCTTTGTAAATTGAAATACACCCACGAATTAGATGGATAAACATTATTGGACCTCTATAAATATCAAAGGCCAATCGAACATCTGTCTACCATATGTATTAAGAAGAAAAAAATATTGGATCATTTTTAAAAAACTTCATTAACTTTTTTCAAGTCTTATCGACAATTGCTCTTCCAATTAAAGCATGTCGGTTCTTTTAAATTAAAAATACAACAACCTGCAAATCATACTCTATTTGATGAGCCTGATTTTTAACTCTACACTGAAGAAAGAAATCACAAATAATAAACTTGGCCAAGTGTATAGGCTCAAATACAATTTCGAGAAGGTTGCCCACAATAATAGAACCGATGGGATCATAAATTGAATTTCTTGTGACATACTGCAACAAATTATATACCCACGATGACTAGGTGTGCAACTGAAGCAACATCCTACTTATTGAACTCCAAATCATGCACATTACAAGAAAATTATGAATTATGTTTTCTGTGGATTTTTCTACCAAAACAAATTTGATGATAAAATTATCGTGGATAATTATTACCTGAGAATTTTAAAATCTCCAAATAATTTATCTAGGGATTTGAAAAAATATCAAAAATAAAATTGAAGGAAAAAGAAATTTTCTTACGATTTTTTTCGCTGGTAAAGCCGTATGAAAGATATTTCAATAAATATGTAAGAAATTTCTAAAAATATTATTTATGGAAAACAACATTAATTATTTTAATTAATTTTCCATATATAATTATTTTTTATTATTATCTTATTATTTTACTGATTGAACCCATAGACATTTGGGTATTCTCCTAACCCCCTTTCTGCTACATATTACTCCCTCCCCTCCCCCCCTCCCCCCCCCCCCGCCCCAAAAAAAAACCATTGCTCACCCATTTGGAAAAATATCTTGTGTAAGGGTGCAATTTATGCAAAGACCACGTCTTGGGCGTCGGAAAATGGGAGCGCAATCGATATTTGAAACTTCAGTTGGATTCCTCATACTCCCTCTCTGAGAAGCATTGTTGTAGGGACTTTAAATATTACTGACACCCATGTCAAAGTGCAAGTTGGCCAAAAAGGCTCTTTTGAACACTATTTAGTGGTTTATTAAAAAGTTGTGAAAATTTTGCCAAATACCCCATTTAATCCACATCACCACAAACTTATCCAACTCAACAAATTCACCCAGAAGTTTTTCAATACTACACTTTAACCCAATATTTCCAACTGAACATATTCATCCCCAAGCTTCTAATAATACACTTCAACCCGCTCCATCATCCACCATTATAAAATATCTAGGTTTTCAAAAATATAAAAAAAAATCTAAAAGCTAAAAATAGAAGGTGGTTCTTTCCCTCCAAAAAAAACTCTGATTTCGGCGTCCTTTCTGGAGATATTTTCTGGCGATCAGCTCTAAATCAGTCTACAAACCTCATAAGCTCTTCCATTGCATCCATTTTACCCCATTAGTTTGTTATCTTCTCAAACACACTTTTCACCATTGTTAAAAATCTTTAAATCAGTCACATCAGTTAAAAACTCTTTAGAAGTACATTACAATAACTGAGGCGACTCCAAGTTCATTTCTCTATTCCATAAACCCAACGACCATTGATTAGAAGCATAATTTGCAATTTTAAGTTTTTGTATGGATATCTGCACAGTCATCGACCCATCATCTTCATTCATCGACTGTGCATACATCCCGACATAGACCCTAAGCTTAATCTACCATCGACCAAAGGTTAATTTTAGGACGTCTATTGTAAAATTTGTTCTAGTTTCAGGTGATTTCGTGGGAGAATAGGTGAATACTCTCAGATGTTAGAAATGGAGATCTTTTACCAAGGTGACACTGCCCATTGCTATTTGTCGCAATAGTTCATATGATGAATTAGTTGCAAGCGTAATGCATAGCGGGGATCTAGATTATGTGTTGAGCAATGTGGTGATTACTTATCTAATGCATTCGAGGAAAAAGGTGAATCCTACGATCATAAATAATGATGCACGTGTGTCCTTCTACATGATGCATGTTGATGCAGATGACTTTAGGCCTATTTTAAGGATAAATGTAGTCAACAGGTCCTTCGAAAGACTGATGAATTCATCATCATCCCCACCTCGATGCTCGACAGTCGATGACGATTTGAATGATTACGGGAGTGATGGCGATCATCCCATGAATATGAAAGATGACTATGTGCATATGGAAAATATTTCATCGGACTCGCAAGATGCGAAAAAAGACTGTGGAACGGGATCCCAACCAGTATATTCCTTCTCAAACGGAACCAATTTCTATCGTGATCAAATATTTGCCGATAAGAAACAGCTCAAAATGCTACTAGACGGAGCAGAGGTGGGGCAATCTTTTGATTATCGTATGGAGAAGAGCTACACCAAATTATTGAAGACAAAATATGTATCTCCTGGTTGTGGCTGGTTGTTGCGGGCAAGAAAGTACGAAACCTTGGACAGATTTCACATACACAAGTATGTCAGGGTGCACACATGTAATGTTTAACACGCCACCCCAAGCACAAGAAAATATCATCTGAATTGATTGTTTCATCATGTGTAAATCATTTTTGGGATGGTAAGGGTCCAAGCATAAGTGAAATTCAAAGGATTGTGTTCAAGGAGTTGCATTTCCGCGCTAGCTACTGGATGTGTTGGAAAGGAAGTGTAATTGCGAAGAACATCATTCACAGGACACCGGAGCAGGGATATGCTTGCTTCCCGGGTTTTTCCCACATGGTGGAGTTGTTGAATCTAGGGTCTTCCTACTCGATCATGGTAAACCAAATTGATAGGTCATTCTTTTACTACTTCTTAGCATTCGGAGCTTGCATACAGGGATATGCCCACATGAGAAACATAATTATCATCGATGGCACACATTTGTATGGAAAGTACGGGGGGCATGTTGCTGAGTGAAGTTGCACAGGACACCAAAAATCACATCTTTCCAATTGCCTTTAGCATCATTGATAAAGAGAACGATGTTTCTTGCACCTTCTTCTTCCAGAAGTTGAAGTCTATCGTAGAAGATAAACCAGATCTATGTTTCATCTCTAATAGGGACGATGCTCCTGTGTATACAGTCGTGCACATCACGGACTTTCCATGAGGCACCTCGCTGAAAATCTCCGTGTAAATTAACACTGTAGAGAACATCTTTATCTATTCTACGTCATGGCAAAGGCGTATTCCTTTGATGAGTTTGGAGAGAATTTTAAGGAATTAAAGTATAGTTGCCCCGAGGCAGCACATGTCCTTGAAAATATGCTTGGTTTTGAAAAATGAAATAGAGCACACTTCCTGGGCAATAGGTACTATGTGATGACCACAAACATCGCCGAGTCACTCAACTCATTTTTTATGGATGAACGGGAGTACCCCGTGTCGTACATATTCAATTCAATTGCTAAACAATTTGGTGAAAAGTTTAGGGAGTGGTATGCCTATGTCAATGGTAAAAGGAACATATTTGTGCCTTGTGCGGAAAAGATCCTAAAGGATAACAAGAGTGCGAGCGATTCCTTATATATGACTAATCCAAAAGGAGTTCTCGACCAGTACACGGTGTTCGGCAATGGTGTTACTGCCAAGGTTAATCTCTTGGAGAGGAGTTGTTCTTATCAAAAATTTGACTTGGTAAAAATACCGTGCGAACATACGATGGCAGCTTTGCAAGCAAAGTATGGCGATGGTGTAGGTTATGGAAACTCCATCTATGAGTACTTTTTGCCAATTTATAAAGCTGGAAGTTACCTCCATGCATACTCGAAAGCAATTAACGTTGTCCCTCCAGAGGTCGAATGGAATGTGCCACAAGAATTGCTAGACACTAAAATTTCTCCACCCCCTACGATCCCAAACTCGGAAGGAAGAAAGTCAAACGCATAAGGGCGTCGGTGAGATGTTCAAGTCCAAAAGGAGGAATAGGTATTCAATATGCAAGAAATCGAGATACAAAAGAACCACGTGTAGCATGGCCAACAAATCATAGATAGGTTTTATTTTGCTTCAATTGTAAAACTGTTGTTTTGGGGTATAAATGTGCATTTCAGTAGAATTTAACGTTCAGTTATTATCGATTTAAGATTTTGTCTACGATAGACTACATGCATTTTATGGTATATCTTTAACACGGTCTATTAAATAATATATATTGGTTATATGACTAATCATCAAACACGCTATGTAGATATTTATACCGCCATATCTCTCTAATAGATACATTGAATCATTGTTTCCTGTTCCCAATCAATTAAAAGATGCAAATACGTCTATTCTCAAGAAAAATCACTGGTATACGGAAACCAAGTATTTTCTATTCCCATACGCGTCGACTGACCATTAGTTTGATCTATGAAAGGACACCATCTATAGGTCTATAAGTATAGGCCCTATTTCTACGTAACCCTTCACTTGTCCCTAAACCTAAAACATCAGAAACCGTCTTATTCTTCCCTAAAACATCAGAAATCATGCCTGATCACAGAATCCCCCTTCGCCCAATCAGACGAGTTCCCCATCGTCACTACGATTTGCTTCTACTTCAAAATGATTTTGCCAGGCTATTCTACGGCCTCGGAGAAGACCGTCGTTACTTGGAGAGTGAGCTTCGACGAATTACTCATTTCCTCCGAGTAATTTTGGAGCGTCTTGGAATGGACGGAAATGCCTACATCCACCCCCCCCCCCCCCCATCATCCCCATAATTTAGATTACTTTTTTATTTTGTTTATGTTGTTAAGTTTTTTTTGGTTTGTTCATTGTTGAAAAAGCTTTCTCAGTAGGACTTTGTTAGAAGAAAGCTTCTTTCATTTTTTCCCTTTTGCTATAAATTTTATTAAGTAATGCAATGAACAAATTTAAAGCAAGTTTCAGTTTCAGTTTAATGAACAAGTTTCAGTTTGAACATTATGTTTACCATTTTTGTTATGATCCTTTTTTTTCTTGTGGCGGTTATTCTTCTGTACAGACACAACTTTCAAATATGTATGCCTCATTCAATTCACAGTACTGTAGTTTGACTTGATTATTGTAGTTCAATTCACGATTAAATTAAAACAGACAATAACATATTTTGGGGCTGGTAGAACAAAATAATTAAATTAAAAATGATTTAAACAAACAATAACATATTTTGGGGTTGGTGGAATAAAATAATTAAAATAAAAATAATTAAAATAAAAATAATTTAAACAGACAATAACATATTTTGAGGCTAGCGGGACAAAATAATTAAATTAAAAATAATTTAAACAGATAATAACATATTTTGAGGTTAGTGGAACAAAATAATTAAAATAAAAATATTTTAAATAGATAATCTTGAGGGTCCATAGATTAGTCTGGTCTATAGACTGGTGGTGACACTTAATAGACCGTAGTAGATCATGGCTTAGGTCAACCATCAATTAGACTAGTCTACCGTAGACTTACACCTTTTGATGTGCATCGATTGATATCATAAGTATGCGCAGACCACGTTGGTTGATGTGCACTGCCATAGACCGTCACTTGGATGTAGTTAAAAAATGAATAAATAAATTAAAAATAAATCTAGTATTGATTTCTACACATGTGAGTGTGTGTAAACAAGACACACAATCATATTAGAGCTTATACAAAGTAAATTATAAAGTGTGTGGCTGGGTAGTGATTGAATGTTCAATATGCTAAGAGTAATGTTTGTCAAAGCACAAGTATGTATTAAGGATATATATTGTATTGAGGATGATGATTGTTCAACCACTATCCATTCCACACACTATTTTGATTTAGGAGTGGTGATGGAAGGAGTATGTGGAATGTGTAGTCATCAAATACAATATATATCCTTAATATATACTTGTGCTTTGACAAACATTACTCTTAGCATATTGAACATTCAACCACTACCCATCCACATACTCCTTAATTCACTTTGTACAAGCTCTAATATGATTGTGTGTCTTGTTTACACTTACTCACATGTGTAGAAATCAACACTACATTTATTTTTAATTTATTTATTCATTTTTTAACTACATTCAAGTGACGGTCTATGGCAGTATACATCGATCAATGTGGTCTACGCATACTCATGATATCAATCGATGCACATCTAAAGGTGTAAGTCTACGGTAGACTAGTCTAATCGATGGACCCTTAAAGAATAAGTATATTTTTTACATGATTTTGACATGGGTCAACAACTATGGGAGTCTATAAGTGTCACCAACAGTTTAAGATTATCTATTTAAATCATTTTTAATTTAATTATTTTCTTCCATCAGTCTCAAAACATATGATTATGTATATAAATTATTTTTAATTTAATCATTTTCTTCCACCAGCCAAGTGATGTTCTATATATGAGTACACGGATCACCGTATTCTACGCATAATAAGAAGATCAATCGATGCACTATTGAAGGTGTAAGTCTACGGTAGACTAGACAAATCGATGGCTGACATAAGTCATGATTTATGACGGTCTATTAAGTGTCACCACCAGTTCAAAAAAAATTACTGCTCCAATGGTAATAAATGGCTTCTTTTATAATCCATCAGTTTCAACACTTCATTTTTACTTCATATATAAGGACGGTCATCCCTCATTATTTTATTTCATTCGCTTTGTTTTGTTTTTAAAAATTCTACAATGTCTCAAACCTCTCAAACATCCAATTCTAAAAATACTCTAAGTTGTCATTGTGGGAATGTGGTTGCTCTGAAGACGTCACGCACGGACTCAAATCTAGATCGCAAATTTAATAATTGTGCAATTGCGAAGGTAATCTCTGTGTGTCTTTTTTATGAATTTAAGTTAGGTGCTATGTAATTATTATTTTTTCTAGGATAATGGCTTATGTTGGTTTTTTAAATGGCTTGATGAGATATCACCTCCAACCAGTCCATCAACGTTGAGTTCGGGACCCAAGACATCAAATTTTCAAGGCTTGGCAAAATTTAATCTACTACAAAGGCTCCAACAATGCGAAAAAAATAAAGATTTTCTTATGACTTTGTTCAAAAAAGTCGAAGAACAGAGGAATCACTTTAAAGTGTTGCTACATGACACCAAAATAGAGAGGGATCAACTAAAACAAAAATTGATTTTGGCCAAAGAAAGGGAGAATGGCCTAAAAATGATGTTATGTGCTATAATGCTAGTATTCGTTCTTTGAAAAGGTGCAACATGGATGTAGTGATATTGAATAAATAATAATACTTCTATTTTTCTATAATGTTAATATTATTTTTGATAGAATCATGGTCGATCAAACAGCATGTCGGCTTAAAACCGACCAGCATGGTAATGATAGACTACGCATGCAGTATACGAAAGATTAAGTATGCATTCTATGACATTAACCATACACCGTACCAACTATGACAACACCCTGCATATTCAAATGGTCATGCCACTAATCAGTTTGATAGAGACAGATTCAGTGCAGAATCATAATAACTACCATAAAATAAAAGAATGTTTCTAATTTCCTACCAACAGATCATTAAACTTTCATACTTGTCAAATAAAAAAAATATTTATCCGATCCTAACTATTGATCATTCAACAACACATTAACAATATTAGCATTCAAATGTATTTTTCACTACTGTCCTCATCAATACAAATGTTACTGTTGATTTCACCTACGATATCAATGACCACATCTTTTTGGTCAGCTTCAGTTACTTTTTTCTCGGCAGCTAAAGTTGCTTCTTCATGCTCGCCTTCTTCTCCTTCTATTTCATCATCTGCAGCAGCTGGTGCTTCTTCGGCTGGTTCTTCTTCTCCTTTTTTCACAACATCTGCAGCTGCTTCTTTTTCAGCTTCTTCTTCTGCTTCTGCAGCTGGAACTTTCTTCTTGGCACATATCTTCTTCCATTTTTTCTTCTTCATCCTTCTTTTCTTCTTCTTTTTCCTCTCCCGCCACAACAGAGGTCAACTCATCCATTTTGCTTTCTTTTTCTCCTTCTTCATTCCTCTCCAATTCACGAAGGTCCACACGCACTATATCATCATATTACAAAGTGTTACTGATATTTAAAGCTGAAAATTCATTAACAACATCAATTATTGAATGAAGTTACCTCGCTCGTATTCGCTCATCTTGTTCCTTTTTCTTTAATATTTTCTCTCTAATATAGGCAGCAATATCCAACACTGCTTTCTCGAGCACAGCAACACGCTTATGAAGATCCCCGGGGGATAAGATGTCCTCTGCATCTTTGGAGGTGCTCGAAGTATCATCATCACCCCAATCTCCGTCATCATCATTGTTCTTATTTGAAATAAGTACAGTCACTCCTTCTAACTCTTTCTTTAAGCCATCGAGAACGTTATTCTTCACCTCATCCGTATATGGCTCAAAGGAAATCATGTAATCTATCTTCGTCTCATGAAGAGTAGGGATGATGTACGGGTGCACGTTCTACAAAATATCGATTAATAATTACATAACATTCTATACAACAGTAGTATTATTATTGCATGATAAAAAATAACTTCATTCCTCGGTAACTTTTTTTTTGTACTTGAATGGGTCGCCTTCGATTATCTGATCACTTTTTGTAGTGTGCCATATGAGGATGCGGGAAATAGGAAAGGGTTCATCTGTTGATTTTTCAACAAATTTTCCAAGATGAGGAAAGGCCTCGTAGATCCAAACCAGTAAGCAGTACATTAGTGAAAAAAGAACTCAGATTCTATGACAGAGTATAAATAAACAAAGAATCTACGATAAACTCACTAAAGGGTTTATGGTAGATACCATGAATGCCCAGGGAAATCCGAATAGAGCATAGGATGCCTTTTGCTTCTTGTCAAATACTTTCCTCTGCTTCTTTAGGTCACTTTTCTTCTTTAGATAGTCCAAGGTTAGTTGAAATGTCTCTTTCCCCCATGGATAATTCTCTGAGAAACTCAAAGAATCGACCATTCAAATCAATTTCGTGTCGACAACCTTCGTCGAATCTTTTGCAAGCAACACGGTGTGCAAGAACCACAGTAAACAACACTTAAACTTCTGGTCCTCATTCAGCTTATTCCCTCTAATCAGGTGTAGCAAGTTGGTCGCCGTTATGTTTTTATTTTTCGTCACCTTAAAGCAAAAATTCTCCCCCTTTTCTAATACCTTCTTCATTTTTTAGTCACTGGGGTATGATGAGCAGTTCAGCCTCGTAATCAAATAAAACTTTTTCAAGCCAAAACAGGCAGGCTTGTTGTTAACGCAGAACCACATCTCGTGATGCTTCTTATCATTCTTGATGCGTCGCAACAACAAATAATGGGCCAACTGTCCATTGAACTTGAGATATTCTGGCAGGTTTCTCAGGTGTCCAAAACAGGACCACTTGAATCTTTTCTTAAACTCTTGGTCGACAAGAACTTACTGAAATTCTCGATAAGCAGCCATTCTTGATCTGATCGATATCTTTGCCGGGAAAGATCCGACCTCGTCCATTATCGTTCAAAGGTCATACCGCTCCATGGAAATTAAGCTTGAAAGAGATGGCACGGACAAGGGACCATTATCCCCATCAGCACTTTTTCTTCTACTATCTTCGCTCTCTTCACTGTCATTACTAGTACTATGCTTGCCAACATCTTTATCAGAATCAACGTAGTCGCTTATCTCCTTTAAATCTGAATCTGATTCAGACACCGACTCTTTATTTTTCTTCCTTTTTGAGACATTTTCAACTGCTTCAGTTTTTCTTTTTCTACTGCTACCAGCAGAATCAAAAGCGGTACTGGCTTTGCGTTTAGGAAGGATGTATTTTTTACCCATTTTCAACACAATCTACACCTGCAGAACAAATCTCTCATTTTCAGTTGATAGACCACAAGCCTATCAACAGAAATAACTCAATTTTAAATGAATTTCATACGTCTAAAAATTGATTTCAATCTAGGACATTTTGATTTCATAGATTACGGATCTACGGATACAAACAGGTCACTGTTCGAATCAAAATGCCAAAATAACTCTTCCACCATCAAATAGTTCACTACACACATCAATAACTGAACCAAAATCCAACAGGCAGTATCAAAACACAACAATTTCTAAAAATCAAACTAGTGCACCTAATTAAACTAATTAACTATTAATCTTTCAATTTTCACTAATTCAGCAACCATATTTTAAAAGAATTTCATACGTCTAAAAATTGATTTCAATCTAGGGCATTTTGATTTCATAGACCATGGGTCAATTTCATAGACCACGGGTCTACGGATAAAAACAGGTCACTGTTCGAATCAAATACCAAAATAACTCTTCAAATAACGATTATCCCACCATTCAACACTTCTTTGCTAAAAAAATCAGAACTAAACCAAAACTACTTAATCAACCAAATTCAAAAAAAAAAATTCAATTTCCTACATCACTACGAATCGGTTAGAAAAGAAACCCGTTTAAATGGATATAAAAATGATCGCAACTTGATTTTAACTAACCTTACAAACCAACAACGACCCCTTAGCAGCTGGAGAAGAAAAAGAAACGAAAATGACAATTTTGGGATGACGGTTTCTTAAGCGGGAGTTGAGAGAATTGAAGAAGAGAGAGAGGATTTTTTTAGGATATTGAAATAAGTGGAGGGTGTTAGTGTATTATATTAAATTTCCAAAGTTATAAAAATAATGAAATGGTCCCTTGGCCCATCCTGTGGGCCCCACTTTTTAAACTTTTTCCAACTTTTTATACCCTAACCCTAAAAATTAAATCAAAAATAATTGTAGTGGGTAAATGACAAAATAATTTTGGAAGTGGGTAGTCTTGCCAATTTTTCCCCATGTCAAACCTAAAGACCTTTGGAACCAAGACTCTTGGAACTGGAACTACCTATCTATGGAAATTCCTACTTACATCAAACTCAAAGCTTCTACCTAAGGCTCAACCATTCTATACCTGATATTCCCTACTGGACCCTCAACTATAATGGTTTATTCTTAACCAAATCGGCGCGCCAACTCCTGCATACTCATCAACCTTCGGCTATCTATGAGTTTGATTGGATATGGACCCTCAATACTCTTCCCAAAATCAAAATGTTTCTCTGGTTATGCTCCCACAATAAAGTTGCTTCAAATGCTCATCATTATCATCTAGGGTTACTCACTACTGCGAGATGTGCCATTTGTAATGGCGTGATAGAAAAATTAACTCATATCCTATTTGATTGTCCTCGAATCAGAAAACATTGTTTAGATATGGGTTTGAATATGAACAATCATATTAACACCTCTACCCACTGGCTCTCTAATATTAACAATCTTAAGATTCCTCTTCGAAATTCAAATGTCTCTTGGCATGTTTTTTACCCTTTGGCATTATTAAACTTATGGATTTACAGAAATCAAACGATTTTTAATGAGGCCCGCCACCAGTAAAGCCTCTCTTACAACTACATCTTAATGCGGCCTTTTGAATATTTGTACACTGCTACTACTATCCTCAAACAACTGATAAAATAGTTGTTCCCATCCTATGATTTCCCCCTGCTAACGGCCTCAAACTTAATATAGACGGGGTGTTTTTACTTCAAACTCTCACTGCTAGACTAGGCGGAGTCATCCGAAACTCTAACGTACAAGGTTTTTATATGAAAACTACCTCCCTAAATTCCCCCATGGCTGAACTCCAAGCTTTAGTCCAGGGCCTTTACTTGGCAAAAGCCAAAAAACTCACCCCAAGTGGAAATTGAAACAGACTAAACTGACTTAATTCATCAACTTCACCATGCTCCCCCATTTTATACTGATCTTGTGCTCTCTTGCTGGTTAATGTTGAAGGAATTGGAGAATTCGCTGGTCCGACATAATTTCCAATAGGGTAATATGATGGCAGATGTTTTGGCTAAGACAGGTTGCAATATCATCACTCCTATTAGTATTAATCCTCGTATTTTGGATGCACCACTGGAAAACCATATCAAGGTTTTGGAAGCGGATGCTTCAGAAGCAGTCTCCACTAAATTTGTATCTGCAGCTGCTTGTAATATTTTAGCAACCTTAGCATAATCAATGTAAATAATGTTAGAACTACTTTAGATGCTGCTACTCCTAGTACTAGTTTAGATGCCAATGTTATGGCTTATGGCCCTGTACAACAGGTTACTGCCTCTACTATTGTACATCTCTAAGTTTGTGATATATATATATATATATATATATATATATATATATATCATCCCTATTACCAAAAAAAAATCTCTCCCTGCTAAATTAAAGAATGTTATAATATTTATATCACCTTAGTTCTTGTTTAGATTAATACAAACATTCCTATAGTACTTTCTACGTTTCTTTATTCACTTTTCGAGAGTCAATTTAACTAGTTTTCAAAACTAAATTGAATTGAATTAATTCAATTTAGATATTTATAAACTACACAAAAAGTACTACGATTTACAGTACATCTCATATCAATATAGTGAGAAAATATATCCTAGAAAATATTAATTAAAGTTTATGTAATTTGATTCTTAAAGAGTGAAACGTGACAACTATTTATTATTTTATTTAAAGTAGGTCACTTCCACCCCTACATATTATGAAAATTTTATGCTTACGCTTCCAATGAGATAATATCTATAACTAAGTATTTCAAACTTAGACAAAATCAAAATTGTAAATAAAAAGACAAATATTTTCGATAAAATCTTTATCCATATAATTTTTAAAAAGAGTATTTTTTATTTTTTTTTGAGAATATGTAACTTTTAAAACTCATAAATAAAAATGGACACAATCACTTAATAAGTCCAAAACTATTTAAACCTTATACATAATAGAAATCTCAAAACAAACCAGATAAAATATGTCATTTACTTTAATGTTTCAATAGGCCTTAAAACTCCATATATTTTTTACTTGATATTAATAGGTATAATTAAAAGAGATGACATATTTTATGTTGCTTAAATTCCCATGTAATCAAGCTTTTCTAATAGTGTAATATGCAATAGACATGTAACCTATAGATACAATTTACAAGAAAGTTTAAATACTCCGTAGGCCTTTTAGGGAGAAACAAAAAGGAGATTTATTGGGAGCGTTGTCACCTTAATAGACCCTGCAATACGCGATCTGAATTAGTTGAGGCTCCAATGCAGGCATCAAACACCGGGTGAGAAACCAAAAAAAAGGAGATTTATACAGCTACAGGACTATGACTACGCCAAGTAACTATATCTGAAAATAAACAAACAAATAAAAGATTCAACACTAACCATAAAACATAGATCATACCCTTACCTTTGGGATAGAGTTCAACACTGAAGAATATTTTGAAAACAAATTAGGATTCTAATAATCCATCGCTTACACCTACATTAAGAATTCACTTAAAAATAGTTGAAAAGAAAAAAGATAAAATCAATGATTTTTTCAGCTATTTCCTTCGACAGTAACATACTTGTTATCCAATTTTTCGATCAATTTTCACCTGAAAGAGAAACACGAGAAATTATAAAAAAAGAAAGAATACATTGAAAATTATTGATTACATATAGTTTATATATATAACTTTTAATTGAATTAACAAAAAACAAAAGAGATTGATAATGATAATGTTGGATGTAAGACCTTGAATCAAAGCCAAGAAGAATAGTGAAATTATGATTTTTTTAAGTGACCTAATAATATAAAATACATTTACATTATCTGTGTGTAAACATAAACTTTTAAAAAAAAAAAATAATATAAACTTTGAGCTGACAAACTAATTTTAAAATTTCATGAGTCTAGATAGTTTAACATTTTATTCGGTATGCTATAGAGATATATATTTTACATGAACTCTAATTGTTGGTTTATTAGCAACGACTAATGATTGAAAAGTTTTTAATGGATTATAAGTCTTAATTAAAAGAGACTAATCTCGAACAACTTATGATTGTCATTCGCATATGAGAAACATTGTGAAACAAATCGATGAGGTTAGTGATCCAAACTAGGGACATTACAACAATTTATGATATAATTTCCAGGCTGATGATTAGGCCATCAACTTGAAACACAGTGTCTGAGTGTCTATGATCGAGATGCAAGCAGAGGAACAACTTGCACTCTTATTGAATTCCTGCAGTACATCAAATGGAAGCGAAGACTCCTCATCCTAAGCTTGTGTCTCAATATGCTACCTAAAATATAAATTCAGGGAAAAAATGTATCCACTTTTGTTCGTTCTCGAACAAATTTTCACTTTAAGAATCACAATCAGAGAAGACTCCACACTTTTATAACAAGCAAGACATTCAAGCTAGCACTACAATGACTACATAGAAGGCAAGTTTTTACACTACGCATGTTACATACACAAGTGAAAGCTCAAGAATACTACTTCAAAATATCCTAGCGTCAAGAATTGACACACCAAGTTGGCAGGTTCATGCATATTACTTAATCGAAGAGATCGCACAAATCACTAAACTATCATCAAACATGTTCCCTCACCACAAGAGAGTTACCCATAATCACTCACGTAGATGCAATTTATTACAAACTGGGTATAAGAATTAATTTATGCTCACAAAGAATTCACAAATTATACAAGATGAACCATAAGTTTGTCCTTAGTGTAGTACTCCACTAATATCAGAATGTAAAAACTCAGGATCAAGTAGGTCTTTGAGGGTTGCAATGTAGGCTAAGGGATGGGTAGGATCTATTCTGGCCAAAGATAGTGACTATCTTTCCTAAGCGCTTTAATACATCACACTTTTCATTCAATCCACTTCTAACAACTTTCACCACTTCTATATACACACCTCTTTTGTTTGGTCACTAAGCACTTTAATACATCACATTTTTCATTCAATTCACTTCTAATAAACAACTTTCACCACTTCTTGTTGGTGAAATTACAATAAACTTACAACTGAAAATTACAAGTAAAGAAAATAAAAAGAATATCTTTTTCTTCGGCTGAGGCGCGGATATCTCGCTCTCTTTAAGGAGATTCAAGCCTACTGCAACAAATGTTTCACCGATCCAGCAGTAATCTTCTTGACTTGTCCTCTTCAGGATACAACAGCCTTTCTCACAAAGAACAACTCAACAACTCTTAGACAAAAGTTGAGTTCAAAGATCCACAAAAAGAACACCTCCCTTCAACTAATGAACTCTTTTTTTTATTATTTTTTGTGTATGTGTACCAAAACCATGCAAGACTACCTATATTTATAGGTGAGAAATCTTTCATGCAAAGAATAAGAATGAATGTAGGGTAGTAAAGATAGAATATCAATGGCTTAGAGGTTACAAAAGCTATATGAGCTACACCACATAAAGAATAGGGTAATGGTGGAATTAAGAATGAAAGTTACAAGATTTACAAGAGTTACATGAAACTTATGTCCACATTCTACCACCACTAACTATTGGCATAAAACACAAGGAAGTAAAGAGGGAGTAATCCTCTTGGATGTTTTGGGGGGCTGATTATCAGCCATGCAAACGTATGTGGATTACTGCCAAATAAAGGTGATTAACTCTTTCAAGATTAATAGGCAATTGAAGTGAGAGTTGCTGTCAAGAATGTAACTTAAGTCATGCAACCAATAACGTCCAACATTAAGACTTTTAATACAAATGAGACAAATTAATAAAAATATTAAAATGCTAAAAAAAATATCAAAACCCCACTCACTTTAATATTAACAAGAGAGTCCACTAGTTGAAGGAATACTATCATCCATAATAAAGGTGTGCTCTGCATTGAACCTCCACTTAGTAACATAATAATTTTTACTCCAGAGTTGTAGTGGTCTCAAACTTGAACTATGACTACTTATGGGAAAATAAAAAGTTACTATTTACACATAATAGTCAAGGTGTTGACATAAGTTTTATAGCCAGCACATTGCGGCCTTATGCTATTTCGATTTCATGAGTGTCTTTGAGAATGAGCCCAATTCTCATAGGAAGCTACCTACCTCCACACTCACATAGGTAAAATTCGTCGAGAGTACTCCTGTAATTTAGCACCCCACTCATATGAGCTACAGATTTTCATTAAGAGTTTTTTTAAACTCAACCTCACCCACATTACAGGTTAATACACTCATACCATAGGGAGGGATAAAAAGTAGTGCATTTTTCACAATAAGTCATCATGTGATTCATTTTTCCAATTGAACCTGGTTATAGGATCTTTAGTCCCAGGTTGGGTGTCCTCACATATGACTCAAGATTCAATAGTCTTCAATCTCATCTTTCTCGATGTGCTCCAGACATTTTCTCTTGCTAAGGCCTTAGTCAAAGGATCTATAAGATTATCACAAGATTTGACATAATCAACATTAATGGTGTCATTTGTCAAATATGATCTCACATTACTATGTTTTCTCCTTATTGGTCTAGATTTACTATTGTAATAACGGTTTTAAACTCTACCAATTGTAGCGGTACTATCACAATGAATTAAAATGGGAGGAATTAGCTTTTCAAAATAAGGTATTTGAAATAACAAATCTCTCAACGAATTTGCTTCCTCACTAGCTGAAGCTAAAGCACTTAGTTCACTCTCCATGGTAGAGTTAGCAATAATTGTTTGCTTTTTAGACTTTCAACAAATAGCAGCACCACCCAAAGTAAAAATATAACCAGTAGTGGATAAGGAATCACCTAATAAAGTGCTCCAACCCACACCACAAAAGCCTTCAAGTATAGCAGGATATTTTTTAAAGAACAAACTATAATTTTTTTTCCAATTAAATATCTCATTACTCTCGTTATAGCATGCCAATTCATTACCTGTCTTGTTAGTAAACCTGTGATAACACTCAAACTACACCTCTCTAATAAGAATGTAAGCGATCTTTGTCAATATAAAACCCAAATAGGTTGGGGTTGAATCCCACAGGGAATATGGTGTGAACTCAAGTCGTTTGCGATTTAATCAACTGATAGTTGAATGTTTCCTGAAATGGGGCTTTGAGTTTAACATGTAATTGTTGATCACTTTTCTTTCTGTGTTTGAAATCAAGAGTTTATGGAATAACCGGAATTATGTTCACTAGGGTTTTTGTTACTTGACAGATGCTAATAGCGGTTCAAGATTCTCACAGTAGGTAGGACAACAAGTTATCTTTATCGAAATTACGCCTAAAAGTCTCTCGACCTACTTAAGCATTTAATTACCTAATTCTCTCGAACTTAGGGAATTTATGCTCACAGACCAGATTTTACCTCAGGTTAATCAACCTTGTTACAATGTCAATTATTAAATGGAAGGTTGGTGGCTTCCAAGTCCCTATTGATAATTCACTTCCTACTGTATTTGATTTCTTTCTCAAGCAAATCAAAACAGATGTTATCTATTATTTGCAACCAATAGAAAATAATGAAAACCTCAGAATTATCAAAAAGTCCTACAACCTTGTGAATCTTGAACACTTAGCACCTTATCAAGACTTAACCCTAGATCCCATAATTCAGGCTAAAAAAATTAGCCACTCATGATGTAATAATCAAAACAACTAGTTGTATTCATGATTCGAAAAATAAATTTACCACAAGATGAATAGAAACTAGAGAATCTCAGATTAGATCACAATAGAAATCCTAAAATAATGATTAAAATCTCTTCACAGTAATTGCTTTTTCAAGCCAAGAAACTAGAGAGAGAAAATATCAAAATATGTCTCAAAAACTCAAGTGCGGAACTCCTAGAAAAACCCTGAACAATGCTTTAAATAGTTAAACCTAAATAAGAAAACAAAATTACAGAGTTTAATAATCCACCGAATTAGGCAATGACATTCATGACAACCTATCAGGAGGCTGACGACTTATCACAAATGTCGTCAGATTCCTCTTTGCTTTGGACACTCGCTGCCTAATGCTGACGATAAACGGTGATGCCCTATCAGCTTCTTGATGACTTATCACAAATGTCGTCAAGGTTTTACCTCAGCTCTCATGTTTTGCCTTAGGCTGACGGCAATCTTGATGCCTTATCAGCTCCTTGACGACCTATCACAAAATGTCATCACAGCTTTAAACTTAGGTCAATTCTCTATTTACAGCTGACGATGAACTTGATAGCTTATCACGGGGCTGATGACTTATCACAATTGTTGTCAGCCACACTTTGTCTCTATTTACTTTAGATTTCAGCTTATTTGCTTCCATTCTTGTTGGTTTTCTAGCATCTTAGCTTCTACTGCAAAATAAAACACAAAATAATCAAAAACAACAAAAGTTGCTTAACACTTTACAATTTTTCTCAGTTAAAAGCCTCAAATGTGTTAGTGTCTGCTCACATATCAACACCCTCAACTTAAAACAATTGTTTGTCCTCAAGCAACCAAAGCACAACTAAGAGAATACAATGCACACTTGGCAGTTAATCATCCACAGTATTTCAAAACACTCACACCGTCTCCAAGGTTAGTCAATTCAAGAACAATGAAGAACACCAATGCAACACACAGGAATTAAGATACGGCATTAATTCAGCTATAACAACCATGCATAGACCAGTATTACACTCTCCAAATAAGTTAGCAACTAGTAACATATTTGGTTTTCTCACAGCAAAGAGATTTCCCTTTTCTCAAATCAATACATATATGTAACCATGGGGACAATCAAAACACTCACTCTTAGAACAAAGTTCCAATCAGTGTATGCCAAGTCTCATAGGCTTGCCCTTGTTTTCATTATCGAGACTTCAGATAGGTCATCTAGGATCACTATAGGTGTTCTCTTTGGCTTGTAACGTAGGTTAGGGGCTGGTATGATACTCGATGGTATTTAAAGTGACTAAGCCTCCTTGACACTACACTAGCTTTTTAGGGTTTCACTTATTAGCCTTTTTCACTCTTTTCTTTTCTTGATCACACTTATTTAGGATAGGAGCGGTCTTTTTCACAATCACTTTATTCTTTTTCACAATTTTTCCCTTTCTTGCTCTTTTCTTTCGCACCCAGCTCTTTATTATTTTCTTTTTATTCTACCTTTCTTCATACTTATTCTGTATCACGCACTCCTATGATATCCACCCTCAACTTAGGCTATTTTCTTAAGTCAAGGTGCACAGTGTACAAAGAGGACCAGGTCCAAAACAGGTTTATTGTGATATAAAAAGTAAAGGTGATAGGTGTCATAAAAAGAAACAGGCTAATCAGGCTCAAAGTATAGATCAAGGGATATTCTACCTACCGGGAAGGTCATTTAGGCTAAAGTGAGCTAATATCAAAATGACCTATGATCCTTTCCTAACCCCTATCCTTCAACCTAGGTAAGACTAACTCGGTAAGTTTTGGCTTCAGCATACAGAGGGAACTAAGTAACAACTTTCACACACTTGGCACACAGGTATATCACAATCTACTACTCATTCAGTTCATGCAGTTGTTTAGCAATGATTATTGTGTTCCTATAACTAATGTCATACAAAGATGCACAGTGGTCACACTTAAATGCAAATCACACAGTTAAAGAAGTAGACCACTTGAAGAGGTGTACAAAAATCACAAAAATGATTCAACTGCCTCAAGTACATGTATTTCTCCTAATTGACTACAAACTTTTACAACAACAATTTACCCTACACCCTCAACTTAAAATCAAAGAAAATCAAAACTAAGGGTTAGAGTATACCTAGAATAGCTTAATCCTGGGGGTCATGGGTTGCCTCCCATGTAGCGCTTGATTTAACATCGTGGCACGACTCAGGTGTCTCGATTACTTTAGACTTCATCGAGATAGATAGTAGTGATACTTTTCATTGGCTCCTTTGGACCAATATAAAGTTTGATTCATTGCCCATTTACCTTGAAGGTGCTGCCATCTTAATTTTCAAGTTCTACTACTCCAGATGAGTAGACTTGACTAACTCTAAATGGGCCTGACCACTTGGATTTAAGCTTACCTGGGAACAATTTGAGCCTAGAATTGAATAGAAACACCAAGTCCCTCTTTTGGAAGTCTCGTTTCTCTATCCTTCAATCATGATACTTTTTCAGCTATTCTTTATATAGGTCTGCTCGTTCATATGCCCTGAGACGAAATTCATCCATCTCATTCAGTTGGCCCAGTCTCAGCTCTGTAGCCTCCTTCCAACTCAGATTCAACCTTTTTAGCGCCCACAAGGCCTTGTGCTCCGGCTCTATTGGTAGGTGGCATGCTTTTCCATAAACCAGCTGAAATGGTGACATGCCAGTCTTGAAAGCAGTCCGGTATACCCACAGGGCATCATCGAGCTTTCGAGTCCAATCTTTCCGATTAGCATTCACCATTTTGGCTAGGATAACTTTAATCTCTTAATTTGACACCTCTACTTACCCACTAGTTTGTGGGTGATATGGAGTGGCTACTCTATGTTGTTTCACCCTATATTTTACTAACGCTGCTCGAAACACTTTGTTACAAAAATGAGATCTTTCATCACTATAATAGTACGTGATACTCCAAAGCGAGAGAAGATATTCTTCTTGAGAAAAGCACTAACCCTCTTTCCTTCATTATCAGCCAAGGCAACGGCTTCGACCTATTTTGAGACGTAGTCAACAGCAACTAAAATATACTTCATCCCATACGAACTCACAAAAGGACCTATGAAATTAATGCCCCATACGTCAAACAATTCCACTTCAAGAATCTTAGTCAAAGGCATCTCATGTCTTTTGGAGATTGACCCCGACCTCTGACATTGGTCGCATTTTAGCACAAACTCATGAGCATCCTTGAATAATGTTGGCCAATAGTAGCCGTTTTGCAACACCTTCTTAGCCATTCGGTCACCTGCATGGTGACCTCCAACTGAGGAAGCATGATATGCTTCCAATATGCATAATACATCCACCTCTAGCACATATCTCCTTATAATATTGCCAGCACATCGACGAAAGAGATACGACTTATACCAAAAGTAATATATCACATCATGCAGGAACTTCTTCCTTTGATAGAAAGAAAGATTTTCTGGAATGATCTCACTCATAACATAATTTACAAAATCAGCGTACCAAGGCAATTTCTCCACAGCAGCAGCTAAGATCTCCTCATCAGGAAATACATTATTTATCTCTGTTTCATCACTAATTGCCTGCTCACCTTCTATTCTAGACAGATGACATGTAACCTGGTTTTCACAACCTTTTCTATCTATGACTTCAAAGTCAAATTCTTATAGCAACAATACCCATCTAATCAGCCTTGGTTTTGTATCCTTCTTAGCCATCAAATACCTCAAGGCTGCATGATCAGTGTGGACCACCACCTTAGTCCCAAGCAGATAAGCCCTGAATTTCTCAAAAGCATACACCACAGCCAGAAGTTCCTGCTCAGTGACAGTGTCCTTCACCATATCTGAGAAGATAGACATCATGCACTGTTGAAAAGTAGTGGGTTTATTGCACAGCCCAAACGGTATTCACTTAAATGCAAAGGTGTCATATGGGCATATGAATGTCGTATTTTCCTGATCTTCAGGAGTAATACAGATCTGATTATATCTAGAATAGCCATCTAAGAAGCAGTACCATCCCCTTCCAGCCAATCGATCAAGCATTTGGTCCATAAAGAGCATTGGGAAGTGGTCTTTCAAAGTCCATGAGTTTAGTTTGCGGTAGTCCATGCAAACTCTCCACCCAGTCACAGGCCTAAGTGGAATCAGCTTATTCTTGTCATTTGTAACTACAGTCATACCACCCTTTTTTGGCATCCATTAAACTGGGCTTACCCATTTGCTGTCTGAAATAGGGTAAACCACACCTGTATCTAACCACTTAATAATTTCATTCTTAACCACCTCTTGCATTGGTAGTTTAAGATGGCGTTGGTGCTCGATAGTCAGAACATAATCTTCCTCAAGTTGTATTTTATGTGTGCAGATGCCAGGAGGAATGCCAATAATATCTGTGATCGTCCATCCGATTGCTCTCTTGTACCTCTGAAGTACAGAAATAAGTGTTTCTACCTGCTGCTTACCCAAATCAGCAGCAATAATAGTGGGTAGCATGTTTTCATGACCCTAAAACACATACATTAAATGCCCAAGCAGTTCTTTCAATTCCAACAATGGTGGCTTTTTAATGGATGGCTTAGCCAGTGGTATTGGTCGATTAGCAAGATCAAGGTCTATCTTTTTTGGGGCATAAGGGTATGAACTCATTCCTCATTCCTGCCAAAGCACAAATAGTTTTTTCATACTCCTCGATGCCTTCACTATTAAAATTCATCATAACTGCGGCTAAAGGATCGACAACAAGTTTGTCAGCTATTAACACCTCCTGTTCATCCTCATAATACACATCAACTAGTG
Source organism: Capsicum baccatum var. pendulum (assembly GCA_030864225.1). NCBI lineage: Eukaryota > Viridiplantae > Streptophyta > Magnoliopsida > Solanales > Solanaceae > Capsicum > Capsicum baccatum. The sequence continues at coordinate 107,246,560 of CM061551.1, forward strand.
AGAACACACTCATTTCTTCATGCTGCTTCATTAATTTGCACACATCAAATCGCACCACCTTATCATTCATCCCGAATAAGAGCTCATTAGCTCTCAAATCAATCAATACACTTCTGGTTATGAGGAAAGGTTGACCCAAGATTATGGGCACCTCAAAGTCCACCTCGCAATCCAGAATGATGAAATTTGTAGGGAATATAAAGCTCCACCTTCACCAACACATCATACAAAACACCAATGGGTTATTTTACCGACCTATCTGTCATCATTAGTCACATATTGGTGGGTGTGGAATTTCCAAGGCGCAGCTTTCTATATACAGCCAACAACATCAAATTAATGCTTGCTCCCAGGTCACATAATGCCTTAGCGAATTCCATGGACCCAATAGTGCATGGGATGGTAAATGCTCTCGGGTCTGTCTTTTTCTGTGCTAAAGACCTTGTGGAGATAGCACCACAATGATGGATATTGTCCTCCGGCTCATGGATAACCATCTGTTTCTTTGTGATAAGGTCCTTCATAAAGTTCGCATATCCTGGCATTTGCTCAAGTGCCTCAACCAATGGCACATTCACCATCAATTATTTGAGCATTGCCATGAATTTGTTAAATTTTGCAACATCAAGTTTTTTCTTCAATCGTTGAGGAAAGGGAGGTGGTGGTCTTGGGATAGTTTTCAAAACTACCTCTTTCTCCTTCTTTTTTTTTCTTCGGAGCATCATCTGACTTATCCAGCTTCTCAGACTCCACTGGACCTTCTTCTTCTAGTTTATCAGCGACTACTTCATCAACTATATGTTTGTCCACAGAAGGGCCAGGTAACATCCTACCACTTCTAGAGGTAATCGCCATACATAAGCCATCATTCCAAGGATTCTGGACTGTATCACTTGGTAACGTTCCGCTCTTTCTTTGGTTAAATGACGTGGAGAGTTGGCTCATCTGCTACTCCAACTATTTGATTGCGGTGGAGTGCGAGTTTATCAACTAACTGATGGATGTTAGATCGGTTTTCATGGTGGTCACACCAGAGTTGGTAGCCTCCACTCCCTTCAAAAACTTATCCATCTTGTCCTCTATGTACATCTTTTCAGAACTTGTTGTAGCAGCCTCACGATTTTCAGTAGGAACATATGGCCCGCTTCTGTCATTGTTATTCCTCCAATTTCCCTGCTCTTTATCTTTATAACCAGGCTTATCATAAAAGTTCCGACCTTGGTTCCCTTGGCTATTGCCTCAGAAACTCCCCTGATTATTAACATAGTTCACCTCTTCTTTTGTATCAGCATCAACTCTATCCTGAGATCCTATAGCTTTCACCTTCTCAGTCTTACCTGATAGCAAGTACTTGGTTAGCAGGTCCATTTTTGTTTTAAGGTGAGGTATGTATTGGTCATTCTCCTCATCTCTTCTGCACTATTCCGCAATAATACCCATAAAAATAGTGGGGCTATCCACCACAGAGTCTCTGGTATGCCATGCCCGACTCTATTTGGTCATCCTTTCTAGCATCTCTGAAGCCTCTGGAAATGTAGGATCAACAAATGAACCACCACCAGCACTGTCTACAATTGTCTTTGTAACAGAGTTAAGAGCCCTGTACAAAGTCTCCATCAAGTGTATGCTCGTCATATTGTGGTTCGGACACTGTGTCAGCTTCTTCTTGAATCTCTCCCAGGTTTCATACAAGGCTTCAGTTGGGAGCTGCCTAAAGTTTTTGATCTCATCCCTCAACTTTACCCTCCTGGAAGGTAGAAATAACCTTTCTAGGAAAGCTCATTTCAACTACCTCCAGTTGGTTATAGAATCGGGTGTCAGCTCATTCAGCCACAATGTTGCCTCTCCATACAGAAACAACGGAAACATTCTCAACCGAATAGTGCTCTAGCCCACTCCTGGGTTATCAAAAAATTTACAGATGGTGACAAAATTCACCAGATGTAAGTTCAGTTCATCCCTAGGAAGGCCACCAAACAACCCCTTTAGATTGAGGAGTTGGATCATAGTACTCGTAATGTTGAATTTTGCCCCAGGTGCCAACGGTGGAGGAATTATTGCACCCGTTTCACCTGCTCCATCCATTCCATCATTATCATCATTTAGGTCGTACTGGACCAGCTGGTAGTCTTTCCTTCTTTGGAATGGACGGTTCCTATTAACATTATATTGCAGTGGTGCAGCTACTTGCTCTGCACGCCTTGGGTTACCAGGATTCAGCAACTCCTCGTCTCCCAAATATTCATCCTCAGGATTTGGATGTCGTGCTTGTTGACCAACATTCTGCACATTCACCTGATCTCTAGCTAAGGCTGCTAATCTGTCAGCCTCTTGTTGTTCTTCCATTTTTTCAATTCGTTGCGGTTCTGGATTAAGAGGTAATAATGGTTCTTCAGAACTTCTGGCTCTTGGCATACACTATAAAGATCCTGCAATAAACAAAAACAACAAATAAACATATATCTAGGAAATTTCACTGACAGTCAATTAGCGCACACAAACTTTAGTTTACAATCATATTCCTCAACAACGATGCTATTTTTGATAATGCTCAAACTACACCTCTCTAATGAGAATGTAAGCAGTCGTTGTCAATATAAAACCCAACTAGGTTGGGGTCAAATCCCATAGGGAATATAGTGTGAACTCAAGTCATTTGCAATTTAATCAACTGATAGTTGAATGTTTCCTGAAATGGGGGTTTGAGTTTAACAAGTAATTGTTGGTCACTTTGTTTTCAGTGTTTGTAATCAAGAGTTTATGGAATAACCGGAATTATGTTCACTAGGGTTTTTGGTACTTGACAGATGCTAATAGTTGTTCAAGATTCTCGCAGTAGGTAGGACAACAAGTTATCTTTATCAAAATTACGCCTAAATGTCTCTCGACCTACTTAAGCATTTAATTACCTAATTCTCTCGGACTTAGGGAATTTATGTTCACAGACCAGATTTGACCTCAGGTTAATCAACCTTGTTACAGCGTCAATTATTAAATGGAAGGTTGGTGGCTTCCAAGTCGTTGTTGATAATTCACTTCCTACTGTATTTGATTTGATCCCTAGAATAAAATTTGCCTCACCAAGATCTTTCATATCAAAATGGCTTCTAAGAATATTTTTAGTTTCACTAATAACATTCATGTTAGAGACAAAGATCAATAAACCATGAACATATAAGCAAATAATAACATGCGAATTATTCCAAGACTTATGATATATGCATTTGTTACACTTATTTATTTTAAGTCCATTATCAATCATGCAGGAATCAAACTTTTTATGTCATTGCTTTGGTGTTTGTTTTAAGTCATATAAGGATTTATTAAGTTTACACACTTTGCTTTCTTGTCCAGCCTCAACAAAAAACTCGGGTTGTTCCATATAAATCTCCTCGTTTAGGTCTCCATTTAAAAAAGCAATTTTTATATCCATTTGATGAATTTGTAAATCAAAAATTGCTGCAATAGCAACTAAAATTCTAATGGATCTAATTCTAGTTATCGGAGAAAAAATATCAAAACATTCTAGGCCTTCTACTTATTTAAAACCTTTAGTCACTAGCCTAGCTTTGTATTTATCAACAGATCCATCCGATTTTAACTTTTTACGTAAGACCCATTTACATCCAATTGTTTTGCAACCCGGTGGTAAATTAACTAGCTTCCAAGTCTTATTGGAAATTAGTGATTCCATTTCATCATTTACAGCCTCTTTCCAAAAAATAATAATTAGGGTCATCTCCAATGTTAAAAACATACTAATCAGGACCAAATCTTTTTCTACTCTAGCTCGTTTACTTCTTCTGAACTCAAAACCATCATTTTCTTTATTTTATAAAGTAGAAGTAAAAGAACTAGGTAGGGACAAAATATTTTCTTTAGTTCTTAGACCCCCACTATTTTTAGAATCAAAAGGGAATTTATTTTCATGAAAAATAGCTTCACGTGATTCTATTATCACACTATCTTCAAGATTAAAAAATCAATAGGTCGTACTATTTGAAGTATAACCAAGAAAATCATAAGTAGTAACTTTTTTACCCAACTTAGAGATTTAGGATCCATTAACTTTACATAGGCTAAGCAACCCCAAACTCTTAGATATCCCAAATTTGGCTTAGGACCTTTCCACAACTCAAAAGATGTTGGTTTGTTCTTTTTATGAGGCACACGATTCAACACATAAAAAGCAGTCAAAATAACTTCACCCCAAAAATTTGAAGGTGCACAAGACTCAATTAACATGGCATTAGTTAACTTAATCAAAGTTCTATTCTTCCTTTCCTCTACACTATTAGATGCAGGAGAATAAGGAGGAGTTTCATGAATTATATCTAATGATCTAACAAGAGAATTGAACTCATGTGACTCATATTCACGGCCTCTATCACTTCTTATTCTTTTTATTTTTCTATTAAACTGATTTTCAACTTCATGGAGAAAAGTTTTAAAATTCTCAAATGCATCGCTTTTATTTTTCATTAAGTAAACATGTGCAAACATAGAAAAATCATCAATGAAAGTGATAAAATATCTATTTCCTCTACAAGTTAAAATTCCACCAAGTTTACAAACATCAGTATGTACTAGTTCTAATAATTCAGTTTTTCTTTCAACTTGAAAATAAGGCCTTTTTATGATTTTGACTTTACTACAAGCCTCACATTTTTCAAAGTTTTTTTTATCACTGGAATTATTCCTAAACTACTCATAATTATCACATAATGATCATTTATATGACAAACGAGCATGCCAAAAATTAGTAAAAGAAAGCATATAAACAGAAGTAGATGTTTTATTCATTTAAACATTCAACTTGAACATACCATCACATGCATACCCCTTTCCCACAAAAATATTATTTTTAACAATTACATACTGATCAGATTCAATAATCTGTTTGAAGCCTGTTTTATTAAGAAAAAAATTAGACATCAAATTTTTTCTCATAGAAGGAGTATAAAGTACATATTTTAAGATTAATACCCTTCCAGAAGTAAACCTCAACTCGACATCTCCCATTCCAAGTACTTGAGTTGTGTGTGAATCTCCAAGCATTATGATTTTGGGCTCCTCAAAATTTGTATATTTTTTAAACTAGTCTTTGTCATAACAGACATGACGGTTTGCACCAAAGTCAGCCCACCATCCATTAATATTTGTCATCATGATAATGTCTGTTATCACTGCCACAAATGATTCTTCAGTAACTTTTGCCTGAGGTATAGTCCCACATTTTCAAAATTTGATAAATCGAGCAATATACCTACTCTTGCACAGACAAAGCACGGGTTTTTTTGTTGTACATGTTGATTTTTTGCTTGGTTGTTTTCATCATTATTGTCCTTGGAATATCTGCCCTCATTTTTCTTGAATTTTTTTTCTTAGACTTCAATGTAGTATTTTTGTTCGTTTTAGGAGTAGCATTATTTAAAGAAGTTAAATTTACCTTCGGTATGATGTTGTTCTCTTCTGTTTGCAAAACTGCATCTTGGCCCCTTTCTTCTTCTTGCGTCGGATTGTCATTATCAAAGTCTCAAAAGAAGTTTCCTCTTATTTGTGGCTCATAATTTTTTAAAATTTCTTCCACAGAGGTGGAAGTTTATCAGTTATGCCACAAATAATAAGGCTATCTCTAATTTTGACTTCCTCGGACCTGAGCTCGCCAACAATAATTATGAAGTCTTGAGCTTAGTCTACCACTAACTTGATGTCCACCATTTGAAAATGAAAAAATGTGCTAGCCACATATTTTTTTGCTCCAGTCTCCTCAATGTCATACTTACTCTGCAAGGCTTTCCAAATTTTCTTTGCACTAGAGTAAGTTATATCATAATAATCATAAAAATTATCAGATAGACAATTAAGAAAAAAGTATCGGCACTTGTAGGAGTCACCATCGTATTTTTCAACTTTCTCTTGAAGAGAAATGAGTTCTTTATCACTCATGGAAGAGTTATATACTTTTTTTGAGTTCTTCTCAGTTAACACATAAGAAATATTGACAGGACTTAAGTAGAAAAGCACTTTACCCTTCCACATTTTAAAGTGAGTATCGTTAAACCAGAATGGCTTGTTGATATCTCCCAACTTGACATCCGTGGATTTTTCAGTTGTTCCCACTGAATCTCCTTAAATTTTTGGTGAAATAGCAATAAACTTACAACTGAAAATTACAAGTGAAGAAAATAAAATGAATATCTTCTTCTTCAGCTGAGGCGCGGATATCTCGCTCTCTTTAAGGAGATTCAAGCCCCCTGCAGCAAATGTTTCACCGGTCCAGCAGTAATCTTCTTGACTTGTCCCCTCGGGATACAATAGCCTTTCTTACAAAGAACAACTCAACAACACTGGACAAGAGTTGAGTTCAAAGATCCACAAAAAGAACACCTCCCTTCAACTAGTGAACTCTCTTTTTTACTATCTTTTGTGAACTCTATATTATCTTGTGTGTATGTGTACCAAAACCATGCAAAACTACCTCTATTTATAGGTGAGAAATCTTTCATGAAATGAATAAGAATGAATACGGGATCGTAATGATAGAATATTAATAGCTTAGAGTTTACAATAGTTACATGAGTTACACCACATAAAGAATAGGGTAATGGTGGAATTAAGAATGAAAGTTACAAGAGTTAAATGAAACTTATGTCCACATTCTACCACCACTAACTATTGTCATAAAACAAGGAAGTAAAAAGGGAGTAATGCTCTTGGACCTTTTTTGGAGGTTGAATTATCAGTCATGCAAATGTATGTGGATTACTGTCAAATAAAGGTCATTAACTCTTTCAAGATTAATAGGCAATTGAAGTGACAGTTACTGCCAAGAATGTAACTTAATCCATGCAACCACTAACGTCAAACATTAAGACTTTTAATACGAATGAGTCAAATTAATAAAAATATTAAAATACTCAAAAAACTATCACTTTTATATACACGCCTCTTTTGTTTTACCCCATCTCATTAAGCTCACTCACATAACAATATGGAAGAGAATATTGTCTATTAATTCATGATTTAATTTTTAGCACAAATTTTTTCACTCCCAACCACAACACATCAATTGTACACACCAATAACTATTACTTTGGGGCTTCAATTTCACTTTTCTCCTTCCTATTTTTTTTTCACATGCCTTAACTCATTAAATTTTCACCAAAGCGCTAGGAGATTTAGATCAAATTAAGGTCAAACAAAGAAGGGATTAAGCTACATATGAAGCTATAAAAGAATAAGCTAAAAGCTCAAGGAGTTAACTAGAATTATGCACAGGGATAGGTAAAAGTGGGTATGAAACAAGGCTATTACAGAATAGTCTATGTCATCTCCTAAACCCAAACTCTTTATTTCGCTTTGCACACACACCAGGTAAGTTCTAGACATCAAATGCACCAAGGAATATACAACAACCTTACACACACATGGCACATGTTCGACTCAAGTAGGATCATCATAGACTCTCCACCAAACAATAGCATGAATTCAAAATCAATCCAACAAGTACAAGAGTCATAAACTACAACCTAGGAGTCTCAAACGTAGTAATTCACACAATCAACATGCATGATTTTTACAAACAACACCACTTGCATTATTTAATCATCCATAGCACCAACAAGAACATCTCACTTATCCTACACAAAAATTTTAAATGTACTCCTACAAAAAAATTTGGGCTCAAAGAGCGCGCCCGTGGAAAAGAAAAACCACTAGGTAGGTGAAGTATGCACCTACCAAACTGACCCAAAGAACTAAAAACTAAAAAGAGAAAATATTTTTGTAATTTTTTTCAAATTTAACCAAAAACTAGAAAAACAACTAAGACTCAAGACCCTACAGAATCACTTCACCCAAAACAATGGAAATTTCTCCACCCCACACATAAAAATCTACTTTGTCCCTAAAGCAAAATTAAAAGTAGGAATAGAAATATTCTGACGCCTTTAGGCCTAGATAATAGCATCTTTATACATCAAGAGGGTCCGGGGACTCCACACTTATTCTTCGTCATACTCCTTAGCTCAGGTTTTCGATATTTAGACTTTCCATCAATCTGTGACTAAACAAAAACAAAACTAAGTGAAGTAAAAATTAAAAATACAAGAAAAATGCCTACTTTAACTTGGTAATTTAGTGTCACGGCACGACCCACATCAACTTTTTCCTCCACTTAAGGCTATGAATTCACCCCAATCTTGCATCCATTTTTTTCTTCACTCATAAGATGGTGGTACAAATATGAAGAAACCGAATAATGAATGGTGTAAGGTAAAACACTCGGCCTTGAACTGAGGCATGTTTTTCTGTTGCTTGTCTAGTGAAAATTTATGAATATGGGATTCTTATTCCTCATCTTCACACTTTTCCACTATTTTAGATAACTCTAAAAACATGTCATCATCTAAACATAATGTAGAAAAGTTCTTTGAATGAGACCCAACCAATCCCACATCAAAATTTACACCATCCACAACACACTTACTCTTATTCACCTTCTATATGTCAGTCTCAAGAAAAAAATAATAGCTGAATGACTAAATTCTTGTGGTTGCTCCATAGATTGGCTAGTATCCACCTCATCAAGTGAAGGTCCCAAACACTTGCTTTTCTGAAAATTTAAACAATAACTCTCTCGGTAGGATCCCCTACAAAAACAACAAGAATCATTATCACTCACAAACCATCTATCCCAGGTTGACATATCACGAAGTATGACAGAAAAGTAAAAGAAAATAAAAAGAAAAAATACGAAACTATTGCAGCTCAATATAGCAAAACTAAAAATAAGACAGTTGCCTATTAACAAGTCCCTGGCAACGGCGCCAAAAACTTAGTGCACCCAAGTGCACATGTAAGTGTACGTTATTCCACCAAGTAGTAAAGTGATCTTTTTCAAGCCAAGTATCGATCCCACAGAGACTTGTATTAACAACTATCTAATTCAAGTTTAACTGTTGAGATTAAATTGGTACAAAGGTAACCACAAGAATTGGAAGTTAAAAATAAAGTAAACTAACAATACAGTAAATTAAAGGTCTTAGACAATCAATAGGGAGAAACCCGGGGTTAAATATCTGCGAACAATCATACTCTGCTCTTGAACTTCATTGGTTAGGTTACTTATCTTGGTTTTTGATTCACAGTGTTGATATTCTAACTATGGTCTTACGAGCCTCTAATCATCTATCTAACTTAGACCCACAACTACATCGTTGAGTGGAGATGTGAGAACTAAGTTAAATGCATTCATATTTCATACCGTAAGTGAACCAAATAGGGAATTTAGGTATATTACTATCCTAAATACAAATTATAACTTCATTCTGTAGAAGATTACAATCCTATTCTATTTACCCCACTTTCTATCCTCTTGTTCCTCTTTTCGGACTCACAAGATGACAATGGATGTATTCTACGGGTCATAAATCCTTAAAGTAGTAATAAAAAGGTTAAATAAATAATAAAATGTGATAAATAATTAAAACCAAATCATTTCATACCAAGAGTAATCATGTTCTTGGTCTTAACCCCGAAAAAGGACTATTAGTCACTCATGGACATAACCGTAATCGCAATGATTGAATACATGTTAAAATTTATAAGCAACCAACATAATGGAAGAAAATACCTAATTTAAGTGTTTCCATCCCCCTCAAAGCTTCAAGGTCGTCCAAGGTGTGTAACATAATGCTTAAGGTCCTAGTTATAGGATGTTACAAGTTGTTGATTTTAACATAGCGGCGTGCCACGCCCTTATCATAGTGAGCTAATGGAATTGACTTCCTAGGATACACCAAAGTCCATGGCACTTCCCTAAAGAGGTGCCTAAGGTCTGTGTCACATTAATGACTCCAAAACATCCGTTTTGGTTAAATCTTATTCCATGTATTTGTCCATCCTTTCCGAGACTTGTGGTATTGTTTCCACTTGATTTTTAGCTTGTGTATCATCCATATGTAATCAAATCACCAAGCATCATATAGCATCAAACACCACATATTAGAGATCCAAATGACATACAATTCAAGACGATGAACTAGAAACTTAAGCTAAGAATACTAGTTTTGTCCTTTTAATCTTTAACTTATTGTTTTGTCTCTTGGCTTGTTTCAATTGAACCTTAAACACTATAAATAAGTTATTCCACTCATACTTACACAATCATACCCTTAGGACCTCATTACACACACTAGAATTCATCGAGATCAACTAGGACAACACATAGCTCAAGCTAGTAATATTAGTTTTCTCGTCAAAACTCTAAGTGACCAAATTAATTCCAAACTTATTTGAAACACACCTTAAACATTGTAATCAAGTAGTTTAATACTTAGATGCACAATTATAAAAAAAATCTCATTAAGTACAAGAGAAGTCCTCAAAATAAGGCTAAATAAGTTCGGATAACAACACTGAGGTGCATAAATCCACCTTAGATCAACCTTATTTTGATCCTTGATCAAGAAGGAAATGCAGTGTAAACTACATGATTTCATATCTTCCTCAATAGCAACATGAAATTGTTTGATCGAACTTTTTTGGGGACCAAACCAATTTTAATTGAAAAAGGATATTTGATATAAGAAATTAACCAAAAAGTTTAATAGCAATTTAAAATTTTGCCTTTTTGTTTTTTCAAAGGTCTTTTGCTTTTGGGGGGAGGGGGAACAAGTCTATTATAATCGAAAAAGAATTTTTGTGTAGGAAATGCACCATAATAAGAAAACTATTTTTATTTAAATTTAATATATTTATTATATTTAATATCACGTGAAAAGACTATTTTATCTAAAACCAAAAAATTTAATGAAGGGCAAACAAATTCAAACAACATTTCTAAAATCCTTCCACTTTTAATATATTAAAAATTAGAGATTAAAGATTATTAATTTTTTAATACATAATGACTTATAATAATTAATTAAAAATAAAATATTATTAAGTTTTTAATGTATAAATAACTTATAATGACTAATTAAAATTCATATAGCAGCAACTTCATAAGTAGAGAGACTGTTTTCGATGTTCGAGTGATATTAAAAATTAAAAAAAAAGGCAATACACAGCAAATATGTGCAATGAAATGGTGACAACGTTTCTTTTACCAAAAAACACTTATTTTTGTTTTAATCTTAAATGTTGTCAAAAAAAATATTTCATTTGTCAAGAAGTTTTTTATCACATTTTCATAAAATTCAACGTTTCTTTTACCAAAGTGTTTATAATTTGTTTGTCACTTTTTATGCTCTTTGACTAATTCCCCTTCATCAAATTCAAAATTCTCTCTACTGAATGTTGGACCCTCAATTTTCTGAAAGTACACCTACACCATCGGAGCCCCCAGATCCGATGGCAATCGAAATCCCCAGCATCTTAAATTCCATTACACCGGCAAATAGCTTCAAGGACATGCTATTGAACAAAGTCAATGATCTCAACAAATGCTATACCCACTTCAATGTTAAAGAACCAAGGACCCTTTCGGAAGAAGATGAAGCGTCAATCCATTTATCAGATGAAGAAAAGCATCAGATATACCGACCTTGGCGATTCTCAGTGATCATAAAGCTGACAAACAAACGTCTAGCACACAATTACTTGAGAATCAAACTAATAGACCTTTGGAAACCCACTGAACCACTGATTCTCATCGACTTTGGTTGTGACTACTACATAGAAAGATTCAATAAACCTGAGAACTCGACAAAAGCTCTACATGGGGTCCTAGGTTCATAGCAGGGAGATTTTTGACAGTAAGGCAATGGGAGTCAAACTTCATACTAAAGGAGGCATCACAAATGCACACAGCAATTTGGCTTAGATTACCCCAATTACCCACAAAGTTCTATGACCACAGCGTACTGGAGAAAATAGGATCCAAACTAGGTATGATGTTGAAAATAGACACATGCACTTCTTCCACACTCAGAGAAAGATATGCTAGAGCGTGTATCCAAGTTCCCCTGGGTATACCTCTGAAAAACCACATCCGCATAGGCCACCACAAGCAGAAGGTGGTATATGAAGGAGATGGTTTTCTTTGTATAAGTTGTGGCCGCCTAGGACACATCGAAAAACTATGCCCACACACAGCTTTAAGCACCACCACAATCACAGAGCAATCACCTCCAAAAATTGATACATCAAATGAAGACACTGAAGGATAGCAAGTGGTATCCTTCCCAAAAAATAAAAGGCAACCGAAATTCCAAACGATTGCCAGCAAACCATGGGTGCAAGGAAGTGCCCACTGCAGAAAACCAGCAGGTAAGACGCACAGACGACGGCTCAGGTTAGACTCAAAACTTACAAAACACTGTCAATGGCACTGGCAAAATACCCCTCCGAAAGTATTTTGCCTTCTCAAGCACAAAGAAAAGGGAAAAATGAAATGGAAACTAGGTCAACTAGTACACGCAAAAAATTTGTTGCTACTAGTCCCTCTTCTGAAGTCAAACCCCTCACCATCCTCATGGGCCTAATATTAATCACCACAACAACCCATATATTTTTAATAAATGTCACCAAACTGGTTCTTAAATAACTTTTAATAACAATAGAGGGGAAAAGAGGGCCCACCTCCTACTAACACTAATGAGGCTCCAATGGAGACCTCCGTCTCTACAGCTTTTGTGGCGGTAACCAACGCTAAGAGTAGGGATAATCATCACTCAAAGATGATTGACATGACCGATGTGGTCATGTCCATTAACTCCTCGCCTCCTTTTATCCCCAAATGGAGCAACAATGAAGCTCCTATTAATTCTAACCACCCTAAGACCACCCAACCTACTAATGGCAACTCCACCAATGCTAAAGGAACCTCTCCTATTCATTTTAGCACTACTCCCACCCAATAGAGTACCGACATCATGGGCAAAGTTGGTACTCAAAGGGAAGACCATCTCTTATTGCATCATAGTGGGGGGACCAACCCATTGTGCTAATGATTCAAGACCCTGCCTGGATGGCCAAAATCATCAAGGACGGGGTGGATTATATAGTGCAAGGGTTGGGTTACCAGGCGTGGACTCACACAATGACATAAGCACAAATGATGGGTACACTGAATGTGATGAACACCCACGAGTTCAACTCTTTGATGACCTATATATTCAAGAGTTTGCCTTATTATCCAGAGACTCCTTACCTCTCGTATATGGACAGCTTAACCTTTGTACCATGGATACCTCCAACTCCCCAAGGGTCGAACAATCCAAACAATGCTTAAGCCACCGAGGTAACCGAAGGGGTAGAAGACCCAGAAAAAGCACAACCATCCTTGCTAAAGGAACTTCAGAAAATAAATGCAAAATAGGAGCATTTCTTGGAAACCTTAGAATAACCCAATATAGACTTCTTCATGCTCAAAAATCCACTTTAAAAAGAGTACTCAGAGTCATTCAGCACAGTTACTATAGTACTCTATCAGGGGGGAATAAAAACCTTCAAGCTGATGGTGAGGAACATGACCAGTCAAGGGAATGAAGCAGTCTCTCTAAGTCCATATTTGGTACAAGGGAAAATGACTAGGCAGGACAAGGGAAAGAGACTTGTACTAAATCACCCACCCAACCCAACTGACTCTATGAATTTTATAATTTGGAACACAAGGGGGGTCAATAGTAATAGCTTTAGAAGACACTACATTGATCTTGTTAAAACTCATAACCCCATGATTGTCATACTATTAGAAACTAAGATGGTGGATCACAAAAACCTTACTGAGATGCTCAAGTTCGACTCTTATTTTGAATCTAGTGTTGAGGGTCGAAAGGGTAGGATTGTTATAATGTGGAAGGAGGAAGCTGTCAAGATCCAAAATTTCTCTATATCTTCTCTGGGCATTCACACTATAATCAAGGTAAGGACTAATCCCAGGCCCTAGTTATTTTCTGCTATATATGCTAGTCCTGACCCCAGGATTCGAACCACCCTTTGGGAGGAATTACGCCAAATATGCTCCATTCACAAAAGGGATTGGTTAATTGGTGGGGAATTCAATGAAGTTCTTACTGCCAATGAAAAGCTTAGAGGGGCTCCCATCAACATTACTAGAACTAGCAAGTTTTGGGACTGCTTTAACTTTTGTAACATGGTGGACCTAGGCTTTCGAGGTCCAAAATATACCTGGGCCAATAGGAGACACCTTAATAGAACTGCTTTAATCCAAGAAATACTTGACAGGTATGTTGCCAGTGACTCTTGGATAAATCACTTTCCAGAGGCATTGATAACACACCTATCGAGAATAAAGTCTAACTATTGCCCTCTTTTTTTGTCCCTGTCTAGAAGTCCTCATGGTAGTCACACCAAGTCTTTTTTATTTGACCCTATATGGTGTCACCATCATACCTTTCAAATCTTAGTGAGGGACTATTTCAACCAACATGCTAACCTCCACCATGCTATCACCTATTTCCAGCATCAAGCCACCCTTTGGAATAATCAAGTATTTGGGAATCTCTTTCACAAGCTTAGAACTGTTAGGAATAGACTAGGGGGTATCTAGAGATCTGAGGCTTACCATAATAGCCCTTTCTTTCATTCCCTTGAGAGTAATATCATCCATAAGTATGACTCTCTACTTAAGTATGAGGAAGATTTCTGGAGAACCAAATCCAGAATAACCTGGCTCACAGATGGTGATGCAAATACTTTTTTCTTTCATGCATTCACTATTAATAGAAGAGGGAGAAATAAAATCAATGAACTCAAGTATGAAGTGGGTAGTGTCTATAGAAAGGAAGACAGTATAGTGAATCATGTCATGCAACATTTCACCAGTTTGTATACTACTAGCCATGTTAGCTCCCCCAACAGTTACTTTGTCCTTACAAACCATAACATAAGGATCAATGATAGCATGTATAATAGTCTTCCAGCCCCCCTAAGGGACTCAGAGATCATGTTAACCATCAAATTCTTTTGAACCCTTGAAATCTCCTGGGCCTGATGGTCTCCATCCTCTTTTTTTCCAGAAGTATTGGACTGATATTGGCCAAAAGACTATATTCTTCTGTAAAAAGGTCTTCTCTGAGAATGTTATGCCTGCTGATAACAACAAAACTCTTATTTTCCTCATTCCTAAGAGTAGAAATGTTGATACCCTTAGACACTTCAGGCCTATTGGCTTGTGCAATACCAGCTACAAAATTATTACCAAAATCATTGTTAACAGAATCAAGCCTATCTTCCAATATATCATCAGCCCCACCCAGGACAGTTTCCTGGCCAACAGAAGGGTTGTTGATCAAGCCATCATCATTCAAGAATACATTACTCACTTGAATAAGATGAAAGGTAAAGAGGCTAACATAATCATTAAAATTGACTTAGATAAAGCTTTTGATAAGCTTGAATGGGCCAAAGATACATTTCTCTTCTTTCGCTTCCCTAGGAACCTTACTAACCTGATCCTTTCCTGCATTACCTCCACTTCTATAGTTGTGATAGTCAATGGTAGGAGAGCTGACTTCTTCAATCCCTCTAGAAGTATCAGGTAGGGGGATCCAATCTCTTTCTACATCTTTATCATGTGCCTGGAAAGACTGTCAAGGGGTATACAAGCCGAGGTACATGTAAGACTTAGACTCCTATCATCATCTACCCCAGAGGTCCCAAGCTCTCCCACTTGTTCTTTGCAGACGACCTCACTCTGCTGGCAAAAGCTACCCCTACAAACTGCCAGACCATAGCTACCATTTTAGACACCTTCAACAAACTCTCAGGACAAACCATCAATCATCTCAAGTCCAAAGTCATCTGCTCTAAAAATTGCTCCTCTTTATTGAACAACCAATGTTGCCAGATCCTCCATATCCAGTCAAGCCCCTCTTTTGGTAGATATCTTGGGTTTACTATCTTATCCAAAAAAAACCAGGAATAATGTCTTTTAGTTTATCATTGATAACATGCATACCAAGCTTGCTGTTTGGAAAACCAAGCTCCTGAATATGGATGGAAGAACTGTCCTAACCAAATCTACCTTCAGTGTCATGCCTACCCATATCATGCAGTATATTAGAATTCCCAGTAAAGTCACTGAGACTTGCAATAAAATCCAAAGAGACATTGTCTGGGGTAGCAGCCCTGACAAAAAAAAACTTTACCTTCTTAACTGGGATGTCCTAACCTTTGAAAAAAGGCATGGTGGGCTGGGCCTCCATAAGAATGAGCTCAGGAATAAGGCTCTGCATGTTAGCCTTGCTTGGAGGTTATTCCACCAACCCACAACCTTGTGGGGACAAGTTCTTCTAACCAAATACAATAAGCCCCTTAGACAGCTAGGCACTAACCAGTATAACTCCGAGACCTGGAAAAACATCAGGAGAGGCTGGGTTGATTGCTTCTTGAGGATAAGATGGAGAGTGGGAAAGGGGGATAGGGTTAATTTCCTCCAAGATACTTGGATTCCTCACCTAGGTAGCCTTAGAACCATTATTCATGGTCCCATGAATAAGATGGATTCTACTAACATGGTAAAGGATATCCTTGTAAATGGAGAGTGGCATTTCACTAAAATCTCCTTTGAAATCCCTGAGACCATCAAAGATACTATCATCAGTCACTCCACCACCCTTAACAGCAATAGAGAAGATAAAGTGGTCTAGAATTGCAGTACCACTGGTACCTTTACCACTGGAAGCATGTACACATACCTTAGGAACCTGAACATCACTCATACCAGGGGAAAAACGTTGCCCTCATCTGGAAAGCTGATGCTCCTAACAAAACAAAGACCTTTCCCTGGATCTTCATGCACAACAGGATCCCAACCAGTAGCTTCCTTAACCATATAGGAATTAATGTTCCTCCTCAATGCTAGTTCTATAACCACAATAAGGAAGATATTAACCATATCTTCTTCTACTGTGCCAATGCAACTCTATTCTGGACAAATCTTATCCAAAAGGCCCAATACCAGCCTACCTTCCTCCTCACCAATATAAGCGACACTAACTGGCACATTTGGGGGGATTCATACAAAGGCAAACCTTTCAACACTTGTCTATCCTGGGGGTCTCTTTTACGTCATTGTTTAAGGAAATTATGGCTCACTAGAAATGATAATCTTTTCAACAATCACCATAACTTGGCCAAGGTTGATAATGTCATTGCTAATGCCATAGAGTACCAGCTCTTAGCCAACACTAAGTCTAATCTGAGTTCCCATCGCACTACCATACATTTTAAATAGCAACTCCCCACTAATACAGCCATCAAGCTCAACACAGATGGCTCTGCAAGGGATAATCCTAGTCCTGGTGGAATAGGTGAGGTCTTCTGTGGGAATAATGAGGAGTGGATTCTTGGTTTCTACCATCACATTCCACACACCACTCCCACAATGGTTGAATTTGCTATTAGATGTGGACTCCGTCTAGCTAGCCAAAATAACTTCACATCCTTATGCATAAAGGTGGACTCAATGGTGGCCATCAAAATACTTACTACTAACCTTCCCCTTTATCATGATATTATTTTTTATTGCAGGATGTTGCTGAGACAAATGGGAGTAGCACCTCCAACGCAGATATATAGGGAACAAAATATTGTGGCTGATCGTTTGGCAAAAGAAGGCACAATCTTACCTTTTGCTAGGAAACCAGTCACCACAGCAACCCCCCACCCTTTGTACTTAAATATGTATTAGATGAATGCTCTACAAAGAATTCCCTCGTAGAATTAATCGATCAAACACAGGTCAAGACATGACATGACTGATACCTCTTTTTGCTCACAGGGTCAGGTTGTGACCCTGAACAATAATGTTTTGGCTCTTACACCTGGAAGGAGCACCAATCCCCCCTCCCAGACACACATAATCTTCTAATGAAATACTATGTTTTCACTAAGAAAAAAAGAAACTTAAAAAAAAAACAAGAAAGAGAGAGAGAGAGTAAAAAGCTATTAAAATTCAAATATTGAAATTAAGGTTAGAACTAAAGTCACCTGCAAACTTGACTATTCCTATTAAATGTGACTTCGACGTTGTGTTTCTTAAAAGGGAATTGAATACTTACTTTGATCACGAAAATTAAAAAATTTTAATGTCGAAATTGAAATTTAAAGTTGTGTTTGATCATAAATATAAATTAAATTTATTTTAAATTTTTTATGAGAAAAAGTAAACGTGAAAACTTGGCCGAGAGAAGTAAAATTTTCATTACTGACCCTCGTACTTTTATCCCGAGCATATTATTAAAAGAGAGGAAGCATATAACACTTTTAAGGTTCATCTGATAGAGTGTATAAAAATCTATAATATATATTAAAAGTGTGAATACTTTTATAAAAGTGATTTGAACTTTTTGTCCTTCATTGAAACACTCTGCAATAGATAAAATTATCTTTTCACATTTTTCTTTCAATTATTGTCATTTAATAACTTTCCATAATTTAATATGTTGAAATTAATTAAAGTCCTTATTTGATTTAGGTAAGAAATTATAACATTCAACACTTCTAAATCAATTAAATTTTACCTTATATATAAAAAAAAATAATATGTTGAAATTAATTAAAGTCCTTATTTGATATATGTAATAAATCCTAATATTCAACACTTCTAAATTAATTAGAATTTTACGACGTCTTCTACATACAAACATATAGCTTATTATGGTTTTAGTTTTGAGAGGACAAAAATGGCGTGTCGGCAAAAAAAAAGACACGAAAATAGCCCTTGAATTCAAATTCCATTTCTTAGCCATTTTGGTAGTTGTGCAGCTTTCTTTGACTTTTCTTTTTTTTTTTAATTTTGATGATTTTGTATTTTTAATTCGCTGCTCCCTTTTTAAAAAAATAAAAAAACTTTCTATTAATTTTTAATTTTAGTAAACATCATCATGAGCATGCACCCACAATTGACTTTCTTCTCCAATTAATCATGAACACCAATTAAAAAAAAATTTCATTTGATCATTCGTGCAAACAAACAACAACAGCTCCAATTGAAATTGAGTGTGTTTTGAGATTTCAGGTTAAGATTTTTTTTTTTGCACCTCTTTGTTTTTTAAAAAAAAAAATATTTTCTTAATTGTATTATTGTGGAACAATAGAATACATATCTACATATATACAACATAATATAATAGTGTTATAAATATTTCTATACAACAATGATATAGTTTCTACGTACATCATGTACTACACACATCATAGACAAAAAATTATCATATACTATACCATACTGATACAATCGTTATACCATATTGATACAATCCCTATAACCATATTGATACACCCCCTATATCATATTGATACTTATTTAGAAACATATTTTATACAATTATTATACAGTTTCTATACACATTTTATACATATACAGATTTTATACAACAATGATACAGTTTCTATACGCCTTATATATATAGTTTCTATACACATTTTATCCAACAATTATACAATTTTATACATATTTTATAAACAATTATACAGTTTCTACACACATTTTATACATATACAGATTTTATACAACAATGATACTGTTTCTATATACCTTTTATATATATAGTTTCTATACTCATTTTATGCAATAATTATACAGTTTTTATACACATTCTATCCAATCTTTAGCTGCAATTATTATTCGAATGTGTATTCCATACATCAACTATAAATTTCTATACACATTTTATACTATTTTATATATATATTTTATAGAGTTATATAATTTCTATACATATATCTTATATAGATGCATATTTATATAACAATTATATTTAATTATTATTTTTTAATAAAAAAAGTAAAATATTTTTCAGTTAAAAATTTTGTAGCAAAAAATAAAAAAAACTGAGCAAAGGGCCGAATGGCCAAAGGAAAGGCCAAAAATGGCCTAATGAACAAAGGGAAGGACTGAAGATGTCAAATGACCCAATGGCCATAAAGTGGCATTTCTTTTGCTGACGGGACATTATCTATTCATATGCCCAAACTTGGACTATTATTTTTTAAAATGGCTCTACAATGTCCTTTTCCCTTTAGGTTTTCTTAGTGTGATGTTAATTCAAATCGTCTTCTTGCATTCATAACATCAAATGTTCTGAGATTAATTTTGGTTTAAATAGTCAATTACAAGCAACAGAGAATAGAGAAGAAGACGTAAAGCAAATTCTAATAAAACAGGATTGTAGGAGCTTATGATTATTATCCAATTCTTAGAACTTTGAAGGTACGACTTGGATTCGTCTTTAGAACTGAAAATTTGCAATAATATTTGATTTCCTCATGTACTTTTTATGTTGACATCTTTCGGTTAATCTATTAGTAATTTTTAATGAGGTGGCTATCAAATAATTATAGGTATATAGTTTCAGTAAGTTAGCTACTTATGTGATGCCAGTACACGAGAATATACAAATATATTTATATATATATGTGTGTGTGTGTGTGTGTGTGTGTTTATACGAGAATTCGGTAGTATAGTGTTTGCTTAGATAAATTTAATTAATCTTTGATGAAAAAGATTATACCGAAGCTTATTAGTCATGTTTTATTTTTTAAAAAGGTTCTTAAAGTTAAAACATGATCGGATTCATCCATATAGCGTAGGTGAATGCCTTTAATTATGTCACAATAAAGGCAAGTACTGATGAAGCTTGTAAAAACTTGACTCTTGAATCAATAATTTTCACTTTATACATTAAAATATATTATTTTTAGGTTATGAGTATTATTTTTGTTATAAAACTTTATAAGTTAGAGAGTAGCTTTTGCTAATAGGTCTCTAGGTTTGTGATTTTCAAGCTTTTTTTCTTCTGGGCAAAAATCTTTTATATTTCGTGAAGTTAGAGGGTTGTTTTCGAAACTCAAATAGTATTGCAAAATTATTTAGTATTTGAATATTTTACATGGATAAATATATATCGCATTTAAGGAATATTATCAATATCACAACAAAAGTTTTAATCAAGATTATAATTTTCTTCATATATAAAATTTTATTGTTTGATGTGAGATACACGTGCAAAGCACGTACGCTAAATTAGTAGTACTAAATAGGATACACTAAATTAGTAGTACTAAATAAAATATATTAGTAATGCTGATATTAGTTATATCAAAACTATTCTTATTCAATGTTTGATTTGATATATTCAAAAAACTTTTTTTTCTTCTCCATTCCTTTTACTATTTTAATAATAATAGAAATTAGACTGAAAATCCTAACGCCTCAAAAAGTGAGATGGACAAGAAAAATAAAAAGATTGTTATGATATATATCAATTATAGTGAATGTCTATTAAGATCTATCAAGATCTATTTGATGTCTATCAAGATTTGATGTATCTGTCTTTTAGTGTGAAACTAGGAGCAAATTTCCCCTATAAATATAAGAGCTCCCTTCATTGTAAATCAATCCTCGAGAGAAATAAGAATTACTCTCTGTTGACACCTAATATTTGCCCTCCACGACTACGTTTAATCTCGAGTTTCTTCAATTTTCAAATAAAATCACAACAATTATTTTTTCCAAATAAATGCATTTTAAAATAGGTATTTGGGCTAAATTTGTTATTTAAGTGATAATTATATATTTTTGTATTTACATATACGAGATTGTATAAATGATGTCATTTAAATGAACATTTTCATCAATATCGAATTTTAATTAAGGATAATCTTTGAAAATAAATGTAACCATCAAAATCTTGATTTAAATATAAATTATTCTCAAAAATAATTTATTTGGATAAATATGTGCTTGATTTTATCAAATCAAGAAGCTTGGGATTAAGTGAGGTATTAATTTATATCGAATTTTGGTTTAATTTGGTCAATCTATTAAATTTGGCTATAAGTGAAATCAAATTGGCCTCAATTGCAATGCAATTGGCTAATTGATTTTCAATTTGGCTAAAATTTAAATGGATTCAGCTAATTCTTAATTCAATTGGGGTTATTTATTAAATAACCCCAATCTTGAACCAATTAATTTAATCCCATTAACAGGCCCAAAAGAAACCAAAACCAATCCAGGCCCAATTTTAAGACCAACCAGCAACCTACCTCCTTTTCTTTTAATGTTACCAGCCCAGTACCCTCACCAATCCGGCCCATTTCCTTCTTTTCTCTTCAATAGCAGAAACAACAGCTTGAATGATGAAGAACAGTCCCAAATCGCGACAACACCAACAAACCCTTCGAACAACATCCATCACCCGATACCTAGTAATCCGAACTTGGAAACCCACCGACCCGGTAAACCTAACCCGATAAGCTTTCCTCTCAACGTCTCTGTATGCCCAGAACGAGACAAGAACATCGAATGTTCTAGGGAATGCTATTTGTTACCTTCAAATGCATTCCTCAAATGTTAACCGTTGGGAGATTCCAAATTTCCCAACAAATTTGTATGAATAGTATACAGCTCACTCTCTTATCCTCTTTTCAAAATTCCAAAATTACCCCAGATTTGAATTCATTCCACATCGTTAAATCTTGAAATGGACCCTTGCTTATTCTCTATATAAAGCCGGTTTTAGGAGCAAACAAGAGGGGGTGGGAATTTGGGGTTCAAAAATTTTAGGTTGGGAAATTCGAGTTGAAAATTCTGGGGGTCAAAAAATTGTTAGTCTCAAAAGAGACAAAAATTTCTTGGTTTCTACGGAGGTTCGGAAACTCTCAGGTTAAGAATTTTAGGGACATTTTGGTGGGGGGGGGGCTTTGAAAATTTGGAGTTAGAGATTGGAGGGTTCGGAATTTTGGGCTGAGAAAATTCTAGGGGGTCTTTTTTCTCTACTTTCAGAAGGATTTTATTTTGGATTGGAAATCCTAGGGTTCAAAAGATTCGAAAATTGGGAGCTCTTTGGAGGTTCAAAAATTGTCTGAGAAAGTTGGGAGGAAAACTTTCTTTGGGGGTTTGAAAAAATTCTCGGATTAGAAAACTTGGGGTCTTCATAAAAACTGAGAGTTGAAGGGTAGAGAATTTTTTTTTATTTTCTTTGGTTCTGAAAGACTGATTCGAAATAAGATGCTACAAGGTTTCTAGTTTATCGGTGGTGGTCAGAATCCTACCATCAACTCGTTGTCCCGTTTTGCTGCCCCGAAGGAGGTAAACACACGTTCGTCCCTTTTAATTCCGTTGTTTCCTGCTTCATCCCCTCTTTCTTCGTAAAAGTAGTTATCTATTTATCATGAATAAGGCTGGGATTGTTTGCTGTAGTTGGCTATGATGGCCTTAGGATGTGTTTGTGACTACTGTTATGCTATTTGTTGAATCAGTGTTCATGTCAAAAATTTTAATGCGATTACGTTGAATATACTACCTCTTAATAAATGTTGGTGATTATCTGTGAGTTTGTAGTACAAATCATCACATATATCGTTGAAACTTCGCTTTTCGTTTCTGGTTTATTATCTCGATTCAGCTTTTCCTATTGTTTAGGCCACTGTCCATGATTAATTTGATGTCATGAGTATCAAAAGTTGTTTTGATTTGTTATTCGAGTTCAATCTCTAAATTCATGTTTAGTTTTGATTAGGAAACCATTTTAGCATCAAAAATTATGTCATGTTTATACTCGAATATCGTGGCTTGACGCGCGAAAGTTTTAGCTAGATATTCCGCTTTAGTCTCGATGCTCTGTTTAGTCTATGGTGTTCTCGACTTGATTATCTATCCTCATGTTTAGTTTGGCTCTCAACGTAAGGTAATTAGTAGCTAGGTCGTTAGGTCTCAGGATGATTTGTCCCTCTTAGATGATATTTCATTAATTAACCCGAGATTCCATCATATCTTGTTGTATTTATAGAGTGTTTACTCATGTTCAAAAATTTGAATGTTTTCCCCTGTTTTGATAAAGTGTTGATCTCAAATCATTTTCATTTATTGTTTTATGTACATGTTATATGTGCTTGACTGCCTTTGAAGTTTCTGGTGTGTCCATGCTTGCAGAATTATTTTATATTAGGTTGAAAATCAAGTGATCTACTACACAGCAGTTGTTTGCATTTGTCCCTTCAGTTATTGTCCAACATTTTTTCATATCATCAAAGTTTTCAAACCATGTTAAACCTCTATTTAGCTAATGTTGTTTTCCTGGTCATTTCCTCATTTCCTATTTCCTACTTTGGTGATCTACATGACGCTTATTTATCTATGCATGATTCCTTTATAACGATAGCTTTGTTTTCTTTTACTGACATTGGATCCTAATCCTTACCCTTTTTCTCTACATGTACTATTTGCTTTGAATCCAAAAATGGATTCAATTTCTCGCTGCATTTTCTTCACGGCCATTGAGGCCCGTCATCTCCATCGAGTCAATTCATAGAGAAAGTTCAACATCAATCTCGTGACACAATGAATATAGGGAGTCGAAAGAAGAAGAAATGGGTTAAAGTCCCATTCTTGAAGCGGCTAAGAGACAAAAGTCTCATTTATTATTTCGTTTCATTTAATTATTGTTGTCTTTATTAATTTTATTCATTCATTTGGGTCATGAAGCCAAGGTTGTATTTAATACAGGTGGAGTGAAAATTGAACCAAAAAGGGCTCGAAAACATAGAATTAGGACAGGTGAAAAAATATGGGTCAAAGACCCAACTAGATTAGGACGGGGGCGACCGTTTGGGCTTAAAGAGCCTAAATCGCTATTTCTCCTTTTTCCCTTTTCCCTTTTCCCTTTTTCTTTTCGCTTACTTGTTTTACGTGCTTCTTGCGATCCTAGTAAATCCTTAATTAAGTTACTAAAAAACTAGATTTGTATAAACACCAAAATATTTTCAAAATTGCTTTCTTTCCAAAAATCAATCACTTTTCAAAGTTAATCAAAGACGATTTTCAAACAGTTCGGATAACCGCAAGTTAGAGGATGTTTTATTTGCCTAACACCTTCCTAAAATATTAATAGGAACCACTTACCCGGAATCCTCTAAACTTGAACGATTTTCCTGTTTTGAATCGTTAAAGTGTTTTATAAAGGTTTCTTAATTCATTTTCAAAATTAAGTGGCGACTCTTCTCAAAAGTCAAAACTTCTCCGCAAAACACTCTCTCTACTGTTCTTCTTTATTCTTTATGTTTTATAACACGTTATCAGCACGAGACTCTACCGCCTCAAATTTGAAGGTCAAATTTGAAGGCTAAGGCTAAGGTATTATTTTTTCTATTTCTTTCCTTATTCATATGGCTAACAATCTTACGAAGTGTGAGTTCATTGCCCTTCAAAGTTTGGGCAAGAACTATATTTCATGAGTGTCGGATGCTGAAATCTACCTAGATACTATGGGTTTTGGAGACGCCATAATGAATGAAAACACAGCATCTAGTCAAAATCGTACTAAGGCTATGATTTTCTTGCGTTATCATTTTGACGAAATTCTGAAAATTGAATATCTTACTACTAAGGATCCACTTGTATTGTGGAATAGCCTAAAAGAAAGGTTTGACCACTTAAAGATGGTCATCCTCCCGAAAGCACGATATGAGTGGATGCATCTGAGGTTTCAAGATTATAACTCTGTTCATGAGTACAATTCTGTCATGTTCAGAATTTCTTCTCAATTGAAACTATGTAGAGAAACGGTCAATGATGACAATATGATGGAAAAGACTCTCTCCACTTTTCTTGCCTCGAATGTGCTATTACATAAACAATATCGAGAAAAACGTTTCAAGAAGTATACTGAACTGAGTTCTCATCTTCTCGTGGCTGAACAAAATAATAATTTGTTGATGAAAAATTACGAGAACTGACCTACTAGATCTGTACCATTTCCTAGGGTGAATGATGTGCACGCTCACCATGCTAGGTGTGGAAAAGGTTGCGGCCCTGGTCGTGGACGTGGTCATGGTCATGATGACCAAGAAAGAAACCCTATTTCGGGTGTTAATCATTCATCAAATAAAAAGAAAAAAGATGAGAAAACGTGAAGCAATTACTTGTTTTCAATGTGGCGAAAAAGGACATTATTCACGTGACTGTCATGCTCTCAAGCACTTGGTTGATCTTTATCAAGCGTCACTAAAGAAGAAAGAGCGAAATCTCGAGGCTAACTTTCACTCTGAAAATAATGCTGACATCACATGCTTGGATGTAGCAGATTTTTTTGAGCACCCTTAAGAAAAGATTGATCATTTGATTGGCGATGGTTCCGTAAACATGAAAGAGTGAATGGTTTTTGATTTATTTATTTTTATTGATAAGAGTTAGAAGAAATCATGCAAAAGTAGTTATTTGCATGAGTATTAGTTTTTGATTAGTGTTGATTAGTTCAATTATATTATTGTAGTTTATTATTGATTGAATTGAATTTCAATTTGCCATTATTTATTGGGGGGGAAGAAGAATGAAAACAGAAAGAATGAAAAAAAAGGGGCAGCATGCATTTTTGGGAGCACTAAAAGGTCTAAGTTTTATATTCTCTTATACTAATATAATAGAGCAAATACATAACTACCCCCTGATATTGGTCGAGATTTTTAAAAAGATACCTAAACTTTGAATTCGACCTACTACCCCACGATTCGTACTTAATCCGTTGCAAATACACCATTTTTCGTTAATCCTCAGTCACAACAAAGAGAGTGAACACACGCACCAATCAGGTGCTGACACATGTTAAATATATTTAAGTTTATATTTTATTTATTTTTTTAATAAATTTTTCTTTTTTATTTAATTTATTACCCCACCCCCTCTCCCCCCACCCCAACCCATCCAGCAACTCCTCCCCTCCTCCCGCATCCAGCAGCACCCTCGATCCCCATCGTCTTCCTCATCCAGCACCCCCACCCTGTCAACGTCTCCCCCTACCCCCCATGCAAACACACTCACCACCATCATGAAATTGAATCTCCATTTTTACACTTTTGAATTTTTCTTGAATTTCAACCATTTTAATTCAAACTTCATATCAATTGCTTCTTCAAAATCAAAATTCAATTCCATTAAACATTCAAAAGTGATAAATGGAGTTTTAATGATATGATTTTAAAAAAAAAAAAAAAAGCTTCATTGGAGCTTTAATGGTGTTGAGGATCTTTAATGGGTAGTTAAATGATATGATTAACTACGAAATGAAAAGTTTTAATGATATGATTTAAAAAAAAATTTCAATGAAGCTTTAATGGAGGATTTAATGGTGTTCAAGAAGAAATAGTGGGGGGCGGGGAGGGGTACGGGGTAATATTTAAAAAGAAAATTAATATTTTAAAAAAAAAATATAAATTATATATTAAATTATTTATACGTGGCAGCTTTGAATTTGTCAAAAAGTCAAATTTGAGCCCTTTCACACGCCTGTGGTGCGTGTATACATGCAGAGGTCCAAAATTATGTATTTGCAACGGAATAAAGAAGATTCGTGGGGTAATAGATCGAATTCAAAGTTTAGATGTCTTTTTAAAAATTTCGGACAAAATCAGTGGTGTAATTATGTATTTACTCAATATAATAAAATTATTGCATTTTCTAATGGTCAAGATAACAATAGTGCTAAATTATATAATTAAATTAGTATATTGATTTATGTCAAATTATTGTTGTAACAAAAGACCCACATTTTTTATTGTTTCTGGAAAAGCTAGCACGTACAATTAAATATTAAAAACTATTGAAAAATAATTTCTTTCTTTCTTTCTCCAGTAATGTATTGAGGCATTTGAAAATTGTAAAATTTTGAGTTGGACATACTTTATTTAATTGCTCAGTAAAGGGTGATTAACCATTCCTAATAGTATAAGTTTTACTTCGTACAAAGATTTCATATATATTTTATTTGGTGTATGTCATTTTATTTGAAGATATGGATAAGTTTCAAAGTAAGCAGTCTAACTATGAAGATATTTGTTTGATTGATTCTGGCACTACACATACGATATTCAAAGACGAGAAATATTTCACTCATCTAAACATGGGCAAGATTAATGTTACTATAATTTCTGGTAGTGCCAATTTGATTGAAGGCTTCGGAAAAGTCATTATAATCTTGCCCAAGGGAACTAAACTCATCATAAATGATATTATGTTCTCTCCCAAGTCTCAGAGAAACTTGATGAGTTTTAAAGATATCCGTGAAAATGGTTATCATATCAAGACATTTGATGAGATGAATCTTGAATATCTTGGTATCACCAAGAATGTCTCTGGAAAGACATATGTTATAGAAAAGCTTCCTGTTTTATCTTCTGGCCTGTACTGGACAAAGATTTGTGCAATTAAGGCACATCCTATAGTAAATCGGAAGTTAATTAATTCCAATACCTTCGTACTTTGGCATGATCGTCTGGGGCATCCTAGATCTATAATGATGAGACGAATCATAGAAAATTCAAATGGGCATCCATTAAAGAACTTAAAGGTTCTGTCGAATGGTGAATTTTTATGCAATGTTTGTTATCAAGGCAAGTTGATTATGAGGCCATCGCCAACAAAAGTTGGGATTGCGTCTCCCGCGTTCTTGAAACGCATACGCGGGGATATTTGTGGACCCATTCACCCACCTAGTGAGTCATTTAGATATTTTATGGTCCTAATAGATGTTTCTTCTAGATGATCTCATGTGTGTCTTTTGTCATCTCGCAACTTGATATTTGTAAAATCATTGGCACAAATAATACGATTACGGACACAGTTTTCTGATAATCAGATTAAGTCTATTCGCCTTGATAAAGCTACTGGATTTTCGTCCCGAGCATTTAATGACTATTGCTTATCGAATGGGATAAGAGTGAAACATCTTGTACCCCATGTTCACACTCAAAATGGCCTTGCTGAGTCATTAATTAAACGTCTGCAGTTGATAGCAAGACCATTGCTTATGAAAACTAAGTTGCCCACTTTTGTTTGGGGTCATGCAATTTTGCATGCTACAACACTTGTTCGTCTTGGACCAACAAATTATAATAAATTTTCTCCATTGCAATTGATTTTGGGTCAAGAGACTAATATATCTCATTTGAGAATTTTTGGGTGCGGTGTATGTGCCTATAGCACCACCAAACTGCACCAAGATGGACCCCCAAAGAAGGTTAGGAATTTATGTTGGGTTTGAATCACCCTCCATTATTCGCTATCTTGAACCATTAATGGGAGATATATTTACTGTTTGATTTGCAGATTGTTGGTTTGATGAGATAGTTTTTCTAAAATTAGAGGGAGAAAATAGTGACATCAAAAGATAAATTTTATGAAAAAATCCATCACTGTCTCATCTTGATCCACGTACTTCTATTTGTGAGCAAGAAGTACAAAAGATTATTCATCTGCAGAAAATTGTAAATCAAATGCCGAACACATTTACAAATTTGAAAAGGATTACTAAATCACATATTCCTGCAGAGAATGTCCCAATTCGAATTGATGTTCCTAAAGTACCATCCACTAGTGTCATAACTAATGAATCTAAAGTACGCTTGAATCGTGGTAGACCATTATGTTCTAAGGATCGAAATCCTAGAAAAAAAAAATGGTCAAGATGATACTACAAAAGATCCGCATATGGAAGTTCAAGATTTGAGTAAAGTTAATATTCCTGAAGGAATTAATGAGTCTGAGACTCAAGAAAATGAGGAACTATCCATAAATTCAAGTGAAGTTGAAACTAATTTGAATCAATCTGAAATAGTAGTGGATTATGTCTTTGCATATAATGTTGCAACGAAAATCATGCAAGAGATGGTGAGGATCTTGAACCTCGATCTGTCACAGAATGTTGATAAAGAAATGACTCGCCAAAATGGCAAGAAGCAATTCAATCTGAATTAAATTCACTTGCCAAATGTGAAGTTTTTGGACCTATAACTCAAACACCTAATGATGTTAAGCCTGTTGGCTATAAATGGGTCTTTGTGCGGAAAAAAAAATGAGAAAAATGAAATACAAAGGTATAAGGCACGTCTTGTTGCACAAGGTTTTTCACAACGGCCTTGTGTCGATTATGACGAGACATATTCACCAGTTATGGACGCAATAACATTGTGTTATCTTATTAGTTTCACTATTCATGAGAGACTTGAAATGCATTTGATGGACGTGGTAACAGCCTATCTATATGGATCACTTGATAATGAGATATACATGAAAATTCCGAAGGATTTAAAATGCTGAAAGCATATAGTTCAAAGCTCCGGAAAATGTATTTCATTAGATTGCAAAGATCATTGTGTGATTTGAAGCAATTTGAACGTATGTGGTATAACCGTCTTAGTGAATATTTATCTAAGGAAGGTTATACGAACGATAAAATTTGCCTATGTGTTTTCATAAAGAAAAAATGTCGGAGTTTGTTATACTTGTTGTCTATGTCGATGACATAAACCTTATTGAAACTCCAATAAAGCTTCAAAAGGCAATTGATTACCTAAAGAAAAAATTTGAGATGAAAGATCTCGAAAAGACAAAGTTATGCCTTGGTTTGCAAATTGAGCATTTGACAAACAGTATCTTTGTCTGTCAATCTGCCTACATAGAGGTGTTGAAACGATTCTATATGGATGGAGCACATCCATTAAGTACTCGGATGGTTGTTCGATCAGTTGATGTGAATCCGACCTCAAGAAAATAATAAGGAACTCCTTGATCCTAAAATATCATATCTTAGTGCAATTGGTTCACTAATGTATGTTGCAAATACTACAAAGCTTGATATAGCTTTTTTAATTAATTTGTCAGTAAAGTATAGTTCTACTCCTACTAGGAGACATTGGAATGGGATCAAACACATATTGCGGTATCTAAAAGGGACTACCGATATAAGCTTATTTTATTCTAAAAATTGCAGTTCCAATCTTGTTGGTTATGTTGATACTGGGTACTTATCTGACCCGCATAAAGTTTGATCTCAAACAAGCTATATGTTCATATGTAGGGTACAGTCATATCATGGAGATCAACAAAGCAGTTTATTGTGGTCACTCCATCAAATCACGCTGAGATTATAGTTATTCATGAAGCAAGTCGAGAGTGTGTGCAGTTGAGGTCCATAATACATCTCATTCAAAAAAAAAGTGGCTTAAAATATGACAAAATACCTACGATTTTATATAAAGATAATGTAGCATGCATAACACAATTTAAGAGAGGATTCATAGAAGGAGATAAAACAAAGCACATTTCATCAAAGCTCTTCTATACACATGAGCTTCAAAAAAATGGTGATATTAACGTACAACAAATTCGTTCAAGTAACAATGTGACTGATTTATTCACCAAGTCTTTTCCAACTACAACCTTCAAAAAGATGTGCACAAGATCAAAATGCAAAGGTTCTACAATGTTCTTATTAGAGAGGACTATTTTTCCTTACAAGGTTTAGTTCCACTGAATTTTTCTTATAAGATATTTAGTGAGACAGCCTATATACATTAGTCATTCAAGCTAAAGGGGAGTGTTATGATATATATCAATTATATTGAATGTCTAATGTGAAGTAAAATTTAATGTATTTATTTTTTAGTGTGAAACTAGAAACAAATTTTCTTATTAAATAAAAAAATTTCTTCATTGTAAATCATCTTTTAAAAAAATAAAAATTACTCTCTCTATTCAACTTTCCTCATTGTAAAACTACTCTCTATTCTCTCTACGAGATACCTTTGTAGCCATCAAAATAGTGTTAAAGCGAGATAACCTACACTCTTTGATCAAAGATCAAAGCCAGTGCTATTTCCTTATTCGTTTATCACAATACCCATCACATTTTATAATTTTATGTGTGTTGGAAAATTTTATCATTTATTTTTAAAAATAAAAAATAAAATTTCTTTTGATACTAACTTAAATTTTTTGAGACGAAATTGTCATACTGATAAATCAATCGACAAAAAGACAAGAGATAAAGTTTCTTACCAATTGAAAAAAGATAACAGTTGTATTGATAAGTTGTTGTGTCACTATATTTTTTAAAATAACGTGTAAGGTAAAATTTATATTAAAATCAAAAATCTCATTATCATTCAGTAAAATTTTAAAATTGTACTATCTTTGCGGATGAATATTTGTCTTAAGCATATTTTATAATTACTATCATTAGAGATACATATTTTTATCTATAGCATACTTATCCTATATACTAGAACCTATGTATAACTAATTTCATAGTTTTCAAGATATTCAAGATATTAATTAAACACCCAGGGTATGCAATTACTACATGTATTAATTATACATAGGTGTCAAATTTCTATCAAGCAAAAAATTAATTAATACCACATCTAATATATATATTATTTTGTTCTAATACAGTCTACCAAACGCCACTTATAGTTTATAATATTAAAGTTCATTAAAAACACTAAAGGACTTTCCGCAAAAAATGCGGCCACAATCTGGAGAAAACCTGAACACTACTACAGAAAATAGAAAAGAAAACTTAAGAATAAAGCCTCAGAGATCTTGGTGGATAAAGATTCATCAGATGAGAATTTGATAAATTCCCATCAAGAGTAGCAAATATTTACTTACATCACCGGCTCCTTTTCCATAAAAAATCTCAATTTCAAATTCGCAAACAAAAAATAAGTAAGAAAAATCAAATAAAAGGGGATTCAATTATGATGTGAAGTCAGAAGTAGCTGGTTGTAGTAATCACGTATTAACATCAGTGGGAATCCGAATGATTTCTCTCATCATCCTTACACATCATATCCCAGTAAACCAAATTTATTTAAACGGGAAAAAGAGAAACTGTATCTGCCTTGTCACCGAGAAACCCTATAATCAAAGAGATGATTCGGAGCTAAAGGAAGACACATATATATAGGAATAGATATATATGCGTTGTTTGCATATAGCCTAATGATAGATCCCATGACCATTCATCAATGATTTCAGATCAAGGAATTGCAATATTAGGCATCTCATGATTTAAGAAAATAAAAACAAACACTGACAAGATTAGTAAGAAAGAACATAAGACGATAAAAGAAAAAGAAATCACGGTTGCCGCAGAGTAAGGTAGACGGGTATGGTTGCAGATCTGGTTTTCAGCAGTATTTATAGGCAGCAAGAAAAACCCTAGAGAGAGGTTTTATGTTTTAATGGACTCGAACGTTCTGGCCCGTTAAAAGGCCATGGGCCTACGACCCCCAACTTGTTATGCGAAGTATATTTAGTAAAACAAGTTTAATAGCAATTTTCGATCATTTAAAATTAAATCTATTATGAAGATTTTTAATAAAATATAAAAGTTTAAATTATTTTTTAAAAAAAAAATTTATACTTTAATATAATAATACAAATATAAATATATATTTAGTGTAAGCACATATATGTTTACCATCAAAAGTTTTAAGTGGTTGATAAATCATCATTTTTGCGTTTGTGATGCAATATCTCTTTCCCTTACTGTCAGAGTATGCATCAATTTGAACTATATTCTTGGTACGGTTATTTTTTTCTATATTTAAAAGTTGTCCTTATTTTTAAACTACAATTATTTTTCTTCTTTTTTTCTATGTTTAAAATTTTTTCTTATTTTTAAAGTTAAATCTTTACAAAATCAGTGATTGCATTCTTATTACGTACTAAAAGCTTCTAAAATTTGGTACTTCTTAAATTTTCTTATTCTAATGCTTTTATATTTTACTAGTTTAGCCGCACGAGCCCCGCACGTATAATATTTGATTATTTACAATTAAATAATTTTATTTATTGCGAAAATTTTAATGAAGTGTAAAAAGTTAATCACTTTTTACAGATTCGTCATGCTTTAATATAATAATGTAGACATAAACATATTTTTAGTGTAAGCACCTATATATTTTACATCATCACTTTTGAGTATTTCATGCAATAACTCTTTTCCCTGCTGTCAGGGGATAAGAAAAACACATCAGTTTGAACCATACTTGTAAGGTTAATTTTCTTTCTTATTTCTATATTTATAATCTTTCCTTCTTTTAAAAAGTCAAATCTTTATAGAATTATTAATTACATTCTTATTACGTACAAATTGATCTATAGAATTTCACCCAACTAAAAAGACGAATAATTCACAGATAAAAGAATTTTTTTTATTTCTGGTACATATTACATAACATAATTCTATAGGTTAGATAATAAATTAATAACATAGTGAAATTGGTAACAGTTACACAATTTTATCTTTTGTTCATCTTCTCTTCTTTTTAGTAATCCCACTCATCCTTCTTTCGGTCTCAAAAAGAAGAATAATGATATTCACACGAACTACATCATTTAGTAAGTCCAAACTCTTAATATGCTCGTATGATTTTTCTAACTTAGAACTCCATTTATCTAGCATTAGAAACAAAAACTGGTCACTAAAAATAGGAAGAAACTTAAATCCCTTCATACACAATACGGACACATAAAGAGTTATAATCGAATAACCTTTCAGAAAGAAAAAGAGCAATAAATATGATAATAGTGTTATATAGTGTTGCCTTTAAAATTTGTGTAAAAACTATCAAATACCCTTGAAAGGAGTAAAACTTGCAACAATCCAAAGAGAATCACCACACATGTAATATAAACCTTATTTTTTTTTTCAGCAAGATAAACCTTTAATTTTTTTAGCTACTTCATTCGGCGACAACACGCTTGTTTCGTTCAATTTTTCTATCAAAAATTTACAATTAAACGAGAAATACAATAATTTGTTAAAAGGGGACAATACATGTCAATTGTTGATTATACATATTTCATATATAATCTTTAAATTCATTAACTAAAGAGAATTAAGAAAGACAGAAGGATATGATGATAAATGTAAGAAAACTTGAATTAAAATTAAAATCAATAACACTTAAATAAAAATATAAAGAATAGTAGAAGTAGAAGAAATGTTGTATTTTTGTAGTAAAGTATGATCAAAATATTATTTAAATAGAATTGTAGAATTTTTTTGTTTATATAAGGTAAAATTCTAATTTATTTAGGAGTGTTAAATATTATGATTTGTTACTTAGATAAAATAAGGACTTTAACTAATTTGTTGGTGTTTATGTATATTTTACTTGAAAAATATAGGAAAAAATCATTGAATTTGGAACTAAAAAAAGTAAAGGGAGTAAAAATTAAAAAAAAAAGTATGTCTTTGTCTTGTTGAGTGTACGCGTTTTTGTATTTTTGGGTATTATTAATTTTGTAATAAATATTAGTGTTTATATATAATTAGAATTTTATTTAAGGAATATAGGAAAAGATAATTTTAAATCTTCTTAAAATCAAATTAATTGATTTAGAATTTTTAAACTAACGAAAAAAGTATTAGTTGTCATTAGTTCACTTCTAATAAGGAAAGGTTTTACCATAAATATATTTAATTAATTTTCAACTTTTAAATATTAAAAAAAATAGTGATACAGACGATTTGTCGAAAACAAAGACTTTCAATGAAAGGCAAAAAGTTCAAACGATATTTCTAAGGCCCATAACACTTTTAATGTATTATAGATAGGGGTGTTCATGGTTTGATTTTTTAATCAAATCGAACCGCGATCCAAATTAAACCGATTAAAAAGACTGATATTTGGTTAGATTTGATTTGGTTTGGTTTTGAATTTTAAAAAATCGATACTAATTTGGTTAGTTTGATTTTACTCTAAAATAACCGACAAGATAACCAAACCGAATCGATATATATATTATAATTATTTATGTATTATTCATAAATACAATATAAATATTTGTTACACTTTATATTTTAATCATGATTTAACTTTAGTCGTAACACATTAAATCATTTCTTCATCTAGTTAATAGTACCTTATGAGACTCTAAGTGAATTTTGCACTTTGAATGACAAATGATACTAATTGTGAAAATAATATCTTGTTGTATATTGAAATCTATAGCTGAAATTCATTTGACTATAGACAATCATTAATTTTAACTTTTTTCTACCTTGTTGAGTAAGAAGTTTATGTGTTCACCTTTTGGGGGTTTTATCATATCATTTTGTTAAATGTAGTTTTAAAATATTTTTTAGAAGTGTTCATATGGTGTTGTGCATAGCTTTGCCGAAGTATAACGCTCAGTTGACATCTTAGTTTCACGGCTGAGATACAACACTCGGTTAACATCTCATATGTTAGATTGGATTTATTTTTAATTTTTAACTTTTATCATTAGTTAAATTTATAAACCGAAAAAAACAAACTAAATCGACAAGAACCAAACCGACGGTTATTTTTTTGTTGGGTTTGGTTTGGTTTTAGAAATTTAAAAACCGACTAAGTTGGTTTGGTTATGATTTTGACCAATAACCGACCCAAACCGATCCATGAACAACCCTAATTATAGATATAGATTTCTAGTTCAAAATCTTATTAAAATAAGATTTAATTGATTCATGATTCTTAAACTAATGAAAAAAAAAGATTAGTTGTCATTAATTCTAATGACTTCTAATAAGCATAGGTTTTTCAATAAACTAGTTTAACCGCACATGCCTCGCATGTGTAATGTTTAATTATTCAAAATTAAATTATTCTGTCTATTGTATAAATTTTTAATAAAGTACAAAAAGTTCAAATAACTTTTCAAAGATATCCTTCACACTTTAATAGAATAATGTAAAAGTAAACATATATTTTAGTGAAAGCACATATATATTTTACTTCTAGAAAATTCATGTTGTTGATGGATCATCACTTTTGCATTTGCCGCACAATACATCTTGATGGATCATCACTTTTGCATTTGCCACACAATGCATCTTTCTTTGCTACTAGAGGCTAAAGAGACGCATCAATTTGAACCATATTCGTGGTACGATTATTTTTTTCTTTTCTTTATATATTTAAAATCGTTTCTTATTTTTAAAGTCAAATTTTTACAAAATCATTGATTACATTCTTATTAAGCATTTCAAACTTTTAAAAAGTTGATACTTCATTTGCATTCAACTTTATTTGGAGTTGGTTGTCCACATACTTTTGAGATTCGGAGACTCACCCATTCTACTCATATTTGTTTCCTCTATTTTGATCTTGGAGAGAGGCAAATGAAAGTAGAAAAAATAACAATAACAAAAACAATAGATAATAATTAAAAAAAATTAAAACCCAATAACATTAATAATCCACTGTAATCATATAAAGTGAGGTTCGGATTGGATAGACGCAGGCCTTATCCTATCTCTTGTTGGTTTTGATAGCTCTTTAGCTCAAGTAAAAATAATCCAAAACCAATCAAAAAGAGGTAACAGAAGCACACGAAACAACAAATAATAACAAAAACATCATATAGTAACAAAATAGAAACTACAACAAAATAATATAATTATCAAAATATGAAAATAATATAATTAAACCAAAATTTACAAAAAAAAATTTCTCAAAGCCGCTCAACTGAACATTCATCCACCACCTATATTATTTAGAACAAAGCATCAAAAACACACTAATGATGCATGATTGGAGCAGTTCATATCTCGCCAAACTATGGTTTATGTCTTGTTCTCAATATATCACGATATTAGCAGAGTGCTTTTCCATCGCTATGTATCCTCACACAAAATTGTATGTGTCTAGGTCATTGAAAAAGTTGTTGAAGCTATTGGGTTCGATCGAGAGGGCATCATGCGGAAGCTATTAGTTGCAAACTATGAGACGACGAATCAGACGACAAAGAAAACAATACTAAAAATATAATATTATTATATGATTTGACCAATTGACCTACATATAAATCTTAATATTAAAAAGCACAAAACTAATGAGAGAGAAAATCTCTCTCTAAACGAAACTCTTAAAAGAGTACATTGTGGATGCTATTGTATTATGGTATGAGAAGACGATCTTCTATTTATAGATGTCCAAAACCTTTCCTATAAGAAAGAGGTTAGCCAAATATGAAAAAGAATTATATTTTTTTCTTTCAGAAAAAGTAAAAGTAATTATGATAACTTTTATTTTCCTTCTAAGAAAAAAGTAAAACTTAAATATAGTAAGGAAATCAGGACAAAAACTCTAACAGAAACAACTTTATTTGCTCTTTTACCCCATTCTCTTTTCATTAATTTTTTTCTCTTCTTAAACTAACATAGTAAAACTTAAAGATATAACTGGCCATAATAATTTCATGATAAATATAGGCACCTAAACCTGTAAGGAGTACTTAATACAGGTTAGTTTCCTTCGTTAATTTAATTTGGTAATTTTTCCTCTAATAATTAATTATGGTATATATTTGTAGATTTTTTGAATTTTCTTAAAATCAAGTTTATTTGATTTAGAACTCTTAAATCAATGAAAAAAATATTTAGTTCATTAATTCTAATAACTTTTAATCAGAAAAGGTTTTATCATAAATATATTTAATTAATTTTAACTATTAAATATTAGAAAAATAGTGAAAAAATAATTTTGTCTAAAGTAAAAACTTTTTATAAATGGCAAAAAATTCAAATAACATTTTAAGACCCTTCACACTTTTAATTAGGGGTGTACATAGGTCGGGTTGGTTTGATTTTTTATTAAAAAAAACAAACAAACCAATCATATCGGTTTATTAAAACTATAAACCAAATCAAACGAACATAAATTTGGTTTTGTCAGTTTAGGTTTTAGTCGGCTCTTTCGTTTTTTTTATTTTTTCTGTTTTTTTTGTTTTTTTTTAAATAATCTTTAGTTTTTACAATTATATTGAGATTGAAGACTAAATCAAATATGTTTTCACTCATGTGCTAATGAAAAACCACAATTATGAAAAAGCGAGGAGTCGAAAACTCTCCTGAAACTAAAAAGTAAGATGAAAAGTTTAGGTTTTAAGTTTATATTGAATTTGGATCATTTAATTAACAATTAATGGACAAATATTACAACTTAAAGACCGAAATCTGAATATATATATATCTAGTTTCTAAATATTGAAAATTAATAAAACTAGTTGAAAAAATATTTAAAAAGTAGATTGTAATTAATATTTTATGTATAAAAAGTTGACAATATATATATATATACACACATATATATATTATGTCGGTTTGATTTGGGTTCAATTTGACTTTTTTTTTGTTAACATCAAACCAAACTAAGAATGGTCGATTTTTATTTTCTAACGCCAAACCAACCAAACCAACCAAACCAAACCATAAGTCGGGTTTTTTTCTCGGTTTGGTTTGGTTCGTCGGTTCGGTTTGACTTGACTGTTTGGTTTGTACACCCGTACTTTTAATATAACTAGTTTAGGTGTATGCGCCTCGAGTGTGTGCCTCACTTTATTGAGTTCAAATTTTACACTAAATAGGATATTTGTTTAAATAATAAAAATAAATACAATAATTAAATTCAACATCTTATGGAGAATTTATTTAATTAAACCTAACTTTTACCAAAAAAAATTCTCAAAGCCAATTGACATTCATCTACCACCTCTAAATTGCAATAAAATAATATGATGATAGAGACATCAAAACAATATTATTAAATCTAACATTTTCACAAAAAATTCCTTAAAGTCATCTGATACTCACCTACCACCGGTAAACTATAACAAAATAATATGACAATAGAGGTATCAAAATAATACAACTAAACTTTACCTTTACACCAAAAAAATTCTCAAAACAGAGATATAAAAATAATACAATTAAACCTAATGTTTACCTAAAAAAATCCTCAAAGTCGACCGATATTCATCTACCACCTACAAATTCATCTACGACCTGTAAATTACAACAAAATAATACAATAGTGATCACAAAGCTTCAGTTTTGATGAAAATAATTCTTGCCTGAGCAAAAATTTCGATACTAAAGAATGACTTAAATGAAAACAAAGAAGATATATATATATGCACACGTTGAATTCTATTACGTTGACAAAAATAGTGAAGAAGTTGAGGGTTGAAAAATTAAGCATCCATCAATCTAGACATGCAACCGAATCAAGTTAGATGAGCATCAATCATATTTTTTTAACAAATAAATCAGTTTCTTCTTTAGTTTAATGTGCATCACAATATTTATAGAAGTATTTCCTTAATAGAGTTCTATTTTAGGAGTATTTTTCTATTCTATTTTAGTAGTATTTTTCTAATTAATCAATACAAAGAAAAATTTTAATTGATTCTCCTTCCATATATTTTAGGAATCTCATATATTTTAGGAGTATAATTCCATTTTTCTGTCAAAGACACTATGTTGTTCTAGAGAAGATAATAAAAGCACTTTCACAATTCAAAAATAACAACAATAAAAAAAATCTCAAATAGGGCGATCTCTTGATTTATAATTATCAGCAAAAGTGATCTCCGAACATAAAAATTTAATTAAAATAAAATTCAAATAAGAGTTGTTGTTGCTCTTACCTCTGATGAACCAACTCACATCAAGCGAAATCATTGATTGTGACAACTGCTTTTCGATGTTATGATGAAGCAACTTCTAAGTTCCTAATATTTTAGGATCAATTTAGCATGTAATTTCACATGATTGAAAGACTTTTCGACTCCACTTTTATGTGGCAAAAAAAAAAACTCAAGATTTAAGTCCACGATTCTTATACCTCACTTCTTGGTTAGTACATCGGTAAATTGTCTTGCTACCACACTTGTGATATTATGAAATCCTTGAAACTTAAATTTAACATCTTGTTCATCTACCTCCAGAGAATCAACAGATCCAGAATGCAACACATGATACAAATTTTAATATAAATATAGAAAAAGATGGATATGACTATATAAAACAAACACATGCATCATTAATTGTTCTACAAAATGATCGAATTAAGTAAAAAGTTGAAAGCTAAACTTAAATAATTACTTTGAAAGGGTCCTTCCATTATATAAATCAAGCACTTTAAAAAGTGTTTGATTATTTAAAATTAAATAATTTTATCTATTGTGGAGATTTGTAATAAAGTACAAAAATTTCAAATCACTTTTCAAAGATCCTTGACACTTAAATATAATAATATAAACATAAACATATATTTTAGTGTAAGCGCATATGTATTTTACCACCAGAAGTTTCAAGTGGTTGATGAATATCATTTTTGCGTGTGCATGCAGTACCTCTTTTCCTTGGTTCCATTGCAATATTAGTCTAAAAAATGAATTATAAAAGAAACAACGCATGATTTAGAAGGAAAAAAAATTAATGAGTTGAGTAGATAATTGTACCTGAATATGTGAGTCGTTTGATCCAACAAAGACCACAAACTAAATCAATTAAGAACATAAATCCAATAAATAACACAAATTAGATCAATTAAGAACATAAATCCAACTAATAACACAAATTAGATCCATTAAGAATCTAAACAAAATTGTTGGCATAACGATTAATATTGTTTTAAATCATTAATAAGCAAGCAAAAATCTATAATAAAAAAGCGGGAGATTTTATGACAAATAAACTAAAGCGAGTTGACGAAGAGAACCTGAATAAGAGATAAAATTGAGAAAAATTGTAGATGAAAGAAAAGTATGGTGAAGATGGTAAAAAAATGAAATTAGTATCATTTTTATAAAAATTGGTAAAAGGTATGTTATAGCCTATTTTACATGGGATAGAAATTATTATTTGTGTTATAAATGCATTTACATTATAGTGAATGTCTATCAAGATCTATCAAGATCTACTTTGATATCTATTAGGATTTGAAGCATATGTCTTTTACTCAGACTAGGAGTAAATTTTTCCTGTAAATAGAGGGGTTTTGTTCATTGTATTTACAATCTTATGATCTCTCATCCCCCAAGAGAAGAAATAACAATCACTCTCTCTATTCTCTCTACTTTTTTTCTTGTTCTTTATTATTTTATAACACATTATCAGCACGAGACTCTGCCAAATAAGGTGAGATTATAAATCTGAAGGATTTCAAGGTTAGTAATTCTTTATGTTATCTTTCTTTTGCTACTACTAATATAATTATTGTTGGATTTGAGAAAAAATAATTGGTTTGGAACCATTTAAATTTTAAATTTATTCCTCAAGAACAATATTATCAAAAAGGATGATAATATGTTGGGTTTAGGCCCCATTGATTTATGCCTAAGACGTCGTTATATGGGTAAGACGTTGAGTTTGAATCCCAATGCACCATATTGATGATATTATGATGGCTAAGGCGAAATAATGTGTTTTTGATGAAAAGTCATGAAACTTGTCCATTGAATATGCTCCATTCCAAGAAGTGAGTGTGGTAGCAATATATGATAAGTCTGAAAGATGACAATTTATTCCATTCTTGAAGAGAATGTGGTAGCAATATAGAGAAATTCTCTCTATCATATTTATGCCTAGATTTGCTCCTGAAGTAGCAATATCATGAAAAAGGCTATAAGCTATCATAATTTGATAGGCTTAAGGCACAATTATATTTTATTCTTGGGGAATGAGAACCTTATTAATGCAAACGTGTACTTGATTGTGATGGTATCACAACTCACCTCCGAATGAGACATAATAACTGAGAAAAGTTATTTTGAAATCTACTTCTAAAGTAGTAAATCTGAAATTTATTCATGTAATAGTAAATCTGAAATTTACTAAAGAAAAAAGTACATGTCATGGTAAACTTGAAGTTTACTAGAATAAAAGTTCATAAATTGATGTGAACGAATGTGATATCTCGAAGATGTGCATATTGAGTATTAGACATGTATTGAAGAACTAGAAGATTCTTCAAAAATTGTTTATGTCGTTTGTTCTCATGATAAGTTGGTTGGACCAACTAATATTGGGATTGGATCCCTTCAAATCTGAAAATTATAAAAGGTGAATAAGGGCCCGTTCATCTATCATGTGATATCCTATTCACATGTACATTTATTGTCAACCTGCAGTTTGACATTCATAAAATTGCTTGCTCAGTAAAATTGAGTTAAGCATGACTTTCAGATTGTGTAATCAAGATAATTCATCTCGATGATGATGGTTTAGCATTGAATGTCTTCGATAAATATCTAAACTATTGTTAATGAGAACAAAACTTCATGTATTGGTCTAAAATATGATATATTGCAATAACATTTGTATGCATTAGACCAATAAATTATGATTATTTCTTTCCTTTCAATTGGTTCAAGGTCGGGAACAAATTATTCCATCTCATAATTTTGATGTGCGGTATACAATTAATGAATATACCATAATGCACAAAGATGGATTCCTCAAAGAAGTAGAGGATGTATGTTAGTTTTCCTAACATAAGGGGAGATTATAAGCGCTATGAAATATATTAGGAATTATCACCAGATCCTCATCCAAAAGATAATTCAAGTCAAATGCTGAAAGCATCTCATATTAAGCGCAAGTGGTCTTATTTTGTGTTCCTAAAGGACAAAGTCTATGCATGCGTGAAGCATGGTAGACTAATCGATTCCAAATGAAAGATTCCTTGAAAAATAAGGAGCAAATAATCATAATAAGAAGGCAATGAGCTCTTGAAGAGCCTACGACATAACACTTCATGAAACCTTGTGAGAGATTCATGTACGTGAAAATAATGAAGTGATGAGATCTCAAAATATTATGTCGCATTGTGAACCGATACTACATGATATATCATCAATATATTTGACACAATATTGACACAATATTGTGAAAGATTACGAGAATATTAATTCTACGTTAATTTAAGCATGCTGACGTAGAAACATTTTTCAAGTGACATGAAAGCATGCATCTTGATAAGTATTAAACTTATTTGATTTGCAGTCCAGATATTTGAAGATATCACTCATGAAATGTTGAATATTGTCACTTGAAAAATTTAGATTAATTTAGATTAATTTGCTGTTAGATATTTTCATGGTACAAGTTGAAATTAAAATAGAACTCTAAAGCTAAATATATCAATGAAAAATTTAGATTAATTTGTTGTTAGATATTTTCATGGCACAAGTTGAAATTAAAATAGAACTCTAAAGCTAAATATATCAATAAAAAATTTAGATTAATTCGTTGTTAGATATTTTCATGGTACAAGTTGAAATTAAAATAATTATTTTACGAAATTGAAAAATAAAAATTAATTTTTGTTTTGGTTCCAAGTGAGAAAATATAAAGACTGATTTTTGTTTCCTTTTGAGACTAAACTTTTCTTGGAAAAAGCAATTCAATATGAGAAAATTGTCATATTAAATATTATTTCACCAAAACTTTGAATTTAACTACAAAAAAATTATTAGTTACCTACGGTTATGAAATAGAATCCTAAAGCTAAAGGTATCAAAATTTCTCTAGCCAACGTGGATTTCTATTCTAATACAATTTGTTCTCGTAAATGTGTACAATTACAATTGTGTTCTCTACAAATATTAGTTGTCATTAATTTAACTTCTAATAAAGAAAAGTTTTACTATAATTAAATTTAATTAATTTTTAATTCTTAAATATTAGGAAAAAATTAGTGAAAAGATGA
This sequence comes from Capsicum baccatum var. pendulum, assembly GCA_030864225.1. Classification (NCBI taxonomy): domain Eukaryota; kingdom Viridiplantae; phylum Streptophyta; class Magnoliopsida; order Solanales; family Solanaceae; genus Capsicum; species Capsicum baccatum. The sequence continues at coordinate 107,290,867 of CM061551.1, forward strand.
TTTTATCTAAAACAAAGACTTTTAATAAATGGACAAAAAGTTCAAACAACATTAATTGTCATTAATTCAACTTCTAATAAAGAAAGGTTTTACTATAATTAAATTTAATTAATTTTCAATTCTTAAATATTAAGAAAAAATTAGTGAAAAGACGATTTTATCTAAAACAAAGATTTCTAATGAAGGGCAAAAAGTTCAAAAAATATTTCTAAGGTTCTTCACACTTTTAATATATCAGATTATTAGATTATTATTATTTTTATATTATTATTATTATTATTATTATATTATGTTATAGTATATTTTTATATTATAGAAGATTATAGATCGATTATAGATATAAACATAGATTATATAAATATAAATTATAAATTGTATAACAGTTAGAGAAAATTTTAATAGTTTTCACAAATTGCATAATTTTCATGTTTGTAAAAAATAATATTTTACAAAAGTTGAGAAAGTCTTAATAGTTTTCACATATTACAAAATTTTCATCTTTGTGAGAGAATATAATTTTATAATTCAAATTACCCATCAAAATAAAATTTTAACATCAAATTATGATTAAAATTTGTCCTTCTAATTGACAATTTCAAAGAAGAAGAATAAGAACTAACAAGTTCAAAGATTGTTGCGGCTATGACCAACCCTAAACCTTTCATGTCAAGTGCATAATAAGATCATTCTTCATTTCTATAAAAGGGCAAAATTCAGAAATAACATATTTATCCCCTTAATTATGAGTTTCATAACAACAGTTTTATAATTACATAATATAACAAGTTATATTTTGTATTTTTGTAGCAAAAGCTTATAAAAATACAAATACATATGATTTTTACTGTCCTTATGATCATATGTATTTTGTATTTTTACAAACTGTTGCTACAAAAATATAAATACATACAAATACATATGCTACAAAATGTAATTTAATAAAAATATTGTTATTTTTTTGTAATCTAATACTTAAGTATGTTAATTTATGTATTGTTTTCTAAACAGAATATGGCTAGTAGTTGATTCACATGCAACTAATTCAATATCGAACCACAAATATGAGAACATGTAGAAGTTTACCAGCTCACGACGTGGCAAATAGCACAAGAAAATTAGTCCTACGGATCAAGCATGCTTTGGCCTGAAGCACGGGAGGTTGGATAGGGATGACAATTGAGACAAAGGCTAAATAGGACAGGACAGGACGATGCTTCAACACGGCAGGGCAGGGCAGGGCCAGACAAAAAGTTTTATCATCATGTGGAGCTTGACTACAAATATTTGTAGTAAAATTTGATCACATAAAGACTTTAATGTAGTGATAGATTTAACTCCACAAATATTTGTAGAAAAATTTGATCACATAAAGACTTTAATATTGTGATGGATTTATCTAATAGTTCTCCAAGTTATATTTGTCAATCCGGAAACAATGCATCAAAGTTTATCATTTGTTGCTACTATCTATCATTGCCCTACCATTTGAAAGATAAAGATTCTCCCAAACTAAAGTACTAAATTTTTAAAACTCTAAAGAGAGAAAAGTACCCCCCCCCCCCCCCCACTTATTTTAACTGGTTAACTTAGGAATAGTCAACAAAAATTTATTTACAACTCAAGTTTCACAAGATCTCCAAGCTGGACAAGGAGTACACCAGAGTTGATCATCCACCTTATGTAACTAGGGGTCAAACGAGGCAAATAAAGCACGCAGGCAAGGCAGGGCAAAACTTTAGCAGGGGGAGGTTTAACCCGCCCTGCCCCATTGTCCTCCTTAAGATTGGAGTTGCAACTAATTGGCCGTAATTTCAACTTCCAACGTTAAATGAAAAGTTCAAATTAAATCAAAGGCCCTTCCCTCCTATACCTTATCACTCTACACCATTAATGGACCTACGCTGCTAAGCCCCCCCCCCACCCACACAATTCGAAACTTTGCTTGTGGATCTGTGTTGTTTTAGGATGAGGACATCAGCCGAATTAACATTAACATCAACGAAGAGAACAACTTGAACTAGGCTATAAGGTAGAGAAGCTGCTGCTGCTTTCGCCACCGCCATTTACTACTTAATCTGGAGTTCAATTTATGAAACACAGGAAAATTTTAAATGCTCTCTGCTGTGCAACTAAATTAAGAAAAAGGTTTCACATATTACACTCTTCTTGATCAAGAATGAGGACCTGGGCTGCTTTGGCACAGCCCTTTTCTTCAGCTTTGAGCTCAAGACCGTTCACCACTCCTCTCTACGGAAGAGAAAACCGAAACATGCAACAGTAGCCAACAGAACAGTGGGATTCAAGAACTAGAAATCCATACCACCACAAAAGTTATTTTATCCTAAATTTGCCTTCCCCAATGACTGCCGTACTACTAAGTCAGATCCTAGTTGACTGTAATACTGATTAAAAGAACATCTGAAGCTGCCAATTCCTGTCAAATCACACAACACCAACCATTTAGACTTGTAAGCATACGGGTTTGCTACACAACATGAATGAATGTGGAGATAAAGCATCATATCAGAATGTCCCTCTAGCTACAACAATACCAATTTGTGCAAAGAATCTAGTACAGACATTTTGTAAAGAGAAGCCAATCATTTTGGCTGTTACAAACAGAGCAATGCCAGAAAAGAAGGAAAAAGGAGAGCAGATATTTCAATAGAAAACACTTCCAAACTCCATCTCTCCCATTACAAGGATGAAATAAATAACAATAATTCCACTTGTCATACCATTTATCTCAGCTCTTCCGACTGCACCATGTACAAGAACCAGATGACAAGGTAAAAGCTCACATGACGCTTAGATTAGACCACAGACCAAGCTTCGCTTGACCAAAGCCCCCAAGATACCCACAAGAAGTAAGCCAAGAATACATTGCTATAAAACTAAAAGTAATGAAGGCCATGGATAATTTGATCCATAGGACCCAATAATAACCGATAAAATCAGTCATTACATAGCTAACCTACTGTTAACATGGTCTTGATTGCTCTAGGCAGAGGTGGAACCAAGATTTTTGGTTTATGGGTTTTGGACCCCAATTTTTTTTTTTTCACTAGGTTCTGGATATATAATTATACATATCAAATGAATTTTTTAAACACAAATACAAAATTTGAGCCAAAGCTACTATTTTTTGCGGAAACTGTAGCTAAGGGATTCGATCCGTCCCTAGCTCTAGGTTTTATTTATTTAAATTGATAGAGATGGTTTGAAAAGTAAAGTAATCAATAGGAGAAGGACCATGAAACTTGTAAATTATCCATTACCTTTTCCCTTGGCAAGCTGGCACTAAAATGGGAGTCTCTCTCTTCTTCATTAAAGAATCAATCTTGATAAAGATAAAGATGTACCAAGTGTCTCTTGCAATGACTTTATTTGTTCCCTTTCAGCACAGCCATCTGAAACTTAACACATTACTGGTATGGGTAGAATTAACTCCGTTCTGCCTTCCCCTGAAAACATAGTATTGATATGCACCACAGAGTGTAAATAATGCATTACCCTTCAATTTACAGACATGAAAGGCTGACACCTAGAGGAAGAATTGGAAGGTACGGTTCTTCAAATAAACTAAGATACATCTCTTAGCGATGAGCTAAAATAACTCGTTAAAAGCATTATGAAATATATAGTGAGAGTCCATTTGTCAGACTCATAATGCATTAATAGTAACATTCACAACAAATGATTAGGCAAATAAGGAACTTTCAAATTTTACCTTCAGCTTATTCATGTGAATTTGGTACATAAACAGCCTAGTTTACCTCACTTTCTCAAAATACAAGTATATACATCAACTAGGAAAATGGAAATGAAAAAAGAAAACACTATCAACCAAAAGCCACCTTTCTTTTTCACACAAAAAGGAGAAATTAGCTTCTAGATATTATTGATCTACTCCGATCTGACAGAGATTGAAGGAGTCTATCCTACAATTTCCCCAACAGTACTGTGTGAAGAACTCGCTCTAACCAAAATACTGACAGGTAACGGTAGCTGAGAGTTGCTGAGCTGAAGAATTTCTGCCTGGCCTTGCAATCACTGTCTCGTATTTAACATTCTCAATGATTTCACAACTGCTTATAAGCTCTCATTGAAATTTACTGACCGAGACAATGCTGCTGGGTTTGCTTGTAATACAGTAGAGTTTTCTGAAACACTAATATTGTCATCATTCTTCGGCTGAAAAGCATTGAAAGGACTTCCACCAACTGACTCAACACTATCATGTTTTATTCCCAATGTCGCCCATATAGAACTCTTGGCAGCCTCTCTTGGATCGTCTATTCGCAGAGTTTTTGGAACCCAGAGGCACTTCTCAGGATTACTCTCTTTTGAAGACTCTTCCTTGTTGCTCAGCTGTTTTAGTATGTTTTCATCCCTTGAGTGTTTCCCTAGAGTTGGAGAATTAGGACCAGAAGTCGGAGGTGTTTGAATTAGGGAACCAGTAGTTGGGGATATCCAAGGAACATTCCAAGAACCTGCTACGTTATAACCCCAATATGAAGCTGCTGGGTAAAACGGCATAGGAAAGCCAGGAGGGCAATAACCAGGAGGAGGGACTGCAGAGCTCCATGGGACAGAATTGCATGGATATGGCCAAGGAGCACCAGGATAGCAAGCCACGTAAGGTGGAAAGTTATGGCAGTTCTTTAGCTGGTCCGGTACAATTTTGCTAACTTCATCCTCTGAATTTGCAGTAGTGACTGATGATCTTCTGGAATGATCATCTCCATTATCTCCAGCTCCATAACTAACTGGAACCCCGGGATCTGGTGGTTTATGAAATCCATTTTGTGAGCAATTATGCATTGTTTTGTCGGCAATGTTCAAAACTGAAGCCATTGATTCACAGAGTGGTGTAGGGGAGCCAAACGCAAGAACAGGTTGTTGGATTCCATTTGGATAATCTGCTTGTGCACTCGGAAGTGTTTCAGAGACAGATATTTGACGGTAATGTGGAATTGAGTTCTTGTTTTTCCGACGACCAGCACCTACAGGCACATTCCTCATGGTCCCACCAGCTGTCCAATATCTCTGGCAATTCTTGCAGAAGTGTCTAGGCTGGTTCACATTGTAATTGTTGAAATAACAAAATTTGGTTTCCATGCTGTTACACCGGGGACATGGAAGTATCTTGTCTGGCTTTTTGAGGATTTTATCTTGCGAATTACTTGCTTCTCCTTGCTCTTCACTTTTTGAAGGTCTTGTTGAACAGTCGCTATCAACAGGTTGCACCTTTATACTATCAGTTTTCGTTGGATGTGAATTCTGATCCTGCAATTCCTTTCCAGTCAAAATTTCCATCTCATCCTCTTCATCATCCAGGTTTCCTCCAATGTTATCCTGTATGCGTGATGCATTTTCATAGAGGAGTAAATTGAGTCGATAAACTCTTCTTTTAAACTACTCAAATTATTCGAAACTTGGGGAGATTTCAAAAGAAAAGGTTCAACATGATTTCACTAACAACCAAGCCTCTCCATCGTTAAGAAGCATGATGTGAAAGTTGTAGAGACGCCAATGGTAAAAACAAGACACACTAGTAGGTTACATATCATGAAGGATTAACCAGATAGGAATAAGGATACATTAACTTAACAAACTAAGTATCTACACTCCGCTGAGTTTGGAAGTAAAGTGTTCACATCATTACACAAATAAGAAGTTTCTCATTTAGCAAGTCAAAAATTAAACTTTGCAGTGTAGCCTAGTGGTCAATGGAGTGGGTTGCACCATGAGGTCTCAGTTCAAATTCCAGTGGAGACATAATCACTTAGGTCACTGGCCTAATGGTCAATGAAGTGGGTTGAGCACCATGAGATCTTAAGGTTCAAATTCCAGCGGAGACAAGAACACTAGGTCACTGACATAGTGGTCAGTGAAGTAAGATGAGCACCATGAGGTATAGGTTCAAATTTCAGCAGAGACAAAAACACTAGGTTATCTCTTCCCATTTGTACTAGCCTTGGTGGACGGAGTTTCGTGACATGTATCCTGTCGAATTAGTCAAAGGTATGTGCAAGCTGGCACGGAAATCACGTTATCAACAAAAAGAAAGTCAAAATTAAACTTTCCTCATTTAGCAAGTTTTAGAATTAAAATTACAGGAAAGTAAACAAATCTTGGATATAGAGATGTTGAACCGAGATTGTTTGATTGATGGAGTAAAGTTGAACTCTAACAGTGTCCAAACAATACTTAAATAGTATAATTTCTACGAAAATAGACAGAAAAATATTTTCACAATATTAGGTCATTTAAAATAATAATTATATTCCCCGTAACAAGTAGAATTAGAAACCAAAAAAAAAAAATTACCTGATCAAAAAGGGGAAAATATAGTAACTAGAAAAATACTCTAACAAGCAACCTTCAATAACATGTAAATTAGCACTGATCCTAAAAAATTGTATTACGCAGGTTAAGTCCATCACAAAATTAATAGCATTAAAGAAGATTAGGAAGACCTAATTTAAACTTTGTGACTGATTGAAACCCTACCGAACTGCTCGAGAATGAGATGAAGCAGAGTTCAATAGGAAGTCAACAACAGTCCCAACAAATTACTAACAAGAAATGAACAGAGATTATACTCAAAACAGAGTACCTTTTGATCTTCCACATCTTCTTCTTCTCCATTGGCTTCCTCAGGCAAAGAATCTTCTAGCATAGTTTCAGAAGAATCTGGAACATCCGGCAACTGAATGGTTCTGCCAAAGAGTTTAATAGCAGGGTCTTTGAGTTCTGACATATTATACTGAAACTGTATGGGCGCGTCCTTTTTCAAGTTCCTAAGAAAAAGAGAGACAAGGGAAGAGAAAAAAATCCAACCACCAAAATCCGGCGAATTTGCGGATTGGGCTTCATGTTACTCCCTTACAGATCTGACACAGAACACATACGACCCCCAACACACCCACAAACACACGTGACATGTGTGTGTATGCCTGTTTTAAGTAGGCGGCCATGAATTTTTTTTAATATTTTTCAAAAAATTATTTCACGGTAGTGAAAAAAAATTAAAATTAATGATATTTTTTTTTTTTTTTTTTACTTTCACTTCTATTCTAATTTATATTTATGATCAAATACAACTTTAACTTCAATTTCAATTTTAAAAAAATATTATTTCATGGCCAAACGGGCCTATTTTTTTTAAACCAGTGGGACGACTTTCTTGGTATTTTTGACGCCAAATGTGTGAGATATATTTTGGATAAAAGACTATATTTGGATAACCACTGGGTGATTGATTGTGATCGAATTTAATAGTACAATTCATTACATGATTCAGAAACAAGTACAGATTATTCTAAAAATAGGCTAGATCAAAATTTTGTATATTCATAAGGTAATATAGGTTATATAGTTTAGCATAGTCGGTTCTATCAATTATGGAATTTGAAATGTGATCAAATTATTTGCTGATTTGAAGACAATCAAATATTATTAATATTTGTTGTTGTTGTTGTTAAATTTACTGTGATTAGATGAAGAGTAAAGAATCCAAAATATATCAAAGGTATCTTTTTAAAAATAAAATAAAATTTAATACTTAAATTATTATTCTCTTCGTTTAAAAAAGAATAACCTACTTTGACTTGACACAAAGTTTAAGAAAATAAAGAAGACTTTTGAATCTTGTGGCCTTAAATTAAAGTTGTGTCAAATGTACCAAAATGCCCTTTAATTTGTGGTCTAAAACATGCCACGTGGAAAGTTAAAATTAAAATATTGTCAAAAAAAGAAAATAATCATTTTTTTTAAATGGATTAAAAAAGAAAGTAATTAATTTTTTTATATAAAGAGGAAGTATTAAATATTTTATTAATAATATTTAATTATTTTCCTTTTGTATTGGAACAATAATGATATTTCAGATTAATAACAAACAATTGATAGCTATAATATATTTTAATAATACATACTCTTAACAGTAATTCATACAATAAACTCAAAAATTAAAATACTTTAGAAAATACACATTTTTTTGTCATTATAAATCTTTTTGATGCATTTAAAAAGTTAGAGTAACTGGTCATCGGAGACTACGTGCATAAAAGTGTTATATACAGCTGGCATGACACGTCAAGGAGAGAAAATATGAGCCACACGTTTTATGTGGCTTTGAGATTTTCTTATTTCTGCTTTTTTGATTCTCAATAAAGTGAAGGGCTCTTTTTTATCTGAGTCAGCAACGCCTTTTTTTCTCATCCCCAAATTCATCATTTTGGGGCCCATCCTTTTTAAAAAGTCGCCAAACTTTTCGGCTTTCCCTTTAATTAATGGACTTTTCTGTTATCTTGTGGTTGATAATGCAAGTTGTGCCAAATGTTGATCACCACAATGCGTGCAAAACCAGCAAAACTCAAATACTTCCTCCTTTCCTTTTTACTTTTACTTTTCTTTGCATATGTATTTTGAAGAGTTAATGGTCAAACACTCAAAAGCAATTCCATTTTTTATGCCTTGTTTGTAGATGAAAATAATAATTTTTTGAGTTAGTGTTGATATTGGAGTTGATGTTATATTTGGTCATAGATATAAATTAAAGTTATTTTTGAAATTTTGTGAGAAAAATAAGAGTGAAATCCAAAAATATGGCTATTTTCATTATGAAATAATTTTTTGAAAATTTTAAAAAAATTATCATGGCCAAACGCCTACTTAATTTTATATTTGAATTATCATGTATGTCACTAACTATTTAACAAAACATATCTAAATTATTAATTATTTAAATTTTATATCTGAACTTTCAAATACAAAAAGTGGATAATTGATAATTTGAGTGTGTTTTGCTAAATAATTGATAATAATTCAGGTGAAAAATTCATAGATTTGATAATTCAAACGTGAAACTCAACAAATTAAAATGCATTAAATTTGTCTTTCACAGTTCACTCTTTTTAAAAGAAAATTATTTGCTCATTTTTTAAAATTAAGAAAAGATTAGTCTTTTAAATTTAATATGAATTATTAACTACCAATTTCGAATTTACTGGAGTATTAATAGTCAAAGTTAATTTTTATGTTTTAAAAAATAACTTGTTAAATAGATATTGAACTAATGTTTTTTCAAGTGCGTGCAAAATAAGAATTGAACAAGTAAAATAGAAAAGATAGAATCTTAAAATAATACTCCCTCCGTCTTATTTTACCCGTCTCAAATTTTTTAATTTGATGTCCCATTTTACTTATCAAGACAAGACAAATTTTTCCCCATTATACCCTTAAGGGTCGTTTGGTTTGAAAACAAGTTATACCAGGATTAGTTATGATGAGATAAGTTATGCTGGGATTAGTTGTGCTAGAATAAGTTATGCTGGTATTATTTTTTAGTGGTTGTTTGGTTTGTGGTACTAAAAATAATATATAGTGCATTGTTTGTAAAAATATATTGTTTGTTTACAAAAATAACCCTCACTTTAGTTAGTTATTTTTATGTTTGTATTTATATGATCCCCCCCCCCCTCCCTTCCCCCATCAAATTAGAAATTTATAGGTCTCTTTTACTATACTAGATGAAATGGAAATAATAGGGGAAAGACCATTAGCTCATTGGGATGCCAATGAATTAATGTGTAAACTAGATATAATTAATCCTGAATACACTATCAAGACAGCTCCTATAGAAGCAAATAATGAAGACACTAATGAATTTGATATACAGATTAAGGAACTTTTAAAATTAGGAGTCATAAGAAGATCTACATCTAGACATAGATCAGCAGCCTTTATGGTAAGAAATCATAGTGAACAGGTAAGAGGAAAAGCTAGAATGGTAATTAATTACAAAAGACTAAATGATAATACCAAGACAGATGCGTACAAACTACCCGACAAAAATGAACTAATAAATAGAATCCAAAATAAACGAATTTACAGTAAATTCGATTGTAAATTCGGATATTGGCAGGTCAAGATGCATCCAGAAAGCATCGAATGGACTGCATTCACATGTCCAGGAGGACATTTTGAATGGTTAGTCATGCCTTTCGGATTAAAGACTGCTCCGCCCATTTTTCAACGAAAAATGGATAATATTTTTGGAGAATATAAGCATTTCATACTTGTATATGTAGATGATATTTTAGTATTTAGCCAAACTATGCAAGAACATTTAGGACATTTACAAATGGTATTTAGATTATTTATTAAACATGGCATAATAGTAAGCAAGAAGAAGATGGAGTTATGTAAAACCTATATTAATTTTTTAGGAATAACCCTTGGTAATGGTAAAATAAAACTACAACCCCATATAGCAAAAAAGGTTCTAGATATGCCAGACAAACTAGAAACAACAAAGGATTTACAAAAATTTTTAGGATTAGTAAATTACGCAAGAAATTTTATTAAAGATTTAGGAAAAATAGCTGGACCATTATATGCTAAAACTGGTAGTAAAGGACAAAAGAATTTTAATATAGAAGATATTAAATTAGTTCAAAACATTAAAGAAAAAATCAAAAATATACCAGACCTAAAAATTCCCTTAGAGTCTGATTATTTAATCATTCAGACAGATGGTAGTGACCTAGGATGGGGAGCTATCTTAAAAGCAAGACCCAATAAATATAGTAGTAAAAATGAAGAGCAAATATGCGGATACCAAAGCGGTGCTTATAAAGAAAAAGGAAATATGAGCGCCATAGATTTAGAGGTACTTGCAATTATATACGGTCTAAATAGTTTCAAACTATATATACTAAATAAGGACGAAATATTGGTAAGAACAGATTGTGAAGCAATAGTCAAATTTCATCAAAAAATTAATGATAAGAATAGTAGCAGACGAAGATGGTTAAATTTTACAGACACCATATCTGTTTACAAAAACATAGTATTTGAACATATTAAAGGGAAAGAAAATGCATTGGCAGATCAACTAAGTAGACTACAGCTAGGAATAAACAAATAAGCTTAATGTTACTTATTTGCTTTCAGAATGAGACCAACAAGACAACCTCCCGCTGACAAAGGAAATGGAGTGACCTCTTCTTCAGATGCGTACCAACAGACAATGTTAGGTAATCTACATTTCAGACCCTTAGACACTTTAGAGACACTGGAATGAATTCAATTCGGACCATTTAACTTAGTTGCATTCCCAGAAAGCAATATGTCATTCAGAGTTAGACCAGACTACGCTTTAGATAGAACCCAGAAATGTTTAGTAGACAATTTATGGATTTCTTATAATAAACAAAGCCGTAATCATTTCATGGCTTCTATGAATGCTTTGTGCCAGTATATTTCAGAAAAAAATAAACCCCGTTTTAAATATTACGTAGTAATACATGGTAAAACCAATGGAATTTTTCAAACATGGTTAGAAGTTTTAGACTCCATACAAGGCATTAAAACTCCTCTGTTTAAAGGTTTTAATGATTTTACTGAAGCCACAAACCATGCCAGAGGATACCTAGGACCAAATTACTATATTTCTCCTTCCCTTAGACAAAACCCAGATCAGATTCCACAATATAATATACAGAAAGATACTGGAAAAGTAATTTTTTGTGACCATTGCTCTTCCATGACGGAAAACTTCAAATCATTGAATACTCAAAAGGAGTCCCTTATCATGGAGAACAATCGATTAATTAAACAGATTCAGATACTAGAAACCAGACTCAGACAGCAGCACTCTACAAATAAGACGAATGCTCAGACACAGACTATGCCAGAACAGAGTTCTCCATCTCCTCAAAAAATGGATGAGAAGGGTGTGCGTTTCCCTCTAAATGCTAAGAAATCCACTGTACCGGATGTGGGTACAGCTAGTCCGGCTCAAACGGTAGCCGGTAAAGACAAACCAAATCCGTTGATGGTTGTCACTTTGCCAAAAAGTAAAGATGAAGGATGTTCTTCATCAAAAACTAAACTAACAAAATCAGAAAATAAGCTTAGAAAGACTCTAATAGCTAAGAGAAAAAATCAGACAATAGAAACCATAATTAAACAGACGTTAGATAAATTTTTCAGTAGCCAGACTCAAGACAAATATGTAAATGAACAATCTATAGCACAACCCAGTAATTCAGACAGAGTTGTTCCAGAACAGCTAATTAATTCAGGTGAAGTCACTCTAGAGCAAGACAATAATTCAGACGAAGATAATGAAGACAACAATTTTAATTTCCAAGATGCACAGGACCCGTATGAGGATGATGACTCAGGAATGAGTTTTGATTCAATCGCCCTGCACAACTTGGACACTTGAAGACAAACATTGTACTATAGGTATATGACAAAGTGGGGATGCCCACTTTATGTCTTGTAAATATATATGTCAAGTGGGGATGCCCACTTTATGTCTTGTGAGTGCTTCCTTTATCACTACTTTCTGAAAAGAAAGAAAAACTGATGAAGCACGCGTCCGGATAAGTTTGAAAGAAGTCGAACAATGCATGTGATGATGGGGCCCAATGCGCACCCGACTTGCATTATTGAAACTTTCTTTCTTATCCTTATTAAGAAGTGTCGGCCCACACTGTGATGGCCACGTAGTATATTTTTAGACCACTCCTTTCTGAAATAATTGTCTATAAAAGGCAAGCAATTTCAGAAGCCAAGTAGAGTAGAAAACACCCAACTCCAACCCAACTCAAATGTATAAACCCCTTCTCCAAAAAACTTGGTCCAACCTTGCTATCCTTGTATAAACTTCATAACAATTAACTTGTTTTTAATAAAAGCTTCAAGGTTTCTATCAGCTCTTTAGGGGGTTCCCGAAAGGGAAACCTCTCCTCTAGTTACTTCATGTAAGTTCTTACTTATGTATTTTCCCCACAAACATAGTATTGTTACAATTTTCATTATCCATGTTTTAAAATATATCTGCATATCATATCATGTACATTAAAATTTCTTTTTAAAATTCTTACCTTTAGTATATGGTTAGCCTCTTAATTTCTTGATAGCAACGATGGATTAACCTATAAATTTCTAGGAATTCTGGCCTTGATAGTCCGCCAAGTCTGCAGAATAGACATAGGACGAGTGTTAGTTGCCAGGTAACAATATTCCGGGGTGTGGTTAAAGAAGTATGATGTTAAGAACATAGATTAGGAGGAAGAGATGAACAGGGTAAGATATATATATATATAAAAAAAAAAGAGTAAAAATCTGGGGAAAATATATAGTATAAGAGCTTTCAAAATGAAGAAACGATGAGAGAGAGGGAGTACTGAGTAGGATTACTACTTATTATTAGCATTCTTGAAAAATATTGCAAAGAGGAGTACCATTAAAAATACACCATTAAAAATATAAATGATGCTTTGGTATTAGTCATCTATCAATATTGAAACTAATAACAAGACATAATTAAGAGGGATAAAATGATAAAGTTACATTACCAATCATTGTTTTCTTAATAGCCATGTCATCCCAATTTGGAACGAATAAAATGGGACGGAGGGAGTACATATTAGCTAATTATGATCTAATAATAAGCATACAAAATTAATTTCCTAAATTGTATAAATATTTCATTAAAGTAACTTTTGTTTTTATTAGAAAAATATTATCATTAAATTATGTACATTTTTTCAAAATAAGGTGAAACAAAAAAATAGTTAATAACATGTTTGAAAAGTCACAAAAAATTTAAAGTTATATGTGATTACACAATTTAACATGACATGCCATATGAAATCAGAAACCTATACTACTAAAATAAATAAATTAGAGCATAAACATTACATAAATACAATTTTTTCTTAAAAGATAATACTCTTATATAAAATTTCATCAAATTAATATAATTCAAAAAAGGAAAACATAAGTTTATAATCACATTCAATAATAAAATTTTACTTTCATTGAACCACTAGAATAATGCTGCAATTATGCATTAAATGAGAAAAATAAAAAAAATACGAGTAATTATATCTATAATCTATATCTATATCTATAATATATTAAAAGTGTGAACACCTTTAGAAAAGTGATTTGAATTTTTTGCCCTTCATTAAAAGTCTCCCCAATAGACAAAATTGTCTTTTTACCCTTTCTCTCAATTTATTATTTAATTATCTTTATAATATTGAATCCTAAATTATATGGGATCATGAGTTTCAATATATGGTAAGACATTTTTCTAAATTAGGAGTTTCGAAAACTGATTTTTTTTATTTGGTAGCATGATAATTACCATAATTAGAATTTTTAAAAAAACTGATTTTGTATGAGATTGTTCGTGTCATAACAAATCACTATTAATTAAACCTGATAGGATTAAACCCTATTATTTCCATTAATTCCACCGTATTAGCTAGGGATTTAAAATTGAAGACCACGTACCTATGAAGTATATAGAGCATGGTTTCACAAAGTGCAAGTAGAAGATGTCAAGTTGATAGAGAAAAACTTACGTTTGCAACAGTAATAAGAGCAGCTCATATGGTACCATGTGCACAACCATCAAGGGCTTTGCATCTTTTCAACACATTTGTTCATGGAAGAAGATTGTTGTTCCTATTGATTCTTCATACAATTTGAAGAACTAATGGTCTTTTGATTAAGGTATAAAACTCACTTTCAATTGGTAGATGAATGTTCGGTCAGACTTTAAGAAATTTTATACAAAAATTAAGTTTAATTTGTTGTACCTAATAGTTTGAAATTTCAAATCAATTAAAAAAGATTTTTATATATATTAAACATATATTCATGTTTACATGGGAATTGGAAGAGAAACTAGGGATAGATGACAAGTATATTTCTAACAATGGAAAGAATGTATGTGAATTGCTTAAATCGACTACATTACTATTAGTTAAACTCTCAACTTATTTTTTCATTCTATGATGATGATGTCATTATTCCCAAGTATTGTTGATCCTGATCAACCAAATATTATTTAATGACAAGAAGCAAAAGGTTAAATTCACGTTTGAGCTTATTTTAGATGGGATTTTTAAATTAAATAAATAATGATGGAGATTTTATAGTTTCTTAAAGAATATCGTAATCCTTTATATATGTACTTGGTGTCTATTGCTCTCAATTTTGATGTTGTCCATCTTACTTTGTAGCCAAATTATGTGTGGACAAAAATAATAATTTTTTTTTGATCTGCGATATTTTTCTTTTATTCAATTATTAAATTTTATGTTGTGTTTTTTTAGGTCCAATGTCTTCCTTTTCTTTTAATTGCTTAGGTTAGTAACCTTTTTTTAATTAATATATTAATCTTATTAGTTGTTTAATTTTGTACCTATATCAATTTGTGATAATTTACGCTAATTAAATAATTTTTTTTGTGCCAATTATTCTTTCATTTAAAGACTGAAGTTCTAGATTTTGTTTGAGTTTCACACACAATTACGTTGCATCACATATAAGATATCATTCTTTACATGCAATTATGTATTTTTTGTACTAATTATTTCTTTCGTTTTAAAACGGGAGTTCTTGATTCATTTGATTTCACCATGGGTAGATATCATTCTTCTATGAGTAGGGGTGTGCAAAAATAGAACCGATCGATAAATTGAACTAATATAAATGTTGTTGCTTTATTGAATTTTTGGATCAACTATTTTTTAATAATTTTATAAAAAAATTATCAGGTTATCAGTTCTATTTTGGTGACATATTTTCTCATGATATTATTAGTGCCTTCATTGCTTCGCAGACCACAACTGACATTTTATGAGTATTTTCTTATGGGTTAGATTGAATATATTGAAAATTGAATCGCTAAGGATCAAAAATAAATAAATCAAAATTGATAAAAATATATCTTATTAGTTGGTTAATGATTTAGTGTATCTAAAAATCAAAAGTCGATAAACTAAATCAATAGTATTACATAAATTCTAACCAAACCGATTATGCACACTCCTATCTACAAGTAATTTGACTTTGTTTCGTCACATAAATTGTCTATTAATTATTGTAAAGGATTATAAAATCAAATCTCCCCAAAAGAGTACTCAAAATTTGTTAAAAGATAATTACTTAAAATAATAGTCAAATTTCTCTTTTTCTATGTGTTCCACTGTTTCACATGGATAATTATATATTGCAGTGTCTCAAATGGATAGATTTATGTTGCACTTTAAAGAAATTATCAACATCGACAACAATTTTGTTTATATTATGAAACAGTCAATGCGACGGAAAAGAACTTAAATTAACAACTTATTTGTAAAAAAAGTCAAATGAGATATCACAAATACAATATTTGTTTAAATTATTAAAATAAATATAACATTTTTAACTTCAATGGTTACTTTTAATAATTTCATTCTTCCTATAGAATTTTGTTATTAATGCGAGACATACATGCAAAACACATACACTTAACTAGTTGAATCATAAGAAGTAAAGGTTAAAAAATGAGAAGAAAAGAGATGAAAGATCAACAATGAAAAATAAAAAAAATAAAAATTTCAATAAGTAAAAATAAAAAGAAATTAAAATAATAGAAATAAAAAATAAATTTAAAACAAAAGAAATTAAATAAAAACATAAAAAAAGAAATTAAAATGTAACATTATAATTACATCACGTAATTAATTCCAACCCTGGACCCTTAATTGAGAATTGGACTATGTAATTACACCTAATTCCAAGAGGAGGATTAATATTGCGTGTGTTCAAGAGACCAAGTGGGTAGGGTCTAAGGTTAGGGATGTGGATGGTTACAAGCTTTGGTACTCTGTGAGCGAGAGGCGTAGGAATGGAGTTGGCATCTTAGTAGATGAAGAGCTTAGAGGTCAGGTAGTGGAGGTTAAGAGGATCAACGATAGGTTGATGACTATTAAGTTGGTCATTGGGGGGTTTACCCTGAATGTGTGTAGTGTTTATGCACCACAGGTGGGCTTGGATGGGGAGGAGAAGATGCGGTTTTGGGAGGCTTTGGATGAGGTGGTGAGAGGCGTGCCTAGCTCGGAGAAGATTGTTGTAGCAGGAGATTTCAATGGGCACATCGGGGCGTTACCGGGAGGCTTTGGTGATGTGCATGGTGGTTTTGGTTTTAGGGAAAGAAATGAATAGGGGGCTACTATATTAGATTTTGCGAGGTCCTTTGGGATGGTGGTGGTGAACTCAGGCTTTTCAAAGAAGGACGATCACCTGATCACCTTCCGAAACGCGATAGCCAAGACCCAGATTGACTTTTTGTTGCTTAGAAAAGAGGATAGGGTGTTGTGTAAGGACTGTAAGGTCATCTCGAGTGAGAATCTTTCGACCCAGAATATGCTCTTGGTTATGGATATGGGTATAAAGAAGGATAGAAAGAGAAGGGGTGAGGAGTGTAGACCTAGAATTAAGTGGGGCGGCTTGACGCTAGTGAATGCGTGGGAGATAGAGGAGAAGTTGGCGGGAATGAGAGTGTGAGAGTGTAGGGGGGACGTGGATAGTATGAGGGATAGGGTGGCTAGGTGCATCAGGAAGAATGCTAGTGAGGTGTTGGGTGTTTCTAGGGGCCGGGCCGAACATCATCGGGGGGATTGGTGGTGGAATGAAGAGGTTAAGAAGAAAGTGGAGACCAAGAAAGGGGCGTATGCTAAGTTGGTTGAGAGTAAGGACGAATAAGAGAAACGGATAAACAGGAAAGAGTACAAGTTAGCTAGGAAGGAGGCTAAGTTAGCAGTTACGGCGGCTAAGACGGCAGCATTTGAGAGCTTGTATGCGGGGTTACAGAAGAAAGAAGGGGAAAAATGGTTGTTTAGACTCGCTAAGGCTAGGGAGAGTAAGGGTCGTGATCTCGATCAGGTGAAGTGCATTTAGGGGGAGGATGGTATAGTGTTGGTGGAGGACGACCACATTAAGAATAGATGACAGTCGTATTTTCATAGGCTCTTGAATGACGAAGGGGATAGAGCTATTGTGTTAGGGGAGCTGGAGCACTCAGAGGAGTGTCGGGATTTTAGTTATTGTAGACGTTTTAAGGTAGAGGAGGTTAGAGAGGCTATTCGCAGGATGCGAAGGGGTAGGGCAACGGGTCCTGATGAGATACCTATGGATTTTCGGAAGTTTTCTGGTGAGGCTGGTTTAAGGTGGTTGACTGGATTGTTTAACGGAATTTTCAAGACGGCGAAAATGCCCGAGGCTTAGAGGTGGAGTACTATGATCCCTCTTTATAAGAACAAGGATGACATTCAGAGTTGCAATAACTTTAGGGGTATTAAGTTATTGAGTCACTCTATAAAGATTTGGGAGAGAGTGGTCGAGGTGAGGCTGAGATGGATAGTGTCTATTTTGGAGAATCAGTTTGGATTTATGCCCGGCCGCTCGACGACGGAGGCAATTCACCTGGTGCGAAGGCTGGTAGAACAGTATAGGGAAAAAAGAAGGACCTGCACATGGTATTTATCGGCTTGGAGAAGGCATATGACAAAGTCCCCAGGGAGGTGCTTTGGAGATACTTGAAGGTGAGTGGAGTCCCGGTGGCATATATCAGAGCAATTAAAGACATGTATGATGGAGCTACAACCCAGGTGAGGATGGCGGGAGGAGACTCAGAGCATTTCACTGTCTTGACAGGATTGCATCAGGGATCTACTCTTAGTCCCTTTTTGTTTGCTTTGGTGATAGATGTGTTGACGCGACGTATTCAAGGAGAGGTGCCTTAATGTATGATTTTTGCAGATGATGTAGTTTTGATTGATGAGACGCGGGGGTGTGTGAATGATAAATTAGAGGTGTGGAGACAAACTCTTGAGTCTAAAGGGTTCAGGTTGAGTAGGAGCAAGACAGAATATTTGGAATGCAAGTTTAATGACGTGAGGCTGGAGAATGAGGTGGTAGTGAAGTTGGAATAACAGGTGGTATGTAAGAGGGATAGTTTTAAGTACCTCGGGTCCGTGATTCAGGGTAACAGTGAGATTAACGAGGATGTCTCGCATCGTATTGGGGCGGGATGGATGAAGTGGAAGCTCGCTTCGGGGGTGTTGTGTGATAAGAAGGTGCCGCCCAAGCTTAAAGGCAAATTCTACAGGGTGGCATTCCGTCCGGCCATGTTGTATGGAGCGGAGTGTTGGCCAGTTAAGAACTCTCACATTCAAAAAATGAAGGTGGGGGAAATGCGGATGTTGCGTTGGATGTGTGGGCTGACTAGGGGGGATAGATTTCGAAATGAGACTATCAGGGAGAAGGTTGGTGTGACTCCATTGGAGAATAAGATGCGGAAAGTCCAATTGAGATGGTTCGGACATGTGATGAGGAGGGGCATGGATGCCCCGGTTCGTAGGTGTGAGAGGCTAGCTTTAGATGGTTTTAGGCGGGGTAGGGGTAGGCCGAAGAAGTACTGGGGAGAGGTGATTAGGCGGGACATGGAGCAGTTACAACTCACTGAGGACATGACCCTAGATAAGAAGATCTGGAGGACGCGAATTAGGGCAGAAGGCTAGGGTCAGTTTGGGTCGCTAGTTTAGGGCATTACTTGGTGGGGGTATTGTTCTTGTTATGGTACCTTGTTTCATGCTTTATTACGAATCTGTTTACTTTTCTCTGTTTACTATTACTTGTAGGTGTCGTATTTATGTTATGCCATCTTGTTCCATGCTTTACGATGAATTTGTTTATTATTCCGTGTCTCGAGCCGGGGGTCAATCGAAAACAGCCTTTCTACTTCTTTAGAGGTAGAGGTATAGACTGCGTACATCTTACCCTCCCCAGACCTCACTATGTGGGAATACACTGGGTTTGTTGTTGTTGTTGATGTGGTTTTCCAAACATGTTTTTAACTATTTTTTAGTTTTACCTTGTTTTGAAAAAAATGTACATAATTTAATGAATATTTTTCTAAAAGAAACAAAAACTACTTTAGTGAAATGATTGCACAAGTTTAATAACAATTTTGGGAATTAACTAAAAAACACATAAGTTTTTTTTTCCTGAATTTGTCTGGGAGAATTATTTACACGCCTTTAATTTTAATTTTATAATGTCCGATCATTTTAGTAAAATCTAAGGATCATATTTGTTGACGATTTTGATAGAAGATATTATTAAAGAGTCGTCTCCATCTGGAGGTGTCACGAGTGATAATGTACTTCTAACACAATAGATTCTCCTTGAATTTATCTTAATTAAGATACTGTTAAAGAGGCACCTCCATCTAGTAGGCGTTATGAGTCTTAATACACTCATCCTCACAATAAATTCTTCTTGAAGTCAACTTATTCGCTCAACTAATTATCGTGATATTTATAAAATACCGTAAGAACCCGATATCTCAAGGCGACTTAGTACCTCCTATTTTTATTTGAAGTAGAATTAACAACTTATTCCTAAGATGACTAATAATTTATGTGGAGTACGACTGTTTTTTTTTTTAATTTCGCGACAAATTTTAATGTAAAATCCTTTTATAGTGCTCCTTGACCTGTTCAACGTTTGAGACCGCCTCGCATGCAAGTATAAAGTAAATGAGAAATTACAATAGTTTAGCGGAAAATGTTGTCAAGAAGGTTACTGGAGAAAATTGAAGAATAGGTGTCTTTTAAGTCTTGAATAAAAGATTGGTGACATTGACCAACAGATAGGGTCAAACGTTATTAGGAAACTTGATCAAGTTAATTGTGGACTTGATTAATATTTTCAAAACTTTCTAATCTTTTCAAAAATACAAATCAACCCAACCCACAACCTCTTCAATCCAAATCAACCACTCTCTCCTCTCTCTCGACAGCTTCTCTCAACTCTCTCCCAACCAACAGTTCTGCAAAATTTCTTCCTTCAACCTCCGATGACAAATAGTTTGGCTTCGAGTTCCGCTCTTCAATTCAATCAACCTGTCTCTCTTCCTTCTCTCGACAACTTCTCTCAACTCTCTCCCAACCAACTGTTCTGCAGATTTCTTATTTCAATCCTCGGTGACTTCAACATCCGACTACAAATAGTTGGGATTACAGTTCCTTTTCGACTTCAATCGACGTGATAGCCTTGCTCTCCGGCCACAACAACATCTAATTCTTCATCGGTCCTTTTCTTCTTTCACAGGTAAAAATTTATGACCTTTTTAGTTTTGAAGAAAATGAGGAACTTGAGCCAACTTCTCTTATAGTATTGGTTAACAATTTCAATATTTGTTGCACTAATTTGAAATGCGGTCTGAATAAAACCCTAATTTCTGGTATTTCTTCTCTTTTTCTCTCTTTTCGAAGTGAATTATGATATTTTGTTGTTTGTTGCATTTTTTTTTGAAGTTTAATTTTTATTGTTTGTGTTTATAAAAATAAAAAGACAATTTGGTTTGATTTGTTTTGTTCTTGTTCTTGGTAAAAATGGTGAAATTGTTGTTTTTTATTTAACAAAATCATGCCACTATTTCCTCTGATAAATTACCCATCTGGTGCAACATATTAACCATCTGATGCAACAGATTCATCATATGATACAACAGATCAACCATTTGATACACCAGAGGAACGATCAAATTACAATTTTGATGCAACAGATTAATAATCTGATGCAACAGCTTTACCATATGTTGCAACAGATTAAGCTTCGAATAAAAAATCTGATACGACTAATTAACCATCTGGTGCAATGGAAGAACCATCAGATTAATGATCTGATGCAACAAATGAACCTCCTGTTTGATAAAATCCTACCAACTCTTCCTACAGAAAAAGTCCAAGACTTGATTTTTCTACTGATCATTCATCTGCCGCGATAGACGATCCTATGTTGGAAGAAATCTAAACAATATTGACCGTTGATAACTGTTCCAGCAGATCACTCATGTGTTGCAACAGATATGTGACCTGTTGGATAGACCATTCATCTTTCTCAATAGATGAGTGATATGTTTTGTATTGTCGCAATAGATTACTCAGCCATTGCTACGGATTATTTAACTGTTCTAACAGATCACTCATATGTTGGGACGATGTCACAACAGTTGTATGATCTGTTAAACAGACCATTCATCTGTCTTAAAAGATGAGTGGTATGTTTTGTATTGTTGCAACAGATTACTCATTCGCTGTAACAGTTTGGTTATATGCTGCAACAGATATACTACTTGGTGCAATAGATCGGTGATCTGTTGCAACTGTTATTTTACTGTTTTGCTTGTTTGATTTACTGTTATCCTTTTTTAACGATGCATTAATCAACAATAATATATTATTTTATGTTTCTATTAATTTTATATAATATGGTTTCCAAAAGAACAGAAACTGAATCAAGTCCAAGTAAAGGAACATGTGAAGCAGCTAGGCTACATTCACCACTCTATGAGCTTGCTTTACAAGGAGTATCTTAATCGGGAGCAGAATATGATGAACACGGTGAGGAGGAATGTTCCAAAAGAGATGATGCAGATGCTAATAGCCCTTCCACCGAAGAGCTGGTCAAAGCCTTCAGCATTGATCGTTATCTTGTGAGAATGCAGTGCGATGGTGCCACAGATTTAACGGGTGATTTCATGGTTAAGTCAGCCATGGGAAAATCTTTCGAGCCTTCAAAAAAATACTTCGATAATAAAAATTGGATGCTTATTTTAGGGACAACAGCTTTGGAAAATATCTTGATTTGCCGGAGGACAACAATGCTCGTTTCCAAATGAAAATGGCATATGAACTTATCAAGCGTAGTTTTATGTATGAAAACAAAGATAAGATGGATGAGGTGTGGATAAATTATTGTGGTATGCCTGTTTGTTTTGGTCGGAAGGAGTTTGCCATAGTTACTGGACTAAAATATTATCCTCCTTCTCAAGTTATACCTTTTCTAACAAAAAAAAAAGCACCCCGAACACCCAAAAAAGGCAAAGACAAGTCGTGTGATCGTGATGAACTGGTGTCCATTGTTGGTCCAAGCTTTAAAAATAAAAATTTGATAGAAGCGTTGAAAGGTAAAGGACTTTCAAAGAAGCACAAACAGTCATTGTGCTTAGTTTGGTTTGTACATAATATTCTTTGGGTGAGAGACGTTAACAACAACATAAGCCTTGGTTTAATAAAGCTCTCCGAGGATCTTGAGGCATTTAACAGCTATCCATGGGGTATGAAAGCTTCAAAATGACAGTCAAATATTTATTGACTCCGTTAGCGCCAAAGACAGTCAACTTATATGGCTTCCCATGGCTTTCATGGTAAATGTTTTTTTCTTCTATTATGATATCATTTATTTTTTTCGCTCAATAATGGTTTTGGTTTATTGGCGTTATTTTATAGGCTTGGGCGTTTGAAGCCATTCCTTATTTGAGACAATAAGTGAACTACCAGGAAGGAGTTTTCTGTCCAAAAATCTTGAGATGGTTGTCGGCCAAAACTCATAAAAATGCAAAATTTCTTGATCTCTTCAACCCCCCGAAGGATGCAGAAAGTATAATTATAATTATTTTTTTCTTTTAATTAATGTTTTTTTGAATGATCTAATCATCATTCTAATATATGTAACAATTTATGTTAGAATGTGCATCCGTCGCTAGTTCCGACCAATTGAGAGTTGAAGATGTAATGTTTTCTTACTTTATGGTCTGTGCAAACTTTATCGGACCCTAAGGTCATTGACAAAATAAAAATGGAATTATTTGGAGCAACAACCATTGCAAGAAAAATAATTTTAGAGGGTGGGCTTGTTGTTGTTGATGGAGCTGTTGGTGGTGGTAGTGGTGCTACTGTTGGTGCTAATGATGCTCCTCTTACAATATTTAAAGTAAACCATTATGTGTATGATCATACTGGTTATACAGATTTTCCCTCTCCCAACGAATGTTCTGCATGCAAATGTCAAGACTGTAGGGCGAAACATGATGTAGTGATTAATGCTATTAATGCGTTAACTACTTTTGTAAAGGAATTGACATCTAAGAGGGGTCTCATTCCATCAAAGAGGATTTTATTCCATCCGCTCCATTAGAGATTAGGGCTAAGATGAGAAGGAGAGTGATTTCCAGGGCATTATCAGGCATCCAAAAAAGTAAAATTGCAACTCCTCTGTTTATGTGTTGCACTGAGCAACATACAATGTCCAAAGAAGAGTTGAACGAGCTGAAGAAGGTGAATATATTATGTCTTCCAACTGACAAAACAAACAGACACATATCTATTTCAACAGATAACACATCTGCTGAAAATTATCAAACAGATATATACATCTGTTTTAACAGTTGACTAACCTGTTGCACGAGATACTTTATCTGGTACAACATATGTCTCGTCTATTTTAACAAATCAAATAGCTCTTTGTACAACTTTTATTTGTACCAACAGATGACCTATCTGCTGCAGCAGATGATTCATATATTGGAACGGATGGTTCATCCATTGGAAATTATCACACAGGGTCTTCCTTATGTAGAAATTTCCCAACAGTTGATTCATTGTTGCCATAGAAATATAATATGTTTGGAACAATTTAAAATGGAAGGAAGACCGATTTGATTTGCTAGAAGAGATGAGTTATCCTTTTCCATTTTGTTGTATCTCCGTGATTAGCATTGACTAATTCTGGCTATCCAGGTGGATGTAGAAGAAGCTACTACTGAACAACATTGACAATATTCTACTCTTTTTATGGAAATATGGAGAACAGAAAGCGCAGAAACTGTACGCAAGCGACAATGGAGATCCACGACGAGCAAAGCCGAATTCAATAGCATCGGATGAAGAACAACTTGTCCATACTGAGTATATCTTTATAGCTTGAGCCTGTCAAAGCAATCTTTGGTAGTATACTTAAATTGTTGTTGATGTATTTGTTAAGATCTGTACCCATAACAATTTTTTTACATTTTATTTATTCGTTGACTTATTTCAGCTAATTTATGAAGGCTTCGATTTATTTTATTTTGTGTATGAATTTTATTTATTCCTTAGATTTGAACTTATTAATTGAAAAGGAATACTAGATTCAAATATTGCAACAGATAATGTATCTGTTGCAACAGAAGACACATCTATTGAAAAATTTGAACAGATTTAGACATATGTTGCAACAGTTAGGTAATCTGTTGGAATTTATCAAATAGGTCTTCCCATTATTGCAACTGATAAACTTTAGATAAAAACATCAAGATAATACAACAGATGACACATCTATTGAAAAAAAAAAGAACAGATTTAGACATATGTTGTAACAGATGGACTTTATCTGTTGCAACAGATGACACATCTATTGGAATAATCAAACAGATTTAGACATATATTGCAACAGGTAGGTTATCTGTTGGAATTTATCAAACAGGTCTTTTCACTGTTACAACAGATGGACTTTAGATAAAAACATCGAGATAATGCAATAGATGACCAACCTATTGCAGCAGATAAACTATATGTCAGAACAGGTAGGATAACTATTTCAACGGATAGAGAATCTGTTGCATTATAAAAATTCAACTTTCGTTGGACATAAAAAATTTCCACTACGTGTAAAAAGGTTAAAGTGAATTGAAATAAAAAAGGCACAACCCATCGACGGTGTTCAGTTCAAACACCTAAAATAAAATAGGCATCAAGTAGACATGTTCATTTTAAACACGTAAAATAAAATAGGCATCAAATGTGTTAGTGTCAGTCCTGGAACAGTTCGCTGACTTGCCGTCACTAGGCCCCCAACGGTCATTTTTCCCCCCATTGTCTTATATATTCATCTTCCTCCTAAAATTTAATCCTAAATTCCCAAATCTTCTTCTTCATTGTCATCTTCTGTTATCTATCCAAATTCATCAAATTATTACTTTCATTTTTTCTAACTGACCTTGACAATGTCGAGTGCATCTTCCACTATTTTTTGTGATAAAGATTTTTGATATTGTAAGTGCAGTCATGAAGCTCTGTTAAAGACTTCTTAGACTCAACAAAATCCGGGTCGTAGGTTTTTTACTTGTAAGATTTCAAAGATAATATTTTTTTTATTTAATTAATTGATTAATTATTGACTTGTAATTATTTTGTAATTGTGTTCTCTTTTTTATAGAAATTGGGTGGATGCGATTACTTTGATTGGTATGAAGAACGACACCCTTCATAAGCAAATCGTGTAACTTGGGGATGAAGAGAAACAAAATCGAGCAAGAAGATACTACATTGTTGCCGTTATTGCTACTAGTTTGGTGTTGTTGGGCACATGGATATTGAAGCCTAATTGCAAAAATTTTCATGGTGGTGTGTGTATTTGCTACTGGTTTGTTGTCGACGAGCACATGGATATTCAAGCGTAACAATTGGAAAATATCAAAAAAATTTAGGCATATGTTGTAAAATTTAGGTCATCTGTGGAAATTATCAAATAGGTCTTTCCACTATTGCAACAGATTAGACTTAGATTATTAGATTATTCATAGAAATAATATCGGCCTAATGCAACAGATGACCAACCTATTCCAACAGATAAACTATATGCTAGAACGGATTAAAGATATTTTACAACAGATTGACAATCTAATCTATTGCATTATAAAAACTCAACTCTCATCAGAAAAAAATTATTGCCACTACATGTACATGTAATAAGGTGAAGGGTGACTTGAAATTAAAAATTTCTATTTCACAGGCACTTCTATATACACAGGCTTTAAACGTCCAGTTAGTACCCCATAAGGCCAGACCTCTTGTAGGTTTGCCACAGTGTTGTCGCACATAAAAGTTGTTGGCTCAGCCATTTCTGTGCCGGTCAGTAAACATTCGATGTGTGCAAGAGTGTGCGAGCTGCTCGCTTTAGCGACATCATCATTTGAAAGGATCATTCCCCTATTTCGACCTTCAAAATCCCATGATTTCTTTATCAACACTTCCTTTGGCAAATGATTCATCAGTTTACTCTCCCTCAACAAGATGGGCAACAACACCATCAATGGCTTCACGAGGAGGAAAAGATCGAAATCATCGATGAGAGGTATGTTGGAGTCATAAACATTGATCTTTCCTTCCTCGAGTAGTATCTTAATAGCCCAATAATGCATTCCATTCACGCTAATGATTGCAAGAATCTTTTTTGCCTTGGTCCAGCTCTTACCGTGTGGATTTGGTCTGTCCCCTCTAACATATCTTAACGTTTCTTCTTCATCCAAGACCAATGTAGGAACTAGGAAATCAATTCCCACGCAAGGGCTGACGCCTCTCCATTGAGTTGATCGTACCTATCCTTGAGCTTCTTACAAAAGTCGAGGTCCATTATCCTATCGATAGCATCATAAGCTTCTCGGTACGTTAATTTTCTTTTCCTCATGAGGTAGAGAATTATGTCAACATACTGTGAGATAAGAAGTCAATTTTTAAATAGTTTAGTAATTGTAAAGATGCAACAGATGGTTCATCTGTTGCATAGGGTTCTCTGAATCAATAATCCAATGCAACTTATGCAACAGATAGATAATAAGTTACAACAGAACCACAACCAGTTGCACCAGTATACTCAGCTGTTGCAATAGATGTGAAATCTGTTTTGTAGCTTCTTCTTCATGGGGTAGATTAGAAGGTCTAGTTTAGGAAAAGTAAACTTTCCTTGTCCTCGTACGGCATACGCATATCAGTCATATTCTGGAAGTGTTGGGGGGAAAAAGAAGGCCTGGGGTAATCTGGTGCGCCTGGATTGGCATTCTTGGCTTGTCGCAGATCCCTCTTCTCTTTGGCACCAAGTTCCGCATATATGTCCACCTTCTTGACTGGCGCCAAAACTTTAACAGCTTTTTGAATGGGAGGAATTACAATTTCTTTTGATTTCCGAGCAAAGAGTATGTCTCTAATTGCTCTTTTGTTTCTCCTAACCAACGCTGTAGGAGTGTGTGGCTCCCTTACCTTCTTGGATGGTATGACACACCTATTGGATTTGAATTCCTCGATAGCTTTAGAGATAGCCTCTACTTTTTCAATGAATTTATCCTGTCTGTCCTTGCACTTATCGCATTCGCAACGAGAATATAAGGGTGAAGAGGGGTGAGAGGGACTTGTGTAAGGGCGAAAAGGGGTATTTTTAAACATATTTTCTTTCTTAAGCATCAACATGCTCATCATAACGAGTGGTAGTAGCATCAACATGCCTGCCACCAACACCAATAACTCTACTAGAAGAAGCACCCGGATCTGCCTTAGTAAAAGGTTGGTCATGAAGAGCCTCAACATTAGGCTGACCTTTCCTAACTGTTCTTCTTGTGGCTGTTGCTCCAGCCAATTCCTTCTTTATTAACTCCACCGTTGGGTCTACAATAGTATCAACATGACCTAGAGTAATATAAGAAGTCATCACCGACTCCTCCTCAGTAGGCATGATCCATGGATGCACAACCTATAAAAAAGATAAAAAAGACAGATGCATTTAAACCATATAATATAATAATTTTCACAGTTGGGCTATATTTAAAAAAAAGACCCATCTGTTGCATAGTTTGCAGTATATGATTAAAATTTGTTTGAGTCTGGTTCAGAGAAACAGAGCAACACATAGATAATCTGATGCAAAATATCAATCATCTCTTACAACAACTGCACAAGACAGGTAATCTGTTATGCAATAGATGATCTGTATATCACAACAGATGAACGATATGTTATTAGATTAAACATCTGTTTCATAATTTGCAGTAAATGGTTAATCTTTTAGGAGTCGGGTTCATAGAACGAAAGCCACAGAGGGGTAATCTGATACAAGATATACCTCGTCACAACAGATGTCCCATTTGGTGAATCAGATATAACATCTCATGCACCTGATATAACATCTGTTCAATATCTTTATTATCTTTGAGTAGAATTATTTTACTTAAAGAAGACGTACTGCATCGTCCGAAGGGTTAAAGAGATCAGCCTTCCTAATATTGGTGTTGCTCTTTGCAGCCAACCAGCTAAACATCCTTGGATGAGAAACCTCATCTGGGTAATCCATTAACTACTTTCGGAGGGGAGGAATGACTTCAAATACCCAAGCCTAAAAAGTGTAAACAGGAAGCAAGCAAAAATAAATAAATCATAATAACTATATTCAATATAAATTAATAGATGAGTAAAATTAGTGATTAATTTTACTATGAAATCCCAAGGAAAGCCGTATAATGTGGTTGACCCTGAGGATAGCTTTGTCAGTAAATATTGGACAGTTAAGTAGAAGCTGTCATATCCCCAAGGATAATTGTTGAATTTATCAAAATCCTCTGCACGCGCCAACAAATCATCATCTATGACCTTGTTGACGTCTCTTGCCAATATAACCTAATGGGTAAACCAAACTAAGAACAATTGCTTCCTGTATTGCTCTAGTATAGTTTTATCCTTGAGATTTGCCAACAAATCTGATGCTTTGTAGCCACGTCGAGCAATGTCAAACAACCCATCTATTTTTCCCTTGCATTTTATTACCTTGGATCTTTTGCGAGGTGGTGGTCTTTCTGGACGATGGCATCTCAGGCCCGTTACTATGGCAAACTCTTGCAAGTTAAAACAAACAGGCATGCCACAGTAGTTGATCCAAATTTCATCTATCTTCTTTTTGCCCTCCTCCTTCGGATCTTTATCATCCCCCGTGTACTTAATCCTGCACTTGAGAAGACCATATACCATCATCATAGGGAAATAGATATGGGCAGAGGGGTCCTCAGGCAGCTCAAGAAAGCATCCAAAACAGCTCTTCTTGAAAAGTCCGCCTATGTTTTCGTTCTTCATAATTTTCATAAAATGTTCAAAATTTTTCCCCATCTGACATTTAAGTACAATTTGACCAGTTAGTTGTTTTATTTCTGGGTCATTTATCGGCATCACAACTTCAAACCTGCCAATACAAAAAGTTTTGACAGGATCATGCTGGGATTTTGATATTAACTCATGCCCCATTGGTGATCCATTATCATCATGTTGATGATCATTTTTTTCTTTGTCCGAATCTCCAATTCCTCCTCTTTCTCAATTTTATTTTCTTAATCACCATCTACGGACCCTTGTCCACCTCCCTCAACGTTGTTTTCACATCTCTCCTCAGCTTCACTTTTCCTTAACTGAGATTGTTCAGGAAGCTCCTCCGAATCCCTCTGTACTGTAGCCTTTTTTTTGAATGGTCAGATGTTGATCCACTTTCACTTTCTTTTCTTTTGGGAGACATGTTTTACCTACAGACAAAGAAAAACAAAAATTACATTACAGTTGATGTATGCATAGATTTTAAAAAATACATTACAAACACCACGAATACCGATACACCAACAGCCACTACCACAAACACCACCAACCAATGCCACCACCGGTGCCACCACGACGACCACAAACACCACTACCACCACCACCACTATCCAACTATACCATGATAGTCAATGGAACACTGCGATGGAAACTAGGGATTTATTGAGTTCTTCCTACAATTTTACCATCAAAACTCAAAATTGTAAACCCATTCTCAAAGATAATACAACTAAAAGTTTTATTTTCATCATTAACTTAAAAGCCCTTATTTTTTAGAAAAAAAACAAATATAGAGCTTTTGTAAAACTCTGTTGCCTACGAAGACAAAGAAAACGACTGATACAAGCAAGAATGATGTCGAAAACAAACCTATGTGGTCGGAAATGAGAAGAAAAGTGATTTATTTTGGAAGGCTGAGCAAATTTATTGAGTAGTTGTTATCTGTACTGTATAGTTGAGTAAGAATTAGAAAGAAAGAGCCAGACCTCGAGATTTCAAATGATGAAATAATTTGTATGGGTTGATTTGTATTTTGGAAAAGAATGGCAAGTAGTTTTGAAAATGTTAATTTGGTTCGAAATGATCTTAATTATTTTTAGAATCATAAAATATATGCGTAATTTTTAAAATCATATAAAAACAATTGAAGTTGTAGTTGACCGAGTACTCTCGGAGGTGACCCTGTGAAAACTCACCCCTGGTCCTAGATTAATCAATTTAGGAGTCTAACATATGAACTCAATTAAAATTGTAAAAAACAAATGTTCAACATGTTGCGTCAGATTTCTCATCTGTTGTAAATTATCAATCAGATTAGGTAACAACAGATTATGAATATGATGTAAATTATCAAACAGATTAGGTTATCTGTTGCGACCAGTTACCCATCTGTTGTAAATTATCAAATGTATTGTCATATGTCACAACATATTACCCATATGTTGTAAATTATCAAATAGGCACTGCCATCTGTTGTGGCTGACCTTGTGAGAACTCACCCCTAGTCCTAGATTAATCGATAGTTTACCCTATGAGAACTCACCCCTAGTCCCAGATTATTCAATCAAGGTATTAGTACCCTAGTCCTAGATTAATAAATTAAGGTATTTGTCTAACATATGAGGTAGTAAGAATCGGTTCGGCTCAGAGTGATCGATCGCCGACTCTGGTCGGGAGGAACGCAGTACCGTTTCATCATAAAATTGACAAAAGACTCGATTGAAGTTGTAGTTGACCCTATGAGAACTCACATTCAATTAAGGTATTAGTCTAACATATGAACTCAATTGAATTATATATAAACAAATGTTCAACCTGTTGCAACAAATGTCTTTTCTGTTGGATCAAACAGATTATGTAATCTGTTGCAACATATTACACATCTGTTGTAAACTATAATACAGATTAAGCCATTTGTTGGGACAAATCATGAATCTGTTGTAAACTATCAAACAAATTAAGTCATTTGTTGCAACAGATTACCCATCTATTATAAATTATCAAGTGGATTAAGTCATATGTTGCAATGGATTACCCATCTATTGTAAATTATCAAATAGGCGCTGTCATCTATTGTAGTTGACATTATGAGAATTCATCCCTAGTCCTAGATCAATCAATTAAGGTATTAGTCTAACATATAAGGTAGTAAGAATCGATTTGGCTTAGAGTGATCGATCGCTAACTCTGGTTGGGAGGAACGCAATACCATCTCATCATGCAATTGACAAAAGACTCAATTGAAGTTCTAGTTGACCCTATATTCAATTAGGATATTAGTACCCTAGTCCTAGATTAATCAATTAAGGTATTAGTCTAACATATGGCGTAGTAAGAATTGGTTCAACTTAGAGTTTCGATCGACGACTCTAGTCGAGAGGAACACAGTACCGTCTCATCATGCAATTGCCAAAAGACTCAATTGAAGTTATAGTTGACCTTATGAGAACTCACCCCTAGTTCCAGATTATTCAATCAAGGTATTAGTACCCTAGTCCTAGATTAATCAATTAAGGTATTAGTTTAACATATGAGGTAGTAAGAATTAGTTTGGCTTAGAGTGATCGATCACCGACTCTGGTCGGGAGGAACGTAGTACCGTTTCATTATGCAATTGACAAAAAACTCAATTGAAGTTGTAGTTGACCCTATGAGAGCTCATATTAAATTAAGGTATTAGTCTAACATATGAACTCAATTGAATTATATATAAACAAATGTTCAACCTATTGAAACAAATGTCTTTTCTGTTGGATCAAACAAATTATGTAATCTGTTGCAACATATTACACATCTATTGAAAACTATCATACAGATTAAGCCATTTGTTGTGACCAATCACGAATCTGTTATAAACTATCAAACAGATTACCCATCTATTGTATATTAACAAATAGATTGATTCATATGTTGTAATAGATTACCCATCTATTGTAAATTATCAAATGGGCGCTGTCATCTATAGTAGTTGACAGTATGAGAACTCACACCTAGTCGTAGATCAATCAATTAAGGTATTAGTATAACATATGAGGTAGTAAGAATCGGTTTGGCTCAGAGTGATCATTGTCGACTCTGGTCGGGAGGAACGCAGTACCGTCTCATCATGCAATTGACAAAAGACTCAATTAAAGTTGTAGCTGACCCAATATTCAATTAGGGTATTAGTACCATAGTCCTAGATTAATTAATTAAGGTATTAGTCTAACACATAAGGTAGTAAGAATTGGTTCGACTCAGAGTTATCGATTGATGACTCTAGTCGGAAGGAACACAGTACCGTCTCATCATGCAATTGCCAAAAGACTCAATTGAAGTTGTAGTTGACCTTATGAGAACTCACCCCTAGTTCCAGATTATTCAATCAAGGTATTAGTACCCTAGTCCTAGATTAATCAATTAAGGTATTAGTCTAACATATGAGGTGGTAATAATCGATTTGGCTCAGAGTGATCGATCGATGACTCTGGTCGGAGGAATGCAGTACTATCTCATCATGAAATTACCAAAAGACTCAATTAAAATTGTATTTGACCCTATGAGAACTCACATTCAATTAAGGTTTTAGTCTAACATATGAACTCAATTGAAATTATATATAAACAAATGTTCAACATGTTGCAATATATGTCTTTTTGTTGGATCAAATCAAATAGATTAGGTAATATGTTGCAACATATTACGCATCTGTTGTAAACTATCAAACAGATTACGCCATTTGTTGTGACAGATCACAAATCTATTGTAAGCTATCAAACAGATTAAGTCATCTGTTGCACTTAAATATTTTTGATCCTTTTTTATAAAGTAATTTAGGTATTTCCTGTCCGAGATAAAATAGCTAAAATATTAAGGCGGTAAAAAATATTACTCAGTACAACTTTGATAACTCAAAAATCTCCTGAGTGAGTAGTCTTATCTGGTCTTTTCAATGTCACCATCACCTCGTTCCCCTAAAAAGTTATTAATGAATATTTAAAACCCCATATCTAGAACTCTCTCTCTCCTTCAGCCATAAAGTAGTCTAGATTAGACTCAAATCATAACTCTTCTTTATTCTTTATTCTCAATTATCTTTGTTGTTTCCTATTTTTCTCTCTTTTCTCTCTTCTTTTGGATGAGTATCCTTTGGGATCTCAACCAATCAATATCTTTTCTCAACTGAACTGGATGTTCTGATCCGTTTACTTTTTTGACATTGCAGGTATGGTTCAAAGTTGCTCTTTTCATCTCGTCTTCTTCTTTGTATGTCATTTAAATTAGTTATTTACATTTGTTGCTATTAATGATTTGGCCATTACCATTTTGCTATTTATTGAGAAAATTAAAGGAAAGGTGACTTTTAAGTCTTGAATAAATGAACCATTGTTTTTATAAAAATATACAAAAAAGTCATCTATTAGGAGAACTTAAAAATTCTTGTTATCAGTATAGTTTTTTTATGTCTTTTGTTTGGTACTTTGGTGGTGCTATTGTTGGGGGTAGTGGTTTTGTTGGAACATATGATGTTTGTGTTATGGATGGTGTTGGAACATATGGTGTTGTTTTGTTTGTTTCTTTGTTGTTGATGCTGTTGTTGGTGGTGTTGTAATAGTTTCCTCAACTGTTGCAACTGATGAATCAACTGTTGGAATAGATGGAGCAACTTTTTGAAAAAATCAAACCAGTAGCAAGGCTGGTTTGATTTATTCCAACAGATGACCCATCTATTGCAACATGTCATCTATTCTTTGCAAACGATGCCTCATTGGTTGAATAGATGGGTAATCTGTTGCATTATATTAGTCATCTATTGATTCACTCAATTTTGTGTTACCCTTTTGTAATGTTCTTTTTGTTCTTCTATTGTTTGACATCAAATATATTTCTCTTATTTGCAGACAAAAGGAAGTAAAATTGGATCCACTTTTGCCCGGCCAGCATTAAAGGCTAGAGTAAAGATGGGTTCGAAGGAATATGCTGCTTGCAGATGGAACTACTTCATATGTGGGAGGTATGTATTACTGATCAACCTATCATGAAAACACACATCCAGTACAATGATTTTGTGAATGTTTGTTCTTTACCTATTAGGCATTAAGTTTTCAAACAAGGTATGGAATTTTACAATTAAGATTGTTAGGTTTGAACTGGCAAGGCTGAGGGACCAAGACGGTGGTGTTGATATCTCGTTATAATTTAATGACAGTTTATGCTCATGTTTTTGTGTCAAGTTTGGAGAAGGGTTCAAGTTTTTGGTGGCAGTGTAAATATCCAATAGTGATTAGACCGGTTTTAATGGCACAATGGACTTCTTGAAAGGACCCCAAAGCCTTGCAATGCAGCAAACAATGATAGAACCAATAGAAATTCTCCTGGTCCAAATTTATATGGATGGTTTGTTGGAGGAGATTATTATACATCAGAAGGTGTTTGGGAGAAAACATGTGTGGAAAGAGGGAGGTTGAGAAGGCCATATATTATCTTAGTACTAGTTTAAGAGGATACACAGGTTCGGAAGGAAAGTGTAGCGAAATTAGCTTATGAAATTGACATGAAAAATGAAAAAACTGGATGAGATGGAAATGTGAAAGTGTATCCAA
Organism: Capsicum baccatum var. pendulum; assembly: GCA_030864225.1. Lineage (NCBI taxonomy): Eukaryota > Viridiplantae > Streptophyta > Magnoliopsida > Solanales > Solanaceae > Capsicum > Capsicum baccatum. Next base: position 107,326,046 of record CM061551.1, read on the forward strand.
AAATGAAAATCCATCAGTCGTTGAAGAAAAAGAAGAATGGTCAAGAGGAACTGACCCTGTGTATCCTCTTAAACAAGTACTAAGATGATATATGGCCTTCTCAACCTCCCTCTTCCCGCACAAGTTTTCTCTCAAACACCTTCTACTGTTTAATAGTCTCCTCTACCAATTCATCCATATAAATTTGGACCAGGGGAATTTCTATTTGTTCTATCATTGTTTGCTGCATTGCAAGGCTTCGGAGGACTTTCAAGAAGTCCATTGTGCCATTAAAATTGGTGCAATCACTATTGGATATTTACACTGCCGCCAAAAATTTGAACCCTTCCCCAAACTTGACACAAAAACATGTACATGAAACATGTCATTAAATTGTAACGGGGTATAGACACCACCATCTTGGAACCCTTCAGTCTTATCAGTTTGCACCTTTCAAATTAAACAGTACAATTCAGGATCTTGTTTGAAGGATCAGTGTCTAATCATCGGTAAAAAACTGCATTGACAAAATTATTGCACTTTATGTGTCTTCACGGTAGCCTGATCAATAATATACATAACTCTCATGTATGAAAATGGGATCCATTGCAAGCATCTTATTCTTCCTACCCCATCAGGATATGTTAGTGTTGTTTATTCATCTTCATGAATGTGATGACTATTAAAATAGAGGTGTGAAGAGTCGTGACTTTTTATTTTAACACATTCAAAAGAGCTGATGAATCGAAATCTCCATCTGTTGTAACTGACGAATCAACTGTTGAAAGAAATCAAAACATCTCCTCCAAACATATAGTCCATCTGTCGCAACAAATAATCTATATGTTGCAACAGATGGTAAATCTATTGCGATAGACCTAACTCTTTTTTTTTAATTAATCTGCACGCATGTGATTACTTCTTTCTAAATATGTTTATTTCAATTTAGTTTTCCTATTTATAAAATCAAGAGAATTTTATTATATTTTTTCAAGATTACCCCTATTATTAAATGACTACATAAATTATATTATTCACATTTATACTTTCTAATCATAATTAATAAGGCCAATTTGGTAAAACAATCACCTAATTTATGTTTTTATTAATTGGTGTACCAAGCCCATGGGGCCCAATTAATACTTAACGGAGGGACTATTACAAAGAGGTGGAGACTTTTTATCTCACACATTCAAAACAGCTAATGAATCGAATACTCCATCTATTGAAACTGAAACTAATGAATCAGATATCAGAAGATATCAAAACATCTCCTCCAACTTATACATACTGTCCATCTGTTGCAACAGATAATACATAAGTTGCATCAGATGTCTTATTTGTTGTATATACAAACCATCTATTGCAATAGATGGTAAATCTGTTTTGACAACCGTCTGTTGCACATTCAATCCGTCCATCTGTTGCAACAGATGCTAAATCTGTTAAAAATGCTGGATGCTCTGTTGCAACAACTCAATAATAATGGCTTTTATCGAGTCTCAAACCGCTATGAAAATATAAAAAGTAATTAGTGTAAAAGAAAAAGTCGCGACTTTTCACAGAAAACAAAATGCCACCAGTTTGAATGTAATTAATACAATGGAGCTGAACAGTCTTGCCTTTTGGCCTGACACATCCAGATTATATTATAGGTCCCTTAATTTTCATTCAACTCTATTTATTTCTTGCATTTTTTCTTTTCGTGTGACATCTTAACCACTCCTCTTCAAAGAGCATATTCCTTTCTTGTTGAGGTAAGTTTTTTTCTGGCGTAAATTTACCAGTTCTTCGTATACGTTGTATTAAATTGTGAACATTTTTTTTTACATTTGTCAATTCATGGGTGTTCTAGTTATGACTGATCCTTTTTCGGACATTGCTATTCTATGCGACACAGTGCGGGAACTTCAAAGGCAGGTTAATGACCAGCAGAGCGAGTTGGTCGCTGTGAGAACGAAAATGTTCAGAGAGATGCAGAGGCTGATGAGAGCCCTGCTGCTGTGAGTTGATTGGCCGACTGTCATGAATGATGATGATAATAATAATAATTAGAATGTGTTTTTCCTTTTAGCGTATGTATTTTAATTTTTCTACATTGGATCTATACCTAATGTATTTTATTTTTCATTTAATGAAAAATTTACTTTTAGTCAGACTTTGGCGTTTTAATTCCTATTCAATTTTCATTCTATTTTCATCTAATCTAATAAATTTTAACATGTCGACGGTTGGAGGCAATGTTGAATCCAGTAGCACTAGCAATTTTGGCTTTTGAGTTCTTTCAACAGTTGAAACCGATTGGTTATCTGTTGGGTTTCAACAGATTATCCATCTGTTTTGACAAATTTTTATCTGTTGGAGGAAAACATTCCAGTTGTTTGTGCAAATATTGAGAATAACTGTGGTCTGCTGTATTATTTAAGTTCATGTTTTGCCTCATTTTATTGATGCACAAGTTATTTAGAAAAAATACATTTTATATATAATAAATGATAACATTAGGTTCACAACAATGAGTTAAATATATAAAAGTCCACAACAAATAAACAAACAAACAACAACACAAGTTTCTGCAATTACAGCGATTCGGGCATGTAGTTCTTTTGTGGCCAGTGCACTTACATATGGAGCACTTGTTTCTTCTTAATGAAAATGATTCTCCAACTCCATACCTCCTTTTATATGGCTTTCTTCCCATTTTGATAGTGCTCGGGTCAATATGTGGATGAGGTATTAATCTCTCTATAAGCTCTACTGGAGCAACCCAAGATTCTTCAGGAGGCACCGGAGTAATATGCCCACTATATGCCATTTTATATTTTTTCACCGAATAATATTAAGAGGAGTGCTCATAAACTTCAGGTCCATATTTATGGACGTATTGAGCTCGAAGGGCTGCCATAGCATGTGGACAAGGTATTTTGTCCAAGTCAAAAACTCTACACGTACAAGATCTTATTTGAAGATCGACCGTGGCAGCATCACCATGACCGGTGATACAGAATTTGTAATCTGCTATTTTATGAGAGAATAACCTATTCCCCAAACTGATGTTCGTTTATATTTTCTTTTTGATTTCGAGAACAAATTGGGTTTTTTTTCTGGGCACTTAAACTACACACGCCTTTCATTACAAAAATTGCTATATTTCTCGCTTATTTTTTCAAACATAGCCTTGATGGGAAATTCTCTTTCATCGCCAAACAATGAATTCACCGATTCAACTATGTTTGATGTCATAATATTGTACCTATAGAAAAGAATCACTTAGTACGACATCAAACTAAACTTGTAAATCAAACAAGACATTAAATTCATAAGAATGTACTTATTTGCTAGACAGAATGCCCGACTCCATCTCTCGAAACCGACACATGCAAGAAATTCTGCTACCTTGGGATTCAAATCCGCTATTTGATTGAAATGGTCTAAAAACTCCTCTCTACTATATGCTTTAGCTGTTCTATAAAAAAAGGTGACGACCCTTTTGTTGTGGTAGTTGTTTCGAATGTTCTCTCCAAGATGCCTGATGCAACAACCAAATTAAGATGAAGTAAAGAAAAGTGAACCCATCTTTGGAATACTTGGATGCCTATCCAATACAAAGCACAGCTCTTCGGTATCTTCGACGCAGCGTAGCAGTTGTTAAAAAAAAACCATAAGAGGCATCACATTCCTTGTCCGCTACACAAAAAGCACCAGAAAAGATGTGATTTTCTGCATCCTACGCCACCGTCGCTAGCAGAACTCTATTATACCTGCTCCTAAAAAAGGTACCATCGATGGCTATGCCTTTTCTCAAATGTCGAAAACCTTGAATCCAAGCACCATAGGATACAAAAAAGTACTTGAACTTTTTATTTTCATCCAAACGCAATGCTGTCTTACTTCTTGGATTTGTGGACTCAATCATGTAACGGTAAGCATCTAAGACTTCATACCCATGCTCGAGTGTGCCCCGAACCAGGTCCTTGGCAATCACCATGGCCATATATACTTTCCAATAACTGACCAGGGCTCCAAAATCCGTAAGGATTTGATTGGCCATAATCCTTGTTGAAGGGCCTTTGCCATCGGGGAAACTACTCTTGAAATATTCACCGACGACCTTTGCCGTGGCATGAGGATTTTGGCCTGAGATGTGCTCCGAACCACATGTGTGATGCTTTTCATGTTTATGAATGACAAATCTATCAGAACTTGCATACTTCACCGCTCTCAACCACCACTTGCAATTCGAATTAAAACATTTGACGCAAAAGACACTGCTCGAATTAATCACCTTCTTTATTCTGAAATCTTTTTTCACGGAAGAAATAAACAAAGGGTTAGATAGTTCATTCTTTTCCTTGAATGACATTCCAATAAAAAAGCCGGTCCCATCATCTTAAAGATTTCTAGATTGTGTCGATTGAGAAGAACTGCACATCGTATTGGTCCCATCAATGGGCGTAGGTGTTTGATCATCATCTGGAATATTCATGTCTAGATCATCCAACCTATCATCAAAGAAGTCTTCTTTTCTTCTTCTTCTTCTTCTTCTTCTTCTTCTACTTCTTCTTCTACGTTCTGGTTCTCATTTTATCTTGTCTTTTCAACCATGTACACCCTTAACACTGACCTGGTTGAATCACTTAGATAAGAATGCAACTGAACCTGATCGGTTATCTTGAAAGGCACTACCCTCTAATTTTCAAACAAGCTGTGCATGTAGCTGATGGCGAATTCTTTCGGTTGACAATTCAGTTCACAAAAGCTGATGATTAAGTTCAAAAAATCATCATACGAAACATCACTTTGGATTGTCATAGCTATCGTCTCTAGCATTTCACTCTCCTTCCAATGCCATACATATCGATTGCTCTTCTCGACCCAATGACCATGACAATCCACCCTTATTATTATTAATCCCTTCATTAGTGGTACCTAAATAAAGTCATTTGTTAAAAAAAGTTGATAGTGATTTCATAGTGCCGTGAATGAATCCCAAAAGATGTGTTATCTATTGCAACAGGTAAGTGATGAGTTGCAATAGATTCTTACCTGTTAGGATTCATGTTACAGGTTTGAATATCTGTTACAATATATGAATCGCCTGTTGGAATTGGTGTTATAACTAAATCACCTTTGAAGCTGATTCCAATAGATGAGTGACAGTTGTAACGGATAATTAACCTATTGTGATAGATAACTTACCTGATGCAACAGGTTATTTATCTGTTATAACCCATGTTGGAATCATGTTCAGGTTCTGTTACAATAGGTAACTAATCTGTTGCAGCATATATGTCAAATGTTGCAACAGATGAGCCATCTATTTAAACATGAATCCAACATATCAGTCTTCCTTTGAAACAGATGTCTTATCTGTCACAACAGATGATTTATCTGTTTAAACAGATGGATTTTTTGTTGGATTCATGATTGGGTTCTATCCATTATTGGAAAACAACAACACAATAGCAGTTACCCAGATGACAAATTCAACTAAAAATCATAATTTGACTTACCAACATCTCCTCTGAAGTAATGCCAAAGTGGAAAGTAATGTTAGAAATAAAATTTGACCTAAGAAATTGGTCAAATAGCAACAGTAGCGGTAACAACAACAATAACAAATGGTCAATAAGAACAAGATGAAGATGATAATAAAGTAGAAGATGATGATAATGAAGCAGAAGATGATGAATGAAGCTGCAGCAGTAATGAACAACAAAAATCGCTAAGCGAGAGAAATCAACAAAGGGTGAGAAGAGAGAGAAAGACGCCTTTTTTCCCTCCGTTTTCTGTTATATAGGCTAACATTTGGATCAAAGTGTAAATTTAAAAACTTGTGGGTTAGTTTCAAACTTCACCAACTTTCTTAATCCATAATAAAGTAATTGTCACCTCCACCTAATAATTAAGACTTGTGTCACCTACACCTCTTTTTAAAACTCTTTTGTGACATGTGGCCCAAACCCCCAGCTTACTGCTATTTGCTTATAGTAAATGAGAAATTACAATAGTTTAGCGGAGAATGTTGTCAACAAGGTTACTGCTATTTGTTTAAGGGCAAAATTCAGTAATAGCATACTTATCCCCTTAATTATGAGTTTCATAGCAACAGTTTCATAATTACATAATATAGAAAGTTGTATTTTGTATTTTTGTGAACTGTTGCTACAAAAATACAAATACATATGATTTTTACTGTCCTTATGATCGATATATATTTTGTATTTTTACACACTGTTGCTACAAAAATATAAATACATACAAATACATATACTACAAAATGTAATTTGATAAAAATGTTGCTATTTTTTATAATTTAATATTACTTTATGTATTTTTTTCTTTGTTTATTAGATAGGAGAATGGTAATAATAAATTTGAAATATTCAAGGTAAGTTAACTTTATCTTTCGTTATGTTTTTTATTCAAACATTCATTGTACTTCAAGATTAAGATAAAAACAAATAGATCAATCTTGATTTGAGCTACTTGAAATGGGACCATTTTATCCCCCTTTTAAGTTTGGGATAACTGCTCTTGATTATAATGATCACTTAAACAAAAGTATTGTATAGGAGATTCAGCTATTTTAAATGATAATCTTATATTTCCAAAACTTTGTAAGATTAAACTTACTTATTAAAAAGCAGTTTGACTAATTTGTTTATTACTTCCTCCGTCCCATTTTATCCATCCCAAATTTTCTAATTTAATGTCCTATTTTACTTTTCTTTTTTTACTTATCAAGACAAGAATTTTTTTTCCCATTATACCCAGATTAATTGATTACTCCTTGTTATTAGCCATTCATCAATATTGGAACTAATAACAAGACATCATTAAGAAGGACAAAATGATAAAGTACATTACCAATCATTATTTTCTTAATAGCCGTGTCATCCCAATTTGGGACAAGTAAAATGGGACGAAGGGAGTATATCTTAATTTCTTAACATAATAATACTAATTATTTTAAATAATCTAATTTAATTTTAAAAAAAGGGCAATTAAAGTGAATAAGAGTAATTTTTTGTTAGGGTCAGCACATTTTTTACTTTTGGTATGGAGAATGAGATGAAAAATACAGGAGAGAAGTTGTTGGCGGCTTTTCTTTAATTGCTATCCAAACATAGGTCTTTTTAGTTATAAAGAAAAAGAGAAATTTGAGTTAACTTCTCTTCTAATATGAGTTAATAATTTCAATATTTATTGCTTAAATTTGAAATGGGGACTCAAGGAAATCCTAATTTGTGGTATTTCTTCTCATTCTCTTTTCGGAGTGAAATATGATTTTTTATTGTTATTGTAGTTCTTATTGTCAAATATTATTATAAAAATAGCGAGACTTGAATTTTTTTTTGGAGACATCTATTATGACCAAATCTAACAAACAATTGTTGATTTGTTGTTCTTTGTTTTATTTTTTGAAGTTTTTTATTATTTGTGTTTGTACAATGTTGGTGTTCTTGGTGTGTTGTGTTGGTTGTGTTAATTTTTTTGTGGTTGTTGTTGGTCTTGTTAAAAATGTTGTATTTGAAAAATATAAGTGGTGATATTGATGTTGTTTCTATTGAATAAATCTTGCTACTGGTGTTTTTTTTTCAACAGATGAACCATCTTTTGTAACAGATAGTTCATATGATGAAAAAAACAAATCAATTATTTCAACATATGACTAAGTTGTTGCAACAAATGGTTCATCTATTGGATTAAATCCTAAAAATTATTCCAACAGATCACAGTTCAAAGACTTTTGATTTCGTCCAACATATGAGTAATCTATTACAATAGATGACCTATCTGTTGGAAGAAATCTAGATAATATTGACAGTTTGATTTGTCCCAACACATCATTCATTTGTTGGAACAGATGAGTGATCTATGGGAATAAATCAAAATAGTGTTGAAAGTATTTTTATTGTTTTCAACAGATCAATTATCTGTTGCAACAGATGAGTGATTTGTTGTAGTAGATCACTCAAATGTTACAATAGATTAGTGATACACTGGAACTGTTATTTTATTGTGTTGTACTTGTTAGATTTACTGTTATCCTTTTTTAAATGATGCATTAATCAATTATAATCTTTTTTATTTTTCTCTTATTTTTAAATAATATGACTCCCAAAAGAAAAGAGAGTGAATCAAGTCCAAGTAAAGGAATAAGTGAAGTAGGTAGACTACATTCACCACTATATAAGCTTGATGTACAAGGGATATCTCAATCAGAAGCTGAAAAAAATGAACATAAGGAAGAGAAAGCTTTAAAAGAGATGTTAAATTTATTTCAAAAAGTCAACATGATTCAAATGCTAATAGTCCTTCCACTGAAGAGTTTGTCAAAACCTTTAGTATTGATAGTTTGTCTGTGAAAATGCAGTGCGATGGCTCCACAGATTTAACCGGTGATTATCTGATAAAGTCAGTCATGGAAAATCTTTTGATACCTTCAGAAAAATACTTCGAGAATAAAAATTAGATACTTATTTCAGGGACAACTGCTTTGAGAAATATCTAGATTTGTCGGAGGACAACAATGCTCATTTTCAAATGACCATGGTGTATGATCTTCTCAAACATAGGTTTATGTATGAAAATAAAGATAAGATGGATAAGGTATGGATAGATTATTGTGACATGTCAGTTTATTTTGATTGGAATGAGCTTGTCATAGTTACTGGACTAAAATGTTATTCTCCTTCTCAATATATACCTATTCTAACACAAAAATACCTCGCACACCAAAAGGCAAAGACAAGTCAAGTGATGGTGATGACTTGTTGTCCCTTTTTGGTCCAAGATTCAAAAACACAAATTTGATAGAAGAGTTGATAGATAAAAGACTTTCAAAGAAGCACAAGAAACCATTGCTCTTGATTTGGTTTGCACATAATATTTTTTGGGCGAGAGACGTTAACAACAACGTACCACTTAGTTTAATAAAGCTCTCTAAGAATCTTGAGGCATTTAACAACTATCCTTGGGTTATGAAGGATTCAAAATTATTTTCAAATATTTGTTGAGTCCGTTAACATACAAAATAGTCAACTTATATGGCTTTCCATGAATTTTCTTGGTAAATATTTTCTTTTTTATGTTTCATTTATTTTCTTATTGAATGTCGCTTTTGATTTATTGGTATAGTTTTATAGGCTTGGGTATTTGAAACCATTTCTTATCTCAGACAATAAGTAAATTATCAATAAGAAGTTTTATGTCAAGAATTCTAAGATGGTTGTCGGCCAAAGATGATAACAAAGTAATTTTTTTTTAATCTTTTCAACCCCTCGGAAGAAACAATAATTCTAATTTTAATTAAGTTTTTATTTTAGCTAAGGATTTATTTAAATAATTTAATCATCGTTCTAATATATGTAATGATTTATTTTAGATTATACATTCGTGGCTTGTTCTGACAAATTGAGAGTAGAAGATATCATTTTTTCTTACTTTATGGTCTGTGCAAATTTTATCGGATCCTAAGGTAATTGATAGAATAAAAAAAATTGATTGAAGCAACAACCATAATAAAAAGCACTTTGGGAGGATGAGATTATTCTTGGTGATGTAGTTGTTGATGGTGCTACTGGTGATGGTGGTGGTAATGGAGTTGTTGTTGGTGCTGTTGTTGGGGATAATGGTGTTGATAAGTCAGTTGATGCTTCTCTTGTAGTTTTTAAAATAACAAACCAGTATGATTATGATGTTGGTGGTCGATATACCCCCTTTTTAAATTGGCATACCATAGATTTGTCGCACGGAAAGGGTAGTTAATTATTTAGAGATCTTGCTCGTTCTAGCTTATGTTGTGCATGCAAATGTCAATAGTGCAAGGCAAATATGATGGAGTGATTAATGCTATTAATGCATTAACCACTGTTGTGAAGGAATTGATATTTAAGTGGGGTTTGATTCCATCAATGGGGATTTCAGACCCATTCACTACATTAGGGGTTAAGGCTAAGAGGAGAAACAAAACAATTTCCAATGTATTATCAAATATACAAAAAAAAGAAAATTGCAACTCTTCTATCTTGTACTGTTGAGCAATGTACAAGGGTCACAAGAGTGCTGCATTAGCTGAAAAAAGTAAAGATTTATCATTTATTTCAACAAACAGACTATATATCTGTTGTAACAGATGACATATCTATTGAAATAAATGATAAATCTTTAGTTTTTTCAGATGTGATATCAAACAGATGTGATATCTATTGCAATAGATGACTAACTTATTGCAACAAATATATTATCTGTTGCAACAGATTTCTCATATGTTGAAAAATTATCAAATATATTTTTATACTATTTTAATTTATCCCAATAGATGACCTATCTGTTGTAACAAATGGGTCATCTATTGGAAATTATCAAACAGGTCCTACTGCTGGTTTGATTTATTCTTATAGATAAGTCATCTGGTTCAATAGATGGACCATCTATTGCAATAGAAGAGTTATCTTTTTTTGTTTTACTTTTTTGTATATTTGTGATAAGCATTAACAATTTGAATATTTAAATGGATATCACTGTAGAAGCTACTATTGAACAACATACTATTAGAGTTGATAATCAATGTGCAATACATCGATGTCATATTTTACTACCTCCAAAAGAAGGTCACGGTGCAAACACAACAACAATACAGATATACGATAGCCAACTATTTATTCAAAATATACATCAATAAGGCCTACGAAAGGTATTATCCACAACACTTGAAAGTTCCTCAAAATGAGGAATATTTAAGCAACATCATCAAAGGTTTTCGCATTCCAGCTGACTTACCTTGACATTTGATCGACGAAGTGTACATCCTAGTTAATTGTAATGGTGAGTTTCATTGGGTATTGGCTGTTGTTGTGTTAAAAGAGAGGCGCATCCGAGTTTATGACTCAATGCCGTCAAGGACAAGTTCTGGGCAGTCGTCTGAGATATAAAAGCTGTCCAAAATATTGCCTACTTACCTTCATATAAGTGGCTTTTTGTACCAAAAGATTCATAGTGATTGATCGATGATTGAAGCACACCGTCATAAAAGGGCGATAGATATCTTCTACAGGGTAATTCATTTGATGTAGAATATGTTGAAGGAATTGCTCAACAATTCATTGGTATCTTGTAAGTATCATGATTTATTTTCATAAATTTCACAACTCTTACATTAATTAGATATACATTATCTAATTTTTACAAATGCAGGGATTGCGATTTTTTTGTTGCCGCTTCTCTGAGTATTTGAGCGATGAATTACAAGTACCAAATGATGGACTTGATGCCGAATTACTCTATAAAAGGTATGCTAATCTTTTATGAAATTATAGATTGTGAAGGCTGCGAGAGGGCACGTAAGCGATAGTGAAGATCCACGATGAGCAAAGCCAAATTTCGTACCACCGAATGAAGAACAACTGGTCAATATTGAGTAGATCTTTATCGCTTGATTCTGTCAAAGTAATGAGCTCTTCTTAGGAAGTTGTCTTCAAAACTTAAATTATAAATATTTATCATTTGTACCCATAACAATTTTTTATATTTCATGTATTTGTTGATTTATTTAATGTAATTTGTGAATGCTTCAATTTATTTTTTTGTTATAAATTTTATTTTAAATGAGGACCCGTTATTTTGTCATAAATTTTATTTTATCATTAGATTTGAACTTATTAATTGAAATGAATTACTAGATTTAAATATTGCAATAATTAATGGATCTGTTGCAACAGATGACACATCTATTGAAAATTATCAAACAGATATAGATTTATGTTGCAACAGATAACTGTTGCAACAGGTGGGTCAGCTGTTGAAAATTATCAAACAAGTTTTCCTACTATTTTAATTTATCCTAAAAGATGACCCATCTATTGCAATAGATGGGTCATCTATTGCAATGGATGGGTCATCTATTGGAATAAATTAAAATAGGTTCGACGACAACTTTGTTTTAATTTGTTCCAACAAATGACCCATCTATTTCAACAGATAGTCCATCCGTTGGAACAAATCAAAATAGGCCTTATACTGGTTTGTTTTAATTTGTTCCAATAGATGAACCATCTATTGCAATAGATAGATATATGTTAGAACAGATTAAAATAGGTCCAACTAATTCTTTGTTTAAATTTCTTCCAACAGATGAACCATTTGTTGGAATTTATCAAACAAATATCAACATGTAATTATAATTCTATTAAAGATGCAATTAAACTAAATGAATGAAAATTAATTTTAGTGAAATTAATTTTATTTATTACTAACAAAATAATGATTTATCAAATCAGTTTTGAACAAAAGGAAAAATTAGGTTAAAATCTCTTTTAAAAAATTAATCATGATTAATTGAGACCAAATTAACATTTTCAAAACTTGTTATTCTATTTCAAAATACAAATCAACCAATAATTAATGCATAATAAAAAAATATAAGGGGTTAATCATTTCGAGAATCATCTCATCAGTTTCAAAAAATGTTTCATCTTTTCTCCTTTCTCTTTCTCCTTTTTCTTTCGCAACAACTACTCAATAGATTGCTCATCCCTTCACAATAGATCAATTTTCTTCCCATTTCTAACCACATTAGTTGTTATTTTTAACTTTCTTCTTGCTTGTATCCATCATTTTCTCTTTCTTCGTCGGTAAAAGTTCTATATTTTTTATTTTTTTGAAAAATTAAGGCTTTTTAGTTAATGATGAAAATTATTTTTTTTTACTATATTATCTTCGAAAATGGGTTAATAATTTTGAGTTGATTTTAAAAAAAAGTAAGAAGAACCCAAGAAAATCTTAATTTTTGTAGTAGTGTTCTCTTAGTATGGTATTTGTTGGTGTTGTTGGTGAGTGAATGTTAACGATGTTGTTGGTAGGTGTTATTTTGTTGGTGGGTGTTGGTGGTGGCGTGTTGTTGACACTCTTGGTGTTTGTTTTAATTTTTCTATTGATGTTGTTGGTGTTGTTCGTATTATTTTTGGTGTTAGATTTGGTGGTGTTGGTGGTGTATTGTCCTATAGACGTGCAATCTATTAGAAGATCTAATTCAATTTCTTCCAACAGATGACCCATCTGTTGTAACAACTGGGTCATAATAGTTCTTGCTACTGGTTTGATAACTTTCAATAGATGACCCATCTGTTGCAACAAATGTGTCATCTATTTGAAGATATTAAAATAGATCTTCCAACAGATGAACCACCTATTGAAATATGTGGGTCATTTATTGAAAGATATAAAATATGCCTTCTAACAGATGACCCACCTATTGCAACAGGTGGTCATCTGTTGGTTAACTAGTATGAATTATTTCAATAGATGCCCCGTCTTTTGCAACAGATGGCTCATCTGTTGGAATAAATCAAAATAACTCCTCCAATAGATAACCCACCTGTTGCAATAGATTGATCATTTGATGAAAGATATTAAGCCAGTAGCAAAACTGTTTGATTTCTTCCAACAGATGACCCATCTATTGAAAAATTATTTGTAATATGTTGTATTTACTGAATTTTGTGTTACCTTTTTAAATAATGCACACATAAATTGTAATCTTTTTTTATTTTTTTTTCTTATTTATAGATAAAAGATATCTCCCAAAAAATAAAAAAAGTGAAAGTGGATCAACTTCTGATCAACCAGCCAAAAAGGTTGTAATACCCCGTAAAAGTTTTCTTATTTCAGCTCTTAGTTGCATACATAAGGGGTCCAAAGCTTAGAAATTAGCCTAAGTGTTGGGACTTAGTCATTTCCAAGGGCCCTATACTTATATGATTTTATGCTTTCCCGACCTTAGAATGTCAATTTTTGAGTTGATTAATTATCGGAGATATTAAAAGTACATCTCGGGTGAGTTTCAAAGACGAGCGTAGGGGTGTCTTTGAGAATCCAAAATAGTAGTAGCACTGGGATAAGCCCACGCTGTGCCCTCTAGTGCACCGCTTCAGATCTTGCGCCACCCGCTCCAGTCCGGTGCTCCAGAGCTCGCATCGCCCTTCCTTTTTTTGTCAAACTTTTGCTCCTCATCATTTAAGGGTATTTGGGTCAATTTACCTCACCCAAAATCACCCGTAACACAAAATTTAGGTTCCCAAAGAGCATTATTTGCTCCTTTTATCACAAATTCTCTCAAAAGGAGCCTCCCTTTCTCAAGAACAAACCCTAACTCTTTCACAAGCAGTCAAGGTATTCAAGCTTCAAACCTCAAGAAATTCCCAAGAATCTTCATAAATTCATCTAGTGACGTATGTGTGATGTTCATCCATGGGTTCTTTTCACCCATGGAGTCCAAGAATCCCTTTTTGTTTTTAAATTATGAGTTTTTACGTTTAAGTTGAAATATCTCCATGAATCTCTTATGAATTCAATTACAAATTATGATTACAAGTATTTCCAAGTAGAATGAACCGTATCATGTTTGAGTATTGGAATTCCCATGTCATGTTTAAGTGGTTTTAGGATGAATCCTTAAGTTACGAGATTAGCTATAAAATCCTATTGTTTCCTCATGTTTAAGATATACTCATGTTTAAGTGTATGATTTTCATATGTTTTGATGAGATGCCATATGATACAAGCACGATCACATTTATGGACTTATGATGGTGTATGTTGGACCCGAGACTTGGTGTGCCCAAATGCAGTGCAAATGAGACCTAAATAACACATCAAAACGTCCACTACATATACTAGAGGGGCGCCTATCCCTTAAGGGATGTTATGGACATTGTGTCTTCCATTTTGTAATAGCTATATAATGAAAATTTTAGGGTTTCATTAGTTAGTTTTTAGATGATATTGAAAGTTGTAATACTTTGAAAGACAAGTCCTCTCTCCTTTAGGAGGCTTTGCGGAAACTAGATCAACATGAAGTGCGGAATCAATTGTGTTATTTTCTTGCTTGTAACGTTGGGTGCTTGGGAGATTGAGGTCCCTCTTGTGTCCACGAAGAGTGTAGGTGTTGATTTTACCATTATATTAAAGGTCTTTGTGTTGAAATACACCTAGGTTCTTAGTTCATGTAATAGTGTATGTCACACTAACTATCTTTACATTTATCGTAATCATTGGTTATTTGTTCTTGTAATTCCAATTCCGTTGTTGTCTTGGTATCTTGTTGTGTTTTTATCATGTTATTTTCTTGTTCATCACGTTTTGTGGCTGTTTTGGTGTCAACACACCTTGTTAATCTTGTTGTTGTTGAAACCTTCTGGAGTTTGGACTTGTTTCTCCTAGCTCTCGGCTATGTTGTGTTGTTAATGTAGTTTGGGTGGCTGTTTTAGGTGCATTCTAAGTTTGGTTTGTATCACAATTTTTGGGTCTTTGAACCATATTCATGTATTACTGTATTTCAAGTTTGATATCATATATTTATGTTTATTCAGTGCTGGTGGTTTATGAACACCTGATACCTATGTGTTTTACATGGATTTAGCTTTTCAAGTACTCAGACAGTTAATCCATGACCTTATCAGTATACTTATATGTTTATGATTATGATGAATACTATTAGTTGTGTAATAATGTTCAGTATAGTTCAATCCATTCTAGTGTCAGTTCAGTTAGGAGTAGGTTTTAATACTGAGCGAACCCAGAGATAGGGGCTCACCTGACAGTAGAGGGTGTGACCCTTAGCAGCTATCCCCGAGTTCCAAAACTATGTAGCTAACATAGGCTAGAGATGTCTACCTGATAGTTGAGGGTTGAAAAAGTGTTTACCTACCAGTTGAGGGTGACACATATCTCATTAGAGCACCTGACAGTTAAGGGTGACTCATTAGTCCTTCGGGACACTAATTTAGTGGATCCACACAACCAGTGTTAGTACCCGTGTCACGGTATTAACACCTTCTAACTGGGGTTACAGGATGGACCCCAATTAGCTCAGATTGGGGGATGTCGATTAGATGATACCTCCCATAGTCTCAGTACAGTATTTAGTGTGTCTTTAGTTCATGTTTCTTGACTAAGCGTATAGACTTTCAGATATTCAATTTTACAACTTTTGTTTTTTCAAATTACAGATTAACCTAGCAACATAATAGATATACACTTAGTCTTGCATTCTTAGATATTACAATTTTCATACATTGATATTCAGTTATCTAATGCTATTCAGTTAGTTCTTATTTCATATGCACAGTACCCCATGTATATCATCTTGTCCTTGTCTCATATACCAGTACATTCAAAGTACTAACAGCATACTCTTCTTTGTGCTATGCTGTCTTATATCATCGGTTCATACGCATAGTTTCCCGACCGCAGTTATATAGCTCAACGTAATCAGCAGTAGTAGTGGTGAGTCCTCATCCATCGAGGACATGTTAGGATTATTCAGTTATTTTAGTATTTCATTCTATTCAGTCAGTCAAAGTTAGTTGGGGGTCTGTCCTATCAACTTCTCAGTCTGTTTAGAGGCATTCAATCGTTCAGACAGTCTGTTAGACAGTTAGTCAGCTACTTTTTGTTTTTATCAGATGTTTTAGACTTATGATTAATTCGATATTTCAGTATTCAGATTTATATTTTCTTCTCATTTTATCTTCTACACAAGTATTATGTTCATAATTATTCAGTCTTCACAGCAGGTACCCGCTCATGGGTTAGCTTCTGGTCACTTGTGACCGTAAGCACCGTTGTCGCGACTAAGGGGTAGCCCCGGGTCGTGACAAAGGCTAAAGTAAAGATGGGTTTGAAGGAGCTTCCTGAACAATCTATTTCAGGAATAAATAAAGGCGAAACTTCTATAGATAATGAAATTGTGGAAAGAGGTGATCAAGAAAAGATATTGCGGAAGGCGGGGGGAGGGGAGGGGGTGGTGATGGTGGTGGTGAAGAAGAGTGTGGAGAGGGTGATGATGAAAATAAAAGTAAGGAAGATGATGAAGATAATGAGGATGTAGAGGATGAAGAAAAAGAATATGAGGTGCAATGTGAAGATAAAGAAGTAGTAGAAAATGAAAAAGAAGCGGAAAAAGAAAAGAAAAAATTACCTAAAAGTACAACTTAAGTTACAAAACTACTAAAAATATCTTCACTTTAAAAATCTTAAAAATATCCCAATATTTGCTACTTTTACTAAAAGTTGAGATACATGTTAAAGACCCCTCATCCTACTCCCTTACTTTAATAAATTAACAATGGTTTTCCTCCTTATTTTATGCCATTATTTCAACGACGGTTTCAATCCCATTTTTCCCTCTAATTCAAACTTTTGAATTAAGGTAAATTTTTACCATAAAATCATATTCATTTTATTTTAATCTTCTCTGTTGATCTTTTTCAAAAATCAGTAATTTGACACTGTTTTTACAAAGTGATTTTTCGGTGATATTTGTTGAACAAAGTCTTTGATTATCGTTTTTCCAGTCTATATTGTTTCAGTCTTTGGAGATAACCAATCCCTATTTTGGTTTGGAAACCCTGTATGGCCAGTGATTGAGACGTATTCTCACATATACAATTGTGTATTGCAGTAATGGCGTGGTTGGCTTCTCCTTTGCCTTATTATAAAATAAATCTGAGCCTCAATTTGCTAAAGAAAATAGGGAAAAGGGTAAATTTACCCCTTTATATGCATAAGGGGCAATATATTTTCCATGATTAATATGGGAGATATTGAACCAATGCCCTTTTGATTTGCAGTTTCAATGCTTTTCACTCATAATGTATCACTATTCTTTTTTGGCAAGTAAAATGAGACATTTGAATGAAATGTTGGATTTCTATAAACTCGGCTGAAGTTTCTTGGAAAAAATTGTGCATAATTATCTCAAAACAAAAATTCAAGATCTATGGAGACCTTCAGAGTAATTTCTTGTATCTCTTGTTCTCTGTTTAGTGAAATAGGTATATCAAAGAAATATGTTAATAAGCTTAAAAGATGTATATTGTGTACGAGGTTGTTTTGTATGTATCTCACACTATTTTTTATTTAATTCAAATATTTATACCAAGGATACATAGTTTGCAAAACAACAGATACATTTTAAGCTTTTTATATATCTGCTTTTGTGTTGGTATGGATTTATGTATCTCTTATTATTTCAGATCTGGGTAATTTCAGGCTTAGATACATATTTACACATACATGATACTTTTTTCAATATCTTGTATCTATTGTTATTTGTTTAAGTTTTATATGTATATCTTGTTTTTAAGGTTTAGTAAAATCAGCATACTAAAGATACATGTTAGTAAGCTTAAAGTTACATATAGTGTATGAGGGGTATGTTATATGTATCTTACATTTTTTTTTGGATTCAATTTTTTTAAAATTCAATTATTTAGTCCTCATACATTATATCGTTAAGCCAAACGCCGGAATGACATAACAACACAAAAATATTCATTGTAATTACTTCAAATATAATAATAAAAACAATAAAAAGGTCATTGAAATTGTTTATAACTAGAAACAAAATATGGAAGAAATTTTGTTTAAGAATGTGGAATAACAAACAAATTACCTATTTCGTGGGATTTTATTCAATTTTTACCATTATTAGTTAGATTAATTGCTAAATTAAAGGAACTTTAGCGTTAGAGCACTTAAATTATGCAAATTAGTTTAATTATTAAATGTATTTGTAGGATGTATCTCACGTTAGTTATATGTATCTTCTACGACAATATGTTAAAAAATTAAGATGTTTTTTATCATACAGAAAAAATTAACGAGAGATACATGTATTTACTATCGTGCACAATATGTATCTTTAACACCACTAATATGTATCTTTGGTATGCCTACATCACTAAAATTAAAACATGAAGAGATACATACATAAACACACACACACATACACACACACACACACACACACACATATATATATATATATTATGTATCTCAAAATGTAATGTCAAAGACATATGTTTCTGCACGACATGTAATCATACGACATGTATCTGGTAAGAAGTATAAGATTTTATAATTTCTAAGAGATACAAATTAATACAATCAAATATTCTACGAGATTCATATTACCACAAAGAGATACAACTAATAAAAATAAAGAAATATGCATATTAATACTATACTATCAAAATATTCTATGAGAAACATATTGACCAAAAGAGATACAAGAATTTAAAATAACTTTCCACCCATTTCATTACGGATAAGCAAGGGAGATGAGTTTCGATCAATAATGTATCGGAAATCAAATCTTCCTTGTTTCGTCGATTTCAAGTTCTACAACAATGACCGAAATCAACTCTTATAGCTCTCGTACTTGACATCACTAACTCAAACACCAAAATAACGTAATAACACAGAAATGTTCATTGCAAATAGTTGAAAAAATAATTAACATGAAGAAAAAAATAAAATGAGAAGAAAGAATGAATGCAAGTACGTAAAAAAAATAATAAAAATTGTAGGAGTTGTTCTATATGAAAATTGATAATGGAATTTTTTTTTTTAAATATGGAATAAGAAACAAATTACCTGTTTTTGTGGTATTTTATTAAGTCTTTACCATTATTAGTTAGGTTAATTGCTACATTTAGCAGTGTCAAAATGAACCCAAATTGAGTTGACCTGCCCAACCCACCCAAAACTTAATGGGTTGGATTCAAGATAATTTGTTGTTGGGTAAATCTCAACCAATTAAATCCCAATCCATTTTCAAATTGGGTTCAAATGAACCCAATCAATCTCTACTTCAACCCGCTTAATAGAAAAATTATTTTATTAATGAAAGTAGGGAAAAAAGTGACAATATGTCCTCCCAATCTCAAAATCACCACCTCACCTTACCCCAACCCCACCACAAGACAACTTTCCCCACCGCTACCCTCGCCTCCCTTAAATAAATTATTTTTATTCCTTAAAAAATCTTTATAAATTTTCTATCTTGTCCCCACTCCACCTCATCCCAATTCTCCCCCTTCCTACCCCGAAGCCCCACCCCCATCCTCGCCCTAAAAGAAATAAATAAATTTTAAAAGTAAATATAATTTTTTTTGAACAAAAAAATTTATCTTACCCCAACCTCCAACTCTCCCTACTCCCTACACCCCATACCCTCCTCCCCTATATGACATATCCCCTCCTCCCACCCCCACCCCCCAAAAGCGTATATTTTTATCCAAAAAATAATTTTTTTAAAATATTTTTTTTTAAGTCTTTTACCTCAATTCCCATCCTTTCCCTAACCCCTACCCCCCACAGCCACACCCCTACACCCCACCCACTCCCAATTTTTTTTAAGAATTTTTTTTTAAATTAAATTTCTTTTTTTTTTTTTTAAAAAATTGACCTCAACCTCCATCCTAAAACTCACCCTCCTACCCCCGACCCCGTACCCCTCACCCTTCCCTATAATTTTTTTTTTAAAATAAATAATTTTAAAAAAATATTCTTACCCTACTCCCTACACATACACTCAACTTTTTAAATTCATTCAAATTTATTTTCTTTACAAGGGGTAAATATTAATATGTTAATATTTTTTTGATTAAGAGGGTTAAATTGGGTGGGTCAAGACCCAACCCGATTTTTATTCATTTCAACCCAAAGTTAATTTGGGCGGGTCATGACCCAACCCAATACCCAACTCAACCCATTTAATATCTTTAATCTCAACCCAACCCACCCATTTAAAACCCCTAGCTACATTAATGGAAATTTAGCCGTTACATTCCTTAATTTAAGCAAATTAGTTTACTAACTACATGTATCTGTAGGATGTATCTAACATTACTTAAATGTATCTTCAATAACTAAAAAGTGGGATTTTATGAAATTTAATAAAAAATGAGATTTTAGGTAAATAATGGTAAATATGTCGGGATATAGGTTATTTTCCAAAAGAAAAAGAGGTAAGAGATGATGAGGAAGAAGATGGGTTTGAAAAAGAGAACCAGAAAGATGATGAAGATGAAGATGATACATCATTGAAGGCACATGAACTTAGATCGAAAACTAAGCATGATTTTGTCAAAACTTTTAATATTGACAAGTTTCAAGTTGAGATGCCAATAGATAACCCTATAGATTTAACTAGTGATTTTGTAGTTAAATCTCTCATGGGGAAAATTTTTAATTCTTTTAGGAAGATTTTGAGGGAGGAACAGCTTGAGGATCATTTTAGGTCCGTCTGCTTTGGATACTTTCTTAACCTACTAGAGAACAACAGTACATACTTCTAAATGACCATGATATACGGTCTTCCCAAGCGTAGGATCATGTATAAGGGTGATGATGAAGATTTGAAGAAGGAAGAGAAGAAAATGGATGAAATATGGATAAACTACTGTGGCATGTCGATTTATTTTGGCATGAAAGAGTTTGTCATATTGATTGACTTGAAATTCCATTACACATTAGAATCTCTTCCGAAAGTAACACACTAAGACACCCAAACCACCATCAAATAAAGACAAGACATTGACTAAACGAACACCCACCAAAAACAACAAAGGCAACAAAAAAATAGATGAGTTGTTGGATGTTATTGGACCTAGATATAAAGCCAGGGAGTTGTTTGCTGATCTCGAGAATCAAAAGATTCAAAAGAAGTACAAGGAGAAGTTGTGCTTTGTTTGGTTTGTGCATTCAATTATATGGGCAAGAGACATCAACAAAGTCATAAAAATTGAATTATTTATGCTTGCTTAGAATTTTTATAAATGCAACAGTTATCCATGGGGATATGAAAGCTATCTCTTGTCTGTCAAATATTTATTGACAAAGTTATGCCCAAAGACGGTCAGTTTATACGGCTTTCCTTAGGTTTTCATTATAAATTTTATCACTATTTTTTTTTCATTTATTTGTATTGATAACTATTCTAATTTTTTTATTTGCATCATGGTTACATTTTTAGGCTTAGGCATTTGAAGCCATTCCTCACCTCCGTCAATTGGTCAAGGACTACTTGGATGAGGTTTCTCATCCAAGGATCCTTAGGTGGTTGTCTACCAGGAACAACCCAAAAATGAATCCCCTTGATCTCTTTAACCCTCCTAATGATGTAATAAATCTTCTTTCAAGTAGAATAATTTTAATCAACTTAAGACATTACAATAGATAGGTCATCTATTGTAATAGATGGATCATCTATTACAACTTATCTCTGCATATTACCTATCTAGCATTTGGTGTAATAAATGGATAATCTATTGCAATAGGTAGGTTATTTGTTAGAACAGATTAGCCATCTGTTGCTTTGGTTCTCTTAACCTGTCTTAGAAGATTACACATTTACTACAACTTATTCAATATATGGGTAACTTATTGTAATGGATAAGTAATCTGTTGCAATAGATAAGTAATCTATTACAAAAGATGTCTCATCTGTTGTATAAGTTCTCTGTGTTAACATATTAACCAATTTACTGCAAATTATTATTTGATTAAACTTATATCTACTTTTATATATAGGTTGTGCATACGTGGCTTGTACCTACTGAGTAAGAGTTAGAGATGACTTCTTTTTTAACTCTTGATTTTGTTCAAACAAAATTAGAACAAATAGTGCACTTAATAAAGAAGGAATTGGGTGGAGCAAGATCCAACACAGGAGTAGCTAGGTAGGGTCAGTCTGTTCCTGCTGAGCCTCTTGTTGAGGTTCTTCATGACCAACCTGATACAATAAATTTAGGTGTTAGTAGTGGTGGTAATGATGGTGATGTTATTGGTGGTAGAGATGGTGATGGTGTTGCTGGTAGAATTGGTGATGCTGGTGCCAACTATGCTGATGTTGGTGTCTGGAATTGCGTTGAGCATATTGTTGATGCTTATGGAAAAAAATTGTTTAAAACCAAAGTTGACAATGAAAATAGAGATAGAGTCACCCCTTTCAGTGGTCCCTCTTCAAGCCCATGTTCTATTTGCGAATTTCAATAGTGAATGGACAGACATGACAAACTCATTAAAATAATAGATGCTGTCGCTACTACTGTCAACAAAATGACATCCAAGAAGGGTGTCATACCATCAAGAAAACTGAGAGAGACATACACTTCTACATTGGAGGTTTAAAAGAAGGAAAAAACAATTGGAGTGGTACTCTCAAGTATCAAATCAAGAAAAATTGCAACTGTTCCTCCTTCCAATGTTGATCAAGTTTAAGTGGCCTCTTTCAATGTATAAGGGTACACTAGAGAGCAGGGACCATTGAATAAGGTGAATATATACACAGTTGTTTGACCCCAAGAGGATTGCTACTCTGAGAAAGTACATAAAATAAAAAAGGGCCACACAACCATTCACCATGAGTACACTATCCTCAGAAGACTTGAAGAAAATGACAAGTATGACTATGTGGTACGAGGACTTGGTAAGTTTACTTTTTCTAACCTAACCTTCTATCTACTTTATTTCTTACATTCTAAGTTACAGTAGATTGGGTAATCTTTTAACATAGGCTCAGAGAAGCTATGAAACAAATTACCTATTTGTTGCATAAGTTATAGTAGATGGGTAATCTGTTAATAGGTTCGGAGAACCTATCTAACAAATGGACCATATGTTGTATCTTTCTTATTATTTTTGGTAACCTACTAACTTATTTAAAAATTATCTTCTTATATTACAGTATATTGATGAAATTCTTTGCCTCATGAGGAAAAGGCACCTTAGATCCACAGAGTGCTATGATCTTGGCGATATGATCGTGGGCCTCAACTTCTACAATAACTTCTTAGAAAGGTTCAACAAACTCAGTAAAAAAGCGACAACTTCCAGTGGAAAAATAATTGAGGAGTTAGTTTTTGAGTTTATACGGGATAAAGATATACTTGACTATTATAGAGGAAAGAGACCAACTACATATGGCATAGATCGGATCGGGGCAAAGAGAATTCTTGTAGTTATGAACTTGGAGAATAAACATTTTATGGCACTTGATATTCTCCTCAACGAGGGAGTCATGAATGTTTACAATTGCAACATACCAGTCTTCAAGGTGTGGCAATTTTTTGCTTACATGTAGCCACTATTGGAGTTGTTCCAAAAATTATTTAAGCAAAGTGGCATAATGAAACACTTTCTAGAGAATTTTCTCAACAAAAGTTGGTCTTTTGAAGGTAAAAAAAGGACCTTCCAGAAATAACACCGGTAGTGCATGCGGGTTATACGCGCTTGCATTTATTGAATGTTTTCTAACTGGTAAAGAAATGACAACTCTAAGGACCTAATTGAGTGACAAATTAGTGGCAAGGATGTAACAAGTACGGTCTGCTGGGGTACTCTATAAAAGTTTGGACCATGTGTATAAAAAAATGATTGATGATAGTTTTTTTATTTTTAGTATTTTAGTTAATTGTATTGTTTAACCTGAAGTCCATTTGTTTTGTAATGAATTCTATTTTATTCTTAAATTTGCAAACTTATAAATTATTACAAAAAATAATTACTAAGTTCAAATATTACAACAAGTGCATATATAGATATAAACATCTACATAATGCAATAGATGACTAGCCTATTGCAACAGATGACACATCTGTTGCATTAGATCAAACGAATATAGACTTGTGTGCATAGAATAATGCAACAGATGAGTTGGAAATTATCAAACAACTGTACATATCTATTGCAATAGATGATCCATCTGTTGCAACAGATAAGTAATTTGTTGGAAATAACTAAATTGATAAAGATATCTATTTCCATAGATGATTCATCTGTTGTAACAGATGATTAATCTATTGAAAATGACCAAACAGATAAAGCTATCTATTGCAATAAATTATTCATCTGTTGTAATAAATAAGTAATCTATTGGAAATAACCAAACAGATTAAGACATTTGTTGTAATAAATGACTAATCTGTTGTAATAGATGAGTAATCTATTGGAAATTATCAAACAGATATGCATATATACTGCAATAGATGATTCATTTATTGCAACAAATGATTCATCTATTGCAACAAATGAGTAATCTGATGAAAACTATCAAAAAATATACACATTTATTACAACAAATGATTCATTTATTTCAATATATAAGTAATTTATTGGAAATGACCAAAAAATAAATATATTTGTTGTTTATTGCAATAAATGAGTAATTTATTGTAAATTATCAAATAGATATACACATCTATTATAATAGATAAATAATTTGTTGTAACAAATGAGTAATTTATGACTAAACAGATGGAGACATCTGTTGCAACAGATGACTAATTTGTTATAAAAGATAAGTAATATGTTGAAAATTATCAAATATTTATACATATATATTGCAACAAATGATCCATCTGTTGCAATAGATGAGTAATTTGTTGAAAATGACCAAAAAGATAAAGACATATATTGCAACATGTTAAATCTGTTGTAATAGGTTATACACTCAGATGATCATTTAATTACTATGAGATTAGTTGAAATTGAAATTGATCTTATTAATTCATATTTAATCTTAGTTAAATAAATTTAACTATTGCTAATAATGATTTAATTTGAATCATTTCAAATAAAATTGGTCAATTGATCACTCTACTCAGGACGATTACAATTAACTCTTAGCTGATCATTTAATTACAATGAGAATAATTAAAATTATGATTGAACTTATTAATTTATATTTAATTTTATTTAAATCAATTTAGTTATTACTAATAATGGCTTAATTTGAATCATTTCGAATAAAATTGGTCAATTGATCACTCTACTCAGGACAAATACATTTAGTTGATCATGTAATTACTAAGAGATTAATTGAAATTCTTATTGAACTTATTAATTCATCTTTAATTTTAGTTAAATAAATTTATTATTACTAATAATGACTTAATTTAAATCATTTAAAATAAAATTTATAAATTGATCACTCTACTCAGGACGAATACACTTAGTTGATCATGTAATTTACTTTGAGATTAATCGAACTTGTAATTGAACTTATTAATTCATATTTAATTAGAGTTAAATCAATTTAGTTATTACTAATAATGACTTAATTTGAATCAATAGATGACTAGCCTATTGCAACATATGACATATTTATTGAAAATTATCAAATAATTATAGACATCTGTTGCAACAGATGACCAACCTATTGCAATAGATGACTCATCTTTTAGAAATTATCAAACATATGATCCATTTATTGCAACAAGTGACTAACTTGTACAACATATGACTTATCTGTTGGAACAGATAACTCATCTATTAGAAATTATCAAATAGATATAGACATCTGTTGCAACAGATGACTTATTTGTTGGAAGACATCAAAACAGGTCTTGCTAGTTGTTTGGGTTCTTCCAACAAATAGGTAATCTATTGCAATAGTTACCCATATGTTGGAAGAAATCAAAACAGGTCTTCATGAGGTTAGGTTTCTTCCAAAAAATGACTAACTTGTTGCAACAGATGGGTCATCTATTGGAAGATCTATTTTTTAGAAGCAATTTAAAATCTAGGGAACTCAAATATTTTTAGGAGAACTCAAATATTTGTCCACTTGTCCAAGGTCTTGAATTGAAGACTTGTATTTAATCTTAGTTAAATCAATTTAGTTATTACTAATATTTGACTTATTTGAATCAATAAATGATTGATCTGTTGAAACAGATGACTCATCCATTGAAAAGTATAAAAAAGATAGGATAACTGTTGCAATAGATTACCTATCTGTTGGAAGAAATCAATATAGGTCTTACTAGTTGTTTGATTCCAATAGATAGGTCATCTATTGCAACAGATTATCCATCTGTTGGAAGATTTATTTTAATACAATTTTCTGTCTGAAATAAAAAAAAGATAAAATCCAAGAAAAGTCAAACATTTTTAGTAGAACTCAAAAGTCCCCTTGTGTTGTCTTATCCTGTCTTTTTAATGTCTTCCATTTTTTTCTAAAAGGTCCCACCACCACCAATATTATAATCAACAGATGACCCATCTGTTTTCTGAACTCTCCTTTAATTTTTCTAGTCATCGATTTTCTCAACTCTTTTTCGATTTTCACCTCTCTTTTTTTCTCTTTCTCTGTCCTCTTCAAATTTTACCTAAGCTTGAGAAAATATTCCCACTGCGGCTGAGCCGTCAGACTATCCGGTACCTCCTTTATGTCATCATCTAACTATGAAGATTTACTACCCTCCTACCTTTTTTTTTGGTAGTTAGAGAATATAGGCCTAGATTTCATTCACACATATGTAATGGCTCTGTGCCTTATCTTTATTTTATTTTTATGTATATTTATGAATGAATGAATGACTAGTTCTACTACTTCTTGTTGTTAATTACATCTACTTTGCCACTCTACTTTCCATTTCCTGTGATTTCATTGAATGGTGGATGGTTTTCAAGAGGTTAATTGATTCCAACTAAGAGTTATATAATAATCAAGTTCATATCTAAACCTACAACAAGTCTAATTACTAATCATAGTTTAAAATGAGTCATTTCACATCAAATTAGCCAAGTAATATAGACATTTATTGCAACAGATGACTAACTTATTACAACATATGATTAATCTGTTGGAAATTATCAAATAGGTAAGGACATCTATTGCAATAGATAACTAGCCTATTATAATAGATGACTAATCTATTGGAAATTATCAAATAGATATAGATATCTGTTGGAGAAAATGACTAATCTGTTGGAAGAATCAAAACAATTCTTGCTACTAGATTGAGTTCTTCCAATAGATAGGTCATTTGTTACAGCAGATGACCAATCTATTATAATAGATTGCCCATCTATTGGAAGAAACAAAATAAAACATCAAGAGTTTAGATCTCTTCCAACAGATGGACCATCTGTTACAACAAATGGTCCATCTATTAGAAGAACTCAATCCAATAGCAAGGACTATTTTGAGTTCTCTCAACAGATGGCCCATCATTTGTAGAAGGGCTTTTGCTATTGGGGAATCTATTTTGGAAATATTTATCTATGACCTTTTCTATGAAGTGAGGATGATGGCTCATAATATGACCCGAACCACACGTGTGATACTTTATATGAATTTTAATGATGAATATGTCAGAACTTAAGAATTTCACATCCCTCAACCATCACTTTCACTCCGGATGAGCACATCTAAAATAATACACTTGGCATAAATTATCACCTTCTTTAGTCTGAAATCTTTTTTCAAGCAAGCAATATACAATGAAGTGACTAGTTATTCCTTATTCTTGAATGACATTCCCTTGTAAAACCCAGTCTCTTTATCTTAAAGATTGCTCAACTATGTTGATTGAGACCTGTCCACTATATTTCTCACAAAAATGGGCATAGGTGTTTGATCCTCTTTCAACTTTAGTTGATCTCTACTCTCATCATTATGTGGAATATTCATGCCCACATTGTCCAATTAGTCATCAAACATATCTTGTTGTTTTGCTTCTACATTCTGATTCTATTTCTCTATTGGTTTTTCAACCACATACACCCTTAACACCTACCTAGCTACATCACTCAGATAGCATGCAACCGATCCTGATCGTTTATATTTAAAGGTAGGACCCTTTAATTTTCAAAGAAGTTGTGAAAGCAACTGATGAAAAGATCTTCCATTTGGTAATTTAGTTCATAATAGCTGATGATTAAGTTTACGAAATCATCATACAAAATATCACTTTGGATAGTGATAAGTGGAAAATTTACCACTCATCTATATCTAAATTTGTGTACACTATGACAATATGATTGTATGTATGAGACAAATTCTTTATTAAAGTATAAATCCCATGGTTTGTATGTTTGCAGGTAATTGGATGAAAAGAAGTAAAGCCAAGCTGAAGAGGAATGCAAAAAACCAAAGTTCTTGCACAAGATAAAAATCAAGACTAGGGATCACGGTACCTGAAGGTTGCGATCGTGATCTGATGCCAACTCAAGTCTCAATGATCGTGAGGGGATAACATGATTGTGTGGGTCATGAATGCGGTCAACCAATTATGATCACGATGGAGTGGAAATTCTCTAAGGGTAGAATTATAAGTTCGTGGGGCTGAGTCCCAAAACTCAAAAGCAGAAACCCTTACACTATTTGGGTATCTTGCAACTGATTGTTAAGTTTTGAGTAGAGAAAAACATTCTAATTTTAGGAAAGAGCAATTATAGAAAATTCTTAAGATATTTTATTTGTAATTTGAAATTGAAGTTTGGGTTATTCTTTATTGCTTTTCAATGAATGCATTGAATGTCAACAAGAGTATATTTCTTTTCTCCAATTTCATGAGTAGCTAAAATTCTTATCTTGATGTTATGTTAAATTAGGTGGTTGAATTTGTATGGGTGTTAATTATTAGTCCAAATAACTAGTTAAGGAGGTTAGGTTTTGCTATTACTCTAGGTTTTAATTGAGAATTGAGGGTGAAAACCCCAATTGACTTAGATCCCATATCATCCCTGAAAGAGGGATATGGCCGATGAGTAATAGTGGTCTAAACTTTGATTTAGCTTCTCTTATGGAATTATCATAGAAATAGGGATGTTGTGTGGGTGTTCTATGTTCATAAGCATTATCTTAGAAATAAGGATGTAAATATAAGGTATTGGGTTGATGAATTTGTTATGCTCATGAGGTATTCAAAAGAATCCATTAGTAAAATTTAGTGTTTTATTGAAAGACTAACACTAATACAATAAACCTACATACCCAAACCCCTAACTAAGACTTGTACTAACCTTTCATTACCATACATAAGTGACCTCTAAGGTAGCGTAGCCCCAAGATTTCTCTTAATTTGATTTACCAATCACTTGTTAAATCCCTTATTAGTGTTAGTGTGTGGTTTTGCATAACAAAGATTTACACCAAAACCCCCCAACCTTACTTTAATGCTAAGTTTTAGTTGCATATTACGTGTTAACTGCTAGTTATCTCTCAATACTCGAAAGGTATTGAAAACTAGCTTGCACTTCTTGTGGATGCGACCCTGACTTCTGTTGGGTTTATATTATCGATGATCATATTATATCAAAACAATAGTGTAAGTTGCACATCATCAAAAATGACCCCATTGTCAGAGAGTGAATCTTAGTTTTTTTTGTGGTGTTATTAGTGAACGTGGGTTACTTGTAATGCTTTTGTTTACCTTGTTTGTTGTTTTTATTTTTAGGTGATTTTCATAGTCATCATGACACCATGAGCCACAATGGGATCAATAAAGGCTCATTTGATGGAAATATCGAGGATGAGGATCATCTTCATGATGCGGGGCGTATGAGTACAATCTACATCCCATCAGTCGAGGAAAATGGTGTGTTCCATATCTCAAGGATCAGTCTCCACATGTTACAAATAAAAGGTATATTCGGAGGTCAAACACACGAAGATACCAACTTGTATTTGAAAAACTTTATTGAGGTGAGTGCACCATTTGATATTGCTCATATCACTCAAGATTTCATTTGGTTGAGGCTTTTCCCATTTTCCTTAATGGGTGAAACAGTTTTGTGGTTGAGATCTCTACCGACCGGATCTATTACTTCTTGGGTCAAAATTACAGAGGCCTTTTTGGATATATATTTTTCTCCTATAGAATGCTATAATTAATGGATGAGATCATAAACTTTTGTCAACTTAGTGGTGAGCCCTTACATAAGGTTTGCAAAGTTTCAATGACAAGCTCATACAATGCCCGAATCATGAAGTGTCGGAGAAGATGTCCCTCCAAATATTTTATAGGGCATTGGACCAACTCAACAAGACGATGGTGGAAAATGCATCGGGTGGTTCTCTTGTGATGTTGCCATATGATGCTGCAGCAAATACACTTGAGCGAGCCATTAAGAAAAACTGGTAATGACATAATCTAGATTCCAAAGTAGCCATAGGGTCCCCTATCATATATTATGTTAACAAAGAGAAAAGAAATAGGGATGCAAAAATTGCTAAGGTGAAAACCCAATTGGACCTCCTCACTAAATACGTAATGGGAGCACCTACAAAAGCTATCAATGGCGTGGCCTCTTAAGGTGCCAAAGGTTGTTATGAGGATAAATATAAGGCAATCAATAAAGAGATAAGGATGTTGGAAAATTATTCAGAGGGTTCCTACCCCGCCTGTCATAGAAAAGGAGGGATTCAAGGTTGGAACGATCGAGATTGTGATTTGTATGATAGAGAAAGAAATTGAGACCCTAATTGGAGGGATAAAAAGAGAGGTTATGATAGATATGTTCCCCCTCATGATTTTGTAACAACACTTTACTATTCTTGTATAGTGAAATGCAAAGCAAGCATTCCCCTCCATTAATTTTTTTGTGAAAACCAAAGGAATGGACGTGAATGATTTTTTAACAACACTTTACCTCTTTTTATGACTCCAAAGTCTATATTTGGTGGTGTATGGTCAATAGCTCCTTGCTCTCCACGTAGGAAATGCTTTTGAGCCTCCTTGAAAAATTTGCCTGCTATATGCGGTGAGCTTAGTCATTTAATTCTAATGCTTACTTATGTCATATAGAACTTAACCCGTTAGTCTCTCAAAGCTAATATTGATTATGCATGGTTGGTGAAATGATCTTAGGACTTCTTTGTGAACATAGAAATCCACTTTAGCCTAAAAAGCCTACCCGTACATAGATAACATCCCTAGTTACCCATCTTGATCCTTTGAAACTTTATTTAGCAATCGCATTACAAGATATGAGCCATTTAAACTTGATCCCTCTTTTGAACCCTACCCCCTTGAACTTGAAAGTACCACTTGAGGCTAAAAGCCTAAGTTGGGGTAGTGAATCTTGGAAGAGGTAACGTTGGGCTATGGTATTGTAAGTGAGTGACTAAAAGCTAAGAAATGAGAACAAATGAGTAAGAAAAATTATTTAACAAAAGAAAGAAAAGCATGAATTGCACAAAATAAATGAATGGGAAGAAAATGCTTCCAAAAGATTGGTGAATCAAGTTAGCGAAAGTAGGCACATGTGTGAGTTGGAATGAACGAAGTAGCCTATGACCTAAAGTTTGATTGAATAGTGTTTGATGTAGAGTTCAAGGAGGGTGTAGTCACTTTGATCACAAATGTGTTTCCTACCCCTTTTCCGAGCCAACATTACAAGCTTGAAAAAGTCCTTCGAGATCTCCATCGAGTGTCTTCAAGTTAATGACGATTGAAAATAAGGGAAAACATTTATCATGATACTTCTGAATTGAGAGATTCTTTGTGAGAGTGAGAGCTTGCACTTTCGTCTCTTGTTGTATGATAAATACTTTGATGTATGGGATTTCCTTTGTGAGGAGGCATATAGACTAATTAAGGCGGGTGAAGTTATTATCTTCCAAAAATGAGAAAAAAGAGCATAGTTAAATCGATATTGATAGAGAGTCACTTCTAGAGAGTTAGTAGTTGTTTCTTGGTTGTTCTTAAAAGTCTTTTGCATCCTTGACAGTGTGATTGGTTTTGTAAGGATTTATAGGAATAGCCTTTTCCATGCTTGAGGTCTAATTAGTGGTGCTAATTGAGTTTGAAATTATTGTGATCATTTGGTTGTTTGAATGGGCTTATAATTGAGTAGACCCATTGAATATGGAGTAGTGTTGCTAGAGGACAAGCAAAGTTGTAAGTTGGGGGGTGTTAATAAGTGGAAAATTTGCTAGTCATCTATGTCCAAATTCATGCACACTATGACGAAATGATGGTATGTATGTGGCAAATTCTTTATTGAAGTGCATTAAATCTCATAGTTTGCTTGTTTGCTGGTAATTGGATGAAAAGGAGTGAAGCTAAGCTGAAAAGAAAAGAAAAAGACCAAAGTGCTTGCACAAGCTAAAAATCAGGACGAGGGATCGACCCTCAAGTATCGCGATCGCGCCCTGAGGGTCGCGATCGCGATCCAATGCCAACTCATATCTCAGCGATCATAAGGGGATCACTGTGATCACATAGTTCACCGCAATGGAGAAGAAATTCTCTAAGGGAAGAATTGTAAATTCGTGGAGTTGAATCCCAAAACTAAAAAGCACAAAGCCTTGCACAATTTGGGCATCTTGCAACTAATTTTCAAGTTTTGAGTAGCGAAAAACATTCCAATTTTGGGAAAGAACAATTGTAGTAAATTCAAGAGATTTTAGTTGTAATTTGAATTTGAAGTTTGGGCCATTCTTGCTTGCCTTTCAATAGATGTATTGAATGTCAACATGGGTATATTTGTTTTCTCCAATTTCATGAGTAGCTAAAATTCTTATCTTAGGGTTATGTGAAATTAGGTTTCTAACTTTGTATAGTTATTAATTGTTAGTCCAAATAACTAGTTAAAGAGGTTGGGTTTAGCTATTTCTCTAGGTTTGACTTGAGAATTATGGGTGAAAATCCCAATGGACTTGGATCCCATACCATCCTTGAAATAGGGATATGGGTGATGAGTACTAGTAGACTACACTTTGATTTAGCTTCTCATGTGGCATACTGTTAGATATAAGGATATTGTGAGGGTGTGTTATGTTCATAAGCATTATCATAGAAATAAGGATGTAAGTAGGAGGTATTGGGTTGATGAATTTGTTATGGTCATGAGGTATTCTAAAGAATCCACGTGTGAAATTTAGTGTTTTGTTGAAAGACTAACACTAATAATATAAACCTAGCCTACCCAAACCCCTAACTAAAACTTTCACCTTCCTTTGATTACCCATACATAAGTAACCCATAAGGTAGCATAACCTCAATATTTCTCTTAATTTTCTTTAATAATCACTTGTTAAATCCCTTATTAGTGTTAGTTTGTGGTTTTATGTAATAAAGGCTAACAACAACCCCCACCCTTACTTCAATGTTTAGTTTTTGTTGCGCATTACGAGTTAACTTCTAGTTAACTCTTAATACTTGAAAGGTGTTGAAAACTAGCTTGCACTCCTCATGGATATGACCGTGACTTTTATTGGGTTTATAGTGACGACAATTGCCTTGCATTAAAACAATGGTGTGAGATGATCATTATCAGACTATCATTGCTATCATCTCTAACATTTCACCATCTTTCCAACGCCAAATATATCAATTATTCTTCCCGATCTATTCACCATGACAATCCACCCCTTTTGTTATTGATCCCTCTATTAATGGTACCTAAAGACATTTGTTGAAAAAATTAATAATGATATTATAGTAAAACTAATAATGATAGTATAGTATATACACCACCAACAAAAAATTATATACATTATTCTATCATATCAATGTTGCAACAGATGAAACATATGTTGGATTAAGCTTTAGGTTTTTTCCCAGAATAGTAATATGTATCCAAACAGATAAGTCATCTGTAGCAACAGGTGACTTATCTGTTGTAATAAATTATCCATCTGTTAGGATTGATGTTACAATACTATGGAACCTAAAGTTGATTCCAATAGATGAGTCATCTGTTGCAACAGGTGAGTAATCTGTTGCAACAGATAAGTGATTTGTTGCAATAGGTGACTCATTTGTTGAAATCATATTTAGGTTTTGTTCACTGTAACAAGATTTTGAATATGTGAGTTATCTTCTACAACATGTCACTCATCTATTTCAATAAATAACTCATCTGTTGTAACAGATGACTCATTTATTGGGATTGATGTTAAAGTACCATAGAGCCTAAAGCTGATTCCAATAGATGAGTAATCTGTTGCACAAGTGAATAATCTATTGCAACAAATGACTCATTTATTGCAACAAATAATTCATCTGTTGGAATGATATTAAGGATTTGTTCACTGTAACATGAATCCCAACAGGTGAGTCATCTGTTGCAACACTATTGGATTTAAATTCAAGTTTTATCCACTATAACATGAATCCTACTAGGTGAGCTAGTTGTTGCAACATATCTCTCATCTATTTGCAAGAAAACAGATGAGTCATTTGTTGCAACAAATCAATAAATGAGTCATCTATTGCAACATATGACTCTTCTGTTGGATTCAGCTTTAGGTTCTTTTGCAATAGATGAGTCACCTGTTGCAACAGATGACTCATCTGTTGGATCCAGCTTCAGGATCCATCCATTGTTGAAAAAACAACAGCAACAGATATACCAGATGATAAATTCAACTAAATATCATAATTGTACTTACAAAAATCACCTATGAAGTAATGCCCAATGATATACGAACACAATTTAACCTAAAAATTTGGTCCAGTAGCAGTAGTTGCGGTAACAACAACAATAATTTTCAAGAAGAAGAAGACGATGACGATGATGATGATGATAAACAAGAAGTGATAATAATGTAAAAGAAGTTGATGATAATGAAGAAGAGGAAGATGAAGAAAAAAATAGGAACAACCATGAACAACAATAAAAGTGAAGAGAGAGAAAACAACAATAAAAAGAAAGAGAGA
Source organism: Capsicum baccatum var. pendulum (assembly GCA_030864225.1). NCBI lineage: Eukaryota > Viridiplantae > Streptophyta > Magnoliopsida > Solanales > Solanaceae > Capsicum > Capsicum baccatum. The sequence continues at coordinate 107,361,274 of CM061551.1, forward strand.
GAAACAACATTTTCCCCCTCCATTTTTAGTTATATTAGAATTTGTATTGGGTCAAAGTGTAAAATAAAAAATTTGAGGTCAATTCTCACACTTTCTTAATCCATGATTAAATAATTGTCACCTATACTCAATTATTAAAACTTGATTCACTCCAACTTTATTTTAAATGTCTTTTGTCACCACTCACCTATAATTCAAAACCTAGGTCTCTTATAACCTGCCAAAATAAATAAATAATAGTAATAGTAGTTATAAAAAAGAAAGGCAAAGTAGGGTGTTTTACTAAAACAAATTTAAAGCATCATTTTTTGCATCATCACTCACTATATACAAAACAATTTGAAAGTTCTAATCTGCACAGAGAAACAACCTTAAAATACAGACCTTGCTTTTGATAAAGACAGGTTGCAATAGACAAGGGATTTGAATCCCTTTCCTACTAAAGAATTTACCAAAGGAACTTAATTGACCGCGGAAAGGTCAGAGACAACTAAAAGAGTTGCCAACAGTCAACGACATGATGCTCAACTGCACACAGGATTCATATGAATCTCAAGTTACTATAGAAAAATCTAGTCAAGTATCAGATTTCAAAATTGTAGACTAGATCAAAGACTTTAAAATGCATGTACGTTCTCATACAACCCTAACAAATTAATCCACCAGACCATATTATACCAAGATTATCAAGAATAGTTCCTATCTTGTGATCTCTAACCAACAATAGCTTAAAAAACGTGAAACCAAATTAAAACAAATTATTGGTAAGTCCTCAAGGACAACAAGCAATGTTTAGATTAAAACTGCTCTATTGTATGGAAGCATAAATTAATGATACAAGTTGTCTCCATCAAGAAAATTTGAATTCTTTTACTTCAAAAGAGTAACCTTATCAAAAAATATCATTCTATAACAATATAAGCTTAAAGACATAGTTCACACAATTCATTAGTCGCAAGAACAAGATCAACAACATTCTCAATGAAACCCCACAAGTGGGGTTTGGAGAGGATAGAGCGTATGCAAACCTTATCTCTACCTTGTGGAGGTAGAGAGGCTATTTCCAGAAAACACTCAGATCTAGTACATCAAATTAAAGTAGATATGATAAGGAAAAATGACAGTGAGGAAAACAATAGAATCTATAGAAACAACATGGTGTGATAACAAAAACATGATAAACATATATGATAATGAAAATCAAAAGCAATACACTATGGGATCGTTTGGTACGGGTAATAGGGATAACTAATATTGGGATTAATTTTAGGATGAGTTTAACCTAAGTTTGGTTGGGATAAAATCTCGGGATAACTTATCCTGAAATCATAGAGTTATTTTTATCCCACATTAAGGATGTAATATTAATCATAAGATAACTTGTCACACTTCTTTTTAACCAAAAAGAATTTATTTTAAGTTTGAAAAGATTTTTATTAGTAAGATACAAAAGAAAATAATTTGTTTCGAAAAAGACTTTTAACAATCAAAACTCAGAGTCGCCACTTGAGATAAATCAAGTGTGCCAAGTCACCTTTGAAAATCATTTTTCAAAATGGTTTGACTCTAAAAAACTAATCCACGAATAGAGATTTTGGTTAATGAATTTCTATTAACCGAGGGGAAGGTGTTAGGCATCCCTCGATCCCATGGTTCAACCGTGGTCGCTCTATAGAGTATATCGGCTAGTATGACACTATGAAATATATAAACTAAACAAAACATACAACAAGAAAACAAATAATCAAACAAACAAAATAAAAAAATGGTGTCCAGTCTAATTTAATACAAACCAAATGAAAATACTGAAATTAAAACCTAAACTATTCTAACTATCATACACTATACTTTACCCGATGCCTCGAGCCGTGATCACGATCTGTATTTCGAGTATAAAGTATCGCGGGACATTCTCCGATAATAAATACAATTTTCCTCGAGGCATTCCTCGGCCAAATGAGTACAAGGAATTTAGATGTGATAAAACATATATCATTAAACACATTCAAACGTTCAACAATCCGCAACCCCCTAAGTTTTGCCTACCCGAACAACCGTTTGCCTACCTATTTTGACTTATCATGATTTGATCACGTTCAACATTATCAATGAATCAAAATACAACAATATTCACTTTTTATCAATTTTTAAGTCCCCTTATTTATTCTCGATCACCCAATTGATTAATTGTTCAATAAAAAGCACTCACCGACTATGAATAACAAACATGCACCAATACATCACTCAAATGTCATAGACGATTTATATCAACAAATAAAATAGTGAAATTAAATTATGTTCACAATTACATAAGAATTAAAAGAAAGAGAATTAAGAATTGAACCTCAATGCCTCTTTTAATCAAGTATTATTCGATTAAATGAGATACAGTCCATACTGGAACATTGGGTAGAACCTCAACCAATGAAAAAACTCCACATCGATAGAATTCGACCTCAAACTAATACAAAGTTTTTGAATAGAAAAACCCACAATTCCATCTCCCAAAGAACCCAAAACTAATCGATGATATTGACCGAATTCAAACCTAATGAATCGACACTTGAGATTCTTAGCTTACTGTGTTGTCGGATTCAATGCAATTACGGGTTTTGACAAAAAATTAAGACGATAGATTTTTGATTGAAACCATAGAGGCTCTATCGGAGCTTCGACGATCTCCAAAAGTGACAGAATAACATTAGTATTCCAGGGTCGGGCCGCAGGCTTTGATGTTTATGGATGAAAATAATGGTTTATTGGTTTAAAAAGCCGAGACGATTGGGATGATGTCGTTTTGGAGACACAACTGGCGGTGGGTCGACTGTTAGAATAGTGAAAGATAGTGAGCCTCATTTTTTTCTCTCTATATCTTCTCTTTTCTCACTCTTCTTGATCTCCCTCCAATTTCTCTCTATTCGTGTCTCTATGTGTATCTCTCTTTTCATTACTGTCTCACCATGTGTGTTACTATATGTGATTGTGTGTAATTGTATGGAATAGAGATCGTGCCCTGATATGTGTTATTGTATGTGTGAAGTCTCCGTGAATGTGTGTAATTATGTATGTATATGGTGGGATGTGTAATAGCGTATTGTGTATATGTGAATCTGTTGTGGATAGTGATGAATCCCCCTCCCTATACGTATGTGTATGTATGTATATAGATGCCCAAGAAATTCTCTTCTGAAGGGAAAAAATATGGTTCAGGGAAAAGGAATGAGGGGTATGTGCGTTCTAGGGTAAGGTAGGGGGTTAGGGGATTGGGTGAGGTGTCCACCTTTAATTGGAGAGGTTGTTATATTTGGTAAGAATTGGTTATTTTTATCTTTTTATGAACGAATTATGAAATAAGGTGGGGTGTGTGATAAGGTAAGGTAAATAAGTAAGAAAAAATGATTTTTGGGAGGGACAAAATTACGCGTCTACATCATGCTCCTCTTTGAATGTAAAGACAAAGTTTTTTCAGACGAAGAACTAGACAATGAGAAATTTTTTTGATTAGATCATTATTCAAAAGAAAGAAACAAAAGAATGTAGTGCAACTGAGTCTTGATTTTAGAAATCCTACCTATCCAAGTTATGTGGGGATTAGGTCACATATAGTTCCATGTTACAAGGAGAGGAATATACCGAGTTGGAGAGTCTAATGAGGCCTGTAGAGGTTCTAGTTTGCAGATCTGTGATTACATTAAAAATTAAAATTACAAGTTAAAAGACAATAGAAATTATAAAATTCCTATCTATGCAGAATCTCTTGATTCTTGTCTTGGGTATCCAATGCTTTCAAAAGTGACAAAAGACCTGATCTTCTTTGGTTTGAACTTGAGAATACATTCTTTCTCCATACAAAATTTGGTGTTGGTAATGAACTCAAAAATTGGCTATGTTTTGTCGGGGGTACTTCTGAATTTGAAAATCTTCACCCTATTCTCTAGGCGAGCTCCTGACTTATAATTTCTTCAACTTGTTGCTTGGTTTTCAATTTTCTTGCCCTGTTCTCTAGGTGGGCTCCTAAAAATTAAACAAGAAATAAAATCACCCCAAACAAATGTTATGATAAAGAGATATCTCACTTTTCAAAAATAAAGTCTCATTTTTTTCAAGAGAGTCCTAAAATGAGTTTCCAATAACATGAATTAAATTTTTTTCCCCAGTTTATTATCAGAAAACTTTTGTGGGTGTCAAACCCAGTCACAACTACTTGTAAAATGCATAATGCAAAGGTGAATCAAGAATCTAGTCAATAAATGCATCTCTTGAGGATAAAATTAAATGACCAAGACTGGGAAGTGTGTTTCCTAAAAATTAGAATGATGAACTCTAACTAGAAAGTACATCTTCTAGAGATAAAGGTTTATGTTAGGAAGTGTGTCACCTGAAAAATGAAAATTGAAATACCCTGACAAGGATGTGCGTCTCCTAAGGGTTAAGTGGAATGACTCGGCCATAAAATGCGTTTTCTCGGAATCAAGGCTTAAGTAAGGAAATACGCTACCTAACAAGCTAAACTTGAATACTCCATATAGGAATTGTGTATCCTAAGGGTTAAGTGGAATGACTCAACCAGAAAGTGCATCTTTTAGGTTTCAAGGCTTAAGTTAGGAAGTGAACCACCTAACAAGCGATACTTGAATTACCCTGACAAGAAAATGCGTCTCCTAAGGTTAACTACTCAACTAGAAAGTACATTTTCTAGGAGTAAAGACTTAAATTAGATAGTGTGTCTCCTAACTAGTGAAACTTAAATACCCAACAAGGAATTGTGTCTCCTAAAGGTCAAGAGGGATAACTCGACTAAAAGTTCATTATCTAGGAATCAAGGCTTAAGTTAGGAAGTGAACCACCTAACGAGCAAAACTTGAATACCCAACGAGAAAGTGTGTCTCCTAAGGGTCAAGTGGAATGACTCGACTAGTAAGTGCATCATATAGGAATCAAGGATTAAGTTTGGAAGTGAACCACCTAACAAGCTGTAATACCCCGTATGTTTCTAAGCTAGTAGATGAACCATTTTTCCTACGTATGAAACCTCCTATCCTGTGAGTAGAATTTTAGTGCATGACTTACAATGATTATCCTAGCTATAAGATAGCTTATGATACATTAAGCATGTTCATATGAGTCACTTAAGGTAATACAAGCTAAGAGTTTTTGAATCTATCAAGTTTTAGTGTTTGATTTTGTAAGGGTCATCTTTGAACGAGTATAACTCAATGTTAATGTGGTATTTTTGATGATTTAGACCCACCAAATTGTATAGAATTCAATTATCTTTCCAACGATACCAATTTTGCCTTAATTCAATACCCGAATGAAAAGTTATGCCCATTTTTGTGAGAGATAGTAAGGATAGGCGATTGGTTAGGCGCCGCCCAGCCTAGCTTAGGCAATCACTTGGGTGCCGCCTAAGTTAGTTCCAGGTTCCAAAAACACTCTTTTTTGAGTTATTTTAAGGGTAATTAAGTCTTTTAACACTCCTTACACATCCCTAAGCTTAACCCTACGAAATATTTAGCTTCTAAACACATTACAACCCTATTAACATCTCAAAGCTCATCATCCAAGAGCACCATAGGATAAAAACAACTAGGGTTGCACAATCAAGCTTGAAGATCAAATTTCAAGAAAATTCCTCCGTGAATTATCAAGAATCTCCCTTCCAAGGTATGCGTAGTGTTCATCCACGGATTTCTTTCGTCCGTGGAGTTCAAGAATCAATCTTTAAAATACAAAAGCTTGGTTGATTGTGGTGATATGATCATACCCATGTTGATGCTTGTTTGTTTTGCTATATAATAGTATCGTGACTGTATATGTCATGAAAGTTAGGTTGTTAGTTGAAAAACATGATCTTTAGATGGATTGATAGAATGCAAGCATGAAATCCACCTACGCCTTAAAGAATGCATGGAAGGTGTTTGATAAAATGCCTAGTATGTTAGAACTTCATATTTACATGATTTCATGATATCTAAATAACAAGTCCATGTTAGTCATACACTCCAATATGAATTTCCATGCTAATTATGTATTCTTATGGTAGTGGCATGAAGCATGTATGATGATAAAGATATGAATTATGTAGGCGAATTATATCCATGCTTTTCCTACCATGTTTGAGATATTGAATAAATACATGAAGTCTAATATCCCCAAATTATTACAATATGAACAAAATGTTACATGTTGCCGTTCCCTTATGCTTTAATGGTTTCCATGCCCTTGCTATGAATAGTATATGTTGTCGGAATGCCCATGATATTAGAATATGAGATTTATTACTTGATTATAAGCATTCCTATTCATGATAGATATTATGATGACCATGTACTTCATGAAATCCCCCACTCATGTATTATGGATTGTTATTGATGGTCATATACTCAAGAAATTCAAGTTGTGTCAGTTTTCTTCCATCGAGTCCTAGGAGTACTTGTACCCGAAAAATATAGCTGTGTGCCTAGAGCCATGTCATGTTTTCATGATACTCTCAGTCAAGCCGTGATCTATAGAATTCAGTCAATCATGTGACTTAGGAAAACTCAGAAATCTCAGTAATCTTAGTGCTCAGTAACCTCAGCAACCTCAGTATTCACAGTCAATCTTAGTAACTTTAGTACTCTCAACCAGTCCTCAGAACTTAGTACATTCTGTCAGTCATCGGAATCCAGTAAACTTAGTTTAGCTCCGCTAAACAATACCACTAGTATCAGTCCAGTTAATCAGTATCAGTTCAGCTAATCAGTTTAGTTCAGTTATTTAGTTCAGCTTAGTTATTTAGTTCAGTGCCCTTCAGATGGGAGTAGAAGTTAGCACCGAGTGAACCCAAGGATGGGAACTCACCCGCCAGTTCAGGGTGTGATTCTTAGTAGTCATCCTTGTGTTCCAGAATACGTAGCCAACATAGGTTGAGACATCTTAACCCGTAAGATTATGGTTGATGAGGTGGCTTAACCCATCAGTTTAGGATTTCTACCATTCTCGTTGAGTACTTGCCAGTATAGGGTTCTCACAGCTGTCCTTACCAGTGGCACGGTATTGAAACCCCTCCAGTCGGGGTAGAGATTGGACCCCAGCTTAGCTATTATAGCGTATTTGGGGCATGCCGGTTAGATAACTACTTCCCATAGTTTCATTTACAGATTTCAAGACTGTCAGCTATAGCTCCCCAGTCTCAGTAAAGAACTCAGATAGCTCTTCAGATTTCAGTATATCAGGGCTTTCAGATATAGTCAACTCAAAAATAGAATCTAATTCAGATAGTTTTCTTCAGATTTATGGACTATGAGATATAGTCACTTATGCTATCAATCACAACAGTTATCAGAACTCATGCTATTAGTACTCAGCTTCAGGACTGTCAGATACAGTTAATCAGACCAGTTCTTCATAATTTGAACTGTCAGAAAGAATAATTCCTTTATCAGTAATATAGTATCAATCTCCCAGTATTCAGTAATACAGTATCTGATCCATCTCTTATTAGTGATTTACATATCAATATAAGTAAACTCAGTCTTTCAGAATCTCATTATCAGTACACTCATGTTGTCAGTATTCAAACTCAGTAGTCAGTATCTCCACGAGTTCAGTTACGATTACGTATGCATATATGTACTCTCACATTCATATCAGTCAGTATTTTTCATGCATATAACCCTTTTTATTTAGCCTACCTCACTCGTATACTCAGTACATTCAGACGTACTGACGCATTTGCGCTATGGTGCTTTCTCTTATGTTACACCATAGGTTCAGAGGCATGAACTCCAAATCAACAGTAGATTCCAGGATCAGCAGTCAGAGTTAGACGTGAGTCCTCATCCTTCGAGTACATGATGATTTCATTTCTATTTTAGTTTTCACTTTATTTCAGTAGTGGGAGTTAGTTGGGGACATGTCCCATCAACTCCTTATTCAGTTCAGTTAGAGGCTTTTGGACTAGATGTCAGATTAGATGTTCAGACTTTAGTATTTATGTTCCTTTTTGGTATTGTTATACCATGTTTTTCAAATATGTATCAGTATTGAAACTTATGGCCTTACAGTTTATGTTTCCGCATATTTTATGAGATATTATGCAGTTTACAGGTACAGATATCAGTCATGGGTTAGCTTGTGGTCCTTCGGGGTCATGAGCACCGTGTAGAATTTTGGTTCAAAAAATTAAGGCGTTACACAAGCGAAGAATACCCAATGGGGAAGTGTGTCTCTTAAGGGTCAAGTTAAATGACTCGACTAGAAAATGCATTTTCTAGGAGTGAAGATTTAAGTTAGGAAGTGCATCACCTAACAAATGAAACTCGAATTACCCAATCAAGGAAGTGTGTATCCTTACAAATGCCACTTGAGTTATCCAAACAAGGAAATGTGTCCACACAAAGAAATGCATCTCGTTACAAATACTACTTAAATTACCCAGACAATGAAATGCGTCTCCTTACAAATATCGCTTGAATTACCCAAACAAGAAAATGTGTCTCCTTACAAATATCACTTAAATTATCCAAACAAGTAAGTGCGTCTCCATATAAATACCACTTAAATTATCCAGACAAGGAAATGCGTCTCTTTATAAATATCAGTTGAATTAAGCAAATAAGGAAATGGGCCTCCTAGGGGTTAACTAAACTAACTCGACTGGTAAATGTGTCTTCTAGGAGCAAACAAAAGGATTGGACAAGAAATCCCAACTTCTAGGAGTGAAGGTTCAAGTTAGGAAGTGCATCACCTTACAATCGACACTTGGAACAACCAAATAAGTAGGTCCATCACCTAGGGGTTAACTAATTGACTCGACTAGAAAGTGTATCTTTTAGGAGTAATGAAAGGACTCGACTGGAAAGTACAACTTCTAGGAGTGAAGGTTTAAGTTAGGAAGTGCATTACCTAACAATTGAAAACTGTTATACCTGGACAAGGAAATGTTTCTCCTAGAGATATTGTATGATGATTTTTTACCTTGGTTTTGATTAACAAACTTGTGCTGGGACACAACCTCTTGAATTTGTAGAAGTTGGAAATTACAAACTTTGATATTTAGACTTTGAAAGCCTTGATTTGAAGACAACATGTGTTCCTGTTTTATACAAAGAAAACTTATGAGTTTAAAAACATGGTGGCTAGTTTATGGATTTAGCTTTTGAGGCGATTGCTCTTGCACTTGTCAAATTTAATCTTGCTTCAAACTAATGGCATATCATTGTGTTGCTGTACCATTGATCCAAACTCAGATTATTAAGAGTGAATCTAAAACAAATGTAACATCTCTATTTTGCTCTGTTTCTCAGATAAACTCCTTAAATCTTGGTATTTCCATGAATTCCAAAACTTTTATGTTGATAACTTTTTGCATGCCTTAGGTCAACTTACAATCAGGTTTCTTTGATGGACACAAGCAAAATGAATTTTCATTTGAATAATTTACTCAATAAAACAAAAATAGAAATATAAAAAGAAAAAAAAATAATGAATGTCCCCATTGAAATAGAAAAAAAATTTATTTGAAAATGATAGTCAACTGTAATGATTATGATATGCATTTTGGATTAGGCTTCCTAATCTTTCCATCTAATCTTTCACCAATTATTGTTGAGTTAATGACCCTAAAATTGGGTTGCTTTGATAAGCCAATTGCACTCACATACCTCATTCGGCTAGTGACATCTTGAGGGTTTTCACCAACAAGCCTCTTTCATTCATATTTTCCTTAGCTCACCATCACTTATGGTATTCGTGAGGTTTTCACCAACAAGATTCTCTCATTTTTATTTTTTTTCCAACTTACAATTATCATACGGTGCCCGTGAGGGTTTCAACCAACAAGTTCCTCTTATTTCATTTTCTCAACTCACAATCGTCTTACGATGCCCGTGAGGATTTTCACCAATAAGACTCTTCATTTTATTTCTCTCCTAATTCCTTATGCTAAGGAAGGCAAGTTGTTCCCAAAATGCATCATCATATCCATTGCATACTTAGTCTTAACATTCTTAAAGATTGATATGAAGGTCTTTCTTTGGTTGTAATTTGGCTTTTGGATGACGTTAGAAAGAAAGGATGTCATGGGGCCTAAGTGACACTCAGAGTGGGGTAGGACTTACAAATTTTGGAATCGACTCAAATAACGAAGATTAACTTTTGGAATGGACTCAAACAACAAATATTAACTCATGCCCCAGTTTCTTTTAACTGGGTAATTCTACATTGTTCATTTGGTTTGACCGAGTCTAGAGTAGGACTGCCTACGTATCTCACCCCAGAGAGGGAAGAATCAGGTCACATCTAGTTTTGAAGTCTTGTTCTTTCGCTTGATTTTGAATTTTTTCTTCTTTTTTCTCTTTTATTAACTATTTTCTCTTGGGACTTTTCTGACTATATTTTTCTTGACACTCTTCTTTTTTCTTCCCTTTTAACACATTTTTTCTCTTCTTTTTTTTAGAAACTTTTCTGACTCTATTCTTTTGATCGACACTTTTCTTTTAAGCTCTTTTGACTCTACGTTGATTCCAAAAGAGGGGTATAAAAGAAAATAGCACTAAAGCTCAAATGGGATAAACAAAGGATTACACAATGTTTGGATAGCAGGATGAAATGCCTTTGTCATATTAATCCTTGAAAATGCAATTACACATCATGCAATATGAAGTGAAAGATGAAGATCATTTGTGACATTTTAACAATACTATCTTTAACTGAGCATGTTTTCCACTTCTTCTTCTACATTTGTCAAACATACAACTCCACCTTTGTTTTACATCCTTCTCATCAAATGACCCATGCTTTCGTAGATCTAATTATCTTCCTGTTTCTATTGATATAGGGATCACACATCTACTATTTGACCTAATTGAGATATGTTTGTCAATTGATAACCAAGTTATTCTTATGATTCTCAAAATAATTGCCTTAGTTTTGAAAGAAGGTTTCCACGTAGTCACCAATTGTCTCAACACTCTACCAATTTATCAAATGCCCTTTTTTTCTAACTTTAGCCGTCTAATTTAAAGTTCATGCTTAAAATAGAGTATAAGATCTAGATGAAAATTTTGCCAACATGTCATATCATTAGAACCAATATAAATGTACTATGTAAAAAAACAAACAAACAACACATATTTAAAACACAAAGGGAAAAGGCACACTTCATTCAGTTAAAATGAAAGATAGAAGGGTTTGATCATAAACGACAAAGGATAAAACAAGATAGATTCTGAATTACAATCCTAAAATAATTAGAAAAATAGAAAGGAAAACAAAACAAACTACCAACATTCCTTTCAAGTACGGAGAGGAGTGACTTTCCAATTGCTAAGCTTGACATCTTAGCCATTGATTTGCACATCATCATGACTAGAGCTTTCACACGTATCTAACATATTTCCCTCAATAAATAATTTCTGGATCCCTATGCTTGACTCATTGATTCTCACATATTGTGCATTATCATGTGTTGGTGAAAGATTCTATGTGACCTTCGAAGTGTCAATGTTTTGCACTACGATTAGTTTTTCTTGAGTCATCCTTTCTATTTCTCTTTTCAAAGCACTACAACCTTTAACAATGTAACCCTGAACATCATATTGATATTCACATCGTACATAAGGATCAAAATTTCTTAAATATGGGTCAGAAGTACGCCCAAGGAGAGGAGTGATCATGCCTCATTCTCTCAATCTTTGAAATAAACTGTCATATGATTCCCCAATTGGTATACAATTATCCTTTGTCTTTCTCCTCTTTGTAAACTCCGACCTCGGTTGAATCTTGGACTTAGAAGTTCCTTGGTAAATATGTGGTGGTCGAGGATGATGTTGAGGGATATGTGTACTCTATTGTGGATAAGAAGACGGATGTGTAGTGCATTATTCAAAGGATGTTGAGATAGTGGAATGGAATATCTTGGATTTTGAAAAGAGGAACCTTGTTGTAGGTGACTATGTGAATCTGATGTATGGGCTCGGGGTCGAGGCTGAAGGCATTGTTGAGTTGACCCTCTCAAGCTCCATTGTAGCCCCGACACAATAATAGCTACATTATCCTTCTTTTCTTCTTCAGTCCTCCTCAATTAATTGCAATATCTTCCTAAGTGTTTTACAAAATACTCGTACCTATCATGCTCCTTAAATTCTGATACCTCAAAGTTAAGAGAAAGATTAACACTTGAAGACATGACCAATCCTTATATGCAATATTTTTATAATTTGCATTTGCCAGAGAATTTTTCAGTCTTTTCTGCACTCTTTATTTTACTTTCTATTTTCTCTTGCTCGTCTGCCATTTTCTCTTTTGCCATGTCAGACTTCTTGGTAAAAAATTTTGGTGGACAAATTAACATAGATGCGGGCTCAGGAGTATAATAGTGATCATTTAGAGTATTAAATTTTGACTCACTAGAAGATTAGGGAACTACAATCATTGGACGAAAAGCCAAATTGGAAGCCTCAGTAGATGGTTGAGCAACATTGAGCTTGAAATGAGTTATGGAGGCATTGGAATGCTTTTGGCTTGGAGTAAATTCTGATGCATGTTGTGGTGTATAAACAATAGCAAAAAACTGACCATGCAATTTTGGTGAAAAACTCAAGGTATTTGTAGGGTCAATAGTGGAAAATAGAGGAGGAGGTAGCCCACTAGCCCAAGCTTGATTCATTTCCATTATTTGTTGCCTCAAACTTACAATTTCTTTCTTTAAACTCTCATTTTCTTGACTCTTTGTCTGATCCAAGATGTCACTCTCTATATCTTTGCTGGACATGACTCTCTTCCTTGGACTTGGTGTATTATGAAGGACCAACCAAAATGACACAACCAACCACTAACTGAATAAGAAATAACAAAGACGTTAGAATGCAATACTTTTTCAAAAACTCTTTTCCTCCCTTTTATTAATTTTTTTTAAGAGATCACTGAACCCTAGAAGTGCGCCTAAGTATCTCAGTCCCAAGAGAGGAGAATTAGGTATGCGTAGTTCGTGAAGTTTTAGCAGAACATGGCCAATCAAACTCTCTTTCTTTTTCTTTTTCTCTTAAAACTGTAAGAAGTAAAGAAAATAATGAATTGTCAAAAGAATTGACGAAAATCTTTTTGAATTATTTCAGCTTTAAAATCCCTATACAAAATGAAACCTATGATTACCAAAAAAAATGTTTTTGGGTTTTCGATATTGAATTTCATATGAAAATGAAACTTAAAACTATTAAAGGAATTTTTTTTTGTAGTTTTGTTTTAAGGATGTTTTTGACACCTAAATGAAGAGTGAATAATTTTTTTTTGAATTTTTTAAATAAGATCACCGAACCTTAGAAGGGTTGCCTATGTATCTCACTCCAAGATAGGAGAATGAGGTGTGCGTAGTTTGTCCAGATTGGAAAATTAGGGATTAAATAACAAACTAAACCATGACTTGAGAGACACAATCAAAGACAGACGATGAAAACATCAATAGATTTTTTTTGGGGGTTTTTCAATTTGTCACTTTACATAAAACTGACACCAACAACTATGAAAGAAAAATTATTTTGATATTTTTTTCATATGAAATGTACAAAATTTCTACCATTGTTTTAAATTTTTCGTTTATAAAAAGCTCCTACTGAAGGAAAAGTCTTTTATTGAAAGTTTTGAATTTTGAATGTTTGCTAAAGGAAACAAAGGCAAAATCTTTTTGATATTTTATTTTTTGAGTAAATGAGCGTAAAAGGTAAAAAAGCTTTTTGAATTTTTGGATTGTGAAAAACAAAAGTCATAAAGAACTCTAAAAACTCCAAAACTTTTTTTTTTGTCGCTTTTCTTGTTTCTTATTTTTTTTTCAACACTTCCTTGCCTACACATTTTTTCTTAATTCTAGCACATGCTTTTCCCCAATTCAGTCCTTCAAATAACCCTATTACCCTCTAAGATGCAATAATTAGCACGTAGAGATGCTTTAGGGGTGAGTCTCATACAAAGAACCAAGTGGGTCCTTCTAGGTATAAATATGATGCAGATAAGTATGACTTAAAGGCTGACATATGCTGGGGTCCACTAACAAGGCTGTTTGGGGGAGCATATGGTCAATAGTGGTTGTGATTGCTTTTCACCTACTCCATAAATCCGACGTCTCCCTCTCCTAAAATAAGGGTGACTCAATTAGAGTTCCTGTGAACAACGTGTATTTTGGAACTTGTTGCAAAAGAATTAACTCAGGGTAATGCACATGATGGCAGATATAAAGCAGTAACACATAAGGGAGAACTGTAAACACGTAGTACATACTCATCCAATAATGATAAAATAATAACAAAACAACGATAACACAAACAAATTGTCTATACACCCATAATGTCAAACTAAGCCGATACAACTCAAAAAATAAGCTTGAGTTCAAAAAATCCCTGGAGGAGTCAGAGCTGTTACACCCCCTTTTTTTTTTACCAAAATGAATTCATTTTAAGTTTGCAAAGGTTTTTTTTTAAATGACAAAAGAAAATAATTTATTTCGAAAAGGTATTTTAACAATCGAAACTCAGAGTCACCACTTGTCATAAATTGGGTGTGCCAAGACACCTTTGGAAATTCTTTTTCAAAACGATTTGACTCTAAAAAATTAATCCACGAACAGAGATTTTGATTAAGGATTTTTTTGATTGAGGGGAAGGTGTTAGGTATCCTTCGATCCCTTGGTTCAACCGCAGTCGCTCTGTAGAATATATCGGCTAGTATGACACTATGAAATGTATAAACCAAATAAAACATACAACAAGAAAACAAATAATCAAACAAACAAAATCAAAAAAATAGTGTTCAGTCCAATTTCTTACAAACCAAAATGAAAATGCTAAAATTAAAATTTAAACTATTCTAACTATCATACACTATGCTTTACCCGATGCCTCAAGCCTTGATCACGATCGGTCTTTCGAGTATGAAGTATCGAAGGGCATTCCTCAGTAATAAAATAATTTTTCTTAGGAAATTCCCATCTAAATGAGTACAAGGAGTTTAGAGGCGATGAAATAAAGGTCAATCAACTCATTTAAACGTTCAACAATTCTCATCCCCCTAAGTTTTGCCTATTCGACCTACCGTTTGCCTACCCATTTTGGCTTATCATGATTCTATCATGTTCAACATCATTAGTGAATCAAAATACAATAATATTCACTTTTTATCAATTTTTAAGTCCCCCAATTTATTCTCATCACCCAATTGATTAATTGTTCAATAAGCAAGCATTGACTAATCATGAATAACAAACATTCACAAATCCAGCACCCAAACATCATTAATGATTCACATCAACAAATAAAATAGTGAAATCAAACTACGTTCATAATCACATAAGAATTAAAAGAAAGATAAGAAAGAATTGGACCTCAATGCTATTTTCAATCAAGTCTAATTCGATTAAATGAGATGGTGTCTGCGCCGGAACCTTGGGTTGAACCTCAACCAACGAATAAACTCCACATCGATTGAATTCAACCTCGAACCAACACAGAGTTCCCGAATAGAAAAACCCTCATTCCAACTCCCAAAGAACCCAAAACTAATCGGTGATAGTGATCAAATTCAAACCCAATGAATTGATGCTTGAGATTCTTAGCTCACTGTGTTGTCAGATTCAATGTATTTATGGGTTATGAAAAAAATTTAAGACGATGGATTTTTGATTGAACCCCAGGAGGCTTTTCCAGAGCTTCGATGAGCTTCGACAGTGACAGAATAACGTCGGGATTATTGGGTCGGGTTGTCGGCTTCTAGATTTATGGCTGTAACTGATGCTTTATTGGTTTAAGAAGTTGAGACGGTAGGGATGATATCATTTTTGAGTCACACACGATGATGGGTCGATAGCTAGAATAGTGAAAAATAGTGAGCCTCCTTTTTCTCTCTCTATATCCTCTATTTTCGCACTACCCTCTATCTCCCTCTAATTTATCTCTATTTATGTCTGTGTGTGTATCTATTTTTTCACTACTTTTTCTCCATGATTGTGTTATTATGTGTGTATGTGAGTAATTGTATGGAATGAAAATTGAGCCCTGATATGTGTTGCTATATGTGTGGAGTTTTCGTAGATGTGTGTAATTGTATATGTATATGGTAGGCTGTGTGTCAGCATATTGTGTATGTGTGAATCTATTATGGATAGTGATGAATCCCCCTCCCTATGTATATGTGAATGTATGTATATAGCTCCCCAAGAAATTCTCTTCTGAGGGGAAAAACGTGATTCAGGAAAAAGAAATAGGGGTACGTGGGGTCTAGTGTAAGGTAGGGGGTTAGGGGATGGGGTGGGGTGTCCATCTTTAATTGGAGAGGTTGTTATATTTGTTAAGAATTGGTTATTTTTATCTTTTTATAAAAGAAGCATGGAATGGAGTGGGGAGCGTAATAAGGTAAGGTAAATAAGTAAAAAAATGATTTTTGGAAGGGACAAAATTACGTGTTTGCATAACTAATCCCAGAAAAATTAATCCCAAGAGAACCTGTTTTGCAACCAAAAAAGCCCTACAAGAATAAGGATATTACTATGAAAGACAATACTCCACTCCACTCCACTACCCGCTATTTATGTATCCTAATCCGTGACCTCCATATCCTCGTACTTAGGGTTATGCATGTCCTTGGTAAATTGAAGTTGCGCAATTCGTTAGTCGTACTTCAAAGGAAAGAGTTGGGGTCTGTATTTTTTATGCAATCCAATATTTAAGAGGCTCTCTACATAGCTATCTAGGATTTGTTATAGAAGAATGCTATTACTTAATATTAATAAGTAACCTACTCTAATGCTTACGTCACCACTTTTTTCAGGAAAACACTTGAAAATAGGTTGTTTAATTGTTGTGAGGTTCAAAGTAAGGACGTCTCTTAGCTCAGATACCACATGAGAAAATTAGAGAAACAAAAGAGGATATTTGAGAGTGTGAAAACTAGCTTATCTGCACATTTAGTTAGAAATATTTTTTTTGAGGTCGGTAACAATATTTTCTTATAAATATAGCTTAACATATTACCTAATGTATAACAATCAGGATATTCTCTCTTCCAATAGCTAACCTATAGATATTATTTCACCACAAGTCAGTGAGAACGATGATAGTGGGATTGAGTATCAAACGATTCTCAGTAAAGAGTTACTACTGTAAATTGCTAGTTAGAGAAAAATTGAGTTTCTATGTGAAATTCCTCTCAGCCTCACCATCAATACGGAATTTGTTTGCTTTGATCTCCAAAATAGAAGTTCATGTGTTGAGGAGTTAGTATTGATTTCTGCATAGATGTTCCTTGACTCTAATGTGAACTTCTTGAAAAGAAACAAAATAAAGCCATATGAAGGAACAGAGAGCTCTTCACAGGGATATTTGCAAATTCACCACCTTTTTTAACCTTTACACTAAACATGAACTTTTTCTAATAACTTGGATTATCTAAAGATTTAGATGACTCGATGCTTTTTTTGAAAGCCACCTTTTGTACAACACATTTATTCCTAAACACCTTGTGTACATCGCTTTGTCCTTTTTCATCACAAACTTTACTCAACTATAAAGACATGGATACTCCTAAAAGTGAATTAGCTAACATCTTGTTGCTAAATAAAATAAAGACCTCAATGTTGGGTTCAAATTAAAAGTGTGAATAGTAAATATAGGAAATTGGTGGAGGAAAAAATGAGATCACACTAAAAAAGGAAAGTGTACTAAAAAATAAGGGAAGTCTACTAATTCTCCCATATTGGTAGGAGAGAGAAACTTTCATATGTTCTTATTAACAAACACATCTCCACATGGATAGTGAGGCAAGAACAAAGAGGTGTCTCACGCCGTTGTCATCGCTTGCTCGGCTTCGAATTAATTTTTTAGAAAATTTTTATTCAAAATGTGTAAAATAGGTGAAATTTAAATCCAATGGAATAATTTTATCCATATGCATGCGCATTTCAGACGCCATGCAGACGCATCTCGAAAGGAACGCAACCTTTAGAGAAAAAGACACACTATTTCAGAAAAAGAGCGACCTGTGGATGCAGGTCAGGCTCAGACCTGGCACAGGTTGGTTCTTCCTGGCATAAGTTAATCGCAGAAGCCACCAAAATGGGCGAAACATCACCTATGGTAGCAGAGCAAATGCATTTCCAGCACAGACTGGGTGTAAGTGACGTGATTATTCAGAAACAATGAATTTTCCAGAACTATTGCTTTCTTTCCAAAGGAACACCTAATGGCTATAAATACCTAACTTATTCCTCAGGTAAACATACTATTTTAAGAGATGAAAAACACTTCTTTTCTTCTAAAAACTCATTGTGATCATCTCCTATTGAGAGGGTTCGAAGAATCCGATAGTTTGAGGTACCACTACTATCGGATTGTAAGCCATTTTATCCTTGGAGAAAAATTTCACAACCTCAGGTACTTGAGGGGAATTTATTCCTTAAGGATACTCTGTGAATTCGAAGGACTTTGCTTTATTTCTCGTTCATCTTATTTCTAAACTATAACACACTTATTTGATAGTTCATATTGAACTTGTGTTAAAGGTATTGAAAATCATCATAAGTGTTCTTGAGAAGCTGTATTGTTTATTTTTTAGAGATTAAAGCTTTATGCTTTCTACTCTGTTTGAATTGTACAAGTGATTTGAAGACATAAGAACTTCATAACAAGTTAAAGGTAATTCGTTTGACGATTGGAGGACATAAAAACTTCATCGTTAAACTAGAAACAAGTAGTGTTTAAAGGTTTTACAAACTTATAAATTAGTATTTTTATAAACTAAACTTGACTGTCTTTTTTTGATAGGAAAAATGACTAATGATAGTCATGTTAATGATGCTAGGACATGTGTGGCAGCAACGAATGTTGCTACAACTCATCGTACCAATGCTCCACAGGTAATGCCACCAGTGGAGAAACCTGAAAAATTCATGGGTGTTGATTTTAAAAGGTGGCAACAGAAGGTGTTGTTCTACCTTACAACGTTGTGTCTTCAAAGATTTACATCTAAAGAAGCTCCAGAATTGCCCGATGAAACTTTGGATCTAGAGCTATTTGTTGTTATAGAGGCGTGAAAACATTCTGATTTCCTATGCAGGAATTACATTCTAAGTGGCCTCACAGATGACCTATACAATGTGTATAGAGGAATGAAGATGTCAAAAGAGTTGTGGAGTGCGCTGGAAAGAAAATAAAAGATTAAGGATGCTGGAACCAAAAAGTTCTTTGTTTCAAGATGAGACAATAAAGATTAGAAAGCACAAAACAAACACCAAAATCAATCCACAAGTTCTAAGAACCGAGGACCCTTTTGATGAACACACTCGGATTCACAAACAAGAACAATAATACATGAGATAGGGGTGTGTTTCAACACTTAAACAACCACTCAAGCTAGATTTAACAACAACAATATGAAGACAATATGAACAACAACAATGTGGTAACAATAACACACTTCACGTGTTACATTAACAAGAACAAGAAACAACAATTACAACCAAACAAATGATAGATACATAGACTACATGAAGATGTAATCTTAAGAACCCAAGAGCCTATCCACTCTTGGACCCATAACACTACACATAAAAATTCACGTAGATCTTACGTTGTTACAAGAAGGACCTCGATCTCCCAAGCATCTAATATTTCCAAGCTTGAATCCAACACGAGTGACTCCATACTCAAGTTAAAATCCCTAGGTATAATGTTTTGGCCAAGAGGCCTTTCTCACAAGAGAAAGTGTTTCAAATGTTAACACTTTCAATATTCATCAAAAAACTAATGAATGAAAACCTACATTATTCTATTTATAGTGTATTACAAATAATAGGTAAAATGACCAAAAGGCCCCTTACTGAAGGGGTGCCCCTCTAGTGCTTGTAGTGGACTATTTTGGCCTTTCTGGTGTATGTAGTAGACTATTTTGGTGTCCATTTAGGTGCTTCTTTGTACTTTATTTGCACACACTAAGTCTTGATTCCAACATATGCCCTTATAATTCCATCCACGTGATCGTAGTCGTATCATCCTCCCCTTCTTGAAAAGAATTAAACCTCGAATTCGTACTTTGCAAAATCAAGAGAAGATAAACAAGCACACATCCTTATGACATGAGGGTTAGGGTTAGAAAAAATAAACACATCAATATGCCATGCCGAGAGGGAATAAATTTGAAGTATATCTATGAGTCTTTTGTACTAAACATGAAAAGATTAGTACAAATGTGACAAAGGAAGTGGCTCAGATAAACACCCAAACAAAATGAGCCTAAGCCAAAAATAGATCTTTTCCATCCTAAGTTGGCACCGGGATCAAATGGTAGTCAGAGCCAATGGCTTAGGCCTCGGCCAAGATCACTTTCCCCTAAGGTGTCATCCATCAAAATTAGACATACCCTCTATATCACTAGGGAAAATATCATGGGAACAAAGAGGGTATAGAAAGGGGTCACATAATTCAACTCTAACTATGGTGTCCCCAA
Organism: Capsicum baccatum var. pendulum; assembly: GCA_030864225.1. Classification (NCBI taxonomy): domain Eukaryota; kingdom Viridiplantae; phylum Streptophyta; class Magnoliopsida; order Solanales; family Solanaceae; genus Capsicum; species Capsicum baccatum. The sequence goes on from CM061551.1 coordinate 107,381,746, forward strand.
GCAAGTACTTACTAGTTTTAATTTCACCGCCATTAGTATGATCAACATAGAAAACACACGAAGAAGGAGTATATAGCATTTCTAGGCATGCAACACCTTTTATTTCAAGAGAGTAGTCCCTACATAGACATAAATTATCATGGACAACAAAAGGACCACACTTAAGAATCAAAGAACAAGGGTTGAAACTACTCCTTCCATACTCTATGATGGCACTAAGGTCAAATAAAGAAGTAGCCATAGGCATGGATTTTGTTCATACTCGATTTTAAAAGGGTAACCCATGCTTAGCTTCACACCATCACGGTCAGCCAAGGGGTTACGACCAAAACCACTTTCACAAGCACAATCACAATTTGGGTTTCCTATACTTTCAAAAAAATTAAGGTCATCTTCACCCGATTGATGATTTTGCATGCCTTCACTAGTTGTTTCCCACTCGTATGCCAACGTAGACTCACCTTGGTTTTCATAAGGGTCCACCAGTGTGTGAGTATTCTTATCAATTATTAATGGAACCTTGTTTAAGTTATAAAGGTTAGAACTAGATGGACAGAAATTATTCTTACCAGAAGAATCAATTTCGTCAGCTAAAGAATCAAATAGTGCTTGCGTACTTACAACAAGAGCTTGGCCCTCACGTGACCTAACCTTACCAAGGGTATCATAATAGGGAGACTCAAATACCTCTACTCTAGGTAAATCCACAACTATATTCAATTGGCTACTACTAGCCGCATCACAATATTCTAAGCTTGGAAGAGTGTAGGGGATAGCATTTTTATATCGTAGCTCACCTTCTTCCTTTGGGACTCTCTCATCACAATGTGTTTGGACACGAGGAATTAGATTTGGTAGGACAAGTTTAGGTAGCAATTGGTGTAGCCTTTCAACGTGCCATTTCATGTCTTCAATATTGCCATTGATGCGATCAAATATGGTATCGAGAATATGGGCAGCCATGGTACCTAAAATAAAAAGACACAACAAACAAAAGAAAACAAACAAACTTTTTAGGTCAAAAAGGCCTAACCATACTCTCACTCTTGTTTTTTTCCTTACACTTGGTTTCACAAGTGTTGAAAGTCAGCTTGTACTTCGCGAGTGATTGAGGGTCGAGTCTACTCTTCCCTAGAATAGATTTTTGTTTGAGTTAACTCAAATTTTTTTTTTTTACGAACTTAAACCAACAAGATATAATGAATTCATAAAAGAGAAAAGCACATAACAAATGCTTAACACGAATGAACAAAGCACAAAGACTAACTAATAATCTAGTAGATGAGTACTAGTTTTCCAATTAGTATTGGAACCAACCAAATTGAAACTAAGAAGAAACAAATGAAAACTACAAAATCTAAAATTTGAGCCAAAATTGGATGCATGAACAGTAACTTGATGACGTGGTAGCCACGTATTGGTTGCGGTCTTTCTAACGAATTGTTATTCTTAAATGTTTATGTCTTAGTCAAAATTTAATTTGGATTTATGGAATTTGTTTTAGGAGGGATAAATAAGTTTTGGAGCCTTTTTCAATTTTCAATACTTGACTTTCTCTTGTACTTCTCCTTGAAACATAGATCCTTAAATCATGGAAAAGTGTTGGTGTAAGACCCCATAAAAATCTAAGTCAAATTAAGCTCCTTAAAGCTTTATAGAAGGTCCAACACTTAAGTTTTTTTTAACTAAGTGTTCAATACTTAGTCTCATTTTAAGCCTCTGAACTTGGGGGAATTATTTGATAACCTTCCCGACATCCGTTTGTTGATTTTCAAGTTGCGTTACGATGGGGCAAGTCAATAGTATATCAAGGATGAGTTTCAAAACTTTTAGACAATCTTAAGGGCATGTTTCGGTACCCAAAATAGTAGCTCTCTATGATAGGCCCGCGTCGCCCTAGCTTGGCCGCCGGGCTAAGTGAGGTGTCTCCCTGGCTAGGCCATCGGGCTAAGCATGGCACCGCCCTGGGTATCTCCCTAGACTATAAGATACAGTCGCTCAGTATCAGTTATATCAGTTATCAAAAATCCTTGCTATCAGTATTCAGACTCAGTAATCAGTGTTGTCATGATCTCATTTATAGTTATGTATTCATGCATGTATTCTCACGTTTATGTTACTCAGTTAGTTAGTATAGTTCATGCTTATGAACCCTTGTATTTAGCTTACCTCACTTGCTTACCAGTGTATTCCCTCGTACTGACACATACTTTTCTTTTGTGCTATGGTGTTTTATACCATAGATTCAGAAGCACGAGCTCCAGAGCATCCTTAGTAGATCAGCCGTTCAGCAGACATACTAGCAATAAGTCCTCATCATTCAAGGATGTTATTATTTGATTATTTCATTCTTTCACTACTTAGTTTATTTTAGTAGTTGGAGTTAGTTGGGGACATGTCCCATCAACTCCTTATTCAGACAGTTTAGAGGTTTTCAGACTATCATGTTCAAACAGTTACTTCAGTTATTTTTGTATTGATATACCGTAATTGTAGATGTATATTTTATTAGATATTTGAACCTTATGTACTTTCAGCCTTTCATTCCATATTTATACATTATATTATGTAGTGGCCAGGTACAGATATTAGTCATGGGTTAGCTTGTGGTCCTTCTGGGTCATGAACACCATTTAGCATTTCGGGTGTCAGATTCGAGGCGTTACAAATTTGGTATCAGAGCCTAAGGTTCAATAGAGTCCTAGGAAGTCTGAAAGCTATATCTAGTAGAGTCTTATGCATGGGTGTGTTGTGCCATATTTATGTACAGGAGGCTATAAGATGTTTTAGGAACAATTTCCCTTCTTTCAGTATTCATGTCATGCCAATGAGCATGTTATCAAATTTAACTCTCATTCTAATCCATTTCTCCCTTTTCATTTACAGAACATGCCTCCCAAAAGAAGAAACAGAAATCAGTCAGCCCCTCATCCGGTTCAAGGTCCAAGTTTCTCATACAGAGTTCAGAGTTGCATTCACCATTCTTGGTAACTCAGTTGCTACTCAGAATGAATGACCAGCTATCATTCCGGAAAACCCAGTGTCCAATTCAGCTGTAGCCAGGATGTGAGACTTCAACCGAATGAATCCTCCATCCTTTTTTGGGTCTAAGTTAGATGAGAGGAATTCGTTGACCAGGTTCAGAAGGTTACAAACATTATGGGGGTTACCGTGAGTGAGAGTGCTGAGCTAGATGGATATCAGTTATAGGATGTGGCTCACACATGGTTCAAAAAGTGGAAAGCAGAGAGGGTTGTAGATGTAGGGCCTATTGAGTTGGAGGAGTTTGCCACTGCTTTTCTTGATAGATTATTTCCCCTAGAGATGATAGAAGCTAAGGTGTTAGAATTTATCAACCTTAGGCAGGGAAACATGACATTGAAAGAGTATTTACTTATGTTTACTCAACTAGCTAGATACGTTCCTCATGTAGTGGCAGATAACAAGGTTAAGATGAGTAAGGTTTTTTCTAGAGTGAATGATACTATGGTCAATGAGTACAGATCTGCCATTCTGATTAGTGAGATAGACATAGCCAGGCTTATGATCCATGATCAAAAGATAGAAGAGAAGAATATTAATATAAGAGAGAAGCAGAATAAGAGAGCAAAGATAGGTATTTTAAACTTTGCTCAGCCTAAGTTAGAAGGAGGGAATCATTCTCAGTTCTGCCCAAAGTCATCCATTCCAGCTCCTTCCTCAGCTAGTGCTCTAGCTCCTAAGTTCAGGGATGGTAACAGAGATAGGGTACCAGGCTCTAAGTCTTAGGGCAGTGTTAGCAGTAGCCACACTCATCTTCTTTGTCAGACATGTGGCAAGCACCATCAGGGTACATATAGAGCTAGTAGTGATGTTTGCTTCAGATGTGGAAAACCAGGCCATAGAGTCAAAGATTCTCCTCAGCCAGGTCCTTGGGGTCAGTATAACCGTTCCTCAGCTCAATTCGGTCTCCCGAATAAGCAGGGTGCCACCTCAAGTGCTACTAGTGGGCAATGCCAAAACAAATTTTAAGCTCTTTAGTTCTAACAGGAATAGGAAAATTCTCCTGATGTGGTCACTGGTATGTTACAGATATTTCACTTGCGTGCTTATGCTTTGCTAGATCCAGGAGCTTCCTTGTCTTTTATTACTTCTTATATAGCAGTTGATTTCAGAGTTAGTCCCAAAATTATAGCAGAGCCCTTATCAGTCTCTACCCTAGTGGGTAAAACCATCATAGCCTGATAGGTATACAAGAACTGTTTGGTTATGATATTTTAGAAAGCCACTTCAATAGGCTTAGTCGATCTAGAGATGACTGATTTTGGTGTCATTCTCGAGATGGATTGGCTTCATTCCTACTATTCCATAGAAGACTGCAGAAACAGAATTGTCCAATTTTAATTTTCAAATGAACCCGTCCTAGAGTGGAAGGGTAGTACTTCTGCATTTGGAGTTCAGCTTATTTCCCACCTTCGGGCCCGAAAAATGATATCTAAGGGATGTGTCTATTATCTTATTCAAGTTAAGGACACTAGTTCTGAAACTCCCAGTCTCAAATCAGTCCCAGTAGTGAATGAATACTCAGATGTATTTCTCGAAGAACTTTTAGGAATTCCTCCCTAAAGGGAAATAGACTTCAGTATTGATCTTCTTCCAGATACTCAGCCCATATCTACAGAATAGCACCAACAAAACTTAGAGAATTAAAAGAACAGTTGAAGAACCTCCTAGATAAGGGATTCATCAGACCCAATGTGTCCCCGTGGGGCGCACAAGACTTATTTGTGCGACAGAAAAATGGTCCTCTTAGAATGTGCATTGATTACCGTCAGCTCAATAAAGTCACGGTCAAGAACAAGCATCCACTTCCCAGAATCAATGACTTATTTGACCAACTTTAGGGTGCCACCTATTTCAGTAAGATAGACTTCAGATCAGGCTATCATTAGCTCGGAGTCAGAGAATGTGACATTCCAAAAATAGCCTTCCGTACTTAGTATGGTCACTTCAAATTATCAGTCATGTCCTTTGGTATTACCAATGCCTTAACTACTTTCATGGACTTGATGAACCGGGTGTCCAAGAAGTACTTGGACATCTTCGTCATAGTCTTTATAGATGATATTCTTGTCTATTTTTGCAGTGAGCATGATCATGCAAAACATCTTAGAGTAGTATTGCAGACTCTTACAAATCATCAGTTGTTTTCCAAATTTAGTAAGTCCGAATTTTGGCTAAGGTCAGTAGCATTCCTTGGTCATATCATTTTTAGTGATGGCATTAGGGTTAATTGTCAAAAGACCAAAGAGTAAGAAACTGAACCCGCCCTGTCTCTCTATCAGATATCAGGAGATTCTTAGGTCTGGCTGGCTATTACATACGATTTGTTGAGGGATTTTTGTCTATTGCATCCCCTATGTCAAAATTGACTCAGAAGAAAGTCAAGTTTCAGTGTTCAGATCGTTGAGAGAAGAGTTTTTAGGATTTGAAGACTCGACTCACCTCAGCCCCAGTCTTAGCTCTTCCAGATGGTTTAGATGGGTTCGTAATGTACTGTGATGCATCCAGAGTAGGTTTGGGTTGTGTCCTCATGTAGCATGGTAAGGTTATAGATACGCCTTTAGATAGCTTAAAACCCATGAGAAGAATTATCCGACTAATGATCTTGAGTTAGCAGCCATAGTTTTTGCCTTATATATTTGGAGGCACTACTTATATGGTGTTCATGTAGAAGATTTCACAAATCATAAAAGCCTTCAGTACATATTCTCTCAGAAAGATCTTAACCTCCATCAGAGAAGTAGTTAAAGCTCTATAAATATTACAATATGAGTGTCCTTTATCATCCACGCAAGGCCAATATAATGGACGACGCTCTCAGTAAACTGTCTATAGATAGTGTTGCTCATGTTGAGAATGGTAAGAATTTAGATCAGAAAGTCCATCCGCTTGCCAGACTAGGTGTCCACCTAGTCGATTCAGCAAAAGGTAGTATATGGGTTTAGAATAGCTTAAAATCATCTCTATTTTTCAAGGTGAAAGAAAAATAGGATAGAGATCCCAGTCTTGTCAAGTTGAAAGTGTTAGTCAAGGATCAGAAAGTAGAGGTTTTCTCCCAATGGGGAGATGGTGTTTTGTGTTGTTAGGGTCATCTCGGTGTGCCAGGTGTAGATGACTAGAGGCAGTGAATTCTTGTAGAAGCGCATGGTGTGAGTTACTCTATTCATTTAGGGGCCACTAAGATATACCGTGATTTGCGGGAGATCTATTGGTGGAGTGGGATTATGAGAGATTGTAGAGTTTGTGGCTAAGTTCTCTACATGTCAGCAGTTTAAGATAGAGCATCAGAAGCCTAGTGGATCCATACAGGAGTTCAATAGTCCTACTTAGAAGTTGGAAGAAGTGGGAATAGACTTTCAGATGGGTTTGCCTCCTACCCGTCATCGGCATGATTCAGTTTGGGTCATTGTAGACAGGATGACCAAATCAGGTTATTTTATTCTAGTCCACACCTCCTATTCTGCCAAGGATTATGCCAAACTCTATATCAGGGTGTTGGCTAGATTGCACGATGTTCCGTTGTCTATTGTCTCAGATAGAGGTACCCAATTCACCTTTCAGTTTTGGAAAGCATTCCAAAAGGGTCTTGGTACCTGAGTTTATTTCAATACAGCCTTTCATCCTCAGACATATGCTCAAGCAGAAAGGACCATTTAGACATTGAAAGATGTACTAAGGGCATGTTCAATTGATTTCAAGGGTAGTTGGGATGACCACTTACCTTTGATTGAGTTTACATACAACAACAGCGAACATTCCAGTATTCAGATGGCTCCGTTAGAAGCTATATACGGTAGGAGATGTAGATCTCTAGTCGGTTGGTTTGAAGTTAGTGAGGCCTCAATTATAGGGCCTAAATTAGTACTCGATGCCTTAGAAAAAGTCTAGTTGATTAGAGAAAAACTTTGGGATGCTCTGAGCCGACAGAAGTCATATGTAGATGTGCATAGGAAGGATCTCAAGTTCGAGATTGGTGAATATTTTTATCTAAAGATATCTCCCATGAAGGGAGTGAAGAGATTCGGCAAGAAAGGAAAGCTCAGTCCCTGATATGTCAGTCCCTTTAAAATTCTCATTCGCTCCGGCAAGGTAGCTTATGAGCTCGAATTGCCTTCAGATCTAGCCTCACTTCATCCAGTGTTCCATGTCTCCTTGATAAAGAAGTGCATAAGTGACCCAATAATTGTAGTCCCTATAGAGGGCACAGACATTAAGAACAACCTCTCTTTCGAAGAGATTCCGGTCGAAATCCTTGACTACCAGAATCGCAGACTGAGGAACAAAGAAGTTTCTCTAGTCATAGTTCTTTGCCGAAATCAGTCCATTAAGGGGGCTACTTGGGAAGAAGAAGCAGATATGCGGACCAAGTATCCTCACCTCTTCTCCACAAACTCAGCCTCAGACCATGGTACTAGTTTTCCCAAAGCTTATTCAGTTTCATGTTCAGATTTTAGTTATAAACTGGGTATCAAATACCTTTGCATATTTAGTCATATGTTCATGCATCATGTTAGTCATGCATTCATATATCAGATATGCATTTTCAGTATACTCAGCTTATCAGTAATCCCAGTCATGCATTTATGAATGAGTTACTCATGCATCAGATATGCACGTTCAGTATGATACATTCAGCTTACCAGTCATGTCAGTTGTGAAATCATGTTTCAGTTGTGTATGTCCTATATGCACTTTAGTCTATCATCTTTCCCGTTTTAGTCTGTCTCATTCAAGGACAAATGTTCCCATGGGGGGGATATTGTAGGACCCCATAAATATTTAAGTCAAATTAAGCTCCTTAAAGCTTTATAGAGGGTCCAACACTTAGAAAATTTTAGCCAAGTGTTCAACACTTAGTTTCAATTAAAGCCTCCGAACTTTGGAGAATTATTTGATGAGCTTCCCGACCTCTGTATGTCGATTTTCAAATGGCGTCATGATACGGAAAGTCAATAGTACATCTAGGATGAGTTTCGGAATTTTTAGATGAGCTTAAGGGCATGTTTAGGTGCCAAAAATAGTAGTTCTCAGCAATAGGCCCTCGCCGCCCTAGCTAGGCCGCCGGGCTAAGAGAGGCGTCGCTATAACGGCCCAAAATTTCCTCCCTGCTGACTATCTGTCTATGTATGAACAGAGAAACTCAAAAGAACATGGGTTCCAAGACCCTGCTGAAACACCCTCCAAAACTGAGAAGTAAATTGAGTGCCCCTATCCGAAATGATGGATGAGGGAACTTCATGTAACTTGAATAACTCCCGGATATACAATCTAGCAAAATCCTCAGCTGTATTAGATGTGAGCACGGGAAAGAAATGCGCAGACTTAGTCAGCCTATCCACAACAACCCAATTAGAATCATGATGATGAAACCAAAGAGGTAACCCGGTCACGAAGTCCATATTCACCACCTCCCACTTCCAAGTGGATATACCAAATTCTTACATCACACCACCAGGTCTTTGGTGCTCTACCTTAACTTGTTGGCACGTTGTACACTTTTCTACAAACCCATCTATATCCTTCTTCATGCCATTCCACCAATAGATTTCCCGTAAGTCGCGGTACATCTTGGTAGTGCCGGGATAAATGAAATACCGCGCCATGCACTTCAGCCATAATCCTCTATCTCAGATCATCAACACACGGAACACACAATCTACCTTGCAATCTCAACACCCCATATCCCCCTTGGGAGAAAACCTCTACCTTTTAGTCCTTAACTGTCTCCTTCAGTCTGATCAAACTAGGATCTCTATCTTGCTTCTCCTTCATTTTCGAAACTAAAGAGGTTTCGGAACCACTCTGCACCAACGTACTTCCCTTAGCTGAATCAAGCATTCTAACACCCAATCTAGACAAATAATTCACATAACGAGCTAACTCTTTCTTACCTTCCTCTACATGGGTAAGACTACCTATAGACAATCTGCTAAGGGTATCTGCCACTACGTTGGCCTTGCCCGAGTGATACAACACACTCATATCATTGTCTTTTAACAATTCTAACTACCTCCTCTGCCTAAGATTTAACTCCCTTTGAGTAAACACATACTAAAGGCTCTTATGATCAGTAAACACATCAACATGAACACCATAAAGATAATGTCTCCAGATTTTCAAAGCAAAGACCACTTCAACTAACTCAAGATCATGGGTTGGGTAATTTTTGTCATGCGGCTTAAACTGCCTAGAGGCATAAGATATGACCTTACCTTTTTGCATCAACACACAACCTAAACCAACTCTATAGGCATCACAATACACCATAAAACCATCTGTACCTATAGGCAAAGTCAACACAGAGGCTAAAGTAAGTCAAGTCTTCAACTCCTCAAAACTCTTCTCACAGGAATGTGATCACTGGAACTTAACTTTCATTTGGGTCAACCAAGTCATGGGAGATGTAATAGAAGAAAAACCCTCAACAAATTGATAGTAGTATCCTGCTAGACCCAAGAAACTTCTAATATCAGATGGAGAGAAAGGTCTAGGCTAATTTCTAACAGCTTCTGTCTTTAGGGGATCAACTCTAATACCTTCGACTGAAATGATATGACCTAGAAAGACTATAGACCTTAGACAAAATTCACACTTACTGAATTTGGTAAACAACTGGTGACCTCTAAGATCTTGCAAGACATTTTTAAGGTGATTTGCATGATCATGCTCACTGCGAGAGTACACAAGGATGTCATGTATGAAGACAATGACAAACATATCGAGATATTACTTGAATACTCGGTTCATGTGGTTCATAAAGGCTGCTGGGGCATTGGTTAGCATGAAGGACATAACTCAAAACTCAAAATAACCATAGCGGGTTCAAAAAGCTGTCATTGGAATATCACATTCCCTCACTTTAAGTTGATGATAGCCGGATCTAAGGTCTATCTTGGAGTAATAACTTGCACCTTAAAAATGATCAAACAGGTCATCAATTCTCAGAAGAGGATACTTATTTTTTATTGTGACCTTGTTATGCGAATGATAGTTAATGCACATATGTAAAGAACCGTCTTTCTTTTGCATGAATAAGACAGATGCTCCCCAAGGAGAAATACTGAGCCTTATGAAACCTTTGTCTAAACGATCTTTGAGTTGCTCTTTCAACTCCTTAAGCCCCACAGGTTCCATACGGTATGGCAGAATAAAAATAGGCCGAGTATCGAGAAGAAGGTAAATACCAAATTCTCTCTCTCTATTGGGAGGTACCCCTGGGAGATCTTCTGAAAAAACATCTGAAAATTCATTAACAATATTGACTGACTGAATAGTTAGAGCCTCGGACTTAGTGTATTTAACTCTAACTAGGTGATAGATGCAACCCTTGGATATTAGCTTTCTGGATTTGAGATAGGAGATAAAATGACTCTTGGGAGATACCGAACTCCTAGACCACTCAAAAGCTGGTTCATCAAGAAATTGATACTTGACCACACGGGTACGATAGTCTATAGATGCATAATAAGAATGAAGCCAATCCATACCCAGAATAAGGTTAAAAACCACCATGTCTAACTCTATAAAATCAGCAAGTATGACTCTATGAAGAACAGTAATAGGACAATCTCTATACACTTGTTTAGCAATAAGTGACGCCCCTACGGGTATGGAGACTAGGAAAGGCTCAGGAATCGTTTTGGGACTCATTTTGAAATTCACAGCTACAAGTGGGGTCACATAAGAGAGACTTGACCCGGGGTCAAACAACACATAAACATCAGGACAAAAGACATGGAGCATACTAGTAACAACATCAGGAGAGTCCTCTTGCTCCTGATGGGATGGTAAGGCATAGAAATAATTTCGGCACTGACTGCCAATAGTGCTAGATAAAATGCCCTAAGCAGGGGGGGATGAGGTACAAGAGCTGGTGCACTAGTAGTCTGTGCCTGAGGTCGGGGATCTCTGTTCCCCTGTCTAGCATGAGGACAATCTCTAAGTCTGTGGACCTACTTACCTGAACCAAAATAGCCCTTCAAATCTATGAAACACTCACCGGGATGATACCTATCACGCTTAGAAGAAGGAGGATAACGGGGCTTGTTGCAAACACTGTTCTAGGACCTAAACATAAAGGATCTGCTCCTTATTCTCACCTACTTCTAGGCATGGGAGCACTAGCTGATGAAGGCGTTGGCATATCCAGATGCCTCTGAAACTAAGGGTAGTTTCCTCCATGGAACCTAGGCTGGCTGTACTCATGCTGCTCAGATCTAGCCCTCTTGCTACCCCACACTATATCTCTTTCTCTAATCTTATATCTACTGGGTATGCATCATCAACCTAGCCAGATTGGTATCCCTATACAGTATCACAGTCCTAAACTCCTTCAGTACCAACCCAAAAACACCGGCCACAAACTTGCTCATACTAGCCCGGGTGTCAGAAATCAAATTAGGAGCACACTTGTCCAACTGGTTGAACTTCAAGTAGTGCTCCTTAACAGTCATGGAGCTCTTCCTCAAGTTCATAAAATCCTCAATCTTTCCTTTCCCTATCTCAAGCGGAAATAACTTGTCCAAGAATGCATCTTCAAATACCTACCAAGTCGTAGGAGCAACATCCTTACCTCTACCCTTCCTCCACGATACAACCTAATAATAAGCTATGTCTTTCAACCTGTAAAATACTAACTCAACACTTTCTTCCTCAGAAACATGCATCAACTGTGTCATTTTTCTCACCTCCTCAAGGTACAACTGTGGGTCCTCACCTGCCTTGGACCCATAAAATTCTAGGGATTCATCCGTATAAAATCAAGAAATCTAGCCAAATCTACATCCCCTCCCTACTGATTAGCATTTGCGGCATGGTTATTAGCCCAAATATTTGTGGTGACTGCTCGGGCTAACATCTGAAAGGCTGCCCAAAACTCGGCATGAGACACAGTCTCATTAGAGGATCAACAGGTGGGGGTTGCTCATCATCGTTCCTACAATGATTCGCTCTTCGGAATGGCATTTTCTGAAATAAAAAAGCACAAAATATTAGATGAGAGGGATAACTGTAGGCACAATAGAATCTGAAAGAAAGAAACAACTTTTCCTAAAATGTCTTGTAGCCTCTAGCTCATAGATGTGGTGCGCTACACACCGATGGTCAAGAATCTACTCAATGCAGCTTGTTAGACTCCTTAGGACTCCTTAAAACCTTAGACTTTGATACCAAGTTTGCAAGGATCCAAAATCGCCTTCCGGGATGTCACACGGTGCTTAAGTCTACAAGTATCTTTAAGATAACCCTTTGATCCTGTTTCCATTAATAACACTCATTTTAGGATGAAATAATTCAAACACTAGCATAGTCATATCAAATGAAAGGAACTACGGAGAAAATGCTTGGTCCAAATGACCACAATACTAGAAACCTCAGCACAACCATAATCTGATAACTAATCTGACAAAGCCTATACTAATCTATGAACTAGAGATCCATTGGGACAGGTCCCCAACTAACTCGAAATGAACTGGAAATAACAACATAGTCTCTCAAAATATGGAAATGTCTGAATATAGGTCCTCAAACTATGAGGACACACCACTATAGGAATGTAGATAGACCTACTCGAAAATCACTGACGAGGTTGCGAATGAGCACCTGAACTTACATTATAAGACAAGGTAGCACATAGACGTATATGTGGATCAGAACTTAAGAATGTACTGAGTATGTGGGGGTGCATGCATTTATAGAAAACAACATCAATACTCTTTAATCAAATAATGCATGTAATAAGTAATGACTCACATGGCTTGAATAAGTATAAAATGCAAAGCTCATGAATCATGTAAAATGGAATATGTAACACAATCTCGTGAGTCATTATACTTTTAGCTTTGAAATTTGTACTCTTCTCTTATATTCATTACTCAAGGCTAAAGGGAACTTTAAGCAATACTTTCAACTCATGCATTTATCTCATGGAGAGTAAAACTTCTTCAATGCTCAAGAACTCATAACTCTTTTAAACTCAAATACTTGGAATTTGGAATCATACAACTTTGGAAAATACTTGAAGGCATTTCATTCATGTTAGGAAAATATCTCATTTTAAGCTTTAGGGAAAAATACTCATTTTAAGGGAAAGTATTTTAGCTTTAAAGGAAAATATCTTATCTCAAAGCCTTAGTTTTAAGGGAAAATATTCTATCTCATTGGAAAATACTTTAGTTTAGGGAGGTTCTCTTAATCGACCTAAACCATGTGAGCTACATGGAGTCCAACGTCTTGTCCTCCTAAGGAAGAAACCTCATATTTGGTAGAGGCATTATACTCTTGTCAAGGAGTATAAGCTCAACTCAGTGATCACTTATCTCACCCTCGAGCCCAATAACTCAGCCTTAGGCCCAACAATCATCTCGGCCTTAGGCCCAACCTATGGTGGCACGTAGTTCTGGGGTAAGAAACCGTGGTAACTTACCCAACTCGATGCTAAATACTACTCTCTTTATTTTATCTCGCTCATCTCATGAAAATCCACTTTAGAATAATCTCATGGTTTAATAAGAACCCAATAATCAAATCTGTAATCTCATATAGTAGAGTGGATTTCAAAACTCAATGACCATTAGGTCAAAACATTTCTCAATAATCTCAGAATACTCAAATCATGGGTGCTTATAGCACAATAGTTCATAAAATCTCAAGTCTCAAGTAGGGCTTAATAATCCATAATTCAATCTCAAGTTAAATCTCATCAAAAGCATAATAGATAACGTATAGATTCATAACTCATGTAGAAATCTGGAAATTTCACTAATATATCTCAAAATCTCGGCATACTCGTATAATTCAATGTTTCAAACATTTCAACTATTAATTTCTCAAGGATTAAAATTATGGGGTATAGACCCAGCTGCAATTTCTCAAGAAAACATGTGAAAATTATGCCATTAGACTCTCAATTCATGGGAAGCATAAAAATATTGTATTTGATAATAATGGGTGAAAAACCCTAATTCAATTTCATGTAAAATCTCATAAATTGCAGAGAATTGTAGTTTAAATATGCCTTTGGGAACAAGGGTGAAAGGATTACCCTTGTTCAAAACCCCACATACCTTGAATTAGAAGCTTTGGATAAACTCTCACTTTTGGGACTCTATTCATACTCTTGAATGAGGGTTCTTGAGGCCCTTGTCTTGGGAACCTTGAATCTTGACTCAATTAAAAAAATCTATGGTGGATTCTTGAGATTCTTGAAAGAGGTTTTGGATACTTAGGGTTTTTGTTGAGAGAGAACTCGAGAAAAACTTCATAGAATGCTTGTAAATGACCTTGATTTGGTGTTTGCATGGTTTAAGAGTCTTTTAAAAAGTCCAAAGTACCCTTTTATACTTCGGTACGAAGCTGGAAAAAATTGAACTGGGAACCCAATTTTATGGGCCACCGCGATGCGCCACTATCGCGGTGGCTCACTGGAAATTGACTAATGGGAATCTTGGAGTCACCGTAATACGGATCCATCGCATTGTCCCATTGGTTGGGACCTGGAACTTCAGCACGACGCATCACAATCACACTAGGCCACTGGAAATTGACTATTTAGAAATTGGGGTCCTCTGCGACGGGCCACTATCACGGAGTTCCACTGGAATTTGGCAATTGTCAAATAGACCCTCTCTATGACGCACCAAGGACTAAAATAACGCTGTTATACGACTAGGACATAAATTGGGTGAATCTTATATCGACAGAAAGCTTATCGATAAAAAGTCAAAATTAGGGAAATTCTATATGGTTCACACGATACTCACTTAGGAAGTCACTTCTCAATCTTTTAGGGCTGGAATCACGCCTCACTTGACATGCCCTAAAGCTCATTCTATGAGAGAATTTTTGTGGGGTCTTACAATATCTCCCACTTGGAAACCTTCTTCCTCGAATGTCGCTAGTTAGACTAAGAACACAGTAAAATTTGAGTACACATAGCTGAAGCAAGTTGCTAAAATGGGCTCAAAATATCTCTAAACTCTTGAATGCCTCAGAAATTGCAAGAACTCATACAAGGATAGATGCATATAGCTGAAATTTAGATTAGAAGGTCTGAATTAAGGAAGAATAATACCTTCGGATTAACCTGAACTTGCATAAAAGAGGTGCGGGTACTTGGCTCGCATGTCTGCTTCTACCTTCCAAGTAGCACCCTCAACAGAGTGGTTTCGCCATAAAACTTTGACCAAGGGAACTTCTTTGTTCATTAGTCTACTGATATGAAAACCTAGGATCTCAATAGGAATCTCATCGAAGGAAAGATTGTTTTGAATATCGGCATTCTCTGAAGGATCTACTACAACGGAATACCAATATACTTTTTAAGCATGGAGACACGAAAAATAGGATGAATAGTCGACAACTTGGCGGGAAACTCAACCTTATTGACCACCTTACCAACATGGATCAAGACTCTATACGGGCTGACATAATAGGGACTAAGCTTTCCCTTTTTACCGAACCTCTTCACCCCTTTCATGGGTAGAATCTTTAAGTACACCAAATCTCTCACTTTAAACTCGAGATCTCTTCTTCTCACATCGACATATGACTTTTGACGACTCCGAGCTGTCTTTAACCTCTCTATAATCAACTTAACTTTCTCCATAGCTTCAAACATTGCATTAGGCCCAATCAGGCAGCTTCACCCACTTCAAACCAACCTATGGGTGATCTACATCTTCTACCATACAAGGCCTCAAATGGTTCCATCCTGATGCTAGCATCGTAACTATTGTTATAGGCAAACTCTATCAATGGCAATTGCTCATACCAACAACCTTTGAAATCAAGAGCACATGCCCTCAATATATCTTCTAGGGTCTGAAGGGCCCTCTCAGCCTGACCATCTGTCTGCGGATAAAAAGCGAAACTCAAAAGAACTTGGGTTCCAAGACCTTGCTGAAACGCCCTCCAAAACTGAGAAGTAAATTGTGTGCCCCTATCCAAAAGGATGGACAAGGGAACTTCATGCAGCCTGACTAACTCCCAGATATACAATATAGCAAAATCCTCAGCTGTATAAGATATGAGCATGGGCAAGAAATGCGCGGACTTAGTCAGCCTATCCACAACAACCCAAATAGAATCATGATGACGACACCAATGAGGTAACCCAATCACGAAGTCCTTATTCACCACCTCCTACTTCCAAGTGGGTATACCAAACTCTTGCATCACACCACCAGGTCTTTGGTGCTCTACCTTAACCTGTTGGTTCATTGCACACTTTGCTACAAACCCAACTACATCCTTCTCCATGCCATTCCACTAATAGATTTCCCGCAAGTTGTGGTACATCTTGGTAGTTCTGGGATGAATGGAATACCGCATGCCATGCGCTTCAGCCATAATCCTCTGCCTCAGATCATCAACACATGGAACACACAATCTACCCTGCAATCTCAACACCCTATCTCCCCGTTGGGAGAAAACCTCTACCTTTTGGTCCTTAACTGCCTCCTTTAGTTTGACCAAACTAGGATCTCTATCTTGCTTCTCCTTCACTTTCAAAACTAAAGAGGATTCGAAACTACTCTGCACCAACGTACTTCCCTAGCTGAATCAAGCTATCTAACACCCAATATAGCCAAATAGTGCACATCAAGAACTAACTCTTTCTTACCTTCCTCTACAAAGGCAACACTACCCATAGATAATCTGATAAGGGCATCTGCCACTACGTTGGCCTTGCCCAAGTGATACAACACACTTATATCATAGTATTTTAACAACTCTAACCACCTCTTCTGCCTAAGATTCAACCCCCTTTGAGTAAACACATACTAAAGGCTCTTATGATTAGTAAACACATCAACATGAACACCATAAAGATAATGTCTCCAAATTTTCAAAGAAAAGACCACATCAGCTAACTCAAGATTATGGGTTGGGTAATTCTTCTCATGCGACTTCAACTGCCTAGAGGCATAAGATATGACCTTACCTTTTTGCATCAACACATAACCTAAACCAACTCTAGAGGCATCACAATACACCACAAAACCATCTGTACCATTAAGAAAAGTCCACATAGAGGCTAAAGTAAGTCAAGTCTTCAACTCCTGAAAACTCTTCTCACAGGAATCTGACCACTGGAACTTAACTTTTTTTGGGTCAACCGAGTCATGGGAGACGCAATAGATGAGAAACCATCAACAAAACGATGGTAGTATCCTGCTAGACCCAAGAAACTTCTAATATAAGATGGAGAGATAGGTCTAGGCCAATTTCTTACTGCTTCCATCTTTTGGGGATCAACTCTAATACCTTCGGCTGAAATGATATGACCCAGAAAGGCTACAAACCTTAGCCAAAATTCACACTTACTGAATTTGGCGAACAACTGGTGACCTCTAAGAGTTTGCAAGACATTTCTAAGGTGATCTGCATGATCATGCTCACTGAGGGAGTACACAAGGATGTCATGAAGACAATGACAAACATATCGAGATATTGCTTGAATACTCAGTTCATGAGGTCCATAAATGCTGCTGGGGCATTAGTTAGCTTGATAAAAATGACTAGAAACTTAAAGTGACCATAGAGAGTTCGGAAAACTGTCTTTAGAATATCATATTCCCTAACTTTAAGTTGACGATAGCTGGATCTAAGGTCTATCTTAGAGAAATAACTTACACCTTCTAACTAATCAAACAGGTCATCAATTCTCAGAAGGGGATACTTATATTTGATTTTGACCATGTTACACTGACGATAGTCAATGCATATATACAAAGAACTGTCTTTCTGTCGCATGAATAAGACAGGTGTAGCCCAAGGAGAAATACTGGGCCTTATGAAACCTTTGTCTAAAAGATCTTTGAGTTGCTCTTTCAAATCCTTAAGCTCCGCAGGTGCCATACGGTATGGCAAAATAGAAATAGGCCGAGTATTGAGAAGAAGGTCAATCCTAAATTCTCTCTTTCTATCAGGAGGTACCCTTTAGAGATCTTCTAAAAAAATATCTGGAAACTCAATAACAATATCAACTGACTGAATAGTTGGAGCCTCGAACTTAGTGTCTTTGGCTCTAACTAGGTGATAGATGCAACCCTTGGATATTAGCTTTCTAGATTTGAGACAGGAGATAAAATGACACTTGGGAGATACTGAACTCCCAGACCACTCAAAAGCTAGTTCATCAAGAAACTGATACTTGACTACACAATTACGATAGTCTATAGATGCATAACAAGAATGAAGCCAATCCATAACCAAAATAAGGTCAAAATCCACCATGTCTAACTCTATCAAATCAGCAAGTATAACTCTATGAAGAACAGTAACTGGACAATCTCTATACACTTGTTTAGCAACAACTAACGCCCCTACGGGTGTGGAGACTAGGAAAGGCTCTGAATCTTTTTGGGACTCATTTTGAAATTCACAGCTACAAGTGGGGTCACATAAGAGAGACTTGATCCGGGGTCCAACAACACATAAACATCAAGACAAAAGACACGGAGCATACTAGTAACAACATTGGGAGAGGCCTCTTGCTCCTGACGGGATAGTAAGGCATAGAATCTGTTCTGACACTGACCGCCAGCAGTGCTAGATGAAATGCCATGAACAGGGGTGGGATGAGGTACAGGAGCTGGTGCACTAGTAGCCTGTGCCTGAGGTCGGGCATCTCTATTCCCCTGTTTAGCATGAGTACAATCTCTAAGTCTGTGGACCTACTTACCACAACCAAAATATCCCCTCAAATTTATGAAACACTCACGGGTATGATCCCTACCATGCTTAACATAAGGAGGATAATGAGGCCTATTACCAACACTATTTTGCGACCTAGACATAAAGGATCTGCCCCCTTGTTCCCACCTATTTCTAGGCGCGAGAACACTATGTATGAAGGCGCTGGCATAGACAGACGCCTCTATAACTAAGGGCAGTTCCTTCCATAGAACCTAGGATGGCTAGACTCATGTTGCTCAAATCTAGCCCTCTTGTTACCCCTCACTCTATCTTTTTCCCTAATCTTATATATGCTGGGCATGCGTCATCAACCTAGCCAAATACATATCCCTATGAATTATCACAGTCCTACACTCCTTCAGTACCAACCCAAAAACACTAGTCACAAACTTGCTCATACTAGCCCGAGTGTCAGAAATCAAATCAGGAGCATACTTGGCCAACTGGTTGAACTTCAAGCAGTACTTAACAATCATGGAGCCCTACCTTAAGTTCATAAACTCCTCAATCTTTGGTTCCCTCATCTCAAGTGGAAAGAAATTGTCCAAGAATGCATCTTGGAATACCTTCCAAGTCATAGGAGCAACATCCTCATGTCTACCCTTCCTCTACGATACAACCCAGTAATAAGCTATGTCCTTCAACCTGTAAAATACCAACTTAACACTTTCTTCCATAGAAACATACATCACCTGCGTGATCTTTCTCATCTCCTCAAGGTACAACGGTGGGTCCTCACCTACCTTGGACCTATAAAACTTTAGCGGATTCATCCATATAAAATCATAAATTCTAGCTGCAGCTACATCCCTTCCCTACTGTTTAGCAATTATGGCCTAGTTATTGGCCTAAACATTGACAGTAACTGCTTGGGATAACACCTGAAAGGCCACCCAAAACTCAGCATAAGACACAGTCTGATTCAAAGGATCAATAGGTGGGGGTTGCTCATCGTCGTTCCTGCAGGCATTAGCACTTCGGAGAGGCATTTTCTAAAATAGAAGAGCACAAAAATTAGATGAGAGGGACAATTGTAGGCATGATAGATTTTGAAAGAAAGAAACAACTTTTCTTAAAATATCTTGTAGCCTCTTGCTCATAGATATGGCGCGCTACACACCGATGGTCAACACTCTACTCAACGCGGCTTGTCAGACTCTCTAGGACTCCTTAAAATCTTAGGCTTTAATATCAAGTTTGTGACGATCCGAAATTTTATCCCGGGACGTCACACGGTGCTTAAGGCTACAAGTATCCCTAAGCTAACCCTTTGAGTCTATTTTCATTAATAACACTCATTTCGGGATGAAATAATTTAAACACTAGCATAGTTATATCAAATGAAAGAAACTATGGAGAAAATGCTCGGTCCAAATTACCACAATACTGGAAACCTCAACACAACCATAATCTGATGACTAATCTGACAAAGCCTCTACTAATCCATGAACTAGAGAGCCGTTGGGACTGGTCCCCAGCTGACTCAAAATGAAATGGAAATAACAACATAGTCTCTTAAAATATGGAAATATCTAAATATAGGTCCTCAAACCATAAGGACTCACCACTATAGGAATGTAGATAGAGGTACTCAAAAATCACTGACGAGGTTGGGACTAAGCACCTGAACCTACATTATAAGAAAAGGTAGCACAGAGACATATATGTGGATCAACACTTGAGAATGTACTGAGTATGTAGGGGTGCATGCATTTATATAAAACAACATCAATACTCTTTAATCAAATCATGCATGTAATAAGTAATAACTCACATGGCTTGAATAAGTATAAAATGCAAAGCTAATGAATCATGTAAAATGGAACACGTAACACAATCACGTGAGTCTTTATACTTTTACTTTGAAATTTGTACTCTTCTCTTATATTCATTACTCAAGGCTAAAGGAAACTTTAAGCAATACTTTCAACTCAGGCATATGTCTCATGGAGAGTAAAACTTCTTCAATGCTCAAGAACTCATAAATCTTTTGAACTCAAATATTTGGCATTCGGAATCATATAACTTTGGAACATACTTGAAGGCATTTCATTCACATTAGAAAAATATCTTATTTCAAGCTTTAGGAAAAAATACTCATATCAAGGAAAAGTGTTTTAGTTTTAAAGGAAAATATTTTATCTCAAAGCCTTAGTTTTAAGGGAAAATATTCTATCTTAATGGAAAATACTTTAGTTTAGGGAGGTTCTCTTAACCGACATAAACCATGCGAGCTATATGGAGTCCAATGTCTTGTCCTCCTAAGGAAGAAACCTTACGTTGGGGAGAGGCGTTATACTCTTACCAAGGAGTATAACCTCAACTTAGTGATCACTTATCTCAGCCTCAGGCCTAATATCTCAGCCTTTTTTCCAACAATCATCTCGGCCTTAGGCCCAACCTATGGTGGCACGTAGTTCTGGGGTAAGAAACCGTGGTAACTTACCCAACTCGGTGCTAAATACTACTCCCTTTATTTTATCTCGCTCATCTCATGAAAATCCACTTTAGAATAATCTCATGGTTTAATAAGAACCCAATAATCAAATCTGTAATCTCATGTAGTAGAGTGGATTTCAAAAATCAATGACCATTAGGTCAAAACATTTCTCAATAATCTTAGAATACTCAAATCATGGGTGCTTATAACACAATAGTTCATAAAATCTCAAGTCTCAAGTAGGGCTTAATAACCCATAATTCAATCTCAAGTTAAATCTCATCAAAGCATAATAGATAGTATATAGATTCATAACTCATGTAGAAATCTGGAAATTTCATCAATTTATCTCAAAATCTTGACATACTCATATACTTCAATGTTTCAAACATTTCAATTATTAACTTCTCATGGATTAAAATCATGGGGTATAGACCCAGCTGCAATTTCTCAAGAAAACATGTAAAAAATCATGTCATTAGACTCTCAATTCATGGGAAGCATCAAAATATTGTAATTGATAATAATGGGTGAAAACCCCCAATTAATTTCATGTAAAATCTCCTAAAATGCAGAGAATTATAGTTTAAATAAGACTTTCGGCACAAGGGTGAAAGGATTACCCTTGTTCAAAACCCCACATACCTTGAATTAGAAACTTTGGATGAAGTCTCGCTTTTGGAACTCTATTCATACTCTTGAATGACGGTTCTTGAAGCCCTTGACTTGGGAACCTTGAATATTGACTCAATTAAGAAAATCTATGGTGGATTCTTGAGATTTTTGGAAGTGGTTTTGGATAATTAGGGTGTTTGTTGAGAGAGAACTTGACAAAAACTTCATATGGTTAACACGATACTCACTTAGGAAGTCACTTATCAATATTTGACTTATTCTTCATGTGATAAAAAGTTGAAATTAGGGAAATTTAGTATGGTTAACACGATACTCACTTAGGAAGTCACTTATCAATATTTTAGGGCTAGAATCACGCCTTACTTGACACGCCCTAAGGCTCATTCTACGAGAGAATTTTTATGGGGTCTTATAGTCGCCCTAGCTAGGCAGCTAGGCTAAGCAGGGCGCCTCCCCTGGGTATCGCCCTAGGCTAAATTTCTGCACTTTAGCCCCAAACTTTAAAGGGCAAAAGGATTTATTTCCCCCCTATATAAGCCCAAAAACACGAGATTCAACTATTTTGAAGCCAAAATATTATTGTTTCTCTCAAATACTCTCAAGAACAAGTCTAGGGTTTTCATAGAAGCTTTAATTTCAAGGGATTTCATCATTAGTTTTTAAGAAACTTCCATCCAAGATATGCCAAGTGTTGATTCATGGGTTCCTTTCACCCATGAAGCTCAAGAAACCCTTTTAAAAATATAAACTTCGAGTTCCATGTTATGAATTGAATTATATCCATGTTTATGATGTCGTTTAGTTTCCAAGTTGAAATTTTTAGTAAATACCATGAAAATATGTTAGTATGTGATTGGAATTCTTGAATTGAAAGTGAAAAATGTTGCCATGATGTATTATTTTAATGACCACGCCTAAGCCTAATGTTATGCATGCAAGGTGTTTGATAAAATGCATAAGGGAATAGGAATTATGCCTTATGTCTCAATTGTGACTAAATTGATGAATCTATGTCTTACCCTTGTGTTCAAAATGACTCCCATGTTATTGTTATGCATTGTAATAGATTGATGTAATTCTCATGAGATTAGACTTATGAAATTATGACTTATTTATGTGCATTCCTATTCATGTGTAAGCTTATGGCATACAAATACTTCATGATTATCCCCAATGATTGTACTATGAATTGTTGACTATGGTCATGTGTCAAGAAGTGTCATGTCTTATCAATTTTATAATATCGAGTCCTGGGGGTACTTGTACCTGACAATTTAGCTGTGTGCCTAAAGCCAGTATCGGTTTTCACGATACTCTCAGTCAAGCCATGGTAATTAATATTCAGTTAAGTTCTCAAGTAAATTCAGTCAGTTAATAGAATTCAGTAATATTCCATCAGTTAATGGAATACAGTGAACTCAGTGCAGTATATTTAGTTCAGCATCTATTCAGATGGGAGCAGGATTCAGGACTGTCAGATACAGTCACTCAGCTCAGTACGAACTCAACTAGTTCCATCAGAACCTAGACTGTCAGACACAGTCGCTCAGTATTAGTTATATTAGTTATCATAAATCCATGTTATCAGTATTCAGACTTAGTAATCAGTGTTGTCACAATCTCATTACAGTTACGTATTCATGCATGTATTCTCACGTTCATGTTACTCAGTCAGTTAGTATAGTTCATGCATATGAACCCTTCCATTCAGCTTACATCACTTGCTTACCAGTACATTCTCTTGTACTGACGCAAACTTTTCTTTTGTGCTATGGCGTTTTATACCATAGGTTCAGAACCATGAGCTTTAGAGCATCCTTAGTAGATCATCCGTTCAACAGTAGATTTAGCAGCGAGTCCTTATCATGTAAGGATGTTATTATTTGATTATTTCATTCTTTCAGTGCTTAGTTTATTTCAGTAGTTGGAGTTAGTTGGGGGCATGACCCATCAACTTCTTATGAAGACAGTTTAGAGGGTTTCAAACTATGATGTTTAAACAGTTACTTCGATTGTTTTGGTATTGATATATCGTACTTACAGATGTTATGTTTTATTAGATATTTGAACCTTATGGCCTTTTAGCCTTTTGTTCCACATTTATACAGTATATTATCTAGTGCTCAGGTACAGATATTAGTCATAGGTTAGATTGTGGTCCTTCGGGGTCATGAGAATCGTGTAGCATTTTGGATACTAGATTTGGGGCGTTATAGTGTGAAAGTGGCTGAGACTTAATTGATAGGTCTTTGTTGGTTGGAGTGTTTTTCAAAACTAACAAATAATACACCCCTTTTCCTTTAACTTTTTGGATTTACCATTCACTTTATCTTCAAAAATATATGAAGGTGGTGATGAACTTCAAGAACAACAACAACACCAAGAACTACAACAATAATCTCCAAGAATAGCAACAAATTTCACATGGTCAACCCCATAACAAGAATGCCTCACATGGCCAAGACTACAACACTTCAATAAAACGTTCTTAGGCCACCAATTCATAACAACATTCACGTCCAAGATTAAGAACAACAACTTCAACGTCCACAACAACCAACAATGCCACCAATACAAAACCAAAGGTAAAGCCACAACAATAATGCCAACACAATCGGCCAAGTTAGGTTCACAATAACAATATCAACATTTCAAGCTCAAATTTAGATTTAGACTCAAGAGTGTTAGAGATGAAGAAAACTAACTCTAGAAACAACAAAAAAAGTAAAAATCTCGGCCAAGACAAAAAAATAACACAATTTCATCCAAGAACAAAAACACGAGCAGATTGCACCTTTTCTGGAATTTTCAATCTTTCATCAATTTTTTTTATTTTTCAACTAACAAGCCCAAGATTGATCATGTGGGAACAGGATCAAGAAATGCTCTGATACCAAATGATATAATAAAAACTAGGAAGCATGAAACAAACACCAAAACTTAGTCTACAAGTTCAAAGAACCGAGGATCCTTTTGATGACCACACTCAGATTCATAAACAAGAACAATAATAAACTAGATAGGGGTGTATTTCAACACCTAAATAGCCACCCAAACTAGATTTAACAACTACAATATGAAGACAAGAAGAAAAGCAACAATCAACAACAATGTGGTAATAATAATACACCTCACGTGTTACATTAACAAGAACAAGAAACAACGATTACAACATAACAAAGAATAGATAAATAAACTACATGAAGATATAATCATAAGAACCCAAGAGCCTATTCCACTTTTAGACCCTTAATACTACATATGACAATTCATCTATCTCTTACATTGGTATACGAGGGACCTCGATCTCCCAATCATCCAACATTTCCAATCTTGAATCCAACACGAGTGATTCCACATTCAAGTTGAAATCCCTAGTTATAATGTTTTGGCCAAGAGGCCTTTCTCACAAAAGAGAGTGTTTCGAATGTTACAACTTTCAATATTCATCAAAAACTAATGAATGAAACTGTACATTATTCTATTTATAGTGTATTACAAATAATAGGTAAAAGGAATAAAAGGCCCCCTAGTGAAGGGGCGCCCCTCTAGTGCTTGTAGTGGACTATTTTGGCCCTTCTAGTAAATGTAGTGGACTATTTATGTGTCCATTTAGGTGCTTCTTTGCACTTAATTTGCACACACCAAGTCTCGGGTCCAACATATGACCTCATAAGTCCATCTACATGATCGTACTCGTATCACAAGATTACTTGAGTATAAAATGATTGATAGCAAGTTTGTCGTATCTTAAGTACAGGAACTGCAAGTTATCATCCACGATCTCCTTGCGAAAGGTATGAGTTTAGTGAATAACTTATTTGAACATATTAAAAATGTTCTTAATGTTCACATGAACTTTATTGTAGGCTTGGTTGTGAATGAGGCATTTCAAGTCGTTGCAATAATAGAGAAGTTGTCACCTATATGGAAGGACTTCAAAAACTACTTGAAAAATAAATGAAAGAAGATTATAGTCAAAGATCTCATAGTAAGGCTTCATATTGAAGAAGACAACAAAACCATAGAAAGAAGGTAGAGAGGAAATTCTGCAATGAATGGAGTAAATATTGTAGAAGACAACCACAATAGCTCGAAAAAATAAAAGAAAGCTGGACAAGAAAACAATCAACCTGAAAATAAATTCAAGGAGAAATGCTTTAATTGTGGAGAGATTGTCCACAATTCAACAGATTGTCATGCCTCAATAAAAGGAAAATAGAAGGACCAAGAAAATATGGCTGAATCTAAGAACGTAATGGACGATCTGTGTGCCAAGCTGTCTGAATGTAACTTGGTGGAAAATCCTTGAGAATGATGGATGGATTCTTGTGCCACCCATCTCATTTTTGCAAATAAAGTGTTGTTTGTTTTATTCAATCCGATTTAAGGTAAAAAAACAAGATCTATATGGCAAACTCCGTAACTACAAAAGTTGAAGAAACAGGAAAATTTTGCCTGAAAATGATATCAGGCAAAGTGTTGACTCTCAACAATGTCCTGTATGTACCAGAGTTAAGAAAGTACTTGATTTTTGTATCACTTCTTGATAAAAATAGATTCAAATGCGCATTTGTTTCTACAAAAATTATACTTAGTAAAAGAGAAGTGTACATAGGAAAAGGCTACCTCACTGAGGGCCCATTTAAGATGAATGTAATGAATATTGAAATCAATAAAATTTCTATTTCTTCTTACTTACTTGAGTTTAATGATTTGTGGCATGAAATATTAGGATATGTCAATTATAAAACTTTGCAAAAACTGATTAACTTAGAAGTGTTTCCAAACTTTGAGTGCAATAAATCAAAATGTCAAATGTGTGTGGAATCAAAATATGCTAAGCATCCGTATAAGTCCATTGAAAGAAATTCCAATCCCTTAGACTTAATCCACACTGACATTTGTAATATGAAGTCAACACCATCTCGTGGTGGGAAAAAGTATTTTATAACTTTTATTAATGATTGCACTAGATATTATTATGTCTATTTGCTAAACAGTAAGGATGAAGCAATGAATGCGTTTAGGTAATATAAAACCAAAGTTGAAACTCAGTTTGAGAAAAAGATCAAAACGATAAAAAATGATAGGGGTGGAGAATATGAATCTCCCTTTGCGAAAATATGTGTAGAGAATGGAATTGTCCATTAAACTAAGGCCCTGTATCCACCTCAATCTAATGGAATTGCAAAAAGAAAAAAACGAACGTTCAAGGAAATGATGAATGCCTTACTAATAAGTTCAGGTTTACCGCAAAACTTATGGTAGGAAGTTATCCTTACAGCTAACCAAATACTTAATAGAGTTCCCCACAATAAGACACTATCAATTACATATGAAAAATGAAAAGAAAGGAAACCCAACTTGAAATATTTTAAAGTGTAGGAGTGTCTAGCGAAAGTCCAAGTTCCTATGCCTAAAAGGGTGAAAATAAGACCTAAGACGGTGGACTACGTGTTTATAGGATATGCTAAAAGTAGTAAATCATGTCGATTTTTAGTTCATAAATCCAAACATTCAGATATCACTAAACATCCAATAACTGAATCAGATAATGCTGAATTCTTTAAACACATTTATCTGTATAAAACTAGACATGAATAGTCTAGTGGAAGGTCTAAACGACCTCAAGATGAACCAAATGAGGTTGTACATAATAATGAGAGTCTAATACATAGTACATGTCAAAGAACATCAACTTTGTTAGGATCAGATTTTGTAATATTTTTCTTTGAATATGAGCCTCAAACATTTAAAGAATCGATGACGTCTTCAGACTCATCCTTTTGGAAAGAGGCAGTCAATAATCAGATTGATTCAATCTTAAGAAACATACGTGGGATTTGGTTGTTCTTCCTCTAGGAAATAAACCTTTAGGTTCTAAATGGATCTTAATAAGAAAAATAAAAGCGGATGGTAATATTGACAAATATAAGACAAAACTTGTGTAAAAGGATTTAAATAGAATGAAGGCTTTGATTACTTTGATACATACTCACTTGTAACGAGAATAACATCAATTCGGATGTTATTTTCTTTGGCGGTGGTATATGGCCTTGAAATCCATCAAATGGATGTGAAGACAATATTTCAAAATAGAGAATTGGAGGACAAAATTTACTTGGAACAACCTGAGGGTTTTGTGGTTCTAGGTAAAGAAAATAAGGTGTGTAAACTTTTTATGTTACTTTATGGACTAAAACAAGCACCTAAACAGTGGCATGTAAAGTTTGACCAAACTATGTTGGAAAATGCATTTAAGATAAATGAATGTGATAAATGTGTTTACATTAAAGACACTCCAAATCACAAGGTCATTGTTTGTATGTAGTTGATATTTGGATCATTAGTAGAGACATTTCTGACATAAATGCTACGAAACAAATGTTTGAGAGCAAGTTTAATATGAAAGACCTTGGAGTTGTGGATGTGATCTTAGGAATAATAATTCATAGAAATCTACAAGGGTTTGGCATTGTCACGGTCTCATTACATAGAAAAAGGTACTTGACAAGTTCAAGTATTTAGAATTTCGTATTGTCAAGACTCCATTGGACGTGAGCTTTGCACTTCAAAAGAATGAAGGTGAAAGTGACTCATAGTTGGACAACGCAAGACTATTGGGATGTTTGATGTACATCACAAATTGTACACGGTTAGACATAGTATGTGCTATTAGTAAGTTAAGTCGATACACGAGTAATCCCAATAAAACTCATTGGATGGCAATGAAAAGAGTTTTGGGGTATCTTAAATACACTCAAGATTATGCTTTTCTTTGTAATAAATATCCCACAGTAATTGAAGGATATAGTTTTAAAAATTGGATCACCGGATCAAATGAAGTAAAATCCACGAGTGGATATGTATTTACTATAGGTGGAGAAGCAGTCTCTTGGAAATCGTCCAAACAGACATGTATTGCTCTCTCCATAATAGAATCTGACTTTATCGCATTAGATAAAGCCGGTGAAGAAGCAGAATGACTCTGAAATTTCTTAAAAGATATTTCTTATTGGCCCAAACCAGTGGCACCAGCATGTATAGTTTGTGATAGACAAACGGCGATAGGTAGGGAAGGGAGCATGATATATAATGGTAAATCTCATCATATAAGATGAAGACATAATACCATTGGAGAACTTCTCTCTAGTGGAATTATCACTATTGACTGTGAAGTCAAAGTATAATATGTCGAATTCAATTACAAAAGGCTTATCTAGAGAGGGAGTTGAGAGAACATCCAAGGGAATGGGTTTACGGTCTAGGATAAGTCAGCATGGCGGTAACTCTACCTAGAAGACTGGAGATCCCAAGAGCTAGGTTTAAGGAGATCAAACAAAATTGTGTTTGATAGGTTCAACATTGTCAATATACCCAACCTATTATCATGATGTAGACATTGTTTAGTAAATAAGGATAAGACTTAAGGTGTGAAGTCTTTTAATGATTATATAAATTTGGTAGATATGACCAAATAGTTTAATCTATAGGATTGAACGTTTAAAAATCACCTATGTGAGGATGAAGAGGAAGTTGTTTCAAGGAGAATGTTAGTAAAGGTCTATTTTCTAAGCTCTTATAAAATTAGGACGTGTTCATGGCTGAAATAAACAAAACTGTGAGAACCATAAATGATAAAAGGCTTGTTATATGACATGTGTTGTCTAGGTGTACATTAAAGCTCGACGGTTCAAAGATATCAAATCTATCAATTGACCGAGTGCATTCAGTGCATGTTCACTATGAAAAGTTCAAAGGGAAATCCACTTATCCAGATGTAATCAGCTTTTGCTTGATGATAACAAGTTTTTCTGTAAATTCTTAATAAGCTAGTCATTCCTCATTCATGTGGGAGATTGTTAGAGTCAAGTTGAAAGTGTGAATATAAAATAGAGGGAATTGATGAAGGAAAAAATGAGATCACACTCAAAAAGAAAAATGTACTCAAAAATAAGGAAACTCTACTAATTTACCACATTGGTGGGAGAGAGAAACTTTCATGTGTTCTTATTAAGAAACACATCTCCACATGAAAAGTGAGGCAAGAATAAAGAGGTGCCTCGCACCGTCGTCGTCGTCATTGGTTTCGGATTCAGATTTAAATTTGTCAAATGATCGATCGATGAGATTAATTTAATAGATAAATTTTATTTGAAACTTGTAAAACAAGTGAAATTTTAATCCAAAAATTGAATGGAATAGTTTTCTCCATATGAGTGCGTATTTCAGACGCCATGCAAATGCATGCATGACGCATCTTGAAAGAAAAATGACCTTTAGAGAAGAATACATACTATTTCAGAAAAAGGGCGACCTGCGGATGCCGGTCAGGCTCAGACCTGGCGCAGGCTGGCTCTTACTGGCACAGGTCAGGCGCATAAGCCACTGGAATGGCCGAAATATCACCTGGTGCTGCAGGTCAGGCGCAGTTCCAGCGCATATTGGGCGCAGGTGACGTGAATATTCACAAAAAATGCAATTTTCTAGAACCGATGCTTCATTTCCGAAGGGACACCTAATGGCTATAAATATCTGACTTATTCTTCAGGTAGACATACAATTTGGGAGAGGGTGGTAGAGTTGAGGTTGCGGAGGATTATGTCTATTTCTGAAAATCAATTTGAATTTATGCCAGGACACTCGACTATTGAAACGATTCACCTCCTTAGGAAACTGATGGAGCAGTACAGGAAAAGAAAGAAAGATTTCCACATGGTGCTTATCGACTTAGAGAAGGCATATGATAAAGCTCCTAGAGAGGTTCTTTAAAGGTGTTTGAAGGATAAAGGTATACCTATTGTGTATGTTAGGGCAATTAAGGATATGTATAATTGAGTCAAGACTCGAGCTATGACTGGGAGAGGGGACTCAGAGCACTTTTCCATCTTGATAGGGCTAAACCAAGGATCGATGCTTAGCCTATTTCGTTTTGCCTTGGTGATGGATGTTTTGATGCGATAAATTCAATGTGAGGTGCCTTACTATTTGATTTTGGCGGATGATGCGGTCTTGATTGATGAGACACGTCGTGGAGTTAATACTAAATTAGAAGTTTGGAGGCAAATTCTTGAGTTAGTTTAGGTTGAGTAGGTCCAAGACGGAATATTTAAAGTGTAAGTTCAGCAAGGTGTCTTATGAGTCTGATATGGTTGCTAAGCAATACGGAAGTAGCATATATGTTTAAATTTAGATTAGATTTACTTGAGATTAATTTATTTTGATTAATTATGAGAAGACCATTTAAAAACAGAGAAGCTTTTAGAAAAATTAAAGAATTTTTAATTAGTAATTATTCAGAATATATAAGCCTAAATAAAACAAAAGAAAACCCACAAAGATTAGCCTACCTAATTACCTTAATATCTAGTATTGAAGAAAAATTAATAATCCATTTAAAATCTAGAAGAATGAGACACATACCACCTAATTATGATAAAATCAAATTTAGATACCCACCAAAATATTATAAATATGGTTTAAATGAATAAAGTACAAAAATACAAAGAATTAAAACAAATTATTTCTAAAAAACGTAAAAAATTAAAAATAAGAATAGAAAGACTACATTATAATATATTTGCCGGAATTAGTAAAAACTCAATAAATGCACAAAAAGATGAAATATCAAATTTAGAATCACGAATAGATAGTTTAGAATATATATATCAACATGAACTATTTACAATAAAATGAACAAAGAAGAATTTATAATAGATAAAAAAATATATGAAGATCATTCAGGATTAAAAATAAAAATAGTATTTTCTAATCTGGGAAGAAGATATAAGAAAATAGGTGAACATTTATATCTAATGCTAGAAAAAAGAAGAATTAAAATTAGAATATAAATTGGCAGCTATGGTGAGAATAGAAAAAGAAAACGAAGAAATAGATAGAAAAAAGGAAATAGAAAAAATAAAACAACAAACTACAGAAGAAATACAAAAAATAGAAGAAACTAAAAGTAGTAGGATTGCTGAATTAGAAAAAGAACTACAAATGCTAAAAGATCTGTATGAAAAAAACACAGAAAGAAAAAGTAGAAAAAGATAAAGAACAAAAATTATTAAATGAGATAAATCAATTTAAAGAAAAATTAGAAATAGACAATAAAGAAATAGAAACCAAGGAATTAGAAATTAATACAATAGATGTTGAAGAAACAGATAATTATGATTCGGAAGATAGTGAAACATATACAGAAATCTTAACAAATAAAAAAAATTTAGGAGTCAGTGGAAAACAAGAAGTAATTAATGAAGAAAACTTAGAAAATATAAACACGAAAATAAAAACTCTTGATAAAAAAGAAGATGAAAATATAATACCTAGAACATCAGAAATAAGAAAACCTACATATTATAAGAATAAGTTTAAAAGATATAATCTAAAGAATGAATATGACAAATGGACACCAAAACAAATAGTTAATAAAAATTATAACTTTTTAGACTTAGATTGTGAAATAGATACAGAAAAAATAATACAATTATGGATAGGATATATGACAAAACAATTATTAGATAATAATATAAACGTAACAGATGCACCATAATATATAGAAAGAACACTAATAGGAACAGTGAAGTTATGATTTTCAAATTTAACTGAAAATAGCAAGAAGGTATTAAGAACTAATAAACCAACAGAAGGACCATCATCAGCAACTACAACTAAATTAACACCTATAGAATTATTAAAAAATATGAAATAGCTATAAAAGACGAATTTAGCAGCATGACAACAGCAGAAGAAGAACAAAATGAAGAGAAAGATACAAATAGGAATTTAATGTTAAAATTAGCAATATGTAATATGTGCTACATATATGAATATACTTGCGCATTTAAAGAGTATTATTATAAAGGAGCATATAATACAGAAGAAAGTAAAGAAATAAGAAAATTATATTTTAATAAATTACCTGAACCATTTAGTTCAAAAATAATAAAAAGTTGGGATGAAGCAAAAATAGTAGATACTCTAGGAGCAAGAATAAAATTTTTACAACAATGATATAGAAACCTATGTAAAAAAATATAGAGAAGAAATAAAAATGGAAAAAACATTAATAAGAAATTTAGCATGTTGCAAAGATAAAATAACACCTAAATTTGGATGTGAAGAAAGATATTATAAGAAAAGAAAAAGGCATAAGAAATATAAGAAATACAAAAAATTAAAATATAAGTATAAGAAACCAAGAAAAAGATATTATGTAAAAAATTATAAACATAAAATACCATATATGAAAAAGAAATCTATAAAGGAATGTATTTGTTATAATTGCGGAAAATTAGGACATTTAGCTAGAGATTGTAAATTACCTAAAAATCCAAAAAATAAAAAAATATCAGAAATAAAAATTGAAAATACAGAATATATGCAGATAGATTACGAATTAGAAAGTGAAGACAATATATATGAAATTTCAGAGAATGAAACAGATAATGAAATAGAAGATAATGAAATAGATAGTGAATTAGACGAATTAAATGATTGAAGAAGATATACAAATAAACCAAATGACTGAAGAAGATATAAAAATAATAACAAAAGAAGAATATTTAAATGACGAAGGAACAGATCAAAAAATAGTATTTGATAGCAATGTATTTGATGAAATAAAAGGAAAAGAGTTAGACTTAAGTGTAGAAAAAATATTTAAAATACCAACAATAAAAAATATATTTACTAGGAAAAAGGAAGAATATTACGTAGTAAGTCAAAAGGAACATGTAATAGACTTCAGATATGCAAAAGGTAAAGCTAGTATACCACTAGTAACAAAAAGGTTAATTAATAAAGAAATAAACGATATAAAAAGTGGAGGAGACCCCAATAAAATATATACACCTTGGAGGTACAAAGATATTAATAAAAACATGTTTTAGAGAAGGAATAGATACACCAATAGAATTATATTTAGCAGATGATAGGATTATAAGACCTGTAGAAAAAAGCATAATAACAACGATTAAAGGAAATTTAATATACCAAAAATTTAAATTTATAATAAGTGCAAATTATTCAGTAGTAATAACAGATAAAAATATAGATAAATCATTAGTATTATATTGGAAAATATCAGAAATAGAACTAACCTCAGGAAGTAAAATATTTACAGTAAGATGTAAAAATCTATATGTATTTTCAACAAAACATAAAATAACGGAAAAATAAAATTAATAAAATACAAATAGAAAATCCTTTTGAACAATTCGTAAAAATAATTGATAATAATGATTATAGTTACAGAAATATAGACATAGAAGAAGATTTAGAAATAATAAATGATAGAATAAGTACAACAAAAAGAATAGCTTATGAAAAACCAGAATCATCAAATTCATCAAAAAGAACAAGTTATGAAACAAGTTCAATAGTTAATTTAAATCAATATTACATAATAGGAACAATAAACGAAAAAGAATATTTAATACTCTTAAATACAGGACAAGAAAAAAATTATATAGCAAAATGTCTAGTAAAAAATGAGGAAATAAAATCTGATAATAATATATGCCCAGATCTACCAAGAAGCTTAATAAACACTAAAAATATAGTAGAAAAAGAAATAATAATAGGAGTTAGAAAAATGAAAATATAATTTGAAATAAAGGAAGAAATGCAAAAAGCAGACATAACATTAGGAATTAAATGACTAGAACAAGTAAAACCATACAATATAGAACATACACAATTATCTATAACATATAATAGGGAAAGATTATTCCTAAAGGGAGCTCTAACATGATATGAAAATATATGTATTAATGAAGATAGTAGTAGAAGGATATTATAGTAGGTATTATACGCCTATGATAGATACAAGAGCAGAAGCTAATTTATGTAGATATAATTGTTTACTAGAAAGTAAATGAGATAAATTAAAAACACCAATAATAGTTAAAGGATTTAATAACGAAGGAAGCTTAATTACTTAAAAAGCTAAGAATGTAAAAACACAAGTATGGGATAGAATATTAACAATAGAAGAAATCTATAATTATGAGCTAACATCAAAAGATATACTCTTAGGAATGCCATTTTTAAATAAATTATACCAACATATAATAACTAGAACAGATTGGTGGTTTACAACACCATGTAAACAGAAAGTAAAAGCAAAAAGAATTATTAATAAAATAAGAAAGAAAACTGATTGGATAAAAGAAAGTGAAAAAATTACACAAAAATTAGAAAATATAAAAAATACTGAAGATACAATAGAACTGGTCGTATTTTCGATAAATAAAAAGGAAATAACTATATTTTCAATAAATAAGATAGAAATAATTAAGAAAAAATTAGAACAATTATATAGTGAAGATCCATTAAAAGGATGGGAAAAACATAAAACCACTATAAAAATTGAATTAATAGATTAAAATAGCATAATAACCCAGAAACCATTAACATATAAATTTGATGATTTAAAAGAATTTAAAATGCATATAGAAGAATTATTAGAAAAATAATATATATAGAAAAGTAATAGTAAACATAATAGTCCAGCATTTATAGTAAATAAACATAGTGAACAAAAAAGAGGAAAAAGTAGGATGGTTATTGATCATAGAAATTTAAATGCAAAAAAAAAAGACTTATAATTACTCAATACCAAATAAGATATTAAAAATAAGACAAATACAAGGATATAAGTATTTTAGTAAATTTGATTGTAAATCAGGATTTTACCATTTAAAGTTAGAAGAAGAATCTAAGAAATTAACCGGATTTACGGTAACACAAGGATTTTATGAATGAAATGTACTACCATTTGGATATAAAAATGCACCAGGTAGATATCAATATTTTATGGATAGTTATTTTAAACAACTACCTAATTGTGTAGTATACATAGATGATATACTATTATATACAAAGACCAATGAAGAACATTTAAAATTATTAGAACAATTTACGAATATAATAGAATAATTGGGAATAAGTTTAAGTGAAAAAAAGCTGAAATTATGAAAAATCAGATAGAAATTTTTGGAATACAAATAGATAAAAGTGGAGTAAAAATGCAACAACATATAGTAAAGAAATTACAATCATTTTTAGGATTAGTAAACCAAGTAAGAGAATATATACCAAAATTAACAGAAAATCTAAAGCCCTTATAGAAAAAATTAAAAAAGGATGTATAATATAATTATAACGAAGAAGATAAAAAACAAGTTCGGAAAATAAAAATACTTTGTAAAGAATTACCAAAATTACAATTTCCAGATGAAAATAGAAAATTTATATATATAGTAGAAGCAGATGCTAGTGAATGTAGTTATGGAGGAGTACTTAAATATAGATATGAAGAAGAAAAATTAGAACACCATTGTAGATACTACTCAGGTATGTTTAATGAAACAGAAATAAAAAGGGAAATAAATAGAAAAGAATTATGCTCATTATATAAATGTTTATTAGCATTTGAGACATATATTGTATATAACAAGTTTATTGTACGAACAGATAATACACAGGTACGCTGGTGGCTAACAAAGAAAATACAAAATTCAGTTACAACAAAAGAAATTCGGAGACTAGTCCTGAATATATTAAATTTCACATTTATAATTGAAGTAATTAGTACTAACAAAAATGTTATTGCAAATAACATATAAAGACAAAGCTACACAGACTGATATAATAGAAGAGGATACTCTAGAAAAGATATTCAACACCCTAACTACGCTTTCAATAAAAGTGGACAGTATGGGTAATGAAATAGAAAAGCTAAAGACTAATGAAGTTAAACAGAAGTCTATAGCTACAAATCAGCTAACTCAGCAGTGTGCAGAGCTATGTCGATCGAAAGATATTAAAATTCCAGAGCTAGAAGGAGATGTTGGGACACTCCGTAAAACCTATAACGTTTATCAATCTACAATTGCAGGTACACGCAAGGAGTTATTGGACAAAGATACTAGAATATGAACTTAAATAAGACATTTGAAAAACCATTTACACCAAAAATACAAAAAGACCTCTTGAACATACCCCCACAAATTATCACATATCGAGATAGTCTGAACCAAGATAAAAAAGTTTATAACTATACAGCCCAAAAATATATAGAAAATATCTACCGAGTACAAACTTTTCTAAACCTTAACCCCAGAGCTACAGATTTCAAAGAACCCAACACAAACTATATAACCCAAAGATTACAAGGTCACAACAAGCTAATTACACTACCCAAAACTAACCCAATCCTAATAAAAACTTGTTTCGACTATGGATTATTAAATACCACATATACCCAAGATGGAGAAGAACTATCAGCTATGGAAGAATTACAAAAAATATTCAACACCTATAAAAGAGTAACCAAAGGAAATCTATTTTATATAAAGTGTTATACTACACCAGCAGAGATATTATATGACGAGATAAAACCAGTTATACAAGTTGTAAAAATAGGATTAACCAGAGATATGATTATACCAGAAGATATTGTCCAGCAACCAGAGATACCTGATTTTTATGCAAACAAATGACTTATTGAACTAGCTACAATTATTCAAGAACTAGCAAACAATTATACCAATGGAAATCGAATATGGAGCTATTATTCAAGAGATCATCAGATGATTTATTCAAATTAAAAAAAACTACGACAATCAGATATGGAAGATGTTAGATAATGGATAATGACATTACTAAACCCAGAAAAATAATCTACTACAAGAGCAATTAAGAGAGGATTTATTTCAGACGGATTATTGATAAAATATTGCAAGATAATTGGACACAAATATCAAGATCATCAATGTTCGAGATGTAATGGAGAAGATAATATTATCCCAGAAGTCCGCCTAGAATAAAAGAATCAAGAAGATAAGCATGCCAGCTGGAAAGAAGATAGAAAAGCATCAGATACGACAAGAAGAAGATATCAATGGAAGCAATAATGGTGATAAAAGATAAGCGATTAAATTGTGAAAGCAACATGTAACAAACTTTCACAATTTTCTACGTAACTTGTAAATTATTGTAAAGTTTTAGTTTTTGTCTTTTAGAAGACCTTTTTTTGTAAAGTATAATAATTAGGTTAGGACTTTGTAAAAAATAGTCTAGACTTTTTAGTCTAGTTTTTAGACTTTTTGTAAAAATAGAATAGGACGTGAAGTTTAAAAATAAAAAAACGTGTAAAACATTAGTAAGGACTATGTAAATCATTCATTCTAAATGAAGGCATCGAGGACTGAAAAAGATAAGCCTTCATGAGTTGAAGCACAAATACTCTCTCTTGTCCACAACAAATATTTTGCTTAGTTATTAAAAAAAAACAGGTATATTTCAATGGAAAAAGCTATGGAGGAACAAAGCTTAGAAATATCAAACCTACCCGAACAAGTATATTTATTTATGATTATGAATAGTGAAATTCATAATTCCCAACAATCATGGTATGATAAAATAAATTCATGTTAGTTACTTTATAGTAGAATTATTTGAAGAATAATATGTTAAGAAGTTTATTAGCAAAGTGGAAAAGGAGAAAAATTCCTAATAATTATGACATCCTAAAGGTGAAACCAATGAGGCAAAAGTCCGTGGTGGGGAGTAATCAGAGTAGAGGCGTTGTTTAAGGGAAAAGTATCCAAATTACCATGCTAATAGTGACCGAAGAACATGTTATTTAAGAATAATCTAGTATATAGTAATCTAAGATGATCATATTTTGTTATGTATATGATTGAAGGGAATATTTTGAAAATAGCAATTTTATGAAAATGAATGATTATTTATCTGATGTAATGGTAGATAAATTTAAAATACTTATTTTGTATGTGATTAAGGATATAGGAATAATAGATATAAGGAAAATCATATTAGAAAAAATATTCGGTAAAAATTATATAGCTAGAATAAATTACATACCACACGTACCTAATTACTCTTATAAATACTTACGTACACATCAACTATGATAAATCACATATATCTAGAATTTTGGAAAAAAGATATGAAAAATATACAGTTAGTAGAAAAATAAATGAAAACAAATTTAGACAAATACATGGAAACTAACTATACAAAATATATAGAATTCCTTAATGAAAATATGCAAGAATTACTTAGACTAAAACAAACAACTAGAAAATATTATGAAAAAACATTTAATCGAACTTAAATGACAGATGATATTAAAATACTTGTTTTATATATACTTAGAAATATAGAAATTATAGACATAAAGAAAATAATATGGGAAAAATTACAAGATTATGAAGAGGAAGAATTATTAAACAGTATAGAAAACTTACACATATATTATGAACATCAATATTACTTAGATTCAGATGGATACTATTCAGAATAAATAAATGATAGAATATATAAAAATAAATAGAGAAAGACAAAATTGGATATATGAAGAAGTTAATTACAGAAATCAACTTGAAAAGGAAAAAAGACAACTAGAAGAAAAATTACTTAAAATAAAATCAACCTTAGAAAAAGAAGATACAGATAATGATTTATTTCATACATACGAAAAATTATTTAATACAGATGAAAAATTACCTATACATGAACAACAAATACTAGTTAATCAGATAAAGAATATAAACCTACGCATTGAATATAGCAAAGTTAGAATAAAATACTAGATAGAAATTGCTAAAATTTCAATAGGATAAAATAACAAACTACACAAATTAATGAATACATCTTACGAAAAGAATAAATCATTAAAAGAAATCGAAACTAAACTATATAGTTTATACCTAGAATACAAAAGATTATATAGTACTAACGAAGATCCTAAAACATTAGATAATTTAATTACGATAATATCCAATTTAGAATATGAATTAATAAAACATCTTAAGTCAAAAAGATAAAAATGAAAATTAAACCAACCAATAATATACACGAAATAATATACTTAAAAATAAATACTTATTACTTAATAACTATTTATTTCCTAGTAAAGTTACTGCGCCTAATCCACACCTCCACACAAATTTGTAGGGAGGTGCAGATTAGACGCAGTAACTTTACTAGAAAATAAATAGTTATTAAGTAATAAGTATTTATTTTTAAGTAGATTATTTCGTGTATATTATTGGTTGGTTTAATTTTCATTTTTATCTTCTTGACTTAAGATGTTTTATTAATTCATATTCTAAATTGGATATTATCGTAATTAAATTATCTAATGTTTTAGGATCTTCGTTAGTACTATATAATCTTTTGTATTCTAGGTATAAACTATATAGTTTAGTTTCGATATCTTTTAATGATTTATTCTTTTCGTAAGATGTATTCATTAATTTGTGTAGTTTATTATTTTATCCTATTGAAATTTTAGCAATTTCTGTGTAGTATTTTACTCTAACTTTGTTATATTCAATGCGTAGGTTTATGTTCTTTATCTGATTAACTATTATTTGTTGTTCATGTATAGGTAATTTTCCATCTGTATTAAATAATTTTTTGTATGTATGAAATAAATCATTATCTGTATCTTCTTTTTCTAAGGTCTATGATTCAGGAGAATAGAGAGATCGACGAAGATGTCACTCATCATATTAGGGTAGGGTAAATGAAATGGAGGCTCACCTCCGAAATCTTGTGTGACAAAAAAATACATTCTAAACTTAAAGGAAAGTTCTACAGAATGGTGATTAGACTGACTTTGTTGTATGGGGCGAAGTGTTGTCCTGTTAAGAAGGTCCACATCCAGAAGATGAAAGTGTCAAAAATGAGAATGCTTCGGTGGATGTGTGGGTGTACTAAAAAAATAGGATTAGAAATGAGGTTATTCAAAATAAGGTGGGAGTGGCTTTTATGGAAGCCAAGATGAGAGAAGAAAATTTGAGATGTTTCAGTCATATGATGAGGAAGGGCACAGATGTCTAGTGCGGAGGTGTGAAAGGTTGGCTAAGGATGGTTTCAAGCGATGTAGAGGTAGACTGAAGAAATATTGTAGGGATGTGATTAGACATGACATGGAGCAACTCCAGCTTTTCGAGGACATGAACCTAGATAGGAAGTTGTGGAGGAGGCAGATTAGGGTAGAAGGTTAGGATGAGTTTAGGATATGGCATTTTTGTTGTATTACTTGGTGTATCTTGTATATGGTATTTTTGGATATGTTGATTTCTATTGTATTTTGTCATTTTATTATTCCTTGTCTACATTTGTTTTATTTTGAGTCGGGGGTCTATTGGAAACAACATCTCTATCTCAAGGTAGTTATATGGACTACATACACTTATTCTCCCCAAACCCCACTTGATGGGAATATACTGGGTATGTTGTTGTTGTTGTTGTTGTATATTTTATTTCTGACAGATTAAATCAAACATTGTATTAGAAATAATATCAGTATAACTAATGCAAACATAACTAATACCAGCATTACTAATTCAACTAATATAATATACCCTATTTAGAATTATTTTTATACACTCTGCCAAACTACCCCTTAAAGCATATATGGACATATTACTTTAAGGCATGTACGAACAAATAATCTGACATTGAGGTCATATATGAAGAGACGACATAACCGAAAGCAATTTCTATCAAAAATCATTTCATATGTATCAAAGCACAGTAATTTAAAAGATATGGAAGTGAGATACGTGTTAGAATTAGTTAGATTAAATTTAGTTATTTATTAAATTAATTATGAGAAGACCATTTAAAAATAGAGAAGCTTTTAGAAAAATTAAAGAATCTTTAGTTAGTAATTATTCAGAATATATAAGTCTAAATAAAACAAAAGAAAATCCAGAAAGATTAGCTTACCTAATTACATTAATATCTAGTATTGAAGCAAAATTAATAATCCATTTAAAATCTAGAAGAATGAGATATATACCACCTAATTATGATAAAATTAGATTCAGATATCCACCAAAATATTATAAGTATAATTTAAATGAATAAAGAGCAAAAATACAAAGAATTAAAATAATTTATCTCTGAAAAACGTAAAGAATTAAAAATAAGAAAAGAAAGACTACATTATAATATATTTGCCGGAGTTAGTAAAAATTCAATAAATACACAAAAAGATGAAATATCAAAATTAGAATCACAAATAGATAGTTTAGAATATATATACCAACATGAACTATTTACAATAAAATGAATAAAGAAGAATTTATAATAGATGAAAAAATATACGAAAATCACGAAGGATCAAAAATAAAAATAGTATTTTCGAATCTAGGAAGAAGATATAAGAAAATAGGAGAACATTTATATCTAATGTTAGAAAAAGAAGAATTAAAATTAGAAGATAAATTAACAGCAAAGGTAAGAATAGAAAAAGAAAATGAAGAAATAGATAGAAAAAAGGAAATAGAAAAAATTAAACAACAAACTACGGAAGAAATACGAAAAATAGAAGAAACTAAAAATAGTAGAATTGCTGAATTAGAAAAAGAACTACAAATGTTAAAAGATTTGTACGAACAAAGACAAAAAGAAAAGGAAGAAAAAAATAAAGAACAAAAATTAATAAACGAGATAAATCAATTTAAAGAAAAATTAGAAATAAATAATATAGAGGTTGAAGAAACGGATAATTATGATTCAGAAGATAGTGAAACATATACGGAAATATTAACAAATATAAAAGATTTAGAAATTAACGAAAAACAAGAAAAAATTAATGAAGAAAACTTAGAAAATAATAACACAGAAATAAATACTCTTGATAAAAAAGAAGATGACAATATACTACCTAAGACAACAGAAATAAGAAAACCTATATATTATAAAAATAAATTTAAAAGATATAATAATTATGCCAAATGGACACCAAAACAAATAGTTAATAAAAATTACAACTTTTTAGATCTAGACTGTGTAAGAGATACAGAAAAAATAATACAATTATGGATAGGATATATGACAAAACAATTATTAGATAATAATATAAACATAACAGATGCACCAGAATATATAGAAAAGACACTAATAGGATCAGTAAAATTGTGGTTTACAAATTTAACTGAAAATGGTAAAAAAGTATTAAGAACTAATAAACTTATGGAAGGAACATCATCAACAACAACTAAATTAACACCTATAGAATTATTAAAAAAATATGAAACAGCTATAAAAGATGAATTTGGTAGTATGACGACAATAGAAGAAGAACAAGATGAAGAAAAAGATACAAACAGGAATTTAATGATAAAATTAACAATATGTAATATGTGTTATATAGACGAATATACTTGCGCATTTAAAGAATATTATTATAAAGGAGCATATAGTATAGAAGAAAGTAAGGAAATAAGAAAATTATATTTTAATAAATTACCCGAAC
The DNA here is from genome assembly GCA_030864225.1 of Capsicum baccatum var. pendulum. Taxonomy (NCBI): domain Eukaryota; kingdom Viridiplantae; phylum Streptophyta; class Magnoliopsida; order Solanales; family Solanaceae; genus Capsicum; species Capsicum baccatum. Next base: position 107,424,879 of record CM061551.1, read on the forward strand.
CATTTAGTTCAAAAATAATAAAAAGTTGGGAAGAAGCAAAAATAGTAGATACATTAGGAGCTAGAATAAAATTTTTACAACAATGGTATATAAATTTATGTGAAAAATATAGAGAAGAATTAAAAATGGAAAAAACATTAATAAGAAATTTAGCATGTTGCAAAAATAAAATAGCACCCCTATTTGGATGCGAAGAAAGATATTATAAGAAAAGAAAAAGACATAAGAAATATAAGAAATATTAAAAATCAAAATATAAATATAAGAAACCAAGAAAAAGATATTATGTAAAAAATTACAAAAATAAAAGACCATATAGAAAGAAAAAATCTATAAAAGAATGTACTTGTTATAATTGTGGAAAGTTAGCTAGAGATTGTAAATTACCCAAAAATCCAAAAAATAAACAAATATTCGAAATAAAAATAGAAAATACAGAATACATGCAAATAGATTATATAGACTATGAATTAGAAAGTGAAGATAGTATATATGAAATTTCAGAAAATGAAACAAATACTGAAATAGATAGCGAAATAGATGAATCGAATGACTGAAGAAGATATAAAAATAATAACAAAAGAAGAATATTTAAATGACGAATGAACAGAACAAAAAATAATATTTGATAGTAATATATTTGACGAAATAAAAGGAAAAGAGTTAGATTTAAGTGTAGAAAAAATATTTAAAATACCAACAATAAAAAATATTTTTAGTAGGAAAAAAGATGAATATTATGTAGTATGTCAAAAAGAACATGTAATAGACTGTAGATATGCAAAAGGAAAAGCTAGTATACCACTTGTAACAAAAAGAATAATTAATAAAGAAATAAATGATATAAAAAGTAAAGGAGATCCAATAAAATACGTACACCTCGGAGGTACAGAAATATTAATAAAAGCATGTTTTAGAGAAGGAATAGATATACCGATAGAATTATATTTAGCAGATGATAGAATTATAAAACCTATAGAAAAAAGCATAATAACTGCCGTAAAAGGAAATTTAATATACCAAAAATTTAAATTTATAATAAGTGCAAATTATTCAGTAGCAGTAACAGATAGAAATATAGATAAATCACTAGTATTATATTGGAAAATATCAGGAATAGAATTAACCCCAGGAAGTAAAATATTTACAGCGAGATGTACAAATTTATATGTATTAACAACAAAACATAAAATAACAGGGAAAAATAAGATTAACAAGATACAAATAGATAGCCCATTTGAACAAATTGTAAAAACAATAGATTATAATGATTATAGTTATAGAGACATAGATATAGAAGAAAATTTAGAAATAGTAAATGATAGAATAAGTACAACAAAAAGAATAGCTAATGAAAAACCGGAATCATCGAGCTCATCAAAAAGAACAAGTTATGAAACAAATTCAATAAGTAATTTAAATCAATATTACATAACAGGAAAAATAAATGAAAAAGAATATTTAATACTATTAAACACAGGACAAGAAGAAAATTATATAGCAAAAATGTTTAGTAAAAAATGAAGAAATAAAAACTGATAATGATATATGCCCAGATCTACCGAGAAGTTTAATAAATAATAAAGATATAGTAGAAAAAGAAATAATAATAGGAGGAATTAGAAAAATAAAAATAGAATTTGAGGTAAAAGAAGAAATGCAAAAACCAGATATAATATTAGGAATAAAATGGTTAGAGCAAGTAAAACCATATAATATAGAACATACACAATTAACCATAACATATAATAGGGAAAGATTATTCTTAAGAAGAGCCTTAACATAAAATGAAAATATATGTATTAATGAAGATAGTAGTGGAAGGATATTACAGTAGATATTATACGCCTATGATAGATACAGGAGCAGAAGCTAATTTATGTAGATATAATTGCTTACCAGAAAGTAAATGGGATAAATTAAAAATACCAATAGTAGTTAAAAGATTTAATAATGAAGGAAGCTTAATTACTTATAAAGCTAGGAATGTAAAAACACAAATATGGGATAAGATACTAACAATAGAAGAAATTTATAATTATGAACTAACATCAAAAGATATACTTTTAGGAATGCCATTTTTAGATAAATTATACCCACATATAATAACTAAAAACGATTGGTGGTTTACAATACCATGTAAACAAAAAGTAAGAGCAAAAAGAGTTAATAATAAAATAAGAAAGAAAACTGATTGGATAAAAGGAAGTGAAAAAATTACACAAAAGTTAGAAAATATAAAAACTGCTGAAGATACAATAGAATTAGTAGTATTTTCGATAAATAAAACGAAAATAACTATATTTTCAATAAATAAGATAGAAATAGTTAAGAAAAAATTAGAAAAATTATATAGTGAAGATCCATTAAAAGGATAGGAAAAACATAAAACTACCATAAAAATTGAATTAATAGATAAAAATAGTATAATAACCCAAAAACCATTAACATATAATTTTGACGATTTAAAAGAATTTAAAATGCATATAGATGAATTATTAGAAAAACAATATATACAAAAAAGTAATAGTAAACATAATAGTCCAGCATTTATAGTGAATAAACATAGTGAACAAAAAAGAGGAAAAAGTAGAATGGTTATTGATTATAGAAATTTAAATGCAAAAACTATAATATATAATTATCCAATACCAAATAAGATATTAAAAATAAGACAAATCCAAGGATATAATTATTTCAGTAAATTTGATTGTAAATCAGGATTTTACCACCTAAAGTTAGAAGAAGAATCTAAAGAATTAACCGCATTTACGGTACCACAAGGACTTTATGAGTGGAATGTATTACCATTTGGATATAAAAATGCACCAGGTAGATATCAACATTTTATGGATAATTATTTTAAACAACTACCTAATTGCATAGTATACATAGATGATATATTATTATATACAAAAACTAAAGAAGAACATATAAAACTATTAGAACAATTTACAGATATAATAGAAAAATCAGGAATAAGTCTAAGTGAAAAGAAAGCCGAAATCATGAAAAACCAGATAGAATTTTTAGGAATACAAATAGATAAAAGTGGAGTAAAAATGCAACAACATATAGTACAAAAAATAATAAATTCGAAAGAAGAATTAGATACAAAAAAGAAATTACAATCATTTTTAGGATTAGTAAACCAAGTAAGAGAATATATTCCAAAATTAGCAGAAAACCTAAAACCACTACAGAAAAAATTAAAAAAGGATATAGAATATAACTATGATAAAGAAGATAAAAACAAGTTCAAAAAATAAAATTACTTTGCAAGGAATTACCAAAATTACAATTTCCGGATGAAAATAAAAAATTTATATACATAGTAGAAGCAGATGCCAGTGAATATAGGTACGGAGGAGTACTTAAATATAGATATGAAGCAGAAAAAATAGAACACCATTGTAGATACTACTCAGGTACGTTCAACGAGACAGAAATAAAATGGGAAATAAATAGAAAAGAATTATGCTCATTATATAAATGTTTGTTAGCATTTGAGCCATATATTGTATATAACAAATTTATTGTGCGAACAGATAATACACAGGTACGCTGGTGGCTAACAAAGAAAATACAAAATTCAGTTACAACAAAAGAGATTCGGAGATTAGTTTTAAACATATTAAATTTTACATTTGTAATAGAAGTAATCAGTACTAACAAAAATGTTATTGCAGATTACATATCAAGACAAAGCTACACAAACTGAAATGATAGAAGAAAATATACATGAAAAGATACTCAACGCCCTGACTACGCTTTCATTGAAAGTGGACAGTATGGGTACTGAGATAGTAAAGATGGGTACTGAGATAGAAACGCTAAAGCTAAAGACTAGTGAAGATAAACTGAAGTCTATAGCTATGAATCAGCTAACTCAGCAATGCGCAGAGCTATGTCGATCGGAAGACAATAAAATTCCAGAGCTAGAAGGAGACATTGGGATACTCCATAAAACCCATAACGTTTATCAATCTACTTTTGCAGGTACAAGCAAAGGAGTTAGAAAAAATATGAACCTAAACAAGCTATTTGACAAACCATATACACCAAATACATCAAAAGACATGTTTATACCCCCACAAGTTACCACATACCGAGATAGCCTAAACCAAGACAAAAAGACATATAACTACACAGCCCGCACATATATAGAAAATATCTACAACGTACAAACTTTCTTAAATAGCAACCCCAAAGCTACAAATATCCAAGAACCAGATACAAACTATATAACCCAGAAATTGACCGGATACAATAAGCTAATTGCCTTACCTAAAACCAAACCAAGCTTAGTTAAAACATGCTACGAATATGGATTACTTAGTACAGTATATACCACGGACGAAACTGAGATATCCACCATACCAGAAATATATGAAGAATTTACCACTTTTAAAAGAATAACCAAAGGTACTTTATTTTTTATAAAAATTTACACGGCACCAGCAGAGATATTATTTGATGAAGTTAAAAAACCTATACAAGTTATAAAGATATGAATGACACGAGATATGATTATACCACAAGATATTGGTTCACAGCCAGAGATACCCAGAATCGAGATACCAAAATTTTATGCGAACAAAAGAATTATCGGACTATCTACGATTTTACAAGAGCTAGCAAATACATATTGCAACCAAAATCCTATATGGAGCTATTATTCAAGAAATCATGTATTAATATATTCAAATTCAAAAGAGTTACGAGAAACAGATATGGAAACTATTAGGCAATGGATTATCACGTTGCTTAAACCAGAAACAGAACCTATCGCCAGAGCTATTAGAGAAAAATTTATTTCAGAGGAATTATTGACCAGATATTGCAAGACTATTGGACACAAATATCCAGACCACAAATGTTCAAAATGTAATGAAGGAGATAATGACGTCCTAGCAGTTCAGCTAGAATAAAAGAAGATAAGGACGACAACTGGAAAGATAAAACCAGAGCAATAATGGAGATACAGCAGATATGACAAAATAGAGGGAAGACTTATTTGTACAAAGTTGTTTACGTAAAGTTAACATTAGTTAGTAGCATTTAATGAGAAGTTAATGTAAATTTTGAAAGTCTTATAGGTAGGTAGGAGAAAAGACTTTTAAGTCTTTTTAGTTTTTTAGTATTTTATTGAATAGTTTTTTTTAGACGGATGTAAAAAATTTGTATACTTTCATTCTATAAATAAGAGAAGGAAGGCATTGCAGAGGGCAAGCCTTCTTACATTAGCCAAAAAACCTCTCTCCATTCCGTTCAAAAATATTTAGCCTAGTTAATTAAATATATACACTGCAATGGAAAAAGCTATGGAACAACAAACCTCAGAAATATCAAAGCTACCGGAACAGGTATATCTATTTATGATTATGAATAGCTAAATTCATAATTCCCGACAATCATGATATGGTAAAATAAATTCATATTAGTTACTTTATAGTAGAATTATTCGAAAAATAATATGTTAGGAAGTTTATTAGCAAAGTGGAAACGGAGAAAAATCCCTAAGGACTATGCCATCCTAAAGGTGAAACCAATGAGGCAAGAAGCCGTGGGAGGGAGTAACCAGAGTCGAGGCGCTGTTTAAGGGAGAAAGTATCCGAATTACCATGCTAATAGTGACCGAAGAACATGTTATTTAAGAATAATCTAGTATATAGTAATCTGAGATGACTATATTTTATTATGTACATGGTTGAAGGGAATATTTTGAAAAAAGCAATTTTATGATAATGAATGATAATATATCTGATGTCATGGTAGATAAATTTAAGATACTTATTTTGTATGCACTTAGAAATATAGATGTTGCAGATATACGAAAAATTATATTAGAAAAAGCATTTGGAAAAAATTATACGAATAGAATAAATTACATACCACACATACCCAACTACTCTTATAAATACTTATTATGTTAAAATCACGTAGAAATTTTAAAGAAATACGAAATATACAGTTACTAGAAAAACAGACAAAAATAAATATAGTCAAATACATGGAAAATAAAAAATATATAAAATCTCTTAATAAAAATATGCAAAAACTACTAAGTCTAAAATAAATAACTATAAAATATCAATTTTAGAAAATAGCTCATTTAGACTACCTTAGAGTTTTAATCTTATATATACTTAAAGATATAGAAATAATAGATATTAAGAAAATGATATTAGAAGAAGTAATAAACTACGAAATAGAAATGATAAATGCCTTAGAACAAATATACGAAGACATATACCCAGAAGGATATTATTCAGATCAAGATTGTGGATGTTAGAATATATTAGAAAAACTAGAGAAAACCAAGATAATCTAAATAACGAAATTAATTATAGAAACCATATTAGAAAAATAATGGAAGATCTAAAAGAAAAGTTAATTTGGATAGAAAAAACCTTAGAAAATTTAGAAAAAAGTACATGTAATAGTTTATATAATATAAAAAACTCACTACGAGAAGAACAACACAAGATAATAAATGACATAGAAAATCTAGAATTAGATATACATTACAGTACAGAAAGAATAAATTATTATACAGAAATTTGTAACTCAGCAGTTACTACAAGATAAAATAATAAACTAAATAATTTAATGAATACATCCCACAAAAAGAATAATTTATTAAAACAAAATCTAAGAAATAACCACGCACAAAAAAGAATAGATTCATCAGTTATAATAAATCTATTTATAAATCTATTTATCAGCTTAGTTATCCGCACCCCCTACAAATGGTAAAAGCAATTCTATTCACTGCACCATATATTTTTGTGATTACGTGATGACAACATTTTCATTTCTTTGAGCTTGTGAAGATCCTTATAATAGATTTATTTTTCGAATTCAATACATGGATTTTAGTAAAGGATATTTGTGTTACAACTACAGTGACCAGTGTATTTGTGTTTATTTTTTTTCGTCGATTTTTTTTGCAATTTTCAGTAAATTCCCTTTAAGGTTATTTATAGTACTCATAATTTTCAGACGGTCAATGGTCATAATGGATTAACAATTTTACGTGGTGAAAACATGGGTTATACTTTAGGGATCATTTGGTTGGGAAAGAGTTATTTTAGAATAATTAATTTCGTAATTAGTTATCCCGGAATAATTAAATCCGGGATCAGTTATCCCAAGATTACTCGGGATAACTTATCCCATCATGTATATGGGATAACTTATCTTATCACTATGGTGTAAATGGTGGGATAAGTAATCTCGATATTAACTAATACCTCCAACCAAACATGGAATAAAATAATCCTTCATTTTAACCGAGAACTATTTATCCCTTATATCTCACACCAAACAACCCCTAAGGTCTGAATTATTATTTGTTACAAAACTAATTATATTTGATAGCCATGCTCGCCTTCTACCCGGTCGCATCCTTCCGGAAAGGCAGGGCTCATGTGATGATGAATGCCCTATTTAATGGGAATATACTTGGTGTATGTTGTTGTTGTACAAAAATAATTGTATGAATTGACATATACACAATAGTTTAAATTTGAGTAATAAATTTGGGAGAAAAGCGTGCATTACTTGGATGGAGTGATTAGGGGGTATTTATATTTTATTCCTTGTTTTTTTTTTATATTTTGGTGGTATAAATTAGAAAAAATTTCAGAAATAACAATTATAGAGCCTTAATTATACCTTTTATAGTAACAGTTTCATAATTATGAAAAATAATAAATTGTATTTTGTATTTAAGTAAACTGTTGCTATACAAATACATATACAACAAGATTTATTGTCCTTATTTTACTCAAATTAGTTGAGTTAAGTAAGGAATAATTATCCCATCTAATTAAATTCCCATAAATTACTTTTATCTATATTAGTAGATTTTTTTTTCCAAATCAAACTCAAATATGAAGATTATTATTTTCATGATCTTCAAAATTTCAAAATATCATTCTCTTATATCTTTAACTATTTTTTCTTGTTAGTGTTTTCATTTTTTTTTTTTTTTTATCTTTTTTCATTTTAGTTTTTTTGTTTCCACTTTATTTTCTCTCTTCTACTTCTCCTTTTTTTTTCCTTTTTCATTTATTTATTTATTTATTTATTCTTTTTCTTTCTTTTCTCATATTTTTTTTTTCGTTTTCTTCTTCTTTTTTTTCTTGTCTATTGCTTATGAATTTGGGACATGATTATATGATACTTGTGTCATGAATGTTGACTTGAAATCTTATTGGGAATCTTGATTGACTTGACTTGTTATCCTTGTTGGTTCATATTGACAACTTCATGTTGTACTTGCTACAAGGCTAAGTGTTGAACTTAAAATAGAGTTGCATGATAGCGTTCATGATTATCTTGTTATTCTATGTTTTGATTTTGTGTTCATATTTTTCATTTTGAATTGATCGATGACCCTACTAACACACCATTATTTCATGTGTGTTGATACTATTCGTGCTCTTTTTTATTTAGTGTAGAGCATTTTTCAACGACTGTTTTGAGACCTCAATAGTGATTCATACCATCTCCGAACTCAAGGGTGAGATGCATCTTTCGGACTACCATGGGTTAATCTATTATTTTCTTATTTATTTATTTCGGACTCAGACTTTACTTTGATTTTTAGGGTTGAATCCTCACTTTTGACATTATTAGAGTTTGGGTTCGATTACTTTCAGGTTCTAAGGAATGGTTTTCTGCATTTATTTTATACTTTCAGGTTCTAAGGAATGGTTTTATGCATTTATTTTATACTTTCAGGTTCTAAGGAATGGTTTTCTGCATTTATTTTATTTTCTTCTTTCGCATGATGTTGGATATTGCTTTTACTTAATGAAAGTGTTTTAGCTGTCTATTTTTGACTAAGTGTTGAATTAAATATTAGGATTAGTTGGTTCTTCCACCGAGGATTTAAGATAGAAGCTACTCATAATTGATTTGAATCGTCACAATATTGTATAGAATTAAATAAACTTTTCAAGTTTTTTAATCTAAAAAAAAAAATCTAATTTTCTTGTATGGTGCATTAAATCTTCTTTCCATATTATCATGAAGTTTTTATTTCGATATTTCAAGTTATAACTAATTTTAATTTATCAACAAAAGTTTTCTTATAATCACTAAAAATTATTGTATTTATCATAAAATTCAATAGTTAGAAAAATTCATTATTTCCTAAATATAGTCATGAACTTTGTCTATTATTTTAAAACTTTGAACTAAATTATTTGATTTTCATATCTTACCAACATGATTTTTGACTACCAATCAATGTATTGTATTGCAACAAAAGACTAACATTTTATCAATCTTTTCTAAGTTATATAACAAGAAATACCAAATATAATTTTTGCATACAAAATTATAAACTATAAACGCATACTAATGACTGGTTATGTGATAAATGCAAAAGCTTGAAGGCTTTGATTCTCGGAAGCCAAAATCAGATACGTTACTGGTCTTACCCTTGAGTCAATTGTACTACAGAAAGTCAGGAACATATCCAAAAATTTAAATATTATGGATGCACACTGCAACCTATTAATATACATGTTCAAATTCTTTATCTTTGACTTTTTATATAGCTGTAAAAACTTTCTTTTTCTTTCCCTCAACAAATCAAGTTTCCTTAAGCTCGTTCTTTTAAACCCGTGAGTCTTTATCTTGTCTTTTCTTTTTTTTCTAAGTGGAATTGTAGGCGGCATTTAGGGTGTAGCCTTGGACTCATTGAAGAAAACACTTGAGGTGAAGACCAATGAGCGATTACGACAGCTATGGACCCCTTAACTAGGTTTTTTACTAATACAAACTAATAGTCTTTCAGAAGTTTTTTCACACAAAGAGGGGAGGAAGTGCTTGCTTCCAACTTACCAGACGAGCGGACATCTGAGCTCAGCAGTGCATTTACTATTTGGAGATGGATGGCGCCAGGCAGGGTAAAAAGAAAGATATTTTTCCATTAGCCGAGGAAAGAAGTAGCAAAGGAATATTGCTATCATGGGGAAAAAGAAAAATGTAGGATTGATCGAAGGAATCCGGCTAAAAACAAAAAAAAGATCAAGGAGAGGGATCTAGACGAGCACTTGCAAGAGAGCGAGCGGTCTTTCTGTCTTTTTGGGTTGCATGCCCAAGGCAATGCTTTTTGTAGATTGAGATGGATTGATCTTTGCTATTGTGCCTCCTCCTTGTACATGTTGATGCTGGGGCAGTGCTTAATATGAGTTTTCTCCTGCCTCAGACAAGTTTTGAGGTTCCTATCGATTACAGAGGTTTCTACCACTGAACTTTCTTATGCTCCCCTTTGATCAAGTGTTATTTCTATAAATAAGATTGAGTAGGAAAATGTTGAATTGACTTCAATCGAGATTGCCTCGGCTTCTTAAGCACATGAGAAGCCGGCCTAACATCTTTTCAATCGAAATCCCAATCAAAGACAAGTTCTACCAAAGCCAGGATCTGAAAGAGAGGATTCACTTTTCGAAATTTCAAGTGACATGATTCCTTCTTCAGAAGCTAAAGTTGAATGATCGAAGTCTCCTTTAGGTTCAGTCGAAGAGATCAAAGCAAAGTCCTCAATTAAACCATTCAAATGGTCTCCCCTAAGATTTACCTCTTTTCCAAATAAACCAAACCTCGATACCACATTCATCAAAAAGATATGGCCATCTCTTTAGGTTGCACAACCCCTTTAGATCGTTCTATTCATGCTTGAAAAATGACCCCATCGGTCCGTTTCTTTTAATGGACATTCTTTGTTGTCCTCCGAGGGCCCCATAGATCAGATCATAAACTCTTTCAGACCCTTAGTTTCACTTAGTTGGGGCAAAGTTTCAGCCTGCCTTCCACCAAATATCAAAAACCTTAGAGCTGCCTAACCTGTTGACATCCCGACGAAGAGAGTCATTATTTGTGTTACATATTCGAATTCGAGAGAGGGCTTTCCTCTTATCTCTCAAATTATAGGAATTGAAGCGATCAAGAGAAAGTAATAAAACTATTGGACACGCCCCCCATTCGCCCTTTACTAATATTAGAAGGTAAGGCAAAAGCAAGAGTCAAACTACGAACTAAAAGCAGGCGTGCCTCTCTTTTAAGAGAATATGATACCATCCCCCACTTTTGGCACACTTGTTTGATGAGCTAAGTCTAAGCACCATATAAGTCAAAAGCTAGCCTGAGACCTAAAAAAGCAAGGTCAAAATCCATCCCTCTTTTTTCTCTATTTGACTACTAGGGCTAATGAACGACCCTTTGATCTATTTCATTCCAAGTTCAGCCAGGTCTGATTAGAAGTTCCAAAATGAGTGGGGCAAGGGGATTTAGAGGGAAAAATAGGGTTTGAACGTGGGTTTTTTTACCATAGGGGTTTGAATTAGCTCCTCCCAATCATATCTCTCCCGAGATGAAAGAAAAGATTGGCAATTTGTCTTTTCAGAGCTATCGCCCCAATAAAAAAAAGGTTCTTGTGGTAGGCCCTGTCCCTGGTAAAAAATCTAGTGAAATAACCTTCCCTATTCTTTTCCTGGACCCTGATACTAAGAAGGATGTTCAATTCTCAAAATATCCTATATACGTAGGCGGGAACAGCGGAAGGGGTTAGATTTATCCCGACGGCAGCAAAAGTAAGAATACAATTTTTAATGCTACAACAGCAGGTATAGTAAGCAAAATCATACAAAAATACAAAGAGGGATATGATATAACCATAACGGATGCTTTGGATGGGCGTCAAGTGGTTGATATTATCCCTCCCGGATCAGAACTTTTTGTTTTCGAGGGCGAATAACCAATCCAATAAGTCTTTCTGGATGGATCTCCTTCAATAGACTCCTTTTTGTAGGTGTCCCCAAGAATGCCAGTCATAAGCATAAGAAAGCTCGATCGGGGGTGGTTTTCCTTTCTGTAGGAACCTATTTACTCTGTCGATAGAGCTAAAGCAGTCATTCATTAATCCACCCTCCCATGAACTGAAAACTGACCTACTCACACTCTTTTTGAGGGATTTAGGAATAAGTATCATACTAATTCAATGATCAGGGCCTATCCATTTATCAAAATACTAATTCCTTTACTCAACTAAGGGCGAGGGAGCTATAACACTAGTAAAGATTCGGAGGGTTGCAACTACTAGAAAGACAAAAGGGTATGGGCTTAGGGTGCCTTACCTATTAGGTCTTTATAGGTCTCTTACCACACACCTATTATGTCAATGGAGGAATCTATCTATATGGAAGGAGAAGGAGAGGGAGAATCAACATCTTCAGCGTAGGGAACTTTTTCTCATATTCTAGAAGTTCTAATTGCCTCTAAGTCAAATAGCGGCTATTGCTCGATGGCTAGTGCCAGTTTTCTGATTAGTAGACTAAGATTCTGCTGGGTTTGGAAAGCAAGTCTCACTCTGTTGGAGCGGTTGACCTTCTTTTTTCTGAAGCTAAATTCAGGGCAGGTTCAATGCTAGCCTAATTTTGAGGACCCTTTCCCCGCTATTTGGCCTCAACGCTCCTAGCTGGCCTAGTCGGTGAATAAACCTATTGTTCAAGCCTGATCAATCCTCTTCATCCTTGGTCATTTACCCTAATAGACTTATTTAATAAAGAATATAATTCAGGTATGGAATGACAGTCGAATTATGGTATGGTATCTTTTTTCTTGCTAGCCTGCCTTTCTTCTCAATGAAAAAAGGAAGTTACAAGTCAAAACTATAAAGTGAAACTATATTTGTAGAATGATAATGTTAAAAATTAGACCGAGGATGGAAGCTAAAAGCAAGAATGCCCGCAATAATATATTAGGCTCTCTTTCTACTAGTTCTAATTGTTGTTTCAGTTCACTTCATCATTTGAGGAGTGGTGCCACTCTATGATTATAGTCAACTATTAGTGCAAAAATTTCTCTTTCTTTCTTTTCTATTAGTCGATCGCTGGTGCTCCGATCAATTAGTCTTTATATTTCTTCCTCTAGGAAGTCTATTTTTTTCTTATACCGGTCTGCTAGCATGACCCTTTCTTTTTGGTTATCTTGTAGGAGCCTTTCGATTTACCATTAAGCTTGAGCTGCGACTTCACCGACAGGTACTTCTTCTACCATCGACCGTGGCTTCATCTGTAAGGCTGTATTCTGTTAACCTAGACCATCCATCGTCTTATAGGCTGTATCTCTAGAACTGTCTAACTCTTGATTGCATATGTAATACCCCAAGAAATTTTTCGTTGAAATTTTGTGCGTAAATGTGTTGGGTTCTACCTTCTAGAATGAATTATAAATTTTCCTTGTGGAATGTCTTAGATTATGACCCACCATTGCATAGAGTATCGGATAAGATTTCCAACGATATGTGGATCATCCAAAACGGACACCCGAGCGACGAGTTATGAACATTCCGATCGAATCATGAATAGTAGTGAACAGTAAAATGTGCAGGAAAAAGTACTGAGGCCTGCGTATTTTTTCTCCAACTTTAAATGATCATAACTCCTTGTACATAATAATCTAGGTGATCTACTAAATATCAATGGAAAGCTCTACGAGTTCTCTTTCCAATGAAATTGGTTTCATCCAATTTGTCTATCGGAGCAAAAAGTTATGATCGATCTACTTTAGCCTATCAAAAGCAAATTTTTGGGTCAACTTCAAACGATCATAACTCCTCATACACAATGATCTGGGTGAGATACTATATATCAATGGAAATATATGAGAGTCCTCTTTCTAATGAAATTGGTTTCATCCAATTTGGATATCGGAGTAAAACATTGTGATTGATCTACTTCAGACTATCAAAACAGTCTATCAAAGGACAAATTCGAGAATTATTTGATTTTTAGGGGCGTTTTGGTCATTTTTCCTCACCCAAAATCCATCCAAACCCTATATTAAAGCCTATTAGAAACATTATATGTTATATTTAATCAAATTCCCTCAAAAAGAAAACCCTAAGCTCCTACATCCAACTTCAAGAACCTCCAAAGTTCACCATTAATTCTGCAAATTTATTCAAGATTCCAAGTTCCTAGTTCAAGAACTTCAAGAACCTCCAAAGTTCACCATTAATTCTGCAAATTTATTCAATATTCCAAGTTCCTAGGTCAAGAACTCCAAGAACCATCATTCAAAGGCACGATTAACATCTCAAAAATGAGTATCAATCTAAAGTTCATCATTCAAGGTATGTGGGGTTTTTCAACAAGAACTCTCTTTCGTTCTTGTGCCCAAAAGTAATTTTCTTTACAAAGGAATGATTTTTATTTGATTTCTATGAATTTGAAGCATGAACCCATATCTTATGATGATTATTATGAAATCTTGATGTTTATGATTTTGAAAGATGAATTTACGTGTTTGGAGATATAAAGCATGAATCTTGAATGATATTTATCATGATTTTGATATTTGGGTCCGGAATCCCCATTGAATATTATATTTTTTTTGAGAAAGTGTGTGTTATAAGCACGTTGATGTTGAAGATTTGAGATATTTTGAATGATTTGACCTTTTGGTCTTAATGGAGTTGTTTTGAACTCGAATATGAAAGAAATCCACAACGTGGTTGATTTTGATAGATGGGAAGCATGATGGCTCCCGATATATATTTATATATTACTGAAATTATTTTGTTGTGGATTGTCTTTGAAATAATATGAGCTAAGTCTGGGAGAAATCTTTAGCACCGAGTGGGAGGTATAAAGCGACCTTACTTCCCTAGAACTACGTGCCCCCGTAGGAGTGATCCTGAGATTGATTTATATAGTGATCACTAGTTTGTGTGGATTTGATATCGATAATCCTACTCCGATGGCAAGGATAGGACGGCTCTCCCCAACGTGAGTTGTACGATGGACACCATATAGCTCACATAGTTTATGTCGGTTATAGGATATCCCACTGTGTGTGTGTTTCCTTGTGTCTATGGTGAATGGTGAAGTGATTTGAAAGTGGAATTGTGAAAGTTATTCTTTCAAAAGATTTAAATAATATTTACATTGTGAGAATTGATATTCTTGATGAACTGAAAGTGATTGACAAATTATATGATGACTCACATGTGTTATTGTACTTATTTCATCCTCTCATGATTATGATGATTTTCTTCGGGCTATGTGACTCTTTCATACATCCTGCATATTTCTTATAAATATTTATGATGATGATGTTTATACAACTGCATACACCCCCATATACTTGGTTCCTTTCCATGGTACTGACCCACATCTTCGAATGTGGGCTGCATTTTCTCAGAATGTAGGTTCAGGTGCTCAGTTCCAGGTTCGACAGTGATTCTTCGGGCACGAGTTCTACATCCTCTACCGTGGTGAGTCCTCATGTTCCGAGGACGTGATGTCTGATGTTGGTTTCACGGAATTATTTACATTTGATAACTGAGTATGAGTCAGTTGGGGCATGTATCAATGGCTCGCTGGTTTTGTTGATTTTCTTAGAGTCTTATCAAACTAGTATAGATGTTGGGAGTTGACTAATAAGTCGTATTTTGTTATCTTTCTAAAATTCTTTTATTCTTGGATGATGATTACTCTGTTGATATTTGAGGGTTATTTATGGAAACCCTATTGATTTATGTTGAACTGAATAAAAATGGCTCAAAGGGTTAGCTTGGGGCTACTCATAGCCTCAAGCACCGTGTGATGCTCCGGGCCCCGTTTTCCGGGGCATTACAAACTTGGTATCAGAGCCAAAGGTTTTATGGTGTCCTAGGGAGTCTGACAAGCCGCGTTAAGTAGAGTCTTGATAATCGGTATGTAGTGCGCACATCTATGAGCAAGAGGCTGCAAGATATTTTAGGAAAAAGTGTGATTCTTTCTTTCAGAAGTCTATCGTACTTAAAGTGTCTCTCTCTGCTATTGATTAATGCTTTCCTCTTTCAGAAATATGCCTCCACGTCAAGCGAGAAGAAATAATGATGGTCAGCAACCTCAACCCACTGACCTATTGAATGAAAATGTGTCTTATGCTGAATTTCAAGCAGCCTTTCAGGCGCTGGCCTAAGTTTTTACTGCAAATATTCCTGCCAACCCAGCCCCGGCTCCACAGTAGCAGGGAGGTAATTTTGATGCTGCCAGGATCCATGACTTCATGCGGATGAATCCGTCGGAATTCTATGGGTCCAAGTCTGATGAGGATCCACGGTTGTTTTTAGAGGAGGTGCAAAAGATTACTCATGTGATGCATGTATTGAGGAACATAGTGTGGAGTTGACTGCGT
The DNA here is from genome assembly GCA_030864225.1 of Capsicum baccatum var. pendulum. Lineage (NCBI taxonomy): Eukaryota > Viridiplantae > Streptophyta > Magnoliopsida > Solanales > Solanaceae > Capsicum > Capsicum baccatum. The sequence goes on from CM061551.1 coordinate 107,441,085, forward strand.
ATAGGTTGAAAGACCTTTCGTATGACTGGGTTGTTGCTTGGAGGAAAGGTAGAGGTGAGGGAGCTGTCCCTACAACTTGGCAAGAGTTTTCGGATGCATTCTTGGATAAGTTTTTCCCTTTGGAGATGAGGGAGGTGAAGGTGGAAGAGTTTATGAACCTGCGATAGGGCTCTATGACTGTTAGGGAGTACTGTCTAAAGTTCAATCAGTTGGCCAAGTATGCTCCTGACTTAGTGGCTGATAATCGGGCTAGTATGAGTAAGTTTGTGACTGGAGTGTCTAGTTATATGGTTAAGGAGTGTAGGTCTGCTATGCTGAATAATGAGATGAATCTTTCTAGGCTGATAACTCATGCCCAACAGATTGAGGAAGATAATATTAAGGAGAGAGATAAAATGAGAGGGAATAAGAGAGCTAGGTTCGAGCAGCACGGACAGGGTCAGACTAGATCACAAGGAGAGAGTCGCCCTTAGTATCAGGATCGTTCTTCTATACAGCACCATCATCTGCTAGTGCTCCCATGCCTAGAAGTAGGCAGGAGCAAGGTAGCAGGTCATATGCATCCAAGTCCCAGTACAGTGCTGGCAGTAAGCCAAATCATCCCCTGTGTCCTAAGTGTGGTAGGGCTCATTCGAGTGAGTGTTGGGGTGAGAAGAGGGGTTGTTTTCGGTGTGGTGACATGGGTCACAGAGTTAGAGATTGTCCACAGGATGGACAAAGGCTTCGTGACTATCGCCCTCAGACCCAGACTCAGACTGTTAGCGCTCCAGTTCCAGCAACTCGCCCAGCCCCAGCTCAGGGCACCTCTTCTAGCAATGCTGGCGGGTAGCGCAAGAATAGATTCTATGCTTTACCGTCCTGCCAGGAATAAAAGGACTCTCCCATTGTTGTTACTAGTATGCTTCGTATATTTCAGTTTGATGTGTATGCTTTGTTGGATCCTGGATCTAGTTTCTCACATGTTACACCTTTGATTGTTGTGAATTTTGAAACGAGTCCTGAGATTATTCCTGATCCTATCCTAGTTCTACCCCAGTGGGTGATTCGATTGTTGCCCAGAAAGTGTACAAAAAGTGTCCTATTACCATTCTTCATAGAGTCTTGTTGGCTGATCTGATTGAGTTATACATGGTAGATTTTGATGTGATTCTGGGTATGGACTGGTTGTATTCTTCTTATGTCTCTATTGATTGTCGACCCGAGTGGTCAAGTTTCAGTTTTCGAGTGCATCCGTGTTTGAGTGGTCTGGGAATTCTATGTCACCCAAGAGTCATTTTATCTCTTACCTCAAAGCTAGAAAGCTTATTTCCAGGGGGTGTATTTACCATTTGGTTAGAGTCAAAGACACTAAGTTTGAGACTCCAACTCTCCAGTCTGTTAACTTCGTCAATGAGTTTTTTGATGTATTTTCGAATGATCTCCCAGGGATACCTCCTGATAGAGAGATAGAGTTCGAGATTAATCTCCTTCCCGATACTCAGCCCATTTCTATTTCTCCTTACTATATGGCCTCTGCAGAACTTAAGGAGTTAAAAGAGCAACTCAAAGATTTACTAGATAAGGGTTTCATAAGGCCCAGTGTTTCTCCTTGGGGGTACTCCTGTGTTGTTTGTGAGAAATAAAGATGGCTCTTTGCGTATGTGCATTGATTACCGCCAACTGAATAAATTCACCATAAAAAATAAGTACCCCCTTCCGAGAATAGATGATTTGTTTGACCAATTGCAAGGTGCAAGTTATTTCTTAAAGATAGACCTTTGTTCCGGCTATTATCAACTCAAAGTTAGGGAGTGTGACATCCTGAAAACCACTTTTTGAACTCGTTATGGCCATTTTGAGTTTCTTGTTATGTCTTTCGGGTTAACTAATTCCCCAGCAGCTTTCACGGACCTCATGAATCGAGTGTTCAGACCATATCAGGATATGTTTGTCATAGTATTCATCGATGATATACTGGTGTACTCCCATAGTAAGGATGAACATTCTGATCATCTCCGAGCTGTCTTGCGATCCCTTAGAGATCACAAGTTGTTTGTCATGTTCAGTAAGTATGAGTTTTGGCTAAGGTCAGTTGCTTTTCTGGGTTATATCATTTCTTCTGAGGGTATTAGAGTTGATCCCCAAAAGACCAAAGCTATTAGAAATTGGCCTAGACCTATTTCTCTGACTGATATCTGAAGTTTCTTGGGTTTAGCTGGCTATTACTGCTATTTTGTTGAGGGTTTCTCTTCTATAACGTCTCCTATGACTCGGTTGACCCAAATGAAAGTGAAGTTCTTGTGGTCCGAATCTTGTGAGATGAGTTTTCAGGAGTTGAAGACTCGACTCACTTCAACCCCTGTTTTGACTTTGCCTGATGGTGTTGATGGTTTTGTGGTGTACTATGATGCTTCGAGAGTTGGGTTGGGTTGTGTTTTGATGTAGAAGGGTAAGGTGATAGCTTATGCTTCTAGAAAGTTGAAATCCCATGAGAAAAATTACCCCACCCATGACCTTGAGTTGGCTGCTATCGTGTTTGCTTTGAAAATCTGGAGACACTATTTGTATGGTGTCCATGTTGATGTTTTCACTGATTATAAGAGTTTGTAATATGTGTTTACCCAGAGAGAATTGAATCTTCGGCAGAGACGATGGTTAGAATTGTTAAAGGACTATGATATAAAAGTGTTGTACCATCCGGGCAAGTTCAATATTATGGCGGATGCCCTAAGTAGAGTGTCCATGGGTAGTGTTTCACATGTGGCAGAAGGTAAGAAAGAGTTGGCTCATGATGTACATCATTTGGCTATATTGGGGGTTAGGTTTTTTGACTCTGCTAAAGGTAGTATAGGGGTTCAGAGTAGTTCCGAATCCTCCTTGGTTTCGAAACTTAAGGAAAAGCAATACTTAGATGCTAGTTTGGTCAGACTGAAGGAGTCAGTCAAGGACCAAAAAGTAGAGGTTTTTTCCCAAGGGGGATATGGTGTGTTGAGATTTCAGGGTAGATTGTGTGTTCTGATATTGATGATCTGAGATAGAGGATTATGGCTGAAGCACACGGGGCACAATATTTTATTCATCCTGGTGCCACCAAGATGTACCGAGACTTGCAAAAAATCTATTGGTGGAGTGGCGTGAAGAAAGATATAGCAATGTTTGTAGCTAAGTGTGCAACATGCCAACAGGTTAAGGTTGAACACCAAAGACCTGGTGGTATGCTGCAAGAGTTTAGTATTCCCACCTGAATGTGGGAAGAGATAAATATGGACTTCGTGATTAGTTTACCTCCTTCCCGACGCCATCATGATTCCATTTGGATTGTGGTTGATAGGTTGACTAAGTCTGCTCATTTCTTGCCTGTTCATACTTCATATACTACTGAGGATTACGCTAGATTGTATGTCCGAGAGCTAGTCAGACTACATGGAGTTCCCTTGTCTATCATTTCAGATAGGGGTGCTCAGTTCACTTCGCAATTTTAGAAAGCTTTTCAGAAAGGTCTTGGTACCCAAGTGCTTTTGAGTTTTGCTTTTCATCCGCAGACCGATGGTCAGGCTAAGCGGACCATCCAGACCTTAGAGGATATGTTGAGAGCTTGTGCACTTGACTTTAAGGGAAGTTGGGATGATCACTTACCGTTGATAGAGTTTGCTTACAATAATAGTTTCCACTCTAGTATTGGCATGGCTCTGTTTGAAGCCTTATGTGGAAGGAAGTGTAGATCACCCATAGGTTGGTTTGAGGTGGGTGAAGCGGCTGTGAGTGGTCCTGATTCGGTATTTGAGGCTATGGAAAAAGTTAAGTTGATTAGGTAGAGGTTGAAAACTGCGCAGAGTCGTCAGAAGTCATATGTGGATGTTAGAAGGAGAGACCTTTAGTTTGAAGTTGGTGACCTAGTGTATCTGAAAATTTCACCCATGAGGGGGGTGAAGAGATTCGAAAAGAAGGGGAAGCTTTGTCACCATTTTGTTAGTCCTTACAAAATTCTTAGCCGTGTTGGTAAGGTAGCTTATGAGGTTGAGTTGCCTTCCGAGTTGTCCTCTGTTCATCCAATATTTCATGTCTCCATGCTTAGAAAACATATTAGCGATGTTGTGGTAATGGATTCCTCTGTGAGTGCTGACATTCAAGAAAATCTTTCTTTTGATGAGATTCCTATTGAGATTCTTGATTTCAGTGTCCGAAGACTAAGGAACAAAGAAGTTCCCTTGGTCAAGGTGTTATGGCGAAACTAATTGAGGGTGCAACTTGGGAAGCTGAGGCAGATATGCGATCCAAGTACCCGCACCTATTTTTTGCGAACTTCGATCAAGCTGAAGGTACTGTTCTTTCCTAAATCATGCACTTTTGATAAAAGTTGCAGCGGTTCAGCTGTCATTTATTATGTGTTCAGCTGTAGTTTCTTGAATTTGTGAATTCTATGTTCTATTCGGAGTGAGAAACGATGTGGTTATGAGTCTAACGAATGGTTTCAGTTGTATGCTCTATTCCCTATCTAATCTTGGCATGTCTAGCGTCATTCGAGGACGAATGTTTCCAAGGGGGGATGATGTAATACCCTAGGAAATTTTTCGTTGAAATTTTGTGCGTAAACGTGTTAGGTTCTGTCTTCTAGAATGAATTATAAATATTTCATGTGGAATTTCTTAGATTATGACCCACCATTGCATAGAGCATCGAATAAGCTTTCCAAAGATATGTGGATTATCCAAAACGGACACCCGAGCGATGAGTTATGAACATTCCAATCGAACCGTGAATAGTAAAACCTGCAGGAAAAAGTACTGAGGCCTGCCGTATTTTTGCTCCAACTTTAAACGATCATAAATCTTTGTACATAATGTTCTGGGTGATCTACTATATATCAACAGAAATCTCTGCGAGTTCTCTTTCCAATGAAATTGGCTTCATCCAATTTGTTTATCGGAGTAAAAAGTAATGGTCGATCTACTTCAGCCTATTAAAAGCGAATTTTTGGGTCAATTTCAAACGATCGTAACTCCTCGTACACAATGATATGGGTGTGATACTATATATCAACGGAAAGATATGAGAGTCCTCTTTCTAATGAAATTAGTTTCATCTAATTTGGATATCAGAGTAAAACGTTATGGTTGATCTACTTCAGACTATCAAAACAGTCCACCAAAGGACAGATTTGAGAATTATTTGATTTTTAGGGGTGTTTTGGTCATTTCCCCTCACCCAAAATCCATCCAAACCCTATATTAAAGCCTATTAGAAACATTATATGTTATATTTAATCAAATTCCCTCAAAAAGAAAACCCTAAGCTCCTTCATCCAACTTCAAGAACCTCCAAAGTTCACTATTAATTCAGCAAATTTATTCACGATTCTAAGTTCCTAGTTCAAGAACTTCAAGAACCTCCAAAGTTCACCATTAATTCTGCAAATTTATTCAAGATTCCAAGTTCCTAGGTCAAGAACTCCAAGAACTATCATTCAAAGGCACGATTAACATCTCAAAAATGAGTATCGATCTAAAGTTCATCATTCAAGGTATGTGGGATTTTTCAACAAGAATTCTCTTTCGTTCTTGTGCCCAAAATTAATTTTCTTTACAAAGGCATGATTTTTATTTGATTTTTACGAATTTGAAGCATGAATCCATATCTTAGGATGATTAT